>CM066038.1:327735676-328935676 GCA_033557465.1 Ichthyophis bannanicus
AATTCTGTTACTGTCCTCATCTCTACACCTCCACTGGAAGACTATTCCATGGATCCACTACTCTTTCTGTAAAGAAATATTTCCGCATATCACTCCTGAATCTATCTCCCTTCACCCTCATCCCATGTCCCCTCGTAGCAGAACTTGCTTTCAATTGAAAGAGGCTCTCTCCCTGAACATTTATGCCACGGAGGTATTTAAACATCTCAATCATATCACTTCTATCCCGCCTTTCCTCTAAGGTGTACATATTAAGATCCTTAAGTCTGTCCTCATATGCTTTATAATGAAGCCCATTAATCATTTTAGTAGCAACCCTCTGCACCGACTCCATCCTGTTCACATCCTTTTGAAGGTGTGGTCTCCAGAATTGCACACCATACTCCAAATGAGGTCGCACCAAAGACTTATACAGAGGCATTATCACCTCCTTTTTTCTGCTAGCCATTCCTCTCTGTATGCACCCAAGCATCCTTCTAGCTTTTGCCGTCGCCTTTTCTACCTGTTTAGCTACTTTAAGATCATCAGACACAACCACCCCTAGGTCCCGCTCTTCTTTAGTGGACAAAAGTACTTCACCTCCTATACTGTACTGCTCCCTTGGATTGCTGCAGCCCAAATGCATGACCTTACATTTTTTAACATTAAATCCCAGCTGCCAAATTCTAGACCATTCTTCAAGCTTAGCTAGATCCCTCCTCATGTTATCTACACCTTCCTGGGTGTCTACTCTATTGCAGATTTTGGTATCATCTGCAAAGAGGCAAACCTTACCCGACAACCCTTCCGCTATATCACTAACAAAGATGTTAAAAAGAATCGGACCAAGGACAGATCCCTGGGGCACACCACTGGTAACATCCTTCTCCTCAGAGTGAGCTCCATTTACTTGTACTCTTTGTCGCCTCCCACCCAACCAATTTCTAACCCAAGCAGTAACTTTAGGGTCCATCCCTAGGGTGCTCAGTTTGTTTATAAGTCGCCTGTGAGGAACAGTGTCAAAGGCTTTACTGAAATCTAAATACACCACATCTAGAGCTCTCCCTCGGTCCAACTCCCTGGTCACCCAGTCAAAGAAATCAATCAGATTTGTCTGACAAGACCTGCCTCTGGTGAATCCATGCTGCCTCGGATCCTGTAATCCGCTGGACTCCAGAAACCTCACTATTTTCTCTTTCAGCAGCGTTTCCAATAATTTACTCACCACCGAAGTTAAACTAACCGGCCTGTAGTTTTCAACCACATCCTTACTTCCGCTTTTGTGTAAAGGCACCACATGAGCCTCTCTCCAGTCTTTTGGCACCACTCCCGACTCCAACGAGGCATTGAAAAGGTCAGTCAGTGGAGTTGCTAGAACATCCCCAAGTTCCCTCAGTATTCTAGGGTGTATCCCATCCGGTCCCATCGCTTTGTCTACTTTAAGTTGAGCTAGTTTCTCACGAACACAGTCTTCTGAAAATTGTTCAAGATGTCCCTCGCTTCTGTTCTTATTTGTGGGTGTTTTCTGAGGTCCTGCTCCTGGTTCTTCATCTGTGAACACAGAACAAAAATATTTGTTAAGCAATTCCGCTTTATCCTTATCAGCTTCTACATATTCCCCCCTGCACCCTTGAGTCTGACAATACCACTTTTGCCCTTCCTCTTCTCACTAATATATCTGAAAAATGTCTTATCCCCCATTTTATTGCATTGGCTATTTCCTCCTCCTTTTGAATCTTTGCCTTCTTGACTACTTTGCTAGCTTCTCTAAGTTTTTCCAAATACAGATGCCTGTCTTCCTCTCTCTGTGATCTCTTGTATTTCATGAAGGCCTCCCTCTTTTTCTTCACTTTTTCAGCTACTTCCTTCGAAAACCATAGCGGTCTCCTGTTCCTTTTGCCTTTATTTACCATTTTAACAAAAAGGTTGGTTGCCCTTAAAATACCCCCTTTCAGTTTTGCCCACTGTTTTTCTACATCCCCCAGCTGTTCCCATCCCACTAACGACTCCCTGAGGTATTGGCCCCATCTTCGCAAAGTTAGTCTTCCTAAAGTCTAAGATCCTCACCTTGGAATGGATTCTAACAGCCCTATTCCTAATACTGAACCACACCATCTGGTGATCACTGGATGCAAAATGATCTCCCACTACAACATTAGAAACACTTTTACCATTGGTAAGCACCAAGTCCAGTATGGTCCCTTCACGTGTGGGGTCTGTTACCAATTGCCTGAATAGTTCTCTCCCTGTAGACAATCCAGGATCTCCTTACTTCTAGATGATACTGCAGCAGGAATGTGCCAATCAACATCTGGCATATTGAAATCTCCTATCAGTAGGACTTCCCCTTTCCTAGCAATGCTGCGTATGTTTTCAATTAACTCTCTGTCCACCTCTTCCTCTTGTGAGGGAGGTCTGTATATCACACCAATGCAAATAGATTTCTCTTTCCCTCTTTCTAGTTTAACCTACAATGCCTCCTCTCTCCCTTTTAAGTCTGTAATTCCAAACCTTTAATAGTAGTTTTTACATATAGTGCCACTCCTCCTCCCCTTCTTCCTACCCTGTCCTTTCTGAATAAAGTATAGCCAGGTATAGTTACATCCCAGTCATGGTTTTCTGTGAACCATGTTTCTGTAACTGCCACTAAATCCAAGTCAGCCACTCCCACCAAAGCTTTAACTTCAGGGATCTTATTTCCCATGCTACGGGCATTAATACACACTGCTTTCCATATGTTACCCCTGTTAACCATTTCTATAAAGGTATTTAATGTATCACCTACCTGGGGGCTTTCTTCACCCATCCCCAACGAATCTAGTTTAAAGCCCTCTTCAGAAGAATCTCTTCTTCTTATTGCAGAAAGACTTCTTTGCAGGTGGCTTTTTCCTAGAAGGGTCAATTATTGCTCTGGACAGTCTCTTTAGAGTAGTGTTTTCTGACTCTAATAGAATGGCCTTATCTTGCCAGCCTTTGCCAAAAATGGGGTTTTCCCTTTTGCAAGGTATGATGCCCAGCTTATCTTGAACCCACTGTTAAAGATCTGAGGCTTGAAGCCATGCAATTCTAGTGCAACAATGCATATTGCTGAGGCTCTGCTTGTGCATTCAAAGGCATCGAAGCTAACCATATTGACAAACTTCAAAATATTTTGGCTATGCTTGACAAGGGCAAGATAATCTGCCCTCTTGTCACCTGGGAGGAGAGGGGCAAAGACCTCGAGATCTCTAGTGATTTCTTTGAGGAACATTCCCATGTAAAGGATATAGGAGTTGAACCTAGCTATGGATCCCTGGAAGCATCGAAGCCCAAAGGCATCGAGAATTCTAGATTCTCTACCTGGAGGATTAGAAGAGTGAGTCTTCAAGCTTTTGATTTGGTGCATCACTGATTCAACCACCAAATCAAAGTGGCAGGGAAGCTGCAGATTTTGGAAGCCGGGACACTCCAGTACCTGATACATGGTATTGAGACGTTGACTTTGAGGTGAAACCGTGAGAGTTGTCTCTCACATACGGAGCATAAGGTCATGAAGGATGTGGTGCACTGGTAGAGTATCTGACTCTTTGGGTGCTGTTGGGTATTGGAGGATCTCTAATTCCTCCACCCTTGGCTTCTTCCCTGATGTTACTGTGATACAGAGACCCCTGGCTAGGTTTCAAATGAATTCCTGGAAGGACATGTCTTCCAGAGACAACATGCGTCGCTGTTGAGGCGAGGAAGGGTCCGAAGGAAGGTCCCAGGGCCTGGGAATCGAGTGACTCCACATCCAAAATGGAGGAATCGGAATCAGAGGATTCAAAGTATCGACTGGCATGGTGTTCGCTCGAACCTAAATGCCAGTACTGATGCTCCGAGGTATCTGTCTCGGTGAGCCACTTGGGTTTGGTACCGGTATCAGTGATAGTTTCAAGGGAAGGCATGGGTGGGAGCAATATCGATGTCATCTGCAGCAGCCCTGATGTCATGCCCATAACCTTGTTGATGTCAGTACGGCAACCGGTATCGACGGGGTGGTGCCTGTAGCCAAGGGTTTTATAGGTACCGAGGCTGCAAGGATTGCTGCCAAGCTACACTTGATGGCCAGTATGTGCTGGTCTATTGAGATTGCCGATGCTTGGGTGTCAATGACAGGCATTTGCGCTACTGTGGGAGGAGTGGCCTAATGGTTGGGGCAAGTTACCTCAGGCCGGAAGGTCGGGGGTTAAAATCCCACTAGAGGACAGCAACCCTGGGCTGGAAGGACTGGGGTTTCTAGTCCCACAGGTGCTCCTTGTGGTCTTGGGCAAGCCACTTAACCCTCCATTGCCCATGTTCCCTGTAAGAATTAGTGTATATGTCTCATATCCCCTCATGTTAAATGTATCCCCCAATTGTATTGTGACCACTTTGATTAAAGGATAAGGAGGTATAAAAAAAAGTCTAAATAAATAAAATAAAATAAATAAATAAATAAATACTGTCCTAGAGGATGGCACCAGTAGCACTCCGGAGGTCAAGGCCTCAGGAGCATCCTGGGGCCCCTCGATGGCTTTGGAGGACAGGGCTACTGAAGGGGCTGTTTGGCAGGCCAATCCACCTCTGAAGCAATGCCTGAGGGGTCGATGCTTTGAGCGAGATCTTCCCCTGGAGGTTTTGTCAGACTTCAATGTGGTCTTATGCTTAGACTTCAAAGATACCTGAGATCCACAGGAGGAGGAGGAGGCCCTCGACAAAGTGGACGCCATCGATACCGCATCTGAGGCAAAGAGTGCCCCAAATTTAGAAGCCCGGTTTTGTAGGACTCTCCGTGTCATTTTGTGACAGAGGGGAACAGTCTTTTGGCTGGTGGCCTGGACTGAGGCATTTTAAACACCAGTCATGTGTGTCAGTCACTGAGATGGTGCTGGCAGCTGGCACAGTTAGAACATTTCTTGAAACCACTGGTTAGTTTCTCCATGCCTTCGAGGATGTGAAGCTTAAGGCCTAAAAAGGGCATTGATGCCCAAGTTTTCTTTTTAAAGAAAGATAAAGAAAGAATTAAAAGAAAAGAATAAGGAAACCAGCAGCATCTCCGACAGTGCTGGTGCTGACAAGAAAGCAGAGGTGCTATCCACAAAAAGAAAATTTTTCTGCAGTGACGGGATATGCTTCCTGCTGGCTCCGCGGAAAACAAAGAACTGAAGAGAGGGAGTTGGTAAGGCAGGAAGCCAGATGCACAGGAGCAGTGGAGTACTCCCAAAGCTTTCCAATTGGATGCTGGGGAGCGTTCCGGTGTGGGCTCCATTCGTACCAACGTCACCCACATGTGAAGACTACATTCCTGCTTGTTCCTGGAGATAAGCAAAATAGAGGGAGATGGAAAGATAAACGAGGTGGAGTGGGAAGAGACAAGAGGTGCAAGGACAGAAAAAAAAAGGTCTCTAGAGGAAGACAGGACAACTTATCCACTCCTGTATCAGGGGCCTTGGAAGGACACTAGACTTAAAGCCTATTCCTGAGTTCCACAATCAAGTTTGAGAAGCCACATCTTACAGAATGCAAGAAACTCCAAGCAGGCTTTTGTACTGGCATAGGGGAGTCGCCTAATGGTTAGAGCACTGGCTTGGAAACCGAGACCAAGGTTCGATTCGGACTAGCACTCCTTGTGGCCTTGGGCAAGTCACTTAACCCTCCATTGCCTCAGAAAAATCCAAGTTATCTATGTCCCTGTTTAATATACATTATCAAATTTAAATTACAATATAAACCGCTTTGACTGAAATGATAAAGTAGTATAAAAAAACCTGTTAAAAAAATAAATTAAATTAAATACTGTGAGCTAGCGGTCAGTAACCAGAAGTGTCTCAGACCCTTATTTAGAGGAAATAGGTTAGAAAGAATAACATGGTACATATAAAAATTGCATGCTTTAGCAATGCAGCTATATAGAAAATACACACAACTGCGATGGAAGGGTCAAGCTCAGAAATCCTCATCCTGCATGGTGGGTGCTGGCAATGGAAGCTCTCATCTGGGATAAAGCAGCTGTCGCTGGGTTCCACAGCAGGCTGTGTGGTGTGGGGGTCCAGATAGATTAGTTCCTCACCTATGGGGTAGAGGGAAGGTGATTAAAAAAAGGCACCAGACTCATGCTCACAAAGGCAAGGAGGTGATAATGAAGACGGGCATCAGCTCCTCACAGAAAAAAGAAGAGAAGGATCACAGAAGGAGAAGGAAGTGGGAAAGAGAATGAGTGAAGCATATACGATATAAAATAGCAGAAGACGTTGGTCTTTTATCAGAGGAGGTCTAAGGCTGAAGTCTTGAGAATTACTTGGAAATATGACTCCTCCAAAGTTTACTGGGGACAAAGTTGAGAAATAGGTACTCCTCTTTTGAGTCCCAGACTAATATTAGGGGGCATAATACGGAGTTTGACATCTTTTAAGCTAAGATCCACCAAATTACTTACCTGTAGCAGGTATTTTCCATGAATAGTAGGATTCAAGTCTCACAAGTGGGTGACATTATTCCACAGAGACAGAAGCAGGGAAAAAATAATCTATAGCTTCAGATAATGTCTAGAAACCTTTAGAGTGCTGACCATGCCTGTGCCACATTTCCAGTGATGTACTGTCAAGCAGAGCTATCCCAGTTGCTATACAGCTCAACAGAAAACTCCCCCCTAGGGAGTTGGGAGGATATGTGAGGGCTTGAATCCTGCTGCCCCCAGAGAACACCTGCTACAAAATAAGCAACTTATTTTTCTCAGAGGATAAGCAGAACTGCAAGTTCTCACAAGTTGAACTCCTTAGCTACATATTGTCTTCTACTAAAAAAGAGGAAAAAATAATGTACTGCCAATAGGCAACACCAAAACTGTTTTTGATGGCAACAAGCCTTTTCTAGTTTTTCATTTTTGAAATGTTCTTTTTATTAGATCCTTATAAAATGCACATAAATACATCACTTCCCTTCCATATAAGATAATAATTTTCAGAACAATTGTGTTGAATCATACTTCTTAGCTATTTACAAAGATACTTCATCACTCCCTCCTACAATTGCTCCTCCCCTTATGTCCTCTGAACCCCCTTCCACCCTCCCCGCTTCCCCCCACCCCATCAATCTAAACAATACAACTATTATATCCTATCAATGTAATGCGCATAGCTCAAATATGTACAGATTGTCAAGAAAACAAATTACTAAAACAAGTTACAAAGAAAACTATGTTCTTCTCCAAACTCTGCAAACCCTTCTGGTCCCTTCCTCTCTGGTGTTCCCCTTCCAAGGCCTTGATACTTTAACACAATCCCTCTTCTTTTTCTTTCTTTGCTTTTCTCAATCCATCTGCGAATCCTAGAAAATGCCCCCTAATCACAGCCTTCAACCCATCCCAAACTGTCTCCATTGATATCCCCACATTTTTATTAAACTGAAAATACTCCTTTATTATCCCTTACTTTCTCTATACATCCCTCTTCCTCCAAAAGAGTGAATCATTTAATTGCCAGAACCTCACCCCCCCCCTTCTTCTTTGCCCATATCTAAGGTAATACTAACTGATGCATGGTCCATCTAAATCATTTGGCCTTTTTCCACCTCCACTGCCTTGTTTACCAGACCATATCCAACCTGCTATATGAATCGTGTGGTTTAGATAAGGAATACTGCCTTGCAGTAGGATATCTTGTCTGCCAAATATCCATCACTCACAAAAGCACCTTCGGTCGGACTAGTTATTTCCTATCCCCTTTCCCTCCCATGGCTGTGCTCCTACTATTATCAGTTGTAGGATTTAGTGTCAAATTGAAATCCCCACACATTATAACAGGAAAGCATAGTTACTCACCTGTAACAGGTGATCTCCGGGAACAGCAGGAATTTAGTCCTCACATATGGGTATCGTCGGTACCGAAGGAGCCTGCGCGGGAACGATCCCCAGCGTCCAATCAGAAAGCTTTTGGGAGCATCCCACAGCGCCTGCGTGCTGCCTTCCCACCTTTCCCAACTGCCTCTCTCCAGTTGAGTTTTAAAGCTGAGACAAAGAGAGAGAGAGGGAAAGGAAAGAGATAGATAGAGAGATACAACTCCTAGGGGAGGTGGGTGGGTTGTGAGGACTAAATTCCTGCTGTTCCCGGAGATCACCTGTTACAGGTGAGTAACTATGCTATCTCCAGGAACAAGCAGGAATCTAGTCATCACATATGGGGACTCCCTAGCTTTAGGTGCCAGGGAGAGACCCCAGAAGTTGTGTGTCCCTGAGAAGGGCTCCACTTCCCCCCATGGATCTCCGGCATCCTATCAGGGATGGTGGGTAGGAGTTGATTAAGTATGGAACAGGTGTTTGAGAACAGCCTGACCAAACAAGGCATCGCGGCGGGAGTCCTTGTCCAAGCAGTAATGGGCTGTGAAGGTATGAACAGAGGCCCAAGTGGCTGCTCGACAGATGTCGTCAATAGACACAGAGTTCAGATGAGCCATTGAGGATGCCATGGTTCTCACATTGTGAGCTGTGACATGGCCCTCAGAGAAAGGTTCTTACTCTGATAGGCGAAAGAAATACACTGAGCAATCCAGTTAGATAGTGTTCTCTTGGAGACTGGCAGTCCCAAATGAGAAGGGTCAAAAGCAACAAAGAGTTGAGAGGACTTCCTATGCTGCTGTGTCCTTTGTAAGTAAAAAGCCAGAGCTCTTTTACAGTCCAGGGTATGAAGATTCCTCTCTGCATTTGATGCATGAGGTCCTGGAAAAAAGACAGGTAGGTAGACCTCCTGGTTGAGATGAAAAGGCGAGACCACCTTAGGCATAAAGTGTGGATGAGTTCTAAGGACTACCTTGTCATGATGAAACCTTGTATAAGGTGGATTAGCTACTAGTGCTTGCAATTCACTAATGCGGCGTGCTGATGTGATTGCAATGAGAAAGATAACCTTCCAAGAAAGAAATTTCAAGGAGGTGGTAGCTAAGGGTTCGAAAGGTGGCTTCATGAGCTTCCCAAGAACCAGGTTCAAGTCCCATGCCACCGGAGGTGGTCTAATGGGAGGCTTAGTTAGAAGGAGGCCTCTCATGAATCTTGCTATAAGAGGATGAGAGGAAATAGGTTGTCTATTTAGAAGTTTAAGAGAAGCTACAATAGCACTCAAATGGACTCTTATTGAATTTGTCTTAAGGCCTGCATTAGACAAATGGAGGAGATACTCCAGTAAAGATTCTAGAGGTATAGCAAGGGGGTTAAGACCCTTTTCTGAACACCAAATAGTGAACCTTTTCCACTTGAAAGCATAAGAACGTCTAGTGGAAGGTTTCCTAGAAGCATAAAGAACAAACTAAGATGCAGACTGCAGTCCAGCAGCGGGATGGGGGCTTTCCAGTCTTTTGCATTGAGTGTCACATGTATGATTTTCTCCCAGTTGATGAGAGGTCTTACGTGTGCACTAGGTGCAAGGAGCTCTTTGCTCTCAGGGAACAAGTCCGTTCTCTAGAGGCTAAAGTAGCAGACTTGGAAAACATAAGACAGACAGAGAGGTACATAGACGAGACCTACAGGGATATAGTCCTGAAGTCCCACCTCCAGTCTGGCAGCACCCCTGTTGCCATGGAGGAGAGAGGTCACGTGACAGGAAAGCATCACCCTGGTGTGGCAGGAAGTGATCCTGTAACTAGGACCTGTCCTCCAGGTGATGTAAAACCCTCTCGCACCGAGGAAGTTTCTCCAGGGCCATGTGCCCATGAGGGAAGGGTTAGGACAGCCATTATAGTTGGTGATTCGATCATTAGGCATGTAGATAGCTGGGTGGCTGGTGGACGTGAGGATCGCCTGGTAACATGCCTGCCTGGTGTGAAGGTAGCGGACCTCACGCGCCACCTAGATAAGGTCTTAGATAGTGCTGGGGAGGAGTCTGCTGTCTTGGTACATGTCGGTACCAATGACATAGGAAAATGTGGTAGGGAGGTTCTGGAGGCAAAATTTAGGCTTTTAGGTAGGAAGTTGAAATCCAGAACTTCCAGGGTAGCATTCTCCGAAATGCTTCCTGTTCCACGCGCAGGACCCAAAAGGCAGGCAGAGCTCCGGAGTCTCAATGCGTGGATGAGACAATGGTGCAGAGATGAGGGTTTTGGATTTGTTAGGAACTGGGGAACATTTTGGGGAAAGGAGGGGCTCTTCCGAAGGGATGGGCTTCACCTTAACCGGGATGGAACCAGGCTGCTGGCATTAACCTTTAAAAAGGAGATAGAGCAGCTTTTAAACTAGATATTAGGGGAAAGCCGACAGTCGCCCAAGAGCGGATGGTTCGGAAGAATGTATCCTTGAAGGATACTACCAAAAGCAGAGAGGTTCCACAAAACAGTAAAGTAGCCCAAATGCCCTCAAGTATGGAGCAGACAGAGCTTAAAGATCCCAATTTACCCATGTCTAACAATAGCCAAATTAACATGAATAAAATACATTCTCTAAAATGCTTGTATGCAAATGCTAGAAGTCTAAAGAATAAGATGGGAGAGTTAGAATATATAGCACTAAATGAAAGGTTAGATATGATTGGAATATCAGAGACATGGTGGAAGGAGGACAACCAGTGGGACACTGTGATACCTGGGTAAAATCTATATCGTAATGATAGAGCTGATCAAATTGGTGGAGGGGTTGCGCTCTATGTTAGAGAGGGCATTGACTCAGAAAGGATTAAAGTTTTGCAGGAAACAAAATCTGCTGTAGAATCTATATGGATTGAAATTCCATATAAAAGGGGGAAGGCAATGGCAGTGGGGGTGTACTATCGAGCACCTGGCCAGAATGACCAAATGGATGATGAAATGCTCAAAGAAATCAAGGAAGCTAACAAAAGTTACAACGCAGTAATAATAATGGGCGATATCAATTACCCCGGTATCGACTGGGTCAGTGTCACATCAGGACATGCTAGGGAGATAAAGTTCCTAGATGAAATAAATGACTGCTTCTTGGAGCAGCTGATTCATGAACCAACCAGAGGGGAAGCCATATTAGACCTAGTCCTTAGTGGAACACCAGATCTAGTGCAAGAGATAAGGGTGTTGGGGCCACTTGGCAATAGTGATCATAGCATGATCGCCTTTGATTTAATTAGTGGAGGAGGGATAGTAAGGAAATCCACAGTACTACCTTTTAACTTTCGAAAGGGAGACTATGATAAAATGAGGAAAACAGTTAAGAAAAAACTAAAAGGAGCAGTTGCAAAGGTTAAAGACGTACATCAAGCTTGGGTGTTGTTGAAAAATACTATCTTGGAAGCCCAGACCAGCTGTATTCCACGCTTTAAGAAAAGTGGAAGGAAGTCCAAAAAACTGCCAGCATGGTTTAAAGGTGAGGTCAGAGAGGCTGTTGTTGCCAAAAAAGCATCTTTCAGGAAATGGAAAAAAGAGCCAAACGACGAAACCTGGAAACAGCACAAGCACTGGCAAGTCAAATGCAAGGCATTGATAAGGCAGGCAAAGAGAGAATTTGAGAAGAAGCTTGCTGCGGAAGCAAAAACGCAAAATAAAGACCTTTTCAAGTACATTCGTAGCAAAAAACCTGTGAGAGAGTCAGTTGGTCCATTAGATGATAAAGGGGTTAAAGGAGCACTAAGAGGCGACAAGGCGATAGCGGAGAGACTGAATGAATTCTTTGCTTCGGTCTTTACTGAGGAAGATGTAGGGATGTTACCCATGACTGAAGTGGTATTTAAAGGTGCGGAAGAACTGAAGGAAATATCGATACATCGGGAAGATGTCTTACAACTATTAGATAAACTGAAGAGTAGCAAATCACCTGGGCCGGATGGTATACATCCAAGGGTGTTGAAAGAACTTAAATATGAGATTGCAGACCTGCTATCAGTAATCTGTGAACTATCATTAAAATCATCTCTAATACCTGAAGATTGGAGGATCGCCAATGTAACACCAATTTTTAAAAAGGGTTCCAGGGGTGATCCGGGAAACTACAGACCGGTGAGCCTGACGTCAGTACCAGGAAAAATGGTAGAAACCATCATAAAGAATAAAATTACTCAGCATGTAGATAGTCACAACCTAATGGGAGACAGCCAACATGGCTTTAGACAAGGAAGATCTTGTCTTACAAATCTGTTATGTTTTTTTGAAGGAGTGAATAAACAGGTGGACAAGGTGAGTCAGTTGATATTGTGTATCTGGACTTTCAGAAAGCCTTTGACAAGGTCCCTCATCAGAGACTTTTGGCAAAACTAAAGAGTCATGGGATAGGAGGCAGTGTACTATTGTGGATCAGGAACTGGCTAAAAGACAGAAAGCAGAGGGTAGGGCTAAATGGCCAATTTTCCCAATGGAGAAAGGTGAATAGTGGTGTACCCCAGGGATCTGTGCTGGGTCCGCTGCTTTTTGACATATTCATAAATGACCTGGAAAGTGGAATAACGAGTGAGGTTATCAAATTTGCAGATGACACAAAACTATTTAAAGTTGTTAAAACCCAAGAGGATTGCGAAAAATTGCAAGAGGATCTTGATAAATTGGAAGACTGGGCATCAAAATGGCAGATGAAATTTAATGTGGACAAGTGCAAGGTTATGCACCTAGGGAAGAACCACCCAAACTATGGTTACATGATGCAAGGTTCCACATTAGGAACCACCACCCAGGAAAAAGATTTAGGCGTCATTGTGGATACCATGTTAAAACCCTCGGCCCAGTGTGCAGCGGCGGCCAAGAGAGCAAATAGAATGCTAGGTATGATAAGGAAAGGAATGGAAAATAAAACAAAAGATATTATAATGCCTCTATATCGTTCCATGGTGAGACCGCACCTTGAATATTGTGTGCAATTCTGGTCGCCGTATCTTAAAAAGGATATAGCGATTTTAGAAAAGGTTCAGAGAAGAGCCACCAAAATGGTAAAGGGGATGGAAGGATACTCCTATGAAGAAAGGCTAAAAAGGTTAGGGCTCTTTAACCTGGAAAAGAGACGGCTGAGGGGAGATATGATAGAAGTCTATAAATTAATGAACGGAGTGGAACAGGTAAACGTAGATCGATTGTTTACGTTATCAGAATGTAGAAAGACTAGGGGACATGCAATGAAGCTACAGGGTAAACTATTTAAGACTAATAAAAGAAAATATTTTTTCACTCAACGTGTAATCAAACTCTGGAATTTGTTACCGGAGGATGTACTAAAGGCTGTTAGTGTAGCTGGGTTTAAAAAAGGTTAGGACAAGTTCCTGGAGGAAAGGTCCATAAACCATTATTAAGAAGTGACCGAAGATATCAATGCTTGACCCAGTACAAGCATTGTGGAACTTGTGTCTCTTGGGGAAACTGCTAGGTACATATGACCTAGATTGGCCACTGTTGGAAACAGAATACTGGGCTTGATGGACCTTGGTCTGACCCAGTATGGCATATCTTATGTTCTTATGTTTCACTTGCTGAGAAAGATGAAGATTTTGGAGATCTAGGCCTTCAGCAACCAAGCCCTGCGATGCAGGGACTGGGGATTGGGATGCCATAACATCCCGTTCTCCTGAGATAGGAGATCTGGAGCAGACCCTAACTCCAGGGAGGGAGCTTGAGAGAGATGTAGAAGCAGAGGGTACCATACTTGCCGTGGCCAATGTGGTGCTATGAGGAGTCATGTGGCCTCTGTCTCTCTGAAGCTTGAAAAGGGTTTTGGGAATTAGGGGAATGGGTGGAAAGGCATACAGGAAGTCTTGACCCCAGTGAAGGAGGAAAGCATCCTTTGCCTGAGCTCCCTGAGCCGGAGTTCTGGAACAGAACCGAGGAAGTTTGGCATTCCACGGACTTGCAAAGAGGTCTATGTCCGGGGTTCCCCAAAGTTGAAAAATCTTGGCCACCTGGTCTGCATGCAGAGACCACTCGTGTGGAAGGAGAACTCGACTGAGTCTGTCTGCCCAAGAGTTTTGAACGCCTGGAAGATACACTGCCAGAAGATGAATGTGATGCTCTCTGGCAAGGGCCCACAGTCACAGAGCTTCGTTGCAAAGCGACAGAGAGTCTGTTCCCCCCTGCTTGTTCACAGAGAACATGGCTACTTGATTGTCCGTATGAATAAGGACTGTTTTGTAGCTGAGCAGGGTGTGGAACACTTGCAGAGCAAGGAAGATTGCTGTGAGCTCCAAGAGATTGATATGTAGACAACTCTCTTGTGGAGTCCGGGTGCCTTGGGTGAAGAGGTCTTGCAGATGAGCTCCCCAACCCATTGGAGAAGCATCTGTTGTAAGAGTTGCTTGGGGCAGGGGTTGCTGAAAGGGTGACCCCAGCAACAGGTTTTGAGTGGACTTCCACCACTGGAGAGACAAAATGAGGCGACTTGTGTTTGCTATTTTGTCTGACAGGCAACCTGATGCCTGGGTCCATTGGTGGATAAAGTCCACTGAGCTGCCCTCATGTGAAGGCGAGCATACGGTACCACATGCACGGTGGCTGCCATGTGGCCTAGTAACTGTAATATTTCTCGAGCAGTTAAAAAGGGCTTTAGGACTGCTTGAGAAGCTAATTGCACCAAGCGAAGGCAACGGGCTTGGGGAAGGTAGGCCCTTGCCTTTGTGGTATCCAGCAGGGCTCCTATGAACTCTAGAGACTGAGTAGGAGTTAGACTGGATTTTGGGATGTTTATGACCAGCTCTAAATACTGAAGGATACGCATTGCGAAGGATAGAGAAGTCCTGGCCTCTGACTGTGTTGGAGCTCGAATGAGCCATTCATCCAAGTAGGGAAGACGAATATTCACAGAGTGCGTAGAAATGCTGCTACCACAGCCATGCATTTTGTGAACACCCTTGGTGCAGAGGCCAGACCAAAAGGAAGCACCCTGTATTGGTAGTGCTTTCCTTGAAACAGGAACCGAAGGAACATTCTGTGGGTTGGATGGATGAGAACATGGGTGTACGCATCCTTGAGATCTAGAGAACAAAGCCAATCCTGACTCTGAAGGTATGGAAGCAGAGCTCCGAGAGAAATCATTTTGAATTTCTCCTTGACAAGGAATTTGTTCAATTCTCTGAGATCTAAGATAGGTCTGTATCCCCCTGTTTTCTTTGGGATAAGAAAATAAGGGGAATAGAACCCTGTGCCCTGTTGATGAAGAGGCACTTATTCTATTGCCCCTTGGGCAAGAAGGATGGTAACCTCCTGACCTAACAGGTCGATGAGAGAGGTCAGAGAATTGAACTGCTTCACTATTGTGGTAGGGGGCATGCTTGAAAAATGAAGTTTGTACCTCTCTCTTATGATGGAGAGTGTCCAACGCTCTGCTGTTATTTGCCCCCATCTGGGAGCAAAATGGCATAACCTTCCTGGAATGGTGGACGGTTCTGGTCCTTCCAGAGCCAGAAAGGCTAAGTTCTCTAGCTGAAAGTCAAAGGCCCTGAGGAGGCTGAGGCTGCTGGGCCGGTTGAGGCCTAGCAGCCTTTGCTTTCTTCTGTTTGGGTGGTTGCTGACATTTGGTTGAAAACTGACCTGCAGAAGATGCCTGCTGACTATAAGCAGGATAAAATCTCTTCTTTTTAGAAAAAGGTGTTTTCTTGAACAACCTTTTCCTAACAGGATCAGCCGTAGACTTGGATAGTCTATCCAAAGTGGAATTTTCAGCATCCATCTCATTGGCTTTTTCTTGCCAATCTTTACCAAACAGGTTCTCACCAGTACAAGGTATATTTCCCAATTTATCTTGTACCCAGAGCTCTAAATCAGATGCTTGGAACCAAGCAATTCTACGTGCACCTATGGCAATAGCCGAGGCCCTGCTTATACATTCAAAGCAGTCGAAGGCTGCACGGTTGGAGAATTTAGAGACATCTTGGGCATGTTTGAGCCAAGTGAGAACTCCTGCCTTTTATCCTCAGAGATGAAAGGACTTAAAGTCTGTAGATGATCAGTAACTTCCTTTAGGAACATTCCCATGTAGAGACTAAAGGAACTGATTCTTGCAGCAAGCATGGAAGCTTGAAAGACTCTACGTCCAAAAGCATCCAGAGTTCTGCATTCACGTCCTGGAGGATTAGAGGCATGTCTATTTGCACTTCTAATCCTTCTCATAGCAGATTCCACCACAATAGAGTGGTGAGGAAGCTGAGTTTTATGGAAACCAGGACAAGGAGGGACACGATACATAGTATCTAACCTACGAGAATGAGGAGAGGTGGTAAGTTGTGTTTCCCACATCCTCAACATGAGATCATATAGAATCTCATGAATGGGTAGGGTAGCTGCCTCCTTAGGAGTTTTGGGATATTGTAAAATATCCAACTCCTTGGCCCTTGGCTCTGTCTCAGGGGTCACAGTGATGAACAGGCCCCGAGCCACCTCTCGGATGAAGTCTTGGAAAGACATGTCCTCTGGAGGAGATATCCGGCGTTTAGGGGAGGAGAACTCCTGTGGAAGTATCATTGCTGCATTGACAGAACTTTCAGAGTCCTCAGATTCTTCTGAGGAATCGAAGTATCGCCTGTCTGGATGCTCCTGCAGAGCCCGATACCCGTACCAAGCAAAATCGGTATCGGGAATAACCGGTACCGGGGAATCTGTACCGGCGGGCACCGAAGGACAGGGTACCGGCATAGCAGGCATCGATGCCGATGTCGATGCTATCGGTACCGGTTGCGATACCGATGCCGGTGGAGTTGTCTGTTGCGGTACCAAGGGCGTCGATGCCACAAGGAAAGCCGCTAGACTGCGTGCTATGGACAGAATTCTCTGGTCCATAGATGCTGCCAATGCCTGGAAGTCGGTACCGGTGGGAACCGCCGGTACCCCAGATCATGGCACCAGGAGATCTGTCGAGGCCGAGCCATCGAGAACATCCTGGAACCCCGATGATGGTGCTTTGGAAGCTGAAGCCTACCACCGGGGTAATTTTGCCGGTGCAGAATCCTCCAGGGCAACGCCAGAGGCATCTCGATGCTTAGAAGGAGATCTACCCTTCGAGGACCGGCTGGATTTATGTTTAGTTACCTGAGATCCACAGGAAGAAGCAGCAGCCCTGGAAGACGTCAATGCCACCGAAGCTGCATCAGAGGGAAACAGAGTACTGAGCTTAGCAGCTCGGTTCTGTCGACCCCTTTTAGACATCATAGCACAGGACACACAATCTGTGATGGAGTGGTCAGGACCTAAACATTTTAAATACCATTCATGGGTGTCAGTGACAGAAATGGTACCGCCACATTTTGTGCACTTTTTAAAACCTGAAGCAGGTTTTTCCATGTTAAGGAAATTTTTGGGGCCTAAGGCCCAAAAAAGGCGGGTGCACCTGAAGAAAGGAAAAAAATGCATAAATTTTATTTTTTTTTTTAAAGAAAAGAAATACCAGCGGTACCAGTGGAGCGTCGGGGAAGGCAGACGCGACCACAAAAAGAAATTAAGAAATAAAGAAATAAGGAAATTCTTCTGGGGTGACAGGAACACGACCTGCTGGCTCCGCGGAAAAAGAAGAACTGGAGAGAGGCAGTTGGGAAAGGCGGGAAGGCAGCACGCAGGTGCTGTGGGATGCTCCCAAAAGCTTTCTGATTGGACGCTGGGGAGCGTTCCCGCGCAGGCTCCGTCGGTAACAACGATACCCATATGTGATGACTAGATTCCTGCTTGTTCCTGGAGATTACCTTTAAACTCCAACAATTTTTCCAGCAGCTCCTTAAAGTACTCCCCCTTGCTTCTTATTTGGTGCATATATACTCGCTACCACTACCTCCGTCCCACCACGAACAACTTGGAGTAAAAGACAACTTCCCTAACCTTTATTAATTGATTGCCTCCCAATAAATCCAGACCCACCACTTTTTTTGGTGCCTCTTGGTTAGCTGCAAAATACACTTGCGAGAAGGATTCTGAATGCAAAAGTCTTCCTTGAGTAACTTTTAAATATGTTTCCCATACGCACATAATATCTGACCTCAGTCTGCCACCCTCCCTTTCCAAATGCTTCCATTTTTGTCATGAAGTCGAACCTTTTGCATTTATGGTTTCAACCACCCATCCCTTTAAATTCCCTTGAAGGCCACCCGTCATCCTCCCTTTTACTTCATCTGTCCCCTTAGCAACCCTCCCTCCCTCCCCTCCTCCACAACCTCATTCCATGAGCAAGACATACACCTTTGAGAGTAGCAACTCCCCCTCACCTGGCATCTCCCAGTCTATACCCTATACTCTATCCATCCACACTTCAACCACTCCCTGCCCACCTGCTCTCCCCTCTTCCTTCCAGCTCCCACAATTTCCATACCTCCCCCAGTGGCAACTTCAAGCATCCTAACTTCCTCATACCATGCATCAAAACAGCATAGGGCTCCAACCTCTCCCCATCACTCTAACATTTTTCTTGTCCTGTTGGCCACTCTGGTACAAGACCATGGTGTGAATGGCTACCATACTACGCAGACAACATTTTGTTGGTTCGCTATTCTTCCTCCCTTTCGCCTGATCTTGCATCATTTAATACGTGCCTGAACACTGTAGCCTCCTGGTTATCCACTCGTAGCATCCAATTCAACCCTTCAAAATCTCAAGCATTGTAGATCACAGGACATTTTATCCCTCTGACTATTAGCCCTTACATTGTAGGGCAACCGATCCCACTAGTTCCATCATTCACACATTTGGAAATTATTATTGACACACATCTCACATTTGAATTTCAAGTGGCTACTACAGTTAGTTTGTCATTTTATGCTCTTCATCAGATTGTTCCATCAAGCCATATCTTTCAAATTCTGCCCTTCATTCTCTGTTACATGCACTAGTAATATCACAGCTCAATTATTGTAATACCATTTATTATGGTCTTTGGTCAACCCTAGTAAAAAGAAAAAAAAGTCCAACTGGTATAAAATACTACTGTTTGTCTTTTGTCAAATGCTGCCAAATATGATCATGTCACCCCCCCCCCCCCACCCCATTTCATCAGAATCATTCGTTATCTCTTATCCACCAATTTCACTTTAAGGTTCTTATGATGACACATCAAGCTTATTATACAGGTCTCCCTCTGCAAATCGACTTCTCAATCTTTACTATCCAACACAGGTTCTTCATTCCCAAACATCTAATCTCCTGGTATTTCCTTTGGTTACCCGTGCTCTTTTGGAATCCACGTGTCATGCTCCCTTTTATTTCTTAGCCTCTTTTCTTTAGAATACTTTGTCAGATTATCTCAGCCTTCAATCCAACTTTAAAATTTTTTTAAAAGAACCCTTAAAACATATTTCTTTGAAAAGTTTTCCTGCAATTTCGGGAGGAGGGGTAGAGCCACATGCCTGATACTTATAGCCGCTAACCTGGTTTAACTCAAATCTTAATTTTCTCTGTCTCCTCTTGCCTGTCCTATTTGATATTATGGAGTTCCTTCTGTTCTTACTTTTATTGGAATTTTAAATTATGAACAACTTTGCTGCTAGCCACGCAAAAGACAGTGTGTTTTTGTTAAGTGCTGTCAAGTTGGTGTCGACCTATGGCAGCCCTCTAGATAACTGTCTTAAACTGTGTTCGGTCTTCAGTCAGGTGGCTCATTGTTGACAGAGTGGCACCCATGGCTGCAGTAACTATATCAATCCATCTCACTGCTGGCCTTCCTCTTCTGTGTTGACCTTCTAACTTGCCAAGCATGATGTCTTTCTTTAATGATCTCTCTCTTTGTATGATGTGTCCAAAGTATGAAAGTCAAAGTCTTGTCATCTGAGCTTCAAAGAAAGTTTAGGTTTGATCTCCTCTAGTATTGACTGGTTTGTTCTTCGGGCAGTCCATGTTATACACAGTATTCGTCGCCAGCACCATAACTGAAAGGCATCAATTTTCTTCCACCAACAGACCTTGAAGCTCCTGAAGGAGAAGGTCTGTGTGCAGGGAAGGCCTTGGAGGCTCCCCTGGAAAGTATGGTGGAGGCAGTTGGTGAAAATGTAGTGCATAGCCCCTGTGGACTATGTCCAACACCCAACTGTCCCCGGTGATGAGGGGCCACTGGTGGGCAAAGAGGGCGAGGCGACCTCCTGTGCAGGGTTGGGAGAGCAGGGATGGAGAGGCTACGCTCAAGGAGTCAAAAACCCCCACCCTGCTGAGTGGGAACAGGGGCCTGAAGGCTTGGGGGTCCTCTGCCTACGGGGCCCATTACCCTGCCCCTTGGCTTGCTGACCCTGGGGTGCAGCTTGGGCAGCCTGATATTGAGGGTACTGTTTGTAGGCAGTGCCCTTCCTCGGGTAAAAGGGCTTTTTACCAGAGCTCTTCTTTTTATGAGAAGGGGCAGAGGTCTTCCTAGACAGCCTTGTCCGGGTAAGGTGCTCTGTTTCGAGCTGGGCGGCCTTCTCGGTCATGGGCTTACCAAAAAGATACTCACCTCGGCAAGGGACATCGGGACACACCGATTCTTAAACGTATCGGGGGACTCCTCATCCTCCGTCTCCCAGGCGGACTCGTCTGACGAGGAGTCAGGGTCCGACCCCGCGGGGCCCTGGAGCACCCGCCCCGACGCCGGAGGCACTGGTGTCGATGCCCTCGGTCCCGAGCAGGAGGTCGAGGGAGACCGCGACCGAGGTCGACTTCGAGCCATGATGGACTCGAGTATCGGCTCGGTCTCCGGGGTCGACTTCGAAGTCGATGTCCCAGTGGTCGGGGCAGATGCGCCAGACAGGCTGGCCATCAGTGCCCGCTGCTGCTCCATGAAGGCAGACAATCTGCTCTCCAAGGCTGTCATCCTGAGACTCAGCTCGGGAGATGCAGCAGCCACCGACTCGGGCCCCGGCGGTGCCGGGCCCGACGTCGGCTCCCTGGGAGGAGAGTCCTCGAGGACTACAGGGCTTACGTGTCCAGCAGACTCTGGCTCCACGCGAGGAACTCTGGCAGGCTTCTCTTGGTCCACGGGCCCGGGGCGACGGTCGGGGGTCTTAGACCTGGCCCTCGAGGAGCCAGGGACATCCTCCTCCGACGCCCTCGTGAGCCGCTTCTTCCTCTTGCGTTCCCAGTCGGGGGACCCCCTGTCCGAGGAGCTCCGACGGCGCTCGGGATCCAAATCCCGAGATGTCGAGGCCTCAGACGAAGTCCGGGCCCGGCCGGAGGCTGAGTCCGAGAAAAGCCTTTCTTTCTGCTGCTGGTAACTTCGGAGTGCCTTGGAAGACATCTTCCCACATGGCCCACACGACTTAGGGTCGTGATCAAGACCGAGGCACCGGAGGCAGCAGTCGTGTGTGTCGGTGAGAGACATTAATTTCTTACACCGATCACACTTCTTGAAACTGCTGGAAGCCATCGGGGAAAAAAGAGTCCCCCGCGAGGTCAAAGGACCGGCCTTCCAGGGAAAAAGCAAAAAAGGGCGCAAACGCCAGCCACGAAGGGCAAAAAACGAAAAAGAAGAATCGGGCTCGATACCGGTGTACCGAACCCGGCGGGAGGGGAAACCGGCGTTGAACCGGGAAAAAAACAGCGAGTATCGCCGAAAAAAATCAACTTTTATCTGGGATGACAGGACACACGTCCGGTGGGCTTCTCGGAAAAAAAGAGACTGAGGTAAGATGGCACCTTTAGGCGGGAAGGGAACCGCGTATGCGTGCCTGCATTCCCAAAGGCTTTCATAGAAAGCTGGGGAAATGCTCCGCTGGGGCTTCATCGGCGCCGATGACACCCATATGTGAGGACTGACTTCCTGCTTGGTCCTGGAGAATCTCTTATTTCAATTTCTTCTCCATCAACGATGAACTTATTGATATTGCCAGTTGTCAGGATCTTTGTCTTCTTTACATTAAGGCCCATTTTAAGACTATGTTCCTTGATCTTGAGAAGCAAATGTTTCAGACTGTCTTCCCTTTTAGCCAATAATGTGGTATCCTCAGCATAGCGAATGTTGTTGATGAGTCTTCCACCAATCTTCACACCTCGGTTGTCTTCATACAGTCCTGCTTCTCTGATGATTTGTTCTGCATATAAATTAAACAGGTAGGGGGAAAGTATGCAGCCTTGTTGTACACCTTTGCTGATTTTAAACCATTTTGTTTCTCCTTGTTCTGTATGAACTTTTGCTTCTTGATCACTGTAAACGTTGTGTAAGAGAATGATCAGGTGTTCTGGTATACCCATGCTTCTTAATGTGGCCCAGAGTTTCTCACACAGTCAAAAGCCTTGATGTTGTCAATAAAATACATATAGATATCCTTTTGGTATTCTTTTGTCTTTTCAAGGATCCATCTCACATCCATGATGATATCTCTTGATCCTCGCCCTTTCCTGAACCCTGCTTGCAATTCAGGCAGTTCTCATTCAAGGTATAGCTGTAGTCACTGCTGAATAATCTGGTGT
Source organism: Ichthyophis bannanicus (assembly GCA_033557465.1). Lineage (NCBI taxonomy): Eukaryota > Metazoa > Chordata > Amphibia > Gymnophiona > Ichthyophiidae > Ichthyophis > Ichthyophis bannanicus. Next base: position 327,757,916 of record CM066038.1, read on the forward strand.
AGAATCTTGCTGGCATTTGGGATTAGAGTGATTCTGCGATAATTTCCACAGTCATTTGGATCACCTTTCTTTAGTATTGGTATAAACACAGATCTTTTCCAGTCAGGTGGCCATGATGTTGTCTTCCAAATTTCCTGGCAGAGCCTTGTAAGTATGGTAACAGCTGCATCAGATTGCTGTAATACTTCAATGGGAATGCCATCAATGCTCGGTGCTTTGTTCTTTGATAAGGCTTTCAATGCTGCATCAACTTCTTCTTTCATCACCAATGGTTCCTGATCATAAGATACAGGTTGAAACGGCTGTTGGTCCACTTGATCTTTATCATATAAATGACTCTTTATATTCTTTCCACATTTTCTTGATCTTCTCAGCATCATTCAACATGTATCCTTGAGCATTTTGTAACATTCTTTAACTCTCATAGCTTCTATTTCTTTGCATGTGTCACTGTAGTACTTTTTGTCTTGTCTTTCTGCACATTGGAAATCTCTGTTGAGTTCTGCAATTGCCTCTCTTTCTCCTCTGGCTTTAGCTTCTCTGTGTTTCTGGGCAATTTTCAGAATTTCGTCAGTCATCCATTTTGGTCGTTTTTTTCTTTTTCACCTTTTGTACAGACTTCTCACTTTCTTCCAACACAACCTTCTTGATGTCATCCTATAAGTCTTCTGGAGTTCTATCATTTGTAGCTAAAGCAGCAAATTGATTTTGCAGGCAGCCTTTAAATTCCAGTGGTATATTCTCAAGGTCATATTTTGCTACATTCATGTGTGGCTTGCTCTTCTTCAACTTTATCTTTGCATACTAGTAGTTGGTGATCTGTACCATAGTCAGCTCCAGGTTTTGTCTTTGTTGATGCTATAGAGCTTTTCTATCGTTGACTTCCATAGATGTAGTCAATTTGATATCTGTACAATCCACTGGGTGAAGTCCATGTGTATAGTCGCTGCTTGTGTTGCTGGAAGAAGATGTTGGAGATGAATAGATCATTTATCTTGCAGAATTCTATCAGTCTTTCTCCAACTTTATTTCTGTTGCCAAATCCATATTTTTCAGTCACGTTTGCCTTCTTCTTTGTTGTCAACTTTTCGTTCCAGTCACTCATGACTATCAGGATATCCTGTTTGCATGTTCTGTCAATTTCAGCTTGTACACAGAACTCATCAACCTCATCCTCTTCTGTAGCTGTTGTTGGAGCATACTCTTGGATTATAGTTGTGTTGATGGGAATTCCTCGTAGACTAATAGAAATTAAGCGCTCACGGATTGCATTGTATTTCATTACAGTTCTTGCAAGTTTCTTCTTAATTATAAATGCAACACCATTTCTTTTTTGTCTTTCATTATCAGCATAGTGGAGCACGTGATCATCAGATGCAAAGTGCCTGATGCCAGTCCAGTGGTATATCAAAATTGTAATAAATGCAAACATATGTTCAGTCCATTATGAATGTCCTTAAGTGTCCTCGTTAGCACCTCTTTAATGCTGCTGCAGTCTTCTTCTCTGGAAACATCAAATCTTCTGTCTTGATTTCCGCCTACTCCATGTTTCACACTCTCCATGTATAACATTCCCTGGTGAACACCAACCCAAAAGGATATAGCTGTTGACAGTGACTTGAAGTGGGGTACCAGGGCCCTCTGAAAAGGTTAATATGGAAAATGAGAATAGCCTGCAGCCTGGCAGCTTGGAATTCACTAGCAGCCCGGAGAGAGATATATGTATAGAAGCTAAGGTCGTATTTTGCAGAAGTAGCTCAACCTAAAAATGCACAGGGTCATTCCGAGGTGCGAATAGTGGGGATGGACGTCCCACTGGGACGTCCATCCCCACTATTTGGCCCGTCTGCCGACACCGACAAACTTCCCTGCACATTGTACAGGGAGGTTAGATGGGGGCGGGAAAGGGGCATTGTGGTGGCAGTGTTAGGGTGGGCAGTCGGCACCCCCGGAAGTACAGTGCCAATTCCAATGTTGGCCCTGTACGTCCAGGGCTGGCGGCCTGAATGGGGATCTTATTCCACCTCTGAGGTAGAATAAGTTCCCCTAGTTGGATGGATCTGGCAGGCCCAGGGCGCAGAAAAGGAGGAAGGGGGCAGAGGAAATTCCTCGCAGCCCGACCCTGGCCTTGGGAGGCCAGATCGGGAGTTGGGCTATGGGAAATTAATATTTTTGTCTGGCAGCTGGGGATCACGGATCTTGAATGGAGCCACAGTGCCATGGCACTGCAGCTCCAATCAAGAGCTCTGATTGAGTTAGCTGGGGAAAGCCTGTATGTGCAGGCCGACCAGAAACGTGGTCCCGACCTGCACGTACAGGCCTGGACGTGATTCTGATCCCGTGGGGCTAGACGTGCCCCACGGGATCAGAATCCTGCTCACTCTGTGCATCCGGTTGCAACCGGGCGCACAGAGGTCCAGCATATCCAACTCAGAATCGGGCTTGTAGTGTTTAGCTTGACTTGTAACATGTAGATAAATAAAAATTTTTAGTGCAAAGCATGACATGCAGTGATGAGACTAATTTATACCATGTAGCAGTTTTTTTCCTAATAAAAAAAGTCCTGCGGCCACGCTAAGGTGAGGGATTTACAGGAAACTGCTAAAGTTTGCAGACCTGAGGCCCCCTCCCTTAAGTGGTACTGTTTTTAATAGAATTTTCTGTGTATGTGTTTTCATTTCATTCCTTACTTGAATTTAGAGAACTGAATTCAAAGGGCCAAGGCTGAATTTTGCTACTTGCTGATGCCCGATCAAGAGTAGGTCATGCAAAGAGATTCTTTCAATAGCCACCTGTACATGAGCTAATTCTGTCAAAGCTTCTCTTACACTTCTTATCTCCTTTTATCATTGCAGCATCCAAGTGTGCATATATGGTCACTTGATATCCCTATCATCCAAGGAGAGCAAACCTCTAACGCAAAAAAAACAGGTAGAGAAACAAGCGGAGAGTAAGTAGCAGCAGGTTCAATCTTATTAGTTATACCCCAACGCGTTTTGGCATGTGCTTACCTCAGGGGGTTATAACCACACGTAAAATAAACAATAAATAAATATAAATACAGAAGTATAAATAAAATAAAACTATCATGCATATAACAAAAATCTGAAAGCATAAATACCATCAACAGATAAAAATGTAAATAGATAATAAGGAACATTAAAAAATAAAACCTCCTGGGGCAAGATGGCGCTGCTAACAGACGCCTGTTGATACTGTTCCGGTGAACCCCCCCCCCCCGTTTTATTTTGTTACCTGTTTCCTTTTCTTTGGAGGACCTGCCTGATGCCGGACACGGGCAGGAAACGGAAAGTCAAGCTGCCAACCGGGGAGATCCCAGGTGAAGAGAGGTCGGCGGTTTGCGGGTCCATGGACTCCTTCGTGTGGTCTGCTGGGAGGAGTGACCTTGCTCCAGAGCACCCGCTGAGCGCTATTGGGGCGGAAGGAAGGTCCCTTAGCGCTGAGAGGTTAGAGGTCTCCCTCAGCCCGGAGCTCCGAATACCGCCAGAGCAGCTGGAAGTGGAGAGCCTGCCTGAGATCCTGAGTGTGGGCGGGGGAGATGCGGCCAGCCTGCATCTGGTGCCTCAGTTACAGTTGTCCAGCACCGGAGGAGGTTCTCGGGAGCTGGTGTCTCCGGCTGCGGTGTCCGGCGTGGAAGAGCTGGAAGAGGAAGGGTCGGTTCCATCTCTGCATTCTTCACTGGAAATGCCCCCGACGGCGTTGGATAAACCTTCTCAGGCTAGTGGGAATGGACAAGGACACAGTTTGGTGAGACCTGATGTTGTTACTTCAGATAGTTTATGAGAAGCCTTCTCGTCCATGCACCTCAATATTTCATCTCAGCTCCAGTCCATTTTGCAACAATTTCAAGTGTTTGGGTAGCAATTAAAGTTGTATGAATTGGGTCAAACTGAGCTTAATGCCAAAATGGCCTCATTTGAGGGGCGTCTGGGGCAGATATAAGAGGTCTCCCAAGCCTTTGTTAAGGATTCTGTGGTTATACATAGGAGGATGGAATTTTTGGAAAATGCTGCGAGGAGCCGCAACCTGCGAGTATTGAACTTTCCTAAGGTTCCTTCAGTGTCAGCTTTGGAGCTATTTAAGAAATTTCTTGAAACTTCCCTTAAGGTTTCGGCTGATTCTGTACCACCCATATCGAAAGCCTTCTATTTGCCAACTGCAAAGGCTAGTGCCATGGGTAAAGATGAGAACCTTTTGTTATCTTCGGACAGTTTGGATTTAACTACTTTTTTGGAGCGGTCCCCGTCTGACGTAGGGATGACTGCTACATTGTTGGCCACTTTTGCCCTTGAGGCGGACAGAGATTCGCTTCTGAAATTGTTTTTTAGGTCTCCATGTAAGGTGTTCTTGGATTCCCATATCAGAATTTTTCCTGATGTCTGTAAAGTAACCCAAAAGAGGAGGAGGCGGTTTCTTTTATATCATCCAGGGGTACTTCAGTTGGGCGGGCTGTTTTTCTTACGTTTTCCTTGTAAATGTCTGGTGAAGTTAGCTGGGCATAGTTATATTTTTTTGAACCCTCTCAATTGGCCTCCTTTATTGTTTTTAAACAATCTAGTGTGCAGGTTCCTTCTCTTTCTCCCTATCAGGGGTAGTCCCTCTAGTTAGGAGGGCTATAATTGGAATTTGTTGTTTGCACTCCTCTCAGATGTCTGTTTATTTCCTTGTATTTGCTTTGTAAAACAGTTGTCCTTTATATTGTGACCTGTCTTGCCATGTTATTGTGGACTTGTTGGCTTGTGAGTGTTTGGTTTTGTGCTTGAGGAAAAGAAATTCCTGTTAATTTTGCTAATGTGCCTTTTCTGTACAAGTATTCGTTCTTGTGTAACTTGAAAAATTGCATAAATAAAATAAAACCTCCTAAAAACACAGGACATAAACAAAAGTTAAAAGTGCATACATAAAAATATCTCTGTAATATACTGTATTATAGAAACAGAGAAAATGACGACAGAAAAAGACCACATAGCCTATATAGTCTGTTCTTCCATATCAACAACTACAACGGTCCCCTTTCTTCCTTTAGAAATCCTCTATGTTTGTCCCATGCTTTTTTGAATTCAGATATTGTATCACCTCCACTGGGAGACTATTCCACGGATCCACCACTCTTTCCGTAAAGAAATATTTCCGCATATCACTCCTGAATCTATCCCCTTTCACCCTCAACCCATGTCCCCTCATAGCAGAACTTGCTTTCAATCGAAAGAAGCTCTCCCTCTGTGTATTTATGCCACTGAGATATTTAAACGTCTCAATTATATCACCTCTATCCCACCTTTCCTTTAAGGTGTACATATTAAGATCCCTAAGTCTGTCCTCTTATGCTTTATAATGAAGACCACTAACCATTTTAGTAGCCACCCTCTGTACTGACTCGCATCCTGTTTATATCCTTTTGAAGGTGCAGTCTCCAGGATTACACAAAATACTCCATATGAGGTCGCACCAAAGACTTATACAGAGGCACTATCACCTCCTTTTTTCTGCTAGCCATTCCTCTCCCTATGCGCCCAAGCATCCTTCTAGCTTTTGCTGCCGCCTTTTCTACCTGTTTAGCTACTTTAAGATCATCAGACACAACCACACCGAGGTCCCGCTCTTCTTTAGTGGACAAAAGTACTTCATCCCCTATATACTATATTGCTCCCTTGGATTGCTGCAGCCCAAATGCATGACCTTGCATTTTTTAACAATAAATCCCAGTTGCCTTAGTTTAAAAAAAATTTATATCACAGGGACGGATGGACATTGACAAATGCCAGCACTATGAAAACCAAGTGTTAGAGATTGTAATGTGAGCTACTGACACCACCAAACATGGGGAAAGAAATCAATAAGATGAGGAGGGTGACAATGTGTTGCCCATGAATTATTGCTTGCCTGGCATAATTCCTAAGATTAAAGTGAAAGTGACAGATCATGCAATATATCGTGTATTCAAATTGTATTTGCATGGAGACAAAGGCACTTACTCTTAAATCAATAAGAGTTCTCCTGTACTAACATTGAGAAGTAGTGCCAAAGTCTAAAGTGAGAAAAGGAGGGAAAAACAAATTGCAAGAGGAGACAGAATAAAGTTAAAAACATTCTAAAGTAGTATTACGAATATTTGTCTATAAATCATCTCATTATCTTAATAGGCATGCCCTAAAATGAATGATACCTCAAATCTAAACGTACCGCAAATCAAAAGTATATTAGGGGATAAAACAGCCAACCCCCAATTGAGCCTACATGGTAAAAGAAAAGAATGAGAGGAGGAAACGTTTTTTATAATCAATCTCAAAAACATATGTCCAAAGTTAAAACATCGTGGATGTTCAATAAAATATTCCTAAAGCAACTTGCCTGAAAGAGTTGACAATAAAGTAGACATTTTAAAACAGAAGGATGCTCAATTTGAGAATCATAAGAGATTGTGATACAATGTAACAGATTATAAAAAAATGATTAAAGACATGAAGATAAAAAAATATAAAAGGGATAAGGATTACTACAAAATGGGCACTGTGTATTATTGGAACGAATCACGCAGGAGGAAAAATGAATCTTCAAGAACACAACATACCTCTAAAAAGTTAGGTCTAGACAACGAACTACAGAGATAGAAATAGAACCTCAGAGACAACCAAGTCGGAATCGGGCAGAGGACCCCCTTGCTACCTCAGCCCCCCTCTTCTCTTCCATGCTACCTGGGAATCAACAATAGGATTTTCAAATGGATGCACTGTGGAAGTGGAGAGGAAACAGATACAACCACAATCCAGGAAACAATTAGAATTTCACTACTCTCATTAACCACAAAGGGAACAGGGCAGGGGGAGAGGGGCACCTATAGGAACAAGTTGGACAGGGAGTATTAGATGGCATTTTTAATCTGTTGAATTATGTCCTCACAGATTTAGAGAAACAAGTTCTTAGAAAAGGTTTGTCATTCGTACCCACTACAAAACATGATCCCTTTCTGACTCATGTAGAATTATACCAATTCTTCTGTAAGCTACGTATTGCACAATTTTTTGAGAGCCGATCAGACACTTTTAAAGATCATTCAGTAGTAAAAAGATCATCATCATGGGTGCCGCCCAATTCAGGGCATGCCCTTATAGAAGCTTTTGAAATGGTTGTTATTTATTTAAACAGATTTCTATACCGCCTTTTCCTACAATAAGCAAAGGGTAGAGGAGTTACACAAAGAAAAACACAAAGCATGTTTCAAACGCACAATGGCAGAGAAATGTGCATTAGAGACTTTGAAAAACAACAATAAGATTGTCATAAAACCTGCTGACAAAGGGGGAGCCGACAGGATTATATCGATGAGATTTACAGACAAATTAATGACAGCACCTTTTACCAAAAAGTATATACAGATCCTACATTGCCTCTAAAGAAAAGAATAAATACAGTGTTGTTTCTTGGGTCAGAGGCAGTTACTTGACAAAAAATACCCACAAGTTGATCGTACCCTTAGTAAGGCATCTCATATAAAGCATACAACTAAAAAGATATTTTACAAATTCAAACTGTTAAAACAACTCCGCCCTCTGCTCCACCACCATGACTTCAAATCTGTCATCCAAGCAATTATTACGCCTCATTTTGACTTTGCCAATACTACCCTATAGGGCATCGCAAAACAAAACCTAAGAAGACTCCAGCTAGCCCAAAATGTGGCAGCTAGAATAACTATGAATGTCAATATAATGGAACACATCACTCCCACACTGTATGCTCTCCACTGGCTACCCATTCAAAGCCGTATAAGCTACAAAATTCTTGTATCAATCTTCAAATTAATCAATCACATTGCTCCTTTGTTTCTTTCCACACTCATTGCAAAGGAAACTCTCAATCGAATTCAATGGAACCGGAACAAAAATAAACTTAAAATGTTCAATAAATAAATAAACAAGTTTCTGACTGTGAGCCACCCTGTCACGCCCATGATATATATACTTCCCAAAATTCACAAATCATTAGAGAACCCTCCAGGTCGACCAATCATTTCTGCTATAGGTTTCCTTTTGGAACCATTATCCAAATATCAGGACACTTTATTGAGACCCTTTGTCTCTCAAACACCTTCTTACGTGAGGGACTCTTCTAACATGATTCAATCACTTAAGGAATTTACAGATTATAATGACCAATTACTGATGGTTACTCTGGATATTGAGTCATTATACACTAATATTCCTCAGGATGCAGCTTTAACTATTTTAGAAGATACATTAATTAGGAGAACACCTCCATTTTGTACACCTATCACTTTTCTTGTACAGTTAACTACTCTGGTGATGAGAGAGAACTTCTTTTGTTTTAAGGATGTTTTTTATAAGCAAATTAAGGGGTTAGCGATGGGCTCTTCTATGATGCCTGACGTGGCCAATTTATACGTTCTCATTTTGAGAAGCAATTTTTGACAACTAGAAATGCTTTTACAGTTAATATTAGAATGTGGAAAAAATATAATGATGATGTGTTCGTGATCTGGGAGGGGAGTGTAGACCTTCTCCAATAATGTCTTCAGTGGCTCAATTCTTTAGATCGTAACTTAGTTTACCTTATTTAGATATTATGATCAGGAAGGTGGATTTGTCACCAGCCTGTATCGTAAGCCAACAGACAGGAACTCACTTGTATGTTTTGAGTTTTCATAACAAATCATTAAAAACTAACTTGCCTATTGGACAGTTTCTGAGAATACGAAGAGTCCGCACTAAAGATCAGGATTTGGAGCACCATGATGTACAGATGAAGCTACGGTTCTCTGAACGTAGTTATGCAAAGCGTTGCATTCAGCATGCCTATTCTAGAGTTAAGAATTCTGAGAGAGCAATGCAATGTGTGCCTTTGAGTCAGTCCTGACTCCTGGTGACCCAGAAGCTCCTGGGTTTTCTTGGCAGTGTGACTGGAAGTAGATTGCCAGGCCTTTCTTCTGAGGCAATGGAGGGTTAAGTGACTTGCCCAAGGCCACAAGGAGTGCTAGTGGGAATTGAACCCTGGTTGTTTTGTTACTAAGCCAGAGTTCTAACCACTAGGCTACTCTGAGAGAGAGGTCTTATTAAAAGACCTCTCTCTCAGAGTAGCCTGTGGTTAGAGTAGCATGTTTCCTGTAAAATAGTTATAATGCCCTGTTCAATGTAATTTCAGTTTGTTCAATGTAAACCGCACTGATGCAGAATAGCGCGGTATATAAGAAAATGTAAATAAATAAAAAGGAACTACAATCTTGGAGTCAAGTAGGATGGTATGTGCTTTGACTTTTTTATCTTTATCTCATCAAATTTCACATATTCTGAAAAAGGAATGGCACATTCTATCCGCATTACCAGTTTTTCATAATTGTCCATTGATGATCGCTTACAGAAGGAATCGCAGTTTAGCAAATATTTTGGTGCCATCTGCTCTCAGTAAACCAAAGATTATACCAAGATTCAAAGGACATTTTAAATGCGGCAGGTGTTCAGTATGTGAGAATTCGTTGGTCGTCAAAGACTTTTTTATGCATCCTGTTACTATCGATTCGCTACCAGATGCTCCTATCGTATGCGTGTGCCTAACGCTCCTGCACAAAGATTGTGACTGCCAAAAGCGATCGTTCTTCGGCAGAATTGAACAGTGCTGGTGCACGCACACCTCCAGATTGCACAAACACTACGGATGTGTGAAAGGTCTACTTAAGCCTGCCCCTGAGGAAGAATACGAAACACGGCCTGTGTCGGGCCTAGGCTTTGTCCATCTGTATCAATAAAGTTGGTCTTCCAATCGCTTCCCACGTCTCTCACTGGGTCCCTGCCCTGATTGGGGCCATCACCAAGCAAGCAAGCAGCCGGTGCCACCCACCTCCAGCTCAGTCGCCACTGATTCCATAAATTCTTTAGATAGGGATTATCCTGCCACCACCCCAGCAAAGAGGGACCCTACACCCAGGGAAGATGGTGCAGCAGCACCTCACTGGCTCAGTATTGTTCCACCGTGTGAAACAGTTTCACATGCCGCCCATCTTCATGCCATTCCATCACCTGTCTCATCTGCAAGACCTGGTAGTACTTCCCAAAGCCAGGTACCCCCAAGCCCCGCTCCTCCGCACAAAACAGAGGACCCACTGCGCAACCCAAGGGGGATGCCCACCCCATACAAATTCAAACGCCTATTGCTGGAAGCGTCGCAAGTCATCCAGGGCCACCTTAACTGGGAGAGTCTGGAAATGGTAGGGCAACCGAAGGCGCACGTTCTTTCTAAGCACAGCCACCCGCTCCAGCCAGGATATCTCCTCTTTGCCCCAGCGAGTAAGATCCCATCCCAGTTGACCAAACAGGGGAGGGCAATTAGCTGCGTAGACCCCCTCCACTGTGGGCATCACTTGTGCTCCCAAATACTTGTGCTCCCAGCCACTAAGCATGTCCAATACCCAATAACTCCCTCTGACATGTATATAGTTACCCATTCATGGTTATGCATATGTATATAGTTTACCCTGTTTTCCAAGTTACTTGTTCCTGTTCAATGTAATGACCTGACTTTTGTTCATTGTCGGTTACCTTTTTGTTTTATGTAAACCGCGCTGATCGCAAATAGTGCGGTATATAAGAAATGTAAATAAATGTAAATAAATACCGAATGGCCCGCGAAGCCCATTTAAAGGGGTAATTTGACTTCAGATGAGCCACCGTCACCCTTCCCAAAGAGACATTAAGTGCTTCGGTTTTCTTTAAATTTATCTTAAACCCTGATAACCCCCAAAGACTTGTTGCTCTCGAAGAAGCACAGGCAATGTGGTTAACGGTCAAGTGATCATTAGCATCAAGTCATCAGCAAAGAGGTTGATCTTATACTGTTCAGGTCCCACATGAACACCCTGGATATCAGGCGAGGCCTGAACCCGCACAACCAGGGGCACCATGGCCAGTGCGAACAGCAAAGGAGAGAGTGGGCAGTCGTGCCTTGTTCCCTTTTGCAAGGGGAAAACCCCTGAATACCAGCCATTAATACGGACGCTGCTTCGGGGCCAAAATAGAACGCCATGAGCCAGGTCACAAAGTGAGGACCCAGGCCCACGCGAACTAGCACTTCGAACAGGTAGTCCCATCGGACCCCGTCAAAGGCTTTTTCAGAAATAACAGAGAGCAACATCACCTCCTGGCCTTCCAGTCGTGCCATCCAGGCCAGTTGAAGAATTCTCTGCATACTGTCTGCCACCTGCCGTCCCTGGATAAACCCTGTTTGATCCGAGGGAACCACCCCTGGGAATAGAGGACACAATCAATTCTCTAGCACTTTGGCCAAAATCTTGGCATCCACGTTTAGGAAAGAAATGGGACGGTAAGATCTGCAAACCGACGGGTCCTTCCCTGGCGCATCGAGGGGGGCAACTGCTCGCCCTGGAGGATGGCACTGAATAACCATTGCAGCAATGGTGTCATCGTGCTAACCAGTTTTTTTTATAAAAGATTCCCGTGAACTTGTCCAACCTGGGAGCCTTTTAGGGTGCCAAACCCCGGATCACCACCCAAACCTCCTCCTCAGTGATGTCTCTCTCCAACTCTTCTTGACAATTTCCCTCCAATACACCCAAACCCCCTCCTGCCTCCTTCAAATAATCACAGATCCGTTATGGTCAGTATAGTAATCTACAAAGCGCTCACGGATCTCTGTGCCCTTGTAAAGAAGGTGGTCCTGGGGACCTTTCAGCTTCACAGTTGTGTGGGCTTGTACCTGTTCACGCAGCTTCCACACCAATAACGTGCTTGACTTATTACTGAATTTGTAATATTGCCGCTGAACCCGTTGAAGATGAAACGAAATCCACTCCGGTTGCAGCTCCTGCAGCTGCCACCTCACTTCCTTGAGTTGGTCTCTCACTTCCTGAGACTTTATCCGCTTATGGGCTTGTTCCAGAGCCTCAACCCCAGCTGTCAATTGGTGGATCTTTTCTTCTCGCTCCCTCTTCCTTCTCGCCCCCAACTGCATGAGATGGCTGTGGATCACTACCTTAAGCCTGTCCCACAGAATCCCGGATCCCCACCTCCGCAATATCACCGAGCTCCAAATAATCCCCCACAACCTTTTCCAATGCTTTTACCTCTTTCTCCCCCCGCAACAAATGGTTGTTCTGCTTCCAAAACGTATGCTGGTGGGGCTCTGGAGGGCTCCCAAAAAATATCTCCAATGGCACATAGTCTGACCATGTAATAAGGCCAATCTTAGCCCCATCCAGGCTCTCCGTCCAGTAATGATCATAAGAACATAAGATATGCCATACTGGGTCAGACCAAGGTCCATCAAGCCCAGTATCCTGTTTCCAACAGTGGCCAATCTAGGTCATACGTACCTAGCAGTTTCCCCAAAAGACACAGGTTCCACAATGCTTGTACTGGGTCAAGTATTGATATCCTGGGTCCCTTCTTAATAATGGTTTATGGACTTTTCCTCCAGGAACTTGTCCAAACCTTTTTTAAACCCAGCTACACTAACAGCCTTTACTACATCCTCCGGTAACAAATTCCAGAGTTTGATTACACGTTGAGTGAAAAAATATTTTCTTTTATTAGTCTTAAATAGTTTACCCTGTAGCTTCATTGCATGTCCCCTAGTCTGTCTATATTCTGATAACGTAAACAATCCATCTACGTTTACCCGATCCCCCATTATGTAGTCAATGTGGCTCTAACTGGTATGCACCGTGGAACACAAAGTGTAGCCTCGTGCACTCAGGTGGGCTGCACTCCAAAGATCAACTAGAACGAACTCCCTCTGCCATCGCTGTAATGCCCTCCTCCCCGGGCCATCCCATGCATCCCCAGTCCGTCCCCCTGGGCACCCATCTAAAGCAATATTAAAGTCACCCCCCACCAGAAAGTGACCACGCACCTTCCCTTCCATCTACCTCCCCAACTCATGCCAAAACCCAAGTTGGTCGACGTTGGGACCATAAATTCCCAAAAAAGTAATCTCTTCACCAAACAACTTGCCACAAACCACTAGTGCATGGCCATCAGGCCTGTGCACCACACCCTCCAGACTAAAGGGGAGATCCCCCCGAAGCAATATTGCCATGCCTGCCCTTTTCCTGCCCCCCTCTTCAGCAGCAAAAAAAGAGTCTGAAAAGAATGTGGGTGAAACAGCCTTTCATCTTGACCATGGAGGTGCGTCTCTTGTATGAATAGTTGTAATAGTACATGTATTACAACTATTAGATAAACTGAAGAGTAGCAAATCACCTGGGCTGGATGGTATACATCCAAGGGTATTGAAAGAACTGAAATATGAGATCGCAGACCTGCTATTAGTAATCTGTGAACTATCATTAAAATCATCTCTAATACCTGAAGATTGGAGGATCGCCAATGTAACACCAATTTTTAAAAAGGGTTCCAGGGGTGATCCGGGAAACTACAGACCGGTGAGCCTGACATCAGTACCAGGAAAAATGGTAGAAACCATCATAAAGAATAAAATTACTCAGCATGTATATAGTCATGACCTAATGGGAGACAGCCAACATTGCTTTAGACAAGGAAGATCTTGTCTTACTAATCTGTTATATTTTTTTGAAGGAGTGAATAATCAGGTGGACAAAGGTGAGTCGGTTGATATTGTGTATCTGGACTTTCAGAAAGCCTTTGACAAGGTCCCTCATGAGAGACTTTTGGCAAAACTAAAGAGTCATGGGATAGGAGGCAGTGTACTATTGTGGATCAGGAACTGGTTAAAAGATAGAAAGCAGAGGGTAGGGCTAAATGGCCAATTTTCCCAATGGAGAAAGGTGAATAGTGGTGTACCCAAGGGATCTGTGCTGGGTCCGCTGCTTTTTGACATATTCATAAATGACCTAGAAAGTGGAATAACGAGTGAGGTTATCAAATTTGCAGATGACACAAAACTATTTAAAGTTGTTAAAACCCAAGAGGATTGTGGAAAACTGCAAGAGGATCTTGATAAATTGGAAGACTGGGCATCAAAATGGCAGATGAAATTTAATGTGGACAAGTGCAAGGTTATGCACCTAGGGAAGAACAACCCAAACTATGGTTACACGATGCAAGGTTCCACATTAGGAACTACCACCCAGGAAAAAGATTTAGGCGTCATTGTGGATACCATGTTAAAACCCTCGGCTCAGTGTGCAGCAGCGGCCAAGAGAGCAAATAGAATGCTAGGTATGATAAGGAAAGGAATGGAAAATAAAACAAAAGATATTATAATGCCTCTATATCGTTCCATGGTGAGACCGCACCTTGAATATTGTGTGCAATTCTGGTCGCCGTATCTTAAAAAGGATATAGCGATTTTAGAAAAAGTTCAGAGAAGAGCAACCAAAATGGTAAAGGGGATGGAAGGATACTCCTATGAAGAAAGGCTAAAAAGGTTAGGGCTCTTTAACCTGGAAAAGAGACGGCTGAGGGGAGATTTGATAGAAGTCTATAAATTGATGAACGGAGTGGAACGGGTAAACGTAGATCGATTGTTTACCTTATCAGAATATAGAAAGACTAGGGGACATGCAATGAAGCTACAGGGTAAACTATTTAAGACTAATAAAAGAAAATATTTTTTCACTCAACGTGTAATCAAACTCTGGAATTTGTTACCGGAGGATGTAGTAAAGGCTGTTAGTGTAGCTGGGTTTAAAAAAGATTTGGACAAGTTCCTGGAGGAAAGGTTCATAAACCATTATTAAGAAGGGACCCAGGATATCAATGCTTGAACCAATACAAGCATTGTGGAACCTGTGTCCCTTGGGGAAACTGCTAGGTACATATGACCTAGATTGGCCACTGTTGGAAACAGAATACTGGGCTTGATGGACCTTGGTCTGACCCAGTATGGCATATCTTATGTTCTTATGTTCTTATCTTCCCGATGTATCGATATTTCCTTCAATTCATAGCCAGGAACATTCTAGTAATACAGAATAACAATTGAAATTCTGAAGTTTTACATTTTTAGCTTTAAATTCCCCTGCCCCTTAAACTCCCCATCCCAATCTTATTATCCCATCAGCTGGATGACCCAACAAGACATTCATACCCCACCCTTTACCACTTCCATCAGCTTTCATCCAGTTCACCTTATCAAGATGACCTCCCACCCCCTTACTGATCAGAGTGAGGGCTACTCGTTCCCTGATATTCAGCCAATCAACCATCACCTTCTCTACTACAGCCATACAAGTCCTTCTTGCTATCATATCAACAACTCATTCAGAGCCTGTGGTGTTAATAAGTTAACATATGCCATCCCCCACCCCAATACAGCCAAAAAGGCCTCCTGGCTCTTAAGTGTTTCCTGAGAGGCCATCCTCTTTAACATCAGGTGGTACCACATATTCCTTCACTCCCAGTCACTCGGGGAAGTAGGGTCCCCATAGTGCCTCAACAGACATTGTTTGGTTATCGCATACACTTTCTGTACTAACAACCTAGTTACTGCACCCTTAACTTTCAACTGCACCAGATCATCCAAAACTACCATGCCACAGTCAAATGCACCCCTACTCCAACATCCTTTCAAGATATTTCCTCATTCACTCTCAAAAGGGTCTAATTACAGTGCATTGCCATATGTCCCAGGTGGGCTGGGGTTACTGAGCATCGGTCAGATGTCACATACCCACCTTAAATGCTCTCAGTGGATTAACATACCCCCGGTGGAGCAACTTGTATTGTATTTCCCTCTGGTGGGAGCTGTGAATCAACTTGGGTCTCTGTGCCATTGCTTTGAACAAATGAGCCGCTTCCATCTGGACAGCCAATTCCAGCTTTCATTTATTTGCCAGATCATCATATGAGGATACCAGGGACACTATCTCCCAATTTCCGGTAGTAACATGAAACTGACACACTCTCCCTATCTTCTAGCTCAAAAAAATTGTTTCACCTTATCACTCTGGGTCTTCCCCTCCTGTCCTACTCCTGTAGAAGTATTGTAATGCCTCAGCTGCAGGTATGCAAAATAATGTTTCGCCTCTAAAGAGAACTGTTGCTGCAAATATTCAAATGAACATAGCCTACTGTTTTCATCCAATACCTGGGCCAAACTCTGGAACCCCTTTCACACCCATTCCCGGAGCGACTTCTCGCTCATTGATGATGGAAAGACAGCATTACCTTGCAAAAGAAGATAAAACAAGTTAAACGAGGGAGGGGGGAGTCTTTCAGGCCCAGTTCAATAACTTTCAGACACGACCCTCTCTCCATGTGCAATACCAACTGCACCTTAAGAGGGTGTACAAAACTCTCATTTTCCAGAGGCATAAACTTTGAAGTAGATGCTAGCCTCATATGTCTCAAACAACACACCAAATTGTACCATCGCAAATCAGGCATACCCAGGGGCATATTTGACTACTTCATTTTTAGGGGGGGGGGGAAGGGTAGAGTGACATTTGCATATTCATTATATCATCTTTAAAAAAAATTTAGATAGATAAGAAGCTAGTATATCAAACAGGCGAAGGATGAGCTGATGTCCCCAAGATACTCAAAGAGGGAGCAGAGGCTCTCATTCAATGGCTTTGTTAAAAAAAGGAAAATCAACATATTTACAGGCTATATAATAAAAATGCAGCAAAAATTGTAGCTGTTTAGTTATTTAGCCTGCCACTCTAATATTAAAAAGCTACTGACACCTGCAACTATATATTCTGCAAAATACAAAGGAGATGTCAAGTGCTCACAAGCCAAGGGACAAGAAGAAAAAGAGAACCACAGCACAGTTTCTAACACCAAAATAAATTATAACTAATTTTATTTTGGAGTTAGAAACTGTGCTCTGGGTTTCTCTCTTTTTTTTAACATCTATTTTGCATCCAATGAAACTCTTCCTCCAATAGAAGGTGCAGAGCAGAACTATGATAATTTCACTATCAAATTCAATATACAAGAAAAACAAATCTGATTCAGGTGTCATCTTATTAACAGTCCTCCGGTACCAGGCAGATCGTGACCTAACACAAAACCCTACAAAAGTCACTGAAGACCATAATGCAAATCTACCATACCATAATGACACCAGCTTCTAAAATTAAGGCAATAAGGAACCTACCTAGAAAACAGCAGCACCATAAATATTGCAGTGGGCCTTAGAACATCCTTTCACCTTTCAGAAAACTGAACAAGCCAGATCACAACAGATCCTACATAGAAATTACCCTGGCTTAGAAGTGAAGTTCACGACTGCCATGGTATGCGCAAAACTAACAGTACACACACAACCTCACCCTTTGACCAACAAACAAAATTATACTTTATATCTATACCTTCATACACTCCACTACAATTTATTCACCTACCCCACACTCAATTATATGGAAGAAAGAGACCTCAGGGTAACTCACAAATCCCACTATATGGCGAACTTAATCACCATAGGAGAATGAATATTTCTCACATCACCGGTCTCAGAAAACTCTCCTTACTAAACAGCTGATTAATTTATGAATTCACTTTAAAAAAAGTACTTTTTTATTTTAAAATAATCTATTTTTTTCAAAGAGCTAATACTCTATATACTATTATTATTTCATTATTTTAGCATTCTTTCCATATTTAGGTACACCGACCTCCAACACTTCAACAGAATTCATCAGCCATTTAGATATACAGCTTTAAGCACCAATTCTACTTATTTCAAAGACTTCACTCCCGAATTTTTCAAACATCATCACCTGCACTCCACTCATTCACCCAACAAAGATCTTTATTTCTCCTTCAAAAAGGCTACATCTCCTGGAGTTGTCATCTGTGGTTGAAGAGAACCCCTGATGTAGCCTTTTTGAAAGATATTTAGTGCAGTGTCATAGGATGTGCAAAACTAACCATTTGGAGAAACTACCTCTAGTGAAACTCCATGCTAATAGAACACTTGGGAATATGTCTACTAAGCCAGGCTAATGGTTAACCCGGGCTATCTGCAATTAGGTCCCATGTTATTCAATGGGGACCTAGTTGCAGAAAGCCCAGATTAACAGTAAGCCCAGCTTAGTAGACATACCCCATGGTCACAGTCACACAGGCAAAACACAGTTAAACCCTCACCAAGTACAGAATAAATTATAATAAACAAAGTAGAAATATGTAAATAAAATGTAATCGAAACCCCCAACAAGCCATGCTCTGTATGAAGTATAACACAAGAAATAGAGGAGCCAGGTGACACTTTACCTCATCTTTGCATGAGACGCACAGGCCTCTCTGATTCCACAAGCAGGTGACGTAGTCTCTCCACATTGTCTTCCCCCTCTGTTGATTTCAATGCCCCTTGCTCAGAGGTGGCCATGTTGCTGATTAGGTGCAGTGTCGGCTCTCCTTGCAGCCCATTTCTGCACAAGTATCACTGGGATCAAGAGAATGGGCAGACCAGAGGGAGAGGCGGTGTTGCCTGCATGTGGGATCAGAGAGAACTGTGCCTCATGTTACTGCTCAGCAAACGTAAAAGCAGCAGTTAGCAGAGAGGTACACATAGAGATGGGACTTTCTTTGTGCAGCTGTGCAGCCTATAGCTGGTGCCAAAATTCCAAATATGCTGTGCCTCTAATGCAGGTCTCAACAAATTTTATATGGATTTAGGAGCTAGGCCAAAATCTTAGGAGCCAATGCCTCGTGTCCACACCACCCCACATTGTTTCTCACGTTGGTCTCATGTTCCCAAATCTCACGAGACCAGCGTCAGAGTTTCTATACTGTGCAGCATCTTTAGATAGAAATACAGATACAAACAGTTATAGCTTCAGATATTGTCTGTATATGTGTGTGTTGCAACAGTGGTGTGCCTGCCTGTGCGGGGAGAAGATATGGTGGTAGATGCCTGTGTGTGAATGGAGTGCAGGCTGCGGTGCATGTATGTATGTGGTGGAGAGGTGGGGTGTATCTGTGTGTGTGTGTGTGTGTGGTGCGAAAATGAGATGCCTGTGTGTGTGTCTATGTCTCTCTTGTGGAGGTAGGGTGCCTGTGTGTGTGCACGTGTCTGCTGTACAGAAGTGGGGTGTCTGTATGCGTGGTGTGGGGGTGGGGACAGGGTGCTTGTATGGGGTTCTGGCCGGAGGAGCATGTACTTTTTGGCAACACCTTCCACTCTTCCCTCCCCTTCTAACCCTCACCTGCTGGCTCCTCTCCTCTTTTACCCTTCAGACTCTCCTCCCTTCACCAACTCCCATAGCACTCCCATCCCATGCCCTAAAATCCCCCCATGCTCCTTTTTTTAAATAGGCCCCCTGCCTCTATAAATTCTCCCTGCCTTCTCTACGTCATTTGAACTCTTCCCCCCAAACAACCTATTTTGTTGCAGAATGCGACTGGGCCTTTCTATTCTCTTCTGTCCATGGGGATTGGATCCCCACGAGCAGACTGCTCGCCTCTGCAGTCCCTTCTCTTCTACCCATGGGAGATTGGATCTCCTGCAGGCAGACTGAAGAGGCCATCCCCTTCTCTTCTGCTCACAGCAATCCAATCTCCCGCAGGCAGATAGAAGGGGACTTTGCTGCAATCGCGCTTCTTCCTTCTCCTGCCCATGGGAGATTGGATCTCCTGCATGCAGAGTGAAGGGGCCATCCCCTTCTCTTCTGCTCACAGAGATCCGATCTCCCACAGGCAGATAGAAAGGGACTTTGCTGTGTTCAGAGTCATTCCCTTCTCTTCTGCCCGTGGGAGATTGGATCCCTGCACACAGACAAGCATTGCAGCCATTGCCGGGGCAACTCGTTTGGGGGCGGGGGGCAATGTCCCTCTCACTCCCCCCAATCTACGCCCATGGGTATCCCTATACCCAGCCTCCCCTTAAGATGCACCAGAAGGATCCAAGGCCTCAGGCCCCTTCAAAGGAAAGCCACAACTTTCCTCTCCAACCTCACAATTTCCTTCCTCAAGAAGCAAAGAGGCATAGTCTGCATCACATACAAAATCTTTGGAAACAACCCCATCTTATAGGTAGACACTGCCCAAAAGCGACAAAGAGAGGTGTCGCCAGTCTATCAATTTCACCCTCACAAAAGAATGCAGCTGGTCCACATTAAGGACACAAACTCATCTGGGATCACCGGGGAGCCAAATTTCTAAATATTTAAATGTTCCCACCATCCAATTTAAGGGTATCCCTATGCCCATTGCTTTCTCAGGCCCCCCCCCCCCCTCCACCATCTAAGGCTTTGGATTTATCCAAATTGAATTTGAGGCCAGCATATGTTCCAAAGAGGTGAATCTCCTCTAGCAAGTACTGTAACAAAAAGCGCAGGCTGGTCAAATGCACCAACAAATCATCTGCAAATGCCACCAGCTTGAAGACTTACTTATCAATCTCTAAGCCTTTAACGTTCTCCCTCATGTAAATAGCCCTAATCAATGGGTCCAGTGTCAACGTGTACAAAGGGGTGACAGTGGATAGCACTGCAGAGTACCACTCTGTAGATCAAATTGACTTGACTATCCTTAATAACTGTTTTGTCTCTTGTGGCAACCTGGCTTCATGGTAACTGAAGCTGAATCTAAGCAAAACATCTGCTGCCTAGTTAACCGAATCCCCTTCATCACCATCTACAGCTCCCATACTTGGCTCATGTTCCAAATCTCTTTCTCCCTCTATACGGTATCTTGGAGTACAGTAGTTTTAGAGACTGTTCTTTTTTTCAGGATCAAATAAGCATGGTGGTGAAACTTTGCTTCTACACCATGTGTCAGATCTGTTCAATCCATTCTTTTCTCTCTGAATCCTCCCTACACACAATTCTCATGCTAGTCATCTCAAAAATTGATTACTGTAATGTCATATGCCGGCCTATCACAATTCCAGCTTAAAGGTTTGCAGTCTATCCAAACACTGCAATTCGTCTTCTTCACCACGCTTCTAAGTTTGATCATGTTTCTCCACTCCTTATCAGATCCCACTGGCTGCCCATGTATTATCGCATTCAGTTCAAAATCCTAACATTGACTCAGAAGACCCTACATTCTGGTGTACCCGCCTACCTTTCTTCTTTGCTTATTTTACACGCTCTCCCCCAACCTTCTCCGAACTGTCCATGGCTTTCGTCTGTATTTAGCATCCTCCTCACAAGCCCATTATGAACACTAGACATTCCGTGTTCTACTTTCTAGGTACTCATCTATGGAATTCTCTTCCCACCGCAATTAGTTTAGAAATTTCTTACTCTCGGTTTAAGGTTAAGCTAAAGACCCATCTTTTTCAATCAGCTTACGATCTGCTACCTGATTACTGCTTGACTTTACAAATCAGTTGTTTTCTGGAGCTGCAATTTCCCCCTTACCTCTCCCTCCCCATCGCTTACTATCCTGTTTTTAATTGTCGTTCTTTTCGGTTTTAACTATTTTTTATATGTAAACCGCTTTGATGGTCAAAAGGCGGTATATCAAGTTTTTAATAAACAACCTATTCAATCACCTCTCCCAATTACTAGAACTTCAGCCCTTGGGGAGTTGTGCAACAACCGCAGTACCCGTTGAAAGTTCTCCCCCAAACCATATGCCTTCAAAACCTTAAAAAAATGAATCCATTCCACCATATCAAAATCTTCTCTGTGCCAAAACTAACAGGGAAGACTTCTGTAGCTGCTTCGCCCACTCCAAGGAAGCTAGAACCTTCCGAACATTAGCCACCGCACTCTGGCTGCTAACGAAACCTACCTGGCTGCCATGAATCAAATCTGACAAGAGAAGGGCCAACCGATCCATTATTATCTTAGCTAAGAACGTCACATCACAATTCACATAGGTCGACAGGATGCAGACTTCATAGAGTCCCTTCCCTCCTTAGGAATAACCTAAACATAAGCATGATTTACATCAATAAGGAAACCACCCGAGCTCCACGAGGACATTAAAGGAGATCTCTAGAGGCACACAAATTTTGTCCCATAGTATTTTGTAAAATTCCGCACTGAGCTCATCCAGGCCTGGAGTTTTACAGCATTGGGCCCCCTGGATTACCTGTGAAATCTCCTCCACTGTAATTGGACTACCCAGCTGTTCTGCTTGTTGCACTGTCAAATTAGAAAGTTGCATCTTAGTTAGGTACTAGACCGCCCTTGAAGGGGACACTTCCTGAGTGAATACAATGCACTGTAATGCTCACTAAACACCTTCCCTATCTCTTGTGTCCCCCTACAAATCCTCTCCATCATATCCCTTAGAGCCACTACACAGTGCAACTTCTGCACTCCTCATGACACCTAGCTAACAATTTGTCCGTCTTGTCCCCAAATGGGTAAAACTGGAATTTACAACATCAACATCTTGGCTCTCTGATGCAGCAAGGTGTTCAGAGGTGCCTGCATGTCCAACAGCCGAGCCCTGTGCCCAGATGATGGATTCCTTGCATAAACCTGTCTCTCCACCCCACCTGCTTCTTCAATCTTAATAGCTCAATGCTTAGCTCCTTCCTGCACCTCACTAGTATGTGATGATATACCCCCACAACACCACCTTGGCCGTTTCCCACAAGAGCACTGGCATGTCCACATGATCTTTATTTGCATTCCAAACATTCCTCCTACTTCTTCCTTAAAAAAGGAGCAAATCACTCATCCCGACAGAGCTCCAGACAGAAACGCTAAGGCCTCACCCCAGGCACCTGCTACTCGCAGTCCATATCCAACCAAATCAACACATGGTCGGAAATCTCAAAGGGGCCTATAACAGCCTTCAAAATTTATGCAAAAAGAGACTCTGAAGTAAGCAGGTAGTCTATATGAGAGCTGATACTATGTACTTTCGAGAGATCTGCATATAATCCACCAGCTGAAGCAGATCTACAAAACTCGCTAAAGCATTTCATGACCTGGAATCTAGTGATACTCCTCCCTGTAGTCGATGAATCTAGTTCTCTCTCCATGAGACCATTCAGGTCTCCTCCCACCACTACATGATGATCTGGCAACTTTTTCAACTCCTTTACTAGTCTAGAGAAAAAAAGCAGGATCCCCTAAATTAGGAGCAAAATATAATTGGGGACCCCATCAACTTGCCTACAATAATCACATAAAGCCCATTTGAATCAACAATTTGCCAAGTATATTGAAAGTGCTGTTCTTTGCCTAACAAAATAGTTATGCCACCTTTTTCCCCCATTGCTGGTGTTCCATATACTTGAGCCACCCAACTGCAATGGCGCTTAGACAACTCTGTTGAGTTTTGGCGAGTCCCTTGCAAAAAGGCAAATGAAGTCCTATATCTGTTCAATGCTCCCAAAATCTTATGGTGTTTAATCGGAGGATTTAATTCTGTCACACCAAAAGACAACTTCACATTGCCCAAAACGTCTTTCTCAAGTAAATTCAAGGCAAGGCCCTCAAAGCTTAGGGCTTTCCCCAACCTTTCATTCCCATCACATTGTTTTCCTGGGTTTCCCTTAGTATCATCGTCACCAGCTTCAGCTCATTCAACATACCGTTGAACGTATCCTTGCACTCGCTTCCCAGTTTGAGCACGTCACTCCCCTTCTAGCTCATTACCACTGGCTTATTGCTAAACACCGGCTTCAATACAAGCTCCTCACCTTGGTCCAGCAAACCACCTACACCTTCTCTGCTTCTCAGGCCCGACTAGAATCAACCTGTTTCTCAGCTTTTTACTTTCTTGGTCCTGCCTCTTGGAATGCACTTCCACCTATTCTCCATCTCGAATCCTCCTATTCTAAATTTAAGGCGCTCCTAAAAACCCATCTTTTCCACATTGCATATGACTTGCTTGTTACATGACCAGAGTCATGACCCCTATTTTATGTTACCTCCCCTTCTCGCTCCCTCTCTTCTTTCCTTGTTCTCCCCTCCTTGGTGTGAATGTCCTATCCTTGTCTGTCTGCAATTGGTATTCCTTTTCTATTTGTGATTTTAATTTGTTTTAAATGTGTATACCGCTCTGCTGCATTAAGTGAAGAGTGGTCTATCAAGCCCAAAAAAAACAAAAAAACAAAAAAAAACCCTCCCATTACATTGCACACACATATCCCTCACTCTGACATTCTGACCTTGTAAGCCTACCCCATGTCCTCCTGTTATCCCCATCTTCTTCCCCCACCCCTTCCCTTTTATTGAAATAATTCTCATTAACCCCACCATCGCCTTCAGTCATATAAACATGTGTTGGACCACGCACTAACTGCCCTCACTTCATGCTAATAACTTCAACAAGTACCATCCCTCCTTTTTGCCTCCACAGCACACTCTGAACATGTTATCCCTCCCCCCGTTCATCTCATCTTCCCCCTTCATTCTTAGAGCTCCCCAAACCTTCCGCTATAACCCAATTATCACAACACTTACCCAACTACCCCTCCACCACTTCTCAAAGCCCTTTACCATCCAGCACCATCAAAATTCTTCTGTTCTCCACACTATCATACACCCAACGCCACACTCTCCCTTTTATCTCCCCACATGATTAACAACAGAAGAACACTACAAACACCTACAAATGTACCATTACAATGTGCATTGTCCTCTTCCCTCCCCTTTATATACCAAACAGCGATGATACAGTTCATGAGCCCCCATTACGAGGTCCTTCAACCCTAAAGGCTTAGATACCAAACGCCCGAGTCTGTCCATATGATAGGCCAGAAAGTCGAGTCGCAGCATATCCAAGCAGGGCTAAATCAACTCAAGGGTTGACACTCGCATCAGCTACAATTCTGTCGCATGCCACTGATGCCTTAACTCCCTGGCAGGAGAATCATTCTTCTGCAGAGTTCACGTCCTCAGCCCTCAATTACATGAATCTCATTCGGGCCCAGTCTCCAGGGAAGTGGCTTGTTGATACTCAAATTGAAATAACATAGTAACATAGTATATGATGGCAGATAAAGACCAGTATGGTTCATCTAGTCTGCCCAGCAAGGTGGCAAGAGTATGTGCACCTGCCGCTCCGTGCAGGTCACTCCTACCCATGCCTTTGTCTAGGGGCATACCCACCGCTTCGTGCAGGGCACCCCTGTTTGTTGAGATATAAGAGATAGTTATGCTTATTTTAATTTTATCCTGTTGCTATAAAGGGATCCACTGTGTCTGTCCCATGCTAGCATTAAAGAGAACACCAAGCAGGCCTTAACATTACTGTCTCACACAGGTCTTGGTCCTCTGCTTCACACAGCATGTTTCCAGCTCCCCCTTCCTCCCCCCAGAAGGTCCAGATGAATTAGTAAGCATGTCATTTATATATCGTGTTGCTGAGTCCACAATTGTAAATGCCTGTGGTATTCCATTATGCACTAGTCACAGTCGCAAAGGATACTGTAATGTGAATCTGACTTTGACAGCAAAAAGCCTCTGGCACAAAGATATTACTTCTGCTGCCTGCCCAGCTGGGTCAAATAATCCTGAAACATAAGAACCCTATGGCCCTCATGCAGAATCAGTCCTCTTTGTTTAGATGCTCTCCTCTTTGTCCTTCTGCAGATAATTCAAAAAGCGTGCTATCACCACACAAGTCCTGGAGTCACCCTCTAGAATCTGCCCCACCCGGTGGGCATGCTCAGTCATCAAAGCTCCACAAACAGGGTAAAGGGAATCCAGATCTCTAAAAAGCTGATCAATTCATATAATCTTTCACCAATTTAGGCATTCTTACCAGGCACAAGTTATTCTTCACACTGTAATTCTTTAAATTGTCAATCTTTTCGCCTTGCTTCTTCCACTATCTCCTTCAGAAGCTGCAGCTCTTGCTTTGCCTCCTGGGCCACATTCTCTACCCTGGAGATCCTCTGTTCAGCCTCTGTCAGCTATTGCCAAGGCCCTCCAAGGCCACCAACAAAGAATCCAGCTTTTCAAAAACTTGCTCAAACTTCCCTGAGACACCTTGGACAACTGCCTCCACGACTTCCTCCATCAGCATGTCTGATGCTAGAGAATGTAGGCCATTCACTGCAGTCTCCACTATTTTGGCCTTATGTTGCCATGACTTCTCTCCATTCTTTCTGTATGGACTTCATTGCCCGACCTCCTTGCACCCTCCGATAATAGTCACGGTAGGATGTTATCCTGCTTGTGGGAGGACCAATTCTAGTCCTGAGGAGGTGAATTATTCAAAGGGGGCCCATGTGGCACACTGTACCTCAGCCTGTGCCTGCTCTGCTGAGCATCTGTGGCTTAAATCTAGTACCCTTGCTTACTTCCTACATTTCAAATTCATGTTTATCTCCTTCTCATAACAGTCAGCCATAATAGTCACTAAGTAAGAGTCCTATGTCAATCTGACAAACTCTCTTGCCTCTGACCCAGTCATCTCTTTGCAACACTCAACTCTCTCCTTGAAGTACCTCTGACTCCTATTCCTCCTTTGCTCTCTGCCCAAACTTTGGCTGACTACTTCTATGATAAGGTAGATTAATCTGGAGTTCTCTACAGCACACCTCAGTCTCCCCCTCCCTCCCCTTAACTCACGCATTCTTCCTTCAACCTGTCACCCTTTCTTCCTTTTCTAAAATCACTTTGGAAGAAACTGTAGATCTTCATTCCTCCTCTAAAATGACTGCCTGCTCTTCTGATCCCATTCCTAGCCATCTACAAAGCTCTTTCTCCTGCTGTTGCCCCCCCCCCCCACCCCGTCACATCTTCAACTATCACTCTCCACAGCATCAGTTCCTGCAGCCTTCAAACATGCTGTGGTTACATCTCTCCTCAAAAATCCTTCAATGAACCCTATCTACTCTTCCCATTATCGGCACATCTCCCTTCTCCCTTTTCTATCCAAACTACATCAATGTGCGGTTCTCTCCTCTCGTACTATTCTAGATTCACTGTGGCTTTTATCCTCTACATTCTACTGAAATGGCCTTTGCCAAAGTCTCCAGTGACCTCTTCTTGGCCAAATCCAAGGGCCTTTAGTAGATCCTCATCCTTCTTGATCTATATGCTGCTTTTGACACTATTATTACCACCTTCTCTTTGATACCCTGTTTTCATTTGGCTTTAGGGGCTCTCCTCATCTCTCTCATCACACTTTTAGTTAATGCTCTGGCAGATCTTCTTCCACTGCTATCCCCCTTTCAGTAAGTGTACCTCAGGGATCTGTTTTGGGATCTCTTCTCCTCACTCTATACTCATTCTATTGGTGTTTTTAATCTCCTCTCATAGTTTTCAGTGCCATCTTTATACTGACGACTTTCAGATTTACCTCTTTGCACCTGAAATCTCTTCAGAAATCCAGGCACTTTCTCAGCCTGCTTGTCTGATCTTGCTGCCTGGATGTATCGCCATTGTCTAAACCTGAACATGGATAAAATGGAGCACATTATTCTCTCTTTCTAAACCTACTTCCGCTCCTTCTTCCTCTCTCTATTTCAGTGGTAACATTATCATGTTCTCTGTTTCCTCAGCTCGCAACCTTGGGGTCATCTTTGACCCTTCTCCCTCGTTCTCCCCACATATCCAACATCTAGCTAAAACTTGTTTCTTTCTCTATAACCTCAGCAAACCTCACCCCTTCCTTTCTGAACACACTATCCACTCTCTGGTCACCTCCTGTTTAGATTACTGCAACCTGCTCCTTGGCTCCTTGCTGGTCTCCCCATGAATCATCACTCTCTTCTTTATAGAAACATAGAAATATGATGGTGGTAAAAGACCATATAGCCTATCGTCTGCCCTTCCATATCAACTACAATAGTCCCCTTTTTTCATTTAGAAATCTTCTATGTTTGTCCCATGCTTTTTTGAATTAAGATATTGTCCTTATCTCTACTACCTCCACTGTGTGACCATTCTAAACATCTACCACTCTTTCCGTAAAGAAATATTCCTGCACATTACTCCTCAGTCTATCCCCATCCTATGTCCTCTTGTAGCAGAGCTTGCTTTCCACCGAAAGTGGCTCTTCTCTTGTGCATTTATGCCACAGAGGTATTTAAATGTCTCTATCACATCTCCTCTATCCCGCCTTTCCTGTAACGTATAGTAAGATCTTTAAGTCTGTCCCCATATACTTTATAATGAAGACCACTGACCATTTTAGTAGCCCCCCTCTGCATGGACTCCATCCTGTTTTTACAGGTCTAGTCTCTAGAATTGTACACAATACTCCAAAATAAGATTGTACCAGAGATGTATACAAAGGCACTATCGCCTCCTTTTTTCTGCTGGCCATTTCTCTCCCTATGCACCCAAGCATCTTTCTGGCTTTCACTGTTGCCTTGTCTACTTGTTGAGCTACTTTAAGATCATCAGAAACAATCATGCCCATGTCACACTCTTCTTTCGTGCACAGTAATACATCGCCCCCTACACTGTACTTCTCCCTTGGATTTTTGCAGCCCAAATGCATGAACCTGCATTTTTTAGCATTAAATCTCAGCTACCAAATTTTCAACCATTCTTCAAGTTAGTTAGATCCTGTCTCATGTTATCTTCTCCTGGGTGTCCACTCTATTGCAGTTTTTGGTATCATCCACAAAGAGGCAAACCTTACCAGACAGCCCTTCTACAATATCACTAACAAAGATGTTAAAAAGAATCAGACCAAGGACAGATCCCTGTGGCACACCACTATTAAAATCCTTCTCCTCAGTGAGCTTCATTTACCTGTACCCTTTGTTGCCTCCCAAGCAACCAATTTCTAACCCAGTCAGTCACTTTAGAGTCCATCCCTAGGGTGCTCAATTTGTTTATAAGTGGCCTGTGCGGAACAGTGTCCAAGGCTTTACTAAAATTTAAGTACACCACATCTCGGGTTCTCCCTGGATCCAACTCCCTGGTCACCCCGTCAAAGAAATCAATCAGATTTATCTGGCAAGACCTGCCTCTGGTAAACCAATGCTGCCTCGGATCCTGCAATCCATTGGACTCCAGAAACCTCACTATCCTCTCCTTTTAGCAGAGTTTCCAATAATTAACTTACCACAATCAATAAGTTCATCATTGATGGAGCAGAAATTGAAATATATTTTACCCATTATGAAACCTTATTATGTGCCTGATATTCCTGGTAGTTTGTCTAATTTCCTTGAAATCTCTTCTGTGTCTGTGCTGGCTCGCTCTACATTATTGGTTAGTTTTGTTTTTGAAACAGATCTTTCTACGGTACTATCATTGTATTTTAAAAAACTTTCGGTACCATTTATGGGGGAGACCATAAGAATTTTTCCTGATGTGAGTCATGCCACGCAGGAGCGTAGGCGACTTTTTCTAGCAAAGAGTCAAGAGACTGTGGTTTTAGGAGCTAGGTTCTGCTTATGCTATCCTGTAAGTGTTTTTTTCATATGTTGGGGTAAAATATATTTTCTTTGTTCCAAAATAGCTTCGGGTTTTCCTCGACCTGAAGAAGTCACTGGCCCTGGTGGGGTCAGGGGTGGGTGGTGATGGTTAGATATTGGGAACGCATTGTATTGTACAGAGTGCAAGGTGTGTGCCTACTGCCTTTATTATATTTGAGTTGACATATGTTTCCTCTTGATTTCCCCATTAATAGAATTCTGCCTATCCTATATTGTGGTCTAATTTAAATATGGTTGAAATTTGTTCTTGGGTATGTTTTTTTTATCACTATTCTCATGTTTCTGTTACAAGATTATTCTTGTAATTCAGTTTAAAACTTAATAAAGAATAAATTTAAAAAAAAAGAAATAGTTGAAACTTTAACCTACTTGGATCAATAAAGAAAGGACAAGCAATCAAAAAGCTGACGACGTATTGCTCTTGGCAGAATGGCTATGAAGGACCTAGATAAGATTCTCAAGAGCAGAGATGTCTCTTTCTATACAAAGATTTGTCTCGTCCAAGCCATAGTATTTTCAATAACATCATATGGATGTGAAAGTTGGACAGTGAAAAAGACAGACAGGAAGAAAATTTATGCCTTTGAATTATGGTGCTGGCGACGAATACTGTGTATATCATGGACTGTCCGAAGAACAACCAGTCAGTACTAGAGGAGATCAAACTTAAGCTTTCTTTAGAAGCTCAGATGACAAGACTTCGACTTTAATACTTTGGACATATCATGTGCAGAGAGAGATGGTTAGAGAAAGACATCATGCTTTGCAAGGTAAAAGGTCAACGCAAAAGAGGAAGGCCAGCAATGAGATGGATCAATACAATAACAGCAGCTATTGTTGCCACTCTATCTTATGTAACAATGAGCCGCATGACTGAAGACAGAACAACTATTCAGAGGGTCGCCAGGAGTCGACAATGACTTGACGGAACTTAACAACAACTTATCACAGAAGTTAGACTAACCAGCCTGTAGTTCTCAACCTCATCCTTACATCTGTTTTTGTGTAAAGGGACCACATGTGCCTTTTTCCAATCCTCTGGGACCACTCCCAACTCTAAAGAAGCATTGAAAAGGTCAGTCAATATAGCCACTAGAACGTCCCCAATTTCCTTCAATATGTCTGGATATATCTCATCCGGACCCATTGCTTTGTTTATTTGTAGTTTAAAGTTGAAAAAGAGCAAGCCACTCATGAATGTAGCAAAATATGACCTTGAGAATATACAACCAGAATTTAAAGACTGCCTGCAAAATCAATTTGCTGCTTTAGATACAAATGACAGAGCTCCAGAAGAATTATGGGATGACATCAAGAAGGTTGTGCTGGAAGAAAGCGAGAAAGGTGAAACAGCAAAAATGGCCAAAATGGATGACCAAAGAAACTTTGAAAATTGCCCAGAAACACAGAGAAGCTAAAGCTAGAGGAGAAAGAGGCAATTGCAGAACTCAACATAGATTTCCAACATGCAGCAAGACAAAACAAGACAAAACAAGACAAGGAGAGGTACTACGACAACGCATGCAAGGAAATAGAATTGGAAACTATTAGAGGAAGATCAAGATCAGCTTTCCTAAAGCTACGAGCGTTTATTTATTTATTTTTATTTATTTATTTATGTGCACTTATATACCACCTTTCCGGAATCAAAGTGATTTACAATGAACTCAATAAAATATGACATCCAACAAAGTATTAAATGGAGCAGTGCTAACAAGGTGTGCTGGGGGTTGAAAGAGCAAATAACTTTAACAAAAATTTAAATGAAGGATTTAAAACCTATTTATATGTACTGTACAAATATAAAGATGACTTATTCTGTCCTTTTTACATTATTGTGATGGTTAAATGCAGATATTAAACAATGTGCTGAGATTATTAAGGAACACTGCAAATGGATGCTGACCTTGTATAACTTGTGTCAGGTAACTAACTCTCAGAAATGATCCCTGAACAGAAAGGTTTTTAGAAGCTTGCGGAAAGCATTTGGTTCCTTCGTATCTCTTATAATGTCAGGGAGTGAGTTCCTCAAGGTTGGGGCATATAGGGAAAATGCTCTCTTAGATGTTGATGTGTTACTGTTCCTGAATTCTGGAGGTACTATTAATAAGTTGTTACCGCCACTTCTTCGTAGTCTATTCTCCGCGGTGGTTTGTATGATCGCTCTCAAGCTTGACGATGGTTCCATTTAAAGAGTTTTGAAGATTGTATGTATTGCCTTGAACTTTATTCTACTTTTCATTGTACTTTAATATCAGAGTAATGTGCTCTTTGATTGGAACTTGAGAGATGACTCTAGCTGCTGTGTTTTGGGCCAACTAAAGATGGCGAATGGCTTGTTTCAGGAGACCCATTAGTATGCTGTTACTGAAATCTAAGGGGCTTGTTTACAAAGCCGTGGTAGCGGTTTCCGATCATTATCTTGATTTCAATGGGGCCATGGCTCCGATAACGATCGGAAACTGCTACCGCGGCTTTGTAAACAAGCCCCTAAGTGTGGGAATATAATTGCTTGGACTGTTGTTCTGAAGTCGCTTGCCCAGAGGAGAGGTCTTAGGTGATGGAGCATCTTTAGTTTAGAGTATATGGCCCTGGTTGTATTGCTCACGTGCTTAGCAAAAATGAGATGCTGATCTAGAGTGACACTCAAGTATCTCACTTCTTTTTTTTACTTGAAGGGTTGCTTCTTTTATTTTTATAGTTTCCGGTGGGGTGAAGGAGTTGTCTTTCGTAATAAAGAGGACTTCCGTTTTCTTGAAGCTAATTCGTAGGTTATGTTCAGCTAGCCATGTGACAATGTTGCTAAAGCATTCCTCTATTTTATTTTTTTATTTTTTTAAGAGTTGGCCGTTTTGTGTTGAATTGGGTTTATAACATGATATCATCTGCATACAAGTGATAATGTATGTCGTGTCCCTGGATTATTTTGCATACAGGTTGAATATATAAATTGAATAATAGAGCTGATAATGTTGAACTTTGGGAGATGCCTAGCTTTTGGCAGAATGGGTTGGATGTGTTGTTACCCATTTTCACTTGTAGGGTTTAAATGGATAAATAAGATTTGAACCACATTAATGTCCTATCAATAAGGCCAATTTATTTCAGCCTGAGTAGGAGGTTCTCGTGGATTATGGAGTCGTAAGCTGCTATTATATCTAAGAATATTAGGATGAAACCTGACCCCTGTTTTTCTACTCCTTTTAATAGTCTGTTAATGACAGGAGAAGAGTTTCCACACCATGACCTAATCTAAACCCGTGTTGTTGAGGGTCGAGTGGAGTGAAGTTATCAACGTGATCCTGTAATTGGAGATGAATAATTTTTTCTAAGATTTTTGCCATAAAATATAAACTCGAAATTGGCCTATAAGAGCTTGGTTTAGATTTGTCCTGATCTTTGCCTTTAAAGAAGGGTCGGATAGAGGCAATTTTAAATTCTTTCGGTATGTACCCTTGCTTTAAGGAAGAATTGATCAAATTAAGCATAAAAGGAGTAAGAAGGGACAATCTTATTCATGTAATTGGACATGTGTCGAGCGGTGAGGTTGAAGTGTTTAATACTGTAATCTGATTGTGTCGTCTAGCTGCCTTTTGGAGATTAAAGCAAATTTATTACAAACATTGTTGGTGAAAGACTTTCTGACTTGGTCTGGGTGTTCAATTAAGGATAATATGCCCACTTTTTCCTTGTAATATTTGGCCATAGCTTGCACATTTGGTAAAAGCATTGACGTGTCTTCCTTTGGTTTCGACATTAGTGCTTTTACAATGTCGAACATCTCTCTTGGTTTATTCAGTGCTGACACTATAAGTTTGGTGTGGTAATCTCTCTTGTTGTTATTAAGGGTTGTTTTGTATTCTGCCAGATTCTTTGTGTAAGTTATTTTCTCGGCGTTGCCTTTTGATCTTCATCTCCTTTCTAGTTTTCTTAGCTGCCGCTTGATGTTTCAGATATCTTTTGTGTACCACACTGCACTCTTCCTTGACTCATCCTTGGGAGAGGAGGGTCCATTGGAGGCAGTGGCTGCTTGGTTTATTGCTAAATTCCACTTGCTTGTGAATGTATCAGTATCCAAAGTATCCATTTGGAGCTGTGGCAGGACTTCTTCTAAGAACTCTTCCTTGACAAATTTGCGGAATTTCCTGTAGCATGTGTTTTTATTTTATTTATTTATTTATTTATTTCAACTTCTTATATACCGCACTCTTTGACATCAGCGCGGTTTACAAATAACAGAAAGAAACCAGAACAACAGGCTGTTTGGTATTACATATAACAGGAGTATCAACTTGGATAACATGGGATAACTATTTACATGGAGTATATTTGATTTGATTTGTAATGGCTCCTCTAGTTGTGTGTGAAATGTTAAAACGTATGGTGTGGTGATCATACCAAGGGACTTGTTGAATCTGCACATTTGGATCTACATTAAAATTCTTCAGTTCTGGTGGAAGAAAAATGAGATCCAATGTATTTCCTTTTCTATGTATGGATTCTTGAACTATTTGCCAAAATCCTAGTGCATCCATTGTTTCTTGAACCCTTGTGCTTAGTGAGTTGTGGTTGATGGCAGATTCAGATCACCTAATACTATTATGTTTTTGTTATATGTATTTTGGCTGCATACATACTCTGGGATGTTAGCAAGCTCCTTTCCGTCTGATGATGGAGGTCTGTAGATTAGGCAAAAGAGCAGGTTTTTATTTTCTACTAGTAGTACGTCTATGTCTTGGGAGATTTCATCTGGTCTTTTTGAAAGTTGTAAGTCCCTCTTAGCTATAATGGTTACTCCTCCTCCCCTCTTATTCGTCCTTTGGTGGTTGCAGATATCGTAGCCTTCTGGTTTTAGTTGGTTTATTAGAACTGTGTTGTTTGCCGTTAGCCACGATTCAGTTATGAATAGGATGTCCAAGTTATTGTCTGTAATGTGGTCGATTATTACTGGTAACTTATTCCTAATTGAGCGCAGATTGATTAGTGAGCATTTGAGGCTGGGTGTAACTTTATTGGGGATGACTTTACCTTGCCCTATCTCCATTAAGTTAATCTGAATAATTCTGAGTTATTGGGCCACAGTTTATAATTTCTCACTTCCAATCTGAATCGCTGGTAAGTGTGAATGACTGGGATTGGGTGGCTGGAAGGAGAGAGGGCATGTGACAAGGAAGATAAAGCCACTGATCCTATAAGGCCTACTGAACTCAGTAGATGCATTTGGGAAAACTTTGCGAGAATTTTGTTTAGTAGGGTGATAACTGAAGGGTATTAGATTTGAAGGGTAGCTCCCCTTTTACCGATATCTATATGAAAATCAATTTTGTCATAGATTACTTACAGATGCTTGATTGACAGCATTAACAGAGACTAGGTCTTACATAAAGCGATGTATGAGACTTTTGATAAGTAAACTGATTGGTATAATAATTAAGTTTTAGCTAAATACAGGAACTTGCAATAATCTTAATGTTTTATAATTCAGCTAATTATGAGCTAGGAGTCCTCGAAGACTGAGTTCAATAACCAGCTAAGTGATTGAGATTCATACCTTTCCACGAGTTATTGCTGTATTACTTCTAGGTTGTGGTATGGCTGCTGAACTTCTTTATCTTCTGATGACGCTTGAGTCTCCTTGGGGGACAGGTTGTGTAGTGCGGTGTGGTGATTGCTTGAGGATTGCTGCTTTGGTGCTGTGCTGGGGTTGTACATCCGGAGCTGAATTGTCTTCAGGTGGTTGCGCTGGGGCTTTTGTGACGATTGGATTTAAAGACAAATGTGATCTATGCACGGTTTGAAACGGTACTTTTCACAGCTGTTGTCTTGTTCCGTGTGCTTACGGGGTCTGGCTGATGATGTTTGGTCAGGCTTGTAGATGATTGGAAAGCAATGAAGGTACTTTGGGCTGTATCCGCTCAGTACTCCGCTTAAGGACCACGCCTAAGGGCTCTTTGGCGAGGCCCTCTGGTGCAGGACCACCAGACGCGGGAGCTCCTCCCGGCTCAACTTTAAAAAGTCTGTTCCTGCGGCCTGATTGGTGCTCAGTGCAGGAAGCAGGAGGTGTTGCTGGCTTGCTCCCTGTTGCCGCATTCCAATTGGGGTGCAGAAGGTTAAAAAGTTAAAGAACAAATTCCAGCCTCGAATTGGAATGCTACAAGATGCTCAAGGATCCATGTTGAATGAAGTTGAGAAGATCAAGAAAAGGTGGAAAGAATGTACAGAGTCATTATACCATAAAGACCAAGTGGACCAACAGCCGTTTCAACCTGTACCTTATGATCAGAGACCACTGGTGATGAAAGAAGAAGTCAAAGCAGCATTGACAGCCTTATCAAAGAACAAAGCACAGGGCACTGATTGCATTCCCATTGAAGTATTACAGCAATTGGATGCAGCTGTTACCATACCAGGCTCTGCCAGGAAATTTGGAAGACAACACCATGGCTAACTGACTGGAAAAGATCTGTGTTTATACCAATAATAAAGAAAGGTGATCCGGCTGACAGTGGAAATTATTGCACAATCACTCTGCTCCCATATGCCAGCAAGATTCTACTCAAGATTATTCAGCAGAGACTACAACCATATCTGGAATGAGAACTGCCTGAAGAGCAAGCAGGGTTCAGGAAAGGGCGAGGAATGAGAGACATCATTGCGGATGTGAGATGGATCCTTGAAAAGACAAAAGAATATCTATATATGTTTTACTGACTACAGCAAGGCTTTTAACTGTGTAAACCATGAGAGACTCTGGGCCACATTAAGAAGTATAGGTATACCAGAACACCTGATAGTTCTCTTGCACAACCTTTACAATGATCAAAAAGCAACAGTTCGAACGGAACAAGGAGAAATGGAATGGTTTGAAATCAGCAAAGGTGTACGACAAGGCTGCATACTTTCCCCCTACCTGTTTCATTTATTTGCAAAACAAATCATCAGAGAAGCAGGACTGTATGAGGACAACCAAGGTGTGAAGAATAGTGACAGACTCATCAACAACCTTTGCTATGCTGATGATACTACATTACTGGCTGAAAGTGAAGACGATCTGAAACATCTGCTTCT
Organism: Ichthyophis bannanicus; assembly: GCA_033557465.1. Lineage (NCBI taxonomy): Eukaryota > Metazoa > Chordata > Amphibia > Gymnophiona > Ichthyophiidae > Ichthyophis > Ichthyophis bannanicus. Next base: position 327,794,228 of record CM066038.1, read on the forward strand.
CCAGAACAAGGAACATAGATATAAAATGGGCCTGCACCTTAATGTAAAGAAGACAAAGATCCTGACAACTGGCAAAATCAGTAAGTTCATCGTTGATGGAGAAAAATGGAAATATTTGACAACTTTAACCTACTTGGATCAACTATCAATAAGAACATAAGATTTGCCATACTGGGTCAGACCAAGGTCCATCAAGCCCAGTATCCTGTTTCCAACAGTAGCCAATCTAGGTCACAAGTATCTAGCAGTTTCCGCAAAAGACATAGGTTCCACAATGCTTGTATTAGGTCAAGCAGTGGATATTCTGGGTCCACTTTAAAAATGGTTTATGGACCTTTCCTCCAGAAACGTGTCCAAACCATTTTTAAACCCAGCTACACTAACAGCTTTTACTACATCCTCCGGTAGCAAATTCCAGAGTTTGATTACACATTGAGTGAAAAAATATTTTCTCTTATTAGTCTTAGGGGCTTGTTTACAAAGCCGCGGTAGCGGTTTGCGATCGTAATCGGAGCCGCGGCCCCATTGATTTCAATGGGGCCGCGGCTGCGATCGCGATCGCGAACCACTACCGCGGCTTTGTAAACAAGCCCCTTAGTCTTAAATAGGTTACCCTGTAGCTTCATTGCATGCCCCCTAGTCTTTCTATATTTTGATGGTGTAAACAATCGAACAAGCAGTCAAGAATCCAATGACACACTGCTCTTGGCAGAATGGCTATGAATGATCTAGACAAGATTCTCAAAAGCAGAAATGTCTCTCTCCATATAAAGATTTGACTTGTTCAAGCCATGGTATTTTCAATAATGTCATATGGATGCAAACGTTGGACAGTGAAAAAGATAAGACAGGAAGAAAATGGATGCCTTTGAATTATGTTGCTGACGACGAATACTGTGTATAACATAGACTGCCCGAAGAACAAACCAGTCAGTACTAGAGCGTTTTTGAGTAGCTCAGATGACAAGACTTTGACTTTTATATTTTGAACACATCATGCAAAGAGAGAGATCGTTAGAGAAAGACTGCATTCTTGGCAAGGTAAAAGGTTAACACAAAAGAGGAAGGCTAGCAATGAGATGGACCGATATAATAACAGCAGGCTTATTGGGATTGAAAGTAGCAAAAATGGGTTGACTAAGGAATTTATTCCTCTCCAAGTACAAGGTTAAAGCTTATCTGCATTCCAAAGTGTGTATATCATGTTCACTTTTGTATGTGGCCTACGAAAATATGTGGTAGGACAATTGATTAAGGTGGAAATCAGACACTGTCTTAGGAATGAACTTAGGATGAGTACTCAGAACCACCCTATTGCTGAAAAAGTTTGCATATGGTGGGATGAGTCACTAAGGCCTGGAGCTCAATAATTCTGAATTTTTAAAAAAGGTCTCTATCAAGAGTGAACTACAATCACACAAGAACAAAAATTAATTTCACTCTAATATAATTTAAACTTCTATTTTTTCTGTTTTGTACTTATTTCATTTTTTTATTTTTTATATATAATAATATTTCTTCTTTTTTTTGCCAACGGTCTCAGATAAACGGTCTTATTTGACACACTTTTATATGGGTAATGAAACTCACCCAATATAGTGTCCGTTCACATCAATGACGTTAGGCATATCTTATCTTTAAACTCACTTTTCTTATTGTGTTGCATAAATATTTAAATAATCAATGAACTCTTTCATAAAAATTCATTTCAATCGCCACGCCACTTATCTCATGTGGTATGGTGTCCTTTTCAGTTCAGTGCCCCTGTCCAGCTTATTTGAAAAACCCAACGCCTCAATAATCTAAGCGCTCCGGCGTTTCTCCGATGTGGGTTTATCAAGGGGATCAACAAACTATTTTGCTCGGGAACAACTTTCCAGCCAGTTTCTTTTTCTTCAGTATTTTTCATCAGCCGTTCTTCATTTAGTATTTCGGCGCTCTTTACCTTCCGCCGATCCTAACCGCTGGTTTTCACCAAAAGTTTGTTGATCCCCTTGATAAACCCACATTTTTATGAAAGAGTTCATTGATTATTTAAATATTTATGCAACGCAATAAGAAAAGTGAGTTTAAAGATAAGATATGCCTAAGGTCATTGATGTGAACGGACACTATATTGGGTGAGTTTCATTACCCATATAAAAGTGTGTCAAATAAGACCGTTTATCTGAGACCGTTGGCAAAAAAAAGAAGAAATATTATTATATATAAAAAATAAAAAAATGAAATAAGTACAAAACAGAAAAAATAGAAGAAGTTTAAATTATATTAGAGTGAAATTAATTTTTGTTCTTGCAATAATTCTGAATGACAAAGTGATCACCAGTAGACATAAGATTTTTAGGTCAGGTACTTTAGCTGACAGGCTGAGGTCCCAAGACACAGCAGGTGGCTTGATGGAAAACTTCAACAGAAGCAAGCCCTACATAAAATGAACAATTGAAAGCTGTACAGAGATGGATTTCCCTCTACATGGTAATAAGCAACAGTTATATTAAGATGAATCCTATTAGAGTTGATCTTTAAACTTGACTCTGATTAATATAGACAGTATTCAAGCACTTTTTCAGTGGGACAGGACAAGGGATCTAAGGTCTTATCACCACACACCAAACTTCTTTCATTTAAAACTATAAATATGCCTAGTGTAGTCTTTATTAGAAACCAAAAGGATTTGTGAAAAGGTATTAAGCAATTCATGGTGGTTGGCCACATGCAACCAGACATCCTATATACTGTAGCTGCAATACCGGAAGCTGATATTCTGGAAGATGCCCGAAATGTGATACGCTGAGCATATAAGATGGGTTCCATACTCATCTGCTTCAGGTAGGATTACAGGAAGTTCAGACTGCAACTGTGGAGACAGGTTGAATGAGAAACCTTGAACCCTTTGGAAAGTGGCCTGCATACATTGAACTATATAAAGCTGATGAGCTGCAAGTTGGGCAGATAGCATTGCAACCTGGAATACTTTCTTGCTTAAACGGTGCAAGAGATTCTGATATCTTTACCAGGTGGCATATTAGAAAATTCTCTGCATTTTTCATCTTCCTCATTTTTTAATTGACTACTACTGAGGAATGTGAGAATTGGACTTTATTGAAATCTGCTTCTGATTGAACTTGTATTTTAAGTCCATCTTTCTAGATTACCATATATAAAGCTGCTGTTCTTGACAAAAGGCTATGGACTGGAATAATCGCTGTGGCCCTTGCTGCCTCTATGAATTTTAAAGAGGCTAAATATATCTGAACAAGGTTCTACTTTCTGTTATAAAGGGAAGGGAACCTCTCTAGACATGCACTGAACAAACCCTGAAGAAGAGATCTTTCTTTATAGGGAGATTCACTCCATGCAGGAGATGGATAGCATAGTTACTCACCTATAATAGGTGTTCTTCCGGGAACAGCAGGAATCAGTCCTCACATGAGTGACGTCAGCGCTGATGGAGCCCGTGCAGAATATTTCCCCAGCTTTCAAAGAAAGCCTTTAGGAATGATACCATGCATGCGTGAGTCCCTTCCCGCTCAAGGGTGCCATCTTGCTCAGGCAGATGACATAGCTAAGACGGCATAGGTCCAACTAAGAGCAACCAATCACGTCAGGCACAATACACAGTGGGGGAACGTGATGTGTTCAAGGAAGAACAAACAATCATCTAATATTGAAAAGAGGCGTTTTATTCAATATTAGATGATTGTTTGTTCTTCCTTGAACACATCACGTTCCCCCACTGTGTATAGCTAAGACGGCAGCCAGGCAAAAACAAAGACGGCAACTCCAAGGGGAGGAGGGAGGGTTGTGAGGACTGATTCCTGGAGAACACCTGTTACATGTGTGTAACTACACTTTCTCCAGGAACAAGCAGGAAGTCAGTCCTAACATATGGGACTCCCTAGCTCCAGGCTGCCGAGGACCGAACCACGACAGTACCAACAGCGACCGGTCGGGTGGCTGTGAGTTGCAGAAGGTGAGTACCCGCTGAAAGATTCCGCAAGACCCTAGCGTCCAGTAACGCTATCATTTGGTAGCCTGAACACAGAGGGTCGGGGGACAGGAGTTGCCTACATTCCAAGAATATTACGCAGCACTGCCTAACCAAAGGCACTGTCATTATGGGATTCGCTTTTCAGGCAGTAGTGTGCTGCGAACGTGTGAATGGATGGCCAAGTGGCGGCTCTGCAAATTTTGTCACCGGCACAGAATGGAGGTGGGCCACTGATGTGGCCATCGCCCTCACGCGATGTGCTGTGATCCGGTGCTCCAGGGAGAGGCCCGCCAGCTCATAGGCGAGGGCAATGCTGTCCGCCACCCAAGAGGATTGCTTGGTTACAGGGGGCCCCAGTCTGCTGGGGTCACAGGACACAAAAAGCTGAGATGCCTTGCGGTGGGCCCTGGGTCCGCTGCAGATAGAAGGACAGGGCCTGTTTACAGTCCAGTGTGTGGAGTATGAGCTCCTCTCTGCTGGCATGAGGCCATGGGTAGAAGGTGGGGAGCACTACCTCCTGGATGAGATGAAATGGGGATACCACCTTCGGGAGGAACTTAGGGTGAGTGTGGAGTACTACCCTATTCTTGAAGAACCTGGTGTACAGGGGGTCCATCACCCGCGCTTGAAGCTTGCTGGCTCTGCAAGCTGAAGTTAGGGCCACCAGGAAGGCCACCTTCCAGGATAAGTATCTGAGGAGGCAGGTGGCCAGTGGTTCGGACGGTGGCCTGGTGAGCACCACGTTGAGGTCCCATTCTGCTGCCGGAGGGCGAACAGGCGGCTTGGAAAGCAGAAGGCCCTGTAGGAAACGGAAAACCAGGGGCTGGCTAGATAACGGCCTTCCCCACACTGGGTGGTGGTGAGTGGCTATGGTGCTCAGATGCACCTGGACTGAGTTAGATTTCAGCCCTGTGCGCGACAGATGCACTAGGTACGGGAGTACCTGCTGGACATGGCAGGAGAACGGGTTCTCCTTTCTATCTGTGCACCATAGAGCAAACCTGCACCATTTAAAGGCATGAGCCATCCTCATGGAGGGCTTCCTGGAGGCTAGCAGGATTTCCTCAACCTCTTGTGGTAGGTTGAGCGGGGCCAAGGCTACCCTCTCAGCAGCCAGGCCATTAGAGTCAATGACCCCACATTGGGGTGTAAAAGGGAGCCCTCCTCCTGTGTCAGGAGGTCCAGGGCTTGGCCCAGGGGTACTGGGAGTGTCGCCGCCAGCAAGAGCAGTAGTGGGAACCAGGGTTGCCTGGGCCACCTGGGGTTGATCAGTATCACTGATGCCTTCTCGTTTTGAATTTTGAACAGAGTCTTGGCAACTAGGGGAGTCGGTGGGAATGTATACAGCAGTCCCTCGGACCATGAGATCAGGAACATGTCTGCCACTATCCTCTGTGAGTGAGGCTGCCTGGAGCAGAAGCGAGCCAGCTGCACATTTTTGGGAGAGGTGAAGAGGTCCATCTCGGGCCAGCCCTGAAGGCGGAAGAGCTTCTTTGCCACTGCAGGGTCAAGATGCCATTCGTGAGGGTGGAGGACTCTGCTAAGTCTGTCTGCCAGGTAGTTGTCCTGGCCCGGGAGGAAGACTGCTTGCAGGAGCATGCCACTGCGCACTGCAAAGCCGAGGAGAGCTACAGCCTCCTGGCAGAGGGAGTACGAACCCATGCCCCGCTGATTGCTAATATAGAACATTGCAACCTAGTTGTCCATCTAGACCAGCACAGGTCTGTTCCGCAAGAGGGAGCAGAACGCAAGTAGGGCGAGGGCTACTGCCTGAAGTTCCAGGAGGTTGATCTGTATTAGAGACTCCTCCCTGGACCAGCAACCGTGAGTGCGGTAAACGCCACAGTGAGCTCTCCAGACCTGGAGAGAGGCATCTGTGGTTAGGGTACACTGCAGTGGGGGCGCCTGGAAGGGCATCCCTGCCTGAAGGAGGCCCTGGTTCTGCCACCAGTCAAGGGATCTCGCCAGCTGATGGGAGACTCTGACCCTGTCCTGGAGTCGGCCCATAGCCTGGGTCCACTGAGAACACAGGTACCATTGGGCTGTCTGCATGTGCACGCGGGCTAGGGGTGTGACATGAACCGTGGAGGTCATGTGTCCCAGCAGGCAGAGGAGAAGGTGAGACGGCACCATTGTGCGGTGCTGGAACTCCCCTGCCAGCTGTTTGAGGCATTCTGCCCTGTCCTGGAGAAGGAGGGCTCTGGCCTGCACCGTGTCCAGCTGAGCACCGATGAACTCTAGGTCTTGCACTGGAGAGAGATGTGATTTGGGGTAGTTGATGATGAACTCCAGATACTTCAAGAAGAGGATGGTACGTTCTGTGCTCTGACTGACCTCTGAGGCTGTGCTGCCCTTGATAAGCCAGTCGTCCAAGTAGGGGAAGACGAACACCCCTTGTAGGCGCAGATGGGCGGCTACCACTGTTAAGACACTTTGTGAACACTCATGGCGAGGAGAATAGGCCGGAAGGAAGTACCCTGTAGTGGTAATGGCCTCCCCCTACCATGAATCTCAGGTACTGCCGCTGAGATGGGTGGACCAGGATGTGTGTGTAGGCATCCTTTAGGTCCAAGGAGCAAAGCCAGTCTCCCTGGTGGAGGTAGGGCAGCAGCGTCCCAAAGGAGAGCATTTTGAACTTCTCCCTCACTGGGAACTTGTTCAGATCTCGGAGATCCAGGATGGGCCTGAGACCCCTGGTTCTCTTGGGGACAAGAAATACCTTGAGTAGAAGCCCTTGCCCCAGAGGTGCTGGGGAACAGGCTCTACCACCCTGTCCCTTAATAGACCTGCTAGCTCTGAGAGCAAGAGGGCCTGGTGAAGGAGAGGTCGCATTGGCTCTCCTGGAAAATGCTCGGAGGTGGTAGTTGGAAGTGGAGGTGATAACCCTCCTTCATCACCCGGAGTGCCCACTGGTCTGAAGTGACCTCGGGCCACCTGTGGGCGGAGTGCCAAGCTCGAGGCGGGAAGAGGAACCGGTATTCAAACTGGGAAACTCACTCAGAGGATAATTTTTTAAGGAATTTTTCTGGGGACATAGGACATGCGTCCATTGGGCTCCACAGAAAAAAGGAGACTGAGCAAGATGGTTCCCCAAAAGTTTTCTTTGAAAGCTGAGGAAATGCTTCGCGTGGGCTCTGTTGGCGCCGACGTCACCCATATGCGAGGACTGACTTCCTGCTTGTTCCTGGAGAATAGAGAGGACTCCTGTAGAGTTCTTCCCTTCTAGGGTTGATTCCAGTGAATGAATTCAGTGAAATGAGTTCAAGGAAGCTCTGAACATAACAAAGGATGTGTCAGACAATGCGCTTTTTGTGATTCAGTCTGAAGTAGATAGCAGAGAGGTTATTAGATTGTGAGATTAACGAATGTTTCTCCATGCAGGAGTAATGCCCATAGACCAAGATGGCGTTATACTGGGCTGTTCATATTGAATGGATTGTAGATCTGTGCAGTAAACCGCAACAACTTGTTGAAAATTGTTTGCAGGAATAAATGTGGCTGCTCAGGCAGAGGTAGCAAAACAGATAGTCATAGGCCACTGCTACAAGGACCAGGTAACAAACTTAGATTGTAAGCCTTAAGTGGACAGGGACATACCCTACTGTATCTGAATGTAACTCGCTGTGAACTACTATAGTCGTTCCTCGCCACTTCGTGCTTGACTTTCGTGGCTTCACTCTATCGTGGTTTTTTCAAATACAGTACAGTACAGTATACAGTATTCATTAAAAAGTTGATCGAGACAGTGAAAATGATACAGCGCGCGTGCTCGGTTGTCTGAGTCAATCGGGTGTGGTGAAACCAAGACAATCAGAGCATGTTTCTCTCATACGCGCTTCTAAATCGCTATGCATTGGAAGCATCTTTGCTCTTGTAAGTGTTTGCGATTGAGAACCTCTATCTAAGACCCATGATGGCTCCTAAATGTGCTGCTTCTTCTAAGCCTTCTGACGATGAAACTAAGCGCTGGAGGAAAATGCTTTACCATCCAGGAGAAGGTGAAACTCTTGGATATGATCAAAGATGGCAAGAAAATCATGGAGGTTGCCCGCCATTACGACGTGAATGAGTCTACCGTTCGCTCCATCCGTAAAGATGAAAAGAACATCCGTGCAACGGCTACTGTCTCTTTCAACAAGGAAGCAAAGCATGCCGTGACAAGTTGTAATAAGTTCACAGTGAAAACGGAGTCTGCCCTAGCCATTTGGATCAGTGACAGCCGCAAGAAAAACATTCCGTTGGATTCGCTGGTCATCCGGGAGAAGGCGAGGCAGCTCTATCAGCGCTTTACGGCGGACGAACCTCAACCAGGACCCTCTTCTGCAATATTCATGGATTTCACGGCGAGCAAGGGTTGGTTCGAGAAGTTCCAGAAGAGGTATCATCTGAAGAGTGTCGTTCTCCACGGAGAAGCTCCCTCTGCTGACCAGCCTGCAGCAGAGGAATACGTGAACAAGGTTCCAGAAGATCCTTGAGGAGGGCGAGTATCATCCAGAACAGGTGTTCATTATGTATGAAAAAGGACTGTTCTGGAAAAGAATACCTTCCCGGACATTCATTTTCAAGGATGAGGCCAAGGTCCGTGGCTTCAAGGCGTATAAGGATCGTGTGACTATCGTTATGTGTGGAAATGCTGAGGGATTTTTGCTCAAGCCTGCCCTTATCAACAAGGCCAAGAATCCTAGGGCCCTGAAAAATAAAAACAAGAACCTGCAGACAGTGCATTGGATGCACAACAAGGGCTGGATCACGAAGCAGCTGTCATCGGACTGGTTCTACAAGTGCTTCATCCCCCAAGTCAAGCTCTATCTCGCGGAGAAGGGACTCAAGTTTAATGTCCTTCTCCTCATGGACAATGCCGGAGGTCATGCGCAAGACCTATCCTACGACGGTGTGCGGATCGAGTTTCTTCCTCCCAACACCACTTTGCTGATCCAGCCCATGGATCAAGGCGTTATTCGCACGTTCAAGGCCCTCTACATGCGAAACACTCTGCAGCACCTCATTGAAGGCATGGATCTTGAGGAGAGCTTCTTGCTGAAAGAGTACTGGCAGCAGTATACCATCGCGACCTGTCTGAAGAACATCCAGGTCGCGTTGAAGGACATGTAGACGGAGACCGTGAAGGCCAGTTGGAAGAAGTTGTGGCCTGAAATTGTCCACGACTACAGAGGATTCACCCCAGAGGATATAAGCAACTCGGCAGTGGATAAGGCAGTTAGGCTAGCCCAGATGCTGGGAGGAGAAGGTTTCGCGGATATGACCCGCGAAGACGTAGATGAGTTGTTGGAGACGCATTCGGATCCCTTAACTGACGAGGAACTGATGGAGATGACTAAGTCTGCAAGTGAGGAGGAGGAGGAAGAGCAGCCAGAGGTTCCTGGGGGTCAGGAGGAGGAACATAGAAACATAGAAATATGACGACAGAAAAAGACCACATGGCCTATCTAGTCTGTCCTTCCATATCAACAACTACAACAGTCCCCTTTTTACCTTTAGAGATCCTCTGTGTTTGTCCCATGCTTTTTTGAATTCATTTACTGTCCTCATCTCTACCACCTCCACTGGGAGACTATTCCACGGATCCACTACTCTTTCCGTAAAAAAATATTTCCGCATATCACTCCTGAATCTATCTCCCTTCACCCTCATCCCATGTCCCCTCATAGCAGAACTTTCTTTCAATTGAAAGAGGCTCTCTCCCTGAACATTTATGCCACGGAGGTATTTAAACAGCTCAATCATATCACCTCTATCCTGCCTTGCCACTAAGGTGTACATATTAAGATCCTTCAGTCTGTCCTCATATGCTTTATAATGAAGCCCACTAATCATTTCAGTAGCCACCCTCTGCACCGACTCCATCCTGTTCACATCCTTTTGAAGGTGCGATCTCCAGAAATGCACACTATACTCCAAATGAGGTCGCACCAAAGACTTATACAGAGGAATCATCACCTCCTTTTTTTCTGCTAGCTATTCCTCTCCATATGCATCCAAGCATCCTTCTAGCTTTTGCCATCGCCTTTTCTACCTATTTAGCTACTTTAAGATCATCAGACACAACCACGCCTAGGTCCTGCTCTTCTTTAGTGGACAAAAGTACTTCACCCCTTATACTATATTGCTCCCTGGGATTGCTGCAGCCGAAATGCATGACCTTGCATTTTTTAACATTAAATCTCAGCTGCCAAATTCCAGACCATTCTTCAAGCTTAGCTAGATCCCTCCTCATGTTATCTACACCTTCCTGGGTGTCTACTTTATTGCAGATTTTGGTATCATCCGCAAAGAGGCAAATCTTACCCGACAGCCCTTCCGCTATATCACTAACAAAGATGTTAAAAAGAATCGGACCAAGGACAGATCCCTGGGGCACACCACTGGTAACATCCTTCTCCTCAGAGTAAGCTCCATTTACTTGTACTCTTTCTCGCCTCCCACCCAACCAATTTCTAACCCATCCAGTAACTTTAGGGTCCATCCCTAGGGTGCTTGGTTTGTTTATAAGTCACCTGTGAGGAACAGTGTCAAAGGCTTTACTGAAATCTAAATACACCACATCTAGGGCTCTCCCTCGGTGCAACTCCCTGGTCACCCAGTCAAAGAAATCAATCAGATTTGTCTGACAAGACCTGCCTCTGGTGAATCCATGCTGCCTCGGATCCTGTAATCCGCTGGACTCCAGAAACCTCACTATTTTCTCTTTCAGCAGCGTTTCCAATAATTTACTCACCACTGAAGTTAAACTAACCGGCCTGTAGTTTTCAACCACATCCTTACTTCCGCTTTTGTGTAAAGGCACCACATGAGCCTCTCTCCAGTCCTTTGGTACCACTCCCGACTCCAACGAGGCATTGAAAAGGTCAGTCGGTGGAGCTGCTAGAACGTCTCCAAGTTCCCTCAGTATTCTAGGGTGTATCCCATCCGGTTCCATCGCTTTATCTACTTTAAGTTGAGCTAGTTTCTCATGAACACAGTCTTCTGAAAATTGTTCAAGATGTCCCTCACTTCTGTTCCTGTTTGTGGGTGTTTTCTGAGGTCCTGCTCCTGGTTGTTCATCTGTGAACACAGAACAGAAATATTTGTTAAGCAATTCCGCTTTATCCTTATCAGCTTCTACATATTCCTCCCCTGCACCCTTGAGTCTGACAATACCACTTTTGCCCTTCCTCTTCTCACTAATATATCTGAAAAATGTCTTATCCCCCCATTTTATTGCATTGGCTATTTCCTCCTCCTTTTGAATCTTTGCCTTCCTGACTACTTTGCTAGCTTCTTTAGGTTTTTCCACATACAGATGCCTGTCTTCCTCTCTCTGTGATCTCTTGAATTTCATGAAGGCCTCCCTCTTTTTCTTCACTTTTTCAGCTACTTCTTTCGAAAACCATAGCAGTCTCCTTTTCCTTTTACCTTTTGTCACCCACTAACGTACCCAGAGGCTAGAAAGGGCTTGGGTCGTTTCATGGAGCAGTATTTTTATGGCTAGAGCTCCTATGAAGGCTTTAACAAGGCCTTCTGGATCCTGTAGTTTTCACCGTTAGCCAATGAAGTGTAGTTGAAGCAGAGGGTAAGGTTTAAACTCAGGCTTTATTCCCCGTCCGGGGTGGATTCATAACAGTGGAACTTAAAACAGGTCAGACCCTTCGTCTGATAACACAATTAAAGAAAAATACTTTCAACACAACTTAGCTTTCTTCAGCATTAAACCATGAACAAAAAGTAATAGAAAACAGTTCCTTTTACTCACGGAACTCTGGCACCTGTTTCTTCTCATAAACAGTTCTAGCTGCCTTTAACATAGAGATGCTATACAATCAGATAATGTGTACGTGCAGTCCATTTCCTTTTCCTCTAAGGATTCTCCAAGAGGTTCAATCTGCATCTCCTCTTCATCTGAGTAAACCTCTGGCTCCCAACTGCCGTTAAAGTTATAAGGTTCTTGTCGGGGAGTTAAAACACTCTCCTCCCCCACTATACCAGTGGCCCGTGTGTAACTACCGTATTTCCTGTAGTTGGGTTCCTGAGAACTACAGAGCTCTTGGTACGTGCATAGAAAGCACAGTTACTTACCTGTAACAGGTGATCTCTGGGAACAGCAGGAATTAGTCCTCACATATGGGTACGTCGGTACCAACGGAGCCTGCGCGGGAAAGCTCCCCAGCCTTTCAGATGAAAGGCTTTTGGGGCCTCCCACTGCACATGCGCGCTGCCTTCCCGCCTTCCTGACCAGCTCTCTTCAGTTCGAGTTTAAAGCTGAGACAATAGAGAGAGGAAAGGAAGATAGATAGATAGAGATACAACTCCTAGGGGAGGTGGGTGGGTTGTGAGGACTAATTCCTGCTGTTCCCAGAGATCACCTGTTACAGGTAAGTAACTGTGCTATCTCCAGGAACAAGCAGGAATAAGTCCTCACATATGGGGACTCCCTAGCTAAGATGCCTGGGAGATCCCCCTCCAAGGGTAAACCATCTTCGTATGGATCTCAGGCATCCATCCAGGGAAGGTGGGCAGGAGTTGTTTAAGTATGGAACAGGTGTTTGAGGACAGCCTGACCAAACAAGGCATCCCGGCGGGAGTCCTTGTCCAAGCAGTAATGGGCTGTGAAGGTATGAACCGAGGCCCAAGTGGCTGCTCGACAGATCTGATCTATGGACACAGAGTGAAGATGAGCCATAGAAGTAGCCATGGCTCTCACATTGTGAGCTGTGACATGGCCCTCCAGAGAAATGTTCCTACTCTGGTAAGCAAAAGAAATACACTGAGCAATCCAATTGGAAAGTGTACGTTTGGTGACTGGAAGTCCCAAATGAGAAGGATCAAAAGCCACGAAAAGTTGGGAAGACTTTCGATGTGGCTGAGTCCTGTTGAGGTAAAAGGCGAGAGCTCTTTTACAGTCAAGAGTATGAAGGTTCCTCTCTGCACTGGATGCATGAGGAGCCGGGAAAAAAACAGGTAGATATACCTCTTGATTAAGATGAAAAGGCGAGACCACTTTAGGCATAAAGTGGGGATTCGTCCTAAGGACCACCTTATCATGATGAAATCTGGTATAAGGTGGATTAGCCACCAAAGCCTGCAGTTCACTGATGCGGCGAGCCGAAGTGACTGCAATAAGGAAAAGAACCTTCCAGGAAAGAAATTTCAGGGAGGTAGCTACCAACGGTTCAAAAGGTGGCTTCATAAGTTGACCCAGAACTAGATTCAAGTCCCATGCTACCGGAGGAGGTCGGATGGGAGGCTTAGTGAGGGTCAGGCCTCTCATGAACCTTGCAATAAGAGGATGAGAGGAGACAGGATGTCCATTTATAGGTTTTAAGGATGCTGCAATAGCACTTAAATGGACTCGTACTGAATTCGTCTTGAGGCCTGCATTGGAAAGATGCAGGAGATAGTCCAGTAGAGAATTCAAAGGAAGTGCTAGAGGGTCAAGACCCTGTTGCGCACACCAAATGGAAAAACGTTTCCATTTGAAAGCATAGGAATGCCTAGTAGAGGGTTTCCTAGAGGCATGAAGGATATCTTTCACTGGTTGGGAAAGATTAAACTCATGAAGGGTTAAGCCTTCAGTAACCAAGCTCGGAGATGTAGGAACTTGGGGTTTGGATGCCACAAAGTCCCCTGCTCCTGAGACAGAAGGTCTGGTGCAGCTCCCAGGTCCAGGGAGGAGCCCTGGGAGAGCTGTAGAAGGAGAGGGAACCACACTTGGCGTGGCCAGCGTGGAGCAATGAGGATCATGGATCCGTGATCCCTCTGAAGTTTGAACAGAGTCTTGGGAATCAAAGGAATGGGTGGAAAAGCGTACAGGAATTCCTGACCCCAATGTAGGAGAAAGGCATCGTTGGCCTGAGCTCCCTGACACGGAGTCCTGGAACAGAACCGGGGAAGTTTGGCATTCCACGGACTTGCAAAGAGGTCTATGTCCGGGGTCCCCCATTCCTGAAAGATTCTGCGTATCTGGTCCATATGCAGGGCTTGTGGGAGCAGAACTCGGCTGAGTCTGTCTGCCCGAGAGTTTTGAACTCCTGGAAGATATACTGCCAGAAGATGAATTTGATGCTCTCTGGCGAAGGCCCATAATCTGAGAGCTTCGTTGCAAAGCGACAGAGAGCCCGTCCCTCCTTGTTTGTTGACATAGAACATGGCTACCTGATTGTCTGTTTGGACTAGGACAGTCAGGTTGACAAGGAGGGTGTGGAAGACTGTGAGGGCAAGGAAGATTGCTCGCAGTTCCAGAAGGTTGATGTGAAGGGTGGTCTCCTGAGGAGACCAGGTGCCCTGAGTGGAGAGGTGTTGGAGATGAGCTCCCCACCCTGTTTGGGAGGCATCTGTTGTGAGGGTTGCTTGGGGCAACGAAGGTTGGAAGGGGATCCCCAATAACAGATTTTTGGAGGACGTCCACCACTGGAGAGACCAAAACAGTCGTTTTGAGTTGAGTATTTGGTCTGAGAGCAGTCCTGATGCTTGAGACCACTGGGTGGCCAAGGTCCATTGAGCTGCTCTCATATGAAGACGAGCGTAGGGCACCACGTGTACCGTGGAGGCCATGTGGCCCAGAAGTTGCAGCATTTCTCTGGCTGACAAGTGACTTCTGGACTGAGCCTGGGAGGCCAAGCTTATTAGTCTTTGGCCTCGGACCAGAGGGAGGTAGGCCCTTGCAGTGGTGGAGTCCAATTGGGCCCCTATGAATTCCAGAGACTGAGTAGGGATGAGTTGGGATTTGGGAATGTTTACAAGTCCCAGATATTGAAGAATACGCCTTGTGCGGTCCAGAGAAATCTGGGCTTCTGACTGAGATGGAGCTCGGATGAGCCAGTCGTCCAGATATGGGAAGACAAAGATTCCCATGCCTCTGAGAAATGCGGCTACGACTGCCATGCATTTTGTGAAGACTCTTGGAGCAGAGGCCAGACCGAAGGGTAGTACTTTGTACTGGAAACGTTTTCCCTGGAACAGAAATCTTAGATATTTTCTGTGGGATGGATGGATGAGTATATGAGTGTACGCATCCTTGAGATCTAGAGAACAAAGCCAATCCTGACTCTGAAGGTATGGAAGGAGAAGGCCCAGAGAGAGCATTTTGAATTTCTCCTTGAATAGAAACCTGTTCAATTCTCTCAGATCTAGGATAGGTCTGAAGCCCCCTGTCTTCTTTGTTATGAGAAAGTAAGGGGAGTAGAAACCTAACCCCTGTTGAGGAGGAGGAACCTCCTCTATTGCCCCTTGGGCAAGGAGAGAAGAGACTTCCTGACCCAACAGGGTCAGAAGAGATGGGGGAGAACTGAATTGCCTCACCATGGTATGGGGAGGAAGGCTGGAGAAATGAAGTTTGTAGCCCTCCCTGATAATAGAGAGGGTCCATTGCTCTGATGTGATTTGTTCCCATCTGGGAGCAAAATGAGCTAGCCTTCCAGGAATGGTGAGGGGCTCTGGTTGTTCTAGAGCCAGAAACGGCAAGTTCTCTAGGGGCAAGTCAAAACCCCTGAGGGGGTTGAGCCTGCTGGGGTGTAGCAGACACTGCAGGCTTTGACTTTACCTGCTTAGATTGTTGACGCTTAGCCGCAAAGCGAGGCTGAGCAGATTGCTGGCCAGTATTTGTGGAAAATCTGGCCTTCTTATAGTAAGGCCTTTTAAAAGACTTCTTTTTGGCAGGGGTAGAAGTAGACTTGGAAAGTCTATCTAGAGTGGCATTTTCTGCATCCATTTGAGCAGCTTTAATTTGCCAGTCTTCCCCAAATAAGTTCTCACCGGTACAGGGCAGATTCCTGAGGCCATCTACAACCCAGGGTTCTAGGTTAGAAGCCTGGAGCCAAGCGAGACGTCGGGCTGCAATAGCAATTCCCGAAGCTCTGCCTGCAACCTCAAAGAAATCAAAGGCTGCCCTGTTGGAGAACTTGGAGACCTCTGAAAGTTGTGTCACCATAGAAAAGAAGTCCGCCCTTTGATCATCAGGGATAAAGGGGGCAAAATTCTGTATCTTTAGGGCAAGTTGTCCAAGAAACATGCCCATATAAAGGCTATAAGAATTGATCCTGGCTATAAGCATACTAGCCTGGAACATCTTTCTTCCAAAAGAGTCCAGGGTCTTACATTCTCGCCTTGGAGGGGTAGAAGAATGCCTTTTAGGACTCTTTATTTTCTTCATGGCAGACTTCACCACAATGGAGTGGTGATGCAGCTGAGTTTTCTGGAACCCAGGAGAAGGAGGGACCCGATACATGGTGTCCAACCTACGGGAATGGGGAGACAGTGTTAAAGGAGTCTCCCACAAATCCATCAAGTGTTCTTGAAGGATTTCATGGATAGGCAGAGTGACTGCCTCTTTAGGAGCTTTAGAGTATCCTAAAATATCCAATTTTTTTGATCTGGGTTCTTTCTCAGAAGATGTAGCAATAGATAATGCTTTAGCTACATCAACAATGAAATCCTGAAAGGATAAATCCTCTGGAGGAGACATCCTCCTCTTTGGAGAAGAGGGCTCCTCAGGAAGAGTAAGCTCAGCAGAGTCATCAGAGGAATTGAATTCATCAGAAGAATCTGAGTATTCCCTCTGTGCTTCCAATGTACGATACGCATACCGATCGGTATCGACATCGGGCGTATCGGGCATGGGATCGGTACCGTGCGGAACCGATCGACGCTTGGAAGTCGATGGTCTCGGTTCCGGTGTGGATACCGGAACCGGGGCCGGTACCGATGGAATCGGTACCGAGGGCGTCGCAGCCTTAATGAATGCCAGAACGGCCTGCTGCATGGTCTGGACAGTATTGCCCATAGACGCCACTACTGCCTGGATGTCGGTACCGGTATGGGCCGGTACCCCAGAGCAGTCCAACAGGTGATCGGTCGAGGCCGTGCCATCGATGTCAACCTGTGACCCCATGATTGCTTTGGAGGCCGGAGCCTCCCGCCGGGGTTTTTTGGCCTGGGCAGAATCCTCGAACTCAAAATTGAGAGCCTCTCGATCTTTAGAAGGAGATTTGCTTTTAGAGGATTTGCCCACAGGAGTTTTGGTTACCTGAGATCCATCCGGAGAGGAAGACCTGGATGACTGTGATGCTTCTGAAGGAAACAGCACATGGAGCTTGTTGGCCCGGTTCTGCAAACCACGTTTAGACATCTGGGTGCAGGATGGGCAGTCCGGTATGGAGTGGTCAGGTCCCAAACATTTGAGACACCATTCATGGGTGTCTGTGACAGAAATGACAGCACTGCATTTGGTACATTTTTTAAAACCAGGGACTGGCTTCTCCATGAGGAGAATTTGTGTAGGCCTTAAGGCCTAACAACAGGTACCAAGCTGTGCTGAAGAAAATAAAAAAGTCTTTTTTTTTTTTTTTTTATAAAGAAAGAAAGAGAGACCGGCGGTACCGGTTTCGGTATGGGGAAGGCAGGTACGCGGTCTAAAGAAAACAAACAAATTTCACAATTTCTTCAGCGGTGACAGGAACACGACCTGCTGGCTCCGCGGAAAAAGAGAAACTGAAGAGAGCTGGTCAGGAAGGCGGGAAGGCAGCGCGCATGTGCAGTGGGAGGCCCCAAAAGCCTTTCATCTGAAAGGCTGGGGAGCTTTCCCGCGCAGGCTCCGTCGGTACCGACGTACCCATATGTGAGGACTTATTCCTGCTTGTTCCTGGAGATAGTCAGGGTATTGCAAACCTCTCTTATTAGGGTAAATACGCCTACCTTTAGGCACTGCTGTTTCCTGCTCTCTCGGATAAGCACAGCTCTGCTTTGAAGCCCCTTTTCCACGGTGTTTCTCTGACTCATTCAAATGTGCTTCAGGGTAAACGTTTTCCCTTTCTGCATTTCTGGTGTTAGGTAATTTATATCTTAAAGCCTTGGCTGTTGGACTGCCTTCTCTGCTTGCCTCACAGCAACGCTCCTGGGGATATTGAGAGGCTGTGTACTGCTGTTCCCAACAGCTTCTCTGAGAATCACCAACCTCATGTACTCTGGATAATCCCCTTGGCTCCGTCCTCACAGCTCCACGGACACTGCTCTCAAGCTCAGCAGTTCCTACTACTTCTCTCTCCGTTCCACTTTCTCCTTCAGTTCTCCCTCTACCTTCCGGTAAGTGATTTTTAAGTACGTTCAAATTGGTGTTAGCCTGGGCTCCGCCCCCATGCAGGTGCTCTTCATTGTCTAATGAATTCTGTGCTCCCTTTCTGTTCGGGCATTCCCTAACACCTCGTGGCTTTGTTTTCATCTGTTGCTCATAGCAACCTTCCCCCATGTGTGAACCTGAGCTGTCAGTTTCCCTTACATTTTGCTCACAATCCCCTACTTCCATGGGTTCTTATGGCGCTACCTTATGACAGATCCCCCCCCTTAAAATATTACGGGCTGCCGGATGACTAACCGGACAGCTCGTAATCCGGGAGAGCGCATCCGCGTTCCCATGCAATTTTCCTGATCTGTGTTGTATAACAAAATTGAATGCCTGCAGTGCCAGATGCCACCTGGTCAACCGTGCGTTGCTATTGCGCATCTGGTTTAACCATTTGAGAGGGGCATGGTCCGTGACCAGGAGAAACTTCCTACCAGTTAAGTAAAACCTCAGTGCTTCAATCGCCCATTTTATGGCCAGGCACTCTTTTTCAACTGTCGAGTAATTTTTCTCTGCCTTTGAGAGTTTCCGACTCAAATAAGTGACCGGGTGCTCCACCCCCTCAAACACTTGGGATAGTACCGCCCCCAACCCGCTCTCAGAAGCGTCTGTATGGACTACAAAAGGTAGATTAAAATCTATTCCCCGCAGTACTGGGGCTGTACATAGTTTCTCTTTTAGAGATGAGAAGGCGATCTCCGCCTCTGGGGTCCACCGCACTTTATTGGGAGCATTTTTCTTAAGCATCTCTGTAAATAAAATGCTTTCCTCCGCGAACCGAGGTATGAACCGTCTATAGTATCCAATGAGCCCCAGAAAACTGCGTACCTGTTTTTTGGTAGTGGGTTGGGGAAAATCCCTGACGCTTTCCACCTTGTTAGCTAAGGGTTTAACTACCCCCCTTCCCACCATGTGGCCCAAGTATTTGGCCTCCTCGCTGGCGAATAGGCATTTCGCCGGGTTGAGGGTCAAACCTGCTCTGCGGAGGGCTCGGAGCACAGCCTCAACTCTAGCGAGGTGCTGGGACCAGGTCGTACTATAGATGACAATGTCGTCCATGTATGCGAGAGCATAATCATGGTGAGGTCTCAGTACTTGGTCCACTAGTCGCTGGCAGGTGGCTGCTGCCCCATGCAGCCCAAACGGCATCCGCTTAAAATGAAATAACCCTATATGGGTGCTGAACGCCGTCTTTGGCTTGGAATCACGTATAAGGGGTATTTGCCAATACCCCTTTGTGAGATCTAGCGTGGTCAAGTATTTTGCTTGACCCTGCCGGTCCAACAAATCGTCGATGCGGGGCATCGGATATGCATCGAATTGGGAGATCTCATTGATTTGCCGGAAATCAATACAAAATCTGAGGGTCCCATCCGGCTTCGGAACTAGCACTATGGGACTTGACCACGGGCTGTGGGACTCCTCGATAATGCCCATCGCGACCATTTCTTTTACTTGCCTAATGACCTCATTTTTCTTGGTCTCCGGCATGCGATAGGGCCGCTGTCTGATAATCCGGCCTGGGGTTGTGATCACCTCATGGGCGACCAAGCAGGTTTCGCCCGGTTTTGTGGTAAGGACATCCTTAAATTTCCCCAACAGCTGCATCAGCTCCCTCTGCTGCTGTAGAGATAGCCCAACACCTAACCTCGGTTCTGGCCTTTCTTTCCAGTCAGAGGTTTTGAGGCCCGAGGTCCTCCTCTCTCCTCTCCTCTGCTAAGGCCGTCATGCCCTTAATTTCCCTCTGGCCAGTGGAACCGAATCCGTCCGTCCCCCTGGTGGTAGGTGTCAATGCGGGCACCTCTTCCACGATGGGGAAGCCCACACGTTCACACACTAATTGTGCAATGCGATCACCCTCCTGTACTCTGAAGTCCGTTTTTCCAAAATTGAAAATAAGGACTTTGACCAGGCCTCTATAATCGGGATCTATCACTCCCGCCCCGATGTCTATAAAGTGTTTTACCGCTAAGCCTGACCTTGGGGCTATTCGGCCATAACATCCCTCGTGGATCTGCACTTGTACCCCGGTACTCACTAAAGCTCTCCCACCTTTCGGGACGACTGCTTCCTCTGCGCTGAAGAGATCATAGCCAGCTGCTCCAGCGGAAGCTCTTTGTGGGCTTTTAGCTCTAGGTGTGGCTCTACAGAATTTTAACAGAAATTTCTGCTTCACTGGAGGTGCTCCAGCAACACGGGTATTGGATGGGGAGCTAGCCTTTTTCACTTTAGCAAATAGGGGACTAGGGATTCCCGCTGTTAAGGCTTTTACCCTCGCTTCTGTTGTCTCTGGTTGGGGTGGCGTGACCTCATAACCTATTTTATGAAGACCCTCCCCTAACTCTTGGCAAAAGGGGCCCCAATCACGTCCTAACACTATCTGGTATGGCAATCGTGGAACAATGGCCACCAGTAATGGTTGTGTGACCACCAACCCTCTGACAGACACCCTGTGTAAAGGATAAGGGGATGATGCACCATGTACGCAACGGATCTGCACCTGGCCCTCTGCTTGACTCGGGGCTGACTGATGGCGCCCCTCAATGGCGTCCCAGAGCCTCCGTGAGATCATGCTCTGGTCAGCCCCCGAGTCAAGCAGCGCCAGTTCCTCTATCCCTTCTACCTGCACAGGAATCAGGAACCCATCTTGTGCTGGCTTTTCTCTCCCAGCCATGAGGATAGTCCGCTCCGTGCAGTCTTTTTGGAAATGGCCCGCTCGCCCGCACACATAACATTTCCCTTTGTGTATAGAAAAAATGTCATCATTAGTATTCTTACCACATACATTAAACATTTTCCCTTTAACATATTTCTCTCTTTTATGCTCTGCAATGCCTGCTGCTTTCCTCAGACCTATTTCTGAGGTGCCCACTATCTGAGCCTCAAAATAGCGTTCAGCTAGACTGGCTGCATCATTGGTATTCTGACAATTTTGCAAGGTGAGATACTTTTTTACCTCGGTAGGCACAGCCTGGAAAAACTGCTCCAAGATAATTATATCTAACACTGCTTCCATTGTCCTCTGCTCAGGGGTTAACCACTTGTAGGCCAAATTCTTTAATCTCTGCTGCAGAGCTTTAGGGGTTTCTTGGGCCCTCATCCTAGCCTCTCTAAACAGCCTACGATAGTGCATGCTAGATAGGCCCAACCTATCCTTAACTGCCCTTTTTATCTCCTCGTAGTCAGTAGCAAGGATGGCAGGCATTGCTTTATAGGCAGAGAGAGCTTCCCCGGTGAGAGATACAGCAAAGCGGGTAGCCCACTGCTCTCGTGGCCATTTCAATGCCCCCCCTATTCGTTCAAAGGCATCAATAAAATCATCAGTGTTGTCCTGTGGACTTAACTGTCCCAACGTAAACGCATGACTCGCATTAAGTCCTACCCCTGGAACTACGTAGGGGTTCTCAGTCCCATGTCCTGGTGACTTTTCCAAAAATGCCCTCATGGTCTCCAGAAGTGGCCTCTGCTGCTCCATGATCATTTTTGCTGTTTGCTCTTGCATGTGCCGTGCTAACTCCAGTTGTTTGTCCCACTGGTGTTGCATCCAGCTCATTATGTCCTGGGCCTCCATCTTCTTGCTGTGACCCTGTGGAGAAAAGAAGAGAAAGAAAACCACCAAGTGCGGTACTTTTTACACTTCTTCACCCCTTTCCCGCACCACAGAAATGCCCCCCTTTCTTGCCCTTTTATCCACCTACGCTAGTGCCCTAGGTATCCGTTACCTTAGGATCTGCGTAGATTCAGGCTTTGGCAAGAAAGGTCCTCAATCAGCGTCTGGCTTGTCCTGTGTGCTTGCTTCTTATGGGTCCTCCGGTACAGCAGTATTTTTTTCTTCAAAAGTGTCCTTTTCTTTTTTTCCACAGTTAAAAAAAAAATCCTCTAGACGACGCCACTCATGTCACCCACTAACGTACCCAGAGGCTAGAAAGGGCTTGGGTCGTTTGATGGGGCAGTATTTTTATGGCTAGAGCTCCTATGAAGGCTTTAACAAGGCCTTCTGGATCCTGTAGTTTTCACCGTTAGCCAATGAAGTGTAGTTGAAGCAGAGGGTAAGGTTTAAACTCAGGCTTTATTCCCCGTCCGGGGTGGATTCATAACAGTGGAACTTAAAACAGGTCAGACCCTTCGTCTGATAACACAATTAAAGAATAATACTTTCAACACAACTTAGCTTTCTTCAGCATTAAACCATGAACAAAAAGTAACAGAAAACAGTTCCTTTTACTCACGGAACTCTGGCACCTGTTTCTTCTCATAAACAGTTCTAGCTGCCTTTAACATAGAGATGCTATACAATCAGATAATGTGTACGTGCGGTCCATCTCATTTTCCTCTAAGAATTCTCCAAGAGGTTCAATCTGCATCTCCTCTTCATCTGAGT
Organism: Ichthyophis bannanicus; assembly: GCA_033557465.1. Lineage (NCBI taxonomy): Eukaryota > Metazoa > Chordata > Amphibia > Gymnophiona > Ichthyophiidae > Ichthyophis > Ichthyophis bannanicus. Next base: position 327,816,710 of record CM066038.1, read on the forward strand.
AAACTTCTGGCTCCCAACTGCCGTTAAAGTTATAAGGTTCTTGTCGGGGAGTTAAAACACTCTCCTCCCCCACTATACCAGTGGCCCGTGGGTAACTACCGTATTTCCTGTAGTTGGGTTCCTGAGAACTACAGAGCTCTTGGTACGTGCATAGAAAGTCAGGGTATTGAAACCTCTCTTATTAGGGTAAATACGCCTACCTTTAGGCACTGCTGTTTCCTGCTCTCTCAGATAAGCACAGCTCTGCTTTGAAGCCCCTTTTCCACGGTGTTTCTCTGACTCATTCAAATGTGCTTCAGGGTAAAAGATTTCCCTTTCTGCATTTCTGGTGTTAGGTAATTTATATCTTAAAGCCTTGGCTGTTGGACTGCCTTCTCTGCTTGCCTCACAGCAACGCTCCTGGGGATATTGAGAGGCTGTGTACTGCTGTTCCCAACAGCTTCTCTGAGAATCACCAACCTCATGTACTCTGGATAATCCCCTTGGCTCCGTCCTCACAGCTCCACGGACACTGCTCTCAAGCTCAGCAGTTCCTACTACTTCTCTCTCCGTTCCACTTTCTCCTTCAGTTCTCCCTCTACCTTCCGGTAAGTGATTTTTAAGTTCGTTCAAATTGGTGTTAGCCTGGGCTCCGCCCCCATGCAGGTGCTCTTCATTTTCTAATGAATTCTGTGCTCCCTTTCTGTTCGGGCGTTCCCTAACACCTCGTGGCTTTGTTTTCATCTGTTGCTCATAGCAACCTTCCCCCATGTGTGAACCTGAGCTGTCAGTTTCCCTTACATTTTGCTCACAATCCCCTACTTCCATGGGTTCTGTTGGCGCTACCTTATGACACTTTATTTACCATTTTAACAAAAAGGTTGGTTGCCCTTAAAATATCCCCTTTCAGTTTTGCCCACCGTTTTTCTACATCCCCCAGCGTTTCCCATCCCACTAACGACTCCCTGAGGTATTGACCCATCTTGGCAAAGTTTGTCTTCCTAAAGTCTAAGATCCTCACCTTTGAATGGATTCTAACAGCCCTAGCCCTAATACTGAACCACACCATCTGGTGATCACTGGATGCAAAATGATCTCCCACTACAACATCAGAAACACTTTCACCATTGGTAAGCACCAAGTCCAGTATGGCCCCTTCGTGTGAGGTCTGTTACCAATTGCCTGAATAGTTCTCCCTGTAGAGAATCCAGGATCTCCTTACTTCTAGATGATACTGCAGCAGGAATGTATCAATCAACATGTGGCATATTGAAATCTCCTATCAGTAGCACTTTCCCTTTCCTAGCAATGCTGCATATGTCTTCAATTAACTCTCTGTCCACCTCTTCCTCTTGTGAGGGAGGTCTGTATATCACACCAATCCAAATAGATTTCTCTTTCCCTCTTTCTAGTTTAACCCACAATGCCTCTTCTCTCCCTTTTTAGCTCTGTAATTCCAAAGCTTTAATAGTAGTTTTTACATATAGTGCCACTCCTCCTCCCCTTCTTCCTACCCTGTCCTTTTTGAATAAAGTATAGCCAGGTATGATTTTCTGTGAACCATAGCCAGAATAAAGTATAGTCAGTATGGTTTTCTGTGAACCATATTTCTATAACTGCCACTAAATCCAAGTCAGCCACTTCCACCAAAGCTTCAACATCAGAGATCTTATTTCCCATGCTACGGGCATTTATACACACTGCTTTCCATATGTTACCCCTGTTACCTATTTCCATAAAGGTATTTAATGTATCACCTACCTGGGGGCTTTTCTTCACCCATCCCCAACGAATCTAGTTTAAAGCCCTCTTCAGTAGATTAGCCAGTCTACTACCGAAGACGCGTTGACCTTTCTTGGACAGATGAATTCCATCTCTGCTCTGCAACCCTTGGAACAGCATCCCATGGTCTAGGAAACCAAAACACTCTTGATGACACCATCCATGCAGCCATGCATTCATCTTCAGGATGCGAGCCTCTCTGCCTTGGCCTTTACCCTCAACAGGGAGGATTGAAGAGAACATCACCTGTGCACCTAACTGCTTCACCCTCTGTCCCAGAGCCATGAAGTCACTTTTGATACGTTCCGAGGTATACCTGGCAGTATCATTTGTTCCAGGAAGTTGGCCTTACACTTGTGCGTCTCTCGCAAGTCATGAGAACTATTAAGGAAGTACAGGACATGATTGATGAATGGGACCCACAAATGATGCACACATTGTGGTTCCGGAATGCACTTGATGGAGCTATGGAACCCTACAAAAGCCTCCTCATGCATATGAAATGACAGCGCCAGCAACTGCCTATCACAATGTTCTTCAGCCGCGCACCCAGACACCCACTGCCTATGCCTAGTACAGGTATTCCTTCAGCGGAAGAAGATGACGACGCACCTGCTGAAGATACTGCACCGCCTGAAGACTCTCTTACTGAAGTCGTGCCTTCAGAGGAGCAGTAACCTTGCTCTTCTTTGCTGTGAAGTACATCTCTTCATCTTCATCGCTTCATCATTCAACAAGTTGCACTATTTTCATAGGTTAGTGGTTGTGTGTAAGAACTGTGTGTTTGTGTAATTAAATGTACAATGATAATACAGTAATATGATATTTGTAAGTCTAATACTTGTATGTCTTATTTTCTCTTATTTTGTCTAATATATTGGGTAATACGAGTGTAATGGTGACTAAAGGGGTGTTATTTCATGCCTAGAGGGCTCTAATAATGTTAAAAACCATATGTAGAAGGTTTTCTATGCTCCAACTATGAAAATATTTGATTTATAAATAAAGAATCCTACTTCGCGGAAATTCACTTATCACAGTAGAGTCTGGAACTAATTAACCGCGATAAACGAGGGACGACTACTGGCAAGACATGAGCTAAATACAAAATGGATGCCAGCAGAGGCTGAGCTATCAGTCGTTGTGCAGCAGATGTTTGTGCCACAATTGGAAAGCAAGATGTCTGCACTGTCAGCATGCAGCAATTCTTGTGCTACAGATAGCTGGTTCACAATCTGCGCTGAGAGGCCACTATGTTATCTGCACTGGCAAAACAAGTCAAAGGTCAGTGTTATCATCAGGCCAGAACCTTTTTGATGGCACAGGTAGAGCAAGAGACTGTTGAGCAGGTATTATGCTTAGAGGCAGCACCCTGAATGAAATCTACACTGAGATGCATATGATTCAGCACTATAAATGGAATCTTTATTTATTTAACTGGTTTTAATATACTGTTTTTCTACCAGTCAAAAGGGTTTACATTGAACAGGGGGGAGCATGCAGGTTACATCAAAACTCTTTAAGCATAGAGCAACATATAAATGGGGAAACGTGGGTGCATGCAGGTTACACTATAACTTTTTTTACCTTTTTTTTTTTTAAACAATGAACAAGACGTTTACAAGAATAACACTTAGCAAATGGCAATACAGATTGGGATTAGAGAGGAGGGGATGGGGACGTTCTGAGGGTCAGTGGGAGGGGTTGTGCCATAGTGCTCTTCAAGTGTCTTTTGAAGGCTTGGTATGACTGGATGCTCCGTAGTGTGGGAGGTAGACTATTCCAGAGGATGGGAGCGCAGAGCTCAAAGGCTCTCCATGCGGGCACGTTGTGTACTCTTACGTAATTGAGGTGGCAGGTGAAGCAGGTAAGCATGCTTTGTCTGCATGGCCTATCAGTGTTGGGGCATCTGATCAGTGTCTGGAGGTGCTCAGAAGTGGTGTTGTTGCGTGCCTTGTGGATAATAGTGAGAATTTTTTGTTTGATTCTTGATTCAATAGGAAGTCAATGAAGGGATTTCAGTATGGGAGTGATGTGGGTGTCTGGAGGTTCTGACAATGGTGCGCGCTATGATGTTCTCGGCTAGCTGTAGTGGTGTGATGGTAGTTTTGGGGAGTCCTTGAAAGATGGAGTTGCAGTAATCGAGGAGGGTGATGATAGAAGCCTTGCAAACTGCGTGGAAGTTCTCTGGGGAGAGGAGGGGGCGTAGATTGCAAAGGATTCTGAGTTTGAAGTAGATATTCTTGGTGGTGTTCTTTATATGTGCTCGGAAGCTCAGTTGGTAATCCAGGATGACACAGAAGCATTTGACTTGTGACTTGGTCTGTAGTTCAGTGTCTTCAATTTTGATGGAGGAGAGGTGTGTGAAATCGGGGTCCTTGGTTACATGGAGGATCTCAGTTTTGTTGAAGTTAACTGCAAGGTTGTAGCACTGCAGCCAACAGACTATTTCTTTGAAGCAGGGTCGAGTAGTTGGGAGCAGTGGTGTGGAATGGAGTAAAGCGTAATTATTCACTTGTAACAGATGTTCTCCGAGAACAGAAGGAATCAGTACTCACGTATGGGTGACGTTGACGGAGTCTGCGTGGAGCATTTCCACAGCTTTCAAAGAAAGCCTTTGGGAATGCTACCACGCATGCGTGGTCCCCTTCCTGCCCAAGGGTGCCATCTTGCTCAGTCAGATGACATAGCTAAGACGGCCGTAAAAATATGGTAATGTATAGAGGTAATTCCCAGGGAGGAGGGAGGGCTGTGAGGACTGATTACTGCTGTTCCTGGAGAAAGAGTAGTTACTCACCTGTAACAGGTGTTCTCCAAGAGCAGCAGGAATCAGTCCTCACATATGGGTGACATCGACGCCAATGAAGCCCTTGCGGAGCATTTCCCCAGCTTTCCATGAAAGCCTTTGGGAATGCAGGCACGCATGCGCGGTTCCCTTCCCGCCTAAAGGTGACATCTTACCTCAGTCAAATGACATAGCTAAGAACAGTACACAAAAAAATAAAATAAAGTATGTACAACTGCAACTCCCAGGGGAGGAGGGAGGGTTGTGAGGACTGATTCCTGCTGCTCCTGGAGAACACCTGTTACAGGTGAGTAACTACTCTTTCTCCAGGATCAAGCAGGAAGTCAGTCCTCACATATGGGTGACTCCCTAGCTCTGGGCTACCAGGAACCCAGGCTGAACAAGAGAACTCCCTCTAGTCCCAGCATCAAAGAAAGGCTTTTCACTGACAGAACCTCCACCCGTAGCCCAACAGAGGGCAGTAGGGCAGGAGTTGCCTAAACCTCAAAGAGATTCCGGAGTACTGCCTGGCCAAAAGCACTGTCCCTACGGGACTCCCTTTCCAGACAGTAATGGGCTGCAAAGGTCTGGCTTGAAGACCAAGTAGCAGCCCTGCAGATGTCTACCAACGGTACAGAGCGGAGATGAGCCACTGAAGCAGCCATTGCCCTGACACGATGGGCCGTGACCCGACCCTGCAAAGGAAGGTCAGCCGCCTTGTAAGCCCAGGTGATACAGTCAGCCACCCAGATGGACAAGGTACGCTTGGACACAGCCAACACCAAATTATTAGGGTCAAAAGATATGAAGAGCTGAGTAGCTCTTCTGTGCCCCTGCGTACGGTCAAGGTAGAAGGATAAGGCCCTCCTACAGTCCAGGGTATGCAGAACTGCTTCAGCCTGGCTTGCATGAGGCCTAGGGAAGAATGTTGGAAGAACCACCTCCTGGTTGAGGTAGAAAGAGGAGACAACCTTTGGGAGGAACTTTGGATGAGTCCTGAGGACTACCCTGTTCCTATAGAATCTGGTGTAAGGCCTGTCACAGACCAGTGCCTGAAGCTCACTCACTCGCCTAGCCGAGGTTAGGGCTACCAAGAAGAGTGTCTTCCAGGACAGGAAGCGTAGAGGAGAGGTAGCCATCGGCTCAAAAGGTGGGCGAGTCAGCTGCTGCAAGACCACATTCAACTCCCACTCAGGAGCAGGAGGACGGATTGGAGGATTTAGCAAGAGCAAGCCTCTGAGAAACCTGGACACCTAGGGGTGAACCGATAGAGAATGTCCTTCCACCAGTGAGTGGTGAGCTGCTAGAGCCGAGAGGTGGACCCGAACAGAATTGGATTTAAGGCCTTGATTTGATAAGTGCAGTAAGTACTGAAGCACTACTGGTACAGCACAGGAGAAGGGATCCTCTGTACGTAGGTGACACAAGACGGAAAACCTTTTCCATTTGAGGGCATAGGTTTTCCTAGTGGACTGTTTCCTAGAGGCTAGGACAACCTCCTCAACTTCCCAGGGAGCCAAAACTACCCTTGCAGCCTCCATGCCATCAAATTGAGAGCTTTGAGATTGGGGTGCAGAAGGGAACCCTGATCCTGAGAGAGAAGGTCGGGTTGCAACCACAGAGGCAGTGGGGGATCCACGGCTGGTTGAAGCAGAAGCGGAAACCAAGGCTGTCTCAGCCACCTGGGAGCCACCAGCAGGACCGAGGCCTTGTCCTGAAGAATCTTGAACAGAGTTCGGGCCACCAAGGGCGTGGGAGGAAACGCATATAGTAGGCCCTAAGACCAGGGAATCAGAAAAGCATCTGCTGCTATCCGCAGAGGATGTGGTTGCCTGGAGCAGAACTTTGGCAGCTGTTTGTTCAGAGGACTGGCAAACAGATCTATGGATGGAAGTCCCCATTTCAGGAAAATCTTCTGAAACACCAAAGGATGGAGCTGCCACTCGTGGGGCTGCAGAATCCTGCTCAACCTGTCTGCCAGGTAATTGTCTTGTCCAGGTAGATACACTGCCTTGAGGAGCATGTTGTGCCTGAGAGCAAACAAGCAAAGGTCCTGTGCCTCTTGACAAAGGAGCCTGGACCCAGTTCCGCCCTGCTTGTTCACATAAAACATGGCTACTTGGTTGTCTGTTTGAACTAGAACAGACTGATGAGCTAGTGTTTGAGAGAAAGTCTTGAGGGCTAACAGAATAGCCCTGAGTTCCAGTAGACTGATCTGCTGTGTGGCCTCCCAAGGAGACCACAGGCCCTGGGTGCACTTGTCTAGACAATGAGCCCCCCAGCCTTGCAGGGAGGCGTCCGTGGTCAACACCACTGTGAAAACAGGAGTCTGAAAAGGCACCCCTTACAGCAAATTGGATGGGTGCAGCCACCAGGTGAGGGAGTTCAGAAATTGTCTGGACACCCTTATCCTGTCTCTGAAGCTGCCTGTGGCTTATGACCACTGATTCCGAAGGCACCACTGTGCAGGCTGCATATGGAGCCTGGCATTGGGGGTCACATGTACTGTCGAAGCCATGTGGCCAAGAAGCCTCAGGCGGAGACCAATGACCTGCTGAGAAACTGGCTTGCCAAGCTTATCAATCTTTGGGCTCTGTCGTCTGGCAAGAATGCCTTTGCGAGCAGAGAGTCCAACCTTGCCCCTATGAACTCCAAGTTCTGGGAGGGGAGCAAAGTGGACTTTGCGAAGTTTATGACGAACCCCAGGCTTTGAAGAAGAGCAATAGTTCTGAGGGTGGCTTGTCTGGCCTCCTGGCATGTCTGACCCCTGATGAGCCAGTCGTCCAGATAGGGGAAGACAAAGATACCCTGATTTCTCAGGTAGGCCGCCACCACTGCCAGGCATTTGGTAAAGACCCTGGGAGCAGAGGTGAAGCCAAAAGGCAGTACCCTGTACTGATAATGGTTTCCTCCCACAATGAACCTGAGGTACTTTCTGTGGTCTGGATGAATGAGGATGTGAGTGTACGCATCTTTTAGAACCAAGGAGCATAGCCAATCTCCCTGCTGGAAGTAGGGCAGAAGTGTCCCAAGAGTAAGCATCTTGAACTTTTCCTTCTCCAGGAACTTGTTGAGGTTGCGGAGGTCCAGAATAGGTCGAAGACCACCGGTTCTTTTGGGTACCAGGAAATACCTGGAGTAGAACCCTCGACCGTGTAAGCGGGGAGGCACAGGCTCCACTGCCCTGTCCACCAACAGACCTTGTAGCTCCTGAAGGAGAAGATCTGTGTGCAGGGGAGGCCTTGGAGGCTCCGCTGGAAAATATGGAGGAGGCAGTTGTTGGAAGTATAGTGCATAGCCCTTGTGGACTATGCTTAACACCCAACTGTCTGCAGTGATGAGTGGCCACTGGTGGGCAAATAGAACGAGGCGACCTCCTGTGCAGGGTTGGGAGAGCAGGGACGGAGAGGCTATGCCTAAGGAGTCAAAAACCCCCACCCTGCTGAGTGGGAGCAGGGGCCGGAGGCTTGGGGGTCCTCTGCCTACGGGGCCCATTACCCTGCCCCTTGGCTTGCTGACCCTGAGGGGCAGCTTGGGCAGCCTGATATTATGGGTACTGTTTGTAGGCAGTGCCCTTCCTCGGGTAAAAGGGCTTTTTACCCGAGCCCTTCTTCTTGTGAGAAGGGGCAGAGGTTTTCCTAGAGAGCCTTGTCCTTGTGAGGTGTTCGGTCTCGAGCTGTGCGGCCTTCTCGGTCATGGGCTTGCCAAACAGGTTCTCACCTCGGCAAGGGACATCGACCAACTTGTCCTGAACCCATGGCTCGAGGTCCGATGACTGCAGCCATGCCTGGCGTTGAGCTGCGATGCCGGCTGCCGCAACACGGGCCGAAGCCATCGTAGGCAGCGCGGGACATAAATTTTGAGCATTCCCGAATCCCCGAGGACAAGGACTTGAACCTCTGCAAGGGTTCCCCGGAGAGACCAGCAGAGAACCCAGCCAGCTCCTTGGCCAGGTCTCGCAGGTACATGCCCATGTACAGGTGATAAGACTGGACACAGCAAGCAAGCATCGAGCCCTGGAAGCACTTTCTACCAAAACCATCGAGGTTTCGGGCCTCCCTGCCATGGGGCACCGCGGAGTGCTTCTTCTGACTTTTCAGGCGATGCATGGCCGATTCCACAACCATGGAATGGTGTGGTAGCTGCGCCTTCTGAAAGCCAGGGCTCTTCCGGAGGCGATAGATAGAATCGACCCGCTTGCTTAAAACTGGCACCGAGGCCGGTGCCTCCCACATTCGGAAGAGGAGCCGCTCCAGCATCGAAGGAACCGGTACAGTAAAGGCCTCCTTCGGAGGAAAGTCACACTGCAGGGCCTCGAGCTCCTCGGCTCGAGGCTCCTCCTCGGGGTCCGCAGGGATAGCCAATGCGGTGGCCATATCCTGGATGAACTCCGAGAACCGGGTATCCTCCGAAGGGGATCTACTCCGGGGTTCAGACTGCGGTGAGTCCGACGGGACGCACCGAGTCTTGAAGGTGTCGGGGGACTCCTCGTCCTCCATCTCCCATGCGGACTCGTCCAATGAGGAATCGGGGTCCAACCTCGCGGGGCCTGCGAGCACCCGCCCCAACGCCGAAGGCACCGGCGTCGACGCCCTCGGTCCCGAACGGTAGGTCGAGGGAGACCGCGACCGAGGTCGACCTCGAGCCTTCATGGCTTCGAGTATCGGCTCGGTCTCCGGGGTTGACTTCGAGGTCGATGTCCCGGTGGTCGGGGCAGATGCACCAGACAGGCTGGCCATCAGTGCCCGCTGCTGTTCCATGAAGGCAGACAGTCTGCTCTCCAAGGCTGTCAACCTGAGACCCAGCTCAGGAGACTCAGCAGCTCCCGACTCGGGCCCCGGCAGCACCGGGCCCGACGTCGGCTCTCTGGGAGGAGAGTCCACGAGAACTACAGGGCTTACGTGTCCAGCAGACTCCGGCTCCAGTCAAGGGACTTTGGAAGGCTTCTCCTGTTCCACGGGCCCGGGGCGACGGTCGGGGGTCTGAGACCTAGCTCTCGAGGAGCCAGGGACCTCTTCCGACGATGCCCTCACGAGCCGCTTCTTCCTCTTCCGTTCCCGGTTGGGGGACCCCCTGTCCGAGGAGCCACGACGGTGCTCGGGATCCGATTCCCGAGATGTCGAGGCCTCAGATGAGGTCCGGGCCCGGCCGGAGGCCGAGTCAGAAAAGAGCCTTTCCTTTTGATGCTGTTGACTACGCAGTGCCTTGGAAGACATCTTCCCACATGGTCCACATGTCTTAGGGTCGTGATCAGGACCGAGGCACCGGAGGCAGCAGTCGTGTGTGTCGGTGAGAGACATCATCTTCTTACACCGATCACACATTTTAAAACCGCTGGAGGCCATCGGGGAAAAAAGAGTCCCCGCGAGGTCAAAGGACCGGCCTTCCAGGGAAAAAGAGAAAAAAGGGCACGAACGCCAGCCACGAAGGGCAAAAACTGAAAAAAGAAGATCGGGCTCGATACCGGTGTACCGAACCAGCAGGAGGGGAACCGGCGTCGAACCGGGAAGAAAAAATAGCGAAAAATCGCAAGAAATCTAACAATTTTCTGGGATGACTAGGACTCACGTCCGGTGGGCTTCATGGAAAACGAGAGACTGAGGTAAGATGGCACCTTTAGGTGGGAAGGGAACCGCGCATGCTGTGATAAGGAAGCTTATCATAGCTCAGGTAGGAGCTATAGAAAAGATGATGTGACTCTGAACAAGCAACCTGTCAGTTTTGGTAGAAGTAAGAAAACAGAGTTTTCACATAAAAGACTACCAGTCCCAGAATGCACCAGGTTTCCAGCAGCCATGAGAGGGGCTGAAGTGAGAAAACGTGTGTGCAATCAAGAGAGCTATGAGGTAATCCCTAAGCACTCATCTCAAAGGGCAGGGCCTGATTCAACACAGCTGCGCTGTGTTAGGGAGGAGCACACATTAGGACAGAATAAGAATAGAGCTTATTCTACAGATAACAGCTACAGAAAGAGCTTCAGAGACAGATACAGCAACGGCTACAAGCTCAAGCACCAGTATCACCTGGAGAAACAGAAGCCAAGCCAGGCGGATAGAGAAAGAAGGAAACTCTCTGGAAGGAAGAGAAGAAAGCCCATTGGAAGGTCTGGGAGAGTCCAAGGCAGTACCCATACTGGGAGGTATTCCAAGTGCCAGCAGAGTCCATTGGACTGGAGTCAGCCAGAGGAATGGAAGGGCAGAGATAGGAATCACCAGTGGCTACCTGAAAGAGAGAAGACTGCACGTGGAAAGGACTTTCAGACCAAGGCCAGAAGGTATGTGAGAGGAGATCCAGTATCCAGGGATCAAGTTTGGAAGGCTGGACATCATAACTGGATTACATACTGGCCAGGCTATACAGAGAGGAATTATGATAGCAGGAGAGGCTCAGGTATGAACACTGATCCAGACCCTATCTATAATAGTGAATGGCAGCAAGGGAATAAGCATTCTCATGATAGTGCCTTATGCAGGGGTCTCAAACTCAAATTGCTTTGAGGGCCGAATGAGGACTTGTAAAGTAACCCGGGGGCCGCATAAGACACGGGCCTCCTTTGCATAAGGGGCCTCATTTGCATAAATATTTGCATAATGTTGCATAATGAGTGCATGGATAAAGAAAGACTAGAAAATTTCTATATTACTATAATCCAGTGCCAACCGCCAGGCACATTAGGAACTACTACTAACACTGCCCATTTGGAACCCATAGCAAACCCCCCGTATCATAACAGCACTACCAGGACTCACAAAGCACCAGACCCTACCTATCAAAAGGCAACACTGCAAATATTAAATCAATACATTTCAGAGAACAATACATGACCTACTGGGAAAAGAGAACAAGTAGCAATGTCAAATAGGAATTACACAGAATACCTCAGCACTGTAGAAATAAAACTATAAATAATTTCTTGTACCAAAGCACAGACATTAATGATGCACATTTCCCAGAGCTGACATATTCCAGTTAATAAATTCAAAATAAAGAGATATTTTTCTACCTTTTGTGCATTTTTTTTCAGTTGCAATTGCTCCAGCCACTTCTGGTTTCTTCGTGTCTTCTGCTATCTCCATCGTCTGCTGTCCATTTGTCCTTTCTTCTCTCTTCTAGTTTTTTTCCATTCTCTCTCTCTACATCTGCTTTAACATACTAATCTTTCTCCTTTTGCTCTTTCCTCATTCCTATTTCATCCACTCAAATTTTACCCCTCCATCCTCAATCCCCACTTACTCTCCCAATACCTGGCCAATTGTAGATTTGTCTTCTCTTCCAGACAAAATATTTTTCCCCTCTCCATTTCACTTTCCCAGCTCCATCCCATTCTAATCCTCCCCCAACATCAGCTCCCTTCTAGTTCCAGCCCCACCCAGCAACTGCTCCTTTCTAGTCCCTGCATCAGTCCATTTCCAGTCCTATCCTAGCCTCACCATCAGCCCATTTCCAATCCTAGCCCCCCATCAGCCCATTTCCAATCCTAGCTCCCTCCCCTCACAGCCCATTTCCATTCCAAGCCCCCCTCCCCATCAGCCATTTGCAGTTCAAGCCCCCCTTCCACTCAGCCCATTTCCAGTCCTAGCAACCCCCCCAGCCCATTACCAGTCCTAGACCCCCCATAGCCCATAACCAGTCCTAACCTCCCCATAGCGCACTTCCAGTCTTACCCCCCCATCACCCCATTTTCAGTCTTACCCCCCCCATAGCCCATTACCAGTCCTAGTCCCCCCATAGCCCACTTGCAGTCGTATCCCCCATCACCCCATTTTCAGTCTTACCTCCCCTCATAGGCCATTACCAGTCCTAACCCCCAATCAGCCCACCTCCAGTCCTAACCCCCATCACCCCATTTTCAGTCCTAGCCCCCACCATAGCCCATTACCAGTCATAACCCCCCCCCTGCCGATAGCCCACTTCCAGTCCTAACCCCCATCTGCCCATTTCCAGTCCTAGCCCCCACCATAGCCCATTACCACTCATACCCCCCCCTGCCAATAGCCCACTTCCAGTCCTAACCCCCATCTGCCCATTTCCAGTCCTAGCCCCCACCATAGCCCATTACCAGTCATAACCCCCCCCTCCCCCCTCTGCCAATAGCCCACTTCCAGTTCAGTCAGCCCCTCCATAGCTCATTACCGGCCAACAAAAAAAACCCCCAAAACCCTGGCCTCTGCTGCTGCCGTTGCCGCCGTGGCAGCAGCAGAATCAATTGTCAAATTAAAAAAAAAACTGACTTCTGATGCTCAAGCAGCGGTCCTGCGGCCCCTTTCCCCCTGCCCGGAGATCCGACTCTGCTCTATCCGCGGCGTGCTTTTCAAGCCGCGACGAGAGTATTCCCCTCTCGCGCGGTTTTTCAAGCCGCGCGAGAGGGGAATACTCTTTTCGCGGCTTGAAAAGCACACCGCTGAGAGCAGAGTCGGATCTCCGGGCAGAGGGAAAGGGGCCGCAGGACAGCTGCTTGAGCAGCAGAAGTCAGTTTTTTTTTTAAATTTGACAATTGATTCTGCTGCTGCCACGGCGGCAACGGCAGCAGCAGAAGCCAGGGTTTTGGGGGATTTTTGGTTTTCCGCCGTCGCGGGCCGCACAAAGTTGTCTCGCGGGCCGCATGCGGCCCGCGGGCCGCGTGTTTGAGACCCCTGGCCTTATGGAAAGACTCGTCTGTGCCAATGTATGATAGTGACCCTATGCTGATTGATGAAGGGGGAGATACAGCAGATGAAACTATTAATTACATGGACTGTTCTTTATCCAAGTGCTATTGCTAGCTTTCTGTGAGCAAACACATCAGCCTTCACAAAGAAACCTAACTTTGTTCTTTATTTCCACTGCAAACAGCTCTTAAAGCAGGATTTGGGTTCACACAGTAGCAGCCAGCCAGCTAAAGGGTTTCAGCTGGTCAATTGATAGTAATTAAAGCTGCACCTGATTGTGTGTGTGAGCAAGGGAGAATCACTGCTGGGATCTGCGTGGAAAATAAGCAGAAGTTAACCTAACAAGCAAAGTTTATTCATTTCTTTGTGCCTTTTTATTTGGTAATTATTTGCTAAGAAAACATTAGCTAATTGCCTGACAAGTTGAAGGTTGTTTTCTGATTTGCTTTGTGACTTTGTTATCCATTTAAACACTGCAAGCAAGTAACCTCATTTATATTGCTACCAAGCATATTTGTGCTGGGTGAATTAAACCCCATCAATAAAAGAAGTATTTTATTGGCCTTATCACTGGTTTCACAACTCAATTATTGTCTTCAGCTGTGTTTGGAGTGAAAGAACTACAATACCCACAATACCTTGCAAGAATCATATGAATATATGTATCGTCAAGATTGTGTAAGTTCTCACCCTAGGCAGCCGTCTGACAATGCATGCCTGCATTCCCAAAAGCTTTCATGAAAAGCTGGGGAAATGCTCCGCAAGGGCTTCATCAGCATCAATATCACCCATGTGTGAGGACTGACTTCCTGCTTGGTCCTGGAGAACACCTGTTACAGGTGAGTAACTACACTTTCTCCAGGAACAAGGAGGAAGTCAGTCCTCACATACTGGACTCCGTAGCCCCAGGCTGCTGAGGGCCAAACCATGACAGCCCCAATGGAGACCAATCAGGTCGCCATGAGTTGCAAAAGGTGAGTCCCCACTGAGAGACTCTACAAGACCCTAGCATCCAGCGACACTATCACTCCAGTAGCCTGAACACAGAAGGGTCAGAGGGCAGGAGTTGCCTACACACCAAGAATATTACGGAGTACTACCTGGCCAAAGGCAATGTCCCTGTGGGACTCACTCTCCAGGCAGTAGTGAGCTGTGAATGTGTGTACTGAAGATCATGTGGTGGCCTTGCATATCTCAGTCACCGGCACTGAGTGGAGGTTGGTCACCAACATGGCCATCACCCTTACATGATGCGCTGTGATCCATGCTCAAGGGAGAGGCCAGTTTGCTTACAGGCGAGTGCAATACAGTCTGCCACCCAAGTGGACAGAGTTTGCTTTGACACGGGGAGCCCCAGTCTGCTGGGGTCGTAAGACACAAAAAACTGAGGCGCTTCCGATGGGCCAGAGTACACTGTAAGTAGAAGGACAGGGCTTGTTTGTAATCCAAGGTATGAAGGATCAGCTCCTCCCTGGAAAGAAGGCCGTGGAAAGAAGGTGGAGAGTACTACCTCATGGTTGAAATGAAAAGGAGATACCACTTTTGGGAGGAATTTGGGGTGTGTGCGGAGCACCACCCCGTTCTTATTAGACCTCATGTATGTCAGGTCTGCCACCAGGGCCTGGATCTCGCTCACTCTTCGAGTGGATGTAAGTGCCATCAAGAAGGCCACTTTCCATGATAGGTACCTGAGGTGGCAAGTGGCAAGGGGCTTGAACGACGGTCTGGTGAGTTAGGAAAGCACCATGTTGAGATCCCATTCTACTGCCAGGGGAGCGGAGAGGGAGCTTGGATAGCAGGAGGCTCCAAAGGAACCTGGAAACCAGGGGCTGGCTGGAGAGGGTTTGCCCCTCGATGGGATGGTGGTGAGCGGTTATGGCACTCAGGTGCACCTGTACTTAGAGTTCAGCCCAGTGCATGATAAGTGCAGCAGGTACTGGAGGATGAGCTGCACATGGCAGGAGAAGGGATTCTCCTCTCATTCCGTGCACCAGACAGAGAACCTCCTCCACTTAAAGGCATATGCCCTTCTGGTGGACGGCTTCCAGGAGGCCAGCAGGATCTCCTCAACGTCCACTGGAAGATTGAAAGGTGCCTATGCTTCCTTTTCAGTAGCCACACTGTTAGCGTTAGGGACCCCACATTGGGGTGCAAGAGTGAGCCCCCCACCTGGAACAGGAGGTCCAGGGCCCAGCCCAGTGAAACTGGGAGTGCCTCCGACAAGGAGAGCAGCAGGGAAAACCAGGGTTGCCTGGGCCACCTGGGGGCGATCAGTATTACTGACACTCCATTGCTCTGAACTTTGAAGAGGGTCCTGGCTACCAGGGGCATCGGTGGGAATGTATAGAGTAGGCCCTCAGCCTATGAGACTAGGAAGGCATCCACTGCCACTTTCCCCAGATGCGGCTGATGGGAGCAGAAGCGGGTCAGCTGCATATTGTCCGGAGAGGCAAAGAGGTCCATCATGGGTCTGCCCCAGAGGTTGAACAGCTGTCTTTCTACCCTGGGGTGCAAGTGCCACTCGTGTGGCCACAGGACTCTGCTCAGCCTGTCCGCTAGGCAAGTGTCGTGGCCTGGGAGGTATATCACTCGCAGCAGCATGCTGTGGCACGCCGCAAAGGAGAGGAAGGTTATCGCCTCCCGGCAGAGGGACTACAAACCCGTGACCTCTGCTTGTTGATGTAAAACATGGCCACATGGTTGTCCATCTGGATCAACACTGGCAGATGCCGTCGAGGGTGGCAGAACATTCATAGGGCCAAAAAGATCACCCAGAGTTCCAGGAGATTGATCTGTAAGAGGAACTCCTCCAGAGACCAACTGCCTTGTGTGCACAGACCATTGCAGTGCGCTCCCTATCCCAGGAGGGAGGCGTCTGTGGTCAGGGTCACTTGTGATGCGGGTGCTTGCCCTTAGGTGGTGCAAGTTCTGCCATCAGTTTAGTCAGGCCGCCAGTCGGCTGGTGACCCTGACTCTGTCCCTCAGCCTGCCTGTGGTCTAGTCCACTGTGAGCATAGGCACCATTGGGCTGTCTGCATATGCAGTGGACCATTGATGCCATGTGGCCTAGAAGACGGAGGAGGACGTGCGCTGGGACTGTCCTACAGCACTGTACCTCCACTGCCAGCTGCTGAAGGCGAGCTGCCCTTTCTCTTGGGAGGACTGCTCTTGCCTGTAGTGTGTCCAGGTATGCCCCTATAAACTCTAGGTCCTGAGCCAGGGAGAGATGGGACTTGGGGTAGTTGATGACAAATCCTAGGTGCTCCAGGAGGCAGACTGCCCAGCCTGTGGCCTGGCTGGCCTCAATGGCCGTAGAGCCTCTGATGAGCCAGTCGTCCAGATAGAGGAAGATGAAGGCCCCTTGTAGGTGCAGATAGGCGGCCTATACTGCCAGATACTTTGTGAAAACCCTTGGCGATGAGGCCAGGCCGAAGGGGAGTACCTTGTACTGGTAATGCTCTCCTCCCACCATGAATCTTAGGTACTGTCTGTGGGAAGGGTGTGATAAGGAAGCTTATCATAGCTCAGGTAGGAGCTATAGAAAAGATGATGTGACTCTGAACAAGCAACCTGTCAGTTCTGGTAGAAGTGAGAAAACAGAATTTTCACATAAAAGACTACCAGTCCCAGAATGCACCAGGTTTCCAGCAGCCATGAGAGGGGCTGAAGTGAGAGAATGTGTGTGCAATCAAGAGAGCTATGAGGTAATCCCTAAGCACTCATCTCAAAGGGCAGGGCCTGATTCAACACAGCTGCGCTGTGTTAGGGAGCAGCACACATTAGAACAGGATAAGAATAGAGCTTATTCTTCAGATGACAGCTACAGAGGGAGGAAGAGATACAGAGGGGAGAGCTTCAGCAACGGCTACAAGCACCAGTATCACCTGGAGAAACAGAAGCCAAGCCAAGCAGATAGAGAGAGAAGGAAACTCTCTGGAAGGAAGAGAAGAAAGGCCATTGGAAGGTCTGGGAGATTCCAAGGCAGTACCCATACTGGGAGGTATTCCAAAAGCCAGCAGAGTCCATTGGACTGGATTCAGCCAGAGGAATGGAGTGGCAGAGATAGGAATGACCAGTGGCTACCTGGAAGAGAGAAGACTGCATGTGGAAGGGACTTTCAGACCAGGGCCAGAAGGTATGTGAGAGGAGATCCAGTGTCCAGGGATCAAGATTGGAAGGCTGGACATCAGAATTGGATTACATATTGGCCAGGCTTTACAGAGAGGAATTATGATGGCAGGAGAGGCTCAGGTATGAACACTGATCCAGACCCTATCTATAATAGAGAATGGCAGCAAGAGAATAAGCATTCTCATGATAGTGCCTTAATGAAAGACTCATCTGTGCCAATGTATGATATTGACCCTATGATTGTTGATGAAGGGGGGGATACAGCAGATGAAACTATTTAATTGGACTGTTCTCTATCTAAATGCTATTGCTAGCTGTCTATGAGCAAACACATCAGCCATCACAAAGAAACCTAACTTTGTTCTTTATTTCCACTGCAAACAGCTCTTAAAGCAGGATTTGGGCTCACACAGTAGCAGCCAGCCAGCTAAAGGCTTTCAGCTGGTCCATTGATAGTAATTAGGGCTGCACCTGATTGTGTGTGTGGGCAAGGGAGAATCACTGCTGAGATCGGTGTGGAAAAATAAGCAGAAGTTAACCTAACCAGCAAAGTTTATTCTTTACTTTGTGCCTTTGTATTTGGTAATTATTTGCTAAGAAAACATTAGCTAATTGCCTGACAAGCTGAAGGTTGTTTTCTGGTTTACTTTGTGACTTTTTGTTATCCATTTTAAACACTGCAAGCAAGTAACCTCATTTATAGTGCTATCAAGCATACATGTGCTGGGTGAATTAAACCCCATCAATAAAAGAAGTATTTTATTGATCTTACCACTTGGTTTCACAACTCAAATTATTGTCATCAGCTGTGTTTGGGAGTGAATGAACTACAATACCCACAATACCTTGCAAGAATCATATGAAAATATGCATCGTCAAGATTGTGTAAGTTCTCACCCTAGGCAGCCGTCTGACAAGGGTTGATCAGGATATGGGTGTATGCATCCTTTAGATCCAAGAAGCAGAGCCAGTCTCCCTGTTGGAGGAAGGGCAGCAGTGTCCCAAGGGAGAGCATCTTGAACTTCTCCCTCACCAGAAATTTGTTCAAGTTTTGCAGATCTAGTATGTGCCTGAGGCCCCCAGTTCTTTTGGGGACAAGGAAGTACCTGGAGTAGAAGCCCTTTCCCCATAGATGTTTGGGTAGAGGCTCCATTGCCTTGTCCATAAGCAGGCCTGTGAGCTCTGAGAGGAGCAAGGTCTGGTGAAGGAGAGGCTGCACCGGCTCTCCTGGGAAGAACCCTAGGGGTGTTTGCTGGAAGCAGAGGAGATACCCCTCCCTTACCACTTGTATGACCCACTGGTACGTGATGACCTTGGCCCACCTGTGGGCAAAGAGCACCAGGCGGCCCCCTATGGGCTGGGGAGGGTCTCCCGGGGGAGAGGAGGCCATGACCGGGGAGTCAAAAGCTCCCCCTGGGTTGGGTGGAAGCTGGGGCTTCTGAGCATTGGGCTTCTTGGGCTGAGGGCCCTGTTGTTGTTGTCTCGAGAAGGGCTGACAGTGACCCTGATGAAAGGACCCCTTTTTTCCTCAAGAAAGAGGGTTTTTTCCCCAATGGTTTCTTCCGGGGGAGGGCTGAGGTCTTCCTCGAGAGCCTCTGCCTGGTCATGACCTCGGCCTCTATCTCGGCCGCCTTGTCGGCCATGGGCTTGCTGAACAAGTTTTCCCCAGTGCAGGGGACATCGAGCAATTTCTCTTCTACCTACTGCTTGTGGTTGGAGGTCTGCAGCCAGGCTTGGCATCAGGCACCAATGCCAGTTGCTGCACCCGGGCTGCCGATTCAAAGCTGTCATAGGCAGCGCGTGACAGGAATTTTGAGCAGTCCCGGATCCCGGCTATCAAGGTTTGAAACCTCTGAAGAGGTTCTCCAGCGAGGCCTGCGGAGAAGCTCGCTAGTTCCTGGATGAGGCCCTTAAGCTACATACCTATGTACAATTCATAGGTCTGTATCTAGCAGCTGAGCACGGAGCCCTGAAAGCACTTGCGCTTGAGGGTGTCGATGGAGTGCTCCTCTCTGCCCAGAGAGACAGAGGAATAATTCTTCTAACTTTTAAGCTTCTGCATAGATGATTACACAACCATGGAGTTATGTGGGAGCTGAGCCTTTTGGAAGCCAGGGCCCTTCTTGATGCGGTAGATAGTGACTAGTGTTGGCTGACCACTGGCACTGAGGCTGGGGTCTCCCACATTCGTAGGAGCAACCGCTCGAGGATAGGTTGCACTGGTAACATGAGAGCCTCCTTCAGTGGGGACTCATACTGGAGGATCACCAATTTTTCGGTGCGCGGGTCCTCCTCTGATTCAGTCGGGACTGACAGGGCCTGGGCCATATCCCAGATGAAATCGTGGAAGGCCACATCCTCCAGGGGAGAATGGCACCAGGATGTCGGGGTAGACGGATCCGAGGGGATGTCTCAGTGTCGAGAGGTCTCCGGGAAGGCCTCGTCATCGGTCTCCCATTGGAGGGCATCGAGGACTCCGAGGCTCGGGATTCCTGGGCTTCAAGGCTGGGTCCGGGGAACCGGGTTACTCCGGAGGATCTCAGGTCTGACTCCAGGAAACTGGCTGGGGAGGACAGGACACCCAAGGATCAGGATCAGGATCAGGACCAGGACCAGGACCTTGATCGGTGCCAAGGGCTTGCCCGAGGCCGGTGGCGCTCGATGCCTGTGGACTCCCCCGCAGTCAGGGGCCCGGTTGTCGGGCAGATGATGCAGATGAGCTGGACATCATTGCCTGCTGCAGGTCCAGCACATCAGAGATATTCTGCTCCAGGGCCGCCATTCTGGTTTCAAGGCCAGAAGACTCTGCAGCTTTCGGTGCGGCAACTGATGTTCTCAGACCCGGCGCCGGCACTCTCACGAGTGCATCCTCAATGAGGACCATGGCCTTGAGGAGCCTCACATGGTCTCTGCTGGCCGAGGACTCCTTCCTAGAGACCTTAGGGGGGTGCTGCTCGGAGTCACCTTGTTCCCTCCGCAGTACCTTGCCGGGTTTCACCAGTGGAACCTTGACTGGCTTTGAGGAATTTTTCTTTTTTTTCTCGGGGTCTAGGGTCTTTTCAGAGGAGGAGCCACCGCCGCGGGACTCTGAGGATGCCCAGGCCTCATGGGAAGTGCTGGGCTGGGAGCTCAGTGTCGGGAAAGTTGGAGCTGAGTCGGACTGCAGGAACATCTTCCCCTTCAACTCCGAACGTTTCTTGTTGGTTTTCGGAGTCATGGCCTGGCACAGGTCGCAGGTCGTAGGTCGTGGTCCGGACCCAGACAGCATAGGCAACAGTAGTGGGTGTCTGTGACAGACATAGTTTGACTGCAGCAGTCTCATTTTTTGAACCCACCAGAAGACATGGTAGGAGACACCCGGCCCGGGTCGATGACCCTAGGGAAAAAAGGGCGTGAACGCTGACAGAGGCAAGCCTAGTAAAAAGAAACCCAGGAAAAACCAACTTTTAAGGATAATTTTTTAAAGATTTTTCTAGGGAAACGGGACAAGTGTCCGTTGGGCTCCGTGGAAAAAAGGAGACTGAGCGAGATGGCACTCTTGGGCGGGAAGGGGACCACGCATGTGTGGTAGCATTCCCAAAGGTTTTCTTTGAAAGTTGGGGAAATGCTCTGCGCAGACTCTGTCGGAGTCAACATCGTTCCTGGAGAAATATCATTATATCATCCGCATATAGTTGGTACTCAACATTGAACTTCTGTAGATGTTAAAGAGTATGGAGGAGAGTGCGGATCCCTGGAGATGTAGATGTTAAAGAGATGTAGATGTTAAAGAGTATGGAGGAGAGTGCGGATCCCTGGAGAACTCTTTGAGGTAGTGTGTAGGGTGCTGAGGTAGAGGCTCCGACTCTTATCTGCTGAGTATGTTGGAAGAAGTAGGAGTGGATCCATTCAAGTGGCTTGCCTTGAGCCCCAGTGTTACTGAGCTGGTTGAGTAGCATCTGGTGGGACACTATGACAAACGCTGCAGAAATATCTAGGAAGAGCAGTACGAATCTGGTGGTGGCCTTTTCAGTTCTGGTGATGAGCACTGATATGAGCGAAGTGAGCAATGTTTCAGCACTGTGGAAGGGGTGAAACCCATGTTGATTTCTGTCCAGAGATGCATGCCCATCAATGTGCTCTGGAAAATGAATTTGAACTGCCTTCTCAATGGCAAGGAAGGGAACACTGGCTATAGGCCTGTATGAGGCAAGTATCTTGGGTCAAGGTTGGGTTTCTTCAGGAGGGGTCTGACAGAGGCTTATTTCAGGGATGAAGGGCAGTAGGCTTGCAACAGGGAAGTTTTCAGGATGGACAAGATGAATGGTAGGTGCTGTGACTTTGTTGTTTTTACCCAGGAGACAAGACAGGAGAGGTGGTAGTGTTGATGTGCGAGATGATGTCGGGGAGTTCTCCAGTCTCTGAATATGTTCCAGGGTTGCATGGTTGTGGTTGCATCATATGGCGCTGGTATAAGGCATGAAGTGGAGTTGGAGAGGCTGTATTTGGCTTTGAGGAAGTTGGCCATCTCTTGGGCGTTGAGGGTGTTGGTCTGTTAAGGCTGGGTAGGATCTCTTGTGAGGGTTCTTACCAGATTGAAGAGCTCTCTGTTGAGGGCACTTAGAAGGGTATTGTTATGGTACTCGCGTTTGGCATTGAGGGTACTGTTGCAGTAGGCTTTAAGCTTGTCCATGTAGCTGGTCTGTAATTGAGGGTCATTTGACTTTTTCCATTTGCGTTTGATTTTTCGAAGTGTATGCTTCTGTTCCCTGAGATGCATGGAATACCAGGATTTGCGGGGTCACTATGCTTTGGGAGGGGCTTGTGGGGGAGCCTTGGAGGAAGCAGAGATGATGGAGTTCCACTTGGCTACCACTGAGTCGAGGTCTGTACTATAAGAGGTGCCTTCTAGGGCTGGGAGGGTCCTTTGGATGAAAGAGGGTTCGTTGAAAGCAAGGAATCTCCTTGTTGTGGGGGTTTCAGTACAAGGTGGGTAGCTGAGATGAAGGTGAGGTAATGTGAATGTTATTACATGGTGATCTGACCAGGGGATAGGGGTAGATATGGAAATGGTGTGGTTTGGTGCGCTGAGTAGGTGGTCGGGGAGGAAGAGCAGATCGAGGATTCCGACTTTTAAGTGCATTGAGGTAGTGAAGAGCTGCATGTATTGTAGGTCGCTCATTGCTTGGAGGAATGCACTGCATTGGCTGGAGGTTGAGGTCACTGAGGAGAATGAAGTGTATTTGGTGTGAGGAGTGGGAACAGACTGTCTCAAGCAGGATGTCCAGTTCCTCAGCATTGTGAAGCGGTGCTCTGTATGCGAGGCAGATGGTGAATTGCTTGTTCACTATGATAAGGGCATCCAGGTCTTGTGAGGAGGTTGTGCTAACGATGGTGAAGTTCAGGCTTTTGTTTGAGAGATTGCAGATACCGCCCCTCTGCTGCTTCTACGTGGACAGTTATGGATGTTATGGGTGCTGGGTGCTGAGTTGATTGAGCAGGACATTGTCAGAGTCCATGAACTATGTCTTGGTGACACACGAGAGGTCTATTCCATCATCGATGATGTGGTCAGATAGAGTCTGTATTTTATTGCAGGTGGAACGTGCGTTGATCAGGCTAAATTTGATGAAGTAATCTGAGAGAGTGCCATGTGAGATTAGTAGCTCTGTAGGGGGTCCTGTGGGAATGTGGAGGAGACATACAGGTCATCTATTGTAATGAGTGGTTTGTGAGAGCCTAGGAGCAGGTGTTTTGAGCTTTGGACAGTGGATGATAGGGGTTGGGCAAGGGAGTGATGAGTGGGTAGTTAGACCACCTATGATTAGGGTGGTGAGGCAGAGGAGGGTGAACCATTTTTGGGTGCACGACATGCTTACTGCTGTATGTGCTCTCGCAGTGCCAGGGAATGCTGTGTTTGGAGGGCTCACCTTCACCAATGAAGCAGGCAATGGCTCTCCTGGAGGCATGCTGGTGTGTTCTTAACTTGTTTTGGGTTTGAATAAGGACTTCCTGACCGGTTGTGCTCAGTGTTGGTGAGTGGAAAGGGAGTTTGGTGAAGTCACTCCCTTACATGGACCTTTATTTGTATTGTGTAGGATTGCTGTTCTGTATCGGTCTGCTTCCATGAGCCCGCACCTAGGGGCCATGCCAAAGGGCCCTCTAGTGAGGCCCTCAGGTGCGAGCGGGCCTTCTGGCATCTTTAATTTAAAAGTCCTGGGTGCTGGAAGTCCTGAGGCCCAATTGGCCTCATCGGATGGGGGTGGGGTGGGGCGGGGCGGGGCGGGGCAGGGAGGGGAGGGGTGTCCTTACCTGCTCCCTGCGGCAATGACAATCAGGTCCTGGGTGGTGTGCTGCACACCTGCTGGCACCTTTAAAAGTCTTGGGTGCTGGAATCTTCAAAATTGTCGTAACATTAGGCCCATGCGAGAGTGTGGAAAATGAATGCACTTTAGGCCTGGAAGCCTAAGAGGAGGTTCATAGCATCTAGGAGGATTTCCAATGCTGTTAATTTGCAAACAGACTCTTAAAGGGTAATTTTTTAACAAAGCACCTAGGTTAAGTGGACTGGCAGGTGCTTATTTTACGACTATTTTATAAAAACAATAGATGCCTATTTGCCTTTAAAAAATACTACATTAGATGATGAGATTCTCTATATTCTTTAAAAACTACACAGCTCAAAAGAAATACTTTTACATAATGGAAGGAAAAAGACTGCAGTATAAAAAATTAAAGAATGTTGAAAAGCTATTATTAAAGCTAACACATCACTCATCAGAAAAAAATCTTCTATTTAGCCAAATGGAATGTTTATATCAATCATCATTCTAACAATTATTAAATATTTCGATTTTTTAAATATCTAGGGGCCGAGTGGCAGCCAGCACCCTTAAAGTGGCTAGCTATCACTACTTAAATTTAAGACCAGATATTCAATGCTGGGGGTCATATTATACATGAGCAAATTTGAAGAGCAGTGGATAACCCTGTCCCCGTATGTAGAGAATGTGAAGTTGTGGTGTCGTTACATTGACAATGTTTTTATACTATGGAAAGGTTCAAAAGAACTACTGGAGCAGTTTTGTCAATGGATAAACGGCTGTGATAAAAATATACAATTCACTTATACACACCATAACACGATGTTAACCTATCTGGATGTGACAGTTACTAAAAACGATGGGGGATGGGAGACATCGGTTTTTCGGAAAAAAACAGACCGTAATACCTTTTTACAGTATGATAGTGCACATCATTTGTGGTTAAAAACAGGTCTTCCTTTTTCACAATTTTTGAGGTATAGAAGGAACTGCTCGGATAGACAAGATTTTAAGAATCTATCCAAACAGTTATGAAATAATTTTAGGGAGAGGGGTTATCCCCCATTTATTATAAAGTGGGCATATCAAAGAGCTTTGAATAATAATAGAGAGCTATTGTTGGAACCCCATGAGGGGAGGACAAAAGATGATATGGAACATATTAATTTAATTACAAAATATTCCCCATTAAGTTTTTCTATACAACGAATACTGAAGAAGCATGTAAACGTGTTAAGTAATATTCCTGGGCTTGAGAAAAAACAGATAAGATGTGTATGGCAACGAAGTAGAAATCTGAAAGAATATCTCAGCCCAGCGGTATTAGAAACTCCCGTGAGTACAGACATGATATTTAATATGGAAAAGGGACATCGTAAATGTGGTACATGTGGAATATGTGGGATTACCAAGGAGGTGAATAGCTTTCAATATCATGGTACGACTTATAATTTAAGGGAGCAGACATCATGTGATTCTACGTATGTAGTATACGTTATTCAATGTCCCTGTGAATTGATTTATGTGGGGAAGACAATTCGATCTTTCAGAATTAGAATGGGAGAACACAAAAGCCGTTTGAAATGTAAGGTAACAGAGGCACCATTAATGCAACACTGCCAGACACAAGGGCATGTTTTTGAGGACTTAAGGTGCTTCTGTATAGATAAGGTACGATCAGGAGCAGCGGGGAAATCACAGGAATAATCGCTACTTGTAAGGGAACAAAAATGGATATTTGATTTAGACTCTGTGACATCAGGAGGTTTGAATGTTTGCATTGACTGGAAGGTGTGTATTTGAAGCTATAGTAGTTGATTGCGTTATAAAAGGTTGAGTCCCCCATGAATTATGCGATATGTCTTTGAGCGGCGGTCTAGGGATTCGCCATGCAAGGTAGTATATATTCAATGGGGAAAGATTTAAAGCAGGTCTACGATTTTAGTAGGTAAATTAGTTTGAGCGAAGGCATTAGAAGAATGAGCATTAGCTGCAGGTGCGCAAGGTATGGTCAATAGGGGTTTAAAAAGGGAAACTAGTAAGTACTTTGCATGCGCGGCATCTTGGAGAAATGAAAACATAATGAAGAGCCCGAGGGTGGGGTGTAACAGGATGTGTGCAGCATCGTTTACACTTTGGGTAGGTGATTAAAGATATAGTTCTGATCATAAACTAAAGTAAAAGAGAGGGGATTACTTTTTTGGAGTTATTTAGTGGTTTGCATTTTCTGTCTCTATAGAATTGTGTGCTTGGGAAAGCCCCTGAAGAAACAGGAACTGTGAAACGCGGAAGCGGTACCAAAGGATGGCGTTGAGGAATAAGTTAAGAATTTGGAAAATGATAAACATTATCTGAGAGATTTGGAAAATGATATACAGTAATTGAGAGATTGATTCTAAGTAAGATATAGGATTAAGAACAACATACTTTCTTGGGGGAGGTCGTTGATGCGAATAGGCACAATTGGTCGACAGCTTTATAGCTAAGTCCAGTGCCGTGGAGTCTGAGACCTTCCTCAATAGATATTTAAAAATGTGTTCTTGTGAAATATGGAATTAACCACAAGAAATTCTCTTTAGTACATCAGTACTCTTTGGTTAGAGTTTGAGTGAAGTTTTACATCTGATTAACAATAATATCGCTCAAGAAGGTGACCACGTATACTTGTTTTACGAGGGGGGGGGGGGTCATATCCGGCGAATGGCACTGAATATGTGGTGTGCCCAGTTAGCGTTTCAGCTAAGCGGGCAGTGGTGATATTCAGCCACTGCCTGTTTAGCTAAAACAGCTAAAAGTTAGGCCAGACTTTAAAATGCCTAACTTTAGCCGGTTTAAGATAACCTGCCAGCTGCTGAATATTGCTGCTGACCGGTTATCTCGAGCACCGCCCCTGGAACCCCAGATGCTACATGATTAGCATTTGGGCATTCAGCGGCATTAGGAGGATATTCAGTGGCACAAACTGGCTATGTGCTACTAATATCCCACTCACCGTGATTAATGTAGTTAGCAGGTCTGCTAACCGCGTTAACTGCTTTGAATAAGTCCCTTCTAGTATCTTAACCACTGCACTCCATCTTGCTCAAATATTGTCAGCACTTCAGAATAGCTGTGTCAGGAAATATTTTTTTAAGTCCACAGTGGTTCATGCTCTGATCCACTTCCAATAAATCCTACAGAGATTGTGTCTATGTTGCAGACACAAATATTAAGCCTGCTCATTTGCAGGTGTACATGCCCATACATAGATTTTTGCAGTATCTGCCATTAAGGCATTTTATCAATTACAAACATACTTCACGACTCTGCCCATAATCCATCCAGACCAAGACCCTACTAATACCTACAGTAAATGTATGCTTATACATGTCATTGTGCAAACTTTTATACTTGGTACAATTTTATAAGAATCATTTTACATGCCTACATTGCTATATGCACACAACACTGATTTTATAAAATGACCCCTTATATTCACTGTGCAGGGAGGTTAAAGCAACATCCTCAGAGGAGGATCTACAGTTATAGTCAAAATTATTGGCACCTTGCATTTTAGGTATGTTGTGTAGAATATCTTAAGAAATAATTAAAAATATTCTAACTGTATGTCATCATAATATTTAACAGAATGTTCAAAGATATACAACAAAAAAAAAGATGTCTGTTCAACTTAGATGTGAAATTTTCTGAGAAAAAAACGAAATATGACTTGGATGGGATTAATGGCGCCCTTCACTAATATTTGGTTGGACAACCCTTGACAGCCTCCAAACGTTTCTTGTAGCCATCTATAAGTTTCGTACATCTGTCTGCAGGTAGTTTCTCCCACTCTTCAACTGTGATGTGTTCCAGCTCATGAATGTTTCCAGGATTCCTTTTACCAATGGCAGATTTCAGAACTTTCCAAAGGTTCTCGATTGGATTGAGATCAGGACTCATTGCTGGCCAGTTTAAAACAGCTCTTTTGTTCCTTTTTCACCATTCTTTTGTACTTTTGGATCTATGTTTTGGGTCATTGTCCTGCTGGAGGACCCATGACCTTTGATCCAGACCTAGATACTATGTAGCATATTTCGCTCCAAAATACCTTGGCAGTCCTCAGACGTCATGATTCCTTTAGTTCATTCGAGGCCTCCAGTTCCTGGGGCAGCAAAACAGCCACACAACATTATGGAACCTCCACCATATTTAGCTGTAGGAAGGGTGTATTTTTTCCTTATAAACTTCATTTCTTCGCCTATAAATGTACGCTGGTCTGCAATGCCAAAGAGCTAGAGTTTGGTTTCATGTGTCCAAAGAACATTTTCCCAGAAGGACTGTGGTTTCTCAGGATGGGTTTGGGCAAAGATCAGGCATGCCTTTCTATGTCTGTCTTTGAACAGTGGGGCCTTCCTTGGCCTTCGCCCATGAAGTCCTTCTTTCTTTAGTGTGCAGCGTATGGTGCAGATTGAAACCACCACTCCAGAATGCTCCAGGTCAGCCTTAAGCTCTCTGAATGCTGTACATGGTATTTTTCCAACAGTTCACACTAACCTTCAAAGACTTCTTAGATTCATTTTCCTCTTCCCACCATGTCCTGGGAGATCCTTGACAGCTCCATGAGCAGAAAACCTCTTAATAACATTGTGAATTGTAGACACAGGAATCCCAAGGTCTTTGGAGATGGCCTTGTACCCCTTTCAAGTGTGATGTTTGGTGTTAATGGCTTTTCTGATGGTCTCAGGCAGCTCTCTTGTCTTCACCATTGTGAAAATGGAAGAGGGAGTGAATGTGGCCATTTTAAACATTTTAGCTATCATTCAATGGTTGATTCAAGTCTTGTGAGAGTACTGACAATTGATCACAGGTGCATCTAATTTTACTGCAATAGGAATGTGGTTCTTCTGTTCAAACTGATTTGATTTGTTTATAAAAGTGCCTTGGCAATATCCCAGTTTTTATACTATTTCCTACTATTTTCTTCTTTAATTGGTCTTGTTTTATTTGATTTGTTTGTGTGTCAAATAAGTATGCATATTTAGTGCAAAGCCATTTCACTGGCCACTTTTTCTAAGGAGATCTTGGACATTAAGGGGTTGAACTACAAGGGTACTAATAATGTTGACTACAACTGTACTAAGGTGCGTATAGTCAGTCAACCTATGTGCAGACAATGTTCTCCTTTACTCTTTCTGGGTAAGTAGGATCCTCTCTACCTCACAGTATTTGAAGAGGTGATTCAGGAGGTCCTTTCAGGCTTGTGGAGACATATAGTACTGACACAATGCTTTTCAGTCAGCATGATTATATTCTGAACTCAGACATATTGGGCATCTTGAAGGATGTTGAAATTTTGGATCTTTCTTCCACCCTGAAGGCATCACCTGAACCTTGAATTTGCAACATATTCTAAACAAATGAAGGAAATTTTTTTTAAAACAAGAAACTAAAAATGATAAAGAAACTAGGAGGTGAAAATCTCTGAAGATGAGAGATTTGTTAGTACATCCATTTGGCAGAATGGAAAAAACAAAACTGAGTTTCTAATAAAACTGCTGCACTCATGAAAGGCCAAACATACCAGAAAGTGTAGTTACTTACCTGTAACAGGTATTCTCCGGGGACAGCAGGAATCAGTCCTCACATATGGGTGACATCGGCACCGATGGAGCCCTCGCGGAAGCATCTACCCAGCTTTCAAAGAAAGCCTTTGGGAGATGCCACCATGCATGCGTGGTCCCCTTCCCGCCCAAGGGTGCCATCTTGCTCAGTCAAATGACATAGCTAAAGATAGCAAAATAAAAAAAGGTAAAGGAGCAACTCCAAGGGAAGGAGGGAGGGTTGTAAGGACTGATTCCTGCTGTCCCTGGAGAACACCTGTTACAGGTGAGTAACTACGCTTTATCCGGGAACAAGCAGGAAGTCAGTCCTCACATATGGGACTCCCCAGCTACAGGCAAAAATTGGGACCCCTCAAGGGGAGCCGCAAGCATAAGCAATTCAGTCTGGAGTACAGACTACAGTAGGACCCCTGTGTCTGAAGAGACCAACATTCCAGTAGCCTGAACACAGGAGGGTTGGTGGGTAGGAGTTACCTAGACCCCGAAAAGATTACGGAGCACAGCCTGGCCAAAGGCGCTATCCCATCGGGATTCTCTTTCCAGGCAGTAATGGGCTGCGAAGGTATGCACTGAAGACCAGGTGGTGGCCCGGCAGATGTCCGCCATCGGGACAGAGCACAGTTTTACCACCAAAGCCACCATGGCCCGGACATGGTGTATTGTGACGCAACCGTGCAGCGGGAGCTTTGCCTGCTCATAGGTGAGGGCAATACAGTCCGCCACCCATGTGGACAGCATACGCTTAGTCAACGCTTCCCCCAGCCTGCTGAGGTCATAGGAGACGAAAAGCTGAGAGGCTTTGCAATGGTCCTGAGTGCACTGGATATAGAAGAACAAGGCCCTCTTACAGTCCAAGGTGTGGAGGGCCACCTCCACCCGACTGGCATGAGGTCTCTGAAAGAAGGTAGGGAGTACCACCTACTGGTTGAGATGGAATGATGACACTACCTTCGGGAGGAATTTGGGGTGTGTATGGAGCACCACCCTATTCTTGTAGAACTTGGTGTAGGGCGCTTCAGCCACAAAGGCTTGGAGCTCGCTAACCCTGCAAGTGGAAGTGCGCGCAACCAGGAAAACCACCTTCCACAAAAGGCAGTGAAGGTGGCAAGTAGCCAAGGGCTCAAATGGTGGATGGGTGAGCTGCTCCAACACCACACTGAGGTCCCATTTGGTCGCTGGAGGGCAAACTGGGGGCTTAGATAAGAGCATACCCCACAGGAAGCGGCCCACCATCCACCATGTGGTGGTGAGCCGCTAGGGCACTGAGGTGCACCCTAATGTAGTTAGACCTGAGCCCAGAGTGAGAAAAGTGGAGAAGGTACTGCAACACCATGGCCACCGAGCAGGAGAAAGGGTCAGCCCCTTGCTCAGAACACCAAGCTGAGAATCTACGCCATTTGAAGGCATATGCTTTCCTCGTAGAGGTCTTACGTGAGGCCAGCAAAACATTCTCCACCTCAATGGGAAGGTGGAGATGGGCCAAGGCTACCCTCTCAGCAGCCAAGCCGTGAGCGAAAGAGACCCCAGGTTGGGGTGTAGGAGAGAGCCCCCCCTCCTGAGATAGAAGGCCTGGGGCAGTCCCCAAGGGGATGTGGGCTTCCACTGCCAACTGCAGCAGCAGCGGGAACCACGGCTGCCTGGGCCAATGGGGGGCTATCCAGATGAGCATGGCCCTGTCGCAGAGGGTCTTGAACAAGGTCTTGGCAATCAGCGGTGTCGGGGGGAAGGCGTACATGAGGCCCCCTGACCATGGGACTAGAAACGCATCTGCCGCCACCCTGGAGGGGTGAGCCTGCCGAGAGTAAAAGCGGGGCAACTGGAAGTTGTCTGGACTGGCAAACAGGTCCATCATGGGTTCCCCCCATAGATGGAAAAGCCGGCTGGCTACCGTGGGGTCCAGCTGTCACTCGTGCAGTCAGAGAACACTGCTGAGCCTGTTAGCTAGGTGGCTGTCCTGTCCTGGCAGGTACACCACTTTGAGGAAGATCCCCTGCTGGATTGCATAAGAGCAGAGGGCCAGCACCTCCTGACAGAGGGCACGAGACCCCGTGCCCCCTTGCTTGTTGACATAGAACATGGCCACCTGATTGTCCATCTGGACCAGGACCGGTCGATGGTGGAGGCGATGGCCAAAAATGCTCAGGGCAAGGTGAATGGCACGAAGCTCCAGGAGATTGATTTGCTGGGTGCTCTCGTCTGGCGACAAGCTGCCCTGGGTGCGGAGGCCCTCGCAGTGGGCTCCCCAGCCGAGTAGGGAGGCATCCATGGAGAGGACAATCGATTGCCTTGGGCCTTGGAAAGGCTTGCCCGCTTCCAGGTGCTGAGGCGACTGCCACCAGACAAGGGAGTCTGCCAACAGGCGGGTCAACCGAATCCTGTCCCTGAGGCGGCCCATGGCCTGGGACCACTAGTCCCGGAGACACCACTGTGCTGTTCTCATATGGAGATGGGCATCTGGAGTGACCTGGACCATAGAGGCCATGTGTCCGAGGAGGCACAGACACCGAGGGACGGTGCTGTATGTCCCGGGCCAGAGATCTGAGGTGGTCCGCCTGGTCAGTGGGCAAGAAAGCCCTTGACTGGCGAGTGTCGAGCTTTGCGCCGATGAATTCCAGGCACTGTGTCGGAAGAAGGTGGGACTTGGGCTAGTTTATAACGAGGCACAAGTGATGTAGAACCCGGATGGTGCGTGCAGTGGCCTGCTGCACCACAGATGCCGTGTCTCCTTTTACGAGCCAGTCGTCCAGGTAGGGGAACACGAAGACTCCCTGAAGCCTGAGAAAGGCGGCCACGACTGATAGGCATTTTGTGAACACCCTTGGAGCAGAGGCGAGCCTGAATGGGAGCACCCTATACTGAAAGTGTCTGCCCCCTACTACGAACCGCAGGTATTGCCTGTGGTGTGGGTGGATTAGGATGTGAGTGTATGCATCCTTGAGGTCTAAGGAGCATAGCCAGTCTTCCTGCTGGAGGTAGGGCAGCAATGTTCCAAGGGAGAACATCTTGAACCTCTCCCTCACCAGGAATGCGTTGAGGTTGCGCAGGTCGAGGATGGTCCTTAGGCCCCCTGTCCTCTTTGGGATGAGGAAGTATCTGGAGTAGAATCCCTTGCCCTGGAGGTGGTGGGACACTTGTTCCACCGCATTGTCCTCGAGAAGACCTGCCAGTTCCTTCAGAAGAAGGTCCCGGTGAAGGGAAGACCTGGAGGGCTCTCCCGGAAAATAAGAAAGAGGCATCTGGGTCAAGTGGAGGAGGCAACCCTCCCTGATCACCCTCAGTGCCCAGGCATCGGTGGTGATATTTACCCACCTCGGGGCATAGAGGGTCAGTCGTCCTCCTGTAGGCTGGTGACCTCTTTGGGGTAGAATGGCTATGCTAAAGTAGTCAAAAACTCCCCCCTGGCTGAGCTGGAGCAGGTGCCTGGGGCTTCGAAGCCTTCTGCTTACACAGGCCATGCCTTTCTCCCTTGGCCTGCTGCCCTTGTTGGGGAGGACTGAAAATGTGGGTAGTTACGGTAAGCAGCTCCCTTCCTTGGGTAAAAGGGCTTTTTACCCAAGGCCTTCCTTCGGGGAGGGGCAGTGGTCTTCTTAGAGAGCCTGGTCCTTGTCATGAACTTTAGTCTCCAACTCGGCAGCCTTGTCGGTCATGGGCTTACCAAAGAGGTTTTCACCCTGGCAAGGGACATCGACCAATTTGTCCTGGACCCATTGCTCGATGTCGGACAACTGGAGCCAAACTTGGCGGCGTGCACCGATATCTGCCGCGGCTACCCGGGCCACCGACTCAAACCCATCATAGGCCGCTCGGGACATAAATTTGGAGCATTCACGGACGGCCTTGGACAGGCCCCTGAAGTGCTGCAAGATTTCCTCGGAGAGACAAGCTGAGAAACCGACTAGTTCCTTCGCCAGATTCCTCAGGTACATGCCAATGTACAGCTGGTAGACCTCGACACGGCAAATGAGCATCAAGCCCTGGTAGCACTTCCTGCCGAGAGCGTCCAAGGTGCGAGCCTCCCTCCTGGGGGGCACTGAGAAGTGCATCATCTGGCTCTTCAGCCGATGCATGGCTGACTCCACCACCACGGAGTTGTGCGGCAGTTGCGACTTCTGGAAGCCAGGACTCCGGCAGACTCGATACATCGAGTCGAGCTGCTTTCTCACTACCGGCACCAATGCCTGTGTTTCACACATGCGGAACATGAGATGTTCCAGGAAGGGAGGAATGGGCACCGTGAACGATTCCCGAGGCGGAGCCTCATACTGGAGGATCTCAAGCACATCAGCCCGAGGGTCCTCCTCCGACTTGGTCGGGAATGCCAGAGCCTTAGACATGTCTTTTACAAAGCCTAAGAATCCCATGTCCTCTGGTGGGGACCTTCTCCGAGTTTCCGAGACTGGGGAGTTCAGGGGACGTTGCGGTGTCGACGGGTATCCAGGGACTCGTCATCCTTCATCTCCTACTCGGAGTTGTCTGAGGAAGATTCGAGGGCAGGCTGCTCTGTGGGCCTTGAAGGGCCCGAGGCTGTACGGTCCGCCCCTGGAGGGGACACTGGGGATGACCGCGGCCGAGTCGAGGCCACAGGACTTTGAGGATCGGCTCGACCTCCAGGGACGTCTTCGACGTTGAACGCCCGGTGGTCAGGGCAGAGGAACTGGACATGCCGGACAACAGCGCCCGCTGCTGGTCCAAGAAGGCAGACAAGCTGCGTTCCAAGGCCGCCATCCTGGACTCCAGGCCAGAAGGCTCTGCAGCCTTCGGCGCAGGCACCAAGGGACTCGGACCAGACGCTGGCTCCCCCGAAGGGGAATCCTCGACGAGGATAGCCTCTGAGGATCAAGGCCGATCTATCACCGGATCCTTCCGGGGGACATTCGCCAGCCGATCCATCTCCGAAGCCATGGGCAGGCGCCAGGGGTTGTGGGACCAGGAGGAACCCTGTCCATCGGAGCCCTCCAAGGATGCCACCTTCGAGGGTTTCTTCTTCCTTCTGTGTTCCCTAGAGGGGGACCCCCTCTCTGAGGACCCATGACGGTACTCGGGTTCGGAAAACTCCTCCCGAGATGTTGGGGCCTCAGACGAGGCCCTGGCCTTCGGAGGCATTGGGGAGTTGGGGAAAAACCTATCATGCTGCTGCTGGCGGCTCTTTAGGGCCTTTGTAGACATCCATTTACATAAGCTGCAGGCCGCCGGGTCATGGTCGGGCCCGAGGCAACGGAGACAGTAGTCTTGTGTGGCGGTTAAGGACATGAGCTCAGCACACCGATCACACCTTTTGAAACCACTTGTAGCCATAGGGGAAAAAAGGCGCGAAAGCGCCAAAAAAGTGTAGTTACTCACCTGTAACAGGTGTTCTCCAGGAGCAGCAGGAATCAGTCCTCACATATGGGTGACGTCAGCGCCGATGGAGCCCTTGTGCGGAGCATTTCCCCAGCTTTCAAAGAAAGCCTTTGGGAATGCAGCGCGCATGTGCGGTCCCCTTCCCGCCCAAGGGTGCCATCTTGCTCAGTCTGATGACATAGCTAAAAGACAGCAAAAAAAAATAAATGAAATATATAAGTGCAACTCCAAGGGGAGGAGGGAGGGTCGTGAGGACTGATTCCTGCTGCTCCTGGAGAACACCTGTTACAGGCGAGTAACTACGCTTTCTCCAGAACCAAGCAGGAAGTCAGTCCTCACATATGGGACTCCCCAGCGCTAGGCTACCGAGAACCCAAAGCTGAAAAATAAGCTCCCTCTAGAGCCTCAGCATGCGTGATAAGAATCTTCTCTGAGAACGCCCCCGAACGGTAGCACAACACAAGGGCCGGAGGGTAGGAGTTGCCTAAACCTCAAAGAGATTACGGAGTACCGCCTGTCCGAAAGCACTGTCCCTGCGGGACTCCCTCTCGAGGCAGTAATGGGCCGCAAAAGTCTGGCTTGAAGACCAAGTAGCGGCCCGGCAGATGTCTGCCAACGGAACAGAGCGGAGATGATGTACTGACGCAGCCTTCGCCCTGACACGGTGGGCCATGACTCGACCCTGCAAGGAGAGGCCGGCTGCCCTGTACGCCCAGGCGATATAGTCTGCTACCCAAATGGACAGGGTACGCTTGGAGACAGATAACCCCAGCCTATTAGGGTCAAAAGATACGAAGAGCTGAACAGCCCTTCAATGCCCCTGCGTACGGTCAATGTAGAAAGACAACGCCCTCCTACAGTCCAGGGTATGCAAGACCATTTCAGCCCGGCTGGCATGCGGCCTGGGAAAGAAGGTCAGAAGAACCACCTCCTGATTGAGGTGGAAGGAGGAAACAAGCTTTGGAAGGAACTTAGGATGAGTCCGTAAGACCACCCTGTTCCTATAGAACCATGTATACGGTCTATCAGAAACCAGAGCCTGTAGTTCACTCAACGCCTTCCAGGAAAGGAAGCGTAAATGATAGGTAGCCATCGGCTCAAACGGTGGGTGAGTAAGTTGTTGCAAGACTACATTCAAATCCCACTCAGGGGCTGGTGGAAAAATCGGAGGCTTGAGCAAAAGCAGGCCTCTGAGGAAGCGGGCCACTAAGGGGTGGACTGACAGAGACTGGCCCTCCACCGGCGAGTGGTGCGCTGATAGAGCACTGAGGTGGACACGAACAGAATTGGATTTATGGCCTAGGTCCGACAGGTGAAGCAGATACCGCAGCACCACTGGTACCAGGCACGAAAATGGATTCTCTTGGCGCTGAGCACACCAGGTGGAGAACCTACGCCACTTGAGGGCATAAGATTTCTGGGTGGATTGTCTCCTAGAGGCCAAAACCACCTCCTCCACTTCCCTAGGTAGAGGTAAGGGGGCTAGAACTACCCTTTCAGCAGCCAGGCCATCAAATGGAGGGACTGGAGGTTAGGGTGCAGGAGAGATCCCTGATCCTGAGACAGGAGATCAGGTTGCACCCCCAGAGGGAGTGGAGTGTCCACCGCCAATTGCAGAAGGAGTGGAAACCACGGTTGCCTCTGCCATCTGGGGGCTACCAGGATCAGCGAGGCCCTGTCCCAAAGAACCTTGAATAGGGTTCGGGCCACTAGAGGCGTTGGAGGAAACGCATACAGCAGGCCCGTAGACCAAGAGATTAGGAAGGCATCTGCTGCTATTCGCAGAGGATGCGGTTGTCTGGAACAGAACCTGGGCAGCTGATGGTTCAGTGGACTGGCAAAGAGATCGATGGTTGGAAGACCCCATTTTAGGAAGATCTGCTGGACCACTAGGGGATTCAAATGACATTCGTGAGGCTGTAGAATCCTGCTCAACCTGTCTGCCAAGTAATTTTCTTGGCCAGGTAGATAAACTGCCTTGAGAAACATGCCGTGCTTGACTGCAAAGGCGCATAGGGCCTGTGCTTCCTGACACAGAAGCCTGGATCCTGTGCCTCCTTGTTTGTTCACATAGAACATTGCTACTTGGTTGTTCATCTGAATCAAGACAGACTGGTGAGAGAGGACATGAGAGAAAGTTTGTAGAGCTAATCGAATAGCTCGCAACTCCAACAGATTGATCTGCTGTGTGGCCTCCCAAGGGGACCAGAGGCCCTGAGTGCATGCCCCCTGGCAATGTGCACCCCAACCTTGAAGAGAAGCATTGGTGGTCAGCACCTGTGTGTGTGGTGGTGCCTGGAAAGGCACCCCTTTGGTCAGGTTCGGGAGATGCAGACACCACTGCAGGGAGGCCGCTAGTAGTTCAGACTCTCTTACTCTGTCTCTTAAGTCTCCTGTGGCCTGTATCCACTGAACTCTGAGGCAACATTGAGCAGGCCGCATATGCAGATGAGCATTTGGAGTTACATGTACCGTGGATGCCATGTGACCCAAAAGCCTCAGGAAATGTCTGGCAGAGAGCAGAGATCCACTGCGAAACTGCTGGGCCAGAGCAATCAGTCTGTGAGTCCTGTTCCCGGGCAAATAAGCCATTGCTTGTAAGATATCCAACCTTGCCCCTATGAACTCCATGTCCTGTGAGGGGAGCAAAGTGGACTTTGTGAAGTTTATGACGAAGCCCAGGTGCTGGAGAAGAGAGACAGTGCGAAGAGTGGCTTGTCTGGCTTCCTGTGGAGACTGACCCCTGATGAGCCAGTCATCCAGGTATGGAAAGACAAAGCTACCCTGGTTTCTGAGATAGGCCGCCAACACCGCCAGGCATTTGGTGAAAACCCTGGGTGCGGAGGTTAGGCCAAATGGAAGTACTCTGTACTGAAAATGATTTCCTCCCACTACAAATCTGAGATACTGTCTGTGGTCTGGATGAATGAGGATGTGAGTATAAGCATCCTTTAGGTCTAAGGAGCTTAGCCAATCTCCCTGCTGGAGGTAGGGCAGCAGTATTCCAAGGGTAAGCATCTTGAACTTTTTCCTCTCCAGGAACTTGTTGAGATTTCGCAAGTCTAGGATGGGTCTGAGGCCTCCTCTCCTTTTTGGTACCAGAATGTACCTGGAATAGAAGC
Source organism: Ichthyophis bannanicus (assembly GCA_033557465.1). NCBI lineage: Eukaryota > Metazoa > Chordata > Amphibia > Gymnophiona > Ichthyophiidae > Ichthyophis > Ichthyophis bannanicus. Next base: position 327,854,399 of record CM066038.1, read on the forward strand.
CTCGTCCTATCAAGTGGTGAGGCACCGGTTCCACCGTCTGCTCTTGTAGAAGATTTGTCAACTCCTGAAGAAGGAGGTTCCTGTGTAGAGGGAGTCTTGGAGGCTCCCCTGGAAAATAGGAGGGAGGTAACTGGTTGAAGTGGAGCAAGTAGCCCTTTTGGACTATGCTCAGTATCCAGGTATCCCCTGTCATAGCTGACCATCTGTGGGCGTAGAGTGTCAGCCGGCCTTCTGTGCTGAATGGAGCCAGCTGTGGGGGAGAGGCTATGCAGTGGGAGTCAAAACCCCGCTCCCTGCTGTGCAGGAGCCAGAGCTGGCGGCTTGGGGGTTTTCTGCCTACGGGGCCCATGACCCTGCCCCTTCGCCTGCTGACCTTGTTGGGGAGCTGTAGAGGCCTGGAACTGAGGGTAGGATTTGTAGGCAGAGGCCTTCCTCGGGTAAAAGGGCTTTTTCCCCGAGCCCTTCTTCTTCTGAGAAGGGGCAGAAGTCTTCCTGGACAGCCTTGTCCTGGTGAGAGTCTCAGTCTCGATTTCTGCAGCCTTTTCAGTCATGGGTTTGCCAAAGAGGTTCTCACCCCGGCAAGGGACATCGACCAACTTGTCTTGGACCCAAGGCTCGAGGTCCGATGCCTGTAGCCAGGCCTGACAGCGTGCACCGATGCCGGCCGCTGATACTCGGGCCAAAGCCTTGAAGCCATCATAGGCTGCTCGAGATATAAACTTCGAGCACTCTCGAATCCCCGATGACAAAGCCTTGAACCTCTGCAAAGGTTCCTCGGAGAGGCCAGCAGAGAACCCGGCAATCTCCTTTGCCAGGTCTCGGAGGTACATGCCCATATACAGCTGGTAAGTCTGGATATGGCAAGCCAGCATAGAGCCCTGGAAGCACTTTCTACCGAGGGCATCCAGATTCCGGGCCTCCCTGCCGGGTGGCACCGAGGAGTGCATCTTATGACTCTTCAGACTATGCATGGCCGATTCCACAACCATGGAGTGGTGCGGTAGCTGTGCCTTCTGGAACCCAGGGCTCTTACGGACTCGATAAATGGAATCGATCAATTTGCTGAGAACCAGCACTGAGGCCAGTGCCTCCCAGATGCGGAAGAGCAGCCGTTCCAGCATCGGAGAAACCGGTACAGTAAAGGCCTCCTTCGGTGGAGAGTCATACTGGAGGGCCTCGAGCTCCTCGGCTCGAGGCTCCTCCTCGGGATCCGCAGGGAAGGCCAAGGCCTTGGCAATGTCCCTCATGAAGTCCGAGAACTGGATATCCTCCGGGGGGGACCTTCTCCGAGGCTCACACCGGGTCCGGAAAGTGTCCGGGGACTCCTCGTCCTCAGTCTCCCACCCCAACCCATCCGAGGAGGAATCGAGCAGCTCCGGTCAGGCGGGCACCGATGTCATCCGACCCGACGCCGAGGGTACCAGCGTCGATGACCTCGGCCTCATACAGGAGGCCGAGGGAGAGCTTGGCCGAGGATCGACTCGAGACCGCATTGACTCGAAGATCGGCTCGGCCTCCGGGGTCAACTTGGACGTCGAGGTCCCGGTGGTCGGGGCAGATACATCAGTCAGACCAGCGATCAGCACCCACTGCTGTTCCATGAAGGCAACCAAGCTGCTCTCCGTCAACCTGAGTCTGAGCTCAGGGGACTCAGCAGCCCCCGACTCGGGCACCGAGGGCGTCGGGTCCAACGTCGGTTCCCGTGGAGGAGAGTCCACGAGGACAACAGCACTCACGTGACTCGGGGACTCTGGCTCCACACGAGGCAATCTGGCAGGCCTCTCCGACTCCGAGGACCCAGGACGGCGGTCGGGGCTATGCGACCTGGCCCTTGAGGGACGAAGAGCGTCCACCGATGCCACCCTCGCGGGTTTCTTCTTCCTTTTGTGTTCCCGTGAGGGAGACCCCCGCTCAGAGGAGCCCCGACGATGCTCGGGGTCGGACTCCCGAGACGTCGAGGCCTCTGACGAGGTCCGGGCTCGGCTGGACGCGGAGTCAGAGAAGATCCTTTCCCTTTGATATTGACGGCTCCTCAGCGCCTTAGAGGACATTTTGCCGCATGGGCCACAGATCATCGGGTCATGATCAGGCCCGAGGCACTGGAGGCAGCAGTCGTTTGTGTCAGTGAGAGACATCAGTTTCTTACACCGATCACACTTTTTGGAACCGCTGGCAGCCATCGGGGGAAAAAGGGCCCCTGCAAGGTCAAAAGACCGGGCTGCCAGTGAAAAAGAAAAAAAGAGCGAACGCTAGTCTCAAAGGACACAAAACGAAAAAGTAGCTCCGGGCTCAATACTGGTGTACTGTGCCCAGGCGGGAAGGGGAAATGGCGTTGAACCGGCAAAAAAACATGAATCTTCGAAGGAAAAAATCAAAGTTTAACTGGGTGACTAAGACACACGTCCGTCGGGCTCCGCAGAAAAAAGAAGACTGAGCAAGATGGCACCCTTGGGCAGGAAGGGGACCGCGCATGCGAGCTGCATTCCCAAAGGCTTTCTTTGAAATCTGTGGAAATGCTCCGCACGAGGGCTCCGGCGGTGCCGACGTCACCCATATGTGAGGACTGACTTCCTGCTTGGTCCTGGAGAAAGAACAAAAACACAAAAAGGAACCGAACTCAATGCCAAGGCATCAAGATCGATAGGCGGTAATAGTACCAGTGCGATATCGGAGACGAGTTAAGAAGTTGAGAAGAAAAAAATCAACTTTTTCCAGGGGAAAGACAGATGACATCTGAAGGGCTCCGCGGAAAAAAGGAGACTAAGCAAGATGGCATCCTTGGGCAGGAAGGGTACCATGCATGCGTGGTGGCATCTCCCAAAGGCTCTCTTTGAAAGCTGGGGAGATGCTCCCACGAGGGCTCCATCGGTGCCAAAGTCACCCATATGTGAGGACTGACTTCCTGCTTGTTCCCAGAGAAATTTCCACTTGTTCTGAGCTCTGGGACAGCTGTTCTGTCTTGTCGCCACTGGAGGACATCACCCACATTGTGTGCCCGATTTTAGCCTGTCCACCAACAGAAAAACAGTTCTCCAATTGTCAGACAAATCAAAAGGAGAACATGGGACCCCTGCAACTTTTTTTCAAGTAATAGAAAAACAGTTTTATACTAGTACTGTGATACAGGGGAACCTGGATCAAAGTTTCCATTCATCAGGTTTGGATACTATCAAAGAGGTAAAAGAAAGGGGAAAGTGGCTGCCACTACAGTGATTGATCTTAGTAGCTAATGGAAATGCCATTTGCAAAGTGGGCACTGAAGATGAATGGACAAAAGTTTAAAAAATCATCAGTTTTAGGTTTCGTGCTTTCCAAGCACTGGGATAGTTTCTAGTTCCAGATAACAAGGAGAGACGGCAAAGGTCAGAGTTTGTGGAGATGGATAGAGTCTGTGAAGAACAGAATTAAATTTTAAACAAACATAATGTTACTCACCTACATATCCAATGAAGTAATGTGCACTGTTGGGTTTCCCTCCAATCACACCCAGAGACTGTGGCAGCATGAAACAATGCTGCAAACAGAGAAAGGCAAGAGATTTAGGATGGGAGAAAAGGTGAGATTCCACATAGTGTAAGGCACAAAGAGCAGCAGGGCATGTGCACTTCTTAGCTCACCCAGTTACTGAACTATTTGGTTTCAGGGAAAAAGCAAAAGGTCAAGCCCCAGATTTATGCCCCTTCCCCATAAAGTCAGAGAGAGATAAAGTGTGAAAGAGCTTTTGTATTCTTAAATTCCCTCACCACTATTACCTTTAGCGTTTCAATGTAAGCTTCGTTAATGTCACTCAGCCCCAGGCGCAAGGGTATCAGCAGTATCAGAGGTTTCCACAGAGACAACCTGTCCATCATTCCAGCTTCAGGTGGAAATCCATTATGCAGTAGTGCCATGTCTGCAGAAGGAAAGGTTTCAGCCCCAGCACAGGCAACACTAGGCTTACATAACTTTTCTGAGAGAAGAGGGGGAAGCAGAGAACAAGTACTGTAAGTGACCCCAAAAAAGAACAGCCTTATTTGTTTTTAAATACTTTGCAGATCCTGTATTTTGTTAACCGCTCTGATGCACTAGCCTAAGCGGTCAATCAAGAACCACAATAAAGATATAGATAGTACATGAGCTCAGCTGCAAAATAATGAAATTACCCTGAGATATAGCATAGTTACTAACCTGTAACAGGTGATCTCCGGGAACAGCAGGAATTTAGTCCTCACATATGGGTATCGTCGGTACCGACGGAGCCTGCGCGTGAACGCTCCCCAGCGTCCAATTAGAACGCTTTTGGGAGCATCCCACAGCGCATGCGTGCTGCCTTCCCGCCTTTCCCAACTGCCTCTCTCCACTTGCGTTTTAAAGCTGAGACAAAGAGAGAGAGAGGGAAAGGGAAAGAGATAGATAGAGAGATACAACTAGGGGAGGTGGGTGGGTTGTGAGGACTAAATTCCTGCTGTTTCCAGAGATCACCTGTTACAGGTGAGTAACTATGCTATCTCCAGGAACAAGCAGGAATCTAGTCATCACATATGGGGACTCCCTAGCTTTAGGTGCCAGGGAGAGACCCCAGAAGTTGTGTGCCCCTGAACAGGGCTCCACTTCCCCCCATGGATCTCTGGCATCCTACCAGGGATGGTGGGTAGGAGATGATTAGGTATGGAACAGGTGTTGGAGAACAGCCTGATCAAACAAGGCATCCCGGCGGGAGTCCTTGTCCAAGCAGTAATGGGCTGTGAAGGTATGAACCGAGGCCCAGGTGGCTGCTCGACAGATGTCGTCGATAGACACAGAGTGCAGATGAGCCATTGAGGCTGCCATGGCTCTCACATTGTGAGCTGTGACATGGCCCTCCAGAGAAAGGTTCTCACTCTGATAGGCGAAGGAAATACAGTGAGCAATCCAGTTAGACAGTGTTCTCTTGGAGACTGGAAGTCCCAAATGAAAAGGAACAAAAGCAACAAAGAGTTGAGAGGACTTTCTATGTTGCTGTGTTCTTTGTAAGTAAAAGGCTAAAGCTCTTTTACAGTCCAAGGTATGAAGATTCCTCTCTGCATTTGATGCATGAGGCCTTGGAAAAAACACAGGTAGGTAGACCGCTTGGTTCAGATGAAAAGGCGAGACCACCTTTGGCATAAAGTGTGGATGAGTCCTAAGGATTACCTTGTCATGATGGAACCTTGTATAAGGTGGATCAGCTACTAGCGCTTCCAACTCACTAATGCGACATGCTGATGCGATTGCAATGAGAAAGATAACCTTCCAAGAAAGGAATTTCAAGGAGGTAGTAGCTAAAGGTTCAAAAGGTGGCTTCATGAGCTGCCCAAGAACCAGGTTTAAGTCCCATGCCACCAGTGGTGGCCTAATGGGAGGCTTAGTTAGCAGAAGGCTTCTCATAAATCTTGCTATAAGAGGATGAGAGGAAATAGGCTGTCCATTTAGAGGCTTAAAGGAAGCTGCAATAGCACTCAAATGGACTCTTACTGAGTTAGTCTTAAGTCCTGCATTGGAAAAATGAAGGAGATACTCCAGCAATGATTCCAGAGGTATCGCAAGGGGGTTAAGACCCTTTTGCGAACACCATATGGTAAACCTTTTCCACTTGAAAGCATAAGAGCGTCTTGTGGAAGGTTTCCTGGAAGCAAAAAGAATATCTTTTACTTGCTGAGGGAGATTAAGATCATGGAGATCTAGCCCTTCAGCAACCAAGCCCTGAGATGCAGAGACTGGGGATTGGGATGCCATAACATCCCGTCCTCCTGAGATAGGAGATCTGGAGCAGACCTTAACTCCAGGGAGGGAGCTTGAGAGAGATGTAGAAGCAGAGGGTACCACACTTGCCGTGACCAATGTGGAGCTATGAGAATCATATGGCCTCTGTCTCTCTGAAGCTTAAACAGGGTTTTGGGAATTAGGGGAATGGGTGGAAAGGCATACAGGAAGTCTTGACCCCAGTGAAGGAGGAAAGCATCTCCTGCCTGAGCCCCCTGAGCCAGAGTTCTGGAACAGAACCGGGGAAGTTTGGCATTCCATGGACTTGCAAAGAGGTCTATGTCCGGGATTCCCCAAATTTGAAAAATCTTGGCCACCTGGTCTGCATGCAGAGACCACTCATGTGGAAGCAGAACTCGACTGAGTCTGTCTGCCCAAGAGTTTTGTATGCCTGGAAGATACACTGCCAGGAGATGAATCTGATGCTCTCTGGCGAGGGCCCATAGTCGCAAAGCTTTGTTGCAAAGCGACAGAGAGCCTGTTCCCCCCTGCTTGTTCACGTAGAACATGGCTACTTGACTGTCCGTATGAATGAGGACTGTCTTGTAGCTGAGCAGGGTGTGGAACACTCGAAGAGCAAGGAAGATTGCTCTGAGCTCCAAGAGATTGATATGTAGATGAGTCTCCTGCGGAGACCAGGTGCCTTGGGTGGAAAGGTCTTGCAGATGAGCTCCCCAACCCATCGGAGAAGCATCTGTTGTTAGAGTTGCTTGGGGTAAGGGTTGTTGAAAAGGGGACCCCAGCAACAGGTTTTGAGTGGACTTCCACCACTGGAGGGACAAAATAAGGCGACTTGTGTTTGCTATTTTGTCTGACAGGCATCTTGATGCCTGGGTCCATTGAGTAGATAAAGTCCACTGGGCTGCCCTCATATGGAGGCGAGCATAGGGAACCACATGCACAGTAGATGCCATGTGGCCTAGTAGTTGTAGCATTTCTCGGGCAGTGAGATGAGACTTTAGCACTGCTTGAGAAGCTAACTGCACCATGCTAAGGCAGCGGGCCTGGGGGAGATAGGCCCTTGCCTGTCTGGTATCCAGCAAAGCCCCTATGAACTCTAAAGACTGAGTGGGAGTTAGACTGGATTTTGGGATGTTTATTACCAGCCCCAAATACTGAAGGATACACATTGTGCAGGACAGAGAAGTCCTGGCCTCTGACTCTGTTGGGGCTCGAATGAGCCAGTCGTCTAAGTAGGGGAAGACGAATATCCCTAGAGTGTGAGAAATGCTGCTACTACAGCCATGCATTTCGTGAACACCCTTGGTGCTGAGGCCAGGCCAAAAGTATGCACCCTGTATTGGTAGTGCTTTCCTTGAAAAAGGAACCAAAGGAACCTTCTGTGAGTTGGATGGATGAGAACATGGGTGTACGCATCCTTGAGATCTAGAAAACAAAGCCAATCCTGACTCTGAAGTATGGCAGCAGAGTTCCGAGAGAAATCATCTTGAATTTCTCTTTGACAAGGAATTTGTTCAATTCTCTGAGGTCCTAGATAGGTCTGTATCCCCCTGTTTTCTTTGGGATAAGGAAATAGGGAAAGTAAAAACCTGTATCCTGCTGATGGATGGGTACTTCTTCCATTGCCCCCTGGGCAAGAAGCATAGTGACCTCCTGATCTAACAGGTTGATGAGAGAGGTCGGAGAATTGAACTGCCTTATTATTGTGGGAGGGGGCATGCTTGAAAAATGAAGCTTGTACCCCCCTTTATGATGGAGAGTGTCCAATGCTCTGCTGTTATCTGCCCCCATCTGGGGGCAAAGTGACATAACCTTCCTGGAATGGTGGAAGGCTTTGGCCCCACGAGAGCCAGGAAGGCTAAGTACTCTAGCTGAAAGTCAAAGGCCTTGTGGAGGCTGAGACTGCTGGGACGGCTGAGGCTTAGCAGTCTTTGCTTTCTTCTGTTTGGGTGGTTGCTGACCTTTTCTGACAAGCTGACCTGCAGAACGTCCCTGCTGAGCATAAGCAGGATTATATATTTCCTTCTTAGAAAAGAATGGTTTCTTGAAAGATTTCTTTCTAGCAGGATCAGCTGTGGACTTGGATAATCTATCCAAGGTGGAGTTGTCAGCATCCAACTCATTGGCCTTTTCTTGCCAGTATCTATCAAACAGGTTCTCACCAGTACAAGGGATATTTCCCAATTTGTCTTGTACCCAGAGCTCCAGATCAGATGCCTGGAGCCAAGCGATTCTACGTGCACCTATGGCAATGGCAGAGGTTCTGCTTATGCACTCAAAGCAGTCAAAAGCTGCACAGTTGACAAATTTAGAAACATCTTGGGCATGTTTGACCAATGTGAGAAAATCCTGTCTTCTATCCTCAGGAAGAATAGGACTCAAAGCCTCTAAATCACCTGTGACCTCCTTCAGGAACATTCCCATGCATAGACTATAGGAACTGATCCTGGCAGAAAGCATGGAAGCTTGGAAGACACGACGTCCAAAAGCATCCAGGGTTCTGCACTCACGTCCTGGAGGATTAGAGGCATGCCTCTTTGCACTCTTGATCCTTCTCATAGCTGATTCCACTACAATAGAGTGGTGAGGAAGCTGAGTTTTTTGGAAACCAGGACAAGGAGGGACTCGATACAGAGTATCTAGTCTGCGAGAATGAGGAGAGGTGGTAAGAGGTGTCTCCCACATTCTTAACATGAGATCATGCAAAATCTCATGAATGGGCAAGGTAGCTGCCTCCTTAGGAATTTTGGGATATTGTAAAATTTCCAACTCCTTAGCTCTGGGCTCTGTTTCAGGGGCAACAGTAATGGACAGACCCCGAGCCACCTCCCTGATAAAATCCTGGAAGGAAATATCCTCTGGAGGAGACATCCTGCGCTTAGGGGAGGAGGGCTCCTCTGGGAGAAGCATTCCTGCATCGACAGAACTGTCAGAATCCTCAGATTCTTCTGAGGACTCGAAGTACTGTCTGTCCGGATGCTCTTGAAGAGCCCGATACCCGTACCGAGCGAAGTCGGTACCGGGAGTAGTCGGTACCGTGGTATCGGTACCGGAAGGCATCGGATGACTGGGTACCGGCAATGCAGACACCGATACTGATGTCGATGCTATCGGTACCAGTACCGATACCGGCGTCGGGGGTCGGTGCCGGTGCCGGTACCGGCCGGATTGTCTGTTACAGTTCCGAGGGCTTCGATGCCGCAAGGAGAGCCGCCAGACTGCGCTCAATAGCCAGGACTCTCTGGTCTATTGATGCTGCCGAAGCCTGGATGTCGGTACCGGAGAAGACTACCGGTACCCCAGAGCATGGCACCAGTAGTTCTGCCGAGGTCGAGGCCTCGAGAACATCCTGGAGCCACGATAATGCTTTGCAAGCCGAAGCCTCCCGCCGGGGCAATTTTGCCGGTGCAGAATTCTCAAGGGCAACGCCAGAGGCATCTCGATGCTTAGAAGAGATCTATCCTTTGAGGACCGGCTAGACTTATGTTTAGTTACCTGAGATCCACAGGAGGAAGACGAAGCCCTGGAAGACGTCGATGCCACCGAAGCTGCATCAGAGGGAAACAGGGTACTGAGCTTGGCAGCTCGGTTCTGTCAACCTCTCTTGGACATCATGGCACAGGCCATACATTCCGAGATGGAATGGTCAGGACCTAAACATTTCAGACACCAGTCATGGGTGTTGGTGACGGAGATGGTACCGCCACACTTGGTGCACTTTTTAAACCCAGAGGAGGGTTTTTCCATCGTGGAAAAAAAAAATCCTGGGCCTAAGGCCCAAAAAGGCACGTGCACCTGGAAAAAAAAAACGGGAAAAGTACTAAAAAGTTTTTTGGGGTTTTTTTAAGAAAAGAAAGAAAGAAGAAAAAACCGGCGGTACCGGTAAAGCGTCGAGGAAGGCAGACGCGACCACAAAAAAGAAGAACAATTTTCTGCGGTGACAGGAACACGACCTGCTGGCTCCGCGGAAAACGAAGAACTGGAGAGAGGCAGTTGGGAAAGGCGGGAAGGCAGCACGCAGGCGCTGTGGGATGCTCCCAAAAGCTTTCTAATTGGACGCTGGGGAGCGTTCCCGCGCAGGCTCCGTCGGTACCGACGATATCCATATGTGATGACTACATTCCTGCTTGTTCCTGGAGATTATCTTTTCCTTCCATTTAACAGATGGGCTCCCCAGATTCAGAGCAGAGAAAGCAATTCATTTATCACTACTCAATTCTAAACTGTTAACAAAAGTCACCAACCCAATTCAGACATTCCCACCTCACACCACCAATACTGCATGTTAATTTTGTAACTATGGGGGAAATGTTCACACTGTTCACATTCAGACAAAAAGGGTACATACTTTTGGACTTTGCATCATTTGTGAAAGTGAAGGTGAAAATACACGTACTTTTAATTTGAAAGTTGCTGGAGGTATGAAGTTGGCTCAGTTATTTGCACCTGTATTTTCTGTGGATAGATTTTTGCTGGAAAAGTATGTGCATATAGTTGAAAATGCAAACTATGTACTTTTCCTCCCTCCAAGCTAAATATACCCTGGAAATGCCTTCTCAAAAGTATGATTAAAAGTTCTCACTTTATAAAACATGTGGACATTTAGCCATTTTGAAGGAGGGCAATTTTCAGACACCTGATTAAAATGGATAAAACGCTTTTTATTCAAGTCAATTGCTTTGAAAACTGTCCTCTGTCTTTAAAGCATGATTCTTCCTAGCTGTTTGCCATTTCTTTAACAAAAAAAACCTCTTTCTTTTACAGTGGTGTGCAAAAGTCTGGAATCACTTGTAAATTTGACGTTTTTTCAACTTCGTGACTTATATCTTAATTTATTTTTCCTCCTAGTGGCTTTTCCTGTGTATCTCATAATAAGTGATAGATTTGGCTATTAGGGCCAACTTTTAGTATTGGTTTGGCCCTTATTTTCTGAGTTTGTTCCCCATAGTTGTCCTGTTGATAGATTTTCTGTGAAAATCGTGTAATGTACATCGTTGGCCAACGAAATATTATTGCAAGTCTGCTTTAAAATATTATGGACGCACGCCAGGTTTCCTTCAAATTAATGTATGTGACCTTGAAAAAGGCCATTTTTATGTGTCAGTGATGGCTCAGTATTTGATGGGCCACCCTTTGTTCTTGATCACCTGACTGCACCTTGTCGGCATTGAATGAACCAGTCTGACAAGGTGATCGTTGGTGACAACGCAGTTCCAAGCTGCCAGGAGTGACTCAATCAGCTCATGCTTTGATGTCGGATGCCTCTTGGATATTTCCAAGGCCACCTTGTGCCACAGGTTCTCGATTGGATTCAGATCTGGAGACTGGGCAGGCCAGTCCATTGACTTGATGTTGTTCCGCTGCTTCCAGGTGATCACCTGTCTGGCGCGATGGCAAGGTGCATTGTCATCTTGGAACAGGAACTGGCCAGGAAACAGCTGGTGTGCTGATGGCACCATTCACGTTTGCAGTATGGTGATGTACTTGGCCCCGTTGACCATTCCATTGACGATGTGAAGACGTCCAATGCCACTGGCAGGCATGCAGCCCAAGACCATGACCTTCAAAGGATGCTTCAGAATGAGGTTGAGACACTCAGGCTTGAATTCCTCTCCAGGAAATCTCCTCACATAGGTGTGGGCCTGGTTACCAAACAGGCAGAAGGTGCTTTCATCGATGAATAGCACCTTTTCCCACATTTCAGTCGACCAGGTTGAGTGCTTTCTCACCCACACGATCCGGTTACGCCTTTGTATGTCAGTCATCAGTGGCTTATTCCGTGCTCTGCAGCCCCGGAGACCAAACTGCAGGCACTGGCGACAAACTGTTGATGAGCTGACACTGACCTCACTCTTGTCTGACCACTCTCGAAGTAGCTGAGGAGAGGTCAACTTGCGATTAGTCAGTGAAATGCATCTTAGTGCGCGGTCCTGGCGTGATGCTGATGCACGTGGATGACCTGAACGAGGCTTGTCCACCAATGAACCCATTTCTTTCTTCTTCTGTACAATCTTAACAAAAGTGCTCTGACTGCAGCCAACTTTCCTGGCTATCTGACGACTTGAAAATCCTTCCTCGCTCATAAAGAACACACAAACACGCTCCTCCAACGTCAGTGTCCGAGTCATCTTCATGATCGATCCAGAAAGCGTATGAAATTCAAAAATTCCACGTTTTTTTTATAGCTGCACTGTTGGCTAGATATCTGCATTGTGATTGGTTAGTGAAACCAGCCTCCTGATTGGTCAGAAATAACGTGTGCATACTGGATAATCTCCTTTGCCACCCCGCTCCCAGTTGGTGTTCCCCAGGGTTCTGTCCTGGGACCGCTCCTCTTCTCTCTCTATACCCAATCTCTTGGTGCTCTTATCTCTTCCCATGACTTTCATTACCATCTCTATGCTGATGACTCTCAAATCTACCTCTCTTCGCCTGATATCTCTCCAGCAATCCATGACAAGATCACTGTTTGCCTTTCAGACATTGCTACTTAGATGTCTCACCGCCGCTTGAAATTAAATATGGCTAAGACTGAACTCCTTATCTTTCCCCTCAATGCCTCCCCTCCTCTACCCCCCTTCTCAGACTCTGTGGATAACTCTTTAATCCTTCCTGTCTCTTTGGCCCGTAACCTGGGTTATCTTTGACTCCTCTCTCTCTTTCTCCACTCATATCCAACTCGTAGCTAAGACTTGCCATTTCTTCCTTTATAACATGAACAAAATTCACCCCTTCCTTTCTGATGACACTACTAAAATGATTGTCCACTCCTTGATCACCTCCTGTCTTGATTACTGCAATATTCTCCTTGCTGGCCTTCCCGCAAACCATCTCTTTCCCCTTCAATCTATTCAACATTCTGCTGCTCGACTAATTTTCCATCAGCATTGTTTTTCCCATGTCACTCCTCTTCTCAAGTCCCTTCCATTGGCTTCCCATCCGCTTCCGGATCCAATTCAAACTCCTCCTCTTGACCTATAAATGCATTCACTCTTCAGCCCCCCACTACCTATCATCTCTTATCTCTCCTTACATACCCTCTCGTGTTCTTCGCTCTTCGAACAGCCTTCGTCTATCTATGCCCTCCACTCGTACTGCTAATTCTAGACTTCGCTCCTTTCACCTGGCTGTACCCTTTGCCTGGAACAATCTACCTCTGTCTGTGCGTAATGCGCCCTCTCTGGACCTCTTCAAGTCCAGACTGAAAACCCATCTCTTCTCCATTGCTTTCTGTTCTTGATTCTTGTTTTTGCTCTTCTTGTTTATTGTATACTTTGTCTTACATGATTGTATTTGTATTTTGTGATCTTCTTGACTAGATTGTGAGCTCTGATGAGCAGGGACTGTCATGTATGTACAGCGCTTCGTACGTTTGAAGTGCTTTATAAATGTTAAATAGATAGATATATCCGTTTTTGACGCAGGATTCTTAAAAATCGCAGTAGGTATCTCCCAGTGTCTGTAAATTATTTAAATTGGAAGCAAGGAATGCAAAAAAGTCAACTCTAATAGCCAAATGTATCCCTTTTAACGTGGTAGAAAGATGAATATGCTGGACTAACGCAAAATTTAAAAAAACTGTTAGAAAGTACGAAAAACGCAAAACTCACAAGTGATTCCAGACTTTTGCACACCACTGTAAGTGCCATCAAGTCAATGCTGACCCCTGGGTCTTCTTGGAAAGGTATGACCAAAAGCAGATTGCCAGGCCTATTCTTCCAAGGCAAAGGAGAGTAAAGTAACTTGCCCAAGGTCAGAAGAAGAAGTGCCAATGGGAAGCAAACCCTGATCTCTTAAGTACTAGACTACTGTTCTAATAACTAGGCTATTCCTCCAAACCCTGACAGAACAGTGAAAGCTGAAAATGCTTCAGTTTAAACATTTTGTCTGTGGTACGGCATAAAAACGCCACTTTGAATGAGGAGAAGGGTTTAAAACTATGCCTTTTCTAAAGAAGTTTGTTACAAAGTTATAACCCATGTATATACTGTACATAGCGCACACTGTAAATAGCCCACCCTAATCAGCACATTCGCACCCACGCACCCACACTGTACATACTCTCACCAACACACACAACACTACTAATGATCGTTTGCTGTGCTCACCGCCTTGATTGAAGGATAAGGCGGGATAGAAATACCCTTAAATAAATAAATAAATACTGAGTCATGAACCAGGAGCCCAAGTGCAGTCATGCAAGGCTCTATTTAAAGAGGAGGATTCCTCTCTTTCTAGGGGAGAAAGATTCTTGTCTCATGTAAATGGAAAAGGGCTGAACTCTAACAAGTTATCAGTCAGGGTTTCAGAGACCAAGATAATCTGGATTATTTTATGGGCAGGGCTAGTGTGTGAGAGGACCCTAAACTGGCAGGTATGAAGTCAGCCACAGTTTGTAAGAATCCAGGTTTAATTTTGCTTTTGCTTTGTATTACTGTATTGCTTAAAGGTTACTGTTCAGACTTCAAAAGAAAAATAAAAGCATTATCTACGGAATCTACAACTGTTTTTCAAATTTGATGTACTGGACTGAGCAAGGCCTAAAAATTGCATCTAAAATCCAAATCCTGATCACTGCTGTAGGGATGACTTATAAATCCTAGCTGAAGAAGAGATTTACAGGACCTCGAAAAACAAAGGTGCAACATTATCACTAAATTATTCTGATGTTGGTCTACTAAGAGGTACTACCTGCAAATAATTCAGAGGCTAATATTCAAAAGCATTTATCCAGGTAGCAGCATTTTTTCTCAGTGGACAAGCAGGATGCAGTCCTCAAGTATATTTGGGTAACATCAATGATACAACCCTCATATGGGAGCATTTCCCAGCTCCTTCTAGAAGTTTTTGGAATGCTCTACTGCGCATACACGTGCCTTCCCGCCTGCCACTGCTGCTTCATGTCTCTTCAGTCCTTTTTTCGCCACGGAGACCTTTGAATACACATCCACATCATGCCACTGCTACACTGTGTGAGTTTGTCACTCTGATCTCATTTTTGCATCTTTTTCTTCCTGCCTGCCATTGCAACTCTTTGTGTTTCCCATTTTTCCTCCTAGCTTTCATTAGTTAGGTTTTTTTGGGTGTTTAAGGTGTCTGTTTTTTTCTGCATTGCCACCACCCTCCTTAGGCTTCAGGTGTCCGGCTGTGACTATTTTTCATCACTGAGTCATTTGATTTCACAGCGACTATTGTAAACATCTGTCAAACCAAAGAAAAAAATAATTAATATAATTATAAACTGTTTTATTAATAAATCAGTAAGTGTGAACATATATGATCACAGATGCTTAGGGACACAATAAAAAATGCACAAGAGACACCGCCCCCCCCCCTCCCCACACACCTACTAAAACTACAGAAAAGGAACAAAACAACTCAAATGAGCAGCAGATACAGTTAACTTTGTGACCAATTTCTATGTTGTTTCAGAAAAAAAGTCTAACCACCTTTTTAAGAAACAGTTTCATCGAGTAACATTGGGCCAGTGTGCTGCTAAAAGGAAAAAAAGGGACTATAGTAGTTAATATGGAAGGGCAGACTAGATAGGCCATATAGTCTTTTTCTGTTATCATATTTGTGTTTCGATTTTTCTGGCCACACTGTCTCAGAAACTTGCAAGGTTTAAAAAGTGTTCCAAGTGCTCTAGGACCATATCTATCATGGATACCCATGAATGGTGCATAAAGTGCTTGGGACCAGGTCATAAGCAACCTTCTTGTAATTTGTGTTTACAGATGACAAGTAGAGGCCTTCAGGGCTCTGAGAAACAGCCATAAGGATTTTTGGCTCTCTGAAGTCTGATCCATTGTCTTTGGCATCGGTCTCAATGGTTTCTAAGGCTGCACCAGATACTGGTAATGCATCAGTACCACGGTGTTCTTGAGCCTAGTTGGAACTGAGCCTCTGTAGAATGCCCAAGCATCACTCATCCGCTGATGTTTCCCTAAAGACCAGGAAGGAGGAAGGATTCATTCTGGTTTTCATCAGTACAGAGGGCCAAGGATGTTGGGCATCAAGTGGAGGTTTTGGTGCACTGGCGCCAAAGCTCACTGGGGCACGGGACGGAGAGCATCGAGGGCTTACAGGTGTGGCCCTCCAAGCTGCCCAATCATGAGGTCAGCTCAGTTTCATTACCAACTGAGAGGCAATGCCAGCCTTTCCAGATATAAAGACCAGCTTGACACTACTCCCCAACAGATTCTGGGAACATCGATCAATTCTGCTCAGCCCCATCTGCCTTTGGAGATGGCAGCCATGGAGAGTCACCTTGTCAAGTGCATCAAGGATACAATCTCGGTGCTGTTCGTCATCGATGAGCTTGGGTCTCATATGGCATCAAGCATACTGCATCAAGACATTGAGCCCATCCTTGAGATGAGGAAGAGGCATCGACACTGAGGCATCAAAGGACCTCAGCACCGATACCTGACTGACCAATATCCCTCTCCAGTGCATTAGGGGACAATGCGCCCTCGAAGCCTGGAAAGTCACCAGTGCATCTGCATTGCTGAAGGAACTCCAGCTTCCCAAGAAGACAAAGAGACATCTGGGCCTCGCTTGGTTTGCGGCTTGTCATGCTGCGAGTGCTTGTGTGCATCACTGATGCTGAGAGCTATGCTATCGGTAGCTTAACTACTATCTGGGTCGCCCAAGATGGACAGGTCTCAGCTGAGGTGCCAGACTAAGACAAACAACCCATCTGGGCAGCGGCAGTATGGGATGGTGTTGGTAGTGGAGGATCACATTTCTGTGACAACGGCAACAATATTAGCATTACCTTTGTGGAAGAAAGGCCTGGAAATCTACTTCTGTAAATTGCCACAAAAACTCAATGGATAGTGACAACAAAAACTATGATATAGTGCTGGAAGATGAAACCCCAGGTTGGAAATCACTCAGGCTACTGGGGAAGAGCTGAAGACTCTTCAGAGTAAGACAAGCGTTTATGATGTGGTTGGATAAAAGTCCTTGGGATGGCTGACTGCTGATGTAGCTGGGAACCACAAAGAGAGCAACAGCCCTCACAGTACGTGGGAGACAAACACAACAAGCGAGTGGCGTATGGAGGTCATAGGTGCCTTTATTTGTTTAAAAAAAAACCTACGCGTTTTGGCATTTGCCTTCCTCCGGGGGGTGGGGGGGGGGGGGAATGCAGCTTGGAACATACAAAATAATAATAAAAATAAATATATATTATAATAAACTAAAAATATATATTAAATAATGACAATCATTAATAATAAATACAAAATGAATAAATAAACAATATAAAAACAGACAGAACAATCACAGAATCGTGATTAAAAACATATAATGAAAAATTCACATTTTAAAACATAAAAACTATAGGCTAAAAAATATATATATATTACAAATTATAATTAAAAGAAAACAAAGGGCAGAGGGATGTAAAAAAACATATATAGTATGAGACCTTATCAAAGATCTATGTGTAGTAGAAGAGATAAGGTGGTACATAATCTAAACCTAATAATTGAGGACTGTATTCACTTATGCACTCTGTGATGAACTCTTGGAGAACCACTAATACGCAAATATGACTCTGTTCTGAAGTGACAAAAGATAAAGCAAACACTGGTGTTCTTATTGATTGTTTTATGAAGTATAGTTTTTCACTTAGTGCTACTTTGAAACAGTATGTTTTTCTGGTTGTTTTTTGTTTTTAATGGTTTTACAATAGAGTACAGTTTCTGCAGTTTCATCCAGTACAAGTTTTTTGTGCCTCTCCCCTCTCAGGTTCCTTCATTCATGTAAAGTTTTATGCAATACATAAAATAATGTTTGCTTTATCTTTTGTCACTTCAGAACAGAGTCATATTTGCGTATTAGTGGTCCTCCAAGGGTTCATCACAGAGTACATAAGTGAGTACAGTCCTCAATTATTAGGTTTAGATTATGCACCACCTCATCTCTTCTACTACACATAGATCTTTGATAAGGTCTCATACTATATATGTTTTTTTACATCCCTCTGCCCTTTGTTTTCTTTTAATTATAATTTGGAATATATATATTTTTTAACCTATAGTTTTTTATGTTTTAAAATGTGATTTTTTTTATTATATGTTTTTTAATCATGATTCTATGATTGTTCTGTCTGTTTTTATATTATTTATTAATTTTGTATTTATTATTAATGATTGTCATTATTTAATATATATTTTTAGTTTATTATAATATATATTTATTTTTATTATTATTTTTTATGTTCCAAGCTGCATCCCCCCCACCCCCCGCTGAGGAAGGCAAATGCCGAAATGCGTAGGGGTTTTTTAACAAATAAAGGCACCTGTGACCTCCATACGCCACTCGCTTGTGCTGATGTACCTGTGCATGAAATGAGAGAAACTGAAAAAACTTTCTTACATATTGGTACATGGAATGTATGAAGCATGAATCACGGAAAGTTGGAGGTGGTCAAGAATGAAATGGAGCATGTAGAACTCTATCTATTGGGTATCAGCGAACTGAAATGGACTGGCATCGGACACTTTGAATCTAGTGATCACATGATATACTATGCCGGAAATGAAAAACAAAGAAGAAAGAGTACTGCATTTATAATTAAGAAGAAACGTGCAAGAACTGTAATGAAATACAGTTCAATCAGTGAATGCTTAATTTCTATTTGTCTATGAGGAATGCCCATCAAAGCAACAATTATACAGGTATATGCACGCCAACAACAACTGCAAAAGAGGAAGAATTTGATAAATTTTATGAACAAGTATAAGCTGAAATTGACCGAACATGCAAACAAGATATATGGATAGTCATGGGTGACGAATGCAAAAGTTGAGAACAAGGAAGGTAAAGTGATTGGAAAATATTGGCTTGGCAACAGAAACAAAGCTGGAAACAGACTAATTGTTAGTCTTGCAGAATTCTCTCTCTTCATCTCAAATAGCTTCCTCCAGCAACACAAGCAGAAACTGTACACATGGACGTCTCACAATGGATTGTACAAAAATCAAATTGATTACATCTGCGGAAGTCAACCATGGAAAATTCAATAACATCAGCAAAGACAAAACCGGATCTGACTGTGGTACAGGTCACCAGCTATTAGTATGTAAACTCACGCTAAAGCTGAAAAAGAACAAGCCACTCATGAATGTAGAAAAATATGATCTTGAAAACATACCAGTGGAATTTAGTCTCCCTACAAAATCAATTCGCCGCTTTGATACATAAATGACAGAGCACCAGAAAAGCAATGAGATGACATCAAGAAAGATGTACTTCAAGAAAGCAAAAAGTCTCTGCAAAAGGTGAAAAAGCAAAAACGGCCAAAATGGATGACCGAAGAAACTCTGAAAATCACTCAGAATCTAAGAGATGCTAAAGCCAGAGGAGACAGAGGTAATCATGAAACTTAACAGAACTTTCCAACATGAAGCAAGGCGAGACAATATGCTTTTTATTTTACTGGAAAACTCTGTCATGCCTTTTATGCTCTTTTATTTTTTGTTTTGTTTTTTAGTTTCTGTGTTCTCTGTCATAGTGGCAGGAGTCCCTCGGTTCCTTTTTATTTTTGCTTCAGATGGTTTTTATTTTTATTTTTAATTTTATTTGAATGATTTTATAAGATAGGATGTCTTTCACTGTATTTTATATCCCTTTTTAGTACTTTTATCTTTGCTGCACTGTTCTGATACCATTGCTTGAGCCTCATTTTTATATAGCTTTACAGCTGTTTAAGATGAACCAGATGTTTTATTATCAAGAGTCATTCCTATATGTCTGGCTGGTGTTAGTATCCCCTAAACAGCAGCGCAATAGTGGATCAGTCGTCCTTAGAGGAAGGTGTATTCAGTCCTTACTTTTTCTCATTTGGCTTTTTATCATGTATTACTATTTATTTATTAAATTGTTAGCACCCCACAGATTTTTTTTTACTGAACCTTTTTACCTTTTACCATCTTTTATTAGCGTCTATTCACTTTTCTATTTGTCCACAGGATTGTATATCTACATTTATTTAATGTGCACTATCACACCTTTTATTTGTTTTTATTTGCTTATTATATATTATCCTTACGTTGTGTCACCATTTTTTAAGCTACTGTGCTCATTGTTAGTACAGTTGGAATCCTTCGGTTCCTCTTTTGGCTTTGGGAAGTCTAAAGCATAAGAGCGTCCCCAAATAAATAAGTCTTTGCTTTTTACAACTCATTTTCAGTTTCTTGTTCAGCATTTTGGTCTGCGGAGGTCCATTAAAGCATTTTATTGGGATTTTCCAATGTCACACAGTTCCAAGGGGATACTGCTAGCTATAGATTATCACATAGCTCTGCGGCTGTCAAAAATGAATTGGACAGTTAATAGTAGGAGCTAACAATGCATGTTTTAAACTTAACAATTGGATTGCATTATATAAGAACATAAATTATACATTGGGAATAATTATTCAGTAGTATATTATGAATGTTCTTTTATCCAGTTTGCCCTATTCTTTGATCTTTAATACATGGCAGGAAACTGAGTCCTTTATATAGGAAGGCTCCCGGTCAAAGTACTCTAATGCTACAACGAATGTGAAGCTATTACATTGGGGTGAGTCATCTGTTTTACTTTTTTCTTTATACTTCATTGCATCGAGACTTTAGTTAGCTCCATCTATGGATGCATACTATGCTTTTTCATGTACATAAAATTAATTGTCAATGGACAATGGATGGACCCTAAAGTTACTGCTTGGGTTAGAAATTGGTTGGGTGGGAGGCGACAAAGAGTACAAGTAAATGGAGCTCACTCTGAGGAGAAGGATGTTACCAGTGGTGTGCCCCAGGGATCTGTCCTTGGTCCGATTCTTTTTAACATCTTTGTTAGTGATATAGCGGAAGGGCTGTCGGGTAAGGTTTGCCTCTTTGCAGATGATACCAAAATCTGCAATAGAGTAGACACCCAGGAAGGTGTAGATAACATGAGGAGGGATCTAGCTAAGCTTGAAGAATGGTCTAGAATTTGACAGCTGGGATTTAATGTTAAAAAATGTAAGGTCATGCATTTGGGCTGCAGCAATCCAAGGGAGCAATACAGTATAGGAGGTGAAGTACTTTTGTCCACTAAAGAAGAGCGGGACCTAGGCGTGGTTGTGTCTGATGATCTTAAAGTAGCTAAACAGGTAGAAAAGGCGACGGCAAAAGTTAGAAGGATGCTTGGGTGCATACGGAGAGGAATGGCTAGCAGAAAAAAGGAGGTGATAATGCCTCTGAATAAGTCTTTGGTGCGACCTCATTTGGAGTATAGTGTGCAATTCTGGAGACCGCACCTTCAAAAGGATGTGAACAGGATGGAGTCGGTGCAGAGGGTGGCTACTAAAATGATTAGTGGGCTTCATTATAAAGCATATGAGGACAGACTTAAGGATCTTAATATGTACACCTTAGAGGAAAGGCGGGATAGAGGTGATATGATTGAGATGTTTAAATACCTCCTTGGCATAAATGTTCAGGGAGAGAGCCTCTTTCAATTGAAAGCAAGTTCTGCTACGAGGGGACATGGGATGATGGTGAAGGGAGATAGATTCAGGAGTGATATGCAGAAATATTTCTTTACGGAAAGAGTAGTGGATCCGTGGAATAGTCTCCCAGTGGAGGTGGTAGAGATGAGGACAGTAACTGAATTCAAAAAAGCATGGGACCAACACAGAGGATCTCTAAAGGTAAAAAGTGGACTGTTGTAGTTGTTGATATGGAAGGACAGACTAGGGTTGTGGGAGGGGCCAAGCAGCGGTAGAAGAGCAGCCGCCGCCGGCGGGAAAGAACCCTCTGTGACCAGCCATCTTCGGCTCCCCCGGTCGGGGTAGAGCACTGAGCAGGCCATCCATCCAGGCCGCTCAGCCCTCCAACCCAATCGGGGTTGTGGGAGGGGCCAAGCAGCGGTAGAAGAGCAGCCGCCGCCGGCGGGAAAGAACCCTCTGTGACCAGCCATCTTCGGCTCCCCCGGTCGGGGTAGAGCACTGAGCAGGCCATCCATCCAGGCCGCTCAGCCCTCCAACCCAATCGGGGTTGTGGGAGGGGCCAAGCAGCGGTAGAAGAGCAGCCGCCGCCGGCGGGAAAGAACCCTCTGTGACCAGCCATCTTCGGCTCCCCCGGTCGGGGTAGAGCACTGAGCAGGCCATCCATCCAGGCCGCTCAGCCCTCCAACCCAATCGGGGTTGTGGGAGGGGCCAAGCAGCGGTAGAAGAGCAGCCGCCGCCGGCGGGAAAGAACCCTCTGTGACCAGCCATCTTCGGCTCCCCCGGTCGGGGTAGAGCACTGAGCAGGCCATCCATCCAGGCCGCTCAGCCCTCCAACCCAATCGGGGTTGTGGGAGGGGCCAAGCAGCGGTAGAAGAGCAGCCGCCGCCGGCGGGAAAGAACCCTCTGTGACCAGCCATCTTCGGCTCCCCCGGTCGGGGTAGAGCACTGAGCAGGCCATCCATCCAGGCCGCTCAGCCCTCCAACCCAATCGGGGTTGTGGGAGGGGCCAAGCAGCGGTAGAAGAGCAGCCGCCGCCGGCGGGAAAGAACCCTCTGTGACCAGCCATCTTCGGCTCCCCCGGTCGGGGTAGAGCACTGAGCAGGCCATCCATCCAGGCCGCTCAGCCCTCCAACCCAATCGGGGTTGTGGGAGGGGCCAAGCAGCGGTAGAAGAGCAGCCGCCGCCGGCGGGAAAGAACCCTCTGTGACCAGCCATCTTCGGCTCCCCCGGTCGGGGTAGAGCACTGAGCAGGCCATCCATCCAGGCCGCTCAGCCCTCCAACCCAATCGGGGTTGTGGGAGGGGCCAAGCAGCGGTAGAAGAGCAGCCGCCGCCGGCGGGAAAGAACCCTCTGTGACCAGCCATCTTCGGCTCCCCCGGTCGGGGTAGAGCACTGAGCAGGCCATCCATCCAGGCCGCTCAGCCCTCCAACCCAATCGGGGTTGTGGGAGGGGCCAAGCAGCGGTAGTAGAAGAGCAGCCGCCGCCGGCGGGAAAGAACCCTCTGTGACCAGCCATCTTCGGCTCCCCCGGTCGGGGTAGAGCACTGAGCAGGCCATCCATCCAGGCCGCTCAGCCCTCCAACCCAATCGGGGTTGTGGGAGGGGCCAAGCAGCGGTAGAAGAGCAGCCGCCGCCGGCGGGAAAGAACCCTCTGTGACCAGCCATCTTCGGCTCCCCCGGTCGGGGTAGAGCACTGAGCAGGCCATCCATCCAGGCCGCTCAGCCCTCCAACCCAATCGGGGTTGTGGGAGGGGCCAAGCAGCGGTAGAAGAGCAGCCGCCGCCGGCGGGAAAGAACCCTCTGTGACCAGCCATCTTCGGCTCCCCCGGTCGGGGTAGAGCACTGAGCAGGCCATCCATCCAGGCCGCTCAGCCCTCCAACCCAATCGGGGTTGTGGGAGGGGCCAAGCAGCGGTAGAAGAGCAGCCGCCGCCGGCGGGAAAGAACCCTCTGTGACCAGCCATCTTCGGCTCCCCCGGTCGGGGTAGAGCACTGAGCAGGCCATCCATCCAGGCCGCTCAGCCCTCCAACCCAATCGGGGTTGTGGGAGGGGCCATGCAGCGGTAGAAGAGCAGCCGCCGCCAGGCGGGCCCGCGCCTGAGGGCCTCGCCAGAGGGCCCTTTGGCACGGCCCTTAGGCAAAGGTCCTCGCAAAAAACCTAGGACTCATCCAAGAATTCCACAGCTCCACTACCATTCTACCACAGGACCACCCTGCATTCACCAGCATATACATGCACAGCAAGTATACACTATCCATAAGACTGAATTAACCTCTTCTCTAGACAGATTATTACAGTTGCCTGTATTGCCTGACTTGTTACAGTTGCCTGTATTTGTAATATTTGTAATAACTGCCATTGCTACAGCCGCTTGCATTGTACTATACCATCTATTACAGTTGCCTGTATTGTACTATATTGCACTATAACTGCCACCTGATACAGTTACCGTTTTTGCACTATTTCTGACATTGCTACAGCTATTACAGTTTTTTACAATTCCCTGCATTGTACCATAACAGCTTCTATTTCCTAATCAATTGTAAACAATTTTAATCTGACACATAATTCTCTCAACATCTAATAACTTCTTCACAAGAAGCCAAAATGTGTCATCACCTCTTTACTCTTCTTAGTTTTTACCTTCTCACAGACTGGCTCGGGACCTCCTCAGCCTACTCTTCTTCCACCACTCATATCCCCATCCTCAAAAACTACGCAAAGAAATGGTCAAGTAACTCGTACCATTATCCAGCTAGGGAAGCTCGAATACGGCACTCCCACTTGATTCACATTGCATTACTCCAAACCAGTAACCCAAAGCAACAAGTCTCCCTGCCTTCCAAAAGCCTAAAATGTGCCCTTATAAACGCTCGTTCGATAAAAACAAAATGGCCTGTAATCCAAGATATAGTTACACTTCACAACCTGGACGCACTCTTGATCACAGAAACCTGGCTATCAAAAGAAGATAATGTCCTTATTAACCAACTCATTCCACCAAATTTTTCCATACACACATCTCACAGAGAAAATAAGAAGGGAGGAGGTGCACTCATTCTCACCAAGTCTGAACTCCTTTTCAATACAACTAACTCCTACAGCTCAGACAATATGGAAACAATCACCATAGTGAACAAGCAATGCTCCATCAACCTGATTTACAGAACCCCCTCAAGCTCCCCAGATAACCTGCCTACCATATTAGACATTGCTGCCAATACCAGTAACATTAACATTCCAAACTGGATATTGGGGGATCTCAATCTCCCATCACTACAACAACATCAGTCCTCTGCATTCCTCAATGCCATCGAAACTCTTGGATATCAACAACTAATCTTGGAGCCCACTCACATCAAAGGAAACATCCTTGACATGGTCTTCGCACCACAATCGGCTTCTGCACAAAACAGCAACATTATAAAATCTATCAATGATGTGCCATGGTCAGACCATAAACTAATAATCCTACAAATTCCTTTGGACAACACTCATTCTTTAAACAACAGAAACCTTGACAACACACTAAGAGCCCCATCAAGAGGTTTTCGGCCCTTCAATAAGGATGTTATAATGACAAACACCCAACCACTCCTCAGCAATACAACACTTAACCTGGAAGAAGCAATTGAAGCCTGGAATAACAGCCTCAAAACCATTGCTATGCTACCACACAAAAACACATCAAGGAAAAGACCCTCAGCTCCTTGGTTCTCGCCCGATCTGCGATCTTCTCTTATGCACCTCAGAAGACTCGAAAAACGCTGGCGCCGATCACTGGCCATTGATGATCGTACAGCCTACAATCTCTATTTAGCAACTCACCGTGAAGCAATCACAAACAAAAGGAAGCAGTATCACACAGATATGCTCAAAAGATCACTAAACAAACCTCGTGATCTGTTCAACCTAGTAAAATCTTTATCTAATGAACCATCTTCAGAACAAAAATGTGATATTCACCCACAAGAATTTGCTGAGTACTTGCAATCTAAACTCCTACAGACAGATGAGCTACAGAATACAGTTATTCAAGAATCAACTTGCCAAAACACCTTATCTTCACTGTATGCACCCTCAGCTAAACAAATTGAAGACATAATCTCCTCACTCAATACCTCCACCGCTCAAACCGATCCTTGCCCAGCCTTCTGGATAAAGGACCTTAGAAGTGTATTCAGCCCATTCATTGCAAGAATCATGAACCTTTCTTTCTCAACTGGATCATTCCCATCTGCTCTAAAGCTCACATCCATCAGACCATTATTAAAAAATTCCAAATTAGACCCTAAAAGGGCTGACTCATACAGACCTATCGCCAGCATTCCCCTCCTAGCAAATATTTTTGAAAAAGAAGTGCAACGCCAAATTCAAGACCACATAGACTCCACAGCTCCTCTCGACCACTTTCAACATGGCTTCAGAGAACACCATGGAGTTGAAACACTCCTCACCACCCTCCTCAATAACATACTCACCAATATAGACAACATCCGCCAAGGCGTCGTGCTAATCTTCTTAGATATTGCAGCAGCGTTTGATTCGGTAAATCACGAGATACTCATTACACGATTGAAGGAAAAAGGCATCGGTAGTTCAGCGCTGGAATGGTGCAAATCTTACCTGGACACCAGAATGCAATATGTAAAATCTGCAACAGGAGAATCAAACCTTTTCCACCAAAAACAAGGAGTACCACAAGGGTCATCTCTTTCATCTCTCATGTTTAACATCTACATGCAACCCATCTGCAATATCATCAGATCTTTCAACGTGGAAGGTATGATATATGCAGACGACATCCTACTTTATATGCCATTTTCTACAATGCAATTGGATCTACTTCCCATAATAAATTGCTTCAATGCCGTATCAGAGTGGCTCCTCTCACAGAACCTCCGCATCCAACATAAGAAAACTGAAGTTCTCTTTGTTACAAGAGACCCTAACTTCATTCCACCAGCACAAATAAGCGTCAAAGGAGCTGATCTATCCACCAAGGAAGCAATAAGATACCTTGGAGTCACACTGGACCACCGTCTCAATATGAAATCACACGTTAACAATATAACAAAGGCTGTATACTTCAAGATACGCACACTCAGGCATCTACGCTCATTACTGGACCCAGACGATTTTAGAACCATCTTCCAAGCACTCATCCTACCACATTTTGATTTCGCAAATTCAATTCTACAAGGTCTCCCACAATCCACCCTAAGTTCTCTTCAACTTGCCATGAACACTGCTGCAAGGGTTCTACAAGGAGTATCCAGGAGTAGTCACGTGACACCAATTCTCAAACATCTTCACTGGCTCCCGATACAAGGCAGAATCATATTTAAAACCCTAATTCTCACATACAAGGCCATACATGGTTTATCTGCAAACTCTCTAACTGATCTCACACAATTTTTACCTCCAACTAGAACCAGAAGAAAAATAGCGACAAACACCCTAATGATGCCGAAGGCCATAACAACCTGTAGCCAAGCAACAGCGAACAGAGCCTTCATGTTTTGCGCACCAAAACATTGGAATTCCCTACCACCCGAAATTCGTGCCATAACCGGCATAGTCCAATTCAGAAAGGCCCTCAAACATAACTTATTCATCAAATACTACCCCACATAATATTCACCACAAACTTAACAGAATCCCCTCCTTTTCCAAACATTATTGATAATATTACATAAATACTTCTCTCATGTGATCGAATTAGCAGATCAATATTCTATGTATATAGTTCAATGTATATAGTTTTACCCCCATATTATCCATGTTTATCTTATCCAAATTTATTTTCCTGTTTTATGTAATACCGAACAGCCTGTTGTTCTGGTCTTTGGTTCTCTGTAAACCGCGCTGATTGTAAATAGCGCGGTATATAAAAAATTGAAATAAATAAATAAATAAATAGATAGGCCATGTGGTCTTTTTCTGTCATCATGTTTCTATGTTTCTATGTCAGAGGTTTAAAGGGACTATCAATGACGTCTGCTCTAAATGAATGTGGCATTGATCCATAGGGTTGGTTCCCTATGGGGCACATCAGGACTATCTTTGGTCTCCTGGATAAAATATTATGAATTATAGTTCACATTGCATAACTTAATATTCTTAAAAGCATGAAATCCACTTTCACTAAGTGTCATCATTCGCGGGTTTCCCACGCATGGCAACGCTTTGGCTGTACATTGGACATTCCATTGAGGTATAGTCAGTTTACGTATTAACATAGTAACATAGTAAATGATGGCAGATAAAGACCAGTATGGTCCATCTAGTCTGCCCAGTAATACAGCAAGGGTAGGTGCACCTGCCGCTCTGTGCAAGCCACCCCTCCCCATGTCTTTGTTTAGGGGTGAACCCACCGCTCCAACTAGGACACCCCTATTTGTTGAGAAATTAGATAGTTCAGTTTATTTTGACTTTATCCTGTTGCTGTAAAGGGATCCACTGTGTCTGTCCCATGCCATTTTGAATTCCAACACTGTGTTTGCCCCCATCACTACCGTCAGGAGGGCATTCCAAGCATCCACCACCCTTTCAGTGAAAAAGTATTTCCTGACATTGCCTTTCAATTTACCACCTTGCAGCTTCATGTTATGCCCTCTAGTTTTACAGCTTCCCCGTCTTTGGAAGAGGTTTGTTTGTTCATTATTTCTCTTTAAGTATTTAAAGGTCTAAATCATATCTCCCCTATCCCTCCTCTTCTCCAAAGTGTACATATTTAGGTCTTCAAGTCTCTTATTATAAGGCTTCTGACGCAGGGTCCAAATCATTTTGGTCGCCTTCCTCTGAACTGTTTCCAGTCTTTTTACATCTTTTGCAAGATATGGTCTCCAAAACTGAACACAGTATTCCAAGTGAGGCCTCACCAGTGACTTATACAGTGGCATTAGTACCTCTTCCTTTCTACTGGTAATTCCTCTTTGTATGCAGCCCAACATCCTCCTGGCTTTTGCCACCGCCTTGTCGCACTGTTTTGCCACCTTGAGATCTTCAAAAATAATCACACCGGGGGGGGGCGCTCGTGAGCCCGCAGCGAGATGGCCGCATCTTAATTGAGACTTCAGCAAACATATGCTAACTGCCGCAAAATCCCCCATCTTTACCTGCCCTGGGTCGGCACAGGCAAGCGGTGCCCTCCGCAGTCGGGTGAAGCCGCTCAGTAAGATACCTGGTGGCTGAGAAGCCGCGGAGTCTGTTCCCGGAGCGTGGCCTGCTGCCGCGTGCTTCTGCCCGACGCATGTTCCGGGCCTGCCCGACACCATCGCAGACTCCTGAGACCTGCGCGGACCGGACGACGCTTGAGTGAGCTCCTTCTGGCCTGTGTTGCTGGGTCCCTGGGAAACGGGTCGGCGGCCGCGAGGCAATAAGATACCAGGCAGAGCACTGCACCCAAGGTGGGGGCGCCTGAGCGCGGAGACGGAGCCCTGACTACGGAGCCGAGGAGCGGGCCTGAAACCCGTGTGACAACTGCTGAAGCCCATTGCCTTCTCCCACCAGTCTGAATCCCCCTGAAGGGGGTAAGTACGAGGGTTATATCCCCTTTTTTTTCATTCCTTTGGGCTTAATAACGGCGTTGGAGACGGTGATATTTATCAGCTCATCAGTGCCCCACCGAGGCCTCGGCTCTTCGGCGTGGATCCCGGAGGCCCTGTTAAAATGCCTCTGCGTTCTCCTTAACTTCGGCACTGCCATCGGAGCCTAACATCGGGCAGCAGTGGGCCCTTAGAGCACTGTCTCCACATAACTTTGCAGAGCACTCTGAGTATCATCTCCAGTGGCTTGCTCCTTTAAGAAGGCCGGGAGCAGCCCCCATCTCCTTGCCCCGCTGTCTCTCCCGCACCCTGGGCTTTGCGGACATTGACTTTATATCTCCCAACACTGTGTGGCAGAGACTGCTTGGCGGGCCTGCGAGGTTCTGAGCACGGTTATCCCCCTGGTGACTTTGCCCTTGCTGACATTGGCGGTATCTCTCTCCTAACACTGTATAATACAGGGGGCCCAGTGGGATGGCTGCCAAAGCTAAAAATTCTGAACTCCGGGAAGGGATGCGCTCCTCCCAGCGACTGCAGAGCAAGTCTGGGGCCCCAAGTAGCCCGCATGAACATTCACCTCCATCAGGTACTGATGACGAGACTGTAAGTGAAGAGGAATTGGACTCCCACAAACAACTCTCCTCTGCTCAAATTAAGCAGGAACTCCGTAGAGGCTTTGCGGAGTTAGCCAATGAGTTTCGCTCGTTACGGGAGGAGTTGCTGAAGGATGTCGCAGAACTCCGGACCGACATCAAAGAGTTGGGAGCCCGAGTGGAGGACGTGGAGACCAAACTGGTTGATCATGATGGAACTTTGATGGACTTACAATGTGCACAGGACCGGCAACAAGCGCAAGCAATGGAACTGACTTATAAAATTGACGACATTGAAAACCGCTCCCGACGCAATAACGTGCGTTTTCGCGGAATTCCAGAAGCGGTAGGGGGCGGAGAAGATTTGCCAACTGTGCTTAAGCTGTTGATAGCGGAATTGCTCCCGGCAGAGGACCTGGTTGCGCATGCTTCTGGGATGGAAATAGAACGAGTCCACCGTGCCCTGGGAAAACCTCCCAACAACCAACCTCGTGATGTCATTGCGAGATTTTTGCGCTACTCTGATGCTGAGATGCTTATACGTCGAGGCCGGGAGAAGAAAGCGGTTCGTTTCCAGGATGCAACAGTGTCCATCTACCAAGACCTTTCGACGTTCACCCTGGCACGCCGGAGAGAGATGAAACCAGTCACAACGGTCTTGAACAGCAAGGGGATCCGCTACTCTTGGTCCTTTCCATTTAGGATTAACTTTCTCTTGGGCAACAAAAAGATTTCCGCAAAAGACTATACTGAAGCTTGGCGAGCTCTTTGCCAGGCGGGACTAGTTGATGACAATGCTCAGCCTCATCCGCCACCCCCTAAGCCCCAGCACTCCAGGTGGACTCGAGTGGGCAAGCCCGCTTGATTACTGAATTATTGGCTATTGACAAAGATCAGCCTGGGCCCACACTCTGCCACATATAGGGGGCGGAGGATGACCTGCAAATGTTTTGATGATGATATTGTTCTGATGGGGAGGCACGATGGGATTGATGACTCAGGGTGGGTGGGGGAGTGGTGGGGGGAATGTTACTATATGTTAAGGCTGAATTGTTGCTTTGTGGGGTTTTGGGGGGAACAGGGTTTGTGGTCAACTTACCGTGTCCTGTATTAATTTTGACAGGCAGGTGGTATTGACGGGGAGGGGGGGGGCTTGGGTTGGAGGGAGGGTTTTTTTGTTTGGAACTGGTGGATATGTTTGGATTTGGGAAGAGAGACTATGGCTCTTATTTCTGGGGGATGGAATAGGGGGGCCCAGCTAACTAGTCCTCTGGGCTTGCTGGGGGGAAGACACCACCGGGCTTTTCTGGGTAGCTGGAGGATAAGAGGGTCTAGACTGTAATTATCAATGGTGCGCTTTATATCCTTAAATGTTAAGGGTCTTAATTCCCCAAGGAAACGGTCGCTGCTGTTCTCAGAATTGCGCACTTTGCAGGGGGACATTGTCTACTTGCAGGAGACCCATCTTCAAAATTGTAAGCAGGGCTGGCTAAAGAGGTCCCCGTATACTGAGGTGCGGGTGACCTCAGATACGCAGGGACGAAAGAAGCGGGGAGTGGCCTTACTATTCCATCAGAGCCTCTTTCTACAGATAGAGGAGATAAAGCGAGACACTCTGGGGAGGTGGCTTTTTTTGAATATCCGTTTAGAAGGACACTTACTAACTTTAGCTAATGTTTACGCGCCCAATACAGGTCAGGGGCCCTTTTTTACACGATTGAAAGCCTTACTGGCGGATTTTGCAAAGGGCCCCATTGTTCTGGGGGGGGATTGTAACACACATTTGGTGCCCCACCTGGATTCCACAAGTCGCGCTGGGGGGAGAGTGGGGGGGGTCGGCAAGAGCCCTCCAACGCCTTATGCTAGACCTAGGTTTGCGGGACGTCTGGAGGGACACCCATGGGGGGGAGAGAGGTTATACGTACTACTCTTCGGTCCATCAGGTTCACACTCGCATTGACTATTTTTTATTGGATCAGCGCCTGATGGACGGGAGAGTGAGGGCTGGACATGGAACGCTGACTTGGTCAGATCATGCCCCGTGCTGGCTTGCTCTTCCGGCCGGATTATACAGTAAGCACCAACGGCTTTGGCGCTTAGACGTGAGGTTCCTACGGCGGCAGGGTGCAGTGCAAGACCATGTCCGTTTTATCACTGAATTCTTTGAGCTTAACGACTCTGGGGATGTTCCCCTCCCCACGGTGTGGGATGCTTATAAGGCTACGGCTCGGGGTCAACTCATGGCTGAGGCAACCCGCACGCGCAAAATGTGGACGCATGACCACGACCAGTTGGTGAAAGAGGCTACTCGCCTAGGTCTGGAACATGCCCGAACTGGTTCGCGTCAGGTTCTGCGACAGTGGCGGACTGTTCGAGCCAACTTGGATGCGTGTTTGCAGAAAGAATTAGATAATAAACGCCGGAAATTACGGCAAACTTTTTATGAGCATGGGAATAAAACAGGCCGCTTCCTAGCCTTGCGTCTTCGACAACAGCAGTCCGCGAGAGTGGTTCGCGAATTGCGCGACTCTGGGGGACGGACGAGGGTTATCTCCCGGGAGATACGTGATCTCTTTGCTGACTATTTGGAGCTGCTCTATACGGCAGAGCCCTTTGATCGGGATCGTGTACGGAACTATTTGCAGGGGATTGCTCTGCCGCATCTCTCTGACCCTGACCGGGATCAGCTAGATTCTGAATTAACGGTAGATGAAGTGGAAACTGCGATCCGGCGATTGAAAACTGGCAGTGCGCCGGGTAGTGATGGCTTCCCAGCAGAATATTATAAGACGTTTCGGGCACAATTAGAGCCAACCTTGACTATCTTGTTCAATGAGATTTTGGGGGGGGTCTCTCTACCACCGTGAGGCATTGATAGTGATGATACCCAAACCGGGTAAACCACTGCACGACGCGGCGTCGTATCGCCCCATTTCCCTGTTAAATGTTGACATTAAAATATTTGCCTCTGTGCTGGCTGCGCGCTTGAATCGGGTCCTTCCGGGCTTGGTTCACCCAGATCAGGTTGGATTTGTGCCAGGTTGCCAGGCTGCAGATAACATTAGGCGTATGTTGCAGGTCATTCACGTAGCCCAACGGGAACCACAACCAGCCCTGCTGGTGGGGATTGACGCAGAAAAAGCTTTTGATCGGGTCGACTGGGAATACCTATGGTGTGTTCTGGAGACAATGGGCTTTGGCTCTAATTATATCCGTTGGGTTCGTAGTCTTTATCAGATGCCCCAGGCGTGCGTTCAGATTAATGGGGGACACTTGAGACATTTCTTTCTGGAGAGGGGCACACGACAGGGTTGCCCTCTTTCGCCTCTGCTCTTCGCATTCGCGATGGAACCCTTGGCTCAGAGCTTTCGAGACCACCCAGGTTTGCAGGGGGTCCACATTGGCACTGCGGAATATCGGATTGCGCTCTTTGCGGATGACATCATATTGTCCCTGGTGGACCCGTCCACTTCCCTTTCAGTTGCGATGCAGTTGTTCGAAAACTATTCTCGGGTATCTGGTTTCAAAATTAATTACACTAAATCGGAGATCTTGAATGTTGGGGTCCTCGGGGCGGTTTGCGCGGAGCTTCAAGCGGCTTATCCTCTCCGCTGGGTGTCCGGAGCCCTACGTTATTTAGGGGTGCATTTGACGGTGGAGCGGGCAGACCTCTTTATGGCCAACTATGATCCCCTGCTTCGTCAGATTCGGCGGGACCTAGAGGTTTGGAATGGCCTGCTCCTTTCCTGGTTCGGGCGTATAGCTGTCGTCAAGATGGTGGTCGTTCCCCGCTTTCTTTACTTTTTTCAGGTTCTGCCGCTTCCCATTGCGCGGGCCACTTTGGCGACCTGGCAGCAGCTGCTCATGAAATTCATATGGCATTATCGTCGCCCGTGATTAGCGCGACATGTTCTTTATGCCCGTACGCGTTCTGGAGGTATGGGCATGCCCAATTTACACTGGTACTATGCGGCGGCGCAATGTCGGGCGGGGGTGGAGTGGATGATTGCTGATAGCACTAAGCGATGGGTACAACTGGAAATGAGCTTGGCGGGGGGAGCGGGATTAGGAGACTGGCTGTGGCTTGGTCCAAAACTCCGGCGTGGTAAATGCACCAGCAACCCCTATGTTCTTCATACCCTCCGTTGTTGGGACCAGCACTTTCGGTCTCGAGACATGGACTTAACCTCTTTAGCCCCTATAGTAGACAATGCCTCTTTCCCTCCGGGGCTAAGCGAAACAGTCTTTCGGCAGTGGGGACATCACGGCCTTAGTCGGATCGGACAACTCTTCGATGACGGTCGATTACAATCTTTTTGTGCGTTACAAGATGAATTTGACATTCCGGCTAGACATCTCTATCAATATATACAAGTGACACACTGGGTTCGATCCAAGCTTGTTCGGCCCCAGGTTGCTCGGGCCCTGACAGATCTGGAACGTTACTGTGAGGGGTGCACCACCACTAAGGGACTCGTGGCGACCTTGTATGCCCACTTGCAGGGGTCCCAATCGTGTTCTACTAGACACAGGGAACTTTGGAACTCTGACTTGAACCTCTCCTATACTGAGCAGCAGTGGGAGAGAGCGGAAACACACTTGTGGAAGAGTGCGGTAGCGATTAATGCCCGTGAAACCAATTATAAAATACTGTACCGTTGGTACATGACCCCGGCACGGATCGCACGTATATATCCTGGGGCGGTGGACCTCTGCTGGCGTAACTGTGGGCAACGGGGTACACTAGGGCACATTTGGTGGGATTGCCTTTTGGAGGGGTATACAATTCCGGCTGCAATTGCTTCTAGGAGTGACTATCCCTTGGGATCCGGGGATTTTCCTGCTTGGGGCCTCGGTGCCGGGTGCACGGGCTCTGCAGCTTGCTCTACTCCGCCATGGCCTGAATGCAGCTAGATTATCCCTTGCAGCAGCCTGGAAGCATGCTTTGGCCCCCTCCTTTCAGGCTTGGCTGGAACGGCTGTGGGATATGTATACCATGGAGCGAGGGGTAGCGATCAGTAGGATGCGCTTGGCGCGCTTTGAGTTGGTGTGGGCACCCTTTGTCTCTCGTTATGGTGCGTGACTGTGCTGGTTGAGAAGGGGGGGAATACGCATATTTTAAAGGGAGCTTGCCCCCTGTGTGTGTCTCTTGCTCACCATCTTCCTGTGTTTAATCACTGGCAAGCCATAGTTGGGGGGGATTGGGAGGTTGGGAGGGAGGGGGGTCCTGGGCTAGGGAGGCTTTGGGGGGGGGGGAAAGGGAGGTGGAGGGGTTATTGCTCTCCGTTTCCTTATTTTAAAACTGCAAAAATGAAGGCATGTTGTTGAATGCTGTTGTGATCTGAAGTTATGTTGTTACTGTTGCATTCTCTTTGAAGATCTTTGTGGTTTATGATTCTATGTATTCTTTGGAAGCCTTTCAATAAAAAAAATAAAAATAAAAAAAAATAATCACACCAGGGTCCTTCTCCTGATCCATGCACATCAACCTCTCGCCCCCTATCGTGCACATTTCCCTTGGATTTCTGCTACACAAGTGCATGACACTGTACGTCTTCACATTAAATCTTAACTGCCAAGCATTAGACCACTCTTCCAGCTTTTCTAGATCTTTCCTCATGTTAACCACTCCCTCAGAGGAATCCACTCTTGCAAATTTTCGTGTCATCTGCAAAAAGACAGACTTTTCCATTCAGTCCTTCAGCAATATCACTCACAAATACATTGTACAGTGCCGAGTCCAAGACCGAACCCTGGGGCACCCTGCTGATCACCTTCCTTTCATCCGAGTGAGCTCCATTTATCATCAACCAAACAATTACCCTTTTAAATTTTTGGCTCCTGTATTGGTGTCATAGTTAATGTTTAATCGAGGCACTGCTTTTACCAATATCGAATGCATAATGCTGTTTTATGTGCCAATAAGCTTTTGGGATTCCCTAGGTTCTGATTACTAGGTACACCCTGTTGAAATTACACACTTTCTCTTTTTACCCAAATAGTCTGATTTGTGACTAGCTTATAATTATGATCATCCCCCTTTTTTTTTTTTTAATTACTTACCAAGCTAGGTATGTTATGATGTTTTATTAGTGTGTTTTATTCCTTGCAGATATAACTAGCAACTTATTTACATACACAATGTGCTCTTGAGAGTATGGTCTCTTCCCAATTGGGGTTTTATATAAGCATGTCCTCCTCATCTCTCTCCCCTTTATGTCTACACACCATATGCCGGCCAAAAGTACTTGCTCTTTTTAATCCTTAGATACCACAGAGATATGTACAATAGTTTCTACACTCAGCCTTACTGTACTTTTATTTTTTACCTTTCACTTTTTATCTTAGTTTAACTTTTGTGGTTCATTTTGTTGTAACTATCATATTGTTTGCATTTTAATAATTTTGTTTTTATTCATTATTATTGATTTGGTTGTATTTCATTGTTTTTTCTGTTCTGTTTGAGCTTTGATACCCTGAAGAAGGCAAAACTGCTGAAACGCATGGGGGTTTGAATAAAGCACCTGTGACCCCGTACACTACTCACTTCTGTGTGTGGTTCCCCTCCTTTTTTACTCCAAAGGTGATAGGGGATACCAGCTGATGACCTGGATCATGACACCAGTGCGCAATGCACAAACTGCCCAGGAGGAGAACTACAAAAGCACGCTAGCGTGTACCAGGGTGATGGTGGAGTGGGCATCTGGGCTCCTGAAAAGCAGGTTCCAATGCCTTGACAGGAGTTGGGGACAGCTGCTGTACAACCATGCTCCATTCTCCACAATATTGCCATACAGCAGGAGATCAAGCTGCCACAGGAGGAGGGTGTCTGTTGATGTGTAATTTATTTATTTATTTTATTTATTTAGACAGATTTGTATGCCACCTTTTCCTTCAATCAAGGTGGTCACGTCACGACACAATTGGAGGGTTACATTTAACATTAGGGTACGTGTAAACATTTAGACAGTACAGTTATGTAACAGTATTTAGACATTACAGTAGACAGTACAGTTATGTAACAGTGTTTTGACATTACAGTAGAAGTAACATTTAACATAAAGGTATTTACTAACGTGGTGTGATAAGTTTGTGCGTGTGGGTGGGATGGGTGTGTATTTAGTTGGCGGTGGTAGTACTGTTGCTGTTTGGTTAGGGGATGTTGCTTGAATGTTCATAGGTTTCTATAAATAACCATGTTTTGAGGTCTTTGCGGAAGTCTGTGAGGTCTTCTAAAGCTCTCAGGCTCATTGGTAGGGAGTTCCATAGTGAGGATGCTAGTAGTGATGGTGCTCTTTTTGAAGCTGTTTGTTTGATTCTGTGATAGCCTGCAAGTGTGCTGATCATGTTGTTGTTGTTGGTTCTTCTCGGTCTATTGCTGATGTCTCTTGTTATAACGTTTTGGAGTACGTCTGCTGAGAGATGGTGAATGACTTTGAAGATTATCATGATTGTTTTGTATTTAGCTCTTGCCACCATTGGGAGCCAGTGTAGTTGTTGTAGGATGGGAGTGATGTGCTCGGTCCTTGGGGTGTCTGTAATGATGCGTGCTGTGGTGTTTTGTACCATCTGTAATGGGTGTAGTGACTGATGAGGAAGGCCTTGGTATAGTGAGTTTCCATAGTCAAGCAGTGGTGTGATGAGTGCTTGACACACTGTGCGGAACTGGTCTTGACGGAGCATTGGTTTTATTTGTCTGACTGTTTTCAATCGATGATATGCCTTGTTTGCAGTTTTGGTGATGTGGGATTTTAGGTTCAGAGCTCTGTCTAGTGTTATGCACAGATATTTAACTACTTCTTTGACTACTATGTGTTTGTCTAGGATGCTGATGGTTTGTGGAGGTATGAAGGTGGGGTTCCTGGTGACGAACATTGCCTCTGTTTTGTCGTAGTTGACGGTTAAGTTGTTGACTTTGAGCCAGTCAATCATGTCTTCGAGGCATTTTGTTATTGGTGTAGTGTTTAGTGCCAGTAAGTTGATTGGAGCGTACACCATGATGTCATCAGCATAAATGTGGTAGTATAGTTTATGGTGCTTGATGATATTGCATATGGGCTGTATGTAGATGTTAAAGAGCATTGAAGATAGAGCTGAGCCTTGACGTATTCCCTGCGTGATGGGGAATTGTAGGGATTTCTTTTGATCGCATTTGACTTGTTGCGTTCGCCCTTCCAGGTATGATGTAAACCACTTTAGGGTATTCTTGCATAGTCCTATTTGTTGTAAGCGTTGCAATAGCCTGGGGTGTGACACGGTATCGAAGGCTGCCGAGATGTCCATGAACACTAGCAGGAAGCTGTTTTTTGTGTTGTCTATGCCTCTTAGGAGATTGTCAAAGAGGGAGGTGAGTAGTGTTTCCACACCATGTTGCGGCTTGAATCCATGCTGATGTATGTCCAGTGGGGTATTGATATCTATATGGTCCTGAAGTTGCCTTTCGACTGCTTTTTCCACGACTTTAGCAAGGAATGGCAGGCTGGAGATGGGATGGTATGATTTTGGTTCGGATGGGCTCAGATTGCTACTTTTAAGTATTGGTCGTATCATTGCGTGTTTTAGGGGTTGTGGCATGTATCCTTGTTGGAGCAAATCCTTTACAATTTTTTGAATGTGATGAGAGAGCTGGCTTTTTGTGGCTTTGATCCAAGACACTGGGCATGGGTCTGATGGTGAAGTTGTTGTGTTTAGTCCAGATATAATGTCTTCTATTTGCTGTTTTGTTGGTATGTTGAAGCTCTCCCATGCTTGATGTTACTTTTTTTATTGTGTGATCATTTGTTTGTTGTAAAGCAGAGTATGTTTGTTTAGTGTTTTTTGACTTCATGTAGTCTGCATATTTTTGTGGGTCAAGATGTTGGGTGTTTTGTTGCGTGTCATCCTTGGTGAGCTTTTGGATAATGCTAAAAAGTTCTCTTGGTCTATTGGTAGATTTCATGATTAGGTTGGTATGGTGTTGCTGTTTGCACTCATTTATTAGATTGTTATATTCCAGTTGTTTGTCTCTGTATTGTGTTAGGAGGTTGTGTGATTTGTTCCGTCTCCATTTTCTTTCTAGTCTTCTTAGTGTGCGCTTAGCAACTCTGATTTCGTGTGAATACCATGGGGCATTGGATCTTTTGCGAATTTGTGGTTCTTTAATGGTAAGGGCAGATGCTGTGTTGGCTATTATTGTGTTCCACTCTTGTATATTAAGATGCAGGGTATTGTGTTCCTGTTGAAGTTGTGGAGTGATTTTGTTTATGAATGAGTCTCTGTTAAATGTTTTGAACCATCTGATTATTCTTTCATCTTCTTTGCGTTGAGTGGGGTTATTCAGGGTCATGGTGAATTCAATTACATGGTGGTCTGACCAAGGGACTGGTGTGATTTGTTGGTTTTGTAGTTTTGTTCTGTTCTACCAATTGTGTTGGCATGAATATCATGTCCGGAGTTGTACCGTGTTTGTGCGTTGTTGTCTGGCAGTATTTTAGTGACTCTTTTAAGAACGTTGCAGTTTCTCTGGTGGGTGCAGATGTTAGGTTGTAGTCTCCTAGTGCAACGAGGGGTTTGTGTCTTCTGTTATGTGCGCATATTGTTTCAATTACTGTGGATAGGTGTTCAGCTGTGGTTCCAGGTGTTCTGTATGTGAGGGAGATGGTTAGGTACTTGTTGGCTATAGTGAGTGTTTTGGATTCGATTGTGTTAGTGGTGGCAATTGTTTTGAATCTGAAATACTTTCTGGTAAGTATTAGTATTCCTCCTCCTCTCTTTTGTGCTCTGATGCAGTTAAATGCTGAGTATCCTGTGGGGTTACTTGATTTAATATGACCTGGTCTGAATAGTCTAGCCAGGTCTCAGTGATGCATGTTATATCAAGCTTCTTGTCGTGGATTAGGTCAAGGATAGCGTTTGTTCCTAATAGATCTGGCGTTCAGTAGAGCACATCTGATGTTTGTTGCTATGATTGGGTTTGTGTGTTCATTATTTGTGTGGTGAGAGGGTGTGTTACGTGTGGCATTGTATAGTTTGTGGGCTGTGTTCTTTGATTGTTGGCGTTCTTTGGATATGTGTGATGCTGGTGTGCATCTAGGTTGGGTGGTATGTAGGTTTATCAAGGGTATTTGTTCGTTTAGTCTGATGCTGTGTGTGCAGAGTGCAAACATGTGGAGGAATGTGAGGTAGGCCATGAAGTAGTGGGTAGTGGAGTGCATTTTATAACTTGTATTTACTGATCTGGGATAGGGTTTGTGGTTTAATGACCTGGGCTCGACTTGACTTGAGTTGTGTCCTATAGGTGTTGTTTTGCATTAGTAGTGGTATCTTTACTCTATGTGTTGTGTTACTTATGGTTAGTTTGCAGATCAGTTATGAGGTGGTAGTTAAATTGATGGAGGTAATGCTCTGAGGGGCTGGAGGAGGATGACCACATTGGCAGCCAGCATGTGACAGCAGCGGCGCAAGCAGCAGGAGACAGACTGATACGGGAGAACTTCTAGTGTGAGTATACCCATTTATTTACAGAACATGCAGTACAGATCACTAACACCATCACTGTCATGCCCTCTTTCCATCCTGAATCTCCTCCTGTGACCCAACCTTCCTCCCAACCCAGGCGCTGCCTCTGAGGCATTTCTAGCTGTCTCATCCTCCTCCCCAAGGTTTGAGGCCTTATCAAGCTGTAGCCTGAAGATCCCTGATATCATGCCTTTGCTCCCCAGTGGGGACATCTGCCTCAGGTGCCCGTCTCGCTGCTGCAATATCATATTGGGAGCACAAGATAGAGGCTATGTAGGCAGCTGATTCCCTGGATAGGTGGCGCACTGCCTCCTGGCGTCTCTCCTGACACTCTGCCATTTCACGCATCAACTGGGTTGAGTAGAATAACTCCTGGCTTATCCTCTCAAGGCTTGTGAGGATGCATTAGTCAAGCTGACTATCTCTGCCCAATCTTGCAGCATCTGCTGTTCAGCAGCATCAGAACAGGTATCGATGGGTTGCTCGGGGATGGCAAACTCCAGATCCAGCAGATCCTGGGGATGACCTTGTGGCTGAAGTTGAGTTGTTGCAGCGGTGGAGTCTTTCTGAGGACTGGGGAGCGTGGCAGGAGCAGTGATGTGGCTGGGTTATTTAAGGATACCAGGACACAGCTGCATGTGCATTCCCAGAAGGACCTGGGCTCTCATTGGAGGGTCTGGTTTATTTATTTAGTTGTTTTTTATACCATCTTATCATGAATCAGAGCAGTTGGGGGGCCATCTGTGGGAGAGGCAGGAAGCAAAGGGTTAGGGTGAGTGGGGGTCTCAGCTGCCTTCATAAGGAGGTAGGGGATGTGTGGGCTGACACATGTGGATCACCCACCCCCTCCCATGGAGCAGAAGAGCAGTGAATGTAGGCCATAGCACAAGGTGGAATTAGAAAGTCCATGCAATCAGAATAGCAAGGTATTAGGAGTGCATGTATTGCTAATGCTGGAACACCACTGAATGTACAAATGTGTGGTTGATAATTAGGAAGTTCTTATAGTACAAAGCACATGTTAGAGGTGCTAATTGTAATTCCCCACTTGCCTCACAGGGGCACGGTCCCTCATTGATGGATTGCTGTGACTGCACAGAAGGGGAAGACTTGTGGATGTATGGCACAGGGAGGAGAAGGGGGACATCTTTCGAACCCGGACCTTGCTTAATGGACAATGTGACAATGTGGAAACTGTCACGCTTCCCCTGCCTAGGGCCTATGGCTCTATAGCAAGGGTGACCGCAATCTTGTTTCCAAGTGTCTTTCTACTATGTAGCAGCAAGGGTTGCTGGGACTTGTAGTTTTTAAGTTTCACTCTTCAACAAAATGTGTTGTGGCACGAGGGTCTTTTGAACAGATAAATTTATTTAGGGTTTTTTCCTTTCACAAGGGTTCAACAGGCTTAGGCAAAGCAAAGAATTTATTTCCAAAATAATAGGAAACAGAAGCAAATGAAAAGTAGAAATAAAGTACAAAAACTGTTTCTTCACAGCAACTTAAACAGCCAAAACAACTTTGTATTCTTCTCCTACAAAGCTTGTTTAACGTAAATCTAAGTGATCAATGTTACACAGAGAACAGTCCATCTCATAGCATTCAGGTGTTTCAGGAATATTGGCTACGTCGATAATCATATTCTCACTCTCTTCATCACAGCTCTGCTTAGGGGAACTCTTGCACTGCAAACCTTGGATAACCTCTTGCAGCTGCTCTAGAAAGTTTCCTCTTTCATTAACCGTGACCTTCTCTAGTGTAGGAGATTGGTTATTACGTAAGCTCTTCCCTATGGCTTTTATATCAGCTTCAAACCATTTACTGAAAGTGTTTCTGTTAGGAGTTACTTTTACAGCCGTGCTATCTCGGCACTTATTAGCACTAGCTTTCAATTGTTGCACAATATCTTCAACAAGTCTCTGGCTAGGAAGTAATTCTGACGTACCTTCTTTACTAGCAATGCCTTGTCTGTGTTCAGAGCTTTCTCCCCTTGTGCAGGCAAACTGCTTGACCTTGTCCTCGGGTAGCTTCCACAGAGGCTCTGGTTTTGCTTTAAAGGTATAGGGAATGAACCCTCCAGTATCCCTCTTGCCTGGAACTGGGTTCCAAGGTTTCCCTGGTTGCTGCCTTCCTGAGTGCCTTCCTTGTTGAAGTAGCTTGGACAATTGCAGAGGCTTCTCTCTGCCTTCTGTTCCAGAGTTCTCTTTCTCTTGGCTGTGTTCCTGCCAGTGTGGCTTCTCCCACTCCTGGCTGTGCCTGATCTCCTTCTTGTTCCTGTGCTTGGACTCCTCCTTCTCCAAGACTGACTCTGAAACCGGTTTAAAACGGCTTCCTCCTGCAGCCACACCCCTCTGGTTACTCAGGTGCAAATCATTAGAGCTGCCTTCAGCTCTTACGTCATAGCTATGGCTGAGCTCCGATCTGGCTGAAAGCTTCCTGTTGCCATGGGAACCTGGCTTGCTCTTACTTTTAAAGGTAAAGTGCTCGCTATTTTCCCATTCCATCTGTTCAGAAGTGCTTTCGGTACCACAAAACACACTCAGCTGACTAATGTGGTGTCTACCTTTCCCTTGGCCCATTCGCCATGACCTGTGTAATCTGTGGTCAGGCATGGAGGTGGTGCTTGGAGGAAGAGTGGCATGGGAACATTATAAGGGACCCGGGAAGGTTCAAGGGTGAGCAACAGATGATGTTAGGAGAGTAGCTTGTGGACTGGACACTGTGAAAGGGAGAAGGCTGTTTGCAGGGAAGAGGGCGTACATCTACTGTGACCACCATTCTCCGCTGGCCTGGGGATGTTGTGCTGTTGGGGTTGGGAAAGATGTAAGTGGTAAACTCGACATACTCACCCTCTGGTGCAGCTGGAACAAAGCTATCCTGGCCAATTAACCCAGTAATACAGCAGTCATCAATATATGCCAGCACCCTCTCTTCTAGGTCATTCAGGGCCTTTCGCTGCTCTGGTGGCACGTTCATGTTCGCTGCCTGCTTCTCCTTAGCGATCCGGCAGAGCACATGCCACTTCTTTATTTCCTCGACCTCTCTATTATGATGGTGCACAGCATTCACTTGCCTGGAAATGTCATGCCAGGCATACTGCTGGTTGGGGGCATCCCCAGATCCCAACAGATGATTATGCACCTTAAGGATGAGGCCAATAGTGAATTCCATCTCCACAGTGGGGAATTCTGCTTCCTTGTCCTCTTCGTGGCCAAAATCCAGTGTTTCTGGCCTAACTGTGCATATCTATCACATATGCGGGGATATGAGCAGGCAGCAACCTGTCCGTGACTATTGCACAGGTACGTAGGTCTAAGTGGCGACGCCCCCACACAAATAGCTGCCTCATAGGTGAGTTTGAAAAAAGGCACTTTGCCACTCAAAATTGCAGATTGGGCTACGCGTGTGTTATGGAGGTAACCGGTTAGCTTGGGCCGCTCTAATATCCTGCGGCCTATCCGTGTATGTGCAGCTAACCGCATATGACAAATATGCCCTTGAGACACATAGCCGGTTAGGATGGCCTATAGTCCCAAACGACTCAGGTATGTGCAAAAGTGGTATTGTCAGACTCAAGGGTGAAGGGGAAGAATATGTATAAACCGATGAGAATAAAGCAGAATTGCTTAACAAATATTTCTGTTCTGTGTTCACAGATGAAGAACCAGGAACAAAACCTCAGAAAACACCCACAAACAGGAACAGAAGCAAGGGGCATCTTGAAAATTTTTCAGAAGATTGTGTTCGTGAGAAGCTAGCTAAACTTAAATTAGACAAAGCGATGGGACCAGATGAGATACACCTGAGAATACTGAGGGAACTTGGGGACGTTCTAGCAGCTCCACTGATTGATATTTTTCAATGCCTCATTGGAATCGGGAGTGGTGCCCTAGGACTGGAGAGAGGCACATGTGGTCCCTTTACACAAAAGTGGAAGTAATGATGTGGTTGAAAACTACAGGCCGGTTAGTTTAACCGCAGTGGTGAGTAAATTATTGGAAGCACGGTTGAAAGAGAAAATAATGAGGTTACTGGAATCCAATATATTACTGGATTCGAGGCAGCATGGATACACCAGAGGCAGGTCTTGTCAGACAAATCTGATTGATTTCTTTGACTGGGTGATCAGCGAGTTGGACCGAGAGAGGGCCCCAGATGTGGTGTATTTAGATTTTAGTAAAGCCTTTGACACCGTTCCATACAGGTGACTTATAAACAAACGGAGCACCCTAGGGATGGACCCTAAAGTTACTGCTTGGGTTAGAAACTGGTTGAGTGGGAGGCGACAAAGGGTACAGGTAAACGGAGCTCACTCTGAGGAGAAGGTGGTTACCAGTGGCCAGGGATCTGTCCTTGGACCGATTCTTTTTAACATCTTTGTTAGTGATATTGCAGAAGGGCTGTCAGGTAAGGTTTGTCTCTTTGCGGATGATTCCAAAATCTATCATACAGTATACCCAGGAAGGTGTAGATAATATGAGGAGGGATCAAGCTAAGCTTGAAGAATGGTCTGGAATTTGGCAGCTGAGATTTAATGTTAAAAAATGCAAGGTCATGCATTTCGGCTGCAGCAATCCAAGGGAGCTATATAGTATAGGAGGTGAAGTACTTCTGTCCACAAAAGAAGACCGGGACCTAGGCGTGATTGTGTCTGATGATCTTAAAGTAGCTAAACAGATAGAAAAGGCAACAGCAAAAGCTAGAAGGATGCTTGGGTGCATAGGGAGAGGAATGGCCAGCAGGAGGTGATAGTGCCTCTGTATAAGTCTTTGGTGCGATCTCATTTGGAGTATTGTGTGCAATTCTGGAGACCACACCTTCAAAAGGATATACAGTAAACAGGTTGGAGTCAGTACAGAGGGTGGCTACTAAACTGGTTAGTGGTCTTCATTATAAAGCATCTTAATATGCATACTT
Organism: Ichthyophis bannanicus; assembly: GCA_033557465.1. Taxonomy (NCBI): domain Eukaryota; kingdom Metazoa; phylum Chordata; class Amphibia; order Gymnophiona; family Ichthyophiidae; genus Ichthyophis; species Ichthyophis bannanicus. The sequence goes on from CM066038.1 coordinate 327,899,164, forward strand.
TAGAGGAAAGGTGGGATAGAGGTGATATGATTGAGACGTTTTAATACCTCCATGGCATAAATGCACAGGAGGAGGGCCTCTTTTGACTGAAAGCTAGCTCTGCTACGAGAGGACATAGAATGAGGGTGAAAGGGGACAGACTCAGGAGTAACATGAGGAAATATTTCTTTATGGAATAGTCTCTTTCAGTCAAGGTAGTAGAAACGAGGACAGTATCTGAATTCAAAAAAGCATGGGACAAACACAGGATCTCTAAAGGGAAAAAGGGAACTGTTGTAGTGGTTGATATGGAAGGGCAGACTAGATAGGCCATGTGGTCTTTTTCTGCCATCATGTTTCTATGTTTCTATTACACAGTACCCAAGCACACTATCTGTCAAAATGCCAAAAACCCAATTGACCACATCCATCTACAGTTCTGCATGTGGCACTCAGTGTGTGACCTGAATGGGGTTGGTACACCTCCAGATGTGGCTAACAGTGGCCCTGATGCAGCCGTATGTACATGACACAGGGCCCTAAGATCCCTCTGTGAGGTACATTAAGCACCTCTTGTGGAGGTCTGCTGTTCTATGGATGTGGGGGGCATCTCAGGTCAGCCATGCAGATTTTTATTTATTTATTTATTTACATTCTCTTATATACCGCGCTATTCTGCATCAGTGCGGTTTACATTGAACAAACTGAAATTACATTGAACAGGGCATCATAACTTGGAGATAACTATTTTACAGGGAACATGGGCTATGGAGGGGTAAGTGGCTTGCCCAAGACCACAAGGAGCACCTGTGGGACTACAAACCTCAGTCCTTCCAGCCCAAGGTTGCTGTCCTCTAGTGGGATTTGAACCCCCGACCTTCTGGCCTGAAGTACCTTGCCCCAACCTCTAGGCCACTCCTCCACTCCAGATGTTCTCCGACTACAACTACTGCTACTAAGCATTTATATAGCGCTACTAAGCGCATGCAAAGCTGCACAGATACATGTAAGGATGGCCCCTGCTTGCTAGAGCTTAAAATCTCATCAAGACAGGCTATACAACAGCTAAGGACAAGGACACAACCAGGAAAGGTACACAGACACATAGGGGACTAAGTAGATCAAGATCCTAATGCAGCCCCAAAGAGGTGAGCCTTCAGCATGGATTTCAACAGGGGCAGTGATGAAGCCCGACATACAGACTCATGTAGTTTGTTCCAGGCATAAGGAGCAGCAAGGTGAAAGGATCAAAGCCTGCAGTTGGCAGTGGAAGAAAAGGGCATAGACAGTAGCAATCCACAAGAACTGTAGAGTTCACGAGAAGCAGTATAGGGAGAGAAGAGAGAGGAAAAGTAGTGCTTCTTTACACAACAACCCTGCTATGAGACAGTTCAGGTCTGTAGCTGATGTCTGCAGATGTAGGTGTTGTGGCACTGTAGTGTGTGGCAGCGCCTTCACAACATAATGTGCATGGCAGAGGATGGTGCCTGCCATAGCCAGCAATGGTCCCTGATTGATTTTGAGGCTGTGCTATAAAGGGAGGGCACATACTACCACATGTGACCCAAAACATCTGTTATCGTCTGCTGACAATGGTGCCAAGGGCAAGAAGAGGACCTGGCTATGGCCATGACTGTGCTTCACAGAATGAGGTGCACCTGTCAGGACAGACATGCCTATTTACATTGTCCAATGATCAGCCTTCAACCTACCACCTTACCTCTGACAGGTAATGCAACTCCTGACAGAGCTACAACGTATACAAGGGTGTGTGGGTTGTTATGCTATGTCAGCATGGCCACTGACAGGGATGCTTGCACAAGTTCCACCTGTCATTTATACCAGACAGCCTACCAATAGCAAGCCCCCATTGCCTAGGGAACAGAGCCAGCCCAAACACAGATGTATGGAAGTTAGACAAACTTTATGTATGAAAATCTTTTTTTTAAATGGCGATCAGGTAGCAAATAACAGAGGTACATAGAAAAACATGGTGCAAAATATATCTGTACATCATACAACCCATTCCACCTCCCACCCCCCAAATTGCCCCCACAAAACAATCCTGCACATCCGCCCCTTCCCCTGCCAAAAACACCCACACCCTACCCCCTCAAACCCTATTTCCATTTAACCTTGTGTCCTCTTTCTCTTTTTGTTTGTGCTCGTGCTATGATTTCAGTTGTGTTCCAGTTGAATTTGTGTCCTTCAGCGTCTTCATGGATTGAGACCAGAGAGAGTGGGTCCTGTATTTTGCTGGCTAGTTGGTTTTCATGTAGTCTATCCACCAGATTATATGAACACCAACTAACCAGCAAAAGACACGACCTACTCTCCCTGGTCTCAATCCATGAAGACACGGAAGGACACAAAATCAACTGGAACACAAATAAAATAATAGCATGAGCACAAACAAAAAGAGAAAGAGAATTTCTGGAAGTCTGGTTATCCACCACAAAATCAATAAACAGACATATCAACATAGACCCAATCTACCAATCTCTGCAGACCCAAGAGTTGAGGCACCACCACCAATGCCCAGGAACAGCAACCACACCCCAGCAACCCTCAGGGGAACCAACCAATCAATCCCTGTGAACCAGAGCTGAGTCACTACCATCCACAATATAAGTACAAATGCAAGCATTCATGCACATTACCATCTAAAATCCAACACAGATGATGTCCCCTCAAATGGTGTATACCATGGACTGCCCAAAGAACAAATCAGTTGTTACTAGAGGAGATAACACCTAAGCTATTTTTAGAAGCTCAAATGACAAGACTTCGACTTTCATACTTTGGACACATCATGCAAAGAGAAGGATCATTAGCGAAATATATCATTTGGCAAGACAGAAGGTCAGCACAAAAGAGGAAAGCAAGCAATGTGATGGACTGATACAATAACAGCAGCTATGGATGCTACTCGACAGCTGTCTGACTGAAGACCGAACACAGTTTAGGACAACTATCCAGAGGGTCGTCATGAGTCGGCATCGACTTGACAGCACTTAGCAAAAACTGAGTCTGATTCAAAAGATTGGGTTACTGACTAAGAGTCTGAATTCCTGTTGGACAATAGGTCTCCATAGCTCCCATCAGACCTTACTCCTCATGAGAGGCAAATGTTCCCTCCTGAGGAACTTTCCAAGATTTTGTCAGGGGTATGGTTAAAGTCATATGGCTTCTTCAGAAACAGAGAAGGAATCAAGGAGAGAAGAGTTGGAAATCCTCCAATATTTTGTTGCCCCTAAGGAAGTGGTGACAGTGCCCATGCACTGCATCCTTCAGGGGTTACAGATGGGAATGTGGGAGAATCTTCTCTCTGTATCTCCAGTCAGCAGGAAGTCCAACTCAACATATAGAGTTCAGAAGGCTCCCAGATTCAAAAAGCTGCAGTTCCTGCATCACTCGATAGTTTCTCAATCCGGCCTCAAAAGAGCCAAGATCTCCAAGATCTCCCTGGGAGGGAGGCTCAGACCTTGTACTCTTTAGGTAGAAAGATGTTTCAAAATGAAATGCTTGCTTCTTTCATGGCTTCTTACCAGGTCTACATCGGCATATTCTTATGGGACATCATGCACAGCCTAAATGATATGTCCTCTTTTCTTCCTCAAGAGAAACTCTTGACAGTATCATTCCATAGTGAGACACAGGAAGAACTGCTCAAAGTACTTTGTCCAAATGACATACTATATCTTCGATACAGTATCAAGGACTTCCTCAATGAATACTGGCGCCTGGCAACTCATGTATATGGCCTCAGACTTACAACCAAACATGCAGGAACAGCTTGCAGACGTACAGTGCTGTGAAACAATTTCTTTGGAGATAAAGTTCAAAAAGCTGCTTCTACGATTAAGCAGCATTCTGATACACTCAGAATATTCTCAAGGTGTACATTCGACCTGGCCTCCTATTCCAGGAGGTTTCACAATATAGGTCAGCGGAAATCCTACTACTCTCAAAGGTGTAGGCATTTTCCTACCTCCTATGCTTGTTCTAAGCAGAAGTCACAAAAACCCAACAAGCACTTCAAACAAAAGCAGGGGTGGGGTTTTGACTGCTTTCTTCAGAGCACAGACTTTCTTCCCATATCCATTTTGGAGGACCCCCCACCCCAGTTTGAGGGAGGCTCACTCTCTTTGCCCAGAGGTGGTCATTAACACACCCCATTCTTGGGTCTCACAAATTGTCCACAAGGACTACAAACTTCATCAACTTCATCTATTTGAACTCCCCTTTATCTATTCAAGCTCACTCCAAATTCCCACTGATGGTCTACTCTCACTACCAATGGCACAAGGAAATTTCCACTCTTCAGATCACAAACAAAATTGAACCCATTCCACCATGGCAATAAGGACAGGAATTTTAATCTAAGCACGCCCTGATCCCCAGAAAGACAGGGGAATTCCAGCCCATCCTAGACCTAAGAGACTTGAAGAAGTATTTGGTCAAAGATAATATCAGAATGATTTCTCTAGGCACCCTTCTCCCCTTTCTTCAAAAGGGGGACTAATTATGCTCTCTAGATGTCAAAGATGCTTATACACACATACAGATACTTCATGTGAGTAGAATGTATCTCAGATTCATCATAGGGAACCACCACTACCAGTATCACGTACTGTCCTTTGGCTTTGAGGCAGCCACTTGGGTTTTTACCAAATGCCTAGATGTAGTTGTAGCCTTTCAATGCAGGCTGGAAGTGCATGTGTTTCCCTACTTGGATGATTAGATGCACAAGAGCACCACAATAGAAGGAGCTCACAAATCAGTGTGGGTTACCATGTAAGTGTTGGAAATGCTAGGGTTCATCATTAATTACCCCAAGTCCTACCTCAGCCTGTCACAATAATTTAAATTTATAGGAACTCTGCTGGACATAACTAGCAAATTCTTTTCTTCTGCACAATAGGCTATCCCACTTGATAGCGACAGTGCAGGAGTTTCAAAAGAGTCAGCAGAAATCGGCTCAAGCCAAGTTAAGAATATTGGGCCACATGGCATCAACTATTCACGTCGCTCCCTTGGCACATCTCTATGTGAGACAGACCAACACAGTGGACCCTGAGCACTCAGACTCAAGCCCTGGAAGACTCAGCAAACTACTCTGTGATTTGCCACTCCAGGAATCCCTGACCCAGAGAACTCTTCACTCCAATCTGGCCAAGGGGCTTCCCTTTGAAATTCCATCCTACCAAAAGCTTCTCACTACAGATGTGTCAAAGCTGGGCTAGGGAGCTCATCTCAATGGATTCCACACTCCGGGCACTCGGTCCACCACGAAAGTCCATCAGATCAACTTCTTGAAATTGAGAGCGATAGCAAATGCTCTTTCAGCAACAGGTTAGTCAACCAAATTGTAATGATTGAAACAGACCATCAGGTTGTCATGTTTTACATCAACAAGCAGGGAGGAAGTGGATCATACCTCCTGTGTTTGGAGACTGTCAGACTGTGGAACCCTGCAATCTCTCGTGGGATATAACTAAGGGCAACTCATCTGCCTTGCAAAGAGACTAAGTTGTGTCCTTCAACCACAAATGGATCCTGGACGGGAGATTGACCTCCAATTAGGTCTTCAAGTCTTCTGGCATAGGTTCCAAATCATTTTGGTTGCTCTCTTTCGGGAGTGGGGCAACCCCTTAATAAATCTCACCACTCCTCAGACTGCCCAGGTACCTCAGTCCTGCTCCAGAGTGGGGTGACAGAGCAAACTAGCCTCAGATGCCTTCCTTCTCAATTGGGAGAGGATCTTCTGTATGCATATCTTCCAATTCTTGTTTATTTATTTTATTTAACAATTTTTCTATACCGCCTTATCTTAAAATCAAGGCAATTTACTAAAGAACTTCAATTTACAGAGAACTTTCAATACTAACAATTAAACATTAATCCAATACATAAAAACTTCTTTAGCAAATATAGGGAGGGGGAGAACTGTAAATGATAAATTATAACTTATAAGGTTATGTGTATGTAGGAGTTCATGAGTCAATTCTTATTGTGAAGACTCTCCTGAAACTCAAAAGCAACAGAGGCGTGATCATTCTCATTGCTCTTTATTGGCCCCAGTAACTGTGGTTCCCCTTCTTCTGGAACCCTCCATCCAAGAAGCAATACATCTGGGTAAAGCACCAAATCCAATTTTTCAGGATGGCGGCCCGATGTTGCACCCTAATATAGAATACAGAATCCCTAGATCTCACAGCTTTCCTTCTCTGTGAGTTAATGATTAACAGTGAAACTGTATGAACAGAAAAAGTACAGAAAAAGTCCTTTGCTTCCCGTAAGAACTTTGAAATTGTATGAACAAGGAGCATGCATGAGACTTACTGTAAACATCAACCAATGGGGAAAACCACGATAGCAGGAAGGGGAAAGATAAAATGTATAAAAGGAGTGAGATGGAATAAAGATTTGTGCCTGCTATAGTGAGCGACACCCGTTCTCGCGAGAATGAAATAAAAATTCTTCACTGGACTCCTGGTTCTGGAATTCGATTTATTTCCATTTAGAACAAATTTGGGGCCTCGCCCGGGATCCCGCCATCATGGGGGGTCCCTGCCAGGGCTAATGAGGAGGCGCGCCCTGTTGAGTTCAAATGGCCTCGGGCTGAGGCAGGGATCTCCACCTATGCACTGGCAAAAAGAATCTCGTGACTGAAAGAGAGTAAAAGAGCCAGATTACAGTGAAGGAACTGTAGTTTCCTGAAGCTAGTGGGCACGATCGCGACAACCAGGCAACTCCATGCATGGACCAAGGTAAGAAATTAAGGCTGTAAAAGTATTACCTTGGTGGTTGGGCATCGAGGTCGGATGTGTGAGACGAGTCTCTGACTCGAAGCGAGTGAGGAGTCCTGATCTGCGGTCCCGACACACCCGCAAGGAGTGCGGCCGGAGATGGATGAAGCGAAAGCAGGGAAAAGGAAAGAAAGCAGCCTGTAAAGCCTCGATGGGTATAAAGGGGTCCAAGACAGATCCAGGTAGGTCAGGGTCTAAGGCTATAAACCCTGGGGACATACCTCCCGACAACCCACTGGGGAGGATGCTGAAACACTGGCAGGAAAGTGCAGGGGCAAAAGAGAAGAGTAAGGTCAAAATGATACAATACTGTTGTTTTGTATGGACGAAGGAGCCCATATTGCCCCCAGCCATCTTCTGATTGAAATTTGGGGCAGATGAGCCTTGGATATGCCAGGCATTGAAATTATATGTATCCAGTACAAGGGTCCCCTCTGAGGAAGAAGTGACATATGCAGTGGCATGGAAGGGAGGAGAGGGGTCAGGAATGTACCTGTTAAAGGTAACGGGAGGTCAGCAAAAAAGAACAAGGGAAAGGGAAAACATGTACCTGGATAGGATCCCCTCCAATATCTGCCTTCCCCACCCCCCCAAGTTAATCCCTTATACCCTCCTTTATTGAGTGCCATGGAGAATGGGGCACCACTTGAATTAGAACTGTGTCAAGGAGGAACTACGGCCACTGCCCCACCCCAGACAGAAGAAGATGATAAATGGGAGGATGTGACATTATAGGATATCAGACTCGAGTGAGACCAGACTTGAGGGACGTCCCCTTACATGCAGGAAAAAGCCTGGTGAGGATGGGTCTTCCCGGGTAATATTTTATTTATTTATTTATTTACATTTCTTTTATACCGCACTATTTATCATCAGTGCGGTTTACAGAGAACGAAAATATTCACATGCGCAACAAGCTGTCATGAGTTTACATATAACAGGGCAAATAACCAGGAATTAACAATGGGAAACATTATACAATAAATAAACTATATACAGTACTGTTATTATTTACATTATGTGCAGCGTAAGAAATATAAGGGAAAAGACACAATGGGTATGCTGTAGTAGTGGAAGAGGAAAGACTCTGCCTGCTGGACGCTGGCAGGTTACCCAACAGTTGGTCAGCTCAGACCTGTGAGCTATATGCCCTGAACCAGGCTTTAAAGTTACTAGGAAATGAAGAAGGGACTATCTTCACAGATTCAAGATATGGTGGTACATACCTTTGGGAAAATCTGGGGAGAAAGAGGGTTGATGAAAAGCAAAGGAAGGAATTGGTGCACGAAGAGCTAATTAAACAGGTATTGAAAAATCTACTGTTACCCCGGGAAATTGCAGTGGTCCATGTGAATGGACACCAAACGGGGAAACAGAGTGGCAGACGAGCAAGCCAAGGAAGCAACCCTAAGAGAGGAACATACTCCAATCTATAGCCTCATCCCAGAAGTACTTAAATCAACCCAGTGCCCTAACTTTACAAAGCAAGAGGAGCAAAAATTAGAAGGATTGGGGGTGTTTGAACTGAAGAAGGGAAGTGGGTACTTCCAGACGGGAGGGAAATGGTGAACAAACAGATAATGTGGGAGATTATGGCCATTTTGCACCAAGGAAGTCATTGGGGGGTTCAGGCCATGTGTCATGCCATCCTAAGAAGATGTGGGTGTGTGAGTATTTATACTGTAGCCAAGCAAATATGTGAAAGGTGCCTGATATGTCAGAAAACAAACAAACAAGTGTTGAGGAAACACCAGATGGGAGGGAGGGAGCCAGGGCTCCGTCCTTTCTAGAGTCTACAGGTGGACTATATGGAATTTCCCCCCAGTAGGAAGGGTAAAATATCTTCTGGTGATGGTGGACCATTTGACGGGGTGTGTGGAAGCATACCCCATGCCAAAAGCCACGACCGCCTGGGTGATGAAGGTATTGTTAGAACAAATAATACCCAGATACGGAATGGTCACCAGGATAGATTCAGACCAAGAGAACCACTTTATGTCCAAGATCCTTAAGGACTTGGTGGATGCCTTGGGAATAAGGTGGGACCTCCACACCGCTTGGCATCCACCGTCCTCAGGAAAAGAAGAACGTATGAAGCAAACAATAAAGGGACAACTAGCAAAGTTAATATTGGAAACTGAATTACCCTAGACAAAATGCCTGCCCCTTAGCATTGTTAAGTATCAGAACAGCCCCCAGAAAAGATATAGGGTTATCGCCCTACGAAATGCTGTTTGGCCTGCCCTACATGGGACAATCGAGGGAACCACCCTAGTTTGAGACTAAGGATAAATTCCTCAGAGAATATATACTTGGGTTGTCTTCTTCTTTCTCTTTCCTCGGGAATAAAGGACCGTTGGCACAGACGCCGCCCCTGGAGTTCGCAGTATCAAACCAGGACAGTGGGTCCTGGTAAAATCCTGGAAAAAGTCAAAGCTACAACCAAATTAGGAAGGTCCATATCAAGTCTTGTTGAAAACAGAGATGGCTGTGAGAACAGCAGAGAAGGGCTGGACCCATTACACCCAAATTAAAGGCCCAGTACCAGCACCCATTGATGAACAGTGGAGCGCTAAAAAGACCCAAGACCCGATGCTTTTGACTTTGACAAGAGGAAGGACACAAAATTGAACTCGAAGGGGACATTAGCAGTCTCTTTCAACAGATGGGAGGGAAGTAGAATATGTGGCTGTGGATGGGTCTAGGGGGAATGTAGCTGGTAATGGCCCAGTATGTCCCCTACGAACACAAACCTCCCGGGAGGGAGGTTTGAGTTCGCCAGAGGGAAAGGCTGGACAGATGAGGAAATAAAAACCAGGACCAAATGGGGGAGGGCATACCCTGAAATTTTCACAATAACAGTGCCCAAAGGGGAAGGTCCAATCAGCCTGAAGTTCGATGCATGTCAGGGAATAGAATATGGGGAAGAATATTAACGAGAAACTACAGCAATAGTCACAAATATCTTTGCCCCAAAAATAAAAGGTCCCTAGAGTTTGGTAAACCATGTTATGCATGGACAAGGGTATGGTCGACAACAGAGGAAGGAGGATGGGTGACTCCGGAAACTCAAGGTCACCCTTTGACTACTAAAATAAAAAGAGAGAAAGGCTCTCCCTAATTGTAGGTAAAATTAATGTAACCCAGTAGTAATTATCCTTATGGATCGAGTTGATCTGGTAGATGGGACGTATGGGTTAGGGATTGAGGTAACAGGGCAAGACCAGGTAGGAAGGCTAAGAAAGCGTAGTTACTTACCTGTAACAGGTGTTCTCCAGGAGCAGCAGGAATCAGTCCTCACATATGGGTGACGTCGGCGCCGACGGAGCCCTCGTGGAGCAATTTCCGCAGCTTTCAAAGAAAGCCTTTGGGAATTGCAGCGCGCATGCGCGGTCCCCTTCCCGCCCAAGGGTGCCATCTTGCTCAGTCAGATGACATAGCTAAAAGACAGCAAAAAAAATTTAGCAAAAACGAAATGATAGGACTGCAACTCCAAGGGGAGGAGGGAGGGTTGTGAGGACCGATTCCTGCTGCTCCTGGAGAACACCTGTTACAGGTGAGTAACTACTCTTTCTCCAGGACCAAGCAGGAAGTCAGTCCTCACATATGGGACTCCCTAGCTTAAGGCTACCGGAGACCTCAAGCGGAAAAATGAGCTCCCTCTAGCTCAGTAGCACAGAAGGAAGGAATCTTCTCTGAAAACGCCCCCGACCGGTAGCCCAACATCAGGGCCGGGTAGGAGTTGCCTAAACCTCAAAGAGATTATGGAGTACTGCCTGTCCGAAAGCACTGTCCCTGCGGGACTACCTCTCCAGGCAGTAATGAGCTGCAAAAGTCTGGCTTGAAGACCAAGTAGCGGCCCGGCAGATGTCTGCCAACGGAACAGAGCGGAGATGAGCCACTGACGCAGCCTTTGCCCTAATACGATGAGTCGTGACTCGACCTTCCAACGAGAGGCCGGCCGGCCGCCCCATAAGCCCAGGCGATACAGTCAGCGACCCATATGGACAAAGTACGCTTGGAGACAGGGAGCCCCAACTTATTGGGGTCAAAAGAAACGAAGAGCTGAACAGCCCTCCGATGCTCTCGCGTACGGTCAAGGTAGAAGGACAAAGCCCTCCTACAGTCCAGGGTATGCAGGACCATTTCAGCCCGGCTGGTGTGCGGCCTGGGAAAGAAGGTTGGAAGAACCTCCTCCTGGTTGAGATGAAAAGGAGAAACCACCTTTGGAAGAAACTTAGGGTGAGTCCGTAAGACTACCCTATTCCTGTAGAACCTAGTGTAAGGAGGATCAGACACTAGGGCCTGCAGTTCACTAACGCGCCTAGCAGAGGTAAGGGCTACCAAAAACAAGGTTTTCCAGGAAAGAAAATGAAGAGGGCAGGTAGCCATAGGTTCAAAGGGCGGACAGGTAATCCGCTGCAAGACCACATTCAGATCCCATTCAGGGGCTGGTGGGCGCAAAGGAGGCTTAAGGAGAAGGAGGCCTCTGAGAAAACGAGCCACCAAAGGGTGGCTGGAAAGAGGCCTGCCATCCACCGGGGCATGATGCGCAGAGAGAGCACTGAGGTGGACCCTGACAGAGTTGGACTTAAGGCCAAGATTGGAGAGGTAAAGCAAATATTGCAAGACCACTGCCACCAAGCAGGAGAAGGGATTCTCAGACTGCTGAGCGCACCACACGGAGAACCGACGCCACTTAAGAGCGTAGGACTTCCGGGTGGAGGGCCACCTGGAGGCCAAGACGACCTCCTCCACTTCCCGAGGCAGCAGAAGGGGAGCAAGGACTACCCTTTCAGCAGCCAGGCCATCAGATGAAAGGACCGGAGGTTGGGGTGTAGGAGAGTCCCCTGATCCTGTGACAGGAGATCTGGTTGAAACCCCAGAGGAAGAGGAGTGTCCACCGCCAGTTGCATCAGAAGAGGGAACCAGGGCTGTCTCGGCCACCGGGGAGCCACTAGGATCATGGAGGCTCTGTCTCTGAGAACCTTGAAGAGCGTCCGAGACACCAGTGGCATGGGAGGAAAGGCATACAAGAGGCCTGTGGAACATGGAATCAGAAAAGCATCCGCCGCTACTCTGAGAGGATGCGGTTGTCGAGAGCAGAATCTGGGAAGCTGCCAGTTCAGAGGACTGGCAAAGAGATCCACGGTGGGGAGGCCCCACTTGAGAAAGATCTGCTGAACCACCAATGGATCCAATCGCCACTCGTGTGGTTGGAGGATCCTGCTCAGCTTGTCTGCCAGGTAATTTTCTTGACCTGGGAGATAGACAGCTTTGAGGAGGATGCCGTGAAGGACGGCCCAAGAGCACAGTTTTTGTGCCTCCTGACAGAGAAGGAAGGAGCCTGTGCCCCCTTGTTTGTTCACGTAGAACATTGCAACTTGATTGTCCGTCTGGACCAGCACAGACTGGTGAGAAGTAAGGTGGGAGAAGGCTCTCAGAGCTAGGCGGATGGCTCTGAGCTCCAGGAAGTTTATCTGCTGAGCAGACTCCCAAGGAGTCCAGAGGCCTTGAGTACATGTCCCTTGGCAATGTGCTCCCCAACCCAGGAGAGAAGCATCGGTTGTTAGTACCTGAGAAGGCGGAGGAGATTGAAAATCAACTCCCAGCACCAGGTTTGGCAGATGAAGCCACCACCGCAGAGAAGAGACCAGCAGGTCGGATATCTGTACTGAGTCCGTCAGGCTCCCCGTGGCCTGATGCCACTGAGTGCGAAGGCACCACTGAGCAGGTCGCATGTTCAGGCGGGCATTGGGGGTCACAAGGACCGTGGAAGCCATATGGCCGAGCAGTCTCAGAAATTGCCTGGCAGAGACCAGGGAATTGCTGCGAAAGTGGCTGGCGAGATCCATGAGCCTGTGGGCCCTGTCCAAAGGCAGGAAGGCCCGCGCCTGAAGTGTGTTCAACCTGGCGCCTATGAATTCGAGATTTTGAGAGGGGAGCAAAGTGGACTTTGCGAAGTTTATGACAAATCCCAAGTGCTGAAGTAGAGCCACAGTGCGATGGGTGGCGTGAGTGGCCTCTTGGGAAGACTGGGCTCTGATGAGCCAGTCGTCCAGGTATGGAAACACAAAAAGGCCTTGAAGTCTTAGATAGGCCGCCACCACTGCTAGGCATTTGGTGAACACCCTGGGGGCAGAGGATAGGCCAAAGGGTAGTACTCTGTACTGGTAATGATTTCCTCCCACAACAAACCTGAGATATTGTCTGTGGTTTGGATGAATAAGGATGCGAGTATAGGCATCCTTTATATCTAAGGAGCATAGCCAGTCTCCCTGCTGGAGGTAGGGCAATAGGATTCCAAGGGTAAGCATCTTGAACTTTTCCCTTGCCAGGAACTTGTTGAGGTTTCGCAAGTCCAGGATGGGTCTGAGGCCTCCTGTTCTTTTTGGTATCAAAAAGTACCTGGAATAAAAGCCGTGACCTCTCAGGTGGTGGGGCACCGGTTCCACAGCCTGTTCCTGAAGAAGACTTGCCAACTCCTGAAGGAATAATTCCCTGTGCAGAGGGAGTCTTGGAGGCTCTCCTGGAAAGTAGGAGGGAGGTACCTGGTGAAAGTGTAGAAGATAGCCTTTCTGAACTATTTGAAGCACCCAGGTATCGGATGTGATGGCCGACCACCTGTGGGCAAAGTGGATCAGCCGGCCTCCTGTGCTGAGAGAAACCAGCGGAGGGGAAGAGGCTATGCTGACGGAGTCAAAAACCCCCACCATGCTGAGCAGGGGCCGGTGTTATGGGCTTGGGGGCCTGCTGCCTACGGGACCCATTACCCCGTCCCTTGGCCTGCTGACCCTGTTGGGGAGCTGCTGAGGCCTGATAATGAGGGTAGTGTTTATAGGCAGCCGCCTTCCTCGGGTAAAAGGGCTTTTTCCCCGAGCCCTTCTTCTTCTGAGAAGGGGCAGAGGTTTTTCTGGACAGCCGAGTCCTGGTCAGAGTCTCGGTCTCGATCTGTGCAGCCTTTTCAGCCATGGGCTTGCCAAAGAGGTTTTCACCTCTGCAGGGGACATCGACCAACTTGTCCTGAACCCATGGCTCGAGGTCGGATGACTGAAGCCAAGCCTGTCGGCGGGCACCGATGCCGGCTCCGGCTATTCGAGCCGATGCTTCGAAGCCATCATAGGCTGCTCGAGAAATAAACTTCGAGCACTCCCGAATACCAGTGGACAAGGCTTGGAACCTCTGCAAAGGTTCCTCGGAGAGACCAGCAGAGAACCCGGCAATCTCCTTTGCCAGGTCCCGGAGATACATGCCCATATAGAGCTAGTAGGTCTGGACTCGACAAGCAAGCATAGAGCCCTGGAAGCACTTCCTACCGAGGGCATCCAGGTTCCGGGCCTCCCGGCCGGGAGGCACCGAGGAGTGCATCTTCTGACTCTTGAGTCGATGCATGGCCGATTCCACCACCATGGAATGGTGCGGTAGTTGTGCCTTCTGGAACCCGGGGCTCTTGCGGACTCGATAAATGGAATCAACCCACTTGCTTAACACCGGCGCCGACGCCGGACTCTCCCACATGCGGAAGAGAAGTCGCTCCAGCATCGGAGGAACCGGTACAGTAAAGGCCTCCTTCGGGGGAGAGTCATACAGGAGGGCATCGAGCTCTTCGGCTCGAGGCTCCTCCTCGGGATCCGTGGGGAATGCCAAGGCCTTGGCCATATCCTGCACGAAGTCCGAGAACCGGGTGTCCTCCGGGGGGGACCGTCTCCGAGGTTCGGACTCGGGCGAGTCCGATGGGACGCACCGAGTCCGAAAAGTACCTGGGGACTCTTCGTCCTCCGTTTCCCAGCCCGACTCCTCAGTGGAGGAATCGAGCGGCTCCGGTCGGACGGGCACCGATGCCCTCCGCCCCGACGCCGAGGCCGGCGTCGACGACCTCGGTCCCGAACGGGAGGCCGAGGGAGACCGTGACCGAGGATCGACTCAAGCTCGCATGGACTCGAGGATCGGCTCGGTCTCCGGGGTTGAATTGGATGTCGACGTCCCGTGTGTCGGGGCAGATGCACCGGTGAGGCCAGCGATCAATGCCCGCTGCTGGTCCATGAAGGCAGCGAAACTGCTCTCCAAGGCCGTCAACCTGAGTCTGAGCTCAGGAGACCCAGCAGCCCCCAACTCGGGCCCCGACGGCGTCGGGCCCGGCGTCGGCTCCTTCGGAGGCGAGTCCACGAGGACTACAGTACTCACGTGTCCAGGAAACTCCATCTCGAGACGAGGATGTTTCGAAGGCCTCTCCGACTCCGAGGACCCGGGACGGCTATCGGGGCTATGCGACCTGGCCCTCGAGGAACCAGGAGCGTCCACCGACGCCGCCCTCGCGGATTTCTTCTTCCTATGATGTTCCCGGGCAGGAGACCCCCGCTCAGAGGAACTCCGACGATGCTCAGGACCGGAGTCCCGGGACGTTGAAGCCTCTGACGAGGTCCGGGCCCGGCCGGACGCGAAGTCAGAGAAGATTCGTTCTCTTTGATGCTGCCGACTCCTCAACGCTTTTGAGGACATTTTGCCACACGGACCACAGATCATCGGGTCATGATTGGGTCCGAGGCAGCGGAGGCAGCAGTTGTGTGTGTCGGTAAGAGACATAAGTTTCTTACACCGATCACACTTCTTAAACCCGCTGGCAGCCATCGGGGGAAAAAGGGCCCCTGCGAGGTCAAAAGACAGGGCTGCCAGTGAAAAAAGAAAAAATGGCGGGAACGCCAGTCACGAAGGACAAAAACCGAAAAAATAAAGAACGGACTCGACACGGCGTATCGGTAAAAGGATCCGGCGTCGAACCGAGAAAAGAATAGTAAATAAAATCAACTTTTTCAGCGGCGATCACAAACAGCATCTGTAGGGCTCCGCGTAAAAAAGAAGACTGAGCAAGATGGCACCCTTGGGCGGTAAGGGGACCGCGCATGCGCGCTGCAATTCCCAAAGGCTTTCTTTGAAAGCTGGGGAAATTGCTCTGCGAGGGCTCCGTCGGTGCCGACGTCACCCATATGTGAGGACTGACTTCCTGCTTGGTCCTGGAGAATCAGCCCTCACATATGGGTGATGGGAGCATTTCACCAGCTTTCAAAGAAAGCCACTTGAGGGCATAGGACTTTCTGATGGACTGCCTCCTAGAGGCCAAGACCACCTCCTCAACTTCCTTAGGTAGAAGTAAGGGAGCTAGCACTATCCTTTCAGCAGCCAGGCCATCAGATTGAGGGACCTGAGATTGGGGTCCAGAAGGGAACCCTGCTCTTGAGACAGGAGATCGTGTTGCAGCCCCAGAGGGAATGGGGCTTCCACCGCTAACTGTAGGAGGAGTGGAAACCACAGTTGCCTCAGCCATCTGGGGGCTACCAGAATCAGCGAGGCTTTTTCCCGGAGGATCTTGAACAGAGTTCGGGCCACCAGGGGTTATGGGAGGAAACGCATACAGGAGATCCGTTGACCAAGTGATCAGAAAAGCATCTGCTGCAATCCTCAGAGGATGCAGCTGTCTGGAGCAAAACATGGGCAGTTGACGGTTTAGTGGACTTGCAAACAGATCGATAGATGGAAGTCCCCAGTGGAGGAAGATCTGCTGGACCACCAGTGGATTCAACTGCCATTCGTGGGGCTGGAGAATCCTGCTTAGCTTGTCTGCTAGGAAGTTTTCCTGACCAGGTAGATCAACTGCTTTGAGAAACATGCCTTGTTTGACCGCAAAGGAGCAAAGGTCCAGTGCCTCCTGACATAGGAGTCTGGAGCCTGTGCCTCCTTGTTTGTTCACGTAGAACATTGCTACCCGATTGTCCATCTGAACTAGGACAGACTGTTGAGAGAGAGCATGGCAGAAGGTTTAAACATAGAAACATGATGACAGAAAAAGACCACATGGCCTATCTAGTCTGTCCTTCCATATCAACAACTACAACAGTCCACTTTTTACCTTTAGAGATCCTCTGTGTTGGTCCCATGCTTTTTTGAATTCAGTTACTGTCCTCATCTCTACCACCTCCACTGGGAGACTATTCCATGGATCCACTACACTTTCCGTAAAGAAATATTTCCGCATATCACTCCTGAATCTATCTCCCTTCACCCTCATCCCATGTCCCCTCGTAGCAGAACTTGCTTTCAATTGAAAGAGGCTCTCTCCCTGAACATTTATGCCATGGAGGTATTTAAACATCTCAATCATATCACCTCTATCCCGCCTTTCCTCTAAGGTATACATATTAAGATCCTTAAGTCTGTCCTCATATTCCTCAATAGACAACAACTGATCCGTACCAGCACCTCGACCTTGCCCCCCTTCCAGCAACACCAAGGAGTACCTCAAGGATCCACGCTATCAGCCATGCTCTTCAACATCTACCTACAACCACTCTGTTCAGTCATACGTACCCACAACATCAACTTCCATATATATGCTGACGATATCATGCTCTACGCCCCAATTACAACCACAAACCCAACAAATATACATCTTTCAGCATGCTTCTCCGAAGTGTCCCACTGGCTACAAGAAAACAACTTATCCATAAACATAAAGAAAACTGAAGCCCTCATAGTAACAAAAGACCCAGATTTCACACCATCTACACACCTCAACATAGGAACCACATGCATCCAAATACAGCCACAAATAAGATATCTAGGCATTATCATTGACCAAGCGCTAACCCTCAAGCAACAAATTACCAAAACCACAGGAAATATATTCCATAAAGCGAAAACAGTGCAACGCCTCAGACCTCTCCTCGAACCTCAGGACTTCAGGACGGTGATGCAAGCTATGACACTCCCACATCTGGATTACTGCAACATAATCTACCATGGACTACCAGCCACACAGACCAACCCCCTCCGAACTGCATTGAACACCACAGCAAGAATCATTCAGCGAGCAAAGAAAAGCGACCACATCATCCCAATTCTAAGAGACCTACACATATCTCCCTTCGAAGCAAGAACTAAATACAAATCCATCCTACTCACCCACAAAGCCATCCACCAAGCACCGAACACCCAGCTTCGCACCCTGCTGACCCGTCCAGCCCACTGCAAAACAACCAGACAGGCCTCCAGCAACTACCTCACCGTCCCTCACAAAAGAACTAAATGCTCTCAACGGACATGCAACCGAGCCTTTGAACTATATGCACCCTCCCTATGGAACTCTCTACCGAGCCACCTCAGAAACAATAACGATCTTCTATCATTCAGAAAACAGCTAAAAACCATCCTATTCCAAGAATACTTCAAGACAACCCCCACCAAAAAACGTACCAACCCCTGAACTCACCCATCATGAACCTCTGAGCGACAACTGCACTATACTGTCCATGTCTAAAGTCTGTCTTATGTCGAAATCATCAACGTTGCCCACCTGGTGATGGCCCCACCCTGAATACTTAATTTTCCCCACCCTTATATGTAAGACCGCTTTGACCTGGTGAAAAGCGGGATATAAATACAGTTAAATAAATAAATAAATATGCTTTATAATGAAGCCCACTAATCATTTTAGTAGCCACCCTCTGCACTGACTCCATCCTCTTCACATCCTTTTGAAGGTGCGGTCTCCAGAATTGCACACTATACTCCAAATGAGGTTGCACCAAAGACTTATACAGAGGCATCATCACCTCCTTTTTTCTGCTAGCCATTCCTCTCCGTATGCACCTAAGCATCCTTCTAGCTTTTGCCGTCGCCTTTTCTACCTGTTTAGCTACTTTAAGATCATCAGATACAACCACGTCTAGGTCCCGCTCTTCTTTAGTGGACAAAAGTACTTCACCTCCTATACTGTATTGTTCCCTTGGATTGCTGCAGCCCAAATGCCATTACCAACGGCTTTAGAATCGCCGCTGCAGGGGCGCGCAAGAGAGTAGTGATCCCGATGGGGGTGAGAGCGGGAGCTCCCCCTTCCTCCTCAGGCCAGCCAATCAGCCATTACCAACAGCTTTAGAATCGCCGCTGCAGGGGCGCGCAGGAGAACAGTGATCTCGATGGGGTTGAGAGCGGGAGCTCCCCCTTCCTCCTCAGGCCAGCCAATCAGCCATTACCAACGGCTTTAGAATCGCCGCTGCAGGGGCGCGCAGGAGAGCAGTGATCCCGATGGGGGTGAGAGCGGGAGCTCCCCCTTCCTCCTCAGGCCAGCCAATCAGCCATTACCAACGGCTTTAGAATCGCCGCTGCAGGGGCGCGCCCGCGCCTGAGGGCCCTTTGGCGTGGCCCTTAGGCGTTGGACCGTGGCGTCTGTCTCTGGAGTATACACTGATATCATGGACTGGATTGAGATGCCTGCATTCGTGGTAACTTGCTGTTCTTGTTCACCTCCTCTTCTTATCTGTTTGACTGTTTCTGTCCTCTATTCTGTCCTATCACATAAATGGCGTTCTTTTCTATTTTCTCAAATGATATTGTATTGTAAACCGCGCTCTAATGCCTTTTGGCCTGAGCGGTATATCAAATGATAAATAAACAAACATAAACATGACCTTACATTTTTTAACATTAAATTCCAGCTGCCAAATTCTAGACCATTCTTCAAGCTTAGCTAGATACCTCCTCATGTTAACTACACCTTCCTGGGTGTCTACTCTATTGCAGATTTTGGTATCATCTGCAAAGAGGCAAACCTTACCCGACAGCCCTTCCGCTATATCACTAACAAAGATGTTAAAAAGAATCGGACCAAGGACAGATCCCTGGGGCACACCACTGGTAACATCCTTCTCCTCAGAGTGAGATCCATTTACTTGTACTCTTTGTCGTCTCCCACCCAACAAATTTCTAACCCAAGCAGTAACTTTAGGGTCCATCCCTAGGGTGCTCAGTTTGTTTATAAGTCGTCTGTGAGGAACAGTGTCAAAGGCTTTACTGAAATCTAAATACACCACATCTAGAGCTCTCCCTCGGTCCAACTCCCTGGTCACCCAGTCAAAGAAATCAATCAGATTTGTCTGACAAGCGGACAGAGCTAAGCGGATTGCTCACAGCTCTAAAATGTTGATCTGCTGTGTGGCCTCCCAAGAGGACCACAGGCCTTGAGTGCAGGTGCCCTGGCAATGTGCACCCCAGCCTTTTAAGGAGGCATCTGTCATCAGCACCTTTGTGTGTGCTGGAGTCTGAAAAGGTACACCCCTGAGGAGGTTTGGCAGATGTAGCCACCACTGTAAGAAGTTCAGAAGTCGTCTGGACACCTTCACTGTGTCTCGGAGGTCGCCGGTGGCTTGTGTCCACTGATCTCTGAGGCACCACTGAGCAGCCCGCATGTGCACACAGGCATTCGGAGTCACATGTACCGTAGATGCCATGTGGCCCAGGAGCCGCAGGTAGTGCCTTGCGGAAACACGAGAATTGCTTTGGAACTGGTTGGACAAGTCCAGAAGTCTGTGGGGCCTGTCCTCGGGCAAGTAAGCTCTTGCCTGAAGAGTGTCCAACCTGGCCCCTATAAACTCTAAGTTCTGAGAGGGGAGCAAAGTGGACTTTGCGTAGTTTATGACAAAGCCTAGATGCTGAAGAAGAGAGACAGTGCGCAGACTGGCCTGTCGGGCCTCCTAGAGTGACTGACCCCTGATTAGTGAGTCGTCCAGATAGGAGAAGACAAAAATTCCCTGGTTCCTGAGAAAAGCCACCACCACTGCCAGGCATTTGGTGAAAACCCTGGGGGCAGAGGTTAGGCCAAATGGAAGCACTCTGTACTGAAAGTGGTTTCCTCCCACCACAAATCTGAGATATTGTCTGTGGTTTGGATGGATGAGCTTGTGAGTGTAAGCATCCTTGAGATCTAAGGAGCATAGCCAGTCTCCCTGCTGGAGGTAGGGCAGCAGTATTCCAAGGGTAAGCATCTTGAACTTTTCCCTCTCCAGTAGCCTGTTGAGATTTCGCAAGTCTAGGATAGGTCTGAAGCCTCCTGTTCTCTTTGGTACTAGGAAGTAGCTGGAGTAAAAGCCTTGCCCTTCCAGGTGGTGTGGCACTGGTTCCACCGCCTGTTCCTTTAGAAGACTTTGCAACTCCTGAAGGAGGAGGTCTCTGTGTAGAGGGAGTCTTGTAGGCTCCCCTGGTTAGTAGGAGGGGGGTAGCTGATGGAAATGGAGCATATAGCCCTTCTGGACTATGCTCAGTACCCAGGTATCCCCTGTGATGGCTGGCCACCTGTAGTCGTACAGGGTCAGCCGACTTCCTGTGCTGACTGGAGCTACCGGCGGAGGAGAGGCTATGCTGAGGGAGTCAGAAACCCCCTCCCTGCTGTGCAGGAGCCGGGGCTGGCAGCTTGGGGGTTTTCTGCCTACAGGGCCCATGGCCCCTGCCCTTTGGCCTGCTGGCCCTGTTGGGGAGCTGGAGAGGCCTGATACTGAGGGAAGGTTTTGTAGGCAGCACCCTTCTCTGGAAAAAGGGCTTCTTCCCCGAGCCATTTTTTTTTGAGAAGGGGCAGAAGTCTTCCTGGACAGCCTTGTCCTGGTGAGAGTCTCAGTCTCGATTTCTGCAGCCTTTTCAGTCATGGGCTTACCACATAGGTTGTCACCTCGGCAGGGGACATCGATCAACTTGCCGTGCACCGATGACTGCAAGTCTGATGACTGTAGCCGGCCACGGCTACCTGGGCCGAAGCCTCAAAGCCATCATAGGCTGCTTGAGAGAGAAACTTCGAGCACTCCCGGATCCCTGTGGACAAGGCTTTGAACCTCTGCAAGGTTGCCTCAGAGAGGCCAGCCGACAACCCGGCAATTTCTTTTGCCAGGTCCCGTAGGTACATGCCCATGTACAGCTGGTAGGTCTGGACATGGCAAGATAGCATAGAGCCCTGGAAGCACTTTCTACTGAAGGCATCCAGGTTCCGGGCCTCCCAGCCAGGAGGCACCGAGGAATGCATCTTCTGACTTTTCAGTCTGTGCATGGCCGATTCCACAACAATGGAGTTGTGCGGTAGCTGTGCCTTCTGGAATCCAGGGCTCTTCTGGACTCGATAAATGGAATTGACCCATTTGCTAAGAACCGGCGCCGAGGCTGGTGCTTCCCACATACGGAAGAGCAGCCGTTCCAGCATCGGAGGAATCGGTACAGTAAAGGCTTCCTTCGGAGGAAAGTCATACTGGAGGGCATCGAGCTCTTCGGCTTGAGGCTCCTCCTCGGTCTCCTTGGGGAAAGCCAAAGCCTTGGCCATGTCCCAGACGAAGTCCGAGAACCTGGTATCCTCTGGGGGGGGACCTTCTCCGAGGCTCCGAATCCTGGGAGTCCGACGGGATGCACTGGGTCCGGAAGGTGTCCGGGGACTCCTCGTCCTCCATCTCCAATGCCGACTCCGGCAGTGTGGGCCTCGTTCCACCCACCCTGACGGACCTTGGCCCCACACGGGAGGTCGAGGGAGACCTTGGCCGAGGATCGACTTGAGACTTGATGGACTCGAGGATCAGCTCGGTCTCCAGGGTCGACTTGGACGTCGAGGTCCCGGTGGTCGGGGCAGATGCACCGGTCAGACCGGCAATCAGTACCCGCTGCTGCTCCATGAAGGCAGCCAGGCTGCTCTCCAGGGCTGTCAACCTGAGACCGAGCTCAGGAGACTCTGCAGCCCCCGGACTCAGGCCTCGACGGTGTCGGGCCCGTTGTCGGTTCTCCCGGAGGAGAGTCTATGAGGACAACAGATGTTACCTGACTCAGGGACTCCGGCTCCAGGCGAGGTAGTTTGGTTGGCCGCTCTGACTCCGAGAGCCCGGGGGCGGCGGTCAGGGCTGCGCGACCTGGCCCTCGAGGATCCAGATGCCTCCACTGACGACGCCCTTACGAGCTTCTTCTTCCTTTTGTGCTCCCGGGTGGGAGACCCCTCTCAGAGGACCCACGACGCAGCTCGGGGTCAGACTTCCGAGATGTCGAGGCCTCTGACGAAGTCTGGGCTCGTCTGGACGCGGACTCTGAAAAAATTCTTTCACGTTGATGCTGACGGCTCCGAAGCTCCTTAGACGACATCTTGCCGCACAGGCCACAGACCAGCGGGTCATGGTTGGGCCCGAGGCATCGGAGGCAGCAGTCGTGTGTGTCAGTGAGAGACATACATTTCTTGCACCAATCACATTTTTTAAACCCGCTGGCAGCCATCGGGGGAAAAAGGGCTACTGCAAGGTCAAAAGACAGGGCTGCCAGTGAAAAAAAGGAAAAAAGGTGCGAACGCTAGTCACAAAGGACAAAAACGAAAAATAAACTCCGGGCTTGATACTGGTGTACCAAGCTGAGGCGGGATGAGGAACCGGAGAAGGAAACGCGAAAAATCGCAGAAAAATCAACTTTTTACCGGGTGACACAAACTATGTCCGTTGGGCTCCGCGGAAAAAGAAAGACTGAGCAAGATGGCACCCTTGGGCAGGAAGGGGACCGCGCATGCGCGCTGCATTCCCAAAGGCTTTCTTTGAAAGCTGGGGAAATGCTCCGCACGAGGGCTCCGTTGGCGCTGACGTCACCCATATGTGAGGACTGACTTCCTGCTTGGTCCTGGAGAATTAGGGTTCCCCAAAAAAAACAACTAAATAATGAAGTTAAGATGTCAAAACCTGGAGCAGGGGCTAAGGCTGTGAAAGCAGTGGAGATAAATGACCTAAGAGACACTTAGAGATAGAGACTGTGTACGGAGAGATGAATGCCTGGATAGAATGGGTCCGGTATACGGTAGGGAGTCTCAACCATAGCAATTGCTATGCATGCACATCTGGAAGACCAATTGCTCAGGTTGTACCTTTTTCCCTTACGTGAAAAACGTATCCTGATAGAGTACGTTGCATCCTGTCCCTCTTTCAAGAGAGGGAGGCCTGGAGGAACAAGAGCTACAGAACCTTGGGATTGCTCTTTCCACCCGCAGATCCCAAAGAGGTGAGAGTTCCCCCACATTTTCTACTGTGTACGGGAATCACTCCGCCTGCCTCACCAAGAGGGTTCAGAACTACACCAAAGAAGTGGGGAACTTGACTACCTATGTGTACTACCTCAACCTGACAGGGACAGGGGAAGAAGGGAGAAACTACTCCAACCTGATGATTCCTAGGGCCGACCTGTGGTGGTACTGTGGAGAGCACATTCTAAGACCAACGCTCCCTCAACTGTGGACGGAGACTTGCACTCTAGTACAGTTGACCATCCCGTTCACCCTGGCATTCACTCAACCCAACCCCGCTAAAATGGGTCGGGGGAAGCGAAGTGTCCTAGGAATTTTGTTTGATGACAGAATATATCTAGATGCCATTGGAGTGCCTAGAGGGTGCCGGATGAATATGAAGCCTGTAATCAGATAGCGGCAGGATCTGAGTCCCTCTTGTGGGTTATTACCATTAATAAGAATGTAGATTGGATAAACTATATATATTATAATCAACAATGTTTCATAAACTATACCAGGGATGCCATATAAGGAATAGCAGAACAGCTAGACGCTACCAGTAGAATGGCATGGGAAAACCGAATGGTCTTGGACATGATAGTGCGGCAGAGAAAGGGGGAGTATGTGTAATGTTGGGAGGAAAATATTGCACATTCATTCCTAACAACACCGCACCAGATTGGACGATTACTAAAGCCCTAAGGGGGCTGGCTATATTGGCGGAAGAACTGACAGAGAACTCAGGAGTGGACACTTCCCTCACGGGCTGGTTGGAAACATGGTTTGGGAAATGGAGGGGAAAGAGTAGTTACTCACCTGTAACAGGTGTTCTCCAGGAGCAGCAGGAATCAGTCCTCACATATGGGTGACGTCGGTGCCGACGAAGCCCCCATGCGGAGCATTTCCCCAACTTTCAAAGAAAGCCTTTGGGACTGCAGCACGCATGCGCGGTCCCCTTCCCGCCCAAGTGTGCCATCTTGCTCAGTCAGATGACATAGCTAAAAGACAGCAAAAAAATAAAAATAAATCATATGACTGCAACTCCAAGGGGAGGAGGGAGGGTTGTGAGGACTGATTCCTGCTGCTCCTGAAGAACACCTGTTACAGGTGAGTAACTACTCTTTCTCCAGGATCAAGCAGGAAGTCAGTCCTCACATATGGGACTCCCCAGCTTAAGGCTACCGGGGACCCAAAGCTGAAAAATTAAGCTCCCTCTACAGCCTCAGCATATACAAAAAGAATTTTCTCTGAGAACGCCCCCATACGGTAGCCCAACACCAGGGCCGGAGGGTAGGAGTTGCCTATACCTCAAAGAGACTGCGGAGTACCATCTGTCCGAAAGCACTGTCCCTGCAGGACTCCCTCCCGAGGCAGTAGTGGGCCGCAAAGGTCTGGCTTGAAGACCAAGTAGCGGTCCGGCAGATGTCTGCCAACGGAACAGAGCGGAGATGAGCCACTGACGCAGCCTTCGCCCTGACCCGATGAGCCGTGACTCAACCCTGCAATGAGAGGCCAGCTGCCCTGTAAGCCCAGGCGATACAGTCTGCTACCCAAATGGACAACGTACACTTGGAGACAGGTAACCCCAACATATTAGGGTCAAAAGAGACAAAGAGCTGGACAGCCCTTCGATGCCCCTGCGTACGGTCAAGGTAGAAGGACAACGCCCTCCTACAGTCCAAGACCATCTCAGCCCGGCTGGCATGTGGCCTGGGAAAGAAAGTTGGAAGAACCACGTCCTGATGGAGGTGGAAGGAGGAGAGAACCTTCGGAAGGAACTTAGGGTGAGTCCATAAGACTGCCCTGTACCTATAGAACCTAGTGTATGATGCCTCTGACACCAGAGCTTGAAGCTGGCTCACTCGCCTTGCTGAGGTAAGAGCTACCAAAAACAACGCTTTCAAGGAGAGAAAGCGCAAGGGACAAGTAGCCATAGGTTCAAATGGTGGGCAAGTAAGCCGCTGCAAGACCACATTCAAATCCCACTCAGGGGCAGGTGGACGAACTGGAGGCTTAAGCAAAAGTAGACCTCTGAGGAAGCGAGCCACCAAAGGGTGGCTTGAGAAAGACTGACCCTCCACCGGTGAATGGTGCGCAGAGAGAGCACTGAGATGGACCCTAACAGAGTTGCATTTAAGGCCTAGATTGGACAGATGAAGCAAATATTGCAGCACCACTGGTACCAGGCATGAGAAAGGATCCTGCTGGTGCTGAGCACACCAGGTGGAGAACCTATGCCATTTGAGGGCATAAGACTTCCGGGTGGACTGCCTCCTAGAGGCCAAGACCATGTCCTCCACTTCCCTAGGCAGCAGTAAGGGTGCTAGAACTACCCTTTCAGCAGCCAGGCCATCAGATTGAGGGACTGGAGGCTGGGGTGTAAGGGAGATCCCTGCTCCTGAGACAGGAGATCGGGTTGCATCCCCAGAGGAAGAGGAGTGTCCACCGCCAGTTGCAAAAGAAGCGGAAACCAGGGTTGCCTTGGCCACCTAAGAGCCACCAGGATCACCGAGGCCTTGTCTCGGATCACTTTGAACAGTGTCTTGGGCACGAGGCGTAGGAGGAAACGCATATAGGGGGCCTGTAGACAGTGGAATGAGAAACACATCCACTGCTACTCTGAGAGGATGCGGTTGTCTGGAGCAGAACCTGGGCAGTTGACAGCTCTGTGGACTGGCAAAGAGATCTATGGTGGGAAGACCCCATCTTAGGAAGATCTGTTGAACCACCAGAGGATTCAACTGCCATTCGTGTGGCTGTAGAATCCTGCTCAATCTGTCTGCCAGGTAATTCTCCTGTCCAGGGAGATAGACCACCCTGAGAAGTATGCCATGATTGACTGCCCAGGAGCACAGGTCCTGTGCTTCCTGACAGAGAGGTCGGGACCCTGTGGCCCTCGCTTGTTCACATAGAACATAGCAACTTGATTGTCCGTCTGAACTAACACGGACTGGTGAGAGAAGACATGAGAGAAAGTCCGCAGGGCTAAGCGGATCGCTCTTAGCTCTAGGAAATTGATCTGCTGTGTGGCCTCCCAAGGAGACCACAGGCCCTGAGTGCATGCTCCTTGGCAATGTGCACCCCAACCTTGAAGAGAAGCATCGGTTGTCAGCACTTGAGAGTGTGGAGGTGCTTGAAAAGGCACCCCTTGCACCAGATTTGGAAGATGAAGCCACCACTGTAGAGAAGAGGCTAGTAGCTCGGACACCCTGACCTTGTCCGTCAAGTTTCCTGTGGCCTGCAGCCACTGAGTTCGGAGGCCCCACAGGATTGGCCTCATGTGCAGACGGGCATTTGGAGTTACATGCACCGTGGATGCCATGTGGCCTAAGAGCCTCAGGAATTGTCTGGCTGAGACCAGAGAATTGCTGTGGAATTGGCTGGCCAAATCCATCAGTCTGTGGGCCCTGTCCACAGGTAGAAAGGCCTTTGCCTGAAGGGTGTCTAGTCTTGCTCCTATGAACTCCATGTTCTGTGAGGGGCGCAAAGCAGACTTTGCAAAGATTATGACAAACCCCAGATGCTGGAGAAGAGAGACAGTGCGGAGGGTGGCTTGATGGGTCTCCTATGGAGACTGACCTCTGATGAGCCAGTCATCCAGGTAGGGAAACACAAAGAGTCCCTGAACCCTGAGATAGGCCGCCACCACCGCCTGGCACTTGGTGAAAACCCTGGGGGCGGAGGTTAGGCCAAAAGGAAGAACCCTGTACTGGTAATGGTTTCCTCCCACGACAAACCAGAGAAATTGTCTGTGGTCTGGATGAATAAGGATGTGAGTATAAGCATCCTTTAGGTCTAAGGAGCATAGCCAATCTCCATGCTGGAGGTAGGGCAGCAGGATTCCAAGGGTAAGCATCTTGAACTTTTCCCTCTCCAGGAACCGGTTGAGATTCCGCAAGTCTAGGATGGGTCTTAGGCCTCCTGTCCTTTTTGGTACTAGAAAGTACCTGGAATAGAAGCCGTGACCTCTCAGGTGGTGGGGCACCGGTTACACCGCCTGCTCCTTTAGAAGACTTGCCAACTCCCGCAGGAGTAAGTCCCTGTGCAGAGGGAGTCTTGGAGGCTCCCCTGGAAAGTAGGAGGGAGGTACCTGGTGGAAGTGGAGCAGATAGCCTCTATGGACTATGCTTAACACCCAGGTATCCCTTGTTACGGCTGACCACCTGTGGGCATACAGGGTCAGCCGGCCTCCTGTGCCGAGAGGGGCCAGATGAGGAGGAGAGGCTATGCCACTGGAGTCAAAACCCAGGAGCCGGAGCTGGTGGCTTGGGGGTTTTCTGCCTACGGGGCCCATGTCCCTGCCCCTTGGCCTGCTGACCCTGTTGGGGAGCTACAGAGGCCTGAAAGTGAGGGTATGATTTGTAGGCAGATGACTTCCTCGGGTAAAATGTCTTTTTTCCCGAACCCTTCTTCTTCTGAGAAGGGGCAGAGGTTTTCCTGGACAGCCTTGTCCGGGTGAGAGTCTCAGACTCGAGTTCTGCAGCCTTTTCAGCCATGGGCTTGCCAAAGAGGTTTTCACCTCGATAGGGGACATCGACCAACTTGTCCTGCACCCATCGCTCGAGGTCCGATGACTGTAGCCAGGCCTGACGGCGTGCACCGATGCCGGCCGCGGCTACTCGGGCCGAAGCCTCGAAGCCATCATAGGCTGCTCGAGAAATAAACTTCGAGCACTCCCGGATCCCCGATGACAGGGCCTTGAACCTCTGCAAAGGTTCCTCGGAGAGACCAGCAGAGAACACAGCAATCTCCTTTGTCAGGTCTCAAAGGTACATGCCCATGTACAGCTGATAGGTCTGGACACGGCAAGCAAGCATAGAGCCCTGGAAGCACTTTCTACCGAGGGCATCCAGGTTCCAGGCCTCCCGGCAGGGAGGCACCGAGGAGTGCATCTTCTGACTCTTCAGACGATGCATGGCCGATTCCACAACCATGGTTTGGTGCGGTAGCTGTGCCTTTTGGAACCCATGGCTCTTGCGGACTCGATAGATGGAATTGACCCGCTTGCTCAGAACCGGCGTCGAGGCCGGCGCCTCCCACATGCGGAAGAGCAACCGTTCCAGCATCGGAGGAACCGGTACAGTAAAGGCCTCCTTGGAGAGAGAGTCATACTGCAGGGCCTCGAGCTCCTTGGCTCGAGGCTCCTCCTCAGGATCCGCGGGGAAGGCCAAGGCCTTGGCCATGTCCCGCACGAAGTCTGAGAACCGGGTGTCCTCTGGGGGTGACCGTCTCTGAGGTTCGGAGTCCGGTGAGTCCGAAGTGACACACCAGGTCCCAAAGGTGTCCGGGTGTCCGGGGACTCCTCGTACTCTGTTTCCCAGCCCGACACCTCGGAGGAGGAATCGAGCGGCTCTGGTCGGGCAGGCACCGATGCCATCCGCCCTGACGCCGAGGGTACCGGCGTCGACGATCTCATTCCCGAACGGGAGGCCGAGGGAGACCTTGGCCGAGGATCGACTCAGCCTCTGGAGTTGACTTGGACGTCGACGTCCCGGTGGTTGGGGCAGATGCACCGGTGAGACCGCCGATCAGTGCCCGCTGCTGTTCCATGAAGGCAGCCAAGATGTTCTCCAAGGCCGTCAACCTGAGTCCGAGCTCAGGAGACTCAGCAGCCCCCGACTCGGGGCCCGACGTCGGCTCCCCCGGAAGAGAGTCCACGAGGACTACAGTACTCACGTGACCCGGGGACTCTGGCTCCACACGAGGTTGTTTAGCAGGCCTCTCCGACTCCGAAGACCCGGGACGGCATTCGGGGCTATGCGACCTGGCCCTTGAGGAGCCAAGTGCGTCCACCGACGCCGCCCTCATGGGTTTCTTCTTCCTGCGATGCTCCCGCGAGGGAGACCCCCTCTCAGAGGAACCCCGGCGATGCTTGGGATCGGAGTCCCGAGACGTTGAGGACTCTGACGAAGTCCGGGCCGAGCGTGGAGTCAGCGTAGTTACTCACCTGTAACAGGTGTTCTCCAGGAGCAGCAGGAATCAGTCCTCACATATGGGTGACGTCGGCGACGGAGCCCTCGCGGAGCAATTTTCCCCAGCTTTCAAAGAAAGCCTTTGGGAATTGCAGCGCGCATGCGCGGTCCCCTTCCCGCCCAAGGGTGCCATCTTAGCCAGTCAGATGACATAGCTAAAAAACAGCATAAAATTTGCAAAAAACTAAAGCAGATAATTGCAACTCCAAGGGGAGGAGGGAGGGTTGTGAGGACTGATTCCTGCTGCTCCTGGAGAACACCTGTTACAGGTGAGTAACTACGCTTTCTCCAGGACCAAGCAGGAAGTCAGTCCTCACATATGGGACTCCCAAGCTTAAGGCTACCGGAGACCCTAAGCACAAAAATGAGCTCCCTCTAGCTCAGCAGCACAGAAGGAAGGAATCTTCACTGAATTATTACCCACCGGTAGCCCCCATCAGGGATGGAGGGTAGGAGTTGCTCAAACCTCGAAGAGATTTCGGAGGACTGCCTGTCCGAAAGCACTGTCCCTGCGGGACTCCCTCTCGAGGCAGTAATGGACCGCAAAAGTTTGGCTCGAAGACCAAGTAGCGGCCCGGCAGATGTCTGCCAATGGAACAGAGCGGAGGTAAGCCACTGACGTAGCCTTCGCCCGAACACAATGAGCCGTGACTCGACTTTCTAACGAGAGTCCGGCTGCCCCATAAGCCCAAGCGATACAGTCAGCAACCCAGATGGACAGAGTACGCTTGGAGACAGGGAGCCCCAATTTATTGGGGTCAAAAGACACAAAAAGCTGAGCAGCTTTACGGTGCTCCCGCGTACGGTCAAGGTAGAAGTTCAATGCCCTTCTACAGTCCAGGGTATGCAGGACCATTTCAGCTCGGCTGGAGTGTGGCCTGGGAAAGAAGGTCGGAAGTACCACCTCCTGATTGATGTGAAAAGGGGAGACCACTTTTGGAAGAAATTTAGGGTGAGTCCGCAGGACTACCCTATTTTTGTAGAACCGAGTGTAAGGGGGATCAGACACGAGGGCCTGCAATTCACTTACGCGTCTAGCGGAAGTGAGGGCTATCAGGAATAAGGTTTTCCAAGAAAGAAAACGGAGAGAACAGGTAGCCATAGGTTCAAAAGGCGGACAGGTGATCCGCTGCAAAACCACATTCAGATCCCAGTCAGGTGCTGGCGGGCGCAGAGGTGGTTTAAGTAGAAGGAGACCTCGGAGAAACCTCGCCACGAGAGGGTCGCTGGAAAGAGGTCTGCCGTCCACCGGCACATGATGTGCTGAAAGAGCACTGAGGTGAACTTTGACGGAGTTGGACTTAAGTCCCAGATTAGAGAGGTAGAGCAAGTACCGCAAGATCACCGACACCGAGCAGGAGAAGGGATCCTGAGACTGCTGGACACACCAAGCGGAAAAGCGACGCCATTTAAGGGCGTAGCATTTGCGGGTAGAGGGTCGCCGGGAAGCTAGGACGACCTCTTCTACCTCTGCCGGCAGTAGAAGGGGAGCAAGGACTACCCTTTCAGCAGCCAGGCCATCAGATGTAGAGATCTGAGGTTGGGGTGTAGTAGGGACCCCTGATCCTGTGTTAGGAGATCAGGTTGAAACCCCAGAGGAAACGGATCCTCCACCGCTAGTTGCAGCAGGAGTGGAAACCACGGCTGTCTGGGCCACCGAGGAGCTATCAGGTTCATGGAAGCTTTGTCTCGGAGAACCTTGAAAAGAGTTCGAGAGACTAGCGGTATGGGAGGAAAGGCATAGAGAAGGCTTTTCGACCATGAGAGCAGAAAAGCATCCGCCGCTACTCGAAGGGGATGCGGCTGCCGAGAGCAAAAGCGAGGAAGTTGCCGGTTGAGAGGACTGGCAAAGAGATCCATCGTGGGGAGGCCCCACTTCAGAAAAATTTTTTGAACTACCAAGGGATCCAGTCGCCACTCGTGCGGCTGGAGGATTCTGCTGAGTTTGTCCGCCAGGCAATTTTCTTGGCCTGGGAGATAAACGGCCTTGAGAAGGACGCCGTGGCTGACGGCCCAAGAGCAGAGTCTCTGTGCCTCTCGACAGAGAAGGAAGGAGCCCGTGCCCCCCTGTTTGTTCACATAGAACATGGCAACTTGATTGTCTGTCTGGACAAGGACGGACCGGTGAGAAGTCAGGTGGGAGAAAGCCTTGAGAGCCAGACGGATCGCTCTGAGCTCCAGGAAGTTGATCTGCTGCGCAGACTCCCACGTGGTCCAGAGACCTTGAGTACATGCCCCTTGGCAATGCGCTCCCCATCCTAGGAGAGAAGCATCGGTCGTCAGCACTTGAGCCTGCGGAGGAGACTGAAAAGGCATTCTGAGTATCAGGTTCGGCCGATGAAGCCACCATTGTAGAGAAGAGGCCAGCGGGCCGGAGACCCGCACTAAGTCGGCTAGGCCGCCCGTGGCCTGTTGCCACTGCTTGCGAAGGCACCACTGAGCAGGCCGCATATTCAGGCGGGCATTGGGGGTCACGTGGACGGTGGAAGCCATATGGCCGAGTAGTCTCAGGAAGCGCCTGGCTGAGACCAGGGACTGGCTGCGAAAACGGCCGGCTAGGTCCATGAGCCGTTGAGCCCTGTCGAGAGGCAGGAAAGCTCGCGCCTGAAGAGTGTGCAATCTTGCGCCGATGAACTTGAGATCTTGCGAGGGGAGCAAAGTGGACTTTGCGAAGTTTATGACAAAGCCCAAGTACTGTAGAAGAGTCACAGTGCGGTGTGTGGCTTTTGCGACTTCTGGAGAGGACGATGCTCTGATGAGCCAGTCGTCTAGGTACGGAAAGACATAGAGGCCGTGAAGCCGGAGATAAGCCGCCACCACCGCGAGACAT
Organism: Ichthyophis bannanicus; assembly: GCA_033557465.1. Lineage (NCBI taxonomy): Eukaryota > Metazoa > Chordata > Amphibia > Gymnophiona > Ichthyophiidae > Ichthyophis > Ichthyophis bannanicus. Next base: position 327,931,585 of record CM066038.1, read on the forward strand.
TTTGTGAAGACTCGTGGTGCGGAGGATAGGCCAAAGGGCAGTACTCTGTACTGGTAATGATTTCCTGCCACCACAAACCTTAGGTATTGGCGGTGGCTTGGGTGGATGAGGATGTGCGTGTAGGCATCCTTTAGATCCAAGGAGCATAGCCAATCTCCCTGCTGGAGGTAGGGCAGAAGGATTCCAAGGGTAAGCATCTTGAACTTCTCCCGCACGAGGAACTTGTTGAGGTTGCGCAAGTCCAGGATGGGTCGGAGGCCTCCCGTCCTTTTTGGTATTAGGAAATACCTGGAATAGAAGCCTTGACCCCTCAGGTGGTGGGGCACCGGTTCCACAGCCTGTTCCTGAAGAAGACTTGCTAACTCCTGAAGGAGTAAGTCCTTGTGCAGAGGGAGTCGTGGAGGCTCTCCCGGGAAATAGGAGGGAGGGACCTGGTGGAAGTGGAGAAGATAGCCGTCTCTCACAACATGAAGCACCCAGGCATCTGAGGTGATGTTGGACCACCTGTGGGCAAAGTGAACCAGCCGGCCTCCTGTGCTGGGAGGAACCAGCTGAGGGGGAGAGGCTATGCTGATGAAGTCAAAATCCCCCACCCTGCTGAGCAGGGGCCGGTGGTGCAGGCTTGGGGGCTTGCTGCCTACGGGACCCGTTACCCCGTCCCTTGGCCTGCTGACCCTGTTGGGGAGCTGCGGAGGCCTGATAGTGAGGGTAGTGTTTATAGGCAGCCGCCTTTCTCGGGTAAAAGGGCTTTTTTCCCGAGCCCTTCTTCTTCTGGGAAGGGGCAGAGGTCTTCCTAGAGAGCCTAGTTCTGGTGAGAGTCTCCGTCTCGATTTGTGCAGCCTTCTCAGCCATGGGCTTGCCAAAGAGGTTCTCACCTCGGCAGGGGACATCGACCAACTTGTCCTGCACCCAGGGTTCAAGGTCAGACGACTGAAGCCAAGCCTGTCGGCGGGCACCGATGCCGGCTGCGGCCACTCGAGCCGATGCTTCAAAGCCATCATATGCTGCTCGAGAAATGAATTTGGAGCATTCCCGAATACCAGTTGTCAAGGCTAGGAACCTCCGCAAAGGTTCCTCGGACAGCCCAGCGGAGAATCCGGCTATCTCTTTAGCCAGGTCCCTAAGGTACATGCCCATGTAGAGCTGGTAGGTCTGGACCCGACAAGCTAGCATAGAGCCCTGGAAACACTTCTTACCGAGGCCATCCAGGTTGCGGGCCTCCCTGCCAGGAGGCACCGAGGAGTGCATCTTCTGGCTCTTAAGCCTATGCATGGCCGATTCCACCACCATGGAATGGTGCGGTAGCTGTGCTATTTGGAAGCCAGGGCTCTTGCGGACTCGATAGATGGCATCGACCCGCTTGCTTAATACCGGCGACGATGCCGGACTCTCCCACATGCGGAAGAGTAGTCGTTCCAGCATGGGAGGAACCGGTACAGTAAAGTGCTCCCTGGCGGGAGAGTCGTACTGAAGGGCGTCGAGCTCTTCGGCTCGAGGCTCCTCCTCGGGATCCGCAGGGAAGGCCAAAGCCTTGGCCATATCCCTGACGAAGTCCGAGAACCGGGCATCCTCCGGGGGGGACTGTTTCCGAGGTTCGGACTCAGGGGAGTCCGAGGGGACACACCGAGTCCGAAAAGAATCAGGTGACTCTTCCTCTTCAGACTCCCAGGCCGACTCCGAGGAGGAATCGGTGGGGTCGGTTCGGGCGGGCGGAGGCGTCGGCCGCCCCGACGCCGAGGGAGTCGGCGTCGACGACCTCGGTCTCGAACGGGAGGCCGAGGGTGACCTCGACCGAGGATCGACTCGAGCCCGCATGGACTCGAGGATCGGCTCGGTCTCCGGGGTCGACTTAGACGTCGACGTCCCGGCGGTCGGGGCAGAGGCGCCAGCGAGGCTAGCGATCAGTGCCCGCTGCTGGTCCATGAAGGCAGATAGTCTGCTCTCCGTCAACCTGAGTCCGACCTCAGGTGACCCAGCAGCCCCCGACTCGGGCCCCGACGGCGTCGGGCCCGACGTCGGACCCCTCGGAGGCGAGTCCAGGAGGACTACAGGCCTTACCCGAGCAGGCAACTCCGATTCCAGACGAGGTCGCTTCGGGAGACGTTCCTTCTCCAAAGACCCGGGACGGCTATCGGGGCTATGCGACCTGGCCCTCGCGGAACCAGGAGCGTCCACCGACGCCGCCCTCGCGGGTTTCTCCTTCCGACGATGATCCCCGGAGGGAGAACCTCTGTCGGAGGAACTCCGGCGATGCTCAGAGCTGGAGCCTCTGGACGCCGAGGCCTCCGACGAGGTCCGGGTACGGGTGGGATCTGCGAAGATTCTTTCCCGCTGATGCCGCCGACTCCGAAGCGCTTTGGAGGACATTTTGCTGCAGGCCCCACAGATCAGTTCTTCGTGATCTGGGCCGAGGCAACGGAGGCAATTATCGTGTGTGTCAGTGAGTGACATATTTCTGTCACACTGAACACACCTTTTGAAACCACTGGCAGCCATCGGGGGAAAAAGGGCCCCTGCAAGGTCAAAGGACCGGGCTGCCAGCGAAAAACCGAAAACGAAACTGACAAGAAAAATCAGAAAAACCGAAAAATAAGAGAAGGACTCGCAACGGCGTCGCAAGTCCGGGCAGGAAAGAGACCGGCGTCGAACCGAAGAAAAAAGAGAAATAAACGACGAAAAATCAACTTTTTCTGCGGGGACAAGAAGACCACGTCTGTAGGGCTCCGCGGAAAAAAGAAGACTGGCTAAGATGGCACCCTTGGGCGGGAAGGGGACCGCGCATGCGCGCTGCAATTCCCAAAGGCTTTCTTTGAAAGCTGGGGAAAATTGCTCCGCGAGGGCTCCATCGCTGACGTCACCCATATGTGAGGACTGACTTCCTGCTTGGTCCTGGAGAAAGAGAAGATTCTTTCCTTTTGGTGCTGCTGACTCCTCAACGCTTTCGAGGGCATTTTCCCACATGGGCCACAAATCATCGGGTCATGATCGGACCCAAGGCAGCGGAGGCAGCAGTCATGTGTGTCGGTGAGAGACGTAAGTTTCTTACACCGATCACACTTTTTAAACCCGCTGGCAGCAATCGGGGGAAAAAGGGCCCCTGCGAGGTCAAAAGACAGGGCTGCCAGTGAAAAATAGAAAAATGGCACGAATGCTAGTCACGAAGGACAAAAACCGAAAAAAGAAGTCCGGGCTCGATACCGGTGTATCGGGCCCAGGTGGGAAACGGAAACCGGCGTCGAACCGAAGAAAAAACAGATCTATTACCAAAATCAACTTTTTTCTCGGGTGAACACGAAACATGTCCGTCGGGCTCCGTGGAAAAAAGAAGACTGAGCAAGATGGCACTCTTGGGCAGGAAGGGGACCGCGCATGCGTGCTGCAGTCCCAAAGGCTTTCTTTGAAAGCTGGGGAAATGCTCCGCATGGGGGCTCCGTCGTCACCCATATGTGAGAACTGACTTCCTGCTTGGTCCTGGAGAATAGTGGTATCCATAGTTTCTTCACTGATAATAGTAGCAAGGGTATTAACCACCATAGGATGCTGCATAATCCTCTGTGTGAGGGAATTGACCCAGAGGTTGATAGAAACCGCTATCAGTAAAAGGATGGATGTACCGGCTCCCCCACCCTATGGGGAGAAAATGTTTATAATGGAGGAACAAGAGGAAGGGGGAAGCCTGGATGAAGATGAGATCAGAAGGATGCTTAGGAGATTGGAAATCTCCTATGAATTTGTGAAGCAAATGTAAAAAGCAATATAATGGTAAAAACAGAAAAGGGGGAATTGTTGGGGATAGAGAATTTAGGAGATGTAATTTTTACAAGGAATAGTCACATAAACAAGCGTAGTTTTTATAACCATAAAAATCTTTTGTATGACTCTGTTGTATAAAAGCATTAAAGATCTGAGTGCAGTAACAGAAGCTTTCCTTCTCTGTGAGTTAATGATTAACAGTGAAATTGTATGAACAGAAAAAGTACGGAAAAAGTCCTTTGCTTCCCGTGAGAACTTTGAAATAGTATGAACAAGGAGCATGCATGTGACTTACTGTAAACATCAACCAATGGGGTATAACCATGAAAGCAGGAAGGGGAAAGATAAAATGTATAAAAGGAGTGAGATGGAATAAAGATTTGTGCCTGCTATAGTGAGCGACACCTGTTCTTGGGGAATGAAATAAAAATTCTTCGCTGGACTCCTGGCTCTGGAATTCGATTTATTTCCATTTAGAAAAAGTTCCAGTGAGGAAATCACCCCTAAGGGTGGTTACCCAAGAGCTAAATCAAATCTTTCCCAAATTTTCACCAGATCTCCACTGATGCATCCACTATCTGCTGGAGACAAAAAAATACTAAGGTGTGAATTAGATGCATTGACTGGTATAGCAAGATGAGGTCATTAAAAACCCCTGGAATATTTCTGTCTTCACTTCTGCTGGTGGGACGACACAATCCACTTGTCTGGAATAGTCTAAAAGGACGATATGGAAAGGGCTGTGTCCATCAAAATATGAGTTCCATGTGCCTGTTGTTCTGACACTCTGTTGTTTCCCCCTCCCCTCCCGTGTTTTTTTTTGATACAGGCAGCCTGTAGCTAGGGATTCCCATACGTGAGGATTTAATCCTGTTTGTCCATGGAGAAAGTGAAGTTACTCACCTGTGGCACGTGTTCTCCATGGATTGTAGGATAAGTCCTCCCACCTCCTCCTTGGAGTTGAATTCTACTCAGCTATTCAACTGACTGAGGAGATATGGCACTACAGTGGTAAGTGCACATAAGCATGGTAGAGCTTTCCAAAAGTTTCCAGGAGCTGGGAAATGCTCCAGCATGTGGGCTTTCATTAGTGATGTCAACCAAGCATACATGAGGACTTAGCAGGTGTTCTCCATGAACATCAGAATAACAGGTGAGCAACTTTGCTTTATAATTTTCATGTAAAATTCAGAGTTGCCACCTTGCCCTGTCTTAGATGTGGACAAGTGCAAAGTGATGCATATAGGAGAGGATAACCCAAACTATAGCTACATGATACTAGATTCCACATTAGGAGTCACCACACAGGAAGAGTATTTAGGTCATCATGGATGATACACTGAAATCTTCTGTTCAGTGTCCTATAACAGATATTCAGTGGCCCTATCTGGATAGTGCCAGGGTAGTCCGGGGGTGCAGCAGGAGTGGAGACATGATTTATCTGGATAGTGGTGATTTTCAAACACTGCTATCCAAATAATTTTCAGATAACTTAATACAACAAGAAAATGGTCCTAAATGCTATTCAGATAGCAGCAATTTTCAGCCACTATCTGGATAACGGCAATGATTATCCACATAGTTACCACACAATCCAGACATTCAATGCCAGCAACTATCCTGGTAGTGCTGCAGAACATATTGGGGGGAGGGGATATTCAAAGGAGTTTAGTTGGTTAGCATCCAGTTAACCAGCTAAATCACAGCGATCCTTATATTCAGTGGCATTATCCGAATAGTGTCGCTGAATACCCCACAGACTGACTTGGGCAGTCTGTAGGTGGTCCGGGCAGTTATCCATTTAGCAGTGATATTCAGCCACTGACCAGATAACTAAGCCACATAAAGTTAGAACAGTTCAATGGCTGTCCTCATTTTATCCAGTTAATGGTTGAATATCACCATTAACTAGGTAGCCAGCGCTCACTCTGGCTAAACTGGATTTTCAGGTCTGGACACCGGATAAGCTCCATTACTGAATATCCAATTTTAATTCAAGTGGCAGTTGCCAAACACTTTAAACCGCTGACCACTGCTGCTGAATATTGGCCCTATGGATTTTTCTGCCCCTCCCTCCCCACCCCCGGCAACTACTTCAGGATCAATATGCCTACTGGATGGACTCACAACAACTAAATGAAACTGTATTAGGTTTTGAATGTTCAGCAGTCTGCAGGTCTCTGCTGCCATGCTGTTAGCAGGAAAAAGCACTAGAGAAGGGGTGCCCAATTGGCAGCCCACCAGAGGTTTTTGACCGTCCCTTGAGTGACGGACAGATTAAATTAGGGCTCAACAAATCTAAGCTTGAACTGCAGTGAGGAAGTTTTCCAATCTTGCTATTTCAAGTTTCTCAAGACTTGAAACTGCGAGAGCAGCACAAACTTCTTCATCATGCGGCTCAAGCTCTTTGCAGAGCTAATCACAGTGAAAGCAGTAGGGCCTTATCTGCAGCTACAAAAACAAAGATGAGAGACACAGAGGAGGGGACTAAGAGAGGAGAGAACCATCAGGAGTTGGCTGGGGGGATCCAAGAAAGAGGAACACTGCTACTTCTATTACTACTACTGAACATTTGTATAGCGCTACAAGACGTACGCAGCACTGCATAGACATGTAAGAGGCAGTCCCTACTAATCGGAGCTTACAATCTAGTGAAGACAGACAACACAGTAGGTGTAGGCAGGGTCAAGACAGACAACACAGTGGGTGTAGAAAGGGATACATCTAGGGGGAGTGGTAAAGAAACACAAGGAGATTAGGCGAGTCAGGATCCAAAAGCGGCAGTGAAGAGCTGAGTTTTCAGTCTGGATTTGAAAAGGGTCAGAGAAGGCGCCTGACGTATGACTCAGGTAGTTTGTTCCAGGCGTAAGGTGCAGCAAAGTAAAAGGAGCAAAGTCTGACGTTAGCAACAGAAGAGAAGGGCACAGATAGAAGAAATTTGCCAGAAGAGCAGAGTTCCCGAGGGGGGATGTAGGGAGAGATAAGAGAGGAAAGGTAGTGAGGAGCTGCAGAGTGAACGCACTTATAGATCAGCAGGAGAAGTTTGAATGGGATGCAGAATTGGATAGGGAGCCAATGAAGTGACTGGATGATCGGGCATTCTTAACAGGGTCTCCATTGCAAGCAAGGTAATACTGTGTGACTTTTAAATACAAACTCTGTCTGAGAGCTCTTAAAGGGGTTTTGGTCTTCATTTTTAAAAGCTAAATCATTTTCTGTATTGCAAAAGGTGAATTTTTTTGTAGTGTTGGGTAAAGGTCTGCTGATTAGAGTTCACTGTTTTCTTTTTCCAGTTTTCCATTCAGAGCTAGCTCTTTGAAGCCACTGACCTCATCAGTTGTTAGATCCCCCCTATCCACCCCAACTCCTACCCACCCCATGTGGGAATTCTTGCTTTATAAGGCAACTTCCCAATTAGCTACACACAGGGATATAGAACAGTGCTGTTAGAACACACATAAAAGAGATTAACTGCTTTTTCTCTTAAAGGACAGCTGAGGAAAAGTTACGGTCTTTGGTAGGTCTCTCTTGTTTACTTCAACAGGTACTAAAGCTCCACCAAATGAAAGATGGCTGGGAAAAATCATATTGCCAAAGCTGTTGCCCCCATATCAGCTTCTGCCTCTGTCCAGACAGAGAGCCCAATGCCAGTCAAAGACCTGGTTCTATATGCAGGATGCCTGCGAGCTGAAGCCCTCATGAAACAAGTGTAACAGGTGATCTCCGGGAACAGCAGGAATCAGTCTTCACATATGGGTGATGTCGGCATTGACTGAACCCAGCACGGGAAAACTCCCCAGCATCCAATAGGAATGCTTTTGGGAGTGTTGCTCCATGCATGCATGCCTGCCTGCCTTCTCGCCTTCCCTCCTGGTCTCCTCAGTCAGGAGAATAGTGGAGAAAAATTGAAAAAAGTAAAAAGGGGCAACTTGAGGGAACGTGGGTGGGTTGTGAAGACTGATTCCTGCTGTTTCTGGAGATCACCTGTTACAGGTGAGTAACCACGCTATCTCCAGGAACACGCAGGAAATCAGTCTTCACATATGGGACTTCCTAGCCCATGACAACTGAGCGAGGGGAAAAAGAGTCCTGGCACAGCCAAAGGTTGCAGCAGGGATTCAACAGACTCAGCCCATTTGGAGCACTCCTCGCGAGGTAGTCAGGTGGGCAAGCTACCTAGATTTGAAAAAGGTTATGGAGAACAGATCATTTGAATTGAGCAACACTTCTGGAGTTCTTGTCCAGGCAATAGTGAGCTGCAAAGGTATGCAGTAAAGATCATGTAGCTGCCTGGCAGATTTTTGCAATGGAGATGGTACAGAGATTGGCCACAGTAGCAGCCGTGGTTCAGACATTGTGGGCTGTGATATGTTCTTGTAATGATAGGCCAGACTGTGAATAAACAAAAGATATGCAGTCTGCAATTCAGCTAGAGAGAGTCCTCTTGGTAACTGGTAAGCCTAAATGACTGGTCAAAGGAGTGAAAAAGCCGAGAGGATTTACAATGACCTTGTGCACAGTCAAGGTAGGAAGCCATAGATCTCTTGCAATCAAGAGTATGGAGCTGCACCTCAGCCTTGGAGCTGTGAGGCCTAGGATAGAAAGCTGGCAGCGAGATTGACTGGTTAAGATGAAAAGAAGTGACAACCTTCTGTAAGAACTTGGGATGTGTTCTGAGGACAACTTTATCATGGTGGAACCTGGTATACGGCGCATAATCCACCAATGCCTGAAGATCACTATCTCTGCGAGCTGAGGTCAAAGCTTCTAGAAAAAAGTCTTTCTATCTGAGGAATTTTAAAGGAGCCGAGGCCAAAGGCTCAAAGGGGCTCTGCATGAGCTGTGCGAGAACTACATTTAGGTCCCATGTCTTAGCCGGCGGGTGTAGCAGCAGCTTAGAAAATAGCAGACCTCTCATAAATCTTGATACCAATGGGTGTGCTGAGACAGAGCAATTGTCTAAGGCCTGGTGAGAAATGGCTATGGTGTATAAATGAACTCTTACAGAGTTAGTTTTAAGTCCCAACGAGGACAAGTGGAGCAGATATTGTAGGAGATCTGGAACTGGACATGTGAAGGGGTCTAAAGTTCTCTGTGTGCACCACTGTGAGAATCTGTGCCATTTGAAAGCATAAGACAGTCTGGTCAAATCTTTCCCGGAAGAGAGAAGAACGTGCAAAACATCTTCTTGAAGTCCTAAATGAGAGAGGACAAAGCGTTCAGCAGCCAAGCCGTCAAGCAGAGAGTGTTGAGGCTGGGTGCATGAGGGTGCCCTGCTCCTGGGAAAGGAGATCTGGTGCAGAGCCTAGGTGGAAGGGAGGAGCCTGGGCTAGTTGAAGAAGAAGAAGAAACCATGGCTGCCTGGGTCAGTAAGGTTCGATGAGGATCATTGTCCCCTGGTTGGCCAGGAGTTTGAACAATGTCTTTGCTACGAGGGGAATGGGGGAAGGCATAGAGTAGATGTCCTCCCCTAGTGTAGGAGAAAGGCATCCAAGGACTCTCCAAGCGGGGACGGGATTCTCTAGCAAAAGCGAGCATTGCCAGGAGAAGCAAAGAGATCGAGTAGTGGTGTTCCCCACAGGTGGAACAAGTGATGTGCTACTTGAGGTTTCAAGCACCATTCAGGCGGTTGTAAAATGCGACTCAGCCTGTCGGCTAATTGATTTTCCACTTCTGGGATGTATACTGCATGAAGGTGTATTCTCCAAGAGAATGCCCAGTTCCAGAGGTGTATTGCCTCTGTGCATAGAGGGTGAGAGCCTGTACCTCTCTGTTTGTTGATATAGAACATGGCCACCTGATTATCCATCTGGATGGGGACTGATCGGCCTGTCATCTGGTGAGAGAATACATGGATGGCATTGAAGATTGCTCTGAGTTCCAGGAGGTTGATGTGAAGGGAGTTCTCCCAAGGAGACCACTGACCCTGGTGGCGAGACCGTTGAGATGAGTCCCCCAACCTTGCTTTGATGCATTGGTTATCAGGGTAGACTGTGGCGCAGACCTTTGAAAAAGTAACCCCATGACTAGGTTCTGTGGGTTGATCCACCATTGAAGAGATGTTTTCATCTGATAAGAGATTGTGATGAGGTCGGACAGTCGATCTGTGGATTGTGCCCACTGCTACGACAGGTTCCATTGTCTGACCTGCATGTTAAGTCGAGAATGTGGTACCACATGTATCATGGATGCCATGTGGCCTAGTAAGCAAAGGAAGGTCCTGGCCTCCACCACCAATTGGTGTTGAAACTGAATGGCCAGGGAAACTAACCGGACCAGTCTGTCATCTGAGAGAAAAGCTCAGGCTTGAATGGTGTCTAGTCGAGCTTCTATGAACTCCAGATTCTGTGTCGGAACCAGATGTGACTTTGGATAATTTATGACAAACCCCAATTCTTGTAGGTCATGGATGATTTGTTGAAGGACGATAGTGACTTTTTGGGCAGCATCTGCCCTTATCAGCCAGTCATCTAAGTAAGGAAACAGAAAGATGCCCAGTGTCCAAAGGTAGGCTGCCATGACAGCCAGATACTTTGTGAAGACTCGTGGAGCTGTGGCCAGACCGAAAGGCAGGACTCTATATTGATAATGGTTGTTCTGAAAAGTGAAACTTGGGTGGATTAGGATGTGTGTATATGCATCCTTTAGATCCAAGGAGCATAGCCAATCATTTGGTTGAAGGTTAAGGAAGGAGGGGGACCCAGAGAAAACATTTTGAGCTTTTCTTTGACAAGAAATTTGTTGAGATTTCAGAGATCTAAGATAGTCTTAGATCTCTGTCTTCTTCAGGATAAGGAAGTATTGGGAGTAGAACCCTAGGCCTTGTTGAAAGGGAGGGACCTCCTCTATTACTCCCTGTGAGAGCAGAGGGTGGATCTCCTGTTGTAGTATGGATGTGTGTTGGGGATCCGCACAGGGTTGGGCCACAAAGTGAATGGGTGGGAGTTCCCTGAAGCAGAGCTTTAGGCTGCTGCTGACTAGCTTTAAGGTCCAAGGTTCTGAGGTAATGAAGCCCCATCGATATGCAAAATGGACCAATCTCCCTGGAATATGGGGAGGGGATTGTATGGGACAACTGGCTATGCTCCCTTGAAAAGAGTCAAAAACTCTGGATGAGCAGAGGTACAGGGGTAGGTTGTGGTTTAGCTATCTTAGCTTTGCGTGGTTACTTATTACCTTGCTGTCTCTGCTGTTGTTGAGGAGCAGAGTAGGCTGGGTAGGTATGCTAGGAAGAGTAAAGCGTCTTTTTTATGGTAAAATGGTTTCTTGGCAGCAGGTTTCTTCTTGGAAGAATTTGCTGTTTTCCTTGAGAGCCTCTTTATCATAAGGTTGTCAGTTTCAATCTCCTCTGCCTTTTCTCTCTACCTCTAGCCAAAGAGGTTTTCTCAATTACAGGGAATGTTGATCAAGTTATCCTGGACCCACTATTCCAGGACAGATGCTTGAAGCCAGGCTGTCTGCCTAGCACCAATGCAGGCCACAGCTGCCTTGCTGTTGGCCTCAAAAGAATCAAATGTTGCCCTTGTCAGGAATTTAGAGGTATTCTAAATTCTAAATGTTAACCCAGCTGAATACACTGTATCTCTTGCATTAGTTTAAATACTGCTATCTAAACAGCCATTTACCTGCACATGTCTATCTATATAGCCTAATACAGATACACTAAAGTCTAGATAGCCATTTGTTTATTTATTTACCACTACCTAGATAGCTAAGCTAAACTCACTGTGCCTACCTTTAATTACTGTAAACACTACTGCATAACCAACCACTCCTTAGCCATTATATCTGATCAACTCCACTCTGGGTTTTGTCCACCCATCCAACTAACCGCAGACCCAGGGCCTAACACCAAAACTACACCCTTCTTCTTATTAAGTAGAGAATACCAATCAACCCAACCATGTGGACACCCACAATGACCATTTGTCACATCACGCTCGCTATCTGCTGCATATTTCTAGCCCTAACACATAGCACCCTAGCCCTCGTATCCAGGCACAATACCATCTCGGTTCTCCCAGGTTCATGGAGGAACTGGGAAAATCCTCCCTACCACCAGTCAAATGCTTCAGGACATCCATCAAGAGCACACCTAATTTACGTAGCCATCCAACAAAGCAAATCACCCCGAGGGGTATGTAGCACCCATCCCCGCAATTTAAATTGTGCACTCGTTAATGTACGATCAGTCAGGAATAAATGGCCTGCAGTTGCTGATCTAATCTCTAATCATGACCTGGACATCCTCCTCATCACTGAAACCTGGCTTTCCACATCTGACTCCATCATCCTGCACAATCTGGTCCCTCCCAACTTCAATGCTCACCCTTGCTACAGATCTGATAGAAGAGGGGGAGGTTTACTCATCCTAACAAAACAAAATTTGCAATTCCAGATTACTTCCGTCAGTAGCACTACTAACCTTGATGCCATCACCATCTCAAATAAATATAACAACATCAGTTTGTTCTATAGAGCCCCATCACCCTCACCAGATAATTTATCTACCATTATAGATATTGCCGGAAACCCCCAGAATCCTCGTGCTCTGAACTGGGAGATGGGAGATTTCAACCTCCCCGCTCTTAAGGATAATCACGCAGAAGCCTTCACTGATGCACTCACGGAGTTAGGCTATATCCAACTAGTAAATGCCCCTACACACGTAAAAGGTAACAAACTGGACCTGATATTCGCCCCTAAAAATATAATCAATGCCATGTACAAGCTTGACCTCACCGTAAGCCCTGTACCTTGGTCTGACCACAGCCTTATAATTGTCCAGATTCCATCACATCTATTACAAACCAAAAACCATGCCTCAAATGAATCCACTGTTTCTTTCTCAAAATGGTTCCGGCAATTTAATACAGAGGTCATTATGGAGAGAATTCAGCCGCTCCAAAACCCCATAGCTCAAGACCTTGACGAAATGATCAACTCATGGAATGCATGCCTTGACGCTACAGTCAAACTACCTATCACCAAGAAGGTAACAAGAAGAAAGAGAAATGCACCCTGGTTCTCCCCAGAACTCCGAACATCTCTGCTTAAACTCAGAAAGCTTGAAAGACCATGGCGGCGTTCTCGTTCACCCGAGAACCTGGAATTATACAACATACACTTGAAAAGACACCGAGCTGATGTAACAACACGAATGAAACAATATCATGCTGAGATACTACAATGTTCACTAAACAAACCACACAAGCTATTCAGCCTAGTTAAGACCTTATCAAAGGAGCCTGCGCCCACACAACCAAACCTCCCTGACCCCCAAGAATATGCCGACTTCCTGCATGCCATGTTAAGCCAATCCAACACACCTACCACTGCTAACTCACCTCCAAGAAAACTGCAACATACTACAAGTACCACCATACAAACCATCACGGCATTCTCTACCCCATCGGAAAGAAACATACAAGATGTCATCTCCTCCATAAACACCACCACAGCACCCAACGACCCATGTCCAGCATTCTGGGTAAAATCCCTGCGGACCGAACTTAGCCCTTTTCTCTCCAGTCTCTTGGGACTCTCCTTCTCAACGGGGACATTCCCCAAAAGCCTGAAGCAGACAGCAATAAGACCACTACTAAAAAATAGTAAACTGGACCCTGCACGGATGGATTCATACAGGCCAATATCAAGTATCCCACTCTTGGCGAAAATCATTGAGAAGGTTGTACAACAGCAACTTCAACATCATATTGAGACAAGTGCACCCCTTGACCCCTGCCAGCATGGCTTTCGTGAATTGCATGGGGTTGAAACACTTCTAACTACATTATTCAACACCCTTATCATGGGATTGGACAACATTAAACAAGGTTTCGCACTTGTCTTCCTGGACATTGCAGCTGCCTTTGACACTGTATGTCACGAAATACTTCTCTCCCGCCTCAGCGAGAAGGGCATCCAGGGTAACACCCTTACATGGTGTGCATCATATCTAACAGATCGATGGCAACATGTGCGCGCCAGCCCCTCCACCTCTGCACCTTTCCTATAAGAAAAAGGCGTGCCTCAGGGATCATCACTCTCAGCCCTACTATTTAACATTTACATGCAGCCCCTATGTAATTTAATCCATTCCTTCAACATTAACTGTTTAATTTATGCCGATGATGTTCTCCTCTACATGCCTTTCCTGTTAGACAAACCAGACTTCACACCCCTCTCTGCCTGTTTCGATGCTGTTATAGACTGGCTACTCGCGCAGAAACTAAGAATAAATTTTAAGAAAACAGAGGCCCTTTTCCTTACAAGAAATAAAATTTTCATACCACCTAGCTCCCTGAAGGTCAGGGATGCGGAACTCCTAAGCAAGCCTTCAATCCGATACCTCGGAGTTATCCTTGACCAACATCTCATCATGAAGGACCAGATAAGCAATATGGTTAAGGCAATATACAACAAAATCAGAACACTTCGCCACCTCAGACAACTGCTGGAACCAGAAGATTTTCGGACAGTCTACCAAGCTTTAGTGACCCCGCATTTTGATTACGCGAATGCCATATTACATGGCCTCCCAAAAACCACCATAAATCCGCTGCAACTAGCCATGAATGCAGCCGCCAGAATTTTGCAAGGGGCATCAAGGAAGGAACATATAACACCAATCTTAAAAAAACCTTCACTGGCTCCCAGTCCAAAGCAGGATTGCGTTCAAGGTGCTGACACTGTCTTTCAAAGCCATAAACAAATGCTCCTCTTCATCAGTCATAGATCTCATTCAGCCTACACCCCCCAACAGAGTTAGAAGGTCAACTGCTATCAATACTTTGATCCTCCCCAGACAGATCACAAAATGTTCACAAGCAACCAGGTCAAGAGCCTTCTCACTTTATGCTCCTACATGCTGGAACGCCCTACCATCCTTTATCAGATCCATCAAGGACATCACCCAATTTAGGAAAGCACTTAAACACCACCTGTTCCTACAGTACTACATGGATCAGGGACACCCTCTACATCAAACTACGTGCGACGATCTTTACAGACAACCCTCGAAAAACAACCACGTAATTCTGAATCCAAGCCTGCCAGACCCTGAGCCCCCTGACAAGTAACACATTCTCCTCAATTTCATGAAGACCCCTGATGAGCCAATTTGTACTTAGATGATTTATGCCATGATATACAATGTTAATCTACCTGTATATAGTTACCCTGTTAAAATCTCTGCCTATCCCAATGTTTCATTGTAAGTTCATTGCAGTTCAGACTTCCTGCACTGCACAGTTAAATTTCTTGTATACAGTTACCCTGTTAAAACTGTTTTATTGTAAGTTCAGTGCAGAGCTCCTGCACTGTTCAGTTTTGTTAGATGTAAACCGCACTGATCCTAAAGAGCACGGTATATAAGAAAGCTAAATAAATAAATAAATAATATCCTGGGCGTGAGATACTAGAACTTGATGAGGTGCTTGTTTGTCAGAAGGTAGCAGGGCTGTGAACTCAGCCAGGTCTCTAGCCACATCCTTAAGGAACATGCCTATTGTCAGACGGCTGCCTGGGTGAGAATCTTCACAGTCTTGGCAAGTGCATATATCTATATGATTTGCAAGGGATTGTGGGCAATGCAGTTCATTCACACCAGACACAGCTGCTCACAATAATTAGTTGTGCTTTTGGGTAAAGCCATTAAGATATTTATTTATGGGGTTATTTCTCCCAACACAGATATGCTTGGTAGCACATAAATCAGGTTACTTGCTTTCAGTGTTAAACTTGGAAAAACAAAATTAAGAAAACAACATTTGAACTTGTCAGGCAATCAAAGCAAAAGAAATAAGACCTGGTTGGTAACAAACTGGTCTTTTCTGTAGGCTTTAGCTAATATTCTCTTAGCAATGTATCAAACAACAAACAAAAGCCACAAAGAAAGGAAAAACTGTTCTTCTCAGGTTAACTTCTTGTATCTTCCCACATAGATTCAGAAGTGATTCTCTCAGAGCCCACAAGCAATTAGGTAAAGCTCAATTGCTAGCAGTTATCCAGCTGAAACCCCTTAGCTGGCTTGCTTTCTACTGCGTGGCTAGAAATCCTACACAGGAGCTTTTCTGAGTAGATTAAAGAACAAGTTTGTATTTCTTTGTGATTGTTGCTGTACTTTATAACAGAAAATCACCAAAGGAGTTTAGACAGAGAGCAGTCCATGTAAACAGATTCTTCATCCGCTATCACCCCCTCTTCTTCAACAAGCATGGGTTCAATATCATGGATTGGCACAGATGAATCTCCCAATGGAGCACTTTCAGGAGAATACTTGTTTCCCTGCTGTCTTTCAAGGTTATAGCTAGGGCATAGATCAGTGTTCATACCTGAGCTTCCATTGCTGTTAGAGTTCCTCTCTATATAGCCTGGCCAGTATGTAGTCCAGTTCTTATGTCCAGCCTTCCAATCCAGATCCCTGGACACTGGATCTCTCTTCACATACCTTCTGGCACGGGTCTTAGGGTCCCTTCCACGTGCAGCCGTCTCCCTCACAGGTACCGTCTGGAGATTCCTAGCTCTGCAGCACCATTCCTCTGGCTTTCCCCAGTCCAATGGTGTATGCTGGCCCTTGGAATGCCTCCCAGTATACGTACTGCTCTGGACTCTTCTGGACCTCTCAAAGGCTTTTCTCCTCTTTCTTCCAAAGGGTTTCTTTCCCTCTCTGTCCGTCCAGTTTGGCTTCTGTTTCTGATGATCCTCCTGATGATGAAGATGATCAAGCTCAAGCTCATTCTCTGTAGAATAAACTCTACCTTTATTTCTGCTTGGATGAGTGCTCCTCCCTAACACAGCGCAGCTGTGCTGAATCAGGCCCTGCCCTTTGAGATGAGTGCTTAGGGATTACCTCATAGCCCTCCTGATTGAACACACGTTTCCCCACTTCAGCTCCTCTAATGGCTGTTGGAAACCTGGTGCATTCCGGGACTGGTAGTCTTTTATGGGAAAATTCTGTTTTCTTATTTCTACCAGAACTGACAGGTTGCTTGTTCAGAGTCACTTCACCTTTCCTATAGCTCCTTCCTGAGCTATGATAAGCTTCCTTATCACACTATGTATAGCATGTATGAGTCAACCTGGGAGGCAAGCATGTTGCTTGAAAATCTTTCCTTACAAAGGCATTGAGGGTTCTTGCTTCTCTGCCTGGAGGTACCGAGGCGTGGTTCTTCTGGCTTTTAATCTTTTGCATAGCTGACTCAAGCACCATGGAATGGTGTGGAAGTTGCGGCTTTTGGAAACCAGAAGAGGGTGGCACCCCATAGAGGATATCCAGACATTTACTGACTGCCGGTGTCGACATGGGAGCCTCCCACATTTGAGTCATTAAGTTGTTTAGGATGTTGTGCACTGGGAGGGTTGCAGCCTCCTTCAGTACCGAGGGATACTGAAGAATATCCAGTTCTTCTGCCCTTGGCTCTGTCTCGGTAGCCACAGATACCTGTAAAGCAGCCTCCATACCCTTTATAAAGTCCTGGAAGGACATGTCTTCAGGCGGTGATCATTGCTTCTCATAGGGAGGCGATGGGTGCAATGGTATATCTCGATGTGGATCGGTATCAGTGGACCCCGGGTCAGATACTTTGGAACTGGAATCGGAGGACGGTAGGAAGTCGAAGTAATCCCTGTCCAGACCTCGATACCTTCGATGTTTGGAAGATGTAGGATGCTATGATGTAGATGGTACCAAGCAAGGTGGCGCCAGTTGCTCCGTCAAGCGATGTTTGGCAGGCGGAGGCTGCATACCAATAGTTCTGGATGGAGCTGCATCGATAACACTCGATGTTTGAGGTATCGATAGCTGCTGTGGAAGACTCGAGGACATCAGTGCCACTGCAGCTAAAATTGCTGTAATGCTATGCTTGATGGCGATTACCCAGTCATCGAGCGATGGTACTGGAGAAGAAGTGGCTCTGCAGTCTGGGCCACTACTCCCGATGCCAAAGGGAGCTCCACCGAGGACTGGGCCTCGAGGACATCCCCTAACTCCTGTAAGGCGTTGGAGGGTGAAGCCTCCCACCAGGGTTGTTTAGCTGGACAGTCCCCATCGGAGAGCGATCAGTGCCAGTGCCAATGCCGATGCCAGAGCTCGGTGTCCGATACTGACATTGACCATGATGTCGATGAACGGGAATGCCTCGATGTCGAAGCTGAAGTCTTCTTAGGACATGCTGGGGACTCAGAGCGATGCTTCTCTTTCTGTGTAAGTGTCGATGATGACTTGGAAACCAGTCCAAGACGTGATACTGTGGAAAGACAGAGCTTTATTTCTATGAACCAATGACAACCCGACACAGGCCGTGTTTCGATACCCTTCATCAGGGGTTTGTCTGGCATATGCTAAAAACATAAATATAGAAATACTTAAACATAAAAAGAACAGATACCTCAAAATACAATAAATAATTCAGTAAATAAATGAAAGAAAGCTTGATTGTACCGGGTTGGATACACAGTCAGGCCCTGTGTATAACAAGCCCTAAGAAAGAGTTAATATCATTTGTAGCTCCTTATTTAATACTATCCTTGAAAACCCTGTAGAAGAAATTGGGTTAAAGGTTTAGATAACATAAACATTAGTCTTGTTATTAGAAAGATAAGTAAAAGGCAAGTTGTTTACCTAGCTTCACAGTCTCGCTGTCTCTGGTCAGAGATATCAAACTGTCAGTGTTAGGATTAATTAGAATTAAGGCCTACATAGTCATGCCTGAGAATATATGTATGTCTTTTCATGATTGTCTATGACGTGCATGCCTATAGAAAAGTATGTTATGAATATACGTAACACTAGACGTAGAATAGAATACGTATATTATGAATATACGTGATGTGAGACGTAGAATAATAAAGTGAAATTATGCTGTGTAATGGAATCTTTACCTATAAATAAAGAGGCCTAAAGCTTTGATTTCAGAGTAAACATAGGCAAAGGCCTAGCTTGCTCTCCCAAAGCGCTTTGGTCCTGTGTTTATAATACAAGTGTGTTGTGTATTATTCACAGATTTGTGTATTATTTAAAGATTATGATCAATTAACCTTCTCCTTGTTTTGTGTGCGGATTTCTGTGACCCAAGAGCCTGCCTCGTTGTAGGTGAGGGGAGATGCAGAGTACATCTTTCAGTTTGGTGTTGTGCAGGATAACGGATTTCTGCATTCAAGGCAAGGGCAGAAGGTGCCTGAAGATTTGTGAGTATTATAAAAATTACCAGTGATGGGTAATCTGTTAAGGCAAGGGCAGAAGGTGCCTGAAGATTTGTGAGTATTATGAAAATTACCAGTGATGGGTAATCTGTTAAATAGGCAGGCTCTGTCTCAGATGCGTGAATGGCATGACAGAGCTAGGGCTTTAGTGTTTAGAAAAGGTAGCCCTTATTGTATGCTTCTATTGTATGTGTGAGAAGCATAGGTGATGTAGCCATCGATTCCGTAGCACATAGGGATTCAGTGACAAAAGGTAATGTGAATTTGCAGTTTCCTTTGGAGGGAACTTTCTCTGTAGATAAGGTCCATTGCCTGAGATATGAGTTAGCGGTTAAAGGTAAACCATGCAAATGTGCTTACATGGTGGGAACGAATGGCATATGAGGTGAAACATGAGGAAAATGTTCAGAAATTAAAAAATGATTTGTTTGTGTTAGAGAACTCTAAACCGAGTAAGTTGTGTGATGCAAAGGGGAATGGAGTAAGTGAAGGGAAATTTCCAGATGTTGTTTCTCCAGCATAAGAGGCAGATGTAGCTGCACTAGTAGTAACAGCTGGAGCAAACCCAATTTTATCCCCTCCTCCCTCTGGTAGAAGGGACCAGGAACTAGCTGAATGAGGGCAGGTCACTCGTGCAGCAGAACTAAGAAAGGAAATACTTGATAAGAAAATGAAGTTAGGGGAAAGGGGACAGGAGTTGGGTAATCTGGATATTTGTACTATTTCTCAGCTCAAAGATGTAAAAGCACGTTTAGACAGTGAAACAGAAAGTACTGTACTTCTGATAAGATCCTTAAGGGAAGCACTAAATGAGTGTGTTTCCGTTGCAAAGGAGGTAAGAATTCCTAGTGCCATTAGTGATAAAGTTGAGAGAGATTTGGATAGGCATTATGAAAACTACAAGGAAGAGTATGATGAATTATATTATGATCTTGGCTATATTCAGGAAGCTATAAACCATCTACGTTCTAGCACAGTTAAATCTGAAGCAACTATGAGAAATGATATTGTGCCTATTTATCCTTTTCGTCTATATCCCACAGGACCTTCGGGTTTAATGACTGTACCTGCGAATTGGAGTCCTAAAGAGGTGTTTGATTTGGCTAAAACGTTTCCTAGCTACAGGGATAATTCCTGGTAGATTTGTGTCTTTATGGTCTCAAATAATTAACAGTTATAATCCTACTTGGGCAGATCTAGATAATTTGCTCAGATCTGTTTTTTTTAATCCAGCTGATTTTCATAAATTTACTCATCCAATTAGGGATGTCAACTGGCAATGGCCACTGACAGACCCTGTGACAGATTTTCAAGAAAAAACACAAAGAGATAATTTTGTTTTATGTAGAGAAAAATTGTTAGAATCTATAAAGGTAGTATGTAAACCTGTAAAGGATTGGTCGAGGTTAACATCTCTAAGGCAGGATAGGGGTGAAAAAGTTACAGATTTTCACACTAGGTGTATGCTAGCTTTTAAAGACTATTCTGGTGAGGCAGAAGACACACCTTCAGGATTTACTAATATTTTTGTAAATGGATTGATTCTAAGAATAAAGGAAATTTTAGAAACTTCAATAATAGATTGGCCAGCTAGAACAGCCGATGCAATTTTGGAAGGGGCTCGATACAGTGAGTTGAAGTTCCTCAAGGAACAACAGGAACAACAAACCCGATTAGATGTAAAAAAAGCGAAGTTGCTTAATTTGCAGACTACCATGGGAAGGGGGAGGGGTAGATTCAGAGCTAGAGGAGGTTATGTGAATTCTCAGCGAGGGCGTGGACAGTCCAGAGAGCTGCGTACGTGTTACACTTGTGGAGAGGCTGGACATTTGCAGCGAGACTGCCCCCGGAATCGGAATCCTGATGGCCAGAGAGCTGATTTCCCCCCCTCCCCCTCCAGTACAAGCTGAATTCACTCCAGTATATCAGTGCTTCTCAAACCCAGAAGATTGTGGAGGTGATACATGGGATGCATGACTATTTCTGAATTTGGCTGTAACTCCTCAGGGTGAGTTAGAAGCTAAACTGGGAGGTTCTAATTTGAAATTTGTTATTGATACTGGAGCTACAACATCAGCACTGCGTTTACAGGATTTGCCTGCTATCTACCATGCTCAATTAGCACAAGCACCAATAGTACATTGTGAAGGCATTGAGGGAAAGATAATTCCTCATCGTAGACTTGAATATTTACCTTTGCAGATTGGAGAGATTGTATATCCAACTACTTTTCTTGTGGGAGACACTTTGCCAGTGAATCTTCTAGGTCGGGATTTTTTGGTGTCACATCATGCTACTCTATCCTGGATGGCTGGCAAGTTCTCAATTCAGCTGTACCCTCTCTCTGAAGTGCCGTCCCCTGCAGATGCCAGTGTTGTTCATCCGGCGCTTGAAGACCTTCCTTCTACTTTGTGGGCAGTGCCAGGATCTAATGTTGGGTGCCTTTCTATTCCTCCTGTGAAAATCACCGTGAAACCTGGAGTTCAGCTTCCTAGACTCAAGCAATATCCATTGCCAGCAGCTGCCATTGAAGGAATTCGTCCTGTAATTGCGGATCTCCAGAAACAAGGTGTCATTTATCCTACAACTTCACCATGCAATACTCCAATCCTTCCTGTGCTAAAGGCTGACGGTAAGACTTATTGATTTGTACAAGACCTGCGAGCAGTAAATAATGTGATTTTGCCAATTTTTCCCTTGGTACCTAATCCACATGATATCTGGACGCAGATACCTTCAGGGACTACCTGGTTTTCTGTTGTGGATTTAAGTTCTGCTTATTTTTCAGTGAAAATTAGCAAAGACAGCCAATTTTTATTCGCCTTCTATTTTGTCAATAAGCAATATACCTGGACCACTTTGTGTCAGGGGTATACTGATAGTCCTGCATATTTCTCGCAGGCCCTAAGAACTGCATTATTGGATGTAAAGCTCGACCATTCCTCTTTAGTACAATATGTAGATGACTTGCTTCTCTGTTCACCAAATTATGAAAGTTGTTTGTCAGATTCCTTGTCTTTATTAGCTCATATTGCTGAATTAGGTTTGAAGGTCAATTTGTCTAAACTGCAGTTTGCATCTCAAAATGTTACTTTCCTGGGTGTTGCCCTAACACTCTCTAGTCGTGCAATTACCTCTGCTAGATTGAAACCTATTTTGTCATTATCTTTTCCAGCAACACCAGTGTTAATGCGCAAGTTTCTGGGTCTATTAATTTTCTGTAAACAATGGCTAGCAAATTTCTCAGATCTTACTGCTCCACTTTATGCTCTTATTGGGAAGGTCCGGCCTTCATTGCGAGCGTCTGGGAGGGTATTGAAAATTGGTTTGGTATTAAGAGACAACTGCACACTCCTTATCATCCGCAAAGATCTGGCCAGGTGGAACGGATGAATAGGACAATCAAAAGTCACTTGCGCACTATGACACAGGATTGGGCTACAGATTGGACGGAAGCCCTTTGCCCTTATGGCAGTGTGTAATTCCCCCAGCCTAACACCATATGAAATAGTTACTGGACGTCCAGCTACTTCTCCACATTACTTGGCAGTTATCCCAGATCCCCAATTGTTGCGCAGCGATATTTTGACTTATTGCTCACGATTGCACTCAGTCCTGTCTGTTTCCCTTTTATTGCAAGTGAATCCTCAACGAGATGACAGAATCATCATATCCAGAATCATCAGAATCATCATATCCGGAAGTGAAGTCACCTGACTGGTTCCTGAGATTAAGAATTTGCATCCAAAGATGCTTCTGGTTCCCAAGTTCCTAGGTCCATTTCGTGTGCTCCTGGTGGGATACTCAGCTTGTAAAGTGGAAGGACATTCTCGTTGGATACATCTTACACAGTGTAAA
Source organism: Ichthyophis bannanicus (assembly GCA_033557465.1). Lineage (NCBI taxonomy): Eukaryota > Metazoa > Chordata > Amphibia > Gymnophiona > Ichthyophiidae > Ichthyophis > Ichthyophis bannanicus. Next base: position 327,954,400 of record CM066038.1, read on the forward strand.
AAGGCTCCTTCACAGGATCCAGAAGGTGGTTCCCTGCATCAGTGAATCAAGAGATTGCAACGCAGAGATTCATTGGACATCAGTGATATTACAGAAAAGAAAAAGAGACTATTGTGATTAAGTGCTTTTTGAATGAACTTATTATGCAAAAAACCTTTGTCCAGCATTTACACTATTGATTAGGTGGATATAGTTAGTTTGAATTAGTATTTTACTGATATAGATGCAATGACCTTTGGGTACTTAACCTCTACTTCATGAAGTAATTGAGAATTAAGGGGTAGTTATAGCTATACTATATATCTTCATAATATTAAGAAGAGTAGGTGTATTTTATTTTGTCTTAGCACATTTATTTTTGGGGTGATTATAGTTTCAGATATTTAGAGGTCTGCTAAGAATGTTTCAGTATTTGGTCTTAGTTGTGCTGTGGCATGTTATTGTTAATGAAGCAGTGCTGCATTTAGAATCTTGGGAAAGTTATGAGGGATATCCAAATATTTTTGAGTTGCATTTACACCCAGTTACAAAATATTTTAATCTGTCACGTTGTGCAGTCTGCCTTCCAACTGTGATAGCCACTCAACATGGGTTTTTACCACAAGTTAGGCCCAAAGCCTTTGAAGAGTTTCGTGATACAGCTTTTAATCTAACTACTGTACGATGGTCTCATACAAACACAGAACCTAGAGTAGTTAGTTCTATGCCTTTAAAGTCCCCTCCAATATGTTTTATGGCTCAAGGTACAGGGAAAAAGGTAGGGGACACCCCATGGAACGTTTGTAAAATAATAATGCTACATAATTCTTCCATCTGGTATAAGAAATCCCACGTACAGAAACCTTATATTTCTGTAGTACAATTAATGCAAGTTCAAGGGAATCAGGTGCATGATTATGACTTGTTACAGTATAATAGTTCTGGCTACCTTTTGAATGACTCTCTCCGAGACATACCTAACTGGAGTTGCCCCTTATTAGGATATTACCATCCCTGGGAACGTAATCTATCTGTAGGAATTAAGGAAATGAACATTACTCAGTGGGCTTTGAATAATTGTACGCAGAATCTAGTCTGTCCCCGTAACTTGACAATTTGGGGAAATGGATTAGTGGCTTTAAAGGGAGACTATTTTGTGTGTGGTAATCTTGCATATACAGAACTTCCCAGAGGTTGGTCAGGTACTTGCTATGTTTCTCAGTTAGATACCCCGTGGCGGTTTTTACCTTACCAAAATGTTACTTTATTATCAACCTTGAATAATTCCTTAAGAAGAAAAAGGGATGTTTCCCCTCAGGATGAAGCCATAATAGCAGCACAACAGTTGGTAGACTCTACAAGTCCTTTAACTAAATCTCAGATAGATGCATTTATAGGTACTGTTTGGCTCTCAACCTTTGGAGCCATAGCACCCACTAGAGAATATGGTACCCAGATTATGTGATTACAGGCAGTTGTTGAACTTACAGCCCTGGATCTCACAGAGGCTATTAGCGTGTTACAAGGTGCAATAGACAAGGTGTCCACTTATGCAGCTCAGAATCGCATGGCTTTAGACTACCTACTAGCGAAGAAAATGGCATATGTGGCCTGATTTCTGATTTCTGTTGCAGTATGCTTGATGATGAAGGGAAAGTAGTGAAAGGCCTACTAGATAAGGTTAGGAATCGTACATTTGTATCAAGTAGTAGTTATGTAAGTTCTGTTTCTGATTTTTGTTTTTGGTTCTGTTTCTTCTTTCTGGAATTCATTATCTAGGCCCCTGCAAGGCATAGTAGCTTCATTATTTGGCTTATTAGGGATTATCATTTTAGGAACAATAATTCTGTGTGTAATATCTGCTTGCTGTAAGAAATCAGTGGAGACACTGACACCTAAAATAATGTTACAGGTTGACCCAGAAGCTAGCTACAATCCATTTTAATACCGATGTCTGAGTTTCCTTATCTGTGAAATGATTCTTTACAGAATCAGAGGAAGGACTGAAAGAAAGCTTGATTGAACCGGGTTGGATACACAGTCAGGCCCTGTGTATAACAAGCCCTAAGAAAGAGTTAATATCATTTGTAGCTCCTTATTTAATACTATCCTTGAAAACCCTGTAGAAGAAATTGGGTTAAAGGTTTAGATAACATAAACATTAGTCTTGTTATTAGAAAGATAAGTAAAAGGCAAGTTGTTTACCTAGCTTCACAGTCTCGCTGTCTCTGGTCAGAGATATCAAACTGTCAGTGTTAGGATTAATTAGAATTAAGGCCTACATAGTCATGCCTGAGAATATATGTATGTCTTTTCATGATTGTCTATGACGTGCATGCCTATAGAAAAGTATGTTATGAATATACGTAACACCAGACGTAGAATAGAATATGTATATTATGAATATACGTGATGTGAGACGTAGAATAATAAAGTGAAATTATGCTGTGTAATGGAATCTTTACCTATAAATAAAGAGGCCTAAAGCTTTGATTTCAGAGTAAACATAGGCAAAGGCCTAGCTTGCTCTCCCAAAGCGCTTTGGTCCTGTGTTTATAATACAAGTGTGTTGTGTATTATTCACAGATTTGTGTATTATTTAAAGATTATGATCAATTAACCTTCTCCTTGTTTTGTGTGCGGATTTCTGTAACCCAAGAGCCTGCCTCGTTGTAGGTGAGGGGAGGTGCAGAGTAATCTTTCAATAAATAAAATGATATCATCATCAAAGTAAAATATAATTGAAACAGCAATTAGAAACAATAAAGAAACAATAAATAAAAACCGAACAAATGTATCTAAAACATAGAAATGCTCATAAGTCTAAAAAACATTAAAAGGTCAAAAGGATGTGACACATAGAAAAATAAATAAATACCTCTGTTTGAGATTGTTAAACCAGAAGGTCTTGTATCATACCATTATGAACTATTAAAATCCTGTACACTCTACAAAGAATGTAAAAAAAGGGTTAAAAACAATAATTAAAAAATAAATACGTAAAGTTTGTGGATATTTACGAAGGACGTAGAGAGCGAAGGGAAACCAAATATTAACCATAATGCTACCTACAATAAGGGAGGGGAAAGGGGAACTAGCAGGAGTGAGTCAGCGAAAGGGACCACTAATTCATCGTACCTATGCTGTGGCACTTAGATGTACTTTAACAATGTGCTAAAGAATGCAAATGAGTCATTATAGACTAATAAAACATCCATTGAATGAGAACAAAGGGGACGTCATTCCATCTTATATATTACATTAGAACTAATACAAAGTTCCAGGGGACTGATCTTATCTAGACCTAGTGGTATATCTAACATTGAAAGCTAAAAAGTTAAAATGTCAAATGCAGAGCCTCCCCTGGAAAAAAACCTTATTTATCATATGGACAAAATATTGTTATCTGAATACACAGATCATGTTCTAAAGAATAAAATAATATTATAAAAAGTTACAGGAGTGATGTTCTAAAAAACGTGAAGTAATAAGAAAAAGACTGAAAGTCTGTCTATACATGCCTTCACTCAAAAGAGGTATGTAATCCTCAACGTGAAAAAATAAATAAATAAAAGAAAACAAAGAGCGGAGAATCCTTTTAGAACAACTTAAAAGTCGAATAGACATGAATCGTGTCTTCTAAATACTGGCATGAAATGTATAAAAACCGTGAGGTAATAAGAAGTACTAGACTTAATCATGCAGATGCCGCTCACAACATACTAACCACTATGTAAACTTGTGCTACTGAAACGAATATATGCAATATATTAAAAAATCAAATTACCTTCTCAACGGCAGAACTGCTTGTCTAACAGTTGAAAATGAAAAACTCAATAGCAAAGGATGCCTGCACCTGCGCACTAAAAAGGGGGAAGGAAAAGGGGGCGGAGTTACACCAAAACCACAGGAGACTAATTTAGAACCAAATGTACTGATGGCTTCTGTGAAGCGAAAATCGTCTAAGAACTTCATAACCGATGCAAAACTAACCGTGCATGGGAGAATTAAGGGTTTGCCGATCCCCCTCAAATGCTGCATAAAAAATGGTGTGAAAATGAAACCGGACTGAAATCGAGCCGGCAAGGGGAAATTGACAAGAGTCATACAGTAGGATTGAACTGCCATAGTGAAGGATGAAAAAAAGGGAACCAAAAAAAGGCAAAATTGGAGATGTAGAAATCCTAACGCTAAAAAATGTGATCGCTTTTAAAAATATTTGGATTATAAGCATACATTTCAGCAAAATTTAAAAAAAATGATGTAAGATAAAACAGTGTTTAGCATGAAATTATAGCCTTCGTGAAAAACTCATGAAAATGAAGAGTGAAAATATACTAGGCAGGTGCAGATGTGTACATATGTGATACTGAATTGGATAAATGGTAAGGGGAAGTAGGGCTTAAAGAAAAACAGACAAATCTTGGTCCAAATTGAGCCCGTTGGGTGCCAGGGAATCTAGTAAGAAAATGTATCTCTGTACGAGCCTCATAATTGTCTTATTAACATCCCCTCCCCTCCAATTAGTTTTCACTTCCTTAATGACAAAAAATGTCCCTCTAAAAAATTATATGTAGGCAAAACTACCCGTAGTATCAGGACAAGAGTTGTTGAACACAAGAGCTGCATCAAGAGAGGTTTGACCGATAAACCTCTCGTTCTTCATTGGCAGGAAGAAAATCACAAGATTATGGATTTAAAGTTTTTCGTCATTAAGAAAGTGAAAACTAATTGGAGGAGAGGGGATATTAATAAGACAATTATGAGGCTCAACAGAGAACATTTTCTTACTAGATTCCCTGGCACCCAACGGGCTCAATTTGGACCAAGATTTGTCTGTTTTTCTTTAAGCCCTACTTCCCCTTACCATTTATCCAATTCAGTATCACATATGTACACATCTGCACCTGCCTAGTATATTTTCACTCTTTATTTTCATGAGTTTTTCACGAAGGCTATAATTTCATGCTAAACACTGTTTTATCTTACATAAGTTTTTTTAATTTTGCTGAAATGTATGCTTATAATCCAAACATTATTTTAAAAGTGATCACATTTTTTAGCGTTAGGATTTATACATCTCCAATTTTGCCTTTTTTTGGTTCTCTTTTTTTCATCCTTCACTATGGCAGTTCAATCCTACTGTATGACTCTTGTCAATTTCCCCTTGCCGGCTCGATTTCAGTCCGGTTTCATTTTCACACCATTTTTTATGCAGCATTTGAGGGGGATCGGCAAACCCTTAATTCTCCCATGCAGGTTAGTTTTGCATCGGTTATTAAGTTCTTAGACTATTTTCGCTTCACAGAAGCCATCAGTACATTTGTTTCTAAATTACAGTCTCCCGCGGCTTTGGTGTAACTCCGCCCCCTTTTCCTTCCCCCATTTTAGTGCGCAGGTGCAGGCGTCCTTTGCTATTGAGTTTTTCATTTTCAACTGTTAGGCAGTTATGTAAATAGTTAATCATTATAAATAGTTTCATATTTTCCTCATTTTTTACACTTGTATCCTTGTTACTTGTTCCATGTAAACAGTTGAAATATACTGCCATGTAAAGTTCTATGTAAACCGTCTTGAACTGCAGAAAGACGGTATATAAAAATTGTTAAATAAAATAAATAAATAAAGCAGTTCTGCCATTGAGAAGGTAATTTGATTTTTTAATATATTGCATATATTTGTTTCAGTAGCACAAGTTTACATAGTGGTTAGTATGTTTCATTTATACTTTTTTGTGAGTAGCATCTGCATTATTAAGTCTAGTACTTCTTATTACCTCACGGTTTTTATACATTCCACGCCAGTTTTTAGAAGACATGATTCATGTCTATTATACTTTTAAGTTGTTCTAAAAAGATTCTCCACTCTTTTTTTTCTTTTATTTATTAAATTTTTCACGTTGAGGATTACATACCTCTTTTGAGTGAAAGCATGTATAAACAGACTTCCAGTCTTTCTTATTACTTCAGGTTTTTTAGAAAATCACTCCTGTAACTTTTTATATTATTTTATTCTTTAGAACATGATCTGTGTATTCATAAGAACATAACATAAGAACATAAGATATGCCATACTGGGTCAGACCAAGGTCCATCAAGCCCAGTATTCTGTTTCCAACAGTGGCCAATCTAGGTCAGACGTACCTAGCAGTTTCCCCAAGGGACACAGGTTCCACAATGCTTGTATTGGTTCAAGCATTGATATCCTGGGTCCCTTCTTAATAATGGTTTATGGACCTTTCCTCCAGGAACTTGTCCAAACCTTTTTTAAACCCAGCTACACTAACAGCCTTTACTACATCCTCCGGTAACAAATTCCAGAGTTTGATTACACGTTGAGTGAAAAAATATTTTTCTTTTATTAGTCTTAAATAGTTTACCCTGTAGCTTCATTGCATGTCCCCTAGTCTTTCTATATTCTGATAAGGTAAACAATCGATCTACGTTTACCCGTTCCACTCCGTTCATTAATTTATAGACTTCTATCATATCTCCCCTCAGCCGTCTCTTTTCCAGGTTAAAGAGCCCCAACCTTTTTAGCCTTTCTTCATAGGAGTATCCTTCCATCCCCTTTACCATTTTGGTGGCTCTTCTCTGAACCTTTTCTAAAATCGCTATATCCTTTTTAAGATACAGCGACCAGAATTGCACACAATATTCAAGGTGCGGTCTCACCATGGAACGATATAGAGGCATTATAATATCTTTTGTTTTATTTTCCATTCCTTTCCGTATCATACCTAGCATTCTATTTGCTCTCTTGGCCGCCGCTGCACACTGGGCCGAGGGTTTTAACATGGTATCCACAATGACGCCTAAATCTTTTTCCTGGGTGGTGGTTCCTAATGTGGAACCTTGCATCGTGTAACCATAGTTTTTGTTGTTCTTCCCTAGGTGCATAACCTTGCACTTGTCCACATTAAATTTCATCTGCCATTTTGATGCCCAGTCTTCCAATTTATCAAGATCCTCTTGCAATTTTCCACAATCCTCTTGGGTTTTAACAACTTTAAATAGTTTTGTGTCATCTGCAAATTTGATAACCTCACTCGTTATTCCACTTTCCAGGTCATTTATGAATATGTCAAAAAGCAGCGGACCCAGCACAGATCCCTGGGGTACACCACTATTCACCTTTCTCCATTGGGAAAATTGGCCATTTAGCCCTACCCTCTGCTTTCTATCTTTTAACCAGTTCCTGATCCACAATAGTACACTGCCTCCTATCCCATGACTCTTTAGTTTTGCCAAAAGTCTCTGATGAGGGACCTTGCCAAAGGCTTTTCAGATAACAATATTTTGTCCATATGATAAATAAGGTTTTTTCCAAGGGAGGCTCTACATTTGACATTTTTAACTTTTTAGCTTTCAATGTTAGATATACCACTAGGTCTAGATAAGATCAGTCCCCTGGAACTTTATATTAGTTCTAATGTAATATATAAGATGGAATGACATCCCCTTTGTTCTCATTCAATGGATGTTTTATTAATCTATAATGACTCATTTGCATTCTTTTGCATATTGTTAAAGTACATCTAAGTGCCACAGCATAGGCACGATGAATTAGTGGTCCCTTTCGCTGACTCACTCCTGCTAGTTCCCCTTTCCCCTCCCTTATCGTAGGTAGCATGATGGTTAATATTTGGTTTCCCTTCACTCTCTACATCCTTCGTAAATATCCACAGACTTTACGTATTTATTTTTTAATTGTTGTTTTTAACTCTTTTTTAACATTCTTTTTAGAGTGTACAGGATTTTAATAGTTTATAACGGTATGATACAAGACCTTCTGGTTTAACAATCTCAAACAGAGATATTTATTTATTTTTTTGTGTGTCACATCCTTTTAACCTTTTAATGCTTTTTAGACTTATGAGCATTTCTATGTTTTAGATACATTTGTTCGTTTTTTATTTATTGTTTCTTTATTGTTTCTAATTTGTTCGTTTTTTATTTATTGTTTCTTTATTGTTTCTAATTGCTGTTTCAATTATATTTTACTTTGATTATATTATCATTTTATTTATTTATTGAATTATTTATTGTATTTTGAGGTATCTGTTCTTTTTATGTTTTAAGTATTTATATATTTATATTTTTAGCATACGCAAGACAAACCCCTGACAAAGGCTATCGAAACACGGTCTGTGTCAGGTTGTTATTGGTTCATAGAAATAAAGCTCTGTCTTTCCACAATATCACGTCTTGGACTGGTTTCTGCATCTTAGATGATGACTTGGAAGCCTGGGATGATTTGGATGGAGTCGACACCCCCCGAGGAGTGCACTGAAGGAGCTGAGTCTGCTGGAAACAGCTTAGCCTTCTGTAAGTTCTTTCTCCCTCTGGAATTCATATGTTGACAGGGGGAACAAGACTGTACATAGTGGTATGGGCCTAAACACTTAAGGCACCAGTCGTGCTCTTCTGACAGAGATATGGTACTGGAATACTTTGAACATTTTTTAAAACCACTCTGGGATTTTTCCATTGTTGGAAAAAGGAGAGCAGTAAGGTCAAACTGGGCTTGAAAATAGTCGAAATAAAATTAGTTAAAAAAATTATAATTAATCAAAGAAAAAACAATAAAAAGGGAACCGGAATTGACGGGGAATCGAGTCAGTGGATTGGAATGCAAAAACAAGAATACTCGACGGTACTAGTAAAAGACGTCTCTTGACGCAGCAAAACAGGGACAAGGTCCCAGCGGCTCCATGGAAAAAAGACAACTGAGACCAGCAGGGAAGGCAGGCACACATGTGTGGAGCAATGTTCCCAAAAGCATTCCTATTAGATGCTGGGGAGCGTTCCCATGCCGGGCTCCGTTGATGCCAACGTCACCCATATGTGAAGACTGACTTCCTGCTTGTTCCTGGAGATGAGGTGGCAAAGCTGAGAAGTATTTGAGACAGCAAAAAGTACATTGATGAGATGAAACATCCAAGCTGTCCAAACGAGGTGAAGATGGGAGACTACAGAATGAAGAGAGTTGGGCAAGAGACACCAGAGCCTGCAGAATCAACAATCCAACTCCTCCAGCCCTTGAACTGAAGAACCAGTATGCAGCCTTGGAAGTGGTGGAGATGAGAACATCCCATGAAAGGGAAGAACCTGAGCTCGAGCACCCCAAATTTGCAGAATCAGTGACCATAAGGAAGAGAAGGGTAGTGGTGATTGGGAGCGAGCTTCGAAGATGCCCCAGCAGGAGGAGACTCCCACCACGTAGGGAGATGGGGCTCAGTCCCCTAGCACAATCACCCTTGGTGACTTGCCTCTGAGGGACCTGGCTCCGGGCTCGATGCTGTTGATCCAACTGGCGTCAAGGCCAGGATGGTGGTGCTGGAATGCAGCCTGGCTGCCTTTCTTGAGATGCAGTGAGACCGGATATCCAGTGTCTCCGGGTTGTTGGTGCAGACCATAACATCGTCCACTGCCAGGACCTCTGCAGAGGAAGTCCAGCCTGTCTTGGAGTGGTTCTCCAGCTTGGATCTGAGGCATTCAACCTCCCAATCAAGGCTCGACTCGCCCCCAAAGAATCTTGGCGTCAGCACATCGTTCAATGACCGCCTGGTACTCAAGGTCTCCTCTTGCTCCGAGTCAGAATGGGAGACCGATGACGAGTCTCTCTATACCATGCTCCATAGAGATGTGCCCTTTGAGCCATCTCCACTGCAGGAGTGCTGGAGGCCAGCTCCCAAGGTCCTCGTATTAATTGACTTCGTCTGCGGGATGTCGACGACCCTGTCCTTCTTGTGGAGCCAGAGGATGAGCCTTGTGCTGTAGACCTGGAGATCCTTCAATACGAGGCCTCTATAAAGGAGGCACTGACAGTGCCAATTCCCCCATCCTGGAACACTTGCTGTTCAGGATGTGGGAGAGCCCAGTGATGGTGCCCATAGTGAGATGCTGACTCAGTTCTTGGTATTGAGTTGCAAGAGCCCAGGGGATCAAAAGTCAGAAGAGACACTCCTCAGTGCCACCTGGCAGGGAGGACCACACCATGAACAGCTCTGGCAGGCAGTGCTACCAGAGCTCGATGCTCGCTGCCCGGATCCAGGCATACCAGCTGTACATGGGCATGTACCTGAGGGACCTGGTGAAGGAACTCGCCGGGTTCTCAGTTGGACTGGCAGGGGAATTCCTTGAGCACTTCAGACTCAGGAAATGCTCCAAGTTTCAAACTTGGGTAGCCTTCGAAGGCTTCAAGTCTGTGGCATGTGTGGCTGCGGTGGGCATTAATGCCGGCCTTCTAGCATGGCTACAGTCCTCGGACTTGGAGCAATGGGTACAGGACAAACTGGCCAATGTCCCATGCTATGGAGAGAACCTCTTCAGCAAACCCATGACTGACAAGGCTGCTGAGCTGGAGACAGAGTTCCTGACCAGAAGTAGGCTGTCCAAGAAGATGGCTGACTCTTCCCATCAGAAGACTTCAGGGAAAAAGACCTTCCACCTGAAGGGGAAAAAGGCTGATGGGGAAATATCCCCAATTTCCGGCCTATCAGGCTCCCCAACAGGGTCAGTAAGCCAAGGACCAGGGTCACGGTCCCCATAAGCCAAAAGCCCCCAAGCTCCAAACAGTGTCCCAACCGCAGTCTGGGGGTGGGGGCTTTTGACTCTTTAGGCATAGCCTGTCTTCCCCCAGAAAGCCAGGTCCCAAAGCACACGGGAAGACTTCTGGTCTATTTTGCCCATGTCTGGCCAGGCATCCCCTCCGATGCCTGTTTTGCAGGTGGTTCAAGAGGGCTACCTTCTGCACTTCCACCAGATGCCTCCTCCCTTCTTTTCAGGGAAGCTTCATATGACCTCCCTGCACAGAGAGCTCCTGCAGAAGGAACTAGAGTACCTACCTGGGGACTGGGCCATGGAGCCAGTACCTCAGCTTCTCTGGGGCAAGGGGTTCTACTCCTGGTACTTCCTCATCCTAAAAAAGACAGGCGGCTATCAGCCCATCCTAGATCTGTGGGACCTAAACCACTTTCTGGTCAGGGAGAAGTTCAAGATGTTATCCCTTGGAACACTGCTGCCCTACCTCCTCCGGGAAGACTGGCTATGCTCCTTGGATCTCACAGATGCCTATACCCACATCCTGATCCACCCCTGGCACCATCAGTACCTCCGTTTCATCATCAGAGGCTCCTCGGCCCCACAGAGTCATTGCCGCTCACCTCCGCTTGCTGGGAGTCTTCATCTTCCCCTATCTGGATGACTGTCTCATAAAGGCCAACTCACCAGAGGAGGCATGCAATGCGGCGCACCATCAGAGTGTTGCTGACTCTGAGGTTTGTAATCAACTTCCCAAAGTTGCATCTGCTCCTGACTCAGCACCTGTAGTTCATTAGAGACCTCCTGGACTCGAAGCAGACTAGTGCTTTCCTCCTCCTGGACTGGGCGCAGTGCCTCATGTCACTAGTAGGGGAGGTGTAGACCCGCTCAACGGTGTGCACCTGACTTCTACTGCGCCTCTTGGGCACATGGCTTCGACCATGCACGTATTACTGCAGGCATGTCTCAAGATGTGAAAGGCTCAGTGAACTCTGAGCTCTCAGTGGACTCAAGCCAAGGGTCTGGAGGATTGGGTTCGGATCACCTAGCCTCTATCAGTCTCTCTCACCTAGCTGCAAAGCCAGCAGAACCTCATGGCCAGTTGGCCTGCCCTTCCAGGGCCCCTTCGGCACACCCCGTCCTCACGACAGATGTCTCCAATCTCGGTTGTGGAGCCCACTGCAATGGTCTGCAGTCGCAGTGTATCTGGCCTCGGGAGGAGACTGCCCTCCAGATCAATCTCCTGGACTGTGACAAACACCCTCAGGTTGTTCTGCACCCACCTGATGGATTAGGTAGTGCTCATCCAGATGGACAACCAAGTAGCTATGTTCTACATCAACAAACAGGGAGGGAACAGGCTCCTATCTCCTCTGTCTGGAGGCAGTTCATCTATGGAATTTCACCATAGAGAATGTCATGACCCTCCGGGTGGTCTACTTGCCAGGCCAGGACAATCTGCTTGCAGACAACTCAGCAGAGTGCTTCAATCTCACAAGTGGCAACTCAACCCGGAGGTAGCCAACTCCATCTTCCAACATTGGGGGACCCCGACATTGGACCTCTTTGCCAGCTCCGAGAACATGCAACTGCTGAGTGTTGGTGGACGCCTTTCTCCTGCACTGGTCTGGGAGCCTCCAGTATGCATATCCATCTACGTCCCTGGTCCCCAAAACCCTGCTCAAGGTTCAGTCAGATGGGGCCTCAGTAAACCTCATTGCCCCTCAGTGGCCCCGACAACAGTGGTTCCCCCTACTCCTGCAGCTGTCCCAAGTGACCCCGATACCTCTGGGCCAGGACTTAGACTTGCTGTCACAAGAGAATGGGACCCTTCTCCATCCCAATCTCAGGTCCCTTGCCCTGACGGCGTGGATGCTGAAAGGCTAGCCATAGCGCACCTCCACCTCTCCCGGGAGGTTGAGGATGTGCTACTGGCATTGCACAAGGACTCTATGCGCCGTGTGTATACCTTCACATGGCACTGATTCTCGGTCTGGTGCTCAGATAAGAATCGCAGCCCTTTCTCCTGCTCAGTGCAGGACATCCTGCAATATCTCCTACACCTCTCTCGACTGGGCTGATGTCCAGTTCTGTCAGGGTGCACCCTCAGTGCCCTGGCAACGCATCATCACCTTGTTCAATGGAAAGTCCGTCTCTGTGCACCTGCTGGTGGGCTGCTTCATGAACAGGTTTCTTCTCTCACAGCCCCCCATACACCCACCGCCCATGGCGTGTGACCTGAATGTTGTTCTTCGGAAGCTAATGGCTCCCCCTTTTGTGCCTCTGGCTATGTACCATCTAAAGTACTTGTCATGAAAAGTGGTGTTCCTGGTAGCGCTCACGTTTGTCAGATGAGTCAGTGAGTTGCAAGCATTGGTAGCTCAGGTTCCACAGAAACAGGATTGTTCTCCAGACGCACCCTAAATTCCTGCCTAAGGTGGCGTTAACTTTTCACAAGAACCAGGAGGTGGTCCTTCCCACCTTTTTTCCCAGGCATCATGCCTCCCGTGCAGAAGCCTCATTACACACCCTGGATTGCAAGAGGGTTCTGTGCTTCTATCTTCAGAAGACACAGCCCCATCACCACTCATCGCAACTGTTCATCTCCTATGACGTCAAAAGGCTCAGAGATGTGGTCTCCAAACATACCCTGTCCATCTGCATCTCATCCACCTACAAGCAGGCTGACTTTCCCTGAAGCATCATGCTACCGAGCGTCATGTGCGTGTCATGGCGGCCTTGGTGGCCAACCTGCACTCGGTCCCTCTGCTGGACATTTGCCGGGCTGCTACCTGATCTTTGGTCCATACCTTCGTAACTCATTACTGCTTGAAATAAAGCAGTAAAGAAAGCTCCTGGCTATCACCCTCAGTGTTGGGTCAAGGGCTCCAAGCCTGGGTACCAGAGGACTTAACTCCGGTACCGAGATCAGACTTCATCTTCAACTGAGACAATGTCTTGAGCTCACGGGGGAGGTCTTTGGATGACAATCCCCAGTTTGAGCCTCCACATCCTTGGGGCTCAGATCGAGCATGCCCGCGCAATGCTGAGTCATCAGACGTGGTCCTTGAAGGCAGTGATTCCATGCTCAAGGCCGTTTCCGCGGCAGTCCTTTGAGTCAAACAGCTCCTTACGCTGCTGCTGCTCCCAGTTCTTCTGGCTCTTTGCTGATATCTGCAAGCAGTGTGGGCAGGAAGAGTTGTCGTGGTCAGCCCCTAAGCATCGGATGCAGCATCTGTGGCAGTCCGTAATGGACATAGTGTGCGGGCATTTGCCACATTGCTTGAATCCACTGATTGTAGACATAGTGGGGAACATGGCACCCGCGAGGTCAAACTCACGTCTTGGTCAGGGAGGGCGCGAGGGAACTCCTACACCCACAAAAAGAAAAAGAAAAATATACTCAAGAAAAACGCGACGCCGAGGCAAGGGTGGACTTGGACAGTGAGAAGGTGATCGTGGAACCGAACTGGCAAAAAAGAGTGCGAAATCACACAGGATGGAAGAAAAATTGACTTTTACTGGGGACACAGACAGGATGTCTGCAGGGCTCCGCAGAAAAAAGAAAACTGAGTAGGATGATACCTTTGGGCGGGAAAGTGACTGTGCATGTGCAGTCTAACTCCCAAAGGCTATCTTTGAAAGATGGGGAGTGAATCTGCACTGGCTCCGTCGGTGCTGACGTCACCCATATGCGAGGACTGACTTCCTGCTTGTTCCTGGAGAAGAGGACAGTATCTGAAATAAAAAAAGCATGGGACGAACACAGAAATTCTCTAAAGGACAAGAACGGACTTTAGTAATTGATATGGAAGGGCAGGCTAGATAGGCCATGTGATCTTTTTCTGCTGTCATATTTCTATATTTTTAAAAGGCTAAGAAATAAGGGGGAAATGCATGGGAAGAGGACTTGGCCCTCATGCTCGTCATATCCAAAATCAGTGATCCATGACCTAAATGTTGGACACCACTGCACTAGAACATTAAAGGGAAATTTCCTATAATCAATGTAAAAAGTCAAAAGCAGAGCAGCCCCTGCCTCCCAATGTACACTTACTGATCTCATCTATCACAACAGTGTTATCCATGGCCACATGAACTGCCAAGGTGCTCCAGGAATCGAATGCTGCCAGTTTCCTGAGGAATAGAGGAGGAGAAATGTTACTACACAAATCACCAACTAAACAAGAACATTTTCTTTAACAAAAAAGCATAGTTACTCACATGCAACAGGTGTTCTCCAGGGACAGCAGGAACCAGTCCTCACTTATGGGTGACGTCAGAACTGACAGAGCACACGCGGAGCAATTCCTCAGCTTTCAAAGAAAGCCTTTGGTATTGCTGCAACGCATGCGTGGTCCTCTTCCCGCCCAAAGGTGCCATCTTGCTCAGTCAGGTCCCAGAGCTAGTGCCCTACTAAGCAGATGGCAAAGGATGGATAAAAAAATTGCAACTCTTCAGGGGAGGTGGTAGGATAGTGAGGACTGATTCCTGCTGTCCCGGGAGAACACCTGCTACAGGTGAGTAACTACACTTTTTCCAAGAACAAGCAGGAAGTCAGTCCTCACTTATGGGACTCCCCAGCTACAGGCTACTGAACCTGTAAGCCAAAAAATGCCTCCGTGAGGCCGTGAGCAGAAGTCGATGTCCGAAGGAAGCCCGAGTCCTCGGGCCCTCGGGGCAAACTCTCGGTAGCCGCAGAAGAAGGGTCGAAGGGCAGGAGCTGCTTATACCCCGAACAGACTACAGAGTATAGCCTGGCCAAAGGCGCTGTAACAGCGGAACTCCCTCTCTAGGCAATAGTGCGAAGTGAAGGTATTCGCTGAGGACCTGGTCGCAACCCGGCAGATGTCTGTCAGAGGCAATGAATGCAGCGAAGCCACCAACGCCACCTTGGCGCGGACACTGTGACCCGACGATCCAGCAGGTGCCCAGCTTTGCCTGGGCGAAGTCGATGCAGTCCACCACCCAGATGGAGAGGGTGCGTTTGGTGATTGCCAGCCCCAGGCGGTTGGGATTGTAGGCGATGAAGAGCCGGTCGGACTTGCGATGACCCTGGGTGTGCTGCAGGTATAAGGCAAGAGTCCTCTTGCAGTCGAGTGTATGCAGGACCTCCGATGCCCGGTCGAGGTGAGGTCTCAGGAAAATGTCGGCAAGACCACCTCCTGACTGAGGTAGAAATCCGAGACAACCTTCGGTAGGAACTTTGGGTGGGTGCAAAGGACCATCCTGTTCCTGTAAAACCTGGTGTAAGGGGCTTCGGCCATGAGGACTTGAAGTTCGCTGACTCGCCGCGCAGAGGTCAGTGCCACCAGGAAGAGCACCTTCCAGGAGAGGTGCTGGAGTGAGCATGTCACCATCGGCTCAAAGGGTGGCCGTGTCAGCTGCATGAGCACGATGTTCAGGTCCCATTCCACAAGGAGAGGCCGGATGGGGGGGTTTGGACAGCAGGAAGCCCCGCATGAAGCGGGAGACAAGAGGCTGGTCCGAGAGGGGTTTGCCCTCGACAGGCAAGAGGTTAGCTGAAATGGTGTTCAGGTGAACCCTGACCGAGTTGTACTTCAGACCCACCTGGGAAAGGTGGAGAAGGTACTGGAGGACCCAACGGGTAGAGCAGGAGAAGGGGGTCGATCCGAAGCTCGGAGCACCAGATCGAAAACCGCTGCCACTTCGGGGCATAAGCCTTCCTCATCGAGTCCTTTCTTGACGCGAGGAGGACGTCCTTGATCTCTGCTGGGAGGTACAGCGAGGCTAGAGAGACCCATTCAGCCGCCAGGCCATCAGGGATAGCGAGACCAACTTTGGGTGAAGCACCCGTCCCTCCTCCTGCGTCAGCAGACCAGGGGCACTGCCCAGGGAAACCGGAGGCTCCGACGAGGGCCGGAGCAGAAGTGGGAACTAAGGCTGTCGAGGCCATGAAGGTGCCACGAGAATCACCGAGGCTCGGTCACGCTGGATCTTGAGGAGGGTCTCACAATGAGAGGAGTAGGGGGGAACGCAAACAGAAACCAATTCAGGAGGAACGCATCCAGGACCACCCTGTGGGTGTGGAATCAGCCCGCAGGAGTGAGGGAGCTGCATGTTCATCGGGCTGGCGAACAGGTCCATGGACGGAGTCCCCCAGAGGTGGAACAGGTGGAGAGCCATCTCTGGACTCAAACGTCACTCGGGTGGGCAGAGAAGCCTGCTGAGCCTGTCCGCGAGGACATTGTCTTGGCCAGGGAGGTAGACAGCCTAAAGGGTCATGCCCCAACGCACCACGAAGGAGCAGAGGAGGTGGGAGTCCATGTCCCCCTCAATGTTTATGTAGAACATCGCAACTCGATTGTCAGTCTGCACAAGCACCGACCTGCCCTTCAAGTGGTACCCAAAGACCTTCAAGGACAACCGGACTGCTCGAAGCTCAAGCAGATTGATCTGCTGTCGAGATTCCTTGGGTGACCACCGCCCCTGTGTGCAGAGGTGGTCGCAGTGGGCTCTCCAGCCCAACAGTGAGGCATCCGTTGTCAAGATGAGTCTTTGCGGACGAGCCTGGAAGTGCATACCCCAAAGAAGGCTCTGGGGGGCCTGCCACCAGACTAGGGACTTGACTAGGCTGCGAGACACCTGGACGGGGTCCCGGAGGTGGCCCGAGACTTGGGTCCATTGTGTTCTGAGGCACCACTGGGCTGCACACATGTGCATGAAGCGTGGGGAACGACGCCGACAGTCGAGGCCATGTGCCCCAGGATGCACAACATGGTCCATGCCAAGACCCTGGGCCGGCCTTAGACCTCAGCAGCCAGAGTACAGAGCCGATTTGCGCGAGCTCGAGGCAGGAAGGCGGTCGCACGTTCTGTGTCAAGAAGAGCGCCAATGAACTCCAGGGTCTGCACCGGTGTGAGGTGGGATTTGGAAAGATTGATCAGGAAACCGAGGTGCTCGAGGAGGAGGACTGTGTGCGATGCCGAAAGGTGAGCCTCCTCTGCCGAGGCGCCTGAGACGAGCCAATCATCTAGGTAAGGTAAACAGATAGGCCCTGCAGCCGGAGGTACGCCGCAGCCATTGACAGGCACTTGGTGAAGAGTCACAGGGCAGACGCGAGCCCGAAGGGGAGCACTTTGTACTAGAAGTGCTCTCCCTGCACCTTGAAACGCAGGTACTTCCTGTGCTTGGAGTGGACCAGAATGTGGGTGCAAGTGTCTCTGAGATCCAAGGAGCATAGCCAATTGCCCTGCCGAGGTAGGGCAGCAGGACGCCAAGGGGTAGCATTTTGAACTTTTCCTGCACCAGAAACTTGTTGAGATTCTGGAGGTCAAGGATGGGGCGCAGGCCCCCCATCCTCTTTGGAACAAGGAAGTACCGGGAATAAAATCCCTGAACCCAGAGGTGCGGTGGAACTCTTTTGATCACTTGCTGACCAAGGAGGTTGTTCAGCTCTTACTGTAAGCAAGCCTGGTGAGAGGGAGGCCGAGTGGGTTCCTCCGGGGAGAAGGAAGGAGGGAGTCTGTCTAAATGAAGACAATACCCATCCCGGATCACCTGCAGGACCCAGGTGTCCGATGTCATAGCCACCCATTTGGGGGTGAAGAGGGACAGGCATCTTCCCGGGGACGCTTCTACCCATGGGGAGTGAGAGGCTATGCTTTCGGCGTCAAAACCCCAGGGCTGGCTGGGTTGGTGCCGGCGGCTGGGTCTTGGGACCCTTGGGTTTCCAGTGACCCTGGGCACCCCCCCCTTTCCCTGAGCGCCGGTCGTCGGCGCAGTGGTAGGCGGGTAGTGTGGGTATCCCCAGTAAGAGAGCCCTTTCCTTTGGAAGAAAGGCTTTTTGGTGTGCTGCTTCTTCCATGGGAGTGAAGAGGTTTTGCGAGAGAGACGGGCGTGAGTCACGAATTCCATTTCGATCTCGGCTGCTTTGTCCTCCATGGGCTTGCCAAACAGTTGTTCGCTGAGGCAGGGGACATCTAGAAGTTTTTCCGGGACCCACTGCTCCAGGTCCAAAGACTGGAGTCACGCCTGATGAAGGGGCTCCAATGCCAGCTGCCGCTACATGGGTGGAAGACTCAAACTCATCATATGCCTCGCGGGAGAAGTATTTTGAGCAGTCTGCGACTGATCTCAGGAGAGTCTGGAAGCTGAGAAGGTGCTCCCCACCAAGGCCCATGGAGAATCCGCTGAGCTCTTTGACGAGGTTGTGAAGGAACATACTCATATATAGATAGTATGCATGGATACAGCACACCAACATGGATCCCTGGTAAGCCTTGCGCCCGAGGGCATCCAGGGAGTGGGACTCCCTACCGGGCGGGACAGAAGAGTGCAACTTCGGGATCTTCTGTTTCCATATCGCAGCATCAACTACCATGGAGGTGTGAAGAAGCTGGGTCTTCTGAAACCCCGGGCCGCGCTGGACCCTGTACATGGCACTGAGTCTTTTACCGACAATAGAGACAGAGGCGGGTGCTTCCCACATGCGGAGAAGTAGCCGGGAAAGGATGGATGATACCGGAACCATAAGAGACTTCCTGGGTGGAGACTTGTACTGTAAAATTTCAAGTTTCTCTGCCCTCAGCTCCTCCTCGGTCTGCGTAGGCAGACTGAGGGCTTGAGCCATATCCTGCACAAACGCTAGGAAAGAGGTGTCCTCGGGAGGCGACCGCCTTTGCGAGGCGGGCGGGGACAGGTCAGAGGGGAGATCCCTGTGTGCGTGGGTCTCTGGGGAAGTGTCCCTGTCCGATTCCCAGCCCAAGAGGTCTGAGAGGGACTCGGTGTCAGGCTGATCCCTGCGCCCCCTGGCCGAGATTCGCTTGGAGCTGGCGGCACTGGAAAACCTCGCCCCCGAGGAATAGGACAGCGAGCGAGACCAGTGCAGAAGACCCTCACAAAGCCCGCGGCTCTCGAGGGTTTTCAAGGCAGTTTTCGGGATCACGGTCAGGTGACCCTCGGTCTCAGGGCGTGAGCCAGCCGTACTGGGCAAAAGCGCCTGCTGGGCAGCAAGGAATGCAGAAATGCTGCGCTCCAGTGCTAGCATACTGGACTCCCACTCGGGAGTGGGTCCCTGCGACACCGATGCCAGGGTTACCAGGTCTGGCACAGAGGAGGAGAGGGGGTCCTCGCCGGGACAACCCTCAGGAGGACTGGGCGCCATCGCTGGAGGCCTCAGTGTCCGTATGAGGTACCTTTCGAGGCCGCTCCTTGTCCAACTTTCGGGAACGCAGAGGGGGGCTAAGGAAGCGAGCATGAGACCGCTCACGCTTGTCTGGAGCCCCGGACAGCGACTTTAAGGTCATCTTCTTTTTCCATTCCACTTTGGACGAACCCTGATTGGAGTGACGCCTGAGGTGCGGGGACACTACTTGGGACCCCACAAGCAGTAGATTTGCAGGGTGAGGTGCCACCAGGGATCCCGGGGCTGCCTTGCAGAAAATGTCATTGGATTTCTGCTTGTGGCTGAGCAGGGCCTTAGCAGACATTTTCTTACAAAGCGAGCAGAGCTCTGGGTTGTGGTCAGCCCCCAGACACCGTAGACAGCAGTCGTGGGTGTCCATGAGTGATATATTTTTGGAGCATCTATCACATTTCTTAAAGCCAGTGGCCATGGAGGCAAAAAGGGCCCCTGCGAGGTCGAAAAACCTAGAGGCCAGTGGTTGGGAAAAAAGGGTGCAAAAAGAGCCCAAAAGAGAAACACTAAATAGAGACAAACAAAAGGTCCCCTAGCCCACCGCCGAAGCAGGGGCAAAGGGGGGGGGAGGAAGAGGAACGGTGCTATCAGAAAAAAGGCCGAAAGGCCGGATCATGAAAAAAAACTTTTTCCGAGGGACGAGGACGTGTGTCCGAAGGGCTCCGCAGAAAAAGGAAGACTGAGCAAGATGGCACTTTTGGTTAGGAAGAGGACCACGCATGCGTGGCAGCAATCCCAAAGGCTTTCTTTGAAAGCTGGGGAATTGCTCCACGCGGATTCCATTGGTGCCGATGTCACCCATAAGTGAGGACTGACTTCTTGCTTGTTCCTGGAGACCTTGAGTTTGGATATCAACTTAGTAAAAGCTTTATACCATGCATCTGTGCTAAATGGTGATGGTATCTGGTTTTGAGGGGCTTATGGCCCTTCCAAAGCCCTGCACCTCCAGCAGGAAATGCTCTGAGTGATGACTGTAGAAAACTCGCAGAAGGCTGCTAGTTTATTCATTCAAAATGTTCTTTCTTACATAAAAGAGGTGAGTGACAGAAAGTCATGGAAAGAACTTACCTGAGAACCTGTGCAACTGTGTTTGGTCCATACCACTGACCTATCAATTTTCCCTCTCCAACTCCCATCTGAGCTGCATCAGACAAACAAAACCAAGTTGGATAATATCACTCCTTGTTCATCCCATCATTTCCCACAAATATTTACCCATAGTCATGCGTTTTCCTACACACATATCCTTCTCTGCAGATAGTCAAAAACCCTTCTATATTTGCACGCATATAGTTATATAGAGAGATGCTTCTACACATGCAAACACACACACAGCACTGCTACATATGCATACATTCACTGCCACATATGCAATACATGCACTTACAGCATTTCTACATGCATTCATCCTATACATGCATGAACACCTTTCAAATAAAGGCACTTGGACAAACTGCACACAGCTAGAAGCACACCTTCATACACAGAATATCATGTAAACATGAATGCACAGGTATTCTTAGTCATGTATACATACTGACGTGTGCACTTTTACATTCTCTTCATATTAGGGTGGTAATTTTATAAAAGCATTCTCTTCACATAAAACAGATTTCACATACAGAAAAAGGCTCTTATTGAATTGTATGGGTGTAAACAAAGAATGTAGGTATACATAACAACAAGAGTATGCATACTTTTACACGATCTCAGGGCATAGTTAAAGAATGGAGCAGGAGTGGAATTGCAACATATTTGCATACTTTATAAAACAAGCAGGCACATATTTACACCTCATTTGAAGAAGGTGAGAGCTTTAGTGCACTATTGGGATTATTATAGGAGTTTTATTTTATAAAAGACAATCCTATATGCCTTTATAAAATTCTCCCAGTGAATGCCGGTGCACACATTTACATCTACTCCAAGGCAGGTGGAATTGTTGCATGTATGTGTCAGTAAGAATAGGTGCATATACATGTATAACACTGTTGTTCATCTGTAACAGGTGTTTTCTGTAGACAGCAGGATTGATAAGACACATAAATGTGTGATGTCATCCAACGGCGATAGGATAGAAATGCTCAACTAGAGCTCAGAACTTTAGTATAATATTCTGAGCATGTGCAGTGGTCTCCTCAGCATCTCGTCTGTTTCAAAGCTCAAGCATTGAAGCAACTCTTGCAGAAGTGGATAGGATTTTGTGCCTTATTAATCCAGCAGTTTACAGGTAAACAACATTGCTTTTTCAGTTGACAAGTAGGATCTAGTCAGGTACACAAGTGGGTGATTCTCAAGTTTAAGGTACTCGCTGTTTTTATATTGGTAGAGTTGTCTGTTCAGACAGATTGGCCAGTACAGCTTGATCAAAGGCACTGTCCTTTGATGATGCTTGGTCAAAGCAATAATGTAAGAAGGGAGTCCATGCAGCTGTTTTGAGGCAGACTTTAGTTGTGCCACAGTTGCTGTAGTAGCTTTATGAACTTACTTTGGAGCCGAGAGGAGTATTTGCTTGTTCATTTGCCTTCTGTACCTTAGACTACTGGTTTTCAGAACAACCACAGTGAATATGCATGAGAGAGACTTGCATGTACTGCCTCAATTATATGCAAATCTCTCTTATGCATATGCATTGTGTTCGTCCTGAAAACCTGACTGGCTAAGTATGATCTGAGGACAGGGTTGAGGCCTTAGATTGTAAGTAGGCTCTTGCCTACTATTCTCAAAAAAATTAATTATATCAAATATCCATACAGCTTTTTATCTCCTTTGACCCCAACAAACCTGTTGCAAAAAGATCTTTGGCCAGTTGGGTGGCAACAAAAGTGGATTCAAGATGCCACCCAACTGGCCTAAGATCTGTTTGCAACAGGTCTGTTGGGGTCAAAGGAGATAAAAAGCTGTATGGATCTTTGATATAATTAAATTATTTTGAGGATAGTGGGCAAGAACCTACGTACAATCTAAGACAGAGGTTCTCAACCCAGTCCTCAGGACACACCAGGCCAGTCAGGTTTTCAGGACAACCACAATGAATATGCATAAGAGATTTGCATATAATGGAGGCAGTACATGCAAGTCTCTCTCATGCATATTCACTGTGGTTGTTCTGGGGACTGGGTTGAGAACCAGAGGTCTAAGGTACGGAGGGCTTTCTCGTGTGGATTTGAATGTGGTTTTGGACAAAAGGTGGAGAGAGTTATTTCTTAATTTAGGTGAAAAGGAGTGACCACCATAGGTAAAAACTTAGGGTGCATTTGGAGAACCATTTTGTGATGATGAAATTAAAGCTATGGTTCATAAGTTACCAATGCTTGACTTCTAGCTGAAATAATTGTTAGAAGAAAATGCACTTTCCAGGTGAGGAGCTTAAGAATAGTTGATTCCAAAAGCTTAAAGGGCGATTTCATAAGTGAAGTTAGCGCCAAATTAAAGTCCTAGGGGAGAGTATGTTTCTGTAACATTGGCCTAACATGAAGAAGACTTTTCATGTAGCGAACAATTATACTGCACCAAGATGCTAGAAGGATATCCACTGGAGCATGATAAGCAGCCAGAGCACTGAGATATATTCAGTGGAGGATGTCTAAAGGCCTAGGTGATAAAAATAGTAAAGATATTGAAGTATGATACTAAGCAGACATGTGACTGGTGACTCAATTGTGTCCATCTGTGAAGCACCAGATGGAAAATCTTCTCCACTTGAAAGCCTAATTGTGTTTAGTAGAGGATTTTCTAGCAGAAATCAGAATGTGCTATATAGGTTTTGGTAAGCTGAAAGTAGATACTAGTTTCTGAAATATTTCAATTCTATGAGGACTAGAGACTTCAAGTTAGCATGAAGAGGATGGTCCTGATGTTGGGTTATTAACACTTGGAACTGATTGCATCATGGAGGCAGAACTGCTAGCTTTTGGAGCTGATGAAACCAGTTTTCATGAAGCCAATATACTGTGAGGATCTTGGTGCTCTGGTTTCGCTGGAACTTGTGCAGAACTCTTGTTTTGAGAGGATTTGGTGGATATAAGTACAGGATAGGCTAGGTCCATGGTACAGTCAGAGTGTCTGGTGCTAGATGGTGGGTGGGATGGAATGGAAGCATGGAACAACAAAGAGGAAATTTTGCGTTTTCGCTATTGGTGAAAAGAAATATCTGAGGAGTTCGCCACTTCTGGAAGAGGGAGTTCACAGGGGATGATGTTTTGACTGATCATGGGCTACTGGTATTGGTTGAGCTGTTTCTCTCTATCATGGCTTCTTCAAACAGGCTGCTGCACTTGCTGAGGCGGTTTCTGTTTCTGATAATAGAACCTTTTATGGTAATAGAAGTCTCAGAGATATTGCTTAACGAAGTACGCTTTCCTAAGAGCTCTATGAAGAAATTGGGAGGGCAAAGAGATGCTGAAACATAGCAGTGGTCCTTTATCATATCTACTGCTTCTTTTACTTTTTCTCCAAAGAGAATTCACAGTACAAAGGACATCAGCCAACTTGGAATGAACATACTCACATAAGATGGAGGCTCTTAACCACGCAGGACATCTGGTGGCAATCACAAAGACAGAGGATTCTGGAAGAAGTCTCAAAGATATCATAAGTAGTGCATATGAGATGGGTGCCATATTTATCAACTCTGTGAGAATGGTTGCCAGCTGTGCCTGAGCTTGAGAAGAAAGACTGGACAAAAACAAAGGGACTTTCTGAAAGCATAGTTACAGTACTCACCTGTGGAAGGTGTTCTCCGGGAACAGCAGGAATCAGTCCTCACATATGGGTGACATTGGCACCGATGGAGCTCGCGCCTTAATGTCTCCCCAGCTTTAAAAAAAAAAAAGCCTTTGGGAGATAACCACACATTCATGGTCACCTTCCTGCTCAAAACGAAAAACAACTCCAAGAGGAGGAGGGAGGGTTGCGAGGACTGCTTCCTGCTGTTCCCGGAGAACACCTGCTACAGGGTGAGTTATTATGCTTTCTCCAGGAACAAGCAGGAAGTCAGTCCTCATATATGGGACTCCCCAGCTACAGGCTACCAAAAGACCTGTAAAAAGCCACAGGCGACTCAAAAGTCGAATTGTGAATGGCAGCTGAAAGATGCTGATGAGCCCCAAGCATCTGGGTGCCACCCCAACATCTGCAAAGGAATCGACTCTCTGGTAGCCTGGACATACAGAAGGGCTGGAAGGAAGAAGTTGCATTAGTCCCAAAAGAGGTGCCAAAGAACGGCCTGGCCAAAAGTGCTATAATGCTGGGAGGCCTCCTTGAGGCATTAGTGAGCAGCAAAGGTATGGACTGAGGACCAGATGGCCGCTTAACAAATCTCCAGCAGGGAGACAGCGTGTAGGTTAGCCATGGAGGCTGCCATAGCTCGAACGTTATGGGCCGTCACATGATGCTCCAGAGAAAGGTCAGTCTGCCCATAGGCGAAGGAAATGCAGTCAGCCACCCAGGCGGAAAAGGTGCGCTTGGAGACCACCACTTCCAGTCTGTTGGAGTCATAAGAAACAAAGAGTTGAGAGGAGTGGCGATGAGCTTTCATCCAATCAAGGTAGAAAGCCAAAACATGTTTACAATCCAAGGTATGAAGAGAAGCTTCCACCCTGCTTGAGTGCAGCCTTGGAAAGAAGGTGGGAAGACCCACCTCATGGTTAAGGTGGAAGGGAGAAACCACTTTTAAGGAAGAAACTCGGGATGTGTGTGGAGAACCACCCTGTTCCTATGAGACCTAGTGTAAGTGGCGTGAGCCATCTGCGCTTGCAGTTTGCTAACCCAGCACGTTGACATGAGCACTAGCAGGAAAACAACCTTCCAGGAAAGGTACTTGAGATGGCAGGAAGCCAGTGGTTCAAAAGGAGGGTCAATGAGCTTACCCAGAACCACGTTAAGGACCCAGAACCATGTTAAGGTCCCAGACTGTTGCTGGTGGGCAAATGAGAAGACACGAGAGCAAGAGGCTCTCCATGAAACAACCAATGAGAGGATGAACTGACAGGGAATGCCCGTTCACCGCATAATGGTAGGCCCCCCAGGGCAGTCAGGTGCACCCTGATGGAAATGGACTTTAATCCAGCCCAGGACAGGTGCAGAAGGTACTGCAGGATCACCTCAACGGGACAGGAGAATGGATTGAAACCTCTATCTGCACACCAGACTGAGAAACTATGCCATTTGAAGGAGTATGCTCACCTGGTAGAATCTTTGTGGGATGCAATGTCCCTAGGCAAGTGGTACTGAGCAAGGGCTATCCTTTCAGTATCCACGCTGTCAGAGTTTGGGATGCAGGAGGGTCCTGTCATTCTGAGATATCCAATCCAGGGTGAAACCCAGAGGAATGGGCGGCATCTGAGAAAGAAGGAGCAACAGCGGATACCATGGCTGCTGGGGCCAGTGCGGGACGATAAGGATCATCGTGGCTCTGTCCATCTGGACCTTGAAGAGGGTCTTGGCCAACAGGGGTGTGGGCGGGTAAGCATACAGCAGACCCTCACCCCAGTGGAGGAGAAACACATTGGCCATACGGCGGTTTCGGCAAGAAATCCTGGAGAAGAACCTTGGCAGCTGAGCGTTCTGTGGGCTGGTGAAGAGGTCCACCACTGAGATGGAGAAATTAGACCTTACCTGCTAATTGTCTTTCCTTGAGTACTCTCCGGGCCAGTCCAGGTACAGTTGGGTAGTCAATCCCTTCCAGCAGCTGAGGACTGAAAGTTCCAAGTTTTACTGACAGCTCCCATAGCTCCCCCTACTGATAGGAAGCCAGTCACCTATTGTCAAAGCAGCAACGCAACTAGAGGTACTAGCTAACTAAACCCAAAAAGAACGGTAACTTAACACAGAAACAAAAACCCCCCTATAAGAGTCCTTGAGAAAACCCAAGCTCACTGGTTCCAATGGAGGCAATCGTGACACTGGGCACTTATTTCTCTTGTGATCCGTGGATTATCTGTTTTTTGGGTTTTTTTAACTACCCAGAGTCCCCCCCCTAATTGAAGGACCCCCAATATCCTCTTCCAGAACAATCAGACTAGCATTCGGAGCTCGCGCAATCAGTAAGCCACCGAAAAAAACCCACACTGCTGAACCACTGAACCATCAAAAAACTCCACTGCTCGCAGCACCAACGGGCGGGACCTGGACTGGCCCGGAGAGTACTCAAGGAAAGACAATTAGCAGGTAAGGTCTAATTTCTCCTTCCTCTTCGTCTCTCTGGGCCAGTCCAGGTACAGTTGGGCAGTACCAAAGCAGTACCTAAACCGGGTGGGAACCTGCGAGCCCCGCTACAATGGCCGAAGCCCCAAACCTGGCATCTCCACGGGCCATGACATCCAACCTGTAATGCTTCGCGAAAGTATGTAAAGTAGACCAGGACGCCGCCCAACAGATATCTGCTGGCGGAGTCAAGGCCAACTCAGCCCAAGACGTCGCTTGAGCCCGCGTGGAATGAGCTCGGAGCTCCAGAGGAGGTGATTTGCCCTTTGCCTGATAAGCTCCCGCAATCGCCTGCTTCACCCAACGAGCTATAGAAGCTTTGGAAGCCGCTTTCCCCTTACGCGGCCCTCCAAACAGAACGAACGATCCGACTTCCGAAACGGCTTTGTCTTCCGCAAATACGTCCGCAACACCCGACCCATATCCAACCTATGGAGCGCCGGGTCCAATGCAGGGCCCCCCCGTGATCGAAAGGTGGGAAGCGAAACGGACTGATTCATGTGAAACCCCGAAACCACCTTCGGCAAGAACGAAGGCACGGGCCGTAAAACCACCTTTTCCTCCGTAAAACGCAGATACGGCTCGCTACAAGAGAGAGCCTGCAAATCCGACACTCTCCTAGCCGAACACAAGGCTACCAAAAAAGCTGTTTTCCAAGATAACTCGCGCAATCCCACAGAAGCTCCGGAAGCAAAAGGCGGTTCCGTCAAGGCATCCAGCACCAAAGTCAAATCCCACGGCGGCACCACGCGACGAAGTGGTGGACGGATCTGCTGGACTGCTTTAAGGAATCTGCGCACATCCGGATGAGCTGAGAGAGAATGCCCGTGTACCCTCCCTCTAAAACACGCTAGCGCCGCTAGATGTACCTTGAGGGTATTAAGGGCTAGACCTTTCTCAAGCCCGTTCTGAAGAAACGCCAGGATGTGCGGTAAATCGGCGGTCTCCGGCCTAACACCGTTGTCGCTCGCCCATGCCTCAAAAATGCACCAAACGCGAATATACGCCAAAGAGGTAGACTGTCTCCTAGATTTGAGCATCGTGTCAATCACGGCTCCCGAATAACCTCGCCGACGCAAGCGTTGCCACTCAAGAGCCAAGCCGTAAGCAAGAATCGATCCACCCGAGGCATCAACACTGGCCCTTGACTCAAAAGATTTATCCACTCGGGTAACCGCCACGGAGGCTCCGCAAGCAGCCGTACTAGATCGGCATACCAGGTTCGCCTGGGCCAATCCGGCGCAATGAGAATTACCTTGCCGCTGTACCTGGAAATCCTGCGAATGACTCTCCCTATCAAGGGCCATGGAGGAAACACATACAGAAGCTGATCGCTCAGCCAGGGCTGGGCCAGACCGTCGAGACCTTCCGACATGTGCTCCCTGCGCCTGCTGAAAAACCGAGACGCCTTGGCATTGGACTGAGTCGCCATGAGATCCATAACAGGCTGACCCCAGCGCAGCGTGATCTCGTGAAAAACCGCCCAGTTGAGTTCCCATTCGCCGGGATCCAGGCGATGGCGACTGAGATAATCTGCCTGAATGCTGTCCTTCCCTGCTACATGAGCCGCCGAGAGAGCCTCGAGGTGCAGTTCCGCCCACTGTAGCAAGGACTGACTCTCCTGCAGCAACTGCGGACTGGCCGTGCCCCCCTGTTTGTTGATGTAGGCCACTGTTACTAGGTTGTCGGAAAAAACTCAGACCGCCCGCCGGTCGAGAAGACTCGAAAAGGCGAGAAGAGCGAGACGCACCGCTCGAAGCTCTAACCGATTGATTGACCAAGCGCTCTCCTCTTCCGTCCAGGAACCCTGCGCCACCTGAGCCAGACAATGAGCCCCCAACCGGAAAGACTGGCATCCGTTGTGACTAAAACCCACTCCGGATCACTTAGTGGTACCCCTGCTTGAAGGTGCTCCGGAACCTGCCACTACCGCAGGCCGACCCAAACATCCTTGGGGCACTCCAGCTTCTGAGACATGGGATGAAGCTGCGGCGACCACCTGGACAGTAACGCCTGCTGCAGAGGACACATGTGAGCTCTCGCCCACGGCACCAGATCCAACGCCGCAGCCATGGACCCCAACAACTGTAAATATCTCCAAGCCGCAGGGGCTGACAGACGCTTGAAAGCTGCCACTTGCGATAGAAGCTTTCGCACCCTGTCCGGCGGAAGGCTCACCTTCCCTCTCTCTGTGTCGAACAACGCCCCGAGATAAGTTAATGCTTGCACTGGCAGAAGGTGACTCTGCCCGGTTGATGACCCAACCGAGGTGTTCCAGAAACTGCACCACTCGGGCCGTAGCCGCCACCGACTCCTCTGGCGACGCCGCATGAATCAGCCAATCGTCCAGGTAGGGATGCACCTGAATCCCCTCTTTGCGCAGAGCCGCCGCTACCACCACCATCACCTTGGTGAAAGTACGAGGCGCGGTGGCCAGACCGAAAGGCAAGGCTCGAAATTGAAAATGCCCCATGGGAACGGCAAACCGTAGAAACCGCTGATGTTCCGAGCGGATGGGAATGTACAGATAAGCCTCTGTGAGATCTATAGATGAAAGCCACTCCCCGGGCTTTACTGCCCGAATCACTGACCGTAGGGTTTCCATCCGAAAATGCGGAACTCTTAAGCACCTGTTCACGTGCTTGAGATTGAGAATAGGCCGAAAGGAGCCCTCCTTCTTGGGGACTACAAAATAAATCGAGTATCGACCTAACCCGCACTGGTCGAGAGGCACCGGCACTACTGCCCGCAAGAGTAGCAAGCGCTGTAGAGTGCTCGAGACCGCTTCCCTCTTGGACGGCGAACCACAGGGGGACCGGACGAAAGCGTCCGCTAGAGGAGTAGCGAACTCGAGCGCATAGCCGTCGCGGATGATCTCTAGAACCCAGAGATCTGAAGTGATGGCGGTCCAGGCTGAGAGAAACCCCCACAGACGTCCTCCTACCGGAAACTCCACCTGGACCAGCCTCGCTTCATTGCGGCTTCTTAGCTGAGGCTTGCTGGGCGTTAAAGAACCCCCTGCCAAAGCCTCGGGCTCCACGAAAGGAGTGACTCTGGGAAGGAAACCTACCCCTCTGGTACGGGGCAAAGCGAGACCCCCGGAACCGACGGACCTCTCTGCCTTGACCTCTCAGCACGGCACCCGATCAGGCCCCCCGAGGCCGATTCTCCGGCAGACGACCCCCTTTGGAGTCGCCCAAATCCTTAACAATCTTCTCTAGCGCTTCCCCAAAAAGGAGCTTGCCCTTGTAAGGAAGCTTACTGAGGCGGGATTTCGAGGAGGCATCTGCTGCCCAATTGCGAAGCCAAAGAAACCGCCTAGCCACAATCACAGACGCCATAGACTTAGCGGAAATTCGAATCAAATCATAGAAGGAGTCAGCGAGGTAAGCTGCTGCTGACTCCAGCTTGGCCCCGTCTGGAGATTCATCTTCCTGCTTCACCGAACCTGGTTCACCCTGAATCCATCGGATAGAAGCCCTGGACACATACGCCCCACAAATGGAAGCCTGTAACGCCAAGGCACTAGCCAAGGGATATAGTCCTGAAGTCCCACCTCCAGTCTGGCAGCATCCCTGTTGCCATGGAGGAGAGAGGTCACGTGACAGGAGAGCATCACCCTGGTGTGGCAGGAAGTGATCCCGTAACTAGGACCTGTCCTCCAGGTGATGTAAACCCCTCTCGCACTGAGGAGGTTTCTCCAGGGCCAAGTGCCCATGCGGGAAGGGTTAGGACAGCAGTTATAGTTGGTGATTCGATCATTAGGCATGTAGATAGCTGGGTGGCTGGTGGACGTGAGGATCGCCTGGTAACATGCCTGCCTGGTGCGAAGGTAGCGGACCTCACACGCCACCTAGATAAGGTCTTAGATAGTGCTGGGGAGGAGTCTGCTGTCTTGGTACATGTTGGTACCAATGACATAGGAAAATGTGGTAGGGAGGTTCTGGAAGCTAAATTTAGGCTTTTAGGTAGGAAGTTGAAATCCAGAACTTCCAGGGTAGCGTTCTCCGAAATGCTTCCCGTTCCATGCGCAGGACCCAATAGGCAGGCAGAGCTCCGGAGTCTCAATGCGTGGATGAGACAATGGTGCAGAGATGAGGGGTTCGGATTTGTTAGGAACTGGGGAACATTCTGGGGAAAGGAGGGGCTCTTCCGAAGGGATGGGCTTCACCTTAACCGGGATGGAACCAGGCTGCTGGCATTAACCTTTAAAAAGGAGATAGAGCAGCTTTTAAACTAGATAATAGGGGAAAGCCGACAGTCGCCCAAGAGCGCATGGTTCGGAAGAATGTATCCTTGAAGGATACTACAAAAAGCAGAGAGGTTCCAAAAAAGAGTAAAGTAGCCCAAATGCCCTCGAGTATGGAGCAGACAGAACTTAAAGATCCCAAATTACCCATGTCTACCAATAGCCAAATTAATATGAATAAAATACAGTCTCTAAAATGCTTGTATGCAAATGCTAGAAGTCTACAAAACAAGATGGGAGAGTTAGAATATATAGCACTAAACGAGAGGTTAGATATGATTGGAATATCAGAGACATGGTGGAAGGAGGACAACCAGTGGGACACTGTGATACCTGGGTACAAACTATATCGAAATGATAGAGCTGATCAAATTGGTGGAGGGGTTGCGCTCTATGTTAGAGAGGGCATTGAGTCAGAAAGGATTAAAGTTTTGCAAGAAACAAAATTTGCTGTAGAATCTCTATGGATTGAAATTCCATGTAAAAAGGGGAAGGCGATGGCAGTGGGGGTGTACTATCGTCCGCCTGGCCAGAATGAACAAATGGATGATGAAATGCTCAAAGAAATCAAGGAAGCTAGCAAAAGTTACAGTGCAGTAATAATAATGGGTGATTTCAATTACCCCGGCATCGACTGGGTCAGTGTCACAACAGGACATGCTAGGGAGATAAAGTTCCTAGATGAAATAAATGACTGCTTCTTGGAGCAGCTGGTTCATGAACCGACCAGAGGGGAAGCAATATTAGACCTAGTCCTTAGTGGAACACCAGATGTAGTGCAAGAGATAAGGGTGTTGGGGCCACTTGGCAATAGTGATCATAGCATGATCGCCTTTGATTTAATTAGTGGAGGAGGGATAGTAAGGAAATCCACAGTACTACCCTTTAACTTTCGAAAGGGAGACTATGATAGAATGAGGAAAACAGTTAAGAAAAAACTAAAAGGAGCAGTTGCAAAGGTTAAAGACGTACATCAAGCTTGGGTGTTGTTGAAAAATACTATCTTGGAAGCCCAGACCAGCTGTATTCCACGCTTTAAGAAAAGTGGAAGGAAGTCCAAAAAATTGCCAGCATGGTTTAAAGCTGAGGTCAGAGAGGCTGTTGTTGCCAAAAAAGCATCTTTCAAGAAATGGAAAAAAGAGCCAAATGATGAAACCTGGAAACAGCACAAGCACTGGCAAGTCAAATGCAAGGCATTGATAAGGCAGGCAAAGAGAGAATTTGAGAAGAAGCTTGCTGCGGAAGCAAAAACGCGAAATAAAGACCTTTTCAAGTACATTCGTAGCAAAAAACCCGTGAGAGAGTCAGTTGGTCCATTAGATGATAAAGGGGTTAAAGGAGCACTAAGAGGCGACAAGGCGATAGCGGAGAGACTGAATGAATTCTTTGCTTCGGTCTTTACTGAGGAAGATGTAGGGATGTTACCCACGACTGAAGTGGTATTTAAAGGTGTGGAAGAATTGAAGGAAATATCGATACATCGGGAAGATGTCCTACAACTATTAGATAAACTGAAGAGTAGCAAATCACCTGGGCCGGATGGTATACATCCAAGGGTGTTGAAAGAACTGAAATTTGAGATTGCAGACCTGCTATCAGTAATCTGTGAACTATCATTAAAATCATCTCTAATACCTGAGGATTGGAGGATCGCCAATGTAACACCAATTTTTAAAAAGGGTTCGAGGGGTGATCCGGGAAACTACAGACCGGTGAGCCTGACATCAGTACCGGGAAAAATGGTAGAAACCATCATAAAGAATAAAATTACTCAGCATATAGATAGTCATGACCTAATGGGAGACAGCCAACATGGCTTTAGACAAGGAAGATCTTGTCTTACTAATCTGTTATGTTTTTTTGAAGGAGTGAATAAACAGGTGGACAAAGGTGAGTCGGTTGATATTGTGTATCTGGACTTTCAGAAAGCCTTTGACAAGGTCCCTCATGAGAGACTTTTGGCAAAACTAAAGAGTCATGGGATAGGAGGCAGTGTACTAGTGGATCAGGAACTGGTTAAAAGATAGAAAGCAGAGGGTAGGGCTAAATGGCCAATTTTCCCAATGGAGAAAGGTGAATAGTGGTGTACCCCAGGGATCTGTGCTGGGTCCGCTGCTTTTTGACATATTCATAAATGACCTGGAAAGTGGAATAACGAGTGAGGTTATCAAATTTGCTGATGACACAAAACTATTTAAAGTTGTTAAAACCCAGGAGGATTGTGGAAAATTGCAAGAGGATCTTGATAAATTGGAAGACTGGGCATCAAAATGGCAGATGAAATTTAATGTGGAGAAGTGCAAGGTTATGCACCTAGGGAAGAACAACCCAAACTATGGTTACACGATGCAAGGTTCCACATTAGGAACCACCACCCAAGAAAAAGATTTAGGCGTCCTTGTGGATACCATGTTAAAACCCTCGGCCCAGTGTGCAGCGGCGGCCAAGAGAGCAAATAGAATGCTAGGTATGATAAGGAAAGGAATGGAAAATAAAACAAAAGATATTATAATGCCTCTATATCGTTCCATGGTGAGACCGCACCTTGAATATTGTGTGCAATTCTGGTCGCCATATCTTAAAAAGGATATAGCAATTTTAGAAAAGGTTCAGAGAAGAGCCACCAAAATGGTAAAGGGGATGGAAGGCTACTCCTATGAAGAAAGGCTAAAAAGGTTGGGGCTCTTTAACCTGGAAAAGAGACGGCTGAGGGGAGATATGATAGAAGTCTATAAATTAATGAACGGAGTGGAACGGGTAAACGTAGATCGATTGTTTACCTTATCAGAATATAGAAAGACTAGGGGACATGCAATGAAGCTACAGGGTAAACTATTTAAGACTAATAAAAGAAAATATTTTTTCACTCAACGTGTAATCAAACTCTGGAATTTGTTACCAGAGGATGTAGTAAAGGCTGTTAGTGTAGCTGGGTTTAAAAAAGGTTTGGACAAGTTCCTGGAGGAAAGGTCCATAAACCATTATTAAGAAGGGACCCAGGATATCAATGCTTGAACCAATACAAGCATTGTGGAACCTGTGTCCCTTGGGGAAACTGCTAGGTACGTATGACCTAGATTGGCCACTGTTGGAAACAGAATACTGGGCTTGATGGACCTTGGTCTGACCCAGTATGGCATATCTTATGTTCTTATGTTCTTAGCGTCAAAAGCTTGCTTCAGAAGAGCCTCTAACCTCCTATCCTGCAGATCCTTAAGGGCCGCACCCCCTTCTACAGGAATCGTGGTCTTCTTAGTAACCGCCGACACGAGCGCATTCACCTTAGGCATTTTCAGCAATTCCTTCTCCTAAGGAACCGGGTATAGGCGCGCAATAGTCCGCCACCCCCTCAAGCTAGCCTCCGGACATTCCCATTCTGACTCTATCATCTGTTTAATCACTCTGTGAACCGGAAAACAACGCTGCTCCGGTCTGAACCCCTGCAGCAAGGGATCCTCCAAAGGCTCCTGAGGGACTGTAGGCAGCGCCATATTCAAGGCCGCCAGAGACTGCCCAATGAGAGCTCCTAGCTCCTCTTTCCGAAAGACACGGAAAACATGCGGGCCCTCCGCAGGCCCCAGCTCCCCTTCCTCCAACTCTAACGCCCAAGACTCAGGTGCTGATTCAGACAGAATTTCTCCTTCCTCCGGAAGGGAGGGAGACGAGAACTGAGTATCCAAGGAGTCTGAGGTCAAGTCCCTACGCGGACCTTGAGCGGAGGTTCCTTCCCCAGGATCTAAGAACAGAGATTCCTTCACTAGCACAGGTTCCTGCGCCACAGAAGCCTGGCTTTCTAAAGGCTGAACAAGCTTTAAAGTATATGCCTTGTGCAAGGCTAAAATAAATTCAGGGGAAAAAAGAGAGGTCAAAGAAGTTACTGAGCTTGGCACTGTAGGAGCAGGAGAAGGCCCTGTTGCCTCAGACACCTGCGATTTCGAGGACTTTGACTTCCTCTTCCCTGCACGCTGCAAAAGCGCGGGAGGAGCAGAAGTCTCTGAGGACAAAATGGCTGACGTTCCCGCCTTAAGCACCGGCCCCAGAGACTTTTCCTTAGAGAGATCCCCTAAGCCTGAGCCCTCCATATCCAAAAAACACACTAATCCACCAAAATCAAGAAACCACTCGCAAGAGAATCAGTGGAGGACCGAAAATCGACAGACACAAAACCACGCAAATCAAGCTGACAGCGATAAGGAAAGAGACCGGTAACCCCACCGGTTCAACAAGCACTAAAACAAAAAACAAAGATTGCACCTGGACCCAGAAGCATGCGGTAGAAGTCTGACGCACAACCGCGATCCAGGCCGAATCGCCACCAGTCCCCTCCTACCTGCAGTGCCGGCGGCTCAGCTCCCAACTCCTGACACCCGCTGCTAGCGGGCCGCGGAGAAAAAACTGAAGAGCGTCGGAGAGAGGATACTGGGGCTCCCAGATCCTGTCCCCCCCCCGGTACAGCAGCTGATCAGGGAAAAGCAGGCTCTGCCTTTCGATCAGCACCAGAATATAGGGAAAATGCTCAAAATCGCTGTACCGTGCTCCAGTTAACTGACATTTATTTTATTTATTTATTTATTTAGTATACATTTGTATACCGCTACTTCCAGCGATCAGCAGCGGTTTTGATTACAGATTGGAAATTGTCAAATCATGACAGGAAATTTTTGAGGTATAAACACATTGATTAGACAGGAAAGCACAGCACACAGAGAACTATTTTACAGGGAACATGGGCTATGGAGGGTTAAGTGGCTTGCCCAAGACCACAAGGAGCACCTGTGGGACTAGAAACCCCAGTCCTTCCGGCCCAAGGTTGCTGTCCTCCAGTGGGATTTGAACCCCCGACCTTCCGGCCCGAAGTACCTTGCCCCAACCACTAGGCCACTCCTCCACTCCACTCAACATGTCATAAGAGGCTCTGTATGAGGAGAAAAAGGTGAGTGCCTCGCTGTAGTGCTCTGGTAGAGTCAGTGAGCAAGGTCAGACTAAACATTTATGCCTCTTGTCCCATAAATAAATTCCCCAGAAGCCACTGCCTTGATTCCAACTTCGTTTCTCCTGGGAGCCTGCCAGAGATACGTCCTATCCAGCTGCTGAGGACTGAAGACTGGGTTCCTATCAGTAGGGGGAGCTATGGGAGCTGTCAGTAAAACTTGGAACTTTCAGTCCTCAGCTGCTGGAAGGGATTGACTACCCAACTGTACCTGGACTGGCCCGGAGAGACGAAGAGGAAGCCCCACTTCCAGAAGATATCCCGTGCCACTGGGGAGCTGAAGGTCCACTCATGAGGCTGCAGCACCCTGTTGAGCCGGTCTGTCAGGACATTTTCCCACTTTAAGAGGTAGGTGGCCTGGAGAGCATACCCCGCCGGTTTGCAAAACTCCAGAGTCTGATCACCTCCCAGCAGAGGAGGTAGGACCCCGTGCCGCCATGTTTGTTGATGTAGAACATCGCCACTTAATTGTCCGTTTGAACCAGGACAATCTGATTTGCCAG
This sequence comes from Ichthyophis bannanicus, assembly GCA_033557465.1. Taxonomy (NCBI): domain Eukaryota; kingdom Metazoa; phylum Chordata; class Amphibia; order Gymnophiona; family Ichthyophiidae; genus Ichthyophis; species Ichthyophis bannanicus. The sequence goes on from CM066038.1 coordinate 327,991,031, forward strand.
GTAGTGCTGTAAGACTCGCAGCAGGGCATTGCTCGGAGCTCGAGAAAGTTGATTTGGAGCTGGCTCTCCTCTAACAACCAGAGACCTTGGGACTCCATTGCAAAGCAAAGTAATATTCTGCCTGAAAGCTCTCAAAGGGGTCTTAGTGTTCTTTTTTAAAAGCACATTCTTAAAGGGGTTTTGGTGTCATTTCTAAAAGCTAAGTATTTTTTCTGTACTGCAAAGGGGGAATATTTTTTTGTTTGATTGTGGTATTGGGCAAGGCTCTGTCAGTTAGAGTTCATTGTCTTTGTTCCAGCCACCCATTTACAGCTAACTCTTTGAAGTCACTGACCTCATCAGCTGTTAAGTGACCCTAGAGTAGCTTATAAGCAGCTGAGCAGTGCTGTATAAGGGTCAACAGGGCCTTTCAGGTACTGGCATTCCTGATGGACTCCATTGCAAAGCAAGGTAATATTCTGCCTGAAAGCTCTTAAAGGGGTTTTGGTGTTCTTTTTTAACAGCTAATTCTTAAAGGGGTTTTGGTGTTCATTTTTAAAAGCTAAGTCTTTTTTCTGTACTGCAAAGGGGGAATATTTATTTTTGTTTTCTTGTGGTGTTGGGCAAGGCTCTGTCAATTAGAGTTCATTATCTTTGTTCCAACTACCTATTCACAGCTAACTCTTTGAAGCAACTGACGTCATCCCTCTCTTTGAAGCAACTGACGTCATCCCGTCTCTTTGAAGCAACAGACGTTATCCCTCCTCACCCACCACGACACCCACCCACCCCATGAGAGCATTCTTGCTTAATAGGGAAACTCCCCAATTAGCCACACACAGGGACATAGAACAGCACTGTTAGAACACACTTAAAAGAGGTTAACTGCTTTTTCTCTTAAAGGACAGCTGAAGAACAGGTAGGGACTTTGGTAGGTCTCTCTTTTTTACTTCAACAGGTACCAAAGTTCCATCAACTAAACAATGGCTGGGAAAAATCGTATTGCTAAAGCTGTTGCCCCCGTTATAGCTTCTGCATCTGTCCAGACAGAGATCCCAATGCCAGCAGAAGGATCGGTTCCATGTGCAGGATGCCTGCATGCTGAGGCTATCAGGAAAGAAGTGGAGATGCTTCTTGAAACATCCAAGCTCTCCGATAGTGGTGAAGATGGGAGACTACAGAAGGAAGACGGTTGGGCATGAGTCACCAGAACCTGCAATATCAACAATCCTCCTCCTTCTTGAATTGAAGAACCAGTATGCAGCCCTGGAAGTGGAGGAGGTGGAAGCATCCGAGGAAAGGGAAGAACCACAGCTCGAGCACCCCAAAGTTGCAGAATTGATCACCACAAGGAAGGAAAGGGTTGTTGTGGTTGGTGACTCTCTTCTGAGGGGGTACTGAGGTGTCCATCTGCTGATCAGATTTGATGTCCAGAGAGGTGTGCTATCTGTCTGGTGCCAAAATCTGAGATGTTACAGAGAGTTTGCCGAGACTCATCAAGCCTACTGACTATTATCCAATGTTGCTTATCATGTTGGCACAAAAGATACTGCTAGGTATCCCTCTGAGCATATCAAAAGTGACTTCATGGCTCTAGGACAGATGGTGAGAAGATAGGTGTACTCTTCAATCCTCCCTGTTTAGGGTAAAGGCGAGGCAGAGAAGCTCGCATCCTGGAGATGAACGCATGGCTGCGTGGACAGTGCCATCAAGAACATTTTGGTTTCTTGGACCACAGGATGATGTTACAAGGGCTGCAGAGTGAAGAAAGCCCCCAGGTAAGTAAAACATTAAATACCTCTGTAGAAATGGATAATAGGGGCAACATCTGGAAAGCGGTGTGTATAAATGACTATAGCATGGGAAATAAGATCTCAGATGTTGAGGCTTTAATGGAAGAGGCCGACTTGGATTTAATGGGAGACATGGTTCACAGAAAACTATAACTGGGATTTAATTATACTGGAAGAAGGAGAGGTGGAGTGGCACTATATGTAAAAAATAATATTAAAGCTATAGAATTGCAGAGCTTAAAAGGAAGAGAGGAGGCACTGTGGGTTAAACTAGAAAGAGGGAAAGGGAAATCCATTTGCACTGGAATTATATACAGATCCCCCTCACAGGGCGTAGAAGTGGATGAAGATTTAACAGAAGATATACACAGTATTGCCATGAAAGGAGAAGTGCTATTGATAGGCGATTTCAATATACCGGATGTGGATTGGCACATCCCTTCTGCGGTGTCATCTAGAAGTAAGGAGATCTTGGATTCTCTACAGGGAGAACTATTCAGGCAACAGGTAACAGAACCCACACGTGATGGGGCCATACTGGACTTAGTGCTTACCAATGGGGAAAGTGTTTCTTATGTTATAGTGGGAGATCATCTCACATCCAATGATCACCAGACGGTATGGTGCAGTATTAGGACTAGGGTTGATAAAATCCATTCAAAAGCATGGGTCTTAGACTTTAGGAAACTAACTTTCCCAAGATGGGACAATACCTCAAAGAGTCGTAAGCAGGATGAGAACAGTTGGGGGATGTAGAAAAACAGTGGGCAAAACTGAAAGGGGATATTTTAAGGGCAACCAACCTTTTTGTTAGGAAGGTAAATACAGTAAATGTAAAAGGAAAAGGAGGCTGCTATGGTTCTCAAAAGAAGTAGCTGAAAAGGTGAAGAAAAAGATGGAGGCCTTCATGAAATACAAGAGATCACAGAGAGAGGAAGACGGGTATCTATATTTGGAAAAACTTAGAGAAGCTAGCAAAGTAGTCAGGAAAGCAAAAGTTACAAAAAGAAGAAGAAACAGGCAATGCAATAAAATGCAGGGATAAGACATTTTTTCAGATATGTTAGTGAGAGGAGGAAGGGCAAAATTGGTATTGTCAGACTCAAGGGTGCAGGGGAGGAATAAGCAGAAATTCATGAGGATAAAGCAGAAAACAAGTAAATAAGTATTTCTGTTCTGTGTAAACAGATGAAGGGCCAGGAGCAGAACCTCAGAAAACACCCACAGATAGGAACAGAAGCATAGGGATCTCAAACGATTTTCAGAAGACTGTATTCGTGAAGAACTAGCTAAATTAAAAGTAGAGAAAGCAATGGTTTGGATGGGATACTCTCAAGAATACTGAGAGAACTTGGGGATGTTCTAGCGGCTCCACAGTCTGATCTTTTCAATGCCTCTTTAGAGTCAGGAGTGGTACCAGAGGACAGGAGAAAGTCACATGTGGTCCCTTTACACAACAACAGATGTAAGGATTAACTACAGACTGGTTAAGAACTACAGACTGGTTAGTCTAACCTCTGTGGTTAGTAAATTATTGGAAAGGCTACTAAAAGAGAGAAAAGTGAGGTTTCTGGAGTCCAATGGATTGCAGGATCCAAGGTAGCATGGATTCACCAGAGGCAGGTCTTGTCAGACAAATCTGATTGATTTCTTTGACTGGGTGACCAGGGAGTTGGACCGAGGAAGAGCTCTAGATGTGGTATATTTAGATTTCAGTAAAGCCTCCGACACCGTTCCGCACAGGCGACATAAACAAACTGAGCACCCTAGGGATGGACCCTAAGTTACAGATTGCGTTAGAAATTGGTTGAGTGAGAGGCGACAAAAGGTACAGCTGTAAATGGAGCTCACTCTAAGGAGAAGGAGGTTACCAATGGTGTGCCGCAAGGATCTGTCCTTGGTCCGATTCTTTTTAACATCTTCGTTGGTGATATTGTGGAAGGGCTGCTGGATAAGGTTTGCTTGTTTGCAGATGATACCAAAATCTGCAATAGAGTAGACACCCAGGAAGGAGTAGATAATATGAGGAGGGATCTAGCTAAGCTTGAAGAATGGCCTAGAATTTGGCAGCTGAAATTTAATGCTAAAAAATGCAAGGTCATGCGTATGGACTGCAAAAATCCAAAGGAGCAGTACAGTATAGGGGTGAGGTACTTCTGTCCACAAAAGAGAAATGGTTAAGATCTCGTATGACCAGAAAGGGTCGCAACTCACCCGTCTTCTTGGGAATCAGGAAGTAACGGGAGTAGAACCCTGTGCCCCTTTGATGCAACGGCACAAGCTCCTCCGCCTTGTCGGTGAGAAGAGCTGCGAGCTCCCTCTGAAGGAGGTCATGATGAGTGGGATCAAGATGAGGTTCCCTGGGAAAAACAAGGGAGATGTCTAGTGTAAGTGAAAGAGGTAGCCATCCTTTACTACCTGAAGGGCCCAGGTGTCTGTGGTAATGCTGGGCCACCGGTGGGCAAAGAATGTGAGACATCCCCCTATGTTCTGCAGTTTCTGACCTCCCATGTGAAGAGGGGCTATGGTATAGGTGCTGTTTTGGATTTGGGGGCTTTAGGCCTATGGGAGCCCTGCCCCTGGCCCTTGGCCGGCTGCCCCTGCAGGGGAAGTTGATAGACTGATAGACCTGATGTTCGGGATAAGTTCCATAGGCCGCCTTCTTTTTCAGGTAGAAGGAATTTTTCCCCGAAACTTTCCATTGGGAAGGATCAGTGGTCTTCTGAGAAAGCCTGGTTCTGGGTCATCAGCTCGGTCTCCAACTCAGCTTTCTTGTTGTCCATCATGGGACTGCTGAAGAGATTCTCCCCCCGGCAGGGAACATTTACCAACTTGACCTGAACCCACTGCACCAGATCTGAGGACTGTAGCCATGCCAGGTGGCAGGCACTAATGCCTACCACAACCACTCTAGCCACAGTTTATAAGCAGTCATAGGCTGCTTGAGTCACATACTTGGAGAACTCCTTGACCGTGATCACCAGGTCCCAGAAGCGCTGGAGGTGGTCATCGGACAGCCCAACTGAGAACCTGGCAAGCTACTTTGCCAGGTCTCTCAGGTACATGCCCACGTACAGCTAATAAGCCTGGATATGGGCCACGAGCATCGAGCCCTGAAAACACCTCTTGACAAACCCATCCATGGTGTGGGCCTGCCGATCCAGGGGCACTGAGGAGTGTGGCTTCTGGCTCTTAATTTGGCACATGACCGACTCAATCAACATGGAGTTGTGTGGTAGTTGGTTTTTTTCAAAGCCGGGGCTCTTGCGGACCCGATAGAATTTGCATGCTCACAATGGGAACCATAACCGGGGCTTCCCACATCCTGAAAAGGAGGCACTCCAAGATGGGTGGCACTGGTACCATTATGGCCTCCTTGGGAGGAGTGTCATACTGAAGTATGTCCAGGTCCCCTGCCCAAGGCTCCCCTTCTGCCTTGATGGTGAAGGCGAGGGCCTTGCCCATGTTCCGGACGAAGTCCAGGAAGAAAAGGTCCTCCAGTGGGGACCTCTGAGGCTCTGGAGGAGAGGGGTCCAATGGAACGTCCTGATGCTGAGTGGTCCATCACACATCTCCCATTCCAAATCGGAAGGGAGCTCAAAGCACCAGCGAGAATTGTGCCGGTGAGCAGTTGGGGGCAAGGATGGCAGCCGGGTTTCCCGGCAGTCCGACTCTGACACACTGGGTGGAGAAATCCTAGGCTCGGACCGAAACCGGGATCAGTCATTGGAATCAGCCCTCAGGGCATGCCGTTGCAAGACAGGCCGGATCTTGCAATGGAGGGGCCTGTCACCGGCCTTAAAGAACCAGAGGTAACCAGGACTGGGGTTCTTTTGGCTCACCAGAAAGGTAGCCAAGCTGAACTCCAGGATGCCATTCTGGCCTTGAGGCCTGAAGGCTCTGCAGAAACTGGCATGGGAACCAAGGGCATCGGTCCCAATGCTGGTTCTCTCTGTGGGGTCTCACCGATGGTGATCACCTCAATAGCCTGAGGGCGATCCTCCGAGGGGATGGGAACTTCTTCCCACCAAGGCAGCTTCGGGGCCGCTCTCGGCCCTCACCCTCGGAATCCCATCAATGGCTATGGTGACGGTGTTCGTGGGTCTTACTTGCGGTACCAACATCACCCCCGACGAGGACTTAGATGAAGTCTGTTCCTTCTAGGGACCATGCTCTACCGACAGTTGCTGGTCCGATGCTCCACAACCTCGGGGCTCAGAGAAAGCTTGACGGCTCCCGGGGTCTGAGTCCTCCACGGCTGCTCCCAAGGCACCGAAGCCGAAGACGGGATGGAGGCTGAGGACTTGGGGCCAAACAGCATCTCCTTTTGCCTTTCACGATTCTTATGCCCCTTGCTCATCATCTGAAGACAGAGTGGGCAAGAGGAGGCGTCATGATCGACCCCAAGGCACTGAAGGCAGCAACTGTGGTGGTCCATGATGCACATAGTCTTGTCACAATCAGTCACTTCTTAAAACCACTAAATGAGAACATAGCAGAAAAGGCAGCCCGCCCGCAAGGTCAAACTCCAATGTCCTGATTAGTAAGGCGTGAAAGAGAAAAAAGAAGTACCCAAGAAAAATGCAACGCTGAGGTAGCAATTCCAGGATTGTAAGAAGATGACAGTATGCGACCAAGAAAAAGAACGAGGACAACCAAGAAAAGTTTGCCGCATAAAAAAGACAGCTTTTTCCGGGATGCAGACAGTGCATCCGGTGGGCTCCATGGAAAAATGAAGACTGAGGGAAAATGGCTCCCTTGGGCAGGAAGGTGACCACACATGTGTGGTTGATCTCCCAAAGGCTTTCTTTGAAAGCTGGTGAGAGATGACTGCGCGGGCTCTGTCAGTGCAGACATCACCCATATGTGAGGACTGACTTTTTGCTTGTTCCCGGAGAAAGGCAGTATACATATACTGGACCATGTAAAGCTGATGGGTGGTTATATGTACAATGAACATCTTCTTCCCCATATATCATATAGGGATTTTTTCCTGGAAGAGTGTTAGGAGAAAACACTGCACGTTCAGCTTTTCTCATGGTTGCTCCCACAACCTTTTAAAGTGAGAAAGCTGAACCTTATTGAACCTTGGAACCAGCTGGACCTTATAGTTTATAAAGAACTTCAATGTGGATTCTGTCACATATGGTAGTGCTGATCCTGGAGAAGACTCTGAATAGGTACAACAACAGTTGCTTTAGGAGACTCTATGCATTTGAGGGGACCAAATACATCAGCCCTCACTTCCATATCTTGGTACAGTACAAGGGAACTTTCTTAGCCATCTTCTGAAATTTATTCAGATAAGAGATGTCTTCATATGGAGAATCATTTCTCACCTCTGGATGAGATGGGTTGGAATTCCCATTGAACCTTCCTCCACATTACCCAGGGAAGATGGTTGTGAATCAAATGAATCTAAAAGCTTTTTTATTTGAGAAGCAATAGATGCCAGAGAAGAGGGAAGGAGGGAGCAAATGTACAGGCTCTTGCATATAGGATTTTGTGACCTAGTGTCCCTGTTCCAGGTGTGAGGCCTGAAGAATGAGAAGGTTCCTCTGCTGTTTGTTGATACCAAATATTGGGCAAGTTCTTGCAATAACCCTTGACAAAATTATTAAATATTTTCTGAAGAATGAGAATGTTCCAGAAGTTGCAGCAAGACTGAAAAGGAAGACTCATCAGCTATTATCACTAGGACTGAAGGAGATGGGACTGACTATTGCACAGGGCTGTGCAGGTGATTACACAGACTTGCACAGATACTAGGAGGTCCACACTGAAGAGGTCTTTGGCTATGTCCAGAAGGTCTGCACAGCGCATTCTGGTATTGTGCAGATGCTCTTGTACAGAAAGAGGCCAAACATTTTCCTTTGGTCTGAGGAGATACTGTGTGTTTGTGCTCATCCCATGCTTTAGAAGAGGTTCATGTAATCAGCATGCCCTCAGGCTTTTGCAGATAGTGCAAAAGCAGCTATGGTGCAAACCCTGAAACCTTGGGAGATAGATACTCCAATTTTGAATAAATGTGGCAGCCCCTTTGGGCGCTGGATTTTTAAACTCCCTGCCCCTGGAGGTTGAAGACTGCTCCATAGAAGATTATTGACTAGAATGTGCAGAATTGGCTGCTTTTATGCGCAGATAAGCTTTTCAGATTTCTAGAGAAGTCATTTTTTCTCACTTTCAGAATGCTCATGTAGATGATTCAGCTGATCTCCTTGTGCTCTCAGTAACATGGAGTGGAGGAGTGGTCTAGTGGTTGGGGCAAGGTACTTCAGGCCGGAAGGTCGGGGGTTCAAATCCCACTAGAGGACAGCAACCTTGGTCCGGAAGGACTGGGGTTTCTAGTCCCACAGGTGCTCCTTGTGGTCTTGGGCAAGCCACTTAACCCTCCATAGCCCATGTTCCCTGTAAAATAGTTATCTCCAAGTTATAATGCCCTGTTCAATGTAATTTCAGTTTGTTCAATGTAAACCGCACTGATGCAGAATAACGCGGTATATAAGAGAATAAAAATAAATAAATAAATAACATTCAGGTACAATGCTTACAGTTCTTTTGATCATGCAGAGAAGACACGGTATGGATGACAAAGTTCTGGATCTTTCTGTTGTATTTTGGGCAAGATCGAAAACCTGATTTTGGAGACTTTTTTAATATAAAGAACAGAAAGCATAGTCAATATACTGACAAAAAATATCAGGAGGATTATTTAAACAACTGTGAGAATATCATCACTGGTCAACAAATATTTACAAAAGTCATGTTACTGAAATAAAAATAGTCATTTCTTATCAATTTTTATATGCTGAACACGAATATGACAGTGAAATTGCAAAGTTGGCTCTAGGTTTTTTGTAATCTACAAGAATTAATGTTTACATCACGAAATCCATGTCAATAGTAAATATAATAGGCCTTCGGTTAATACCCGTAAAAAACCAAGTCATAGACTACTTCTTAGATTTTTTTGCCTGTCTCTTGTACAGCTGTTCGGGAGCTTCTCTGGGGAGTGTCCAAGCAGTAGTCAGCCAGTATTGTAGTGGACCATTTTCCCTGGTATCTTTGCTCCATCGTTGCAATATCCTGGTGAAAACGTTTGCCCTATTCATCACTAACCATACCACAGTTGTCAGGAAAGAAATCGAGATGGGAATCAAGGAAATGGATCTTTAGAGACATATTGCAGCCAAGTTTCTGATACTGCATCAGCATGTCTTCTACTAGTTCCTTGTAGTTTTCTGCCCTAACATTCCCGGGAAAGTTTGTTGACACTGGCAAAACGCATCCCATGCTTGTTTCGCATCACCCTGCAGCAAGTTGTTGAACCGGTCATCTTTGAAGGGTACGGGGAAGCACCTTGTGGTCGGTAAAAGAGAGATAGGGCTCCCTACAAGACAAGGCCTGTAGCTCCGAGATCCTCCTAGCCAAACAAATCGCCACCAAGAAAACTGTCTTCAATGTGAGATCTTTTAGCGAAGCAGTGGACAACGGCTCAAACGGAGGAGCCAGCAAGGCTTCCAACACCAAATTCAAATCCCACGGAGGAACAGCACAGCGCCGAGGCGGCCGCATGAGCAACACCGCCCTCCAAAACCGGCGGACATCCGCGTGGGCCCCGAGAGGCTGACCCTGCACTTCCGCCAGCACTCGAATCACACCTTTGCCACATAAGGCAAATCAGACTCTAGTCACGTCAACTCCCTGAACCTTTCCTGTTCCAGGCGAGTAGACTGCCGTAAATACTGCGACCACCGGAAGCATGCTCTCGTTCCCCCAGACACCCCCAATGGGAGCCTGCAAGGACAGAGCAGTGCCCCCAACGATCGATTCAGTGAACCACCTACGCTCCTATCGCGCGCTAAAGAAGATCGCTAGGGCTCTCCTCCAGACAGTGAGTCCACACCTCCTGGAAGTGCAAGGTGTGCACCCACAAACGTAGTACCGAGGCCTGCGCCTGCCTAGTCTCAAAATGTCAATCAAGAACAGGCCAATTCGGGACAGCTGAATACGTTGTGGTTTTTTTTTTGTACAAAGACATCTCTTAACCAAAAATTCCTTCAGCCGATGTGGAGAAGCTATTTCCGTGCCAACACAATGCAGCAGAAAGAACTCCCTATGACAGGCATAGAAATCCACAATCTTCCCGCTAGAGGAACGCCCCATTCCGTCTGCCTGCACCAAGCTGGACATTCCCTTTTTTTTTTTTTTTTGTCTTTTTAAGGTCAACTAGCCCCTGGTGTTAGAAAATATAGCTTTCCCATTCCACAGTGGCAATTGAGTCAGCAAAGAAGAAGCCGAGAACCCGCAGCAAAGTTCCCATTATACCACCTGGTAAAGACTACACTTCTAGACCCATGAAGCAAAAAGCATGCAAGAGTGCATTGTGTCCTGCCACTAGCTGATCGAACTTAACATGTGTGTCACTACGGTTTCTTTCGGGATTGAAGGAATGCTCCGGGAGAATTCTTTGGGCAGACACCGATTCACCCTCTGAAAATTCAGAATCGGGCGAAACGAGCCTTCCTTCTTTGGAACCACAAAGTAGAGGGAATATCAACCGTATTGGGCTGCCGGCACCGGCACCACCGCTTTAAGTTCGTTCCTGCGACCGCCTGAAACTTTTGCGGAGCACTGCAGAAGGATTGGACAAAGGAAGCTAATATGAGCCGATGGAGCTCCCAGGCTGACGCCAAGCAGCGTGCAAGCCATCCCGCAAATACAGCATATGATGTATGCCTTCCAGGATCTGAGCTGCTGCTAGTGCTGTGAGAGAACGAGCCGGGCTGCGCGCATCTGGCCCCCAGTAAGACAGGCGCTGAACACTAGCAGATACTCTCCGTACTGGAGCCAAAATAGCCTCAAAGGCCAGAGTCCTATTCAGCGACCTCTCGCTGAGCCGCCTTTTACAGAAGGAAAAGGAACCCCATATAGCCAAAATGAAGACATTATAAATCTACCACCAAACCTTATAAATCGGACAAAGCCAAACTAAACGGGAATATTGTCCATCAAGAAACCACAGAACTATAAAATCCCTCTCAGAACATAATGCGTATGGCAGAGCATTCCACACCTGGGGCCTGGCCAAGGCACTCAGCCAAGCACCTTTTAGAACTGTCCAAGAGAGCTACCACCATAATTCCTTTTGACTTGAATATGTGTACAGCGGAACATAGCGCTATATCACAACAGCTAACCTCAAATATTACCCTGCCATAGCAACCGACTAACGCCTTATAGGACCTGCTATGGACAGCGGAAGGAAATTCTTGTAAACCAACATAGCTAGGCCCCCTTTTTTTTTTTTTTTAACAACCTTTGAAGGCCTACTGAAAAGCGTAGTTACTCACCTGTAACAGGTGTTCTCCAGGAGCAGCAGGAATCAGTCCTCACTTATGGGTGACGTCGGCGCCGACGGAGCCCTCGCGGAGCAATTTTCCCCAGCTTTCAAAGAAAGCCTTTGGAAATTGCAGCGCGCATGCGCGGTCCTCTTCCCGCCCAAGGGTGCCATCTTAGCCAGTCAGATGACATAGCTAAAAAAGACAGCATAAAAATTTGCAAAAAAGTAAAGCAGACGATTGCAACTCCAAGGGGAGGAGGGAGGGTTGTGAGGACTGATTCCTGCTGCTCCTGGAGAACACCTGTTACAGGTGAGTAACTACGCTTTCTCCAGGACCAAGCAGGAAGTCAGTCCTCACTTATGGGACTCCCAAGCTCAAGGCTACCGGAGACGCTAAGCACAAAAATGAGCTCCCTCTAGCTCAGCAGCACAGAAGGAAAGGATCTTCGCTGAATTATTACCCACCGGTAGCCCACATCCGGGATGGAGGGTAGGAGTTGCTCAGACCTCAAAGAGATTACGGAGGACTGCCTGTCCGAAAGCACTGTCCCTGCGGGACTCCCTCTCGAGACAGTAATGGACCGCAAAAGTCTGGCTCGAAGACCAAGTAGCGGCCCGGCAGATGTCTGACAGCGGAACAGAGCGGAGGTAAGCCACTGACGTGGCCTTTGCCCGAACGCAGTGAGCCGTGACTCGACCTTCCAAGGAGAGTCCGGCTGCCCCATAAGCCCAAGTGATACAGTCCGCAACCCAGATGGACAGAGTACGCTTGGAGACCGGGAGCCCCAATTTATTGGGGTCGAAAGATACAAAAAGCTGAGCAGCTTTACGGTGCTCCCGCGTACGGTCAAGGTAGAAGTTCAGAGCCCTTCTACAGTCCAGGGTATGGAGGACCGTTTCAGCTCGGCTGGAGTGTGGTCTGGGAAAGAAGGTTGGAAGTACCACCTCCTGATTGATATGAAAAGGGGAGACCACCTTTGGAAGAAATTTTGGGTGAGTCCGTAGGACTACCCTATTTTTGTAGAACCGAGTGTAAGGGGGATCAGACACGAGGGCCTGCAATTCACTTACGCGTCTAGCGGAAGTGAGGGCTATCAAGAATAGTGTTTTCCAAGAAAGAAAACGGAGAGAACAGGTAGCCATAGGTTCAAAAGGCGGACAGGTGATCCGCTGCAAAACCACATTCAGGTCCCAGTCAGGCGCTGGCGGGCGCAGAGGTGGTTTAAGTAGAAGACCTCGGAGAAACCTCACTACAAGAGGGTCGCTGGAAAGAGGTCTGCCGTCCACCGGCACATGATGTGCTGAAAGAGCACTGAGGTGAACTTTGACGGAGTTGGACTTAAGGCCCAGATTAGAGAGGTAGAGCAAGTACTGCAGGATCACCGACACCGGGCAGGAGAAGGGATCCTGAGACTGTTGGCCACACCAAACGGAAAAGCGACGCCATTTAAGGGCGTAGCATTTGCGGGTAGAAGGTCGCCGAGAAGCTAGGACGACCTCCTCCACTTCTGCCGGCAGGAGAAGGGGAGCGAGGACTACCCTCTCAGCAGCCAGGCCATGAGGTTGAGAGACCTGAGGTTGGGGTGTAGCAGAGACCCCTGATCTTGAGTGAGGAGATCCGGTTGAAACCCCAGAGGGAATGGATCCTCCACCGCTAATTGCAGCAGGAGCGGAAACCACGGCTGTCTGGGCCAGCGAGGGGCCACCAGGATCATGAGGGCTTTGTCTCGGAGAACCTTGAAAAGAGTCCGGGAGACTAGCGGGATGGGAGGGAAAGCGTACAGAAGGCTCCCCGACCATGAGAGTAGAAAAGCGTCCGCCGCAACCCGAAGGGGGTGTGGCTGACGAGAGCAGAAGCGAGGAAGTTGCCGGTTGTGAGGACTGGCAAAGAGATCCATCGTGGGGAGGCCCCACTTTAGGAAGAGCTTCTGAACTACCAAGGGATCCAGACGCCACTCGTGCGGCTGGAGGATCCTGCTGAGTTTGTCCGCCAGGTAATTCTCTTGGCCTGGGAGATAAACTGCCTTGAGGAGAATGCCGTGACTGACGGCCCAAGAGCAGAGCTTCTGTGCCTCCCGGCAGAGGAGGAAGGAGCCCGTGCCCCCCTGCTTGTTCACGTAGAACATGGCAACTTGATTGTCCGTCTGGACAAGGACGGACTGGTGAGAAGTCAGGTGGGAGAAGGCCTTGAGAGCCAGGCGGATCGCCCTGAGCTCCAGGAAGTTGATCTGCTGAGCAGACTCCCACGTGGTCCAGAGGCCCTGAGTGCGTGCCCCTTGGCAATGCGCTCCCCAGCCCAGGAGGGATGCATCTGTTGTCAGCACCCGGGCCGGCTGAGGTGACTGGAAAGGCATTCCGCAGATCAGGTTCGGCTGCTGAAGCCACCACCGGAGAGACGAGATCAGCGGCTCGGAGACACGCACTAGGTCTGCTAGGCTGCCTGTGGCTTGTCGACACTGCTGGCGGAGACACCATTGAGCAGGCCGCATATGCAGGCGGGCATTGGGGGTCACATGGACGGTGGAAGCCATATGGCCGAGTAGTCTCAGGAAGCGCCTGGCGGAGACCAGGGGCTGGCTGCGAAAACGGTCGGCTAGGTCCATGAGCCGTAGAGCCCTGTCGAGCGGTAGGTACGCTCGTGCCTGAGGAGTGTGCAGCCTTGCGCCGATGAACTCGAGATCCTGTGAGGGGAGCAAAGTGGACTTTGCGAAGTTTATAACAAAGCCCAAGTGCTGCAGAAGAGTCACCGTGCGGCGCGTGGCGTTGGTGACCTCCAGAACGGACGCTGCTCTGATGAGCCAGTCGTCGAGGTACGGAAAGACATAGAGGCCGTGAAGCCGGAGATGGGCCGCCACCACCGCGAGACATTTTGTGAAGACTCGCGGTGCGGAGGACAGGCCAAAGGGCAGTACTCTGTACTGGTAATGATTTCCTGCCACCACAAACCTTAGGTATTGTCGGTGGCTTGGGTGGATGAGGATGTGCGCTTCGTGAGATGCTCCTTCTTCAAGGACCCGGGACGGCTATCGGGGCTATGCGACCTGGCCCTCGCGGAGCCAGGAGCGTCCACCGACGCCGCCCTCGCGGGTTTCACCTTACGACGATGGTCCCCGGAGGGAGAACCCCTGTCGGAGGAACTCCGGCGACGGTCCGAGCTGGAACCTTTGGACGCGGAGGCCTCCGACGAGGTCCGGGTACGGCTGGGGTCAGCGAAGATCCTATCCCGCTGATGCCGCCGACCTTCTCAACGCTTTGGAGGACATTTTGCCGCAGGGCCCACAGATCAGTTCTTCATGATCCGGGCCCAGGCAGCGGAGGCAAAAGTTGTGTGTGTCAGTTAGTGACATATTTCGGTCACACTGACCACACCGCTTGAAACCACTGGCAGCCATCGGGGGAAAAAGGGGCCCTGGCAAGGTCAAAGGACCGGGCTGCCAGGGAAAAACCGAAACGAAAAACTGACTAAGTCATAAAAACCGAAAAATAAGAAGAGGACTCGAGACCGGCATCGCGAGTCCGGCGGGAAAAAGACCGGCGTCGAACCGAATGGAAAAAAAGAGAAATTCTGAAGAAAAATCAACTTTTTCGCAGGGACACGACGGGTACGTCTGTAGGGCTCCGCGGAAAAAAGAAGACTGGCTAAGATGGCACCCTTGGGCAGGAAGAGGACCGCGCATGCGCGCTGCAATTCCCAAAGGCTTTCTTTGAAAGCTGGGGAAAATTGCTCCGCAAGGGCTCCGTCAGCGCCGACGTCACCCATAAGTGAGGACTGACTTCCTGCTTGGTCCTGGAGAAAAGTGTAATCCATACTCTGCAGCTGGGTTAATTTATTTATGTATTGTATTTTATTTTATTTTTGCACATTTCAGGAAATTGCACCCATCCTATGCACTCTGTTCTAATAGTGATTTTCCATCTGCCATGTTCACTTACTAACTACCATTGGAGAGGAATATGTAGTCAGAAGTTGGGATCCCGAGAGTTTTGAGCACAGCCGGGAAAGGGTGTATAGGACTCCAAAAATCAAGCTCTGGCCACCTCCAATGAAATCAAAGCAGATCAGCTAAAATTACCCGAACTGCTGTTATAGCCTTGCAAAAGCTACCAGGTCCCACTGCACCTTGCTTTTCTTCCCCCCTTATCCTGAGGGATTCACCGTTGCCGGAGGCATTGCTCCCCCCCTGCCAGCCTGCTACGTCTGCCAGGGAGCTGAAGAGCGAAATAGAGAGCAGAACTCCTGGAAGTAAACAAATAGCGTCCAGCTCGTGGGGTTCAGGGCACCAAAAGCCCCCGAATAAATCAACCGTGGTCGCTCAAAATGAACAAGGCTCTCCCTCACTAGAGAGTTTCTTGTTCCTTTTGAAATCCTGCTCTAGAAAAAGATGAGAACTGCCGGGGAAGGGCACGATAAGTGATCCCCCCTTAAGCTAGGAAACACCCAGGCATCTGGCAAAGAGGTGGCTGCCTGTGTGAACCTAAGGAGTAACACAATTTCTTATTTTACCACCCCCCTCCCCCAGGGATGGGGGCCCTGAATACCACATGTGAGTCATGAGCAGCTGTGGCTGTTAGGACAACAGAGACCAACAAACCATACAGAATTTAAGAGCTGCAATCTTGGTTATACAAACAGGAGCTGCAGCATTACAGAGAATAAGCAATCAACTGCTGCATACACAGACAGAGAAAGGCCCCATTGAGTGCATCCACTGCCCTCTGGTGGCCATAGACCTTAGCCCAGGCACTCCTTGATTGACAGGTAACTGTTATATACTTCTGTATATCCTAAGGATTCCTAAACCTGTCCCTGTGAAAGACAGGCCTTTGGGCAACTGTCAGTATAGAATACACAAAGGCCCATTTCCAGCCGGACCCTTACAAATACCTGCTCTGGAACCTAAAACTGGCAATTTGCCTAACATCCTGGGACTTAACAGATGCTCCTCAGAGACATGATTAGAAGGGAAAGAACATGTGGAATCAATGCCACAACTGCTGTCCTATAAACTAAGAACAAACTCAAAAATAAAGAGGTCTAACACTAGGCCCAAAAAACTAGCTATTCAGCTTGTCCTTCCTCATACAGACCTCTCACTGCAACTCCCACCATGTGGTCCAAACACCCAGAAAGAAAAGGGCACCAAAAAAAGGAGGCCTCAGCAGACCGACAGAGCCCGAAGGCCTTACCTGCAGGGCAGAAAGCCACCCTGCCAGCTCCTACCACCTTAAAGTGCTCCGAGAGGATCGCTCAGCCGGTTCCACCGTGCAAATTAAATCCCGCAGCAACGGAGAGGCTCTGTCTCACACAGCTGCAGTGTGGATGTACGGGTCCCGGAGCTTTCTCCCGTAGTCAAGGGAGAGAGATCTGCACCAGCAAAGGCCTGCATCAAGCAAAAAATAATTGAGGAGGGAAGGTGAGAGCTGCTACAAACTTAAAGAGGCCGGCTCAAATTTAAAACCACTGTAAATAAGGATATTTGCTCCTAACCAAAGGAACTAATCCCCGGTTGCCAATTAATCAAAGGCAACTAAATCAAAAATAAAGTTAAAGTAAATTAAAGGCAAAAATCAAAATCAGACTAGAATTTGCACACTAAATGCTCCTTATCTGCTCCCCCCAAGGGAGCTCAGGAGCAAGGCTGTCTACCAAAACAAATAAATCCTGCCGGTGAAAACGCGGCCCTCAAAATGGCCACTGCCAGCATTCCCGCTCAAAAAAGCACACTCTCTCACCCCCCCGCGGCAAGGCCCCGAGCACCCTGCAACCCCGGGAGCCGCCACAAAGCCTCCCCTCCCATTTTAAACCAGCTCCCCAAAGCAGATCTGCGTGGGTACTTACCACCGCCGCCGATCCCGGGGGAAGAAGGGGAGGGGGAGGGGAGTGAGGGAAAGGAGCCAACAGGACACCGGAGCACAGCCTTTTTAACGGCTTCAGCTCCGATTGATCTGGGCACAACCTTCTCAGGCTTTTCAGCCCCTGTATCGCTGCTGCTGCAACTGCTCGCCTTCCACCTGCTCCTCACCCCTTCAACGCGGGTTCGGAAGCAGGGAGGCCACGGATCAGCACTGTCTCCCCTGTGCTCGTTTAGACGCTGGGGCAATGCAGAGAGGGAGGGGGAAGAACTCCCTGATCCTTTAGAAACAAAAAATAAAGGTCCACAGACACAGGAACCCTTACAGCAGCAGCAGATCTGACATAAAAGAAAACAAAGTAACCAAATCAAACAGGGAAAATAAACCAAAAGGAGTAAATTTCAAAAACCCAAGCTCTGCTTATTTGTTCTCACTGAGCCCAGCCCTGGGCTCAGAACCTCCAAGCTGCTTGGAGACTGAAAGTACTGGTGAGAGGGGGCGGTCCTTGCCTACTTATACTGGTGCCAGCAAAGCGATGATGTATTTCAGTCTCCAAGGCTGCTGGAGGAGGTTGACAACTCTATGGTTCCGGGACTGGACTAGAGGGACGCTAAGGAATGGAAGTTAGTAGATGCTTTAAGTTATTGTATGTCTCTTTCATGTGGACGGCATGCGCTACTGGAATAGATGGAAGACGGTTTCCATTATTCAAAAGCACAGCCTTCAGACTCGGTTTCGAAGAGTCTATAAATAGTGTCCAGTCTTGTGGGTCATGAGTGATTTTTAAGGCATTCATGAGGCTTTCAATATCGAAACAGAATACCAGATTACTTTCCTTTCCAGCTGCATATAGTACACTGCTGATGTCAGATGGCTTCAGCAGCCGTCTGGCAGTAGTATTGCATTGCATCAGAAAATGATGCAATCAACTCTGGATGATGTGTGCATGCTGGTATTATGCAATGTGATGCAATATTACATCATTCAAGGCTTATTTGGGATGTTGTTGATGTCCTACTGGATAAATTTACACGATGAAATGTCAAAAATGAACTACATGCAATATCTTCAAAACAAGAGCCAATAAAAAATTTTTAATGTTATATTCGTGTTCAGCTCACCAAGATACTACAGATTAGGGCCTTTTAAAGTCAGTAACGATTTCAATGTTGACCAGTGTTATATGTGACAGTTTTGTTTTTGGCAGAGAGGAAAAATCAAAACTAAGGAGCTGAGATCAAAGTGCGTGGGAAGGGCCACGCATACTTAAACATTTACACTGAAGTTCTCAGTGTTAGGACAATAATTCCATCCTGATACTGTTGGATGATGTCATCCAGTTGAGTGCCTAACAATCCTGCTTGTCAACAGAAAACGTATAATATATCTGCATAAATGTCAATTCTGCCCCCAGAAACGTCTATGCATTAAGAGAGTAAATTTAGAATAGCTACTTACTTATGTTTGAAGACCATGTAAGTGCCTATTTTAAATTTATTTCATAAAAGCACATAGGCATCTATGTGCTTTTATATAATACTGGGAACAAAATGGCAGGAATCACAGCTTGATTGAAGCCACAAAAATTGATACCTGCTGGGGAGCAAGCGTAAACGTTCATTTATATTTTAAAAAATAAAGCAAGTAAATTACAACTCTGCCCCTGAACCTACACGTGGGTCACATAAAAGTTCACGCCTTCTCATGCTGCACATATTTTTACATATCTAACCCCTGAAGAAATTTTATATAAAAAGGCTTTTATGTTCAAAAAATCCTTTATAAAATTACCCCATACTGCCTAGAAGCAATCACACTCTGCCTTCTCTGTACCTACTTCTACATGCACATATATTTTTCTGCAGTTTTATAAGAGACTACTTCAGCATGCAGAACACTGTTCTATACACTCAAGTCCCTTATAAAATAACCCCTAACGAGGCAATTTTCGAAACTGTGCAAGCAGGTGCAAAGCTTACAGGTACTTTTACTTGCGGAATTTGCACTGCTTCACCAAAGGCAAAGAATATGTGTATTTTCCCTTTGAAAACTGGCCAGGAAAAGGTACCCACAGAGATGTGTACCTGCTTTTTCTACGGGAATGTTTTCCATGAAAAATTAATACATATACTTTTGAAAATGTAAAACTTATGCGGGTTATTGCCTCCTCCAATGTAAACCCATACCAAGCCCACCCTCTTTTGCCTCACAGGCAAAATTACCTATATTGTTGAATCTCACTCGTACTTTTCCCCAGGAAAAGGATGGACAATTTCCAAGCAGCCTACTCACTCAGGTAAATGGCTTTTGAAAATTGCCCTCTATGTGAATCCGCATCTACATACCTCACTTGTATATAGTCCCCACATAGCCATGCACATATACAAATCCAGTAACCTTGGCCTTACAGACCCTCCTACCTATCTGGTGGATGGAATAGTAGCTGTCTTTCTTGTCAATGAAGGCATTGAGAACACTGAAATAGTCATCATTTTGCTTCTTTTTCTTCTCCCACCTCCAATCTAGATTGGTGCAGAATACCCAGAATTAGTGTGATTAGGAGGATGAATGATAGCTGAAACATACAAAGAAGAGAGGGAGGACTGGATGCTGAGAAATGAGAGCCTATTGAAAAAGATAGAGGGTTAACAGAAAAATGTTCTTCTTTTGAAGGAGGATGGGGACAAGGCAAGCAAAAAAAAGCCATCCTAATCATGGTACCTATCCATTTCTTAGCCCTATCCAGTGCCAGCGCTACCCATTAGGTGAACTAGGCACTCGCCTAGAATGCCAGTGTTTGAGGGCAGCTTGTTACCTCTGCTGCCACCCTTCTCCAGACCTTGCAATGGCAGCAATAACATTCAAACAACAACACAGCACTTACCCAAAAACTCTTGTTGCTCACTTTGACCAGCCAGTTCTGCCACCCTCCAATACAGAATTCCTGCGTCAAAAAGGGTGGAAGCAGCTAATCAAAAATGAGCAACTACAGAAATGCAGCATCTAAGACTTTGGGCAAGTGCTGCATTGCTGTTTGACTGTCATTGTTGCCGCTGCAGGTTCTGGACAGGGACAGCAGAGGTGGGAGCAGGAGCAGGGAGTGATAGGAATAAGATTTTGCCTAGGGTGAGTCATATTCTTGCCCTGGCCCTATCCTTACTTTGGTTGGTATTATTCATTGCCTTTAATTGAATAAGGAAAGGGAGACGCTAGTAGCAGAGGACAGGTTTTGCAATCATTTTAAAACTAGGGCTGGCTAACGAGAACTATGACATTCAAAGTTCTTTGCCACAGACTACTGTGGGAAGACTTCTAGCAGCATCTTTTACGGGGAAAATTATCCCATAATGCCGTAGGGCCAATTCTTCACATCGCAGAGCTTTCCTACTCATAGGCAAACCAGTGGAGTATCAAGAGCAGGGCAGTGGGTGCAGTCTACCCTGGGTGCTGGCCAGGAGGGGATGCACCCCAGCCGGACTTGCACTTTGGAGGTAGCATGGCAAACATACCTAAAAAGACGAGTAGCTTGCCATCTGTCTCTTCTCTCCCAGCTGAAGTCTTTCAATTGCGAGACTTTGGCCGGGAGAGTAGAGCCAGCATGGATTGGAGACAGCATGGCAAATTGCCCAATTTTCAGGTATGTTAGTTGCGCTATGTCCAAAGTGTGAGCCTGGTGGAAGTGAGGAGAGGTGTGCATCCATGGCTCACCGTTGGGGGGTGCCCATTCCGGGCACAAAAGGGGCTGGGAATGCCACTGATGTAAACAAACTTTGAGCATCAACTCTGGTTTAAAGACATTAATACCTAAATTTTTATAAAGGTCTAGGTCAGAAAATGGACACTGAGCATGCAAAACGACAACATTATTTTATAAAAGCCTCTTTTAACCTGCAGTCTTTTATAAAATACAGATAATGCCATGAAAATAGTGCGTATGTGGCAGCACACACAACAGAAAAAGCATAGTTGCTTACCTGTGAAAGTGCTCTCTGTAGAGAGCAGGGAAATGCAGCCACAGTTGATGGTGATGGCTGTGGGCTGATGCATTGTGCAGAGCTCTCTCCTACAACAGTTATTTATTTATTTATTTATTTTATACAGGACTGGGCATGTGCAGGTGGTCTTGTGCCTCCTGACACTCTGTTGCCTTTAGTCCTTTCAAAGCTTAGGGGTTTGCTATGACCCCGTGAAAAATTACTGGGGGATCGGAGGGTGGGAAAGTATGGCTGCATTTCCCTGTTGTCTATGGAGAACTCCTGTTACAGATAAGCAAATATTCTTTCTCCATTGACAAGCAGGGGGAATGCAGCCACACTTGCAGCTCCTCCTTTAGGTACTCGGCCATTTTATTGAAGTCGGTGTTTTTGAAGTTTAGCTTGCTATGATTGGCCTGTACCATGGCTTTTATCTCAAACCACACCGTGTGATGATTGCTGTTGCTCACAGGGGCACTCACGCAGACATTCGACATGTTATCACCGTTGGTGAGCACTAAATCCAGCGTTGAGCTTTCCCTGGTTGGTTCCATCACCATTTGTCTAAGTAACGCATCTTGGAGAGCATCCACAAATTTTTTGCTTCTTTCCAGATTTGCAGGAGTAATCCAATCCACATCAGGTAGATTAAGGTCACCCAATATGATCGCTTCCCTCTTTGTGGCTATCTTGGCAATATCTATAATCAATTCATTATCTATCTCTTCAATTTGTGTCGGAGGTCTGTAGACTACAGCAGTATGGATGACAGTGCCATCTCTTCTTTCCAACACAATCCAGAGTGCTTCTTCTTTTCCCCAATGCCCCTGCATTTCAGTAGCTTTAATATTGCTTTTGACATACAAGGCTACTCCAAATCAAAATAAACTGAACCATCTAATTTCTCAACAAGTAGGGGTGTCCTGCATGGAGTGGTGGGTTCACCCCTAAACAGGGACGTGGGGAGGAGTGGCATGCACGGAGCGGCAGGTGCACCTACTCTTGCCATCATGCTGGGCAGACTAGATGGACCATGCTGGTCTTTATGTGCTGTCATTTACTATGTTACTAAGTTGATGGTCAGTAAAGAACAGAGGGTCACCAATAATGATGTAACTGCTGGTGTATGGGTGACCCGATCAAGAGCTTTCAGTGGAGAAACCAACAGGATAAAGCAGGGCTCGACAAATCCCAGGCGCCAGGTCGACTAACAAATTGGACTTGGCGGCTGGATTTTGCACATCAGCCAAACACTGAGAAGAAGAATCATGAAGCAGTAGTGGGAACTGATAATATTGTGAGGCATCAGCTGAAACAGCTCATCAGGAGCCTTTGTTTAGTGCAAGAGGCCAATTGGGAGGCAGCAGCAGCGGTGGCGGGAGCCATTGTTTTTGCTAATGGGCTTGATCGGGAGGCAGCAGAAGGAGCCATTATTTTTACCAGCAAGCCTCATCAGGAGGCAGCGGCTGCAGTGGGGGCCATTGTTATTGGTAGCAGGCCTGATAGGGAGGCAGTGACAGCTGAAGTGGTTTACCAGAGGGGCTGATAGATATGATCTCTGAAAATCCAAACAGGCTTTTTTGGGCGGATAGTGGGGGGATTGAGAGAAGCTGCCGTGGTGAGAGAGGGCAAATATATTTAGAGAGGCTGCTGTGCTTGGGGGGGATGGAAATACATTGAGAGAGGCTGCTGCTTTTGGGAGAGGAAAATACATTGAAAGAGGCTGCTGTGTTTGGAAGGGTAGAAATACATTGAAAGAGTCTATAGAAAGAGGGCTGCTGAAAGGAGTATGAAAGGAGATAGATTCAGGAATAGCAGAATGAAATGTCTTCATAGAAAGGGTGGTGGATGCAAGTAAATGCCTCCCAGAGGAGCTGATAGAGACAGCACACTGTCAGAATTCAAGGAAAATTCTGGTGAGGCTCCTCACTAACTTACCTCTCTTATCTCACTCTACACCCCTCCTCAGGAACTCCGCTCCTCTGGCATATCCCTTTTATCTGTGCCCTGCTCTGCCACTGCCAACTCCAGACTTCATTCATTCCATCTTGATGTTCTATATGCCTGGAACAAACTACCCTATCGGGCCCCTTCTCTAGCCCCATTCAAATCCAGGCTAAAAACCCATCTCTTTGAAATTGCTTTTGGATCCTGATGTTTCTCACGCTCTTGTCCACTACTTATGTGTATCTTACCATACCCTAGTCCCTAGTTTCACTATGTGTTTTGTCTTGATTAGATTGTAAGCTCTGATGAGCAGCAATTGTGTCTTACATCTATATGAATAGCGTTGCATACACCTTGTAGCGCTATACAAATCATTAGTAATAGTAGCAGTAGAAGCATAGGACAAGCACAAAGGATCTGGAAAAAAGGAAGATGTTGTAAAGCTGAGTGAAAAGTGCAAAAGGGCAGACTGGATGTGCCCAGGGCCAACGGTGTTAAAGGGTGGCAAACAGGACAATTGCTCTGAGCCTCCATGCCAAATGGTGCCCACGAGTCTGCTTCAGGCTGAAGGAGACATAGCGCCTGCAGGTGAGCTTTGGGGTTCCCTCATCAGTTTCTGTCTGGGGCCCCTGCATGTCTAACACCAGTCCTGGATGTGCCGTATGTTTTATATCTTCTGTTGGGTTAGAAGGATTGAAAGAAAGAGGCTTTGGTAGAGAGGCAGGGTATAAATATGTGTATGCACTTCAAATATCAGTTTCTGTTGCAGTAATACTATGTTTGAGTGAGCATCACAAAAATGAAGCATGGAGCAGCAGCTGGGAATCAGAAGAATGTGAAACAATTGCAACCAACAAATTTCTTTAGTATTCCACTGGAAAGCAAAGAGAAGCAATCCGCGCTGGAAAGTGTAATGGAGCCACCTAAAGCGAACGAGGCATCAGAAAGTATTCCCCTGGAAAAAAAGAGAAGCAATATGCACTAGAAAATGAAGTGGAACCAGCTAATGAGGCATTAAAAAGAAGAAATGAAATGCAATCAACAAAAGTGATGGAAGAAGTTGCCCCTTCAACAAGCCAGCATCAAACAGCAAAGGGGAAGATATTCAAAGAAGACTGGTGCAAGGAACTTAAATGGTTTTAAATGTGACCAGAAGAAAGGTATAGCTAGTTATGGTATTTGTATATCCTTTCCTAACATTGCAGATCAGAATTCTAAGATAGTAAAAGGCTTTGCAGGTCCTTTCAAACTGGAGACATTTAAAAAACATGAAAAGTCAATCCAGCATCAGACATGTGTAACACATTACTGGCTCCTGAAGCTACGCCCTTGGCTGTGTGTATGAAAAAATGGATAAAAAAATGTTTGCCCACATGAAAGCGTAGTTACTCACCTGTAACAGGTGATCTCAAGGAACAGCAGGAATTTAGTCTTCACATATGGGTATCGTCGGTACTGACGGAGCCTGCGCAGGAACGCTCCCCAGCGTCCAATAGGAACGCTTTTGAGAGCATCCCTCAGCACATGCGCGCTGCCTTCCCGCCTTTCCAACTGTCCCTCTTCAGTTAAGTTTGTAGCTCAGTGAAAGGATAGAGGGAGAGAGGAAAGAGACAAAGAGATAGAGAGACAACTCCTAGGGGAAGTGGGTGGGTTGTGAAGACTAAATTCCTGCTGTTCCCGGAGATCACCTGTTACAGGTGAGTAACTACGCTATCTCCTGGAACAAGCAGGAATGTAGTCTTCACATATGGGGACTCCCTAGCTGAAGATGCCAGGGAGATAGCCCCAGGAAGGTGCCACCCTAGAAAGGTGGGAATCCTTCCTCCCATGCATTTCTGGCATTCCACCAGGGTTGGTGGGTAGGAGTTGAATTATGTCTGAAAGAGATTTTGAAGAACAGCTTGGCCAAAGAACGCATCCCGACGGGGGGCTTTATCCAGGCAGTAGTGGGCTGTGAAGGCGTGTACCGAAGCCCAGGTGGCTGCTCGACAAATGTCATCGATAGACACAGAGTGGAGAATAGCCATGGAAGTTGCCATGGCTCTCATGTTATGAGCTGTGACATGGCTTAAAAGAGGAAGACCCTTACTCTCATAAGTAAAGGATATGCACTGGGCAATCCATTTAGATAAAGTTCTTTTGGAGACTGGAAGTCCCAAATGACTAGGGTCAAAAGCTATAAAATGTTGCGAGGACTTTCTATGTTGCTATGTTCTCTGTAGGTAAAAGGCTAAGGCTCTTTTACAATCCAAAGTATGAAGGTTTCTTTCTGCATTAGAGGAGTGAGGCCTCGGAAAAAATACAGGAAGATAAATGGATTGATTTAAATGAAAAGGCGAAACCACCTTTGGCATACAGTGTGGATGAGTTCTAAGAACAACCTTATCATGATGAAACCTAGTATAAGGAGGATCAGCCACTAAAGCTTGTAGTTCACTAATGCGACGTGCAGAGGTGATTGCAATTAGGAAGATGACCTTCCAGGTCAAAAACTTAAGGGTTGTAGTGGCTAAAGGCTCAAAAGGCGGCTTCATGAGCTGCCCGAGAACTAGATTTAGATCCCATGCCACCGGTGGTGGCTTAATGGGAGATTTGGTTAATAGAAGACCTCTCATAAATCTGGATATGAGTGGATGAGAGGAAATTGGTTGTCCATTCAGAGGCTTATAAGAAGCTGCAATTGCACTAAGATGGACTCTTACCGAATTGGTCTTTAGACCAGAATTCGATAAGTGAAGGAGATACTCTAGTATCGATTCTAAAGGTATGACCAGGGGTTTTAATCCCTTCTTGGAGAACCATATAGTAAAACGTTTCCACTTGAAGGCATAAGATCTTCTTGTGGAAAGTTTCCTAGAAGCCTGAAGGATATCCTTTACCTGTTGGGATAGGTTGAAATCCTGGAGGACTAAGCCTTCAGCAACCAGGCCGTCAGATGCAGGGACTGCGGATTCGGGTGCCATAGCGTCCCGTCCTCTTGGGAAAGGAGATCTGGAGCATACCCTAACTCCAGAGGTGCAGCTTGAGAGAGATGTAGAAGCAGGGGATACCACGCTTCGCATGGCCATCGTGGTGCTATGAGAATCATGCAACCCCTGTCTCTCTGAAGCTTGAAGAGTGTTTTGGGGATGAGGGGAATGGGTGGGAAGCCATAAAGGAAGTCCTGACCCCAGTGAAGGAGGAAGGCATCCCTTGCCTGACAATTGTGAGCCGGAATCCTGGAACAGAACTGGGGAAGTTTGGCATTCAGTGGATTTGCAAAGAGGTTTATGTCTGGAGTGCCCCAGAGATGAAATATCTTTGCCACCTGGTCTAGGTGGAGGGACCACTCGTGAGGCAGCAGTACTCGACTGGGTTTGTCTGCCCAAAGGCTTTGAATGCCTGGAAGATATACCACTAGAAGGTGAATTTGATACTCTCTGGAGAGGGCCCACAGTCGTAAAGCTTCGTTGCATAACAACAGAGAGCCTGTCCCGCCCTGCTTGTTCACATAGAACATGGCTACTTGATTGTCCGTCTGGACTAGGACTGTCTTGTAGCTGAGCTGGGCGTGGAATATTCGAAGAGCTAAATAGAAGGCAGGCTAAAAAGGTTAGGGCTCTTTAACCTGGAAAAGAGACAGCTGAGGGGAGATATGATAGAAGTCTATAAATTAATGAACAGAGTGGAACGGGTAAACGTAGCTCGATTGTTTACTTTATCAGAATATAGAAAGACTAGGGGACATGCAATGAAGCTACAGGGTAAACTATTTAAGACAAATAAAAGAAAATATTTTTTCACTCAACGTGTAATCAAACTCTGGAATTTGTTACCGGAGGATGTAGTAAAGGCTGTTAGTGTAGCTGGGTTTAAAAAAGGTTTGGACAAGTTCCTGGAGGAAAGGTCCATAAACCATTATTAAGAAGGGACCCAGGATATCAATGCTTGAACCAATACAAGCATTGTAGAACCTGTGTCCCTTGGGGAAACTGCTAGGTACATATGACCTAGATTGGCCACTGTTGGAAACAGAATACTGGGCTTGATGGACCTTGGTCTGACCCAGTATGGCATATCTTATGTTCTTATGTAGATTGCTCTTAATTCCAGGAGGTTTATGTGTAGACCAGCCTCCTGTGGAGTCCAGGTTCCCTGGGTAGAGAGATGATTCAGGTGTGCTCCCCAACCCACCTGTGATGCATCTGTTGTTAGGGTGGCCTGAAAAAGGGGTTGATGAAAAGGAGACCCCATTGTCAGATTTTCTAGTGATTGCCACCATTGGAGGGACAAAATTAGTCGTTGAGAGTTTATTATTTTGTCTGATAAATGACCTGTGGCCTGTGTCCACTGTGTGGATAGGGTCTATCCCCACTATTCGTGTCTCAGAATATGTGACTTTAAGTAGGAAAAAATGAGAACTGCAAAGAAAAGCAAGCAATTGGCAACACTTGTATTTTGAGGTTCTTTTATTGTCCTTCATGCATGCAGTGGAAGAGTGCTATTTCTGTGTTGGAGATTTAGTTGTGAAATAAATAATTGCAGGTTGAATTCTGGGAATGTATTGTTTTGCACTTTTTAATACATCTACTTTGAATTTAAACTGCTACTGCAATAAGTAGCTTTGTTGAACATTATCTTAAGCATATTATGAATGCATGTTTATAAATTGCACATAAATAAATAAAATTTCAGTCATTCTAAGTCTGGCTCCTAGTTTTTTAGGCTGGCTCCTAGATCCTAGGAAAATTTGTGGAGGCCTGGGTTAAAATGTAAAAAGGCAGTAGCTGAGCAGGATGAAAGATGAAGGCAGTAATTCTTGCTGCAAGTGTGTATTGTTGACCAGGTGGCAGCATTAGATATGACAAGTATAGAGACTGAGTGCAGTGTAGGTATCATGGAAGCCTTTGCTCTGAGATAATGGGGAATGACCATATGAGAGATGGAGTGAGAATTCACCGGATGAGCAAAGGCAATAGAGTTAGACTCAGGTGGACATAGTTTGTTTGGAGGCCAGAAAGTCTGGGTTATTCAAACTAAAGGTTAGAAAATGAAAACTGTGAGGTTATATGATAGTTACATGTAACATAAGGATAGTAAACAGAGTTCTTGGACAGTCCAGGGAGTAAAGACCCATCTCTGTGTGTGATGCATGAGCCTTGGGGAAAAAATTCCCAAACAGAACTATTGATGGATCCAAGGGGAAGATAAAAATCATCTTGGGCAGAAATATGGGATGAAGACAAAGAAGCACTTTGGTTCGCAGAAAAAAATAATGCGTACATTGTGGGTGAGGCACTAGCACCTGGATCTCATTAGTGTGAAGTGCTGATGTAGAAGTAATAAGAAAAGTCGTCCTGTGAGGGATGTTTTAGAAATTCTTGATCTGAAGGCTCAAAATGCAATTTGACCAGTGCTGAAAATACAACACTAAGATCCCATGGAGGGGTTGGCTCCTGAAATGGCAGTTGAGATTTGATAGATCTCACATGAATCTAGTTACCAGGGGATAAGAAAGAAATTTGTTTCAAACTTGTCCTGATAGGCTGAGACTGTAGGGCTGGTACCTGTTCAGAAACTAAGGTCTAGCATGGCTTCCTGTTACAATATGGGGCCTGCTCTGAACCAAAACCTGAACCATGGGGCCTGCTCTGAACCAAAAACTGAATTAAACAAGATGGATTCCTTTTTTGTTATAACTCAGCATTAAAACTCACAAATCAAGCAATTCTGCCAGTTTATGATACTTCACAGTAGAAGTATCATAAACTGGCAGAATTGGGGGGCTGCCTTCGGGGAGCTTAAAAGGAGCGCCATTGGGCGCTAGGCCACAGCCGCAGCTTGAGCTCTACCCGATCGGGGCAGAGCTCGCTGCACGCCAGCCACAGCCAGTTCCAGCCGGCCCGACACCCGCCCGCCCAATCGGGGCCGCCTTCGGGGAGCTTAAAAGGAGCACCATCGGGCGCCAGCCCGCACCTGGCGGGCCCGCGCCTGAGGGCCCTTTGGCGTGGCCCTTAGGCGGAGGCCCATACCTCGAAGCCATTGCCAGCCAGCAGACAAGACAGCAAGCCGGACAACCGCGACCACCACAAGATCACAGCCAAAGTGAGTAGAAACCATTACCTCAAACAGAATCATCCATAAATAGCAAACCTGTTCCCCGGACAAGGAATCACTTGTAAAGTACCATGTCACTATAGCCCACCAATGTAGCAATTAGAACAGAAGTCAGAGACGAACCGATGCTGTCAGTCATCGACCTTCCGCCTGATTCTGCCCTACAACTATCTACCAGGATTGATGATTTAAATCTGCTTGTAGAACTTTGAGATAAAATGTTGCCTTTGAACCTGCCTGCAGCATTATTATATGTCTAGTTAAAAGTGTTAGCCTTGAACCTGCCTAAGAATTGTTGCTAGATGTATTATGCATACTATGCCTGAATCTGCCTTAGAATTATGACCCAGGATTGCTCCACATGCTACTCTTCAACCTACCTTAGAATCACTACCAGAAGGGCCACTCATATTATTCTTGAACATACCATAGAATCACTGCTAGAAGTGCTTCACGCACAAAACTCCCAAGCGGAGGTGTCCAACACTAGGGCGGGCAACCGCATGTATACACCCTACTTGTCACACAGAGTGGCTGCTTGAGAGCTCCGCCTATCCAGCCACCCGAACCACACCCACCCTGCACCACACAGTTACGGCATAGACCCAAATCACCTAGCGCCCCAAAGAGCCCACTTAAAATGGCACCTTCCCTCATAGCTTTAGCCAGCTGTTACCTCCTCGTCAGTCTATTCCACAGCGCCCTCACCCTCACCGCCACCGGCAACCCCATACCAATTCTACGGGGTCCCGGGAGGAGATGGTCGGGTACCTCCCGACAACCAGAAGCAGAACCCAAAAACACCCCGTATCCACACCTACTCTACATCTCGCTCCAGCACACTAAAAAATCTCAGCCTGAGAAGTGCCCTCAACCCAGCTACCTGAATTGCGCCCTCAAACGCTCGCTCAGTTCGAAAGAAATGGCCGATCATCTCCGACCTGATAGCCTACCACAAGCTAGACATCCTATCGGTCACGGAGACATGGCTGACTGACTCCAATACAGTCATACTTAACCAACTCACCCCACCCAACTTCTCAGTCCACACCTGCCATAGAGCCAACCGCAGGGGTGGAGGAGCCCTCGCCCTCACGAAAACCCAGCTCCAATTCCAACAGACCGCGGCTAGCAGCACCACAACTAGCCAACAAACACAACTCCATCAATCTAATCTACAGATCCCCGTCGCCCTCTCCAGATGACCTCTCAACGATAATTGACCTTGCCTGCAACACCAAGAACACACAAACACCAAACTGGATCATGGGAGATTTCAACCTGCCTGCTCTCCCAGAAGCGCACTCCAACGCCTTCATTAACGTGCTTAGCGAACTAGGCTATGATCAAATAATCAACGAGCCCACGCACGCGAAGGGAAACAAGCTTGACCTGATCTTCGCCCCACAGTCAGCCATATGTCAGAACCATATGCTTTCCCTATCCATCACTGCAGTCCCATGGTCTGACCATAGCCTACTAAGATTCCAAATGCCCACTCAGCAGGCTCGCACAAACAGCCATCCCACAACCGTTGCTTGCCAAAAAGCAAAATTCCGTCCCGTTGACAAGGAAGAGATACTCAGCAAAACCCTACCTCTTCTTGACCTCACAGAGCCTAGCCTCGAGGAAATGCTCTCCACCTGGAACAATAGCCTCAACTCCATTGCCAACCGACCATCCATGGACGCATCACCAAGAAGAAGAAAGACCGCCCCATGGTTCTCTCCCGAGTTACGAACATCACTCCACTACCTAAGGAAGCTTGAAAAAAGATGGCGACACTCATGCTCCACCGATGACCTGGGCACTTACACCTCCCACCTGAGGGAACACCGTCTCAGAGAGAATGGAACGATACCACGCAGAAATCCTGCTGCGCTCCTTGAACAAACCACAGGACTTATTTAACTTGGTGAGGACCCTCACAAAGGAACCATGCCCCACCCAGCTAGGCATGCCAGAACCACAAGAATATGCTGACTACCTACAGTCAAAAACAATCCAAAGCGACAGATCTGCACCACCCGCCCCTGGGAACGGACTACACCACCCAACGCCACTAACCACCTTCTCTACACCATCAGAGAAAAACATCGAGGACACTATCACAACGATTAACACCACCACAGCACCAAACGACCCCTGCCCAGCGTTCTGGTTAAAAACACTGCACAAGGAATTCAGCCCCTTCCTTGCCAAACTCATCAATCTCTCCTTTTCAACGGGATCATTCCCACAAAGCCTGAAGCAAACATCCATTAGACCACTCATAAAAAACTGCAAACTGGACCCCCAGAAGGTGGACTCATACAGGCCAATCTCCAGCATCCCATTAATGGCCAAAATAATTGAAAAGCTCGTCCAGCAACAAATCCAACACCATACTGAGACCACTGCACCCTTAGATCCATGCCAACACGGGTTCAGGGAAGCGCACAGAGTTGAGACACTCCTGATCACTCTCTTCAACACACTAACCACCGGACTGGACAACAGCAGGCAAGGATACGCCGTAATCTTTCTGGACATTGCCGCAGCAATCAACTCCGTTGACCATGATCTGCTCATAAGGCGCCTTGCAGAGAAAGGGATCCAGGACACGGCCTTAAGCTGGTGCAAATCATACCTGTCGGACAGATGGCAGCACGTACGGACCGGCCCCACAGCCTCCAAACAGTTCCAGCAAAAACAGGGGGTTCCAGCAAAAACAGGGGGTTCCACAGGGCTCCTCCCTCTCGGCGGTGTTCAACATATATATGCAGCCCATCTGTGCACTCGCCCACTCTTTCGGCACCTCGTGCCTCGTATATGCAGACAACGTCTTACTCTACATGCCATTCTCAACTGACCAGCCGGATTTCTCACCACTAACTACCTGCTTCGATGCTATCACCGACTGGCTCCACACGCAGAACCTCAGAATAAATTTCAAGAAAACTGAGGCACTATTCATTACTAGGAACCAAGACTTCTCTCCTCCAGCAGCACTAAAAGTAAGAGGTGCCGAGCTCCAAAGCAAGCCCACAATCTGCTACCTAGGGGTCACACTTGACCAACAGTTGGATATGAAAGCCCACATAAACAATACGGTCAAAGCAATATACCACAAATTACGAACAATCCGACACCTACGACCTCTAATGGAACCAGACGACTTCAGGACAATCTACCAGGCATTGGTAATCCCCCACTTCGACTATGCCAATGCCATCCTACAGGGCCTACCTAAAAATACACTGAACCCACTGCAGCTGGCAATGAACGCAGCTGCCAGAATATTACATGGAGCCGCCAGGAGGGACCACATAACCCCAATCCTGAAGCATCTCCACTGGCTGCCAGTCCATTGCAGACTCACCTTCAAAACCCTACTGCTGACCTTCAAAGCCATCAACAGCATCACCTCCTCCTCCATCACAGACCTCATTCTCCCCACTCCCCCAAACAGAGCTAGAAGGTCAGTCGCAGCCAACTCACTAAGTATCCCTAGCAAGATCACAAAGTGTTCCCAAGCAACAAAAAACAGAGCCTTCGTGTACTATGCACCCACCTGTTGGAATGCCCTCCCGCCTGGACTCCGGGCCATTACGGACCTTACCCAGTTCAGAAAAGCGCTGAAATACTGCCCCTTCCTCCAGCACTACTCCCATAATGAGGACATACAACAGCCAACTACCCTCAACCATCAAAACAGCCGCCCCAAAACACCTACAACGCACAGCCCCAGCCTGGCACAGTAGCACCACCAGACTCCCGGTCAGGCACATGCATATAGTCACCTAACCTTGTAAATAGTAGCTAGGCAGCACGGTCGCTACTGCACTGCCATCGACCCTACTGCCTAGCCTGTATTATAGCTACCTAAACAAGTAGCCAAGCTACAGCGTAACATGTACATAGTTACCCTAGTTAGTTCAAGTTGCAAAACCCTGTTTTTTGTATGTCCAGTATGGGAGCCACCTGTACTGTACAAACCTGCTGTTAATTGTAAATCGAGCTGACTTTAAAAAGCACGGTATAGGGGGCGGAGTCTGCCGCGGTAGAAGATGGTCGCATAGAACGCACGCTCCCTCCCAACACTGTAGAATCCGGTAATTAAAATTAGTTAGAAGCAACCTAAACGCTCCTCGGCCCTGGTAGCACCCGAAGCGTAATGTCGTCGCTAAAACCGGCTAAACTAGAATTCCAGCCGTCGACGGGGCAGCCGAACAAACGGGCGAAACCAGACCTCACCTCCCCAGAGAAAATGGCGCCGGGCAGAACAACAGCGGAAGGGATGACAGAGATCCTGCAAGAACTCCGGGCCGTGAAGGATCTAATTACTGCCAACTCGGGAGCGCTAGCCACGATGCAGGAGGATCTACGAGAGGTCAAGGATCGTTTAAGCAACATGACCCTACGTATGGGGGAACTCGAAGCCGATGTCAAACAGCAGGCCCTAATCATAGGCCAAATCGATCCACTTGCTAAGAGGGTGTCGGTGTTGGAACAGCAGATGGAAGATCACTCTAACAGGAGCAGGCGAAGTAATATCAGAATAGTAGGGGTCCCTGAAGGCCGGGAAGGATCTGACCCCATCAGATTTCTGGAGAAATTAATACCAGAAATATTGGGAATTACATTGAGAGGTCGCTGGAGTTGGAGCGTGCCCACCGAGTGCCCTCCCATCGCTCTACACAAAATCAGAGGCCGCGACCATTTGTTGTAAAAGTCCTGCGCTATCAGCATGTTTTACGAGTCATGGAAGCGGCGCGGCAGAAACAGAATTTACAGCTTGATGGGCAGCGTATCTCCTTTTACCCGGACCTAAGTCAGCGGACAGCCCAACGCCGAAAAGATCTCCTCGCCTGTCGTCCCCTTCTACAACAAGCACAAGCACGATTTGGACTGCTATATCCGGCCAATATGCGGGTGACTCTGGATAATAAAACTTACACCTTTACGGAGGGTCCCTCGCTCCGGGCCTTTCTTCAGGATCGAGCCAAGATGGAAGTATGAGCCAGCGGCCTTACAACATCAGGCAAGAATAGCGTTGCTGCAACTCCGACATCTGAAGCTTAAGGGAAGCAGCGTAAGAACTTTAGATGGAGAGTGGGCTTGTTGTTAGCGCGAAGTTTGATCATTTCCCGGTTCATTTTCCTCTGTAATTATCTCCTGCTTAAGTGTTTCGTTTAAAATGCATAATTTAAGTTGGCAGGGCAATACAGTTAGGCTGCACAGGCTGTGTGAAACTCTATATCAGGCCTTATAGCCAGGAAGCTGGGTAAAATGTATCGCAGACAAATGCTATCTGTACTTTAGCTGCCAGTTCGTCTAAATCATAAGTTAAATGCTGATGTTTGTTCATAGGTGTTGGGAGGAAGCCAGGTGGGCCAGACGGGCGGTTGAGATTTTGCCATGCAAGTGGATGTAGATTATGGCTTATTGCAGCCAGGTTATATGTATGCTAATGTTAATACCCTATGTGTCTTATCCCCGGGGTGGCTGCCCACGAACAATATTCACCTATCCTTTGCAACAACTGGGAATGGCTAATGATCAATTGAGGGTGTTATCCCTAAATGTTAAGGGTATTTCTAGCCCTGCTAAGAGGAAGAAAATCCTATTATACTGCAAACAACAGAAGGCGGATGTGATATATCTGCAAGAAACCCATTTATCACATGTAGAGTCTTACAAAGTAGCAGATAAGATCTATCAGAACGTTCTTTCGGCACCTGCTCTTAAAAAGAAAGGAGGGGTCATTATACTGATCCGGAAATCCCTTCCAGTGGAAGCAAAAGAGACCAAGGTCGACCCGGATGGTCGTTGGGCAAAGCTGCAAGCTACGCTGCAGGGAGTCCTGTACACCTTTATGACGGTTTATGGACCAAATACTGATGACCCGCAGTTTTTCACTCAAGTCACCCAAGAACTCATTGATTCCGGCTCCAACAATATCATCCTGGGGGGAGACTTTAATCTCATACCAGATCCTCTCCTGGACAGAACGCCCTATAAGCCTCAGCACAAGCCCCGTTCCACTCAGGAGCTGCATAATTTGACTACTATACTAGGGTTAGTGGACCCCTGGAGGCTACTTTCACCCAATAGCAAGGAATATTCTTTTTACTCTCTTCCTCACAACTCGCAGACCCGAATAGACTACTATCTCACTTCCAAGACATTGTTACCTGGAATTACCACTGCAGCTATATTACCCAGAACGGTCTCTGACCATTCAGCGATCCTTTTGGTCCTTCGAATTGACTTAGGAAAGAAAGTCTCAAGGCGATTCTTTTTTGAGAAGCACTGGCTGATGGATGCCGAATTTTGCACCTCCATGAAGGCTGCCATAGCGGAGTAGTATTTTGATATCAATCACTTTGGTGCTACCCCTACATGGGCATGGTGGGAGGCTTTCAAAGCCTATGTGCGAGGACGGATGACCGCTTATAAGCTCCGCAAACACAGGGAAGGAACTTTAAGGAAGAAACAACTGGAAACTGAAATCCAAGCAGGTGAGCGGATCCTGGCCCGCTGGGCAGATCCAACTATTCTTCTACGGCTACAAAAGCTTCGCTATCAATACAATGCTCTCCTGCAGGCAGAAGTTGGTGAACTCATCAGAACACAGCAAGGGAAATATTATCATGATAGCAACAGATCGAGCACACTCCTCGCAAACCTGCTAAAGATGAAACGAGCGGCGTCCCGGATCACGGGGTTGAAAGATTCAGCAGGGGATTTGAAAGTCTCTGATGATGAGATCATAGCGATATGTGAAACCTTCTATTCTAAGCTTTACCAGTCGGAAGTAGCGTTTGATGAGGCGGCATTCTCCAGCTTTGTCTCCTCTATGGATGGTCCCCAACTCACGGCAGCTCAACAACAGTTTTTATCCGCAGAACTCACCTCCAAGGAGCTCCGCACAGCTCTGAAACAAATGGCCAAAGGGAAAGCTAGTGGTCCAGACGGGCGCTGCCAGTGGAATATTACGAGGCCTTTGCGGAACAGCTCATTCCTGAGTTACTTCTGTACTATACTGGAATCAAAGAGGAAAACCCCGCGGTTGGGGCGTTCTCAGAAGCTACAATTGTCATACATCCTAAACCCGGCAGAGACCCAGATAAAGTTGAGAACTACCGACCGATTTCCTTACTCAATGCTGATTATAAAATCTATGCTAAAGCCTTGGCCAATCGTCTGTCCAAAGTCATGGGCTCTCTCATACATCCGGACCAATGTGGGTTTATGACCGGGAGATCTACAGCCGATAATGGCCGCCTGTTAGCGCATGTTTTTGCGGCGTGCACAACAGATAGAAGTGCCAATAGTGGGCTTAGCGCTTGACGCTGAAAAAGCGTTTGACAGGGTCGAATTCTCCTACCTATTTCAAACCATGCGATGGATGGGAGTACCGGATAGTTTCCTGAAGGATATTCAACTACTATACATAAAACCAGTAGCTCGGGTGGTAGCTAACCACGCGGCCTCCCGTGAATTCTTACTCTCTAGGGGCACTAGGCAGGGCTGTCCCTTGTCGCCCCTCCTGTTCAATTTGGCCCTAGAACCTTTGCTCCTTAAAATCCGCCAAGCCCCTGACATAAAAGGAATCCCGCTGGAAGGATATCAATGTAAATTGTCTGCCTACGCTGACGATCTACTTTTATTTCTTGAAGAGACTTCATTAACAACGGTCTTAGGCACCATTGAGGAATACGCTCGTATATCAGAATATAAGTTGAACCTCAACAAGACAACCAGCTTGCCATTGACGCCTACGGTCTCACGGATAAACCTACAGAGGTATCCCTTCCAGGTGGAACAATCCTCGTTCAAATATTTGGGAGTGAAATATGGTATTATGCTGGCGGACACGATCTCTCTCAATGTGATCCGATGCAACGAGATCCTACAGGAATGTATACATAAATGGACGCCACTACACTTGACCTGGTGGGGCCGTCTAGAAACTATTAAAATGGTGATTGTTCCCAGGATCACCTACATCTTGAGCATGCTCCCGATGTTCTTTGACAAGACATTCTATCGCACCCTAGAAAAACAGCTACTGGCCTTCCTCTGGGCGAAGAAAACCCCACGCATTGCAGCCTGGAAATTAAAGCTTCCCAAAA
Organism: Ichthyophis bannanicus; assembly: GCA_033557465.1. Taxonomy (NCBI): domain Eukaryota; kingdom Metazoa; phylum Chordata; class Amphibia; order Gymnophiona; family Ichthyophiidae; genus Ichthyophis; species Ichthyophis bannanicus. The sequence goes on from CM066038.1 coordinate 328,028,136, forward strand.
AACAAGGGGGGGTCCACTTTCCAGATTTCTATTGGTATCACGTGGCAGCTATGGCTAAGCAAGGTTCTTGGTGGGCAGAGGAGGCGGGAGCGCCGGGTGCCCCTAGCTGGCTTGAAGTTGAAGCTACTACTAGCGACCCTCTGCCATTATCGCAACGTATTGGGGCCGCAGCTCTCCCGTCCCCTACACAGGAGCGTAGGGTAATCCTTTATGCCACTCAACAGGCCTTCAGTGTGTTACTACCACTTTTAGAGGGCGAGCAAACCTTTACGGATGCCACACCGCTATGGCTTAACCAACGCTTTAAAATTGCAGGGACCTGCTTCATGTGGCCCAAGTGGATACGTCAAGGAATACACTGTTTGGGACATCTAGTCAGAGAACGAAGATATAAATCCTTTAATGAGCTACAACTGGAATTCCACCTTCCCAACCAATGTTTCTTCCAATGGGGACAGTTGAGACACTGCCTAAGTAAGGCCGGGGTGATCCCATTACTGTTGGTCCCGGGACGTTCCCCACAGTCTTGGATTCAAGACCTACGGTCGGGTGCAGGGCAAATCTCAAAGGCAGTACAGCTCCTGCGATCGGCAGTGGGAAGTTGCCCCAGGGGCACACAATTGGTTTGGGAAACTGAAGCGGGACCCCTGTTGGCCTCGGAAGATTGGGGATCTTTCTGGGGCTCCCAGATACGAATATCGCGTTCGGCGTCCTGACCCAGACGCTGTTCTTTCTTGCTCACCGCGCTTACCTGACTCCGGTTAAGATATCCAAATGGCAAGCGCAGAAAGATGATCGTTGTTGGTCCTGTGGCACAGCGCCAGGGACCTTCTCACATATGCTCTACTATTGCCCACACTTAACGGCCTACTGGAAGGGAGTGTGGCAGCGAGTGCAGCGACTGTTGGGGATAACCACACCCCTATCCTTTCAGATAGTCATATATAAATCCATAACAGATGTGACGGGTCTTCAAAAACGCCATCATGCTCTGTTAAGCTTGCTTCTGAGTTTAGCATTAAAAGCAGTCCTGAGCCACTGGAAGTCTTTTGATACATTGAACGCTGAATACTGGTGGAATATAGTGTGTTACCATCGCTCATGTGAAAAGGCGTATGTCCAACAAAACCCTTCTTTTCGCCGATTACTCAACAAATGGGACACCCTAGACAGTAAAGAGGATACGTGAACAGTTGATTATTCCAATGAGGAGGTTGCTTGTGGCCAGCCCCCCACCCCTTCCTTCCCTCCCCTCCCATTTCCCATCTCATTAGAATGTTTGGGAGTCCCCTGTAATTAGGAGACAGAGGATTGTCTGTATTAGCCATGATTCCTGAAATTCCTGTGTGAACTTGTTATTGTGTTTTGGTGTATCATGCAAAAGCTGAATAAAAATATATTAAAAAAAAAAAAAGCACGGTATAGAAAAGACATTAAATAAAGAAAGAAAGAAAGAAATAAGTAAGTATTTTTCCAGCTGACTACGTGCAATGGAACATAGCTGAGACCTTCACTGTGCTAGCATTCGTAACAATGTATAAACTGGCATCTCAGCAATTTTCACACAAGCAACCTTTGTTTGCAGAAGGACCACCTATAGCTGTTATCAGATTTGCTGAAGATGACATACAGGGCTCGAAACCAGCCAATCACCAGGACTTCAGGACCAAGAATTATATGGCCGTACACCAGAACCTAGGAAAAGAAGAGAACAGAACACAGACAAATGCAGCCCAGAAAGCATCTGTAGCACTCTGAAACATGTACAGAGGCTGGCAGAACACCTGGGAACTCTAACTTCTGATACAGACTGTTCGCCTACCTGTCTCTCTTTGGCTGGAAAGTCAGATAGTGCTCAAGAGCAAAACCTCGGGACAGAGAGAATTTCTCCCACAGACCGGCAGCTCAGTGTGCTTCTCAGCCAACGTTGGACCTCTGCCATACTTTGATTTCGTGCCATTCCTGAGACGATCTCCCGGACCCAGCCACGAGTTTTGGCAAGAGCTAAGGTACTGGTCTTTAATTTCTCCCTAGGTTTGGGGCTAGCTTAGACAGACAGATAATTTATTGTACGTCAGAGTGTAGAGTGAATCAGTGACATTGGTTCTAAAACAGAGATTAGGTCTCTTGGTAATTGTAACATAGGGCTGAATAACACACTACTTCAGAAAACTAATTTATGCTAATATTTTCACTATTTTTGCTAACAGAAATAAAGTCTAATTTTGTACGAACACAGGGTTGGTTCTTGTTTTATCATGTGGTTTGTTTGGCAGGTAGTCCTATGGAATCCTGGGAAAAGGAGGGAAGCAGTTTTTCTCTGGACAGACCGAGTACAGTCAAACCTCGATTTTCATGATTAATCCGTTCGAAAAAGTCTGACTAAAACCGAATGTATGAAAACTGAAGCAATATTTCCCATAAGAAATAATGTAAATCCAATTAATCCGTTCCAGACACCCAAAAATATTCACAAAAAATACATTTTATAGAGAATAACTATATTTTTACATACAGAAAACAATGAGAAATAAATATAAATGACTAATGAAATGGATAAATGAACATTTAACATCACTTTTACCTTTATTGAAGACTCTTCTTAGTAAGATGCAGCCAGACACCCAGAGAGGAGATCGGGCACAGGAATAAAAAAAAAAAAAAAAAGAACAAAACAAGAAGGATCCACAAAAAAAAAGCCTCCAGTAAAGGCGCCAGCCAAAGCCACCGGAAACACCACTCTCCCGCTCAGGCAACCTGGAACACAGAGCTGAGCATGCGTTCCAGAGCCATGTGGCAATAGCTGCAGCAGCACGGGCCCCCAAAGTCTCAGCCAGGCAGCAGAACACTTCTCTCACCTGCCCGATCCTCAAAGGACAGCACACACACAGAGATTCTCTGACCGCTGACTCTCTCCCCCGCCTCCGATTCTCAGCAGCAGCAGCAGGACTGGCAAGTTTGGAAGACCCCTTTCAGCAGGGAGTCCCAGCAGGGAGTCCTAATTGAGCGTCGGAGCATCAGACCAGCAGAACAGCTCCCAGCACTTCTCTCACCTCACCGGACAGCACACACACAGAGATTCTCTGATCGCTGATTCACTCCCCCGACTCCGATTCTCAGCATCAGACCAGCAGAACAGCTCCTACTGTACTGAGCGCCCGCCCCCCCCCCCCCCCCGGTACGGACCATTTTAAATTGTATGAAAACCGAGCGGATGTACGAGAACCGGGACAAAATTGCAATGAAAAAAGTCGTCGTAAACCGAAGCTAACGAAAACTGGGGCATACGAAAACCGAGGTTTGACTGTATTTATAAAGGTTAAATTAGACTTACCTGCTAATTGTTGTTCCTTGAGGAACTCCAGTCCAGACCCAAACCTCTGGGGTTTAGTACCTCCTCTAGCAGCTTGGAGACTGAGTAACATCATTCTTTTGATGACACTGGTATAAATACCCGAAGGACCGCCTCCTCGCTCCAGTAACCTATTGACAAAGCAGACTCACCGGAGCAACAATTAAGAAGCAAACATAACCATCAATTTTAACAATTTAACACTATTAACTAAACATGAGAAAGTGTACTCTTTCCTTTAACTCCTTCTGAAGCCCAGCTAAGGTGAGCCCTCCTCCTCAAGAGAGGATCCTGACTCTCTTAGCCTCCCCATTCACCTATCCCACCCCTTACTGACTGTAAGTCTTATTACCACTTTTTCAGCTTACCCTGTAGAATACTATACCTGTTCACTTCAGGCTCTAGTCCAAAATACAGATTCTTAGAGTGGGATACAGGACTGGAGTTCCTCAAGGAACAACAATTAGCAGGTAAGTCTAATTTCACCTTCCTTATCGTCCCTCCAGTCCAGTCCCGAACCTCTAGGGATGTAACAGAGCAGTGACAAATCTTAACGGGAGGGAGAAGCTAGACCAGCCTGAAGCACCGCTGATCCAAAACATGTATCCCTTTCCGCCCGAACATCAAGACGATAATGCTTGACAAAAGAATGTAAATACGACCAAGTGGCCGCCTTACAGATCTCAATAGCCGGCACTAAACTGCACTCGGCCCACGACGCAGCTTGCGCCCTAGTTGAATGCGCTTTAAGCCCTTCCGGTACCGTTTTATCCTTCAACAGGAACACCGACGCTACAGCCTCTTTGAGCCATCTGGCAATTGAAGCCTTGGAAGCTGTTTCCCCTTTTCTTGCTCCTCCAAACAAGACAAACAGTCTGTCTGTATTGCACAATCCCGCTATCCTCCACAAATATGCCCTACGGACATCTAGGAGATGCAGCTTTTCCGAATCTGCGTCTTTGCCTCCACACTCAAACACTGGCAGAGAAACCACCTGATTCACATGAAACGTCGACACCACCTTGGGCAAAAATGACGGGACTGGCCTCAACACCACTTTATCATCGTAAAAGGTCAAAAAGGGCTTTCTAAAGGACAATGCCTGTAACTCCAAAATTCTACGCGCCGAGCATATAGCCACTAGAAAAACCACTTTGAGAGTAAGGACTTTCAACGAAGCTCTTGACAAAGGCTCGAACGGCTCGCGCCCCAACACCTCCAATACCAAATGCAGATCCCACGTCAGAAACGTCGGCCTGCAAGGCGGCCGTAACAGAGACACCGCTCTCAAGAATCGTCTAATATCAGGGTGTGCTCCAAGCACCTCTCCCTTTATCTTCCCTCTATAACAGGAAAGCGCCGCCAACTGAACTTTCAATGACACAGCGGCTAAACCCTTCTCAAACCCATCTTGCAAGAACGAGAGAACTTGAGAAACCGTAGCTTTCAATGCTTGCACAGCTTTACCGTCACACCATGCTTCGAATATCTGCCAAATACGAATATACGCCAAGGAGGTCGACTTCCGCCTTGACTTCAACAAGAACTGTGGCCAAGCCAAGCGGCGGGCACTAATACCCACCGCAGCCACACAAGCCATGGACTCAAAGCTGTCATAGGTAGCTTGAGTCTGGAATTTGGAGCATTCCTTGACTGAGGAGACGAGGGTCTGGAAGTGCTCGAGAGATTCAACTGCCAGACCAGATGAGAAACCGGCTAGCTCCTTCGCCAGGTCTCTCAGATACATGTCCATGTACAGCTGGTAAGCCTGGATACGGGCCATGAGCATCCAACCCTAGTAGCACTTTATGCCAAACCCGTCCATGATGTGGGCCTCCCTACCAGGAGGCACCAAGGAATGTGTCTTCTATTTATACAATGCATGGCTGACTCCACCACCATGGAGTTGTGAGGCAGCTGTGTCTTCGTAAAAGCCCGGGCTCTTGCCAACTCGATACTGGGAATTGAGTCACCAGCTCACTACTGGCATTGTCACCGGGCTCTCCCATATCCTGAACAGCAAGTGCTCCAGGATAGGAGGAATTAGCACCATCAGTGCCTCCCTCAGAGGTGCCTCATAATGGAGTAATATCCAAGTCCTCTGCATGAGGCTTGTCCTCTGGTTCTGCTACAAATGCCAGGGCCTTCGACATCCCATGTACAAACTCGAGGAATGTGAGGTCCTTGGGTGGGGACCTCTGGCGCTCCTGAGGGGGAGACTGGTCAGAGGAGACATCCCTATGCAACCTGGTGTCGGGTGACTCGTCGTTGGTCTCCAAGTCCAATTCAGAGCAGGATGAGATCTCGAGTCCCAGATGGTCATCGGGGCAATGAGCCACCGGCTCCAAGGGAGAACAAGGTGGTTGACGAATCGACCCCGATGTGCTTGGGATCGAGTATTGCCTTGTGCGGGAGGCTGACAGACGCGGCTCAGAATGAGTCAAATCGTTCCAGCACAGGCTGGATGTCCTCCAGGGCGGTCCTCACAGTGGAGGATCCTGATGTCGGCACAGATGACCCGGAGGCTCTGGGCATTTGGTCCTGCTGTGCCTCGAAGAAGGCAGCCGGGCTGCACTCCAAAGCCACCATCCTGGCTTCAATACCAGTAGGCTCTGCAGTGACCAGTATGGACCTCAAAGGCATCGAGACTGAAGCTGGCTCCCTCGAAGGCGAATCACCAATGGTGATCATGTCAGGTGTCTGAGCATGATCCCCGATATAGTGGGAGTCTTCTCCCACCAGGGCAGCTTCGAGGGCTGCTCCAGACCATCGCCCTCTGTGTTGGGTCGAGGACTCAGAGGCCAGGGACCAGTAATCTTAGCTCTGGTTCCAGGATCAGACTTCGACTTTGGCTTGGACGATGTCTTGGACCCACGGGGGAGGACCTCAGAGGATGACCCCCGGTTTAAGGCTCCGTGACGTTGGGACTTGGATCAAGCATGTGCGTGCAATGCTGGGTCATCGGATGCAGTCTCCAAGGGCAGCGATTCCAGACTCGATGCCAGAACCGCAGTAGAGACCTTTGAGCCAAAAAGCTCCTTCCGTTGCTTTTCACGATTCCTCCGGCTCTTGCTCGACATCTGCAAACAGAGCAGGCAAGTGGAGTTGTCATAATCTGCACTTGATACAGCAACTATGGTAGTCGGTGATGGACATGGTATGGGGCATTTGCCACATTGCTTAAATCTACTGACCGAAGACATAGCGGGGAAGATGTCACCTGCGAGTCAAACTCAGATGTCTTGGTCAGGGAGGGCACAAGAAAATACTCGCGCATTGAAAAAGGAAATGGAAAAGAAAAAAGGACCTGAGAAAAATGAGACAATGAGGCAAGGGCGGACTCAGGTGGCGAGAAGATGATCGGGAACAGATTAGCAAAAAGAAGAACAAAAAAGGATTAGAGAAATTGACTTTTACCATGGACAACAGACAAAATATCTGCAGGGCTCCAGGAAAAAAGACTACTGTAGTAAGATGGCACTTTTGGATGGGAAAGTAACCGCACATGTGTAGCATAACTCCCAAAGACTTTCTTTGAAAGCTGGGGAGTGATTACCACGCAGGTGCCATCGATGCTGACGTCATCCATATGCGAGGATTAACTTCCGGCTTGTTCCTGGAAAATTAATAAACCCTGCACGATTCCTGAAACACTGAAACTAACCCCTGCTGGCCAAAAAGGTTTGAGTGCCATCCGGATACTTGGCCTTGATGTCTTCAAAAGGTCTTCTGGCCTTGGCCTGAACTAAATGCATGCTTAGGGGAACACGCTTTTGAGCCTGGTCTTCCATCCAAATTGACAACAATTTCTCCATCTCACTAATGGCTCCTTCAGATTTTTTTATTGTTGCCTTCATTGTAGCAGTACCTTTAGCATGCTCTCTTATGCGGGCATCTTTGATGATGGTGTTGATTGTAGATGGTGCGTAGCCAGGTTCATGAGCAATGGAGGTGATAGTTTGGTCTTCTTCATGCTTATGGATGATTTTCACTTTGGTCTCCAAGTCGATCACATGATACTTGCGAGAAGGCTCTCTCTTTCCGTTAGATGAATGTTTTCCACCGGCCATTGTTAATGGAATTAGCTTCAAGTTGCTACGTGCCACAATTTAGCACATTTTCCCGCAATTGGCGCTTTTAAGTTACCAGTTTGTTCCATTAATTCTGTAGATTTTTTTGCGCATGTCTGAAATTTTTTACATAAGTCTGGATCAATGTATGTCGGAGCTATGTATGTCAGGGTCCTTTGTGTGTGTGCGTGTATATATATAGCCTTTAGCCTTTCTTCATAGGGATATCCTTCCATCCCCTTTACCATTTTGGTGGCTCTTCTCTGAACCTTTTCTAATAATGCTATATCCTTTTTAAGATACGGCGACCAGAATTGCACAGAATATTCAAGGTGCGGTCTCACCATGGAACGATATAGAGGCATTATAATATCCTTTGTTTTATTTTCCATTCCTTTCCTTATCATACCTAGCATTCTATTTGCTCTCTTGGCCGCTGCTGCACACTGGGCTGAGGGTTTTAACATGTTATCCACAATGACGCCTAAATCTTTTTCCTGGGTGGTGGTTCCTAATGTGGAACCTTGCATCGTGTAACCATAGTTTGGGATGTTCTTCCCTAGGTGCATAACTTTGCACTTGTCCACATTAAACTTCATCTGCCATTTTGATGCCCAGTCTTCCAATTTATCAAGATCCTCTTGCAATTTTCCACAATCCTCTTGGGTTTTAACAATTTTAAATAGTTTTGTGTCATCTGCAAATTTTATAATCTCAATCGTTATTCCCTTTTCCAGGTCATTTATGAAGATGTCAAAAAGCAGCGGACCCAGCACAGATCCCTGGGGTACACCACTATTTACCTTTCTCCATTGGGAAAATTGTCCATTTAGCCCTACCCTCTGCTTTCTATCTTTTAACCAGTTCCTGATCCACAATAGTACACTGCCTCCTATCCCATGACTCTTTGGTTTTGCCAAAAGTCTCTGATGAGGGACCTTGTCAAAGGCTTTCTGAAAGTCCAAATACACTATATCAACCAACTCACCTTTGTCTACATGTTTATTCTGCGACACCCACCGGCTGGGCCAAGAGGCTGACAGCTGGTAGGCGGCCTTGATGTCCTTTAGAATAAAGTTCTTTTACTCCTCAGGTAATATGTTGTAGTTGAGACGGTGGTAAGGCTTTGCAAGATTTTTATTCTTATAAGGGGATTTCCAAAAAGCACGCTGGGGTTCAAACACAACTAAGGCAGAAGGATAACATTTCCAAACAGAAAGATGAACTCAGGAATAACCAGGAGAAATAAACAAAACAAACTTTTCACTTCTCTGCTGTTCTGCTGCTCTATGCCTTCACACTGTGCACTGCTCCGTGTGGTCAAACAACAAAACTGCAGCAGAACTTTATCACAGCTGACTTCACTTTGTATTACAACGTGCTCACAAACAGTGCATAAACAAACCGAATGCTTTCTTCAGCTTCAATGGTAAGCACTGCCCTGATTATAGGGTTTTCACACTCTTTCCTTTCTTATTTACAACTGTAGCATTCTTTTGAGCCAGAGAACAATCCATGGGGGTTGGGAAACAATCACCATTATTTATTTATTTATTTTTTATTTATTTAGCATACATTTGTATACCGCTACTTCCAGCGATCAGTAGCGGTTTGATTAACGAAACGGATTTGTACAATCATGTTAAAATTTAGAAATATACACACATTGATTTGGAGGAGAAAGCACAGCACACGTGGGAGGTCATATGGGGATGATTCAGACATCATATATTTACATATTTACTTATTTACATAAATTGCTACCATGTTTCATTGGGTGGTATCGTTTCTATCCCTGGGATTATAACAGACTGTATTGGCACTGGAAAAGATGTGTCTTGAGCTTCTTTCTGAATTCCATAAGGTCTTTGACAGCTCGTAGCTCCGGTGGTAGTTGGTTCCAGATGGACGGGGCCGAATAGGAGAATGCTCGTTGGCTAGTAGTGGTATTTACAGATCTGATATCCGGGGGAACATGGAGTGTATTTGAGTGGACAGTTCGCCTGCTTCTGTTGGGTGGTTGTGTGCTGATAAGGGTGGAAAGAAAGGATGGTGCTATGTTATGAATCAGTTTGAAGGTGGTTACTAGTATTTTATATTTTACCCGGGCTGCAATGGGGAGCCAGTGAAGTTCGATTAGTACAGGGGTAATGTGCTCAGTGAGGTTCTTTTTCATGATGACCCTAGCCGCAACATTTTGGGCCATTTGGAGAATGTTGAGGGGTTTTTTTTTGGAAGACCCTGTAGGATGGCATTGCAGTAGTCGAGGTGCGGCATGATTAGCGCTTGCGCAACAGTCCTGAAATCTTGAGGATCAATGATGCTCCGTAGGGGTTGTAGGACTCTAAGTTTGTGGAAAACGGCCTTGTTGGTTTTGCGGAGGTGCTTTTCCATCTTTAGATTACTGTCCAGTATTACACAGACGTCTCTATCTGCATTTCTTCACATTCATTAGCACAGAGTCTCTCTCATATTGGGGAGTTTCTTTAAGCTTCCTTTCCTTTAGGAACTGTTGAAACTGGTCCCACAGTAAGTCAGCCCTTGTAGGTATTTTTACCTTAGGGGTAGGAATCTTCTCATTAGAGAATAGCCTCTTCAAAGCCCCTAACTTAGAGGTTTCAAAAGCTTCACTGTTATCTGAGCTGGAGTTTGCAACATTGGCTAAGCTTTCAATCCACTGTTTAACGGTGGAAGGTGAAGGCTTCAGTTCCTGCTCTTTAAAACTAGCCCTTAGCTTTCTTTCCACATTATCAGGAATAAAATTATCAGCTTTACCTTGGGGCTGTTTCTCTATGTCAGCACTGGTTTCTTTTCCACCTCTCCACCTTTCACAGCTGTAACGGTTGCTGGCCTGGTGTGCACTTCTCCTCCAGTTAATTGTGCTTTTGCCTTTAAATGCTGGCTCAGACACTTCTTCTTCCCGGTCTGAATCCGTAGCCAGGTTCTGGCCTGAGACTGCCACTGCCTCTCGGTGAGCTGCTGCTGCCTGAGTTTGAGCCTTCTCTCTGGCTCCTTCTCTCACCCAGACTTCTCTCACTCTATCTGGCCTCAGCCACTCTCCTCTGGCATTCTCTCCAGCAGGTCTCTCGCTGACTCTCACTCCCTGGAGTCTCCCTTTGTCTCTCCGTCTCTGTCCTTGAGCTTGACTCTGTGCTTGTCTCTTTCCTTGGCTCCTTCCTTGTCCCCTACACATGGTTTTTAACCACTGCTTCCTGCTGGGCCTTCCCTGTGCTCCGCCCTCCTCTGACCAATCAGGAGGGTGGCTTGTCTCCACCCTTGAGCTAGGGCGTGTTCTACCCCTTGCAGGGAGCTGAGTAGGCTCTGATGTAGGCTGTAAATCCCCTTGCATCTGTGCACTGTCATTGACTTCCATGGGGCTTTCAGGATTTTCATCCATATCCATGCTTTCTACTATACTTTCACCATCACAATTCACACCTTCAAAAAAACATAACAGATTAGTAAGACAAGATCTTCCTTGTCTAAAGCCATGTTGGCTGTCTCCCATTAAGCCATGACTATCTACATGTTCAGCAATTTTGTTCTTTATGATGGTTTCTACTATTTTTCCCCCCTACTGACGTCAGGCTCACCGGTCTGTTTCCCGGATCAGCCCTGGAACCCTTTTTAAAAATTGGTGTTACGTTCGTCATCTTCCAATCTTCAGGTATTACAGATGATTTTAATGATAGTTCACAGATTACTAATAGCAGGTCTGCAATCTCACATTTCAGTTCTTTCAACACCCTTGGATGTATATCATCCGGCCCAGGTGATTTGCTACTCTTCAGTTTATCTAATAGTTGTAATACATCTTCCCGATGTATCGATATTTCCTTCAATTCTTCCGCACAGTTTGCGGGACAGTTGTGGCAAGGTAGTGAGATAGTTACAAGAGGCTGTTTTTTGAGGTAGGGCAATTTGCAGTGTAGTGGGGTAGTTGTAGGGATGTACTTTTTAGGGATGGACAGTTTGCAGGGTGGTGAGGCAATTTTACGGAGTTATAATTTTTCACTTGGTGGGTTGGTAGGGCAGTTGCAAGGAATATTTGAGGATAGGGCATTTTAGTGGGGGGAGGGGGTCAGTTTGGCAGTTTGGGAGAGTAGAGAACAGGAAGAGGAATTTTGAAAGGAGGAATTCCATAATTGCTGGTGTTTCAATGTATATAACTTTCTATGCTACAGAACCTGGAGCTCCTCACACAGAATTACATTAGGCCACATTTTTCTGGGGCTTATTTCTCTGGAACCCCTTGTCTGATTTGGCCTATTTTTGAACATGATGTGTCTGTTTATCAGTTTTTCCCACATGCCAAGTTTCAACATTCCATTAATTTTTGGAGAATTATTTTGACTCCAGATAGATAGACATTCTCAACTTCTGTTGGTTTGGAAAGAATAAAAAGCCAGAAAAATTACCTCTGCTAAGAGCGTTCCTCTTAGGAATATATAAGTGAATCACAAGAAGACAATGGAAGAGATGGATGGATCAGGAGGTGAAAAAGGAGTAAAAATGTATGGTTTATAATGTGATAGAAAACCCAGATTTTTGTTAAGTCTTCTCTGATCAATTTGGAAGTATCTTAGGTGAGATCCTAAGATAAAACTTCAAAACAATTCAGAAATTTAAGACTTTTGAGGTTAAAATAAAACAAGACACTTCCAGACTGACCAGAAAGGACTTAACAAAGATTCAGGGTCTCAGCAGTTTATGCTCTACCTAAGCTAGTTGATTCCCAAGTCATCTTACCAAATCCTTGCAAACATTATCTAGTCTTATATCCTGTTTTCTTCAGTTGGAGCAATATGTACACTCACCTCGGCCTAAGTGCCTGCAGACAAGGGCTTGGGCAAAGATCATCTGTCCACAGCGCAGCATGCAGCCCCAGCCGGTATCCGAGGTAGGACCTGTGCCACCTGCAGCCACAAAACAATAACAATAATCAGAATAGAGAGCCCCAAAGTGAGTGTTGATAGAACTTAATTTCTCCAGAGTTTTAAATACAAGAAATGGGATTCAGTTTTAAAATATTTGTAGATGACCTGAAAATAGGAACAACAAGTGAGGTAATCAAATTTGCAGATGACACAAAATTATTCAAAGTTAAAACCCAAGAGGACCTTGATAAATTGTAAGACTGGACATTCAAATGGCAAATGAAATCTAATGTGTACAAGTGCAAAGTTATGCACCTAGGAAAGAACAAGCTAAAAGCGTAATTACTCACCTGTAATAGGTGTTCTCCGGGAACAGCAGGAATCAGTCCTCAGATATGGGTGATGTTGATGCTGACGGAAGCTTTCAAAGATGGCCTTTGGGAGATGCCACCACGCATGCATGGTCCTCTTCCCGCCCAAGAGTGCCATCTTGCTCAGTCAGATGACATAGCTAGAGCCGACAAAGAGATGGCAAAAGAAATAGAACAGCAACTCCAAGGGGAAGAGGGAGGGTTGTGAGGACTGATTCCTGCTGTCCCTGGAGAACACCTGTTACAGGTAATTACACTTTCTCCAAGAACAAGAAGGAAGTCAGTCCTTACTTGTGGGACTCCCTAGCTACAGGCTACCAAGAACCTGTAGAAACAGCATGGCCCAGCCGGGAGCAGCCACAAGCAAACCTGAGGACAGACTCTGAAAACCCAAGTGTCCAGGGAGAACCATGGCTCCGGTAGCCTGAACAAGAAGGGTTGGAGGGCAGAAGTTGCCTAAACCCCGAACAGATTCCGGAATAGGGCCTGACTGAAGGCACTGTCCCGTCCGGATTCCCTCTCCAGGCAGTAATGGGCTGCAAAAGTGTGAATGGAGGACCAGGTGGCGGCCCAGCAGATGTCTGCCATCGGCACAGAGTAGAGGCTCACAACTGAGGTCGCCATTGCCCTGATATTGTAACGCCTTGACCCGGTGCTCTAACAATAGCCCAGCCTGATTGTGGGCAAAAACGATGCAGTCCACTACCCAAGTGGATAGGGACTGCTTGGTGACAGCCTTCCCCAGACGACTGGGTTGTAGGAAATGAAGAGATGTAGGGCTTTGTATTGGCCCCAAGTTCACTGTAGGTAGAAGGACAGGGCCCTTTTGCAGTCCAGAGTGTGGAGAACAGTCGACACCTTGTCAGCATGGGGCTGTAGAAAGAAGGAGGCACCACCTCCTGGTTGAGTTGGAAATCAGACCACCTTCGGAAGGAATTTCGGGTGAGTGCGGAGCACGACCCTGTTTTTGTAGAAGCTGGTGTAGGGTGGCTCAGCCACCAAAGCCTGAAGCTCATTGACTCTGTGGGCAGAGGTGAGTGCCACCAGGAAAGTCACCTTCCAGGACAGGTAACACAAAGGACAGGTAGCCAAGGTTTCAAAGGGCGGCTTGGTAAGCTGCACCAGAACCACGTTGAGATCCCATTCCGCTGGAGGAGGCCAGCTGGGAGGTTTGGAGAGCAGCAAGCCCCGCATGAATTGGGTAATAAGGGGCTGCACAGAAAGAGGGTGATGGTTCGCAGAGAGCGCACTCAGGTGTACCCTGATGGAGTTGAACAGACCGCAAGACGTGGAACAAGTATTGCAATACTGAGTGCACTGGATAGGAGAATGGATCCACATGTTGTTTGGTGCACCATACAGAGAACCTGTGCCATTTGAAGGTGTAGGCCTGTCTCGTGGAGTCTTTATGAGAGGCCAGCAGGATTTCTTCCACCTCCCTGGGAAGGTTGAGGGGTGCTAAAGCAATCCATTCAGGAGCCATGCCATAAGAAACAAGGATCCCAGGTTGGGGTGGAGGATCAAACCCTCCTCCTGAGTCAATAGTCTCAGGGAGCTCCCAAGAAGGAATGGGGACTTCGTCGAGAGACGAAGCAGCACAGGAAACCAAGGCTGCCGGGGCCACCAGGATCACAGAAGCCTTGTCTTGCCAGACCTTGAAGAGGGTCCATGCCACCAGTGATGTGGGAGGAAAAGCATACAATAGACCCACTTACCACGAGATGAGGAAGGCATCCACTGCTACTTGGGAAGGATGCGGTTGGGGACCCCAGAAAAGGGGTAGCTGAGCATTGGTCGGGCTGACGAAGAGGTCCAGGTTTGGGATGCCCCATAACCGGAATAGCCTCTGCGCCACCCTGGGATCCAGGCGCCACTTGTGTGGCTGGAGGACCCTGCTCAGCTTGTTCACTAAGTCCTTCTCTTGGCCCGGGAGGTAGACAGCCCTGAGGAGCATCTCCTGGCTGGTCACGCATGAGCAAAGGGCTACTGCCTCCAGGCCTAGGTGGTAGGAGCCTGTGCCACTTTGCTTGTTCAGGCAGAATATCATGACCTGATTAACTGACTGATGCTGCAGGCGGTGCCGGAAAGCCTTCAGCATGAGGAAGATGGCCATGAGCTCCAGCAGATTGAACTGCTGCTGGCTTTCCTCGAGGGACCAGGCCTCCCGAGTATGCAGTTCTTTGCAATGAGCGTCCCAGCACAGCAGGGAAGCATCCATTGTGAGGACCCTCTGGGAGGTTCGGGAGTTGGAAGGACATGCCCATTGCAGGCACCAATGAGTGACTCTGCCAGCTGATGGGACATTGAGACTCTGTCCCAGAGCCGGCTCATTGCCTGGGCTCACTGGGACCGGAGGCACCACTGAGCTGCCCACATGTGGAGACGGGTGTCGGGAACCACATGGACCATGGAGGCCATGTGGCCCAGGAGGCGAAGCACTGATCGAGTCGACACGGTGTGGCAGTGTTGCACTTCGGCTGCTAGAGCTTTGAGGCGATCTGCCCTGTCCAAGGGGAGGTAAACCCTGGCCTGGAGGGTATCCAAACAAGCCCCTATGAACTTCAGGAGCTGTGTTGGATTAAGGTGGGATTTTGGGTTACTAATCACGAATCCCAGATGTAGTAAGACGTTGATGGTGCGGCCTGTGACCTGCAGGATCTCTGAGGCTGTGTCCCCTTTTACCAGCCAGTCACCAAGGTAAGGAAAGACGAAGGCTCCTTGGAGACAAAGACAGGTGATCACCACCGCTAGGCATTTGGTGAAGACCCTTGGTGTGGTGGCTAGGTTGAAGGGAAGTACCCTGTACTGGTAGTGGTCGCCCCCGACCATGAATCTGAGGTACTGTCTGTGACAGGGATGGATAAGGATGTGAGTGTAAGCATCTTTTAAGTCCAAGGAGCATAGTCAATTTCCCTGCTGGAGGTAAGGCAGCAATGTTCCAAGGGAGAGCATCTTGAATGTCTCCTGCACCAGGAATTTGTTTATGTTTCTCAGGTCCAGGATGGGCCTTAGTCCTCCTGTTTTTTTAGGACCAGAAAGTACTTGGAGTAGAACCCTTTTCCTTTCAAGTGGTGTGGTACGGGCTCTACGGCTCCGTCCCTGAGAAGGTCTGCAAGTTCTTTCATTAGCAGGGCCTGGTGCAGAGGAAACAGAGGGAGCTCCACAAGAAAGAAGGGTGGAGGTGGCTGGTTCAGGTGGAGGAGGTAACCCTCCCTGACCACCTGAAGTGCCCATTAGTCGGTGGTGATGGAGGTCCAGCTGTGGGCAAAATGAATTAGGCGCCCTCCTGTTGGCAGCTGATCCACCAGTGGAAGTGAGGCTATGCTGGAAGCATCAAAACCCCAACCCAGGTTGGGCTGGGGCTGGTGCCTGGGATTTGGGATCCTTGGGTTTGCGTGGGCCCTGGCTTGTATTCTTTACCCTGCTGAGGGGTCTTGGTGGCTGAGTATGGGGGATAGCCTTGACAGGGCTGGCCCTTTCTGTGGAAGGGAGCCTTCTTTTCCTGTGGTTTCTTCCATGGGAGAGTGTCAGTCTTCCTCAAGAGCTGAGTTCTGGTAACGTACTCAGTCTCTTTCTCGGACGCTTTGTCTTCCATCTG
This sequence comes from Ichthyophis bannanicus, assembly GCA_033557465.1. Lineage (NCBI taxonomy): Eukaryota > Metazoa > Chordata > Amphibia > Gymnophiona > Ichthyophiidae > Ichthyophis > Ichthyophis bannanicus. The sequence goes on from CM066038.1 coordinate 328,044,404, forward strand.
CTTGCCGAAGAGTTGCTCCCAAAGGCAAGGGACATTGAGGAGTTTCTCTTGCATTGCTCAAGGTCTGATGTCTGGACTCAGGCTTGGCATAGGGCGCCGATGTCAGCGGCTGCCACCCTCACACTGGATTCGAAGTGGTCGTAGGTGGCCGAGACAGATATTTAGAACACTCTCCGACAGACTTCGTAAGCATCTGGAAGTGTTAGAGGTCATCTCCATCAAGGCCAGCTGCAAAGCCTCAGAGTTCCTTAGTGAGGTGTGAGGAAGTTGCACCTTCCGGAATCCTGGCCCTCGCTGGACCCAGTACATGGTGTCCAGGCATCGAATGAAAATCGGCACTGTTGCCAGTGTTTTCCACATCTGGAGAAGGAGCCGGCTGAAGAATGAGGGGACAGGGACCATAAGGGTCTCTTTGGGTGGTGACTCATACTGGAGGATGTAAAGCTCCTCCGTATAAGGGTCCTCCTCCTCCGACTTGCTGGTGAGGGAGAGAGTCCTCACCATGTCCTGGACAAACTCGAGGAAGGAGGTATCGACGGATTTGAGGGGAAATCCTAGTGGACCCGAGTCTCCGGTGATGTCTCGACATTGGACTCACAGTCTGAGTAAAGGGTGTCATCGGTTCCAACCTTCGATATCTCAAGGCCGGGGCATGGCTGGAGCCAGAATCCCTTGCCTGAGAAGACCTCACTGCCGAGGATCCTCACGAGGCGTCTGGCTCTCGGGGATTGCTTCAGCGGACCGGGGAGTTCTCGGCATTGAGGTTCCTGCGGTCTCAGCACGAGCTTCAGTGGGGCCAGGCATCGACACCTGTTGGATGGCTGGCAATGAATGCAGAAATGCTGCATTCCATTGCCAGCATTTGGGTTTCCCACTCAGGAGTGGGAGCCTGCAACACCAAAGCAGGAGTCTCTGGGTCGGGTGTCGAGGAGGAGAGGGGGTCCTCAATGAGACGACCCTCAGGAGACCGGGCTCCATCGCTAGAGGCCGTGGTATTGGTCCTGGGTACCTTTCGTGGCCACTCCTCCTCAGACTCCTCAGATGCTCATCGGGGGCTGAGGGACCATGCATAGGATTTGCCATGCTTGTCCGCCTTTGAAGACGAGATTCATGAGGTCTTCTTCTTACGCCCATGCTCCGGGGACCCTTGTCCAGAGTGTCTGCAAGCCCGCTCAGGAACCACGGGGGTTTTTTTAGGCTGTGGGGCCTTTAGGCACGAGGCTACTGGGGATACCAGGGTCAAGTCTGCCCTGTGAAAGATGTCACCCTGCTTCTGCCAGCAGCTCTGGATGACTTTGGCAGACATATTTTTACACAGGGAGCATTCCTCTGGGTCATGGTCGGTGCCCAGCCACCGGAGGCAACAATCATGTGTGTCAGTGAGGGACATGTTTTTTGAAGCACCGATCACAGTTTTTGAAACCGGTGGCCATTGGGTTGAAAAGGGCCCCAGCGAGGTCAAAGACCCTCAACGCAGCCAGTGGTTGAAAAAGTCATGAAAGCACTAAGATGGAAAAGAACCTTAAATAAGGTATTGAGACCTGACACCGGAGCATCGGAGCTCAAGAGGTGGAAAAGGAACTAACGCTAGCCGTAAAAGGCACAAAAATGCATGAAAGATCAACTTTTTTCCAGGGAAACAAGACGAACGTCTGTAGGGCTCTGCAGAAAAAGGGAGACAAAGCAACATCTGTATCTTTATTTCATTGCTTGATTGACTGCCCATGCAAAAAGTGTCAGAGAGGTTTTACAATAAATGGCTGCAATTAGAAATTAAAAAAGGGACACCAGTTTTTACAGGAAAGCCACAAAGATAGCGCACACAGAGAAGAACAGAAAAACAGGTGTGGAGGGGGACTCTGATGGTTAGAAGGGACACACAGTTGGGTCAGTGGATGGGAGATGACATGCGTGATGGAACAGATGTGTTTTTAGCATGGCCTTGAATTTCGTAAATGAATGTTCAGCATGGAGTGGGACTGGAAGGAAATTTTAGAGTGCTGGTCCAAGGAAGAAGAAAGCAGAGTGTCTAGTTTGTTCACGCCGGGTGCGTGCAGGTGAAGAAAGAACCAGATGGTCATTGTGGATTGCACGAAGGGCACAAGGGGTGGATGTATGCATGTGAATGAGGTCAGTGAGATATTGTGGGATGCTGGTGTGGATAACTTTGTGTACAGTGATGAGTATCCTGTAAATGTACCGGAATTTGAGCGGAAGCCAATGCAGATGAATGAGAAAGGGGTGACATGATCTGTACGTGAGGAGTGAGTAAGGAGTCTGGCTGCTGTGTTTTGGATTAATTGCAATCGATAAAACTGGTATTGTGATAAGCCTGCAAGAACAACGCTGCCACAGTCAAGGCGGGACAGGAGAAGGGACACCGTGAGTGTAGTCAGTGAGGGGGGAGAGAGAGAAAAGGAGAGTGCGCAAAGTTGATGGAGGGTGAAAAAAGAATGGCGTACAAGTGAGGTGATATGCTGATGAAAGGACAGGGCAGAAACAAGGGTGATCCCAAGATACCGAAGGGCTGAGGTAAGTGATGTACATGTTTCGGACAGAGTGGGGGTGACTTCGGGACAGGGAGTGCCGAAAGTGAGCCACATGGCTGCGGATTTGGATGGATGCAGATGTAAATAATTATCAGGCAACCATGAGGAAATGCTGATAAGGCAGGAATTGAGAGGGGTAAGATCAAGGAAAAGAGGACTGGTATGATATAGCAGGATTATATCATCAATGTAGTAATACACGGAGATCCCGGACTACTGAATGACCACAGTGAGGGGGGTAAGGAAGAGGTTGAAGAGAAGCGGGGCCAATACAGAACCTTGAGGGACCCCAAATGAAAGGGAGGTAGAGGAAGAACTGGAGGAACCCACGTGAACGGAGAAGGAGCGAGGTGAGAGGAATGACCTGACCAGCAAAAGACTGTACTGCGCACCCTACAATCATGCAAACGGTTAAGAAGTGTGGGATGGTCTATGAGATCAATGACGGATGATAGATCTAAAATACTATAATGGAAAGATCACTACGCTCGTGAGCCAAGTGAATTTAATTTAGGAAGGAAAGGAGAATGGTTTCTGTATTGTGACCTGGTCTGAATCCCAATTGGCATGGGTGGAGGGTGGAGGAAGTATCAAGGTGTGATGACAACTGTGTGAAAACCAATTTTTCCAGGATCTTAGGAAGGGAAGACTGGACACGTGCCAGTGAGAAAGAACAGAAGGATCTAGGGATGACTTCTTGAGTATGAGGGCGAACTATTGCATGCTTACAGATGGTTGGAAAAGAACCTGAGGACAAACTTGAATTGATCATACAAAGTAGATAGGGAAGAAGGGCAAGTGAGGGTTCTGAAAGTCAGTGAAAGGGAATTGGATCGAGTGGGCAGATCATTTTTTTTTATAAACTTTATTTAATAATCATCAACCTGATACAGAAAACAAAAGACAACATACCTCCAGAGGGGTGGACTCTCATCCCCAACTGGAGGAAACCCATACAAGTGATGATTACAGTTTTAACATTTGCTTTCCCCCCCCCCACTCCCCCCCCCAGAACACCCCCCATGCACTCTAACCGCACCAGCCCCTACCCCTCACATACAGCCCCTCCACCACTACCACCCACACCACCCTCAACTACCAATGTGTAAGATCTCGTTGCGACATCGAGCCCCTAGGGTATCAATATAAGGGCCCCATAACAAAAGAAAAGATGTCCCGCGCTTGACACTGTCCCGCGCTCTCCACCGTTCCATCAACATTAACTGATGAAAACAATTTTGCCATTCTCCGAACGTAGGGGGGGTCTGTTCTCTCCACAGACGCAAAATTGGGCCCTTACTCACCAGACAGGCCTTACGCATGAGCAAGCGTACCAATTTCCGTGTAGGGCAGGGGGGTTCGATCCGATCCAAAACCACGAACGCTCCAGTCCACCGCAACCTCTGCTGTACCAAGCCACCAACATAGGCACAAATCTTGGCCCAATATGGTTGTATAGTCGGACAGGACCACCACATATGCAACAGGTGTGCCATGGGTGTCAAACAACGTGGGCAGCGACCATCGTCAGTCAAATGGCTACGTAGGGCTCTTCGGGGCGAAAAATGGGCCCTAGTCAGACATTTGAATTGCACCTCCCGCCATCGCGCCCCTTCCGCTATGTCCGCAATCCGCCTCAAAGCTGTACGAATAGTACCGGGATATACCTCCCACCCTAATTCGGCTCCCCACGCCGCCTCCACACCTCTATAATCCGCGAGGCCAAACACTATCCAGTCGATATTTCAAACCCGCAATAGTCGGAGGCGTTTCCTCCCCCAAAGCGAAAAAACCCACAAGCTGCATCGACCGCTCGTGCGCCAACGCCTCTCGGGGCAGGGAAGATACATAGTGGGAAACCTGCAAAAAGGCAAAAACATGCCGAGAGGGCAGCTCATATTCCCGACAAAGAATATGAAATGACTTACACCGCCCTGCGGAGTCAACGAGGTGACCTACCTTCCGGATACCCCTTCTCCGCCAGTCACAAAAATCATGGGAGCCGGAGCCTGGAAGAAAGTGCACATTGCCCTGTAAGGGTAGCCAGCTAGAGACGGTCCAGGACGTCTTCCAAAGACCATTTAGATAGCGCCATGTCCGCTGGGCCGAACGAAACAGGACACTACGCACCAGGCGGGACGGCAAATGTTTAGACTCTGTATGCAAAGCCCCCAATAACGACAGAGGGGCAACAAATTCCTCCTCTAAAAGCGTGGGAGTATATACAGCAGTCCCTCCTAACCAGTCTCCGAGATGGCAGGCCTGGCAGGCCAATGCATAAGCACCCATATCCGGAAAGCCCATCCCCCCCTCTCCATTTCCCCATTAACCGAACTAAGGGGATGCGTGCCCGCGCCCCGCGCCACAGAAAGGTCCGAAGTATAACCTCTAATCACCGCAAATCTCTGCGAAGCAACCACACAGGTAGGATCTGCAACCAATATAACAGGCGGGGCAAAACTACCATCTTAACCGCCGCCACCCGCCCTGAAAGGGAGAGCGGCAAGAGCCCCCACGCCTGCAACTGCGTTCGCACACGGTCCAACATCCAATCTAAATTACACCTGTAAATGTCACGCGGTTGACTAGTCATGCCCAGATAAGTAAAGTGAGTATCTGCCCATCTAAGGGGGAAGCCCCCCACCCAGTCCCGTCTCAGTCTCCCAGAAACATCCAGGGCCTCAGATTTATCCCCATTAATCCGCAAGCCCGCAAACCGACCAAAGTTCGTAAATTCGTGCAACAAGTTAGACAAAGAGTCTACCGTAGATGGAAGGTGAACCAAAAGATCGTTGGCAAAAGCCGACACTTTAAAAGTTTGAGAACCAATCGTCACCCCTCGGATCCCAGGCGATTGCTCCACTGTACGAATCAACGGATCTAATGACAAAACAAATAAAAGAGGAGAAAGAGGACAACCCTGCCTTGTACCTCGCTCTAGCGGGAAGGCTTCCAACACTACTCCATTACAGAGTATTCGGGCCGTGGGGTCCGCGTATAAGCTATCGACCATTGCACAGAAAGGGGCCCCTAAGCCATACCAAGGCAGCAACATTTTGAGATAACACCAATCCACTCTGTCAAAGGCTTTCTCCGCATCAAAGCTAACAAGCAGTGATGGTAATTGCTGGTCATGCACCCATTCCAAAGAGGTTAAAATTTTGCGAAGGTTTCGCACTATATACCGTCCCCGCACAAAGCCAACTTGTGAATCCTGAACCAGATGGTCAAGGTGTCCCGCCAGACGATCTGCCAAAATCTTGGCAAAAAGCTTGATATCAAAATTCAATAACGAGATAGGGCGATAGGAAGAGGGCAACACCGGATCCTTACCCGGTTTCGGAATTAGGGTAATGTAAGCTTGGTTAGTATCCCACCGAAAACCCCCCTGCGCGACCCGCTGCACATACACCTCTACCAGGGCTGGACTAATATAACCATTGAGCAACTTATAAAACTCGGCCCCCAGGCCATCCGGCCCCGGGGACTTAAAACAGCTAGCTGAGGTAATAGCCGACTGCACCTCTTCCAATGTCACCGGGCGCCCTAGCTGAATGCTCTGTTCCTCCGTAAGCTTAGGCAATTTCACCCGCTGAAGATACTCTTGTATCTCCGAGGGAGAGCCACTCTCCGCCGAGTACAGTCTGTGAAAGAATGTCCAAAACACGCGGACAATATCCGTACCGTCCCTATGTAACTTCCCTTGGTCGTCTCGCAAGGCTGCCACAGCATTCGAGCCACGCGGACCTCGCAGACAGCGGGCCAGCAACCGCCCTGGTTTATCCCCATAACATTGCAACCGATAACAGTAATATAAGATAGATTTCTTGGCCCTCTGATGTAACAGCTCGTTAAGATCCACACGAGCTTCCCACAACTCCTTCTTGATCCCTTCGGACGGGGTCTGAGCAAGCCATCTCCGCAGTAGAGACACGCGTTTCTCCAATCTAAGTATCCGTTCCGCAAGTAGCCGGCGTTTACGCGCCGCATACCCAATAATATCCCCTCGTAGGACTACTTTGGCCGTTTCCCACACCAATTCCGGATCCCCCTGATGACATCGGTGATTCTCTTCAAACTCCTTCCAACATTGTTCCAAAAACTTACGGAAGTGGGCATCTTTATAAAGATCTGGAGGGAACCGCCAAATCCGCGGTCTATCAGCCCCCCCACCCCATCTCAGCTCCATCCACACCAACGCATGGTCTGAAATTTCCAACGGCCCAATCTGTACATCTCCCACACTAGCAAATACCCCACTGGAGAGCAAAAGATAATCAATACGTGAACTGGAACCATGGGATCGGGACTGATGCGTGAAGTCTTTCTCTAAAGGGTGTAACACCCTCCACGGGTCTACCAGCCCCAGATGAGTCTTAAAACGCTGCAACACCCGTGTCACCGGTCCACGTTCTCGCGCCTCTCCCCCCCTAGATGTATCCAAGTCAATATCTAAGACGCCGTTAAAATCCCCCCCTAAAAGTAGGGGGATCTCCGGAAGCTGCTCCACTTTGGAGGCCAACTGTGCATAAAAATGCGAATCTAACGTATTCGGGCCATACACCGTCCCCAAAATAACCGGCCGACCTTCGAGAGTGCCCTGTAACAGCAAAAAACGCCCGTTCGGATCTCGGACTTCAGTGTCCACAGTACAACGCACCCGTTTATGAACCAAAATGGCTACCCCCCTTTTTTCCCCAGAGCAGGGGAGCCCCACACCTGCCCCACCCAATCTCGGCACAGCTTGTCATGTTCCTCAGCCGTCTGGTGGGTCTCTTGTAGAAGAGCAATGTCACATTTCTGTCTAGCTAGGGCCTGTAAAATTTTATAACGCTTGATGGGGTTTCCCAAGCCGCACACATTCCACGTAACTATTTTCAAAGCGGCGGGGCAGTGTCAAGGCCCAATTGCACGGCATACCAGAGTGTTAGGGACACGGCTCTCCCAGCCTGGAACCCTCTCCCCTCTCTCAGCAACTCTCGACGTGGCAACCACTGAGGCTTGATTAGAGTGCAGCCCACCACCCCTGAACCCCCCCACTCCCTCCCCCCCCGTACCCACCCCCCCAACTTCTGTAGTGGTTCTCCTTCTAACAAACCTTCTCCACTCACTCCTATAGAAATCCCTAGTGATATGCCCCACCGCCCCCCCCCCTCAACGCCCAGCAAGACCCGTTATCCCCCCTACCACCACCCAATATCTACTAAACCATGTACTATCACCCCTATTTAAAGTACACAAATACAAAAGGGGGGCTGTCGCTATCAACAACCCCTCCGCCGCATGCAGAAGCAGCCACCCCTCCAAGCAGATATAGATAGGGGCCAGCCAGTAAACCGCCAGCCCAGGCCATTAAAGCCTTCAAAAACAGTTCAGGCCCCCCAAAACAGAGAGAAAAATGGTAATCCAAGAACCAATAACTCTGTCCTCACTCCACACACAAAGGGACAGATACGCAGTCCATGTCCAATGGAAGTCCCACGTTGACAGCCAAACATGCTCAATCCTCTCCTTCTCCCGGAGGGATACTATCCACATATGGCAAAGCGGCATCTGCAGACTCAAAGATTTTGTGCGAGCCTGCGTGGAACACATGCAAGCGCGCTGGGTACTGGACCGAGAATTTGATCTTGCGGTCGATTAGTTTTTGACACAGAGGCGCATAAGCCCGGCGCCGTTGGCTCAGCAATAGGGAGTAGTCCTGTGCAATCTGTAGCCGTACATTGTCCACTACCACCGTGCCTTTTAGTAGCGCAGTGCGAAGAATTGCCTCCTTCTGTGGAAACTGGAGAAGTTTGGCTAGGACCACCCGTGGCCTCTGGTCTCTCGCTGTCTTACTTCCCACTCTGTGTGCCCGCTCGATCAGAAGGGTTCCACCAACCGCAGACTCCTCGAGCAGCGACGAGAATAGTTCCACCAGATAGGTTTTGAGATCTTTGTCCAGCACAGTCTCAGGGATGCCCATCACCAGCAGGTTATTGCGGCGGGAACGGTTCTCCAAATCGTCGCGTTTTGCCTCCTGTAACTGCAGTCTGGTCTTTAGGCCTGTCACCTCATGGTTCAGCGCTGCGATTTCATCCTCCGTGCGCCCCACGCGCTCCTCTGCCTCTTGCATCCGACCACTAAAAGTCTCGACTGAGCTCTGCACGGCATCAAGTTTCTCGCGGAGCGCTGTAAATTGCGCCACCAAGGCCTCTGCCACTGCTGCCGAGATCTCTTCCACCTGGGCCGGGGAGGTTGGGGAGCTGGGCCCCCCCACGCTATCCGCCATTTTGCTCGCAGCAGGCCCGCGGTCCCGCTCTTTCTTCCCCGTTTGGAGCACGGCTGCCATCCCCGTCCTCTGCACCGCTCACCTCAGAGACTGCAGGCAAAGGTCCAGAGTCAGGGGGTATCACATTCAGCCGGTTTAGGGCAGGTACAAGGCTCTATAATGCCGGTTTAGGCGGGGGGTGGTCAGAGTGCGAGCCGAACACGACCACTCGCTCTCACCACATCACCGGAAGTCTGGGCAGATCATTTTATGGGCTAAGTAGAGGGTCGCCTTAGAGAGATCAGCAGCCGTGACCTGACGGAAGGAATTCCAAGTATGCATAAGGGAAGGACCTGGGTGAGAAGGTGCACAGGACTGGGGAGAGAGGGAGAGGGAGAGGGAGGGATGGGGAGGAGGGAGGGGAGTGGGGAGATGGAGTCAGAGGGGAAGGACAAGAGGGAAAGGGGAGGCGCAAGGAGTGAACCTTTTCAGCAAAAAAGACAGCAAGGTGGGTGGAGTCTGGCGGGGCAGGAGAGGAGGATACAGCGTCAGTAGAGGACAAATGAAGTGCGGAAAGGGAGCGGAGAGTTAAATAGAGTTGTCGGGAAGAGCTGGAAGACGAAGCAATACCGTTTGAGTAATAGGATTGTTTGACAGAGCAGATCTTATCATGATAGCGGCGATAAGAGTGACAGAAAGCAGAAAGGATTGCCGGTGAAGGACGCTTTCGCCAGTGTCATTCTACATGACGGAGATATGTTCTTTGAAGGTAGAGACCATAATGATACCTCGGTTATTGAGAGAAGTATTGAGAAAGAAGGACAGAAACCTGAGGAGCAAGTACATCAAGAGCAGTGGACAATGCAGAATTCCAGGTTTGGGCCTGAGCGTCAATCAAAAGTGAGGGAAAGTCAGAAGGAAGGAGGGTGTCAGCTGATGGAAATGCCTATAGCGTGAATGGCATGATACGGCACATCAAATGAGTTGGACAGTGGTTCGGGGAAGGACCCTGGGCAAGAGTAAGAGAGAAAGAAGGGAGGGACAGGGAAAATGTTAGACAAAGGTGATCTGACCAGGGGAGAGTAACAGCAGAGACTGCAGGGGGTGCATAAGGAGAATCCAATGGCGTGAAAATTTGGTCTATGGTGTGGCCGGCTACATGAGTGGAGTAGATTACATGTTGCTGAAAGGCTAAGTCCTCAAGGAGGGTGAGAAGAGCCTGGTCACAAGGGCAGGATGGGGAATCAAAATGGCAATTGAAATCCCCAAGGATTAGCAGATGGGGGAAAGCAAGGGAGACTTCTGAGAGCGTCAAGAAGAAGGCAACCCAAAGCGCAGCGCGTAAGGAAGGCGGGGCATAGATAAGGAGAAAATGAACTGGTGGAGTAATATCCATGCGGAGCAAGAGGGATTCTGGATAATGGAGAGAGATATGAACCTCTGAAAGAGGGAGGGATGTAAGATAGAGGATAGCCACGCCACCCCCGCTCCGGCTGGAGCGAGGTGTGTGGGTGGCGGAGAAGCATGGGGGGAGACATTGGTGGAGAAAGGCCTCTTCTCCGTCCCGGAGCCAGGTCTCAGTTAAGAACACAGCATCCAGATAGCGTTGATCGAGCAGGTCCTGAATAAGTGGGGCTTTGGACTGGAGGGACCTGCAATTCAGCAGGGGCATGCTGAAGAAGAGAAAGGAGGGGACTAGAGGAGGACTGGCAATCAAATGCAGACTGGGCACGCAGGGAAGAAGATTAGCAGAAGTCCATGCCAAGGGAAATACAGGTGGAGCCAAAAGAGACGCTGGGTGCCAGCCCCAGTGGACTGGAATGGCAGACATTGCTAGAAACGAGAGAGAGAGAGCAGCAAATACAATGCTTACCCGACACAATCAGCAGGTGTACAGAGGGTGGCAGCCAGCAATGGTGTGTTGTGCGGGGTATTTGGATGCTCAGGATATTATAGCCGCCAAACCCGCCCCAAGGAGCAGGACGCCGCAGCAGAGATTCTTTTATGTGCCAGGACACCTCAAGGAAATGCGGCCGCAACACTTCCGGTGGGTGGAAGCAGTCAGAGGAAGTGCAGTAAGCTGGGGGTACCTGGGGAGACAGGGAGACAGTAAAAGCACATTTAGCCGGAATTGCTGTATGCAGAGGGAGACAGCAGCACCCTTCAGGGGGAAGGGGGATCACGCATGCGTGGTGGCATCTCCCAAAGACTTTCTTTGAAAGCTGGGGAGATGCTTCCGCGAAGGCTCCATCAGCGATGATGTCACCCATATGTGAGGACCGACTTCCTGCTTGTTCCTGCAGAACTATGGTTACACGATGAGGGTTCCACATTAGGAACCACCACCCAGGAAAAAGATTTAGGAGTAATCGTGGATAACATGTTGAAACCCTCCTCCCAGTGTGCAGTGGTGGCCAAGAAGGCAAATAGAATGCTAGGAATCATAAGGAAAGGAATGGAGAATAAAACAAAGGATATTATAATGCTTCTGTATCGTTCCCTGGTGTGACCGCACCTTGAATACTGCATGCAATTCTAGTCACCTTATCTTAAAAAGGATAACACGGAATTAGAAAAGGTACAGAGATGAGCCACCAAAATGGTAAAGGGGATGGAAGGATACCTCTCTGAGGAAAGGCTTAAAAGGTTAGGGCTCTTCGACCTAGAAAAGAGACGGTTGAGGGGAGATATGATAGAGGTCTATAAATTAATGAATGGAGTGGAACGGGTGAATGTAGATCAATTGTTTACTCCATCAAAAGTAGAAAGACAAGGGGATGCGCAATGAAACTACAATGTTTAAGACTTATAAGAGAAAATATTTTTTCACTCAACATGTAATCAAACTCTGGAATTCGTTACCAGAGGATGTAGTAAAAGCTATTAGTGTAGCTGGGTTTAAAAAAAGGTTTGGACAAGTTCCTGAAGGAAAGGTCCATAAACAATTATTAAAGTGGACCCAGGTAATCCACTGCTTGCCCCAACACAAGCATTGTGGAAACAGGATACTGGGTTTGATGGACCTTGGTCTGACCCAGTATGGCATATCTTATGTTCTAATGTTCTAGTTGAAATATAAATAATTATCTTGAAAGTTCAGAGCTCTCTCTTACACCAAAGAGGTTGAAAGGCTCATAGAAGCAAACCTCATATGAAGGGTAAGATTTTATGCATACTTGCCCCAAGACTGAATAAACTATTTATAATGATACTTCTACCAGCAATTATAAAAGGAATCATTGCTCTGTAATTGGTTGCTGACATTTCTCACCAGTACCAATATCCCAGCAACACAGTGCAAATCAGCACTAAATTAGACATTTAAGTAAAATTGTTACATTTTAGAACTGTAATACTCCATGCCAGGGAGCAGGCTTTAGTCCATACCTGCCAATTTGCAGTGGTACAGGCAGATGTCATGGCATCACAGCACATCTAAGGTTACATTTTACTTATCAGATAATGTCCTTTCCTTGAATCCTGCTAGAGCAGTCCAGACAAGTGGGTTGTGTTCCCCTATCAGCAGATTGGTGGAGACAAAGAACCAATGATACAGTACATCACCCCACACTCCTAAACAGACTCGCGACCATAGGCATTAGAAGCACCCCTCTGAAATGGTTCTCCTCCTACATAACCGACAGAATGCAGCAAGTCCACTTCAATAACGAAATGGCCTCACCATTCCCTCAAACCCAAGGCATACCGCAAGGCTCGGCCCTGTCTTCCCTCCTTTTCAACCTTTATTTACAACCAGCTTGTAAAATATTCCAGGATCACATGATCAGTTATCACATCTATGCTGATGACCTAATGCTCTATACTCAACTTGATGTCGACAACCCGAATCTCAGCCAACTAGAGAAATGCCTCAGTGAGCTCCAAACCTGGTTGCAACAAAATATTGCCATAAATCACAAAAAAACGGAAGTGATGTGCATGTCCAGAAAAACTGACTTCAACCCACCACCAACAGTCACCTTGAACAATAATGTCTACGCCACAAAGAACGAAATAAGATACCTAGGCGTGACACTGGATTCCCACCTGAAGTTGGAAAAGCATCTCCGAATTATCAATCGAGCCATTTTCCACAAGCTAAAAATCGTGCAACCACTACGTAGCATCATAGATCACTCTGACTTCAGGACCGTAGCGCAAGCCCTCATCATTCCTCATCTGGACTATTGCAACGCCATACTACAGGGTCTGCCTAAAAAAAACCTCAATATCCTGCAAATGGCGCAAAATGTGGCAGCTAGAATCATCATGGGGATCGGCCTGAAGGATCATATCACACCAATACTAATAGACCTACATTGGCTCCCAATCACTGCACGCATACAATATAAAATCATTATCACCGCATTCAAGCTCCCTCTTACCTCAACACCCTTATCACCTTACAGCCAAATAACAGAAGCAGAAGATCTCCAAACCTCAATACCCTCCTGGTCCCGGGGAGCCTAAGATCTGTCAATACAAATACCAGCAACAGAGCATTTTCATTTATAGCGCCTCTGCTTATGGAACCAACTACCATGCGAACTGAGAGCAAACAGTGACTTGTTGGACTTCAGAAAAAAACTTAAGACTCATCTTTTCCAGACGCATTTCAATCCTGCCTAATCACCATGTACTCACACACTGGGTCACAACAGGCACAAAGAAAGAACTCCGCGTTCTAGCCAACAATAGACCCAGAGACATGTAAATATGTATATACTTGTGAAATCACTAGCCTACAATCAAGTGTGAATCATATAATTCGAGTGATATGACCTGTACTTTTCCACTAAATCATTATTTATTTATTTATTTTACATTTCTTATATACCGCACTATTCGACATCAGCGCGGTTTACATCGAACACAAAACTTCAGTACAAAAACAGTGTCTGAGTTACATTAAACAGGGTCAATAACTTGGATAACAAGGTAATTATAAATCTCAGGAAGGTAAACTTTGATTGCAATGTAAACTATTTACATCTTTAAATTAGAGCACAGCTGAGACGTAATGGTCAGCGGAACCTTAAACTTACTATGTGGGGAATTCAGGGTCACTGGGTGATTCGGAGTTTCTATAACTAACAGAGATGGGACGTGATTCTGCACTCACCGGGAAGTATATAAGGAATAAGTAATGTTTGAGGGCCTTTCTGAATTGAAGTAGGTTGGTGATTGCTCTAATATCTGGTGGCAACGTATTCCAAAGCTTTGGGGCACGGAGACTGAAAGCCCTGTTTGATGTTGATGAGGTGCTTTTTGTAAGTTCACGGGGAACCAATAGCATATTTAATGCAATTGATCTTCTTGATCTATTAGGGGATATGGGTTTGATGAGCTCAGTTAAAGAGGTGGAGGAGAGACTGTTTACCGCTTTGAAGGTAAGTAGTAATGTCTTGAAAATGATCCTGGCCTGTATAGGAAGCCAGTGTAACTGCTTCAGAAGGGGCGACACATGCTCACTCCTCGATGCCCCATAGAGAACCCTTGCAGCGCTATTCATTGCAAGCTGTAAGGGATTCAAGGTGGATTGAGGGAGGCCTAGCAAAATGACATTAGCATAGTCAAAGTGAGGCATGATCAGAGCTTGGTAGATGGTACGGAAATCCTCAGGTTCAAGCAGTGGACGAAGATGTCTTAGTGACCGGATTTTGTAGTATATGGATCTTACAGTGTTAGCTATATGCGCCTTCATGTCCAGGTTCTGATCGAGTGTAACACCCAGATAACGTATTTTATGTTTTGATTGTAGCTCAGCATCTTTCACCTTCAGGAATTGTGGAGGGCTGAAGTTCGGGTTCTTTGACATGAAGAGCACCTCTGTCTTCTTATGTTGAATCCTGAGGTCTTGTGATAACAGCCATTCCGATATGGCGTCAAAACAGTTGCTCAGAGGGGACAGGTCCAAATTGTCTATGTTGAAAGGCATATAAAGCAGGACGTCATCCGCATATACCATGCAACTTACATTATGTATGTTTTTAATTCCTGGCCTGTACAGCCGCACTGTTATGTATAGCAAACCGCTGCTGATCGCTGGAAGTAGCGGGATACAAGTGTACACTAAATAAAATAAATAAATAAATGAATGAAAAGCCCAGGTTTCAATGACATCATTCCCGTGCTTTTATACACCTCAGCCACCAGAGATCTCTTCAGTATCTCTCCCAAAGCATAAGGGAGAACAGGGCGAGCTTCACACAATGTTAACGTGGGCAACAATGAACAATGATGATGTCATAAGAAGTCTCTGGAAGCTTCCTCTTTCTCCACTCTGCTGGTAGGGGGGACACAACCCACTTGTTTGGACTAGTCTAGCAGGACAATATGGAATGCTTTGTTATTCAAATCATATATCCATAACACACAATCCAATACGGAAGTGTTCTTCCCATAATTTTGTAAAAGTGGGCCTTATAAACATAAGATCAGCAAAGTCAGCGTAGTTATTCACCTGTAACAGATGTTCTCCAGGGACAACAGGAATCAGTCCTCACATATGGGTAACGGGACACCGAGCGAGCCCTCGCAGAAGCATCCCCCCAGCTTTCAAAGAAAGTCTTTGGGAGATGCTACCATGCATGCGTGGTCCTCTTCCCGATCAAGGGTGCCATCTTGCTCAGTCAGATCACATAGCTAAAAGACGGCAAAAACATAAAAGATGGTAAAGAAGCAACTCCAAGGGGAGGAGGGGGTTGTGAGGACTGATATCTGCTGTCCCCAGAGAACACCTGTTACAGGTGAGTAACTACGCTTTCTTCGGGAACAAGCAGGAAGTCAGTCCTCACATATGGGACTCCACAGCTACAGGCAACCGAAAGCCCATAGTGAAAAAACACAGTCACCCTCAAGGGGAGCCATGAGCAACAGCAATTAAGTTTGTGGCTACATAGTACAGTAGGACCCCTGTGTCTGATGAAAACCAGCACTCCAGTAGCCTGAACACAGAAGGGTCGGAGGGTAGGAGTTGCCTAAACCCCGAAAAGAATACAGAGCACAGCCTGGCTGAAGGCACTGTCCCGTTGGGACTCCTTTTCCAGGCAATAATGGGCTGCGAAGGTATGGACTGAAGACCAGGTGGCGGCCCGGCAGATGTCCATCATCGGGACGGAGTACAGGTTTGCCACCGAGGCTGCCATGGCCCTGATACGGTGCCCCATGACATGGCCTTCCAACAGGAGCCCCGCCTGCTCATAGGTGAGGGTGAAACAGTCTGCCACCCAAGTAGACAATGTACGTTTGGTCATCGCCTCCCCCAGACAACTGGAGTAGTATGAGACAAAAACTAAGTAGCTTTGCGGTGGCCCCGAGTATGCTGGATGTAGGACAAGGCCCTCTTACATTTCAGAGTGTGAAGGACCATCTCATCCCTACTGGTGTGAGGTCTTGGAAAAAAGGTGGGAAGTACCACTTCCTGGTTGAGGTGGAAGGACGATACCACCTTCAGAAGGAATTTAGGATGCGTGCGGAGCACCACCCTGCTCTTGTAGAACCTGGTATAGGGTGCCTCCGCCACTAAAGCCTGAAGCTTGCTAACTCTGCGAGCGGAGGTGAGTGCGATTATGAACGCCACCTTCCACGAGAGGTATCGTAGGTGGCAGATAGCCAGAAGCTCAAAGGGCAGGCGAGTGCACTGCCCCATACCAAGTTGAGATCCCATTTGGTCACTGGAGGGCGAACCGGGGGCTTTGATAAGAGCAGATCCCTTAGGAAGCAGGTCATCAGCAGCTGGACTGAGAGGGGTTTGCCATTCACCGGCTGGTGGTGTACCGCAAAGGCACTGAGATGCACCCTGACGAAGTTAGATATAAGCCTGGATTGCGAGACATGCAGAAGGTACTGTAACACCAGTCCCACCGGGCAGGAGAACGGGTCTGTCCAGTGCTCTGCACACCAAGTTGAAAACTTGCGCCATTTGAGAGTGTAAGCCTTACGAGAGGCCAGTAGGATCTTCTCTATCTCACCCGAGAGGTTGAAAGGGGCTAGGGTCACCCTTTCAGCAGCTATGCCATCAGTGGCAGGGATCCCAAGTTGGGGTGCAAAAGAGAGCCCCCCTCCTGAGACAGGAGCCCTGGAGAGTTTCCCAATGAGATCGGAGTCTCCACCGATAGTCGGAGGAGTAGGGTGAACTATGGTTGCCTGGGCCATCGAAGGACTATCAGGATGAGTGAGACCTTGTCGCGGAGGGTTCTGAACAGTGTTTTGGCAATTAGCAGAATGGGAGGGAAGATGTACATGAAGCCCTCTGACCATGAGACAAGGAATGTGTCCGCCGCCAACTTGGAGGGATGGGCCTGCCGGGAGCAGAAGCGGGGCAACTGGTAGTTGTCCAGGCTGGCAAACAGGTCCATCCCAGGTTCCTCCCAGAGCTGGAAGAGCTGGTTGGCCACACTGGGGTCCAGCTGGAGGACCCTGCTCAATCTGTCGGCCAGTAAATTGTTTTGGCCTGGCAGGTATACTGCCCATAGGGGTATACCCTGTCAGACTGCATAGGAGCAGAGGACCACTGCCTCTTGGCAAAGGGCACGAGACCCTATGCCCCCCTGTTTGTTCACATAGAACATCGCTACCTGGTTGTCTGTCTGGACCTACACTGGCTGGTGATGTAGGCCGTGGCAAAAAGCTCAGAGGGCTAAGTATATTGCTCGTAGTTCCAGGAGGTTGATCTGCTGATTGCTCTCATTCTGTGACCAGCTGCCCTGGGTGCAGAGTTCCTCACAGTGGGCTCCCCAGCCAATAAGGGAGGCATCCATGGTGAGGACTCTTAAGGGGCTCGGGGTTTGAAAGGGCATCCC
Organism: Ichthyophis bannanicus; assembly: GCA_033557465.1. NCBI lineage: Eukaryota > Metazoa > Chordata > Amphibia > Gymnophiona > Ichthyophiidae > Ichthyophis > Ichthyophis bannanicus. Next base: position 328,062,007 of record CM066038.1, read on the forward strand.
CACCTCGAGATATTGGGGAGTCTGCCACCAGGTCAGAGAATCAGCCAACTGGCGGGTCACTGAGACTTTGTCCCGGAGGCACCCCGTGGCCTGTGTCCACTGTTCCCGGAGTTTGCCAATAGGTCAGAGAATCTGCCAACTGGCGGGTCACTGAGACTTTGTCCCGGAGGCACCCCATGGCCTGTGTCCACTGGTCCCGGAAGCACCACTGTGTGGCACTCATGTGGAGGCAGGCGTCTGAGATGACATGGACCATGGAGGCCATGTACCCGAGTAGGTGCAAGAGGAGCTGAGCAGGCACTGAGGGGTGGTGCTGTATGTCCACTGCCAGAGCCCTGAGACAGTTGGCTTGGTCAAAGGCCTTTGCTTGGTGGGTGTCCAGTCTTTCCCCTATGAACTCCAGACATTGTATTGGAAGGAGGTGGGAATTGGGGAAGTTTCACAAACCCCAAGTGCTGCAGGACCTGGATAGTGTGCGCAGTCGCTTGCTGCATCTCTGAGGCTGTGCCTCCCTTTACGAGCCAGTCATCCAGGTAGGGAAAGACAGACCACTTAGAGGCAGAGGAAGGTGGCTACGACTGCCAGGCATTTTGTGAAGACCCTTGGGATGGATGCCAAGCCAAAAGGCAGACTCTGTAATGGTAGTGTCTGCCCCCCAACATGAACTGCAGGCACTGCCTGTGGTTGGGGTGAATGAGGATGTGGGTTTGGTCATCCTTCAGATCCAAGGAGCATAGCCAATCTCCCTGCTGGAGGAAAGGCAGCAATGTTCCAAGGGAGAGCATCTTCAACTTCTCCCTCACCAGGAAATTGTTCAGGTTGCACAGGTCGAGGATGGGCCTTAGGCCCCCTGTCCTTTTTGGAACAAGGAAGTACCTAGAGTAGAACCCCTTGCCCTTGAGATGTGGGGCACTGGTTCCACTGCTTTGTCCTCGAGAAGACCTGCGAGCTCCTTCAGAAGAAGGTCCCAGTGAAGGGGAGACCTGAGGGGCTCTCCCGGAAAATAAGGCTCTCCCGGGAAAAGAGGTAGCCCTCCTTGACCACTCGGTGCCCAGGAATCAGTGGTGATGGTTAGCCACCTTTGGGCATAGTGGATCACATGTCCCTCTATGGGCTGCTGACCTCCTTGGAGTAGAGAGGCTATGCCAATGGAAACAAAAGTTCCTCCCTGGCTGGGCCGGGGCTGGTGCCTGGGGTTTGGGAGTCTTCTACTTACGAGGGCCATGCCCATTTCCCTTGGCCTGCTGACCCTGCCGGGGAGCCAGGTAGGCCTGAAAAGTTGGGTAGTTTCTGTAAGCAGCCCCTTTCCTTGGGTAAAAGGGCTTTTTACCCAAGCCCTTCCATCGGGGAGGGGCTGTGGTCTTCTTAGAAAGTTTTGTCCTTGTCATGAACTCAGTCTCCAGCTCAGCAGCTTTGTTGGTCATGAGTTTGCCAAAGAGGTTCTCTCCTTGGCATAGGACATTGACCAATTTGTCCTGAACCCATTGCTCGAGGTTGGACAACTGTAGCCAAGCCTGGCATCGGGCAATGATGCCCACCGCTGCTACTCTAGACAACGACTCAAAGCCGTTATAGGCTGTCCGAGACATAAACTTGAATCACTCATTGACGGCCTTGGCCTAGTTCTTGAACCACTGCAGGGGTTCCTCGGACAGACCAGCAGATAACTTGGCAAGTTCCTTCGCCAGGTCTCTCAGGTACATGCCCATATACAGCTGGAAGGCCTGGATGCGGCCGAACTGCATCGAGCCATGGTAACATTTTCTGCCGAGGGCATCCAAGGTGCTGCCTCCCTGCCAGGGGGCACCGAAGAGTGCATCTTCTGACTCTTCAGTCGATGCATGGACGACTTCATCACCATGTAGCTGTGTGGCAGCTGTAATTACTGGAAGCTCAGGCTCCAACGGACTCGATACAGAAAGTCAAGCTGCTTGCTCAACACCAGCACTAACGCCGGTGTCTCCCACATATGCAGCATCAGTCGTTCCAGGACGGGAGGGATGGGCACCGTGAGTGATTCCCTCGGAGGGGCCTCGTACTGGAGGATTTCTAATTCATCCACCCAAGGGTTCTCCTCACATTCAGTTGGGAATGCTACTTCTCGGAATTTTTCTAAATCTTGGGGAAAAAGGAATTCTTTAGATTAAAGCTGATTAATCTGTGAACCCAGTGTATTTGTTAAAACAGTCAGGGCCTAGTAGCAGCAAAGAGTTTTCAGTTTAAATTTAAAACACAGCAGAGAGCTTTCTGCTTAAATTTAGACCCCAAGACTCCCTCTATCCAAGCAAGGGCTGTGGGACTCCCCCTGGAAATTGGTCACAGATTACCTTAGAAGCACAGGACAGGGTACTGTGCAGCAGCCAGCTTTTCATAGGTCTTCTATCCCTCCCTCCCTCCCTCCACAACACCCACACACCCCTGGGATAATCGTAGCTTTATAGGTCTTTAGACCTCTTAAAGGAAAGGAGGTGCCATATTCACTCTCAGGTGCAGCTGTTTATCCTCATCAGACATACATTAAGGACCTGAGATTAATTAAGCTTCAGGTGAACAAAGTACATTAAATGTATTAGGTATAGTTTTATTAGTATAAGTATCCCCAGCAACCCTTAGTAAGTAAAGAACTTAAATATCTAAACACAACCTAAACAAAAATGCAGACAGCAGTCCAGCAGCGAGATGGGGGCTTTCCAGTCTTTTGCATTGAGAGTCACATGTATGATTTTCTCTCAGTTGGTGAGGGGACTTACATGTGCACTAGGTGCAAGGAACTCTTTGCTCTCAGGGAACGAGTCTGATCTCTGGAGGCTAAAGTAGCAGACTTGGAGGACATAAGGAAGACAGATAGGTACATAGATGAGACCTACAGGGATATAGTCCTGAAGTCCCACCTACAGTTTGGAAGCATCCCTGTTGCCACAGAGGAGAGAGGTCATATGACAGGAGAGCATCACCCTGGTGTGGCAGGAAGTGATCCTGTAGCTAGGACCTGTCCTCCAGGTGATGTAAAACCCTCTTGCACTGAGGAAGTTTCTCCAGGGCCATGTGCCCAGGAGGGAAGGGTTAGGACAGCTGTTATAGCTGGTGATTTGATCATTAGGAATGTAGATAGCTGGGTGGCTGGTGGACGTCAGCATCGTCTGGTAACATGCCTGCCTGGTGCAAAGGTAGCGGACCTCACGCACCACCTAGACAAGGTCTTAGATAGTGCTGGGGAGGAGTCTGCTGTCTTGGTACATGTTGGTACCAATGACATACGAAAATGTGGTATGGGAGGTTCTGGAGGCTAAATTTAGGCTTTTAGGTAGGAAGTTGAAATCCAGAACTTCCAGGGTAGCATTCTCTGAAATGCTTCCCGTTCCACGCGTAGGACCCAAAAGGCAGGCAGAGCTCCGGAGTCTCAAAGCGTGGATGAGACAATTGGTGCAAGGATGAGGGTTTTGGATTTGTTAGGAACTGGGGAACATTCTGGGGAAAGGAGGGGCTCTTCCGAAGGGATGGGCTTCACCTTAACTGGGATGGAACCAGGCTGCTGGCATTAACCTTTGAAAAGTAGAGAGAGCAGCCTTTAAACTAGATAACAGGGGAGAGCCGACATTCACCAAAGAGCGCATGGCTCGGAACAATGTATCCTTGAAGGATACTACCAAAAGAATGAAGTTAGGTCATATCAGCAGAGAAGTTCCAATAAAGACAAAAGTAGCCCTAATGCCCTTGAGTACGGAGCAGACAGAGCTTAAAAACCCCTGTCTACCAATAGCCAGATTAATATGAATAAAATACAGTATCTAAAATGCTTGAATGCAAATGCTAGAAGTCTAAAAAATAAGATGGGAGAGTTAGAATATATAACACTAAATGAGAGGTTAGATGGACTGGCATCTCAGAGACATGGTGAAAGGAGGACAACTGATCAAATTGGTGGAGGGGTTGCATTCTATGTTAGAGAGGGCATTGAGTCAGAAAGGATTAAAGTTTTGCAGGAAAATAAATTTGCTGTAGAATCTCTATGGATTGAAATTCCATGTAAAAAGGGAAAGGCAATGGCAGTGGGGGTGTACAATCGACCGTCTGGCCAAAATGAACAAATCTATGATGAAATGCTCAAATAAATCAGGGAAGCTAGCAAATGTTACAGCACAGTAATAATAATGGGTGATTTCAATTACCCCGGTATTGACTGAGTCAGTGTCACGGCAGAACATGCTAGGGAGATAAAGTTTCTAGATGAAATAAATGACTGCTTCTTGGAGCAGCTGGTTCATGAACTGACCAGAAGGGAAGCCATTTTGGACCTAGTCCTCAGTGGAACACCAGATCTGGTGCAAAAGATAAGGGTGTTGGGGCCACATGGCAATAGTGATCATAGCATGATCGCGTTTGATTTAATTAATGGAGGAGGGATGGTAAGGAAATCCACAATACTGCCCTTTCAACTTTCGAAAGGGAGACTATGACAAAATGAGGAAAATAGCTAAAAAAAAACCTAAAGGGAGCAGTTGCAAAAGTTAAAGACTTACATCAAGCTTGGGTGTTGTTTAAAAATACTATCTTGGAAGCACAGACCAGCTGTATTCCACGCTTTAAGAAAAATGGAAGGAAGTCCAAAAAACTGTCAGCATGGTTTACAGGTGAGGTCAGAGAGGCTGTTGTTGCCAAAAAGGCATCTTTCAGGAAATGGAAAAAAGAGCCACATGACAAAAACAGGAAACAGCACAAGCAATGGCAAGTTAAATGCAAGGCACTGATAAGGCAGGCAAAGAGAGAATTTGAGAAGACGTTTGCTGTGGAAGAAAAAACATGTAATAAAGACTTTTTCAAGTACCTTCATAGCAAAAAAACTGTGAGAGAGTCAGTTGGACCATTAGATGATAGAGGGGTACTAAGAGGGGACAAGACCATAGCGGAGAGACTGAATGAATCCTTTGCTTCAGTCTTTACTGAGGAAGATGTAGGGATGTTACCCATGAATGAAGTGGTATTTAAAGGTGATACTGTGGAAGAATTGAAAGAAAGCACAGTTACTTACCTGTAACAGGTGATCTCTGGGAACAGCAGGAATTAGTCATCACATATGGGTACGTCGGTACCGACGGAGCCCGCGCGGGAAAGCTCCCCAGCTTTTCAGATTAAAAGCTTTTGGGGCCTCCCACTGCACATGCGCGCTGCCTTCCCGCCTTCCTGACCAGCTCTCGTCAGTTCGAGTTTAAAGCTGAGACAATAGAGAGAGGACAGGAAGATAGATAGATAGAGATACAACTCCTAGGGGAGGTGGGTGGGTTGTGATGACTAATTCCTGCTGTTCCCAGAGATCACCTGTTACAGGTAAGTAACTGTGCTATCTCCAGGAACAAGCAGGAATAAGTCATCACATATGGGGACTCCCTAGCTAAGATGCCTGGGAGATCCCCCTCCAAGGGTAAACCATCTTCGCATGGATCTCAGGCATCCATCCAGGGAAGGTGGGCAGGAGTTGTTTAAGTATGGAACAGGTGTTTGAGGACAGCCTGACCAAACAAGGCATCCCGGCGGGAGTCCTTGTCCAAGCAGTAATGGGCTGTGAAGGTATGAACCGAGGCCCAAGTGGCTGCTCGACAGATCTGATCTATGGACACAGAGTGAAGATGAGCCATAGAAGTGGCCATGGCTCTCACATTGTGAGCTGTGACATGGCCCTCCAGAGAAATGTTCTTACTCTGGTAAGCAAAAGAAATACACTGAGCGATCCAATTGGAAAGTGTACGCTTGGTGACTGGAAGTCCCAAATGAGAAGGATCAAAAGCCACGAAAAGTTGGGAAGACTTTCGATGTGGTTGAGTCCTGTTGAGGTAAAAGGCAAGAGCTCTTTTACAATCCAGAGTATGAAGGTTCCTCTCTGCACTGGATGCATGAGGAGCCGGGAAAAAGACAGGTAGATATACCTCTTGATTAAGATGAAAAGGCGAGACCACTTTGGGCATAAAGTGGGGATTCGTCCTAAGGACCACCTTATCATGATGAAACCTAGTATAAGGTGGATGAGCCACTAAAGCCAGCAGTTCACTGATGCGGCGAGCCGAAGTGACTGCAATAAGGAAAACAACCTTCCAGGAAAGAAATTTGAAGGAGGTAGAGTCCAAAGGCTCAAAAGGTGGCTTCATAAGCTGACCTAGAACTAGGTTCAAATCCCATGCTACCGGAGGAGGTCGGATGGGAGGTTTAGTTAGAGTCAGGCCTCTCATGAAACGGGCAACAAGAGGATGAGAGGAGACAGGTTGTCCATTTATAGGTTTTAAGGATGCTGCAATAGCACTCAAATGGACCCTTACTGAATTAGTCTTAAGGCCTGCATTTGAAAGATGCAGGAGATAGTCCAAGAGGGAATTCAAAGGAAGTGCTAGAGTGTCAAGACCCTGCTGAGCACACCAAATGGAAAAACGTTTCCATTTGAAAGCATAAGAACGCCTCGTGGAAGGTTTCCTAGAGGCATGAAGGATATCTGTCACAGGTTGAGAAAGATTAAAGTCTTGAAGACTTAAGCCTTCAGTAACCAAGCTCTGAGATGTAGGGATTTGGGGTTTGGGTGCCACAAAGTCCCCTCCTCCTGAGACAGAAGGTCTGGCGCAGCTCCCAGGTCCAGGGAGGATCCCTGGGAGAGATGCAGAAGTAGAGGGAACCACACCTGGCGTGGCCAGCGGGGAGCTATGAGGATCATAGTCCCGTGATCCCTCTGGAGCTTGAACAGAGTCTTGGATATTAGAGGAATGGGTGGAAAGGCATAGAGGAATTCCTCACCCCAATGCAGGAGGAAGGCATCGTAGGCCTGAGCTCCCTGACACTGAGTTCTGGAACAGAATCGGGGAAGTTTGGCATTCCACGGACTTGCAAAGAGGTCTATGTCCGGGGTCCCCCATTCCTGAAAGATTCTGCGTATCTGGTCCATATGTAGGGACCATTCGTGTGGAAGCAGAACTCGACTGAGTCTGTCTGCACGAGAGTTTTGAACTCCTGGAAGATACACTGCAAGAAGGTGAATTTGATGCTCTCTGGCGAAGGCCCATAATCTGAGAGCTTCATTGCAAAGCGACAGAGAGCCTGTCCCTCCTTGTTTGTTTATATAGAACATGGCTACCTGATTGTCTGTCTGAACTAGGACAGTCAGGTTGACAAGGAGGGTATAGAAGACCTTGAGGGCAAGGTAAATTGCTCGCAGTTCCAGGAGGTTGATATGAAGGGTGGCCTCCTGTGGAGACCAAGTGCCCTGAGTGGAGAGGTTCTGAAGATGAGCTCCCCACCCTGTCTGGGAGGCATCTGTTGTGAGGGTTGCTTGGGGCAACAAAGGTTGGAAGGGGGCCCCCAACAACAGATTCTTGGTGGATGTCCACCATTGGAGGGACCAAAATAGACGGCTTGAGGTGAGTATTTGGTCGGAGAGCGCTCCAGATGCTTGAGTCCACTGGGTGGCCAAGGTCCATTGAGCTGCTCTCATATGCAGACAAGCGTAGGGCACCACATGTACCGTGGAGGCCATGTGGCCCAGAAGTCGCAGCATTTCCCGGGCTGTCAAATGACTGCTGGACTGAGCTTGGGAGGCCAAACTCAGCAGGCGTTGGGCCCTGACCTGAGGCAGGTAGGCCCTTGCAGTGATGGTGTCTAACTGGGCCCCTATGAACTCGAGAGACTGAGTAGGGATTAGTTGAGACTTGGGAAGGTTTACTACCAGTCCTAGATACTGCAGAAGACGCCTTGTGCGGTCCAGGGAAATTTGGGCCTGGGACTGAGAGGGAGCTCGGATGAGCCAGTGGTCCAGGTATGGGAATATGAAAATTCCCAGGCCTCTTAGAAAGGCAGCTACGACTGCCATGCATTTGGTGAACACTCGTGGAGCAGAGGCTAGACCGAAGGGGAGTACTCTGTACTGGAAATGTTTTCCCTGAAACAGAAATCGAAGGTATTTTCTGTGGGATGGGTGGATGAGTATGTGTGTATACGCATCCTTTAGGTCTAGAGAACAAAGCCAATCCTGACTCTGAAGGTATGGAAGGAGAATGCCCAGAGAAAGCATTCTGAATTTCTCCTTGAAAAGAAATTTGTTCAATTCTCTCAGATCCAGAATTGGTCTGAAGCCCTCTGTCTTCTTTGGTATTAGAAAATAAGGGGAGTAGAATCCCGTCCCCTGTTGAAGAAGAGGGACCTCCTCTATTGCCCCCTGGGCAAGGAGGGAGGAGACTTCCTGACCCAAGAGGGCCAGGAGAGATGGGGGAGAATTGAACTGCCTCACCATAGTATAAGGAGGAAGGTCGGAAAAATGGAGTTTGTAACCCTCTCTGATGATAGAGAGGGTCCATTGCTCTGATGTAATTTGCTCCCATCTGGGAGCAAAGTGAGCTAACCTTCCGGGTATGGTGAGGGGCTCTGGTTGTTCTAGAGCCAGAAAAGTTAAGTTCTCTAGGGGCAAGTCAAAACCCCTGAGGGGGTGGAGCCTGCTGAGGCGTAGCAGACGCCGCAGGCTTTGACCTTGCCTGTTTAGGTTGCTGACGTTTAGCAGCAAAACGAGGCTGAGAGGATTGTTGGCCAGTATTTGTGGAAAATCTGGACTTCTTGTAATAAGGCCTCTTAAAAGACTTCTTCTTGGCAGGAGTGGAGGTAGACTTAGAAAGTCTATCTAAGGTGGCATTTTCTGCGTCCATTTGAGTGGCCTTAATTTGCCACTCCTCACCAAATAAGTTCTCACCTGTACAGGGCAGATTTCGTAAGCCATCTAGGACCCAAGGTTCTAGATCAGAAGCCTGGAGCCAAGCAAGACGTCGGGCTGCTATAGCAATGCCCGAAGCCCTACCAGCACCCTCAAAGGAATCAAAAGCTGCCCTGTTGGAGAACTTTGAAATATCCAAAAGGTGTTTCACTAAGGAAATGAACTGCTCCCTCTTATCCTCAGGGATAAAGGGGGCAAAATGCCGAACTTTTAGAGCGATTTCACTGAGAAACATGCCCATGTAAAGACTATAGGAATTAATCCTGGCTATAGCATAGTAGCCTGGAAAATTTTCCTGCCAAAAGAGTCTAGAGTCTTACATTCTCGCCCTGGAGGAGTAGAAGAGTGCCTTTTGGTACTCTTTATCTTCTTCATTGCAGACTTCACCACAATAGAATGGTGAGGCAACTGAGTTTTTGGAAACCAGGAGAAGGGGGGACACGGTACATGGTGTCCAACCTGCGAGAAGAAGGAGACAATGTTAGAGGAGCCTCCCATAAGTCCATCAAGTGTTCTTGAAGGATTTCATGGATAGGCAGGGTAACTGCCTCTTTAGGAGACTTAGAGTATCCTAAAATATCCAGTTTCTTTGATCTGGGTTCCTTTTCAGAGGATGAAGCAATAGAAAGACCTTTAGCCATTTCTATGATGAAGTCCTGAAAGGACAAATCCTCTGGTGGAGACATTCTCCTTTTAGGAGAAGAAGGCTCCTCAGGAAGATCAAGGGAGAACTCATCAGAATCATCAGAGGAGTTAAAATCCTCTGAAGAAGCAGAGTATCCTCTATGTGCTTCCAATGCACAATACGCATACCGTTCGGTATCGACATCGGGCGTACCGGGTATGGGATCGGTACCGGGCAAAAGCCCGGATCCGGCATGCGGAACCGATCTGCGTTTGGAAGACGATGGCCTCGGTTCCGGTATGGAAGCCATTACCGGAACCGGAACTGGTACCGCTGGCTGCGGTACCGAGGGCGTAGCAGCATTAATAAAAGCCAGAATGGCCTGCTGCATGACTTGGACAGTATTGCCCATAGACGCCACTGCTGCCTGGATGTCGGTACCGGTATGGGCCGGTACCCCAGAGCAGTACAACAGGTGATCTGTCGAGGCCGCGCCATCGATGTCAACCTGTGACCCCATGATTGCTTTGGAGGCCGGAGCCTCCCACTGGGGTTTTTTGGCCTGGGCAGAATCCTCGAACTCAGAATTGAGAGCCTCTCGATCTTTAGAAAGAGATTTGCTTTTAGAGGATTTGCCCACTGGAGTTTTGGTTACCTGAGATCCATCCGGAGAGGAAGACCTGGATGACTGTGATGCTTCTGAAGGAAACAGCACATGGAACTTGTTGGCCCGGTTCTGCAATCCACGTTTCGACATCTGGGAGCAGGATGGGCAGTCCGGTATGGAATGGTCAGGTCCTAAACATTTAAGACACCATTCATGGGTATCTGTAAGAGGAATGACAGCACTGCACTTGGTACACTTTTTAAAACCAGGAACTGGCTTCTCCATGAGGAGAATTTGTGTAGGCCTGAAGGCCTAACAAAGTACCAAGCTGTGCTGAAGAAAAGAAAAAAATATATTTTTTTTTTTTAAAAGAAAGAAAGAGAGACCGGCAGTACCGGTTTCAGAATGGGGAAGGCAGGTACGCGGTCTAAAGAAAACAATAAAATTAACAATTTCTTCAGCGGTGACAGGAACACGACCTGCTGGCTCCGCGGAAAAAAAAGAAACTGACGAGAGCTGGTCAGGAAGGCGGGAAGGCAGCGCGCATGTGCAGTGGGAGGCCCCAAAAGCTTTTAATCTGAAAAGCTGGGGAGCTTTCCCGCGCGGGCTCCGTCGGTACCGACGTACCCATATGTGATGACTTATTCCTGCTTGTTCCTGGAGATATATCGATACACCGGGAAGATGTATTAGAGCTATTTGATAAACTGAAGAGTAGCAAATCACCTGGACCACATGGTATACATCCAAGGGTGTTGAAAGAACTGAAATATGATGAGATTGCAAACCTACTATTAGTAATCTGTGAAATATCATTAAAATCATCTGTAATACCTGAAGATTGGAGGACAGCCAGTGTAATGCCAATTTTTAAAAAGGGTTCCAGGGGTGATCCGGGAAACTACAGACCGGTGAGCCTGACGTCAGTACCAGGAAAAATGGTAGAAACCATCAAAAGAACAAAATTACTGAACATGTAGATAGTCATGGCTTAATGGGAGACAGCCAACATGGCTTTAGACAAGGAAGATCTTGTCTTACTAATCTGTTATGTTTATTTATTTATTTATTTAATTCAACATTTTTATACCACGCTTTCCAATGGATCAAGTGCGGTTTACAATGAAATAACAAATTGAATTGTACAGCTAAAAACAGGTACATATTCAGGTTACAGAGAAATTCGAAGAACTATGTACAATGATATAGTAGACTGAACAAACAGTAACAACTATTTACAGGCAAGGAGTGGATTAAGGCTTATGTTAACAAGGCAGCAAGCTTGAAATGCAGTAGGCTGTTAACTGTTTAACAAGCACTCTTGTGTGTGTCAGGTGGTTTGTCTTTAGGATGTATGTCACAGTCTGGGAGTGAAGGTGTGAATAAACAAACAAAGGTGAGTTGGTTGATATAGTGTATTTGGACTTTCAGAAAGCCTCTGACAAGGTCCCTCATCAGAGACTTTTGGCAAAACTAAAGAGTCACAGGATAGGAGGCAGTGTACTATTGTGGATCAGGAACTGGTTAAAAGATAGAAATCAGAGGGGTAGGGCTAAATGGCCAATTTTCCCAATGGAGAAAGGTGAATAGTGGAGTACCCCAGGGATCTGTGCTGGGTCCCCTGCTTTTTGACATATTCATAAATGAGCTGGAAAAGGGAATAATGAGTGAGATTATCAAATTTGCAGATGACACAAAACTATTCAAAGTTGTTAAAACCCATGAGGATTGTGGAAAACTGCAAGAGAATCTTGATAATTTGGAAGATTGGGCATTCAAATGTCAGGTGAAATTTAATGTGGACAAGTGCAAAGTATGCACCTAGGAAAGAAAAACCCAAATTATGGTTACACGATGCAAGGTTCCACATTAGGAACCACCACCCAGGAAAAAGATTTAGGAGTCATCGTTGATAACATGTTAAAACCCTCCGCCCAGTGTGCAGCGGTGGTCAAGAGAGCAAAAAGAATGCTGGGTTTCATAAGGAAAGGAATGGAAAATAAAACAAAGGATATTATAATGCCTCTGTGTTGTTCCATGGTGCGACTGCACCTTGAGTATTGTGTGCAATTCTGGTCGCCGTATCTTAAAAAGGATATAGCGTTATTAGAAAAGGTACAGAGAAGAGCCACCAAAATGGTAAAGGGGATGGAAGGATACCCCTATGAAGAAAGGCTAAAAATATTAGGGCTCTTCAACCTGGAAAAGATATGGGAGATATGATAGAGGTCTATAAATTAATGAATGGAGTGGAACGGGTAAACGTAGATTGACTGTTTATGTCATCAGAATATAGAAAGACTAGGGGACATCTAATGAAGCTAAAGGGTAACTATTTAAGACTAATAAGAGAAAATATTTTTTCACTCAACATGTAACCAAAACTCTGGAATTTGTTACCGGAGGATGTAGTAAAAGCGATTAGTGTAGCTGGGTTTAAAAAAGGTTTGGACAAGTTCCTGGAGGAAAGGTCCATAAACCATTATTAAAAGGGACCCGGGATATTACTGCTTGACCCAATACAAGCATTGTGGAACCTGTCTTTTGGGGAAACTGCTAGGTACTTGTGACCTCGATTGGCCACTGTTGGAAACAAGATACTGGGCTTGATGGACCTTGGTCTGACCCAGAATGGCATATCTTATGTTCTTAGCCATGTCCTTGATGAAGTCAAGGAACCCCATGTCCTCCGACGGAGACCACTGCTGGGGCTCTGAAGTTGGAGCGTTCGAGGGGATGTCACGGTGGCGATGGGTGTTGGGTGACTCCTCATCCTACGTCTCCCACTCAGAGTAGTCCGTCGAGGACTCAAAGGAAGGGTGGTCCGCGAGCCCCAGTGCCGACCCCAGCCTGCAGCTGTCCGAGGCCCTGCGGCTGGTGCTGAGCACACTGGCTGGGGAAGATTGCGGCCCCATCGATTGGGAACCAGATCGAGACCATGGCCAAGGATCGACTCGAGGCCAAAGGACCTCGAGGATCGTTCGTCCTCCGGGGATGTCTTTGCTGTTGAGGGCCCGGTGGTCGGGGCGGATGAACCAGTAATACCGGACAACAGCGCCCGCTGATTTTCAATGAAGGCAAATTGCGCTCCAGGGTTGCCATTCTTAACTCCAGGACAGAAGGCTCCAAAGCCATCAGCGTGCGCACCGAAGGAATTGGTCCCAATGCTGGTTCCCCAGAGGGGGAATCCTCAACGCGGACAGTATCTGGCGACCGAGGCTGATCCGAGGTTGAATCCTTCCATGGGACCTTTGCAGGCCGCTCCCTCTCCAATCCCTCAGACGAGTGTCTCAGACTGTGGAACCTGGCTCAGGACGTACCCAGCCTGTCAGATCCATCCAGGGAAACCCCCTTCTAGGTTTTCTTCTTCTTCTTCTTGGGTTCCCTCGAAGGAGACCCCCTCTCTGAAGAACCATGGTGTCTCTCGGGTTTGGAAGGGCCCACCTGAGATGCCATCGCTTCAGATGAGGCCCTGGCCTTCCGATGTACCGGGGACTCGGGGTAAAAAAAAACTTATCATGCTGCTGCTGGCGGTTCTTGAGGGCCTTGCTGGACATCTTTTTGCAGAGCCCGCATGTTGAAGGGTCATGGTCCGGCCCAAGGCAGTGAAGGCAGCAGTCGTGTGTGTCGGTCAAGGACATCATTTTGATACACCGATCACACATCTTGAAGCCACTGGCAGCCACGGGGGGAAAAAGTACCCCAGCGAGGTCGAAGACCCGCCAGGCTGCCAGTTAGAAAAAAAGGCGTAAAGACGCCAAAAATGAAAAACTACAAAAAGGAACCCGAACTTGATGCCAAGAGCGCAAGGTTGGGTGGCGGGAAAAGTACCGGTGCAGTACCAGAGGCGAGTATGAAACTCAGGCAGAAAAAATCGACTTTTTCCAGGGACAAGCCAGACTGACATCGGAAGGGCTCCGTGAAAAAAGAAGACTGAGCAAGATGGCACCCTTGGGCGGGAAAGGGACCACGCATGTGTGGTAGCATGTCCCAAAGGCTTTCTTTGAAAGCTGGGGGGATGCTTCTGCGAGGGCTCTGTTGGTGCCGACATCACCCATATGTGAGGACTGACTTCCTGCTTGTTTCCGGAGAATAAGGAATAATTGATGTGTGATATTTGTAAGGAGTACGGATTTCATTTGTTTCATGTAATTGAGACTTGAAGGAAAGGGATTGGGTCTCATTACATTTTATCTTGTCAGAACACTATCACATTTTAAGTGTATCCAGAAAATACAAAGGAGAGGTTGGGATGACTTTAAGGTCAATGCAGAGATCTGACATTCAAATAGCGCATTTTAGCCATGCACATGATTTTGTAGTGTGCGAGTACTGCAAAAGTTATACACCAATTTGCAGCAAAGGAAGAATATGCAAATGAGGTATGCACAAAACCTCTGCGTAAAGTGGAAAGGGAGGAGGTAAAACGTGCACAGATGATAGACATGTTACTGGCAGTGCCACACGCATGCACAAGGATTTCACACACTAATGGCAGCACAGTGGTATGTCCAAAAAATGTAACGTAGCGAGCAACTTCGCCATTCCTGATATGGCAAAAGATGATGGCACAGTCGTTTGCCCCATTTTTTTCATGTGCAGCTCTAGCCCATGCAAGAAGAAAAATCAGCAAAAGACATTTCTGTTTTCTCCTACAAGCTGAACTTTTCTCCTATACGCACAAGCTCCACGCAAAAGATTTTTACGCCGAAGGAATGACTGTTCATCGGCACACATGCCAAAACTGTCTTTTCCTACACATGCCTTCTGATTCTCTGCACATTTCTCTGCATTGGGTGATAACTTCATTAACAGCTCATTTTAATATGCACAGCTTATTTGGTTATCATTTTAATACGTGTGGCACTGTTGTGTGCGTACTGCTTTCTGCGCAATGTTCATGCCCATGTTTACTCTGCATTACTTGCTGGCAGCAATTGTGCATACATGTTGCGCTACCTGTGCGCAAAGAGTGTGCAAGCATTTCTACGTACATCGTCGTTTTCAATTTTTAAACTGGGTTAGGAGTTCAGGGCCCAATATTTAAAAGCACTAATCCAGACGGCAGCACATGCTATCTAGATAAGTGCCAATGGTGATTTTCAGCAGCACTTTCTGGACAGTGTCATTGAAAATCATTGCTAATCACACCAATGTTATCTGTACAGAGCCAAGGTACAGTATGGGAGGAGCACAAGCAGTCCCCAGAATTATCCAGATAGTGGCATATTCAGTCCAGTATCTGGATAAACTAAGCTAACTTAGGAAAACAAAAAGGAAGATAATTCTGTCCCTCACCATATTAAATGTGTATTCCGCACTGGCCACTATCCAGATAGCAGCATTTAAAATACATATTTTATTTAACTGCTACAGACAGAATTTTTACAAAGTTGACAGAGGTGGCTGAATACTGATCTATTAGAGTTTTGGTGTCATAATGCTTGGAGGGTTGGAATGTTTGATTAAGTCCAGGAAATTGGGGAATTTAATGTTTTGTGCCATTTAGAAAGTTCTTGATTGTAGCTTAGAGCTTTTCCGGAAGATATGGGAGCTGTTTTTAGACTTATTAAATTTCAACTTGTAATGTTTTTAGATTATTTTAATATTCCAGGGGGTGTGTAACTGTGAAAGGGACCCCAGGGGAATTTTATCCCTGCTGAAGGATTTAGGGTTGTCTCAATTATAGGTACCCACCTACCTCTAAGGAGATCTATATGAGCTACTAATGAAAAAGGCACAAACTAAATCCAGAATCCAAATAAATAAAATAAATTGTTCCCATGACTTGGTCAGATCCTTTTTTTTTGGTGATTTGGAGTGGGTTGGCGAATTTAAGATAGATAAGTAAAGGTCTTTACCTTCTACTTCTAGGAAGCTGGGAGGTAGAGTCTAGATGAAGAGCTGTTCTGGGGAAAACAGAGGAAAGAAAGGGAGGAGCAATTAGTTATTTTGCATAATTCCCTTGTATATGCTAGACCAGTTGGCACCAGTTATAAATAAGGCCCTCAATTTAACATTAGAGTACTCGCAAACAGAGGAACATAGAAAAGAATACAAGGTCAAACTAAAAGAGACAAAAGAGAAATAAGGATAGCAAAATCAAAGGCAGAAAAAAGAGATGGCTAAAGATGTGAAGTGTGGTGACAAGACTTTTTTCAGGTATATTCGGGAGAAGAGAAATATCAGAGGTGGAATTGTAGGACTCAAAAGTCCTGGGAACAGATTCATGAAAAGTGACATTGAAAAAGCGACAATGCTAAACAAATACTCCTGCTCTGTTTTCACTAGAGAAAATCCTGGAGAAGGACCACCTGTGACTGACAAATATACATATGGGAATGGAGTAGATACCATACCATTCACAAAAGATGATGTGTTCGAACAGTTTGCAAAACTGAAAGTGGACAAGTCTACAGGACCAGATAGGATACACCTCCAGGATACTGAAAGAGCTCAGAGAGGTTCTTGCAGGGCCTTTAAAGGATGTTTTTAATAGATCCTTGGAGACAGGAGAGGTTCCACAGGACTGGAGAAGGGCTGATGTGGAACCTCTCCACAAAAGTGGTAATAGGGAAGAAGTGACAAACTACAGGCCAGTAAGCCTTACCTCTGTGGCGGTAAAAGTAATGGAGGCACTCCTGAAAGAGCGAATAGTGGACTTCCTCGAAACCAACAGATTGCAGGTTGCATGGTTTTACCAAAGGATGATCTTGCCAAACAAATCTGATTGAGTTCTTTGACTAAGTGACCAGAGAACTAGATCAAGGGTATGCGATGGATGTGATCTACCTTGATTTCAACAAAGCCTTTGATACTGTTCTTCCTAGGAGGCTTATCAATAAACTTAACAGCTTGGGGATGGTTCCAAGATGGTGAACTGGATCAGAAATTGGTTGACTGACAGACGACAGAATGTGATGGTAAACGGAACTCACTCGGATAAAAGGAAGGTGATTAGCGGTGTGCCCCAGGGTTTGGTCTTGGGATCGGTACTGTTCAATATATTCGTGAGTGATATTGCCGAAGGACTGAATGGAAAGGTCTGTCTCTTTGCAGATGACACCAAAATTTGCAACAGAGTGGACTCCCCTGAGGGAGTGGGGAACATGAGGAAAAATCTACAAAAGCTGGGAGAATGGTCTAATGCTTGGAAGTTAAGATTTAATGTGAAGAAGTGCAGTGTCATGCACTTGGGAAGCAGAAATCCAAGGGAATTGTACGCAATAGGGGGCGACAAATTGGTGTGCACGGACCAGGGGAAGGACCTTGGAGTCATTGTTTCTGATATTCTCAAGGTGGCAAAACAGTGTGACAAGGCAGTGGCAAAAGCCAGAAGGATGCTGGGTTGCATACAGAGAGGATTTACCAACAGAAAGGAAAAGGTATTAATGTCACTGTACAAGTCGCTGGTGAGATCTCATTTGGAATATTGTGTTCAGTTTTGGAGACCGTATCTTGCAAAGGATATAACAAGGCTGGAGGCGGTTCAAAGGAAGGCGACCAAAACGATTTGGAGCCTGTGTCAGAAGACTTATGAGAAGATACTTCAAGATCTAAATATGTATACTCTGGAGAACAGGAGGGACAGGGGAGATATGATTCAGACCTTTAAATACTTATGAGTATTAATGGACAAACAAACCTCTTCCAAAGACGGGGAAGCTGTAAAACTAGAGGGCATAACATGAAGCTGCAAGAGGGTAAACTGAAAGGCAATGTCGGGAAATACTTTTTCACTGAAAGGGTGATGGATGCTTGGAATGCCCTCCTGATGGAAGTGGTGGGGGCAAATACAGTGACAGAATTCAAAATGGCATGGGACATAGTGGATCCCTTTATAGCAACAGGATAAAATCAAAACAGGCATAACTATCTCTTATATCTGAGCAAATAGGGGTGACCTACATGGAGCGGTGGGTACACCCCTAAACAAAGGCATGGGGAGGGGTGACCTGCATGGAGCGGCAAGTGCACCTACTCTTGCTGCCTTGCTGGGCAGACTAGATGGACCATACTGGCCTTTATCTTCCGTCATATACTATGTTACTATATCAGAGTCCAAAGTACATGAAGGGTTTATACACCACACCATATGTTACATCCGCTGACTAGCTTATTACCTGAGCTTAGAGAAGCAATCCAGAAAGACTGGAAGCCAGAGCAACAGCTCTTGATTTTGCTGTACTATGTAAATGGAATAAACTACCAAAAGAAATTCAAAGCCTGGAATCAGTGGAAAACATAAGCATCTCCTGAAAACCTGATTCTTTATTAGTATATTCTATGGATGCAACAGATTAGGGGAATCAACTGAAATGTTCTATGATCTCTTGAGTATAAAGAGTATGGAATTTAAGAAGAAAATAAGTAAAAAATAGGGAATTTTTGAGGTGGAGTTGATGTTTCAAAGTGTTGAAGCAAGGACAGGTAGGGCTTGGGGAAGGGGTGATATAGAGATGGGGGCCTTGTATGGGCGGGAAGGGGAATTTTGTGGTATTTTTTGGTATAGTCCTTCTTCGGGATATGTTAATGCGCTAGAGGCAGGTTATCTGTTTTGTTACGATTTTCTATTCCTTTTTATAATGTGTACCCAGTTGTAAAGATAAGGCTAGTATCTGAAAATTATTTATATAGTTGTTGTTAAGTGCCGTCGAGTCGGTATCGACTCATGGCGACCCTCTGGATAGTTCTCCTAAATTGTGTTCGGTCTTCAGTCAGGCAGCTCATTGTTGACAGACTGGTACCCGTAGCTGATGTTATTGTATCGATCCATCTCATTGCTGGCCTTCCTCTTTTGCGTTGACCTTCTATCTTGCCAAGCATGATGTCTTTCTCTAATGATCTCTCTCTTGATGTTTCCACAGTATGATAGTTGAAGTCTTGTCATCTGAGCTTCTAAAGAAAGCTTAGGCTTGATCTCCTCTCGTACTGACTGGTTTGTTCTTCGGGCAGTCCATGGTATACGCAGTATTTGTCGCCAGCACCATAATTCAAAGCCATCAATTTTCTTCCTGTCTATCTTTTTCACTGTCCAGCTTTCGCATTCATATGATGTTATTGAAAATACCATGGCTTGAATGAGTCAAATCTTTGTATGGAGAGAGACATCTCTGCTCTTGAGAATCTTGTCTAGGTCTTTCATAGCCATTCTGCCAAGAGCAATGCGTCGTCGGATTTCTTGACTACTTGTTGCTTCTTTATTGATAGTTGATCCAAGTACGTTAAAGTTGTCCACAATTTCAATTCCTTCTCCTTCAACGAGGAACTTGTTGATTTTGCCAGTTGTCATGATCTTTGTCGTCTTTATATTAAGGTGTAGGCCCATTTTAAGACTATGTTCTTTGATAGTGAGAAACAAATGTTTCAGATCATTTTCACTTTCAGCCAGTAATGTGGTATCATCAGCACAGCGAAGATTGTTGACGAGTCTTCCGCCAATCTTCACACCAATGTTGTCTTCATACAATCCTGCTTCCCTGATGATTTGTTCTGCATATAAATTAAACAGATGGGGGAAAGTATGCAGCCTTGTCTTACACCTTTGCTTATTTTAAACCATTCTGTTTCTCCTTGTTCCGTTCAAACTGTTGCTTCTTGATCAACGTACAGATTGTGCAAGCGAACGATCAGGCGTTCTGGTATATCCATGCTTCTTAATGTGGACCAGAGTTTCTCATGGTTTACACAGTCAAAAGCCTTGCTATAGCTGATAAAGCACAAATAGATATCCTTTTGGTATTCTTTAGTCTTTTCAAGAATCCATCTCACAACCGCAATGATGTCTCTCGTTCCTCGCCCTTTCCTGAACCCTGCTTGCACTTCAGCTAGTTCTTGTTCTAGGTATGGTTGTAGGTTGTAGTCTCTGTTGAATAATCTTCAGTATAATCTTGCTGGCATGTGGGATCAGAGTGATTGTGCGATAATTTCCACAGTCAGTTGGATCACCTTTCTTTAGGATTGGTATAAACACAGATTTTACCAGTCAGTTGGCCATGATGTTGTCCACCAAATTTCTTGGCAGAGCCTTGTAAATATGGTAACAGCTGCATCAGATTTCTGTAATACTTCTACGGGAATGCCATCAATGCCTGGTGCTTTGTTCTTTGATATGGTTTTCAATGCTGCTTCAACTTCTTCTTTCAGCACCAATGATTCCGGATCATAAGGTACAGGTTGAAACGGCTGTTGGTCTACTTGATCTTTATCATATAAAAGCTCTGTATATTCTTCCCATATTTTCTTGATCTTCTCAGCATCATTCGACATACAAGATGCTCAAGGTTCTAACATTCCAATTCGAGGCTGGAATTTTTCTTTAACTCTCATAGCTTTAGGAAAGCTGATCTTGTTCTTCCTCTAATAGTTTCTGCTTCTATTTCCTTGCATATATCATTGTAGTACTTTTCCTTGTCCTGTCTTGCTGCACGTTGGAAATCTCTGAGTTCTGCAATTGTCTCTTTCCTCCTTTGGCTTTAGCTTCTCTGCATTTCTGGGCAATTTTCAGAGTTTCTTCCATCATCAATTTTGGCCGTTTTTGCTTTTTCAACTTTTGTAAAGACTTCTCGCTTTCTTCCAACACAACCTTCTTGATGTCATTCCATAATTCTTCTGGAGCTCTGTCATTTGTTTATAAAGCAGCAAATCAATTTTGTAGGCAGTCTTTAAATTCCAGTGGTATATTCTCAAGGTCATGTTTTGCTGCTTTCATGAGTGGTTTGCTCTTTTTCAACTTTAGCTTGAGTTTGCATACTAGTAGTTGATGATCCGTACCACAGTCAGCTCCAGGTTTTGTCTTTGTTGATGATATAGAGCTTTTCCATCGTTGACTTCCACATATGTAGTCAATTTGATTTTTGTACAATCCATTGCGAGAAGTCTATGTGTACAGTCGTCGTCGCTTGTGTTGCTGGAAGATCGTTGGTCTTGCAGAATTCAATCAGTCTTTCTACAGCTTCATTTCTGTTGCCAAGTCCATATTTTCCAACCACTTTGCCTTCTTTGTTGCCAACTTTTGCGTTCCAGTCACCCATGACTATTAGGATATCCTGTTTGCATGTTCTGTCAATTTCAGCTTGAACTTGTTCATAGAACTCATCAGTTTCATCCTCTTCTGCAGCTGTTGTTGGGGCATATACTTGAATTATAGTTGTGTTGATAGGCATTCCTCGTAGACGAATAGAGATTAAGCGTTCACTGACTGCATTGTATTTCATTACAGTTCTTGCAAGTTTCTTCTTTATTATAAATGCAACACCATTTCTTCTTTGTCTTTCATTTCCAACATAGCAGACCATGTGATCATCTGATGCAAAGTGCCCGATGCCAGTCCATTTCAGTTCGCTGACATCCAACAAATCAAGCTGTACACGTTCCATTTCATTCTTGACCACCTCCAACTTCCCTTGGTTCATGATAACTGGAAAAGATAAGAGATGTTTGGGCATGTAGTATGTTCATTGTGCTAATAAAGCCTTTGAGATTAAGCGTACTTTTACTAAGGTCCGGTAAGGATTCATCATTTGCAAGCATTAAACAGCAGTGTTAAGGGCTGCAACATCCATTAAAGGCCAGGGCAGGGTGTTCCGATGGTAAGGATGCTAGCAGCCATTTAGCGGGTGCCAACAGGACATCAGATATTAAGGGAGCCAGAGTGCAAGTTAACGTGCAGTAAGGATGGTCGCCGCAACATGGGTTAAGAGAGCCTATTTAGTGGTCAGAAATGAGGTGTTGGAAAGGAGCAAAGGGAATTGGTGATAGTCAAGTCACATCCATATGTAACATATGTGTGAGCCAGTGAGTGTGCGGATAATGTGGGAGGCAGTTGGACTGTATCAGGGAGTGGGGTGCTCATGTAATCCACTGTGATGTCAGTGGATGGCATAGGATTGGGTAGAAGTGTGTCATGGAGTAGCCACCATAGCCACAAGGTAGGCATAGCAAGAATGCTTTGGTGGCAGTGGTGACCCGCACATCAGCTGCAAGTGAGTTGTGACAGATACGGCCTTAATAAGTAAAATGCCTCTGTGTGGGCCAGGGTATAGCAGCTAGCAGGAGAATAAATGACTGAACATGACAGGCATATGCTGATGGATGGGCTGAAGGCTGGATGGGGGTAGATAAGAGTGCTGTATGGCCTTGCTGCCCCAGTGTACCCAATGTGGCCTCACAAATGCAGATAACTGCAGTTGTGGTGTGTGTGAAAAAGTATTTGCTGTGCCACGGGGAAGTCTAATACCAAAAAAAGAATGCTAATAATTTGTGTCTTCTAGTCAATGCAGAGTCCTGGGTGTTTTTGAAGTATATTGCCAAGATGGTGAAGCAACCTTCCCGAGGACACAAGGAGCACAATTGGAATATGAACCCTGGTCTGTTCCTTACTGAGCCAGTGCTCTAACCATTAAGCTATACCTTTCTCTACAGCACTCTCTAGAATAATACAGGCAGGTCCCTGCCTGCAATGGCCTAAACCCAGGACCAAAAACAACCTGACAGGCACATTGTGAGACAGTTTTAAACTACACCAAGGGCCTGCCTGAAGCGGTACACAAGTATTACAGATTGCACTGGACAATCAGTACTGCATCTTCCTAACAGACACACAGCAGCTACATGAATCTCCTGTCCAAAGGTCAAGCCACATGCGAAGGGAAGATGCCCTTCCCTCCACTGTACCTCCTAAGCCAAACAACATTTGCACACAGAGTGTTCTTTGCAGTATGTGATGCTAGTTGTTTGGTACCCTGTACAACTGCCTTTAGCCAGGGACTCTTGTATTTATATCACGTTATTTATTTATTTATTTATTTTACAATTTCTTATATACCGCACTATTCTGCATCAGTGCGGTTTACATGGAACAGAAAAATCAGACGGGATAACAAGTGTCTGAGTTTACAATTAACCGGACAGCAAAACTTGGATAACAAGGGAGAGTTTACAATTAACAGGACAGCAAACTTGGATAACAAGGGAGAGTTTACAAATAACAGGACAGCAAACTTGGAGAAATAGGAGAAACTATTTACACATTAGAGTCACAGTATAAAAGTAACATGTAATTAAATTAATTAATTAATTAAATGTTCTATGGCTGGGGCAGCTGTTTCCAAGAAACCTGAATGCAGTGAGTGTTGTCTAGGCAGGAAGGGGGGGGGGGTATCTTGCCAACTATCAGTCTGCCAAAACCATCAACAGCATTAGGTTATCAGCAGCCCAAGAAAATCTGCTCTCCTCTCTTTCTGAGACGTCTAATCAGCTAATCAATCCCAGTCAGCCTGCATATTCTGTGCAACATTGGGCTATGTACACCACTCACATACCATCTCTGTGCCTGGTCTACTAGTCACCATCCACTGCATGTACATATAGCCACCATGAAGATGTTGGCTTTGTACAACCAGCATGGACAGCCAGCAGCCTGGCTAGTGACTGGACTGCCATAAAAAGCAGCACCCATGTCACTACAGATTCACCTAGATAGCACTATGTGGATACATAGCCGTGATATGGACAAGCTTGGTCAGAGTGAGAGAGGCCTTCCAGTATGAATAGATGTGTGCAATCAGGCCATGCTCGTGCCAGACTCATGTTAAAATGACTCAGCCATTTAGCTTATCTCTGACTCATATATATCCTGCGCAAACTGCTCTGTTTTGCACAATACCCAGAATCCTCTGCTCTGCATTTGTGTACCCTTTTATTTGAAACTTGGGGGCAGCTAATACAATGCAAAGAGCCCTGTAAAGTGGCCCAGAGACAGGCAGCAAGTGCATGTTGTCCCACGGTGGCCTATGTCTGTTACATACCCGAATACTGTGTCCCCCTACACAGCTTTTGGCAATGAGCACTGAATATAGTACCATGCTTATGCTCCCATATTATGTCATATCCTTTGTGATGGCACTGTGAAAAAGTGGCCAGTGCAGCATATGTACTCTCCCATGCTTCAGACGCTGTCCCCCCCCTCCCCCCCCGAACATGTGGAAGGCATGGCAGATTGGATATGGGGAGAGATGTTGGTACAGTTGCTGGCTACATATAAGCTGCCATCTCCAGCCTCTTATACTCTAACAATGTCCTTTTGGCTGTCACACTCTGTGCCCATGGAGGGTGGGTGAGGTTGTCATTCAGGGCCTCTGATGTGAAACATGCAGAGACTGAGCAGAATCCCAGAGCTTCTGAACTGGCCAGTTATACACCTACCAGGGACACATCTAAAACATGTATGGGACTGTTTCCACCCACCTCCACCCCAACATTCGCCTCCAGCCCCTGCCTTCCCACATGGTGGCAAGCGATGCAGAGACCAACATGACATCCTGCAGCACATTCTTCCTGCTGGAATTGTGCATGCACCATTCAAAGGTCTATGTCCCACTGTCACAATCAGTCAAACCAATGCATTTTCGCTCTGTAAAAATAAGGGCTGGTTGTTATGCAGTAATACATGGATATCATGCTGAATGCTGTGGTCAATGATTAGTAGACAGTGCTGAGATAGTGTATATTGCGTGCAGATGTGCCTGAGACGGATATGCCTGTTTATGCATTATGTGCACAGAGCTAAGAAACTTCCAAAGTTCACTCTGTGACTACAGCTTAGGACATGAGCACAGAATATTTACTGCCTCACCAACTCAGTGACTCCATTGGGCATTCACTGAGGCCAGCCCTCCATGTGAGCCTAGCTCCCAATAGGCTATAGCTGCACCAAGGTGGCTGACAGTGTTGCCACGGATATAGCTATTATGGCAGTTGGCATTAATCAGGCCTCTCACCTGTACAGTCAGGTGTGTCTTGAGGCCTGGAGGCTCAGTCAGAAGTGAGTGTTCCTGCACACACACATGTGATGGAGCTCTCCCTAGTGAGACCGTGTCTCCTCTGGTCACTTCAGTCAAACCAGCAGGCAATATGGGAGCTGTACAGCAATATCGTGTTAGGAGGTAAGTGTAGGGACATGCTATGTGGATGGGCCTGGAGGATGGTGTAACTGGGAATGCATATGAGTATCACAGCTTTGGGGACAACAAATATATAGGCACAGCTAATCAGCTAATGACCAACACAGGTTGCAACTACTTATTGAAAACTAACCTTCTGCCTTAAATGGTGTTTCACACAATTTGTGGAGTTACTGAAGAACTGACCGTGCAGCATGTTGTTTGCAGAGCCATAAAGCCTGGGCATCACATGCATGCAGTGCATTGCTGCAGCTCACAGTCCTCTGGAATTACAGAGCTTAAAAGGGAGAGAGGAGGCACTGTGGGTTAAACTAGAAAGAGGGAAAGAGAAATCTATTTGCATTGGTGTGATAAATAGACCTCCCTCACAAGAAAAAGAGCTGGACAGAGAGTTAATTGAAGACATACGCAGCATTGCTAGGAATGGGGAAGTGCTACTGATAGGCGATTTCAATATGCCAGATGTTGATTGGCACATTCCTGCTGCAGTATCATCTAGAAGTAAGGAGATCCTGGATTCTCTACAGGGAGAACTATTCAGGAAATTGGTAAGAGATCCCACACGTGAAGGGGCCATACTGGACTTGGTGCTTACCAATCGTGAAAGTGTTTCTGATGTTATAGTCGGAGATCATTTTGCATCCAACGATCACCAGATGGTGTGGTTCAGTATTAGGACTAGGGCTGTTAGAATCCATTCAAAACTGAAGGTCATAGACTTTAGGAAAACTAATTTTGTCAAGATGGACCAATACCTCGGAGTCGTTAGCGGGATAGGAACAGCTGGGGCATGTAGAAAAACAGTGGGCAAAACTGAAAGGAGATATTTTAATGGCAACCAACCTTTTTGTTAAAATGGTAAATAAAGGTAAAAGGAAAAGGAGACCGCTATGGCTTTCGAAAGAAGCAGCTGAAAAGGTGAAGAAAAAGAGGGAGGCCTTCATGAAATACAAGAGATCACAGAGAGAGGAAAACAGGCATCTATATTTGGAAAAACTTAAAGAAGCTAGCAAAGTAGTCAGGAAAGCAAAGATTCAAAAAGAGGAGGAAATAGCCAATGCAATAAAATGGGGGGATAAGACATTTTTCAGATATGTTAGTGAGAAGAGGAAGGTTATAAGAGGTACTGTGAGACTCAAGGGTGAAGGGGAAGAATATGTAGAAGCTGATGAGGATAAAGCGGAATTGCTTAACAAATATTTCTGTTCTGTGTTCACAGATGAAGAACCAGAAACAGGACCTCAGAAAACACCTGCAAACAGGAACAGAAGCAAGGGGCATCTTGAACAATTTTCAGAAGACTGTGTTCATGAGAAACTAGCTAAACTTAAAGTAGACAAAGCGATGGAACCAGATAGGATACACCCTAGAATACTGAGGGAACTTGGGGGTGTTCTAGCAGCACCACTGACTGACCTTTTCAATGCCTCGTTGGAGTCAGGAATGGTGCCAAAGGACTAGAGAGAGGCACATGTGGTGCCTTTACACAAAAGCAGAAGTAAGGAAGTGGTTGAACACTACAGGCCGGTTAGTTTAACTTCGGTGGTGAGTAAATTATTGGAAACGCTGCTGAAAGAAAAAATAGTAAGGTTTCTGGAGTCCAGCAGAATACAGGATCTGAGGCAGCATGGATTCACCAGAGACAGGTCTTGTCAGACAAATCTGATTGATTTCTGTGACTGGGTGACCAGGGAGTTGGACCGAGGGAGAACCCTCGACATGGTGTATTTAGATTTCAGTAAAGCCTTTGACAGCGTTCCTCACAGGCGACTTATAAATAAACTGAGCACCCTAGGGATGGTCCCTAGAGTTACTGATTGGGTTAGAAATTGGTTGAGTGGGAGGCGACAAAGCGAACAGGTAAATGGAACTCACTCTGAGGAGAAGGAAGTTACCAGTGGTGTGCCCCAGGGATCTATCCTTGGTCCAATTCTTTTCAACATTTTTGTTAGTGATATAGCGGAAGGTCGGGTAAGGTTTGCCTCTTTACGGATGATACCAAAATCTGCAATAGAGTAGACACCCAGGAAGGTGTAGATAACATGAGGAGGGATCTAGCTAAGCTTGAAGGATGGTCTAGAATTTAGCAGCTGGAATTTAATGTTAAAAAAATGTAAGGTCATGCATTTGGGCTGCAGCAATCCAAGGGAGCAATATAGTATAGAGGGTGAAGTACTTTTGTCCACTAAAGAAGAGCGGGACCTAGGTGTAGTTGTGTCTGATGATCTTAAAGTAGCTAAACAGGTAGAAAAGGCGACAGCAAAAGCTAGAAGAATGCTTGGGTGCATACGGAGAGAAATGGCTAGCAGAAAAAAGGAGGTGATAGTGCCTCTGTATAAGTCTTTGGTGCGACCTCATTTGGAGTATTGTGTGTAATTCTAGAGACCGCACCTTCAAAAGGATGTGAACAGGATGGAGTCAGTGCAGAGGGTGGCTACTAAAATGGTTAGTGATCTTCATTTTAAAGCATATGAGGACAGACTTAAGGATCTTAATATGTATACCTTAGAGGAAAGGCGGGATAGAGGTGATATGATTGAGATGTTTAAATACCTCCATGGCATAAATGCACATGGGGAGAGCCTCTTTCGATTGAGAACAAGTTCTGCTACGAGGGGACATGGGATGAGGGTGAAAGGGGATAGATTCAGGAGTGATATGCGGAAATATTTCTTTACGGAAAGAGTGGTGGATCCATGGAATAGTCTCGCAGTGGAGGTGGTAGAGATGAGGACAATTTCTGAATTCAAAAAAGCATGGGACAAACACAGAGGTTCTCTAAAGGAAAAAAGGGGACAGTTGTAATTGTTGATATGAAAGGGCAGACTAGATAGGCCATGTGGTCGTTTTCTGTCATCATTTTTCTCTGTTTCTATGACCCCAGGTGGTATTCTTACATGGCCCTTAAGCCTTCTTTAATGCTTGGATGTTGTCAAAGCCTGTTCAATGTAAGTGCAAGCTATTAGCACTTGTAAACATCCCTCGTAACACCTGCACAATGTGTGGGCTTTGGTAGTGCACTCTGCCATCCAGCTGGTGTTGGTTCAGCTTCTCATTGTGGCACCAGAGTGTGAGGACTCATGCTGGAGCAGATGAAGAGGGTTGCACATGCTGATACAACCCTGGAAATGTAGGCTAAAGTTAAGACACCTGGACATATCCTTCCTGATCCACAGGCTGGTGTTGAACCTGTGACTCTTCTCTCTCATACAGTGGCCATGTGTTTGGAGCCACAGAGCAGCCATGTGGAGTGGAGGAGTAGCCCAGTGGTTACAGCACTGGCTTGGGAACCAAGAGACCAGGGTTCTATTCTCACTAGCACTCCTTGTGGCCTTGGGCAAGTCACTTAACCCTCCATTGCTCAGAAAAATCCAAGTTATCAATGTCCCTGTTTAATGTACATTTACCAAGTTTAAGTTACAATGTAAACCACTTTGATTGAAATGATAAAGCGGTATAAAAAAACCCTGTTAAATAAATAAAATGTGGGAGTGTGGGTGCATCAATTCATGTGCATATAAGTGGTCATTGTCAGGATGCATGAAGGCATAAGCTGGGATATGCATATGTTTGCGTAGCTCTCTACGGGTTCAGTGTCATATTTGTCTTACAATGTGTGTGAGGCTGCTGTGGGAGAAGGACATCTTGTTAGGTTTGTATGTAGAACTGCATTGATATGCTGCTGGTAGAACCCATGTTCATGTCTTACGTATGGGATCTGTCCTGCCAGAGCGGCAGGGCAGGCTACATGAACACACATGCAAGACCCTGGGCTCCCTAGCAGAGTGACCAGCATAACCATTTTATAGAGGGTGCTTGGGGACTAGTCCTGGAATAATCTCATGGGTGGCAGGCCACACTATCTAGTCTGGAATCCCATGTGGCTCAGAAGGATGTGGCACATGGTGAGACCGCACCTTGAATATTGTGTGCAATTCTGGTCGCCGTATCTTAAAAAGGATATAGCGATTTTAGAAAAGGTACAGAGAAGAGCCACCAAAATGGTAAAGGGGATGGAAGGATACTCCTATGAAGAAAGGCTAAAAAGGTTAGGGCTCTTTAACCTGGAAAAGAGACGGCTGAGGGGAGATATGATAGAAGTCTATAAATTAATGAACAGAGTGGAACGGGTAAACGTAGATCGATTGTTTACTTTATCAGAATATAGAAAGACTAGGGGACATGCAATGAAGCTACAGGGTAAACTATTTAAGACTAATAAAAGAAAATATTTTTTCACTCAACGTGTAATCAAACTCTGGAATTTGTTACCGGAGGATGTAGTAAAGGCTGTTAGTGTAGCTGGGTTTAAAAAAGGTTTGGACAAGTTCCTGGAGGAAAGGTCCATAAACCATTATTAAGAAGTGACCGAAGATATCACTGCTTGACCCAGTACAAGCATTGTGGAACTTGTGTCTCTTGGGGAAACTGCTAGGTACATATGACCTAGATTGGCCACTGTTGGAAACAGAATACTGGGCTTGATGGACCTTGGTCTGACCCAGTATGACATATCTTATGTTCTTATGTTCACATAAGTGAGTGCTTACTCATGAAAAGGTCACTGGTACACGCACAGGCCCTGGTAATAATTTGACAACTGAGACAACAGTGTGGTTATTTTTCCTCTGAGATGGGGTGTTGCCATATTGTCTAGTACTCATGCCTGAGTGGCATATTTTTCCCTCCATATGTATATATCCACTCAGTATGTGTATGTGTTGGGGGGGGGGGGGTGTCCTGATCCAACCTTCCTCTGTCGACGTGCTGTGGCACTTCTGAGTATTGCAGGATGCAGCGGTCATGGGTGGACACATCCAACCTGTGTACCAGTTTGGGACTGATGATGTAGCCAGGAGACACTACATGCACATTCAGGGCATGAAGGCAATAGCAGTTGGCAGACACCATTTCACTGTCTCTGGGTGTTACGGGTGCCACATGTGGGCTGTGTATAGGCGCCATTAATTATGCTTGCAGTGCATTGGGAGAGAAAGTGGATAAGGGTTACGCACTGTTGTCTCTCAATAGAGAATGCATGGTCCATCCTAAGTCAGTTGCTCATGCCTCACATTACGCAGGGCCGGCCCATGCACTAGGCAAGCTAGGCGGGTGCCTAGTCCACCGATCATGGTAGGCAGACTTTGAGCTGATCCTTCCCTCCCTGTAAGCATGGCACAGCTGCCAATTCAGTGCTGTGGGTGGTCTTAAAGCAATGACACACATGTGACTAGTTACAGCATGCCATGCCTGCCCCCTCCACAGGAAGTGTCAGAAGGGGGCAGGAGTGGCATTTCATAAGCACGCGTGTTGTTGCCTTATGCCTCGCCACCATACAGAAGGGAGGAATCATCATGGGCTCCACTTTACCTGCCAGTGACATGCTTGGCATGCCCCTGACAGTACACACAGCAGCGTTGCACCTGACACACAGAGCAGGGACAAAGCATAGTTACTCACCTGCAACAGCAGGAATCAGTCCTCACATATGGGTGACATTGGCATCGATGGAGCATGCGCGGATTCACTCTCCAGGCTTCAAAGAAAGTATCTGGGAATTACACTGCGCATGCGCAGCCACCTTTCCGCCCAAAGGTGCCATCTTATCTCAGTATGATGACATAGCTTAATCAAGCATAAAAAAAAACTCCACAGGGAGGAGGGAGGGTTGTGAAGACCGATTCCTACTGTCCTTGGAGAACACTTGTTACAGGTGAGTAGCTACGCTTTCTCCGGGAACAAGCAGGAAGAAAGTCCTCACATATTTATTTATTTTATTTATTTAGAAGGATTTAGTATACCGCCTTATCGTTTAAATCAAGGCGGTGTGGCACATCAATCAAAATCAATAATAAAGTGTGGTTTGTAGCATGCAGTGTGAGAACTGAGAAGTGTAGTGTGTGGGGCAGTGCGTTAGATTATATCGGTGAACTATTTACATAATGAGCTATATACATATATACAAAATGGGGCTGTTTGAGAGGCGTGCTAGGATTGAGATTCTGTAATGTCTTGGAGGTAGGATCGTGATCCTGTAATGTCTTGAGGTAGAAAATTTATGTGAGGCCCTTGAAATGTACTGTAAATAGATCAGTCTTAAGAAGTTTTCTGAAGTCCTTGAGGTTCTTGGTTGATCTTATGTGGTCTGGGAGAGAGTTCCATACAGCGGGTGCTGCCAGGGAGAGTGCCCTCCTTGATGTAGCCAGCCTTGTTTTAGCAAATTCTTTTGGTGTTCTGATGGTGTCTGAGGTTCCTTTTCTTCTTGGTCTCCTGTTGTCATCGGTTTTTATGAGAGGGCATATGGAACTCCCAAGCTACAGGCTACCAAAAAAACCTGTAGGAGCCATGGGTGACCCAAAAGGCAAACTGTGAAGGGCAGCAAGGAGCGCTGAATGGCTTGAAGTCCAGTGATACAGCCCCAAGATTGATGATGGAATCACCTCTCCGGTAGCCTGGACACAAAGGGCCAGAGGGAAGGAGTTGCACTATTCCCCAAAGAGGTGACGAAGTACTGCCTGGCTGCAGGTGCTATCACACCATGACCTCTCCTCCAAGCAGTAATGCACTGCAAAAGTATGGACCAAAGACCAGGTGGCAGCCCGGCAAATGTCCTGCAGGGGGACTGAGCACAGGTGAGCCACCAAGGCACATTGTGTGTGGTAACATGACACTCCAGAGAGAGTCCAGCCTGCTCATAAGCAAAAGAGATGCAATCTGCCACCCAGGTAGACAGGGTATGCTTAGAGGCCAGAACCCTGTGCCCGTTGTTGTCACAGGACACAGATGTGACGAGCTGCGATGGGTTTTGTCCTCTCGAGGTAGGTGGTCAGTGCCCTTTTGCAATCCAGGATATGTAGTGAGGCCTCCATTCGTGATGTGTGAGGTCTGGGGAAGAAGGTGGGAAGGACCACCTCTTGGTTGATATGTAAAGCGAACACCACCTTAGGAAGGAATTTTGGATGAATCCAGAGGATGACCCTGTTTTTGAGGAACCTGGCGTAGGCCACTGACCCTTCTGGCCGAAGTGATGCTACTAGGATGGCACAAAGCAAGCGGCTCAAAGGGGGGAGCTATTAGCTTCCCGAGGACAATGTTCAGGTCCCACGCCACCGGTGGTGGGTGGATGGGGTCTGCGAGAGGAGAAGCCCCCTCATAAAACGGCCAACAAGTGGATGCACAGAGACAGGCTGGCGTTGACGAGTTGGTGATGTGCCGCCAGGATGCAGAGATGGACCTTAAAGGAAATGGATTTTAGACCAGCACAGGAGAGGTGCAGCAGATACTGGAGGACATCCTGTATCAAGCAAGAGAAGGTGGTTGAGAGTCCTGTCTGCACACCAGACTGAGAATCTACACCATTTGAAAACATATGTGTGTCATGTTGAGTACTTCATGATGCCAGAAGAACATCCTCCGTGTCACAGGAGAGGTGGAGGTGTGCTAGGGCTAACTGTTCAGCAGTCACGCCATCAGGCGATGGACTGGAGGTTGGGGTGAAGAAGGGTCCCGTCCTCCTATGAGAGCAAGTCCGGGGCATGGCCCAAGGATATCGGGGCTGTCCGTGACAGCTGCAGGAGTAGAGGGAACCATGGCTGCTGGGGCCACCAAGGACCAATTAGAATTACCGAGGTCTTGTCTGAATGAACCTTGAGCAAGGGAACCAGGGGAGCAGGCGGGTACCAGGGGACCAAGGCAGGAAAAAGGTGTCCACCGCCACCCGTTCAGGTTTTGCCTCCAGGAGCAGAAGCGTGGCAGCTGCGCATTCTTGGGGCTGGCGAAGAGGTCCAACGTCGGGGTCCCCCAACGTCGAAAGATAGAGATGGCTACCGCTAGGTTGCGTCGTCACTTGTGGGGCTGAAGGACTCTGCTGAGTTGATCTGCAAGCAGATTGTCTTGGCCTGGTAGATAAATCGCCCGGAGAATTATGCCCTTGTCCGTGGCAAAGGTCCACAGGCGAACTGCCTCCCAATAGAGGAGGTACGAGCCCACTCCACCCTGTTTGATGATGTAGAACATCGTTACTTGGTTGTCCGTCTGAACGAGGACAATCTGGCCTGCCAGGTAAGCCTGGAACACCTGAAGGGCATTTGTCGCAGCTCTGAGTTCCAGTAGGGTGATCTGGAGTACACTTTCCTCCTGAGTCCTAGCACCCTGCAATTGGAGACTGTTGCAGTGGGCTCCCCAGCCGAGCTCAAAGACATCCGTGGTCAGAATGCATTGGGCCAGAGGGGCCTGGTAGAGTAGGCTGGCTATGAGAGTCTGTCAGCTCTACCACAAGGCGAGAGAGGGCGTCAGAGGCTGGGTGATCTGGTCCAGATCCTCCAGTTGGTTTGTGACCCTGTCCATTGAGAGCCGAGGGTCCACTGGGCCTGTTGGATTTCTAGATGGGCCTGCGGCGTTATGTGAACCAATAGGCACAGCAAGAGACGGGAGGATGATGATGAGTAACCCTGTACCTCTTTTGCTAGGGGTGCCAAATGCCAATCGCCAGACGCTGTGCCCTGCCTAGAGGAAGAATGGCTCTGGTCTGATTGGAATCCAGAAAGGCTCCTATGAACTCCAGGCACTGGGTTGGGAGCAGATGCGACTCTGAAAAGTTGATCAAGAACCATAGATGCTGCAGCACCCTGAAAGTGCGGTGGGTCGCGTGACATACTTCCTCTGGCGAGTTGGCCTTCAGGAGCCCGTCATCCAGATAGGGGAAGACAGACTCCCAAGCAAGCGGAGGTGAGCAGCAACTACTGCCAGGCACTTGGTAAACACCTGGGGGGGGGAGGGCCAAGGAGAGGTCAAAGGGGAGCACCCTGTAAGGGCAGTGGCAGCCTCCAATGACAAAGCAGAGATAATGACAGTGCCGGGGATAGATCAGGATGTGGGCATAGGCATCTTTGAGATCCAAAAAGCATAGCCAATCTCACTGCTGGATGTAGGGCAGGAATGTTACAAGGGATAGCATCTTGCACTTCTCCTTCATCAGAAAGCGGTTTAAGTCCCGCAGATCCAGAAGGCCAAAAGCACCCTGTCTTTTTTGGGATGAGGAAGTATCGGGAGTAGAATCCTGTCCCCCAGAGGGGCCAAGGGACTTGTTCTATTGCCTGATCCTTGAGCAGGGACTCAAGTTCTTTCTGCAGATGCTCTCAGTGCAGGGAGGTCATGGGGAGTTCTCCTGGGAAGAAGGGAGAAGGCGTCTGGTCTAAGTGCAGAAGGTAACCTTCTCGCACCACCTGCAGCACTCAGGCATTAGTGGTGATGCCGGCTGAAGTGAGCTAAGTAAAGCAAACATCCTCCCGTGTCCTCAGGGGGAAGAAGGGCTATGCCCAAGGAGTCAAAAGCCCATCCCAGGCTGCAGCTGGGACACTGTTTGGGGCTTGGAGGCTTTCTGCTTACGGGGGCTGTACCCCTGGCCCTTGGCCTGCTGACCCTGTTGGGGAGTCTGATAGGCAGAAAATTGGGGGTATTTTCCATAAGCTTTTTTTGCCTTTGGGTGGAAGGGCGTTTTCCATGAAGCCCTCTGGTGGGAAGGGTCAGCAGTCTTCCGGGACAGCCTAGTCCTGGTGATGAACTCTGACTCCAACTCGGCAGCCTTGTGGGTCACGGGTTTGCCGAAGAGGTTCTCTCCTTGGCAGGGGACATCGGCCAGTTTATCCTGTACCCATTGCTCCAAGTACAAGGACTGTAGTCAAGCCAGGCAGCAGGCACTAATGCCCACTGCAGCCACCTGATCCACAGACTCGAAGCCTTTATAGGCAACTCGAGTCTGGAATTTGGAGCATTCCTTGACTGAGAAGACGAGAGTCCAGAAGCGCTTGAGAGAGTCACCTGCCAGCAATGTTCCCTCTAATTTTCTGTAGGCTGTGTGCGCATAAAATATCAGCTGCGCAGCTTTTGAAGAAAGGTTAAATTTTTGTGCGCCACATAACGACTCGGAGTTATATACTTTAAAATTTGACTACACGTCAGAATACAGTATGTACACCACATTGATTGCACTAGAAAATATTGTAGAACTTGTGAAAACCGTAAATACACAACAACTTTTAAATTTTAAGACGTCTGTGTTATTTTCTATCAGAATCATAATTTTTGTGCGCTCTGTTGTAAAGTATGTGCGCTCGCTCGGCGAGGTGTGTGCGCGCGCACACGCGCACAGCTTAGAGGGAACAGTGCCTGCCAGCCCAGCTGAGAACCCGGGTGAGCTCCTTCGCCAGGTCTCTCAGATACATGCCCAGGTACAGCTAGTAAGCCTGGATGCAGGCCGTGAGCATCCAGCCCTGGTAGCACTTTCTACCAAACCAGTCCATGATGTGTGCCTCCCTGCGTCTTCTGACTCTTTATCCGATGCATGGCTGACTTCACTACCATGGAGTTGTGAGGCAGCTGTGTCTTCATAAAGTCCAGACTCTTGACAACTCAATACTGGGAATCAAGTCTCTGGCTCACTACTGGCACCGTCACCAGGCTTTCCCACATCCTGAACAACAAGCACTCCAGGATGGGGGGGAATCGGCACCATGAGTGCATCCCATGGAGGGGCCTTGTACTGGAGGATCTCCAAGTCCTTAGCATGAGGCTCATCCTCCGGCTCCACCTTTCACATCCCCCAGACAAACTCGAGGAACGTGAAGACCTGGGCTGGGGACCTCTGGTGCTCCTGAGGGGGAGATGGTTCAGAGGGAACATCCAGGGTAACATGGTATCGGGAGACTCATCATCGGTATCTCTATAACAGGTGATCTCCGGGACGAACAGGAATAAGTCTTCACATATAGGTGACCATCACCAATAGAGCCCGTGCGGGAACACTTCCCAATGTCCAATAGGAAAACCTTTAGGAGCACTCCACTGCGTCTGCATGCCTGCCTTTCCAACACCTTTCCTCAGTTGATTTTGTAGCTGAGAAGAGTAAAATAAAAAAACCCTACAACTCCTAGGGGAGGAGGGGAGGTTGCGAAAATTGATTCTTCCTGCTCCCGGAGATCAACTTTTACAGGCATAACTGCATTCCTGCTTGTTCCTGGAGATAGCGCAGTCTTCACATATGGAACTCACTAGGCTCCTAGGTACCAAACTGGTATGGAGGGGAAAGCACAGTTACTTACCTGTAACAGGTGATCTCTGGGAACAGCAGGAATAAGTCTTCACATATGGGTACGTCGGTACCGACGGAGCCTACGTGGGAACGCTCCCCAGCGTCCAATCAGAAAGCTTTTGGGAGCATCCCACAGCGCCTGCATGCTGCCTTACCACCTTTCCAACTGTCTCTCCTCAGTTGAGTTTTATAGCTGAGACAAAGAGGGAGAGAGAGGGAAAGGAAGAGAGATAGAGAGAGAGAGACAACTCCTAGGGGAGGTGGGTGGGTTGTGAAGACTTATTCCTGCGGTTCCCAGAGATCACCTGTTACAGGTAAGTAACTGTGCTATCTCCAGAAACAAGCAGGAATGAGTCTTCACATATGGGGACTCCCTAGCTTTTGATGCCAGGGAGAGAGCCCATAAGTTGCGTGTCCCTGGGACAGGGCTGCACTTCCCCACCTGGATCTCTGGCATCCTCTGAGGGATGGTGGGTAGGAGTTGATTAAGTATGGAACAGGTGTTTGAGAACAGCTTGACCAAACAAGGCATCCCTGCGGGAGTCCTTGTCTAAACAGTAATGGGCTGTGAAGGTATGAACCGAGGCCCAAGTGGCTGCTCGACAGATGTCGTCGATAGACACAGAGTTCAGGTGAGCCATTGAGGCTGCCATGGCTCTCACATTGTGAGCTGTGACATGGCCCTCCAGAGAAATGTTCTTGCTCTGATAGGCAAAAGAAATACATTGGGCAATCCAGTTGGAAAGTGTTCTCTTGGAAACTGGTTGTCCCAAATGAGAAGGATCAAAAGCAACAAAAAGTTGAGAAGACTTTCTATGTTGTTGTGTCCTACTGTAAGTAAAAAGCTAGAGCTCTTTTACAGTCCAGGGGTATGAAGATTCCTCTCTGCACTTGATGCATGAGGCCCTGGAAAAAAGACAGGTAGGTAGACCTCTTGGTTGAGGTGAAAAGGCGAGACCTCCTTAGGCATAAAGTGTGGATTAGTCCTAAGGACCACCTTGTCATGATGGAACCTTGTATAAGGTGGATTAGCTACTAGTGCTTGCAATTCACTGATGCGGCGTGCTGATGTGATTGCAATGAGAAAGATAACCTTCCAAGAAAGGTATTTCAAGGAGGTAGTAGCTAAAGGTTCAAAAGGCGGCTTCATAAGCTGACCAAGAACCAAATTTAAGTCCCATGCTACCGGAGGTGGTCTAATGGGAGGCTTTGTTAAAAGGAGGCCTCTCATGAACCTTGCTACAAGGGGATGAGAGGAAACAGGTTGTCCATTTAGAGGCCTGAGGGAAGCTGCAATAGCACTCAGATGGACTCTTACTGAATTTGTCTTAAGGCCTGCATTAGACAGATGCAGGAGATACTCCAGCAACGATTCCAGAGGTATTGACCGGGGGTTAAGACCCTTACCAGAACACCAGATGGTAAACCTTTTCCACTTGAAGGCATAAGAACGTCTAGTGGAAGGTTTTCTGGAAGCATAAAGAACATCTTTCACTTGTTGAGAAAGAGGAAGATCCTGGAGATCTAGGCCTTCAGCAACCAAGCCCTGAGATGCAGAGACTGGGGATTGGGATGCCACAACTTTCCATCCTCCTGAGAGAGGAGGTCTGGAGCAGACCCTAACTCTAGGGAGGGAGCTTGAGAGAGATGTAGAAGCAGAGGGTACCACACTTGCCGTGGCCAATGTGGAGCTATGAGAATCATGTGGCCTCTGTCTCTCTGAAGCTTGAAAAGGGTTTTGGAAATTAGGGGAATGGGTGGAAAGGCATACAGGAAGTCTTGACACCAGTGAAGGAGGAAAGCATCCCTTGGCTGAGCCCCCTGAGCCAGAGTTCTGGAACAGAACCGGTGAAATTTGGCATTCCACGGACTTGCAAAGAGGTCTATGTCCAGGGTTCCCCAAATTTGAAAAATCTTGGATACCTGGTCCATATGTAGGGACCACTCGTGTGGAAGCAAAACTCGACTGAGTCTGTCTGCCCAAGAGTTTTGAACACCTGGAAGATAGACTGCCAGAAGATGAATGTGATGCTCTCTGGCGAGGGCCCACAGTCGCAGAGCTTCGTTGCAAAGCGACAGAGAGCCAGTTCCTCCCTGCTTGTTTATATAGAACATGGCTACCTGATTGTCCGTGTGGACAAGGACTGTCTTGTGGCTGAGCAGGGTGTGGAAAACTCGTAGAGCAAGGAAGATTGCTCTGAGTTCCAAGAGATTGATATGTAGACAAGTCTCCTGTGGGGACCAGATGCCCTGGGTGGAGAGGTCCTGAAGATGAGCTCCCCAGCCCATTGGAGAAGCATCTGTTGTAAGAGTTGCCTGGGGTGGAGGCTGTTGAAAAGGACACCCCAGCAACAGGTTCTGAGGGGACTTCCACCACTGGAGGGACAAAATGAGGTGACTTGTGTTTGCTATTTTGTCTGACAGGCAGCCTAATGCCTGGGTCCATTGGGTGGATAAAGTCCACTGAGCTGCTCTCATGTGAAGGCAAGCATATGGTACCACATGAACGGTGGATGCCATGTGGCCTAGCAACTGTAACATTTCTCGAGCAGTTAGAAGGGGTTTTGACTCTGCTTGAAAAGTTAACTGCATCAAGCGAAGGCAATGGGCCTGGGGAAGATAGGCCCTTGCCCTTGTGGTATCCAGTAGCGCCCCTATAAATTCCAGGGACTGAGTAGGGATCAAATTGGATTTTGGGATGTTTATTACCAGCCCTAAATATTGAAGGATACGCATTGTGCAGGTTAGAGCAGTCTTGGCCTCTGATTGAGTGGGAGCTCGAATGAGCCAGTCGTCCAGATAAGGGAAGACAAATATTCCCAGGGTGCGCAGAAAAGCAGCAACCACTGCCATGCATTTCGTGAACACCCTTGGTGCAGAGGCCAGGCCAAAGGGGAGCACTCTCTATTGATAGTGCTTCTCCTGGAAAAGGAACCGAAGGAACTTTCTGTGAGTTGGATGGATGAGAACATGAGTGTACGCATCCTTGAGATCTAGAGAACAAAGCCAATCCTGACTGTGAAGGTATGGCAGCAGAGTTCCTAGAGAAACCATCTTGAATTTCTCTTTGACTAGGAATCTGTTCAACTCTCTGAGATCTAAAATGGGTCTGAAGCCCCCTGTTTTCTTTGGGATAAGAAAATAGGGGGAGTAGAACCCCGTGCCCTGTTGTTGAGAAGGCATTTCCTCTATTGCCCCCTGGGCTAGAAGAGTGGCAACCTCCTGCTCTAACAGGCTGAGGAGGGAGGTTGGAGAATTGAACTGGTGCACTCTTGTGAGAGGGGGCAAGCTGGAAAAATGAAGTTTGTACCCCTCTCTTATGATGGAGAGTGTCCAATGCTCTGCTGTGATTTGCCCCCATCTGGGAGCAAAGTGACATAACCTTCCTGGGATGGTGGAGGGCTCTGGTCCTTCTAGAGCCAGGAAGGCTAAGTTCTCTAGCAGAGAGTCAAAGGCCCTGAGGGGGCTGAGATTGCTGGGCTGGAGCAGGCCTCGCAGCCTTTGCCTTGGTCTGTTTGGAGGATTGCTGACGTTTGGAAGGAAACTGAGCTGCAGAAGATGCTCTCTGACTATAAGCAGGATAGGATCTTCCCTTTTTAGAAAAAGGTGTTTTCTTGAAAAACCTTTTCTTAGCAGGAGCAGCAGCAGATTTGGATAGTCTATCCAAAGCAGAATTTTCAGCATCCATTTGATTGGCTTTTGCTTGCCAATCTTTACCAAACAGATTCTCACCTGTACAAGGGATATTTCCCAATTCATCTTGGACCCAGGTCTCCAAATCAGATGCTTGAAGCCAAGCAATCCTACGTGCACCTATAGCTATAGCTGAGGCTCTGCTTATGCATTCAAAGGAGTCGAAAGCTGCACGGTTGGAGAATTTGGAGATATCCTGGGCATGTTTGAGCCCAGAGAGAAATTCTGGCCTTTTACTGTCTGACATAAAATGACTTAAAGTCAGCAAATGGTCAGTGACTTCTTTTAAGAACATTCCCATGTAGAGACTATAAGAATTAATTCTCGCAGCAAGCATGGAAGCTTGGAAGACTCTTCTACCAAAAGCATCCAGGGTTCTACATTCACGTCCTGGAGGATTAGAGGCATGTCTTTTGGCACTTCTAATCTTTCTCATTGCAGACTCAACCACAATAGAGTGGTGAGGAAGCTGAGTTTTATGGAAACCAGGACAAGGAGGGACACGATACATGGTGTCCAACCTGCGAGAATGAGGAGAGGTGGATAGAGGTGCTTCCACATCCTTAACAGGAGATCATACAGAATCTCATGAAAAGGCAAGGTAGCTGCCTCTTTAGGAGTTTTAGGATATTATAGAATATCTAACTCCTTAGCTCTAGGCTCTGACTCTGGGGCTACTATAATAGAGAGGCCCCGAGCCACCTCTCTGATAAAGTCTTGAAAAGACAAGTCCTCTGGAAGAGACATCCTTCGTTTAGGAGAGGACTCCTCCTGTGGAAGAAGCATCGCTGCATCGACAGACTCTTGCAAAGCCCGATACCTGTACTGACCGGGATCGGTATTGGGAATCATCGGTACCGGGGTATCGGTACCAGAGGGCTGCAGAGGGCAGAGTACCGTCACAGCTGACACCGATGCCGATGTCGATGCCACCGGTACCGGAATTGGTGCCGATGGCAATACCGGAGCCGGTACCAGCAGAGTAGTCTGTTGCAGTACCATGGGCGTCGATGCCACAAGGAAAGCCGCCAGACTGCGTTCGATGGACAGAATCCTCTGATCCATCGACGCCGCCAATGCCTGGAAGTCGGTACCGGTGGAAGCCACCGGTACCCCAGAGCATGGCACCAGGAGATCTGTTGAGGCCATGCCA
This sequence comes from Ichthyophis bannanicus, assembly GCA_033557465.1. Lineage (NCBI taxonomy): Eukaryota > Metazoa > Chordata > Amphibia > Gymnophiona > Ichthyophiidae > Ichthyophis > Ichthyophis bannanicus. The sequence goes on from CM066038.1 coordinate 328,102,871, forward strand.
TCTAGATCATCCTGAAACCCCGATGATGATGCTTTAGAAGCCGAAGCCTCCCGCCGGGGTAATTTTGCCGGTGCAGAATCCTCGAGGGCAAGGCCAGGGGCATCTCGATGCTTAGAAGGAGATTTGCCCTTCGAGGACCGGCTGGATTTATGTTTAGTTACCTGAGATCCATGTGAGGAAGAAGCAGCCCTGGAAGACGTCGATGCCACCGAAGCTGCATCAGAGGGAAACAGGGTACTGAGCTTGGCAGCTCGGTTCTGTCGACCTCTCTTAGACATCATGGAACAGGACACACAATCTTTAATGGAATGGTCAGGGCCTAAACACTTGAGACACCAGTCATGGGTGTCGGTGACGGAGATAGTACCGCCACATTTTGTGCACTTCTTAAATCCTGAGGCAGGCTTTTCCATATTTAAGGAAAAGGGTTTTGTGCCTAAGGCCCAAAACTGAAGTACACCTGAAGGAAAATAAATGGAAAAAAGGTCTTTTTTTTAAGAAAAGAATAAGAACCGGCGGTACTGGTAAAGCGTCGAGGAAGGCAGACGCGACAGAAAAGAAATAAAGAAAAAATAAGGAAATTCTTCTGCGGTGACAGGAACACGACCTGCTGGCTCCGCGGAAAAAGAACAACTGAGGAGAGACAGTTGGAAAGGTGGGAAGGCAGCACGCAGGCGCTGTGGGATGCTCCCAAAAGCTTTCTGATTGGACGCTGGGGAGCGTTCCCGCGCAGGCTCCGTCGGTACCGACGTACCCATATGTGAAGACTCATTCCTGCTTGTTCCTGGAGATAGTAGTGCGATCCCTGTGGTAAAAAAAACTTGTAGCTGAAGAGTCTGAAAGAGTTGTGGGCCATTGGACTCAATTCCAGGAAGTGATACTCCCCCAATGATAGCCTGGTATTCTGTAGAAGTCTGGGACGGAGGGTAAGAGATGAGTTTAAGTCCCAAAGAGGTGCTGGAGTACAGCCTCACTAATGCGGCGAGCTGAAGTGAGGGCAATGAGAAAAATGACCTTCCAGGATAGAAACTTCAGTGAAGTGGTGGCTAAAGGTTCAAAAGGAGGCTTTAGAAGTTGAGGCAGAACCACACTCAGATCCCAGGCCACCGGAGGTGGCTTAATGGACGACTTGGACATCAGAAGCCCTGCATGAAGCGTGCTACTAAGGGGTGTGATGAGATAGGCTGTCCATCCAGTGGTCTGTGAGAGGCCATGATGGCACTAAGGTGAACTCTCACTAAGCTAGTTTTAAGACTTACCATGGATAAGTGGAGGAGATATTGTAGAAGTGATTCCACCAAGCAGGAAAATGGGTCCAAGCCCTTTGGGGAGCACCAAAGGGCAAATTTATGCCATTTAAATGCATAAGATCACCTGGTGGAATCTTTACGTGATGCAAGGAGGGCATATTTGACTGCCTATGGTAGGTCAAGGTCGGCGAACCCTAGCCTTTCAGCAGCCATGCTGTCAAGCATAGGGAGTGGAGGATGGGATGGAGGAGCATCCCATGGTCCTGAGAGAGGAGGAGGTTGGGCGCACATCCCAGGTTGAGTGGCTGAGTTTGCACCAGGTGATGAAGCAGAGGAAGCCATGATTGACAGGGCCAAAAGGGAGCTATTGGAATCATCGAGCCCTTGTCGGCCTGTAGCTTGAACAGCGTCTTGGGTATCAAGGGAATGGGTGGGTATGCATAGAGCAGTTCCTGTCCCCGGTGGAGAAGGAAGGCATCCAGGGCCTGTCGATGCAGCTATGGAACTCTGGAGCAGAACAGCGGAAGTTGTATGTTCTGTGGAGTAGCAAAAAGATCTATGAGTGGGGTTCCCAACAACGGAAAGATCCGAGCAGCCGACTCCCGAAGCAAGATACATTCATGTGGATGATGGATATGGCTTAGTCTGTCTGCTAGGACACTGAGTTCGCCTGGGAAGTACATTGCTTTGAGGTGAATGTGGTGAAAGATGGCAAAGGACCATAGGCAAATCGCTTCTTCACAGAGGCGATCGGATCCCATTCCCCCCTATTTGTTCATGTAGAACATGGCAACTTGGTTGTTTGACCCGACTAGAACAGGTTGCCCCAAACGTAGGGGTTGAAAAACCTGAAGAGCATTTGTCAGTGCCCATAGTTCTAGCAGGTTAATCTGCAGGGCAGATTCCTGTGGAGTTCACAGTCCCTGTGTGGTCAGGTGATTCAGATGTGCCCTCCAACCCAGCTTGGAAGCATCCATCGTCAGGGTGCATCGAGGTGGTGGCATCTGAAAAGGTGACCCGATAAGTAGGTTTTGTGGGGAACACCACCACTGAAGGGACTCGATCAGTTGAGGAGTGATGTGGATCTTGTCTCCGACACACCCCTTCGCTTACATCTACTAAGAAAGTCCATCGCGCTTGTCGCATGTGTAATCAAGCATAGGGGTTGACATGGACCATGGAGGCCATGTGTCCTAATAGTCGCAGCATCTTTAGCATAGTTACTCACCTGCAACAAGTGTTCTCCAGGGACAGCAGGAATCAGTCATCACATATGGACCATGTCGGTGCGATGGGAGCCTTTGGGAGATGCCAACATGCATGTGTGGTCCCCTTCCCACCCAAGGGTGCCATCTTACTCAGTCAGATGACATATCTAGAGTGGACAAAAGAAAATGGCAAAATACAGCAACTCCAAGGGGAGGAGGGAGGGTTGTGAGGACTGATTCCTGCTGTCCCCGGAGTATACCTGTTACAGGTGAGTAACTACGCTTTCTCCAGGAACAAGCAGGAAGTCAGTCCTCACATATGGGACTCCTTACTACAGGCTACTGGGAACCTGCAGAAAACACGTCCCAGCCATGAGCAGCCGCAAGTGAGTCTGAGGAGAGACTCTAAGGGCCCCAGAGTCTAGGGAGAGCCATCACTCCAGTAACCTGAACACAGAAGGGTCGGAGGGTAGGAGTTGCTTAGACATCAAAGAGATTACCTACGGCCTGGCCTAAGATGCTGTCTCGTTGGGACTCCCTCTCCAGGCAGTAGTGAGCTGCAAAGGTGTGGATTGAAGACCAGGTGGCAGCAGAGCAGATGTCTGCCATAGGGTCAGAGCACAAGCTTGCAACTGAGGTCGCCATAGCCCTGACGTTGTATGCCATGACCCAGCGTTCCAATGAGAGCCCAGTCTGATCATGGGCGAGGGTGATACAGTCTGCCACCCAGATGTACAGGGTCTGCTTGGTAACAGCCTCCCCCAGGCGTTTGGGGTCATATGAAACAAAAAGCTCTGAGGCTTTGTAGTGGCCCAGGGTACGTTGCAGGTAGAAGGCAGGGCCCTCTTACAATCTAGAGTGTGGAGAACGGCCATCACTTTGTTGGCATGGGACCATGGGAAGAAGGTGGGGAGCACCACCTCCTGATTGAGGTGCAGCGCGGATACCACCTTCGGAAGGAATTTAGGATGGGTGTGAAGCACAACACTGTTCTTGTAGAATCTGGTGTAGGGTGACTCGGCCACCAAGGCCTGAAGCTCGCTGACTCTGTGGGCAGAGATGAGCACTACCAGGAAGACAATTTTTCTTGAGAAGTAATGCATATGGAAGGTAGCCAGAGGCTCAAATGGTAGCTTGGTGAGTTGCGTCAAGACCACATTGAGGTCCCATTCCACCAGGCAGATGGAAGGCTTAGAGAGCAGAAGGCCCCATGTGAACCAAGTAACGAGGGGCTGAGCAGAGAGAGTTTTACCCTTCATAGCATGATGATGCACCGAGAATGCACTCAGGTGCACTCTGGACTTGAGTTGCGAGAGGTGAAGCAAGTACTACTGTACAGTGCGCACATGGCAAGAGAGTGGGTCCATCCATTGCTCTGCACACCACAATGAGAATCTGCACCACTTGAAGGCATAGGCCCATCTCGTGGAAGTTTTACGACAGGCCAGGACGACTTCCTCCACCTTCCTTGGGAGTTTGAAGGGTTGCCCATTCAGCAGCCATGTTGTTAACGTCAAGGACCCCAGGTTGGGGTGGAGAAGAGAGCCCTCCTTCTGCGTAAATAGCCCCAGGGTGTTTCCCAGAGGGACTGGGAGCTCCATCGAGAGGTGGAACAACAAGGGGAACCAAGGTTTCTTGGGCCACTGTGGGGCCACCAGGATCATGGAAGCTTTGTCCCGCAAGACCTTGAAGAGGGTCTGGATGATTAGTGGCGTGGGAGGGAAGACATACAGGAGGCCCTCTGACTACGAGATAAGGAAGTCGTCCACTGCTACCTGGGATGGGTGAGGTTGGCAACAGCAGAAGCGGGGCAGCCGAGCATTGGTCAGGCTGACAAAGAGGTCCAGACTTGGGGTGCCCCAGAGTCGCTGTGTTACTCTAGTCGCTATTCATGCGGCTGTAAGATCCCGCGCAGTCTGTCTGCTAGGGTATTTTCCTGGCCGGGAAGGTACAGCACCCCAAGGAGCATTCCTTGACTGATTGCGTATGAGCAGAGGGCTACTGCCTCCTGGCAAAGGCAGTAAGACCCTGTGCCCCCTTGCTTGTTCATGAAGAACATCGCAGCCTGGTTGTCCATTTTGATCAGCACCAACTGGTGCTGCAGGTGGTGGTGAAAGGTCCTGATCACAAAAAAAATGTCCGTGAGCTCCAGCAAGTTGATCTGCTGCTGTTTCTCCACTAGGACCAGTAGCCCTGCATGCAGAGTTCCTCACAATGGGCACAAGCCCATAAGGACGTGTACATAGTAAGGACTCTCTGGGGACTGAGGGACTGGAAGGGCATGCCCTCCTGCAGGTGCTGTGTGGCCTGCCACCAGTCGAGTGACTCCACTTGCTTGCGGGACACTAAGACTTTGTCCCAGAGCCTGTCTGTGGCTTATATCCACTGGGAGCGGAGGCACCACTGGGCTGCCCACATGTGAAGCTGGCGCTGGGAACCACATGGACTGTGGATGCCATGTGGCCCAGAAGGTGAAGCATGGACCATGTCGACACTGTGTGGCAGTTTTCATCTCAGTGGCTAGGGCCACGAGGCGACCTGCCCTGTCTAATGGGAGAAAAGCTTTGGCCTGATGAGTGTCCAGTTGAGGCCCTATGAACTCCAAGCCCTGTGTTGGAGTGAGTTGGGACTTGAGGTGGTTTATCACGAACCCCAGATACTGTAGGACACTGATGGTGCGGGCCGTGGCCTGTTGCACCTCGGTGGCAGTGTCTCCCTTTACGAGCCATCCAGAAATAGGAAGACGAAAGCCCCTTGGAGACGGAGGAAGGCAGCCACAAACTGCCAAGCATTTGGTGAAGACTCTTGGTGCGGAGGCTAGACCGAAGGCTAGTACTCTGTACTGGTAGTGGTCGCCCCCGACCATAAACCTTAGGTACTGCCTGTGGTTGGGATGAATGAGAATGTGTGTATAAGCATCCTTTAGGTCTAAGGAGCATAACCAATCTCTCTGCTAGAGGTATGGCAGCAATGTTCCAAGAGAGAGTATCTTGAACTTCTCCCGCACCGGGATCTTGTTCAGTTTTTGGAAGTCTAGGATAGGCCTTAGGCCCCCTGTTTTTTTGGGATCAGAAAGTTCCGGAAGTAGAGCCCCTTGCCCTTGAAGTGATGGGGTACTGGTTCTACGGCTCTGTCCATGAGGAGGCCTGCGAGTTCCTGTAATAGCAGGGCCTGGTGCAGGAGAGTCCGAGAGGGCTCTCCTAGAAAGAAAGGGGGAGGAATCTGGTCCAGGTGAAGGAAATAGCCTTCTATGACTACTTGGAGTGCTCAAGCATCGGTGGTAATAGCAGGCCACCAATGGGCAAAGTGTACCAGATGCCCCCCTGTTGGTAGATGCTCCTCTGAAGGTGGAGAGGCTATGCTCAGGGAGTCAAAAACAAATGAGCCGGGGTCTGGGGCTTGGAGCCCTTAGACTTGTGAGTGCCCTGGCCCGCTCCCTTGCTCTGGTGACCTTGCTGTAGGGTCTGGGGAGCCTGATAGTGCGGATAGCCTCGGTAAGGTTGACCCTTTCTCTAGAATGGGGGCCTCTTCCCCGGTGGTTTCTTCTTAAGAAGGGTGGAGGTCTTCCTGGATAGCAGAGTTCTCGTGAGGTACTCTGTCTCGATCTTCACTGCCTTCTCCTCCATCGGCTTGTCGAATAGATTTTCACCAAGACAGGAGACATCAAGGAGCTTCTCTTGGACCCACTGCTCAAGGTCTGATACCTGGAGCTAGGCCTGGCATTGAGTGCCGATACCCATGGCAGCTACTCTCGCATTTGACTCAAAGCCATCGTAGGCAGCTCAAGACATATACTTCGAGCACTCCCCGATGCACTTCGTGAGGGTTTGGAACTTCTGGAGGTTATCCCTTCCAAGGCCTGCTGAGAAACCTGTGAGTTCCTTTATCAGGTCCCGAAGGTACATGCCGGTATACAGCTGGTAGGCTTGTATTCAGCAGGCCAACATCGAGCCCTGGTAGCACTTGTGGCCTAGGGCATCGAGGGTGTGGGACTTCCTACCCAGGGGCATGAAGGAGTGTGTCTTCTGGCTCTCCTGCCAGTGCATAGTCGATTCCACCACCATGGACATATGTGGCAGTTGCAACTTACGGAAGCCAGGGCCCTGTTGAACTCGGTACACGATGTCCAGGCACTGGTTAACTATGGGTACCGGCACCGGTGTCTTCCACATGCGAAGGAGGAGCTGCTCAAGGATGGTGGGAACAGGAACCATCAGGGCCTCCTTGGGTAGGGCCTCCTATTGGAAGATTTTGAGTTCCTCCATACAAGGGTCTTCCTCCGACTTGGTGTTGAAGAACAAAGCCTTCGACATATCCCAGACAAACTTGGAGAATGATGTGTCCTTGGGTAGAGACAGACGCTGTGACATTGGGGGGAGACCGGTCCGATGGGAGGTTGCGGTGCTTCCCCGTCTCCGGGGATGGCTTGTCCTCAGACTCCCAGTTGGAGTAGTCAAAGGAGGACTTGGTGGCCAACCAGGCCTGTGGTGCAGGACCTGGGTTGGGGACCCAGCGGCGACTAGTGGCCGGAGCCATGAGCGCTCACTGGGGAGGATCAAGACCCTCGCTGAGGATCAACTCAAGGCTTTGGGCTCACAAGGATTGGCTCGGCAATCAGGAGAGTCCTTAGTGACGAGGTCCCCACGGTCTCGCGGATGCACTGGCAGTGCTGGGTATTGGTGCCTGCTGCATGGTGAGGAAGGCAGTGAGACTATGCTCCAGCACCATTATCCTGGTTTCCCACTCAGGAGGTGCAGCCTTCGATGTGGATACCAGGGTCACTGGGTCCAGAATCGATGAGGAAAGGACGTCCTCGATGAGACAGGCCTTGGGGGTCCAGGACCTGTCGCCGGAAGATTACACCTCCATTTGGGGAACTTTAGCTGGCCGCTCCCGCTCCAATTCGAGTTCCCTCTGCGGAGTGCAGGATGTGGGATTTTCTCAGTGTGTCCGAGTTCTGGGATGAGGTCCTCAAGGATTTCTTCTTCTTTTTGTGTTCCCGCTCTGAGGAACCCTTGTCAGAGTGCCCACAGTCCTGGTCGGGCACTGTGGGGACATTGCGTGACTATGACCCATGCGGGGCCTTGGATTGTGAGGCTACTGGAGATACCGGGGTAGAGAATGACCTGTGGAAGGTATCGTTCTGCTTCTGACAATGATGCTGGATGATGTTTGCGGGCATCTTCTTATAGAAGGAGCAGACCTCTGGGTTGTAGCCAGCACCTAGACACCGGAGGCAGCAATCGTGTGTAGTGGTAAGAGACATATTTTTAAGACATTGATCACACTTTTTGAACCTGCTGGCCATTGGTGGAAAAAGTACTCCAGTGAGGTTGAAGACCCTCGGAGCGGCCAGCGGATGGAAAAAAGCATGAATCGCACCCTGGAAGAGAACTTATAAGGTTCTGGGATGCGATGCTGGGGCAAGCGTACTCAGAGGCGGGAAAGGGACCGGTCGCAACTAGATAAAAACAGTTTTTTCACACAATTTAATCAACTTTTTTCCAGGGAAAAGAAGATCTTTTGGGCTCCACGGAAAAAAGGAGACTGAGTAAGATGGCACCCTTGGGCGTGAAGGGGACCATACATGTGTGGTGGCATCTCCAAAAAGGCCTTCTTTGAAAGCTGGTGGAATGCTTCTTTGAGGGCTTTGTCGGTGCCGACATCACTCATATGGGAGGACTGACTTCCTGCTTGATCTTGGAGAATGAGCTGTTACTCGGCTTTGCTTCTGTACCCTGTTTGCCAGCTCGATGAGGTGGGCACAGCGATTCTGTGGGAGGAAAGCCTGTTGAGAGTCTAAGAGTGCTCCTGAAACATGAAGCGCAAACACTGTCTGTACAAGGGATGCACTTGTACATCTCTTTTAGGTCTAGAGAACATAGCCAATCATGTCTCTGGGGGTATGGCAGAAGAGTTCCTAGGGAAATCATTTTCAATTTCTCTCAGACCATGAACTTGTTTTGGTCTCTGAGATCCAAGATGGGCCAGAATCCTCCTGTTTACTTTGGAATAAGAAAATATAGAGAGTAGAAGCCCATCTTTTCTTGAGGAGGAAGAACTCTATCTATAGCATCCTGGGACAACAGGGTGGTCACCTCTTTTTTAAAGAGAGTGCTTTGAAGGGGATGTGTGGTATATTCCCCTGTGAAGCTGGTATTGGGCAAGTTTTCGAAGTGAAGCCGATAACCTCTTTGGACAATCTGGAGTGTCCATTGTTCTGATGTTATGAGGTGCCATCTGTGGGTATAGTGACAAAGTTTGTCTGCTTTGTGGAGGGGCAGGGGGCCCTCCAAGGGAAGATTAGCAATGCTCTCTAGGAAGGAGTCAAAAACCAGGTGCAGGTTGTGCCTGTGCAGCTGTTTGAGACTTAGGAGCCTTGGGCTTCTTAGGATGGTGAGGGCCTTGCTGCCCCTGCTGAGGATGCCAAGGTTGACAGGCAGCAGAAGGCGGGTAAGAAGGATAGTATCTCTTCTTTTTAAACTAGAAAGATTTCTTGGGAAGGGCCTTCCTCTTGGATGGGTCAGCTATTTTCCTGGAAAGCACAGTTACTTACCTGTAACAGGTGATCTCTGGGAACAGCAGGAATTAGTCCTCACATATGGGTACGTCGGAACCGACGGAGCCTGCGCGGGAAAGCTCCCCAGCTTCCCAGAAAGGAAGCTTTTGGGGCCTCCCACTGCACATGCGCGCTGCCTTCCCGCCTTCCTGACCAGCTCTCCTCAGTTCGAGTTTATAGCTGAGACAATAGAGAGAGGAAAGGAAGATAGATAGAAGATACAACTCCTAGGGGAGGTGGGTGGGTTGTGAGGACTAATTCCTGCTGTTCCCAGAGATCACCTGTTACAGGTAAGTAACTGTGCTATCTCCAGGAACAAGCAGGAATAAGTCCTCACATATGGGGACTCCCTAGCTAAGATGCCTGGGAGATCCCCTTCCAAGGGTTCGCCATCTTCGTATGGATCTCAGGCATCCATCCTGGGAAGGTGGGCAGGAGTTGTTCAAGTATGGAACAGGTGTTTGAGGACAGCCTGACCAAACAAGGCATCCCGGCGGGAGTCCTTGTCCAAAAAGTAATGGGCTGTGAAGGTATGAACCGAGGCCCAGGTGGCGGCTCGACAGATCTGATCTATGGATACAGAGTGAAGATGAGCCATAGAAGTGGCCATGGCTCTCACATTGTGAGCTGTGACATGGCCTTCCAGAGAAATGTTTTTACTCTGGTAAGCAAAGGAAATACACTGAGCAATCCAATTGGAAAGTGTACGTTTGGAGACTGGAAGTCCCAAATGAGAAGGATCAAAAGCCACAAAAAGTTGGGAAGACTTTCGATGTGGCTGAGTCCTGTTGAGGTAAAAGGCAAGAGCTCTTTTACAATCTAGAGTATGAAGGTTCCTCTCTGCACTGGATGCATGAGGAGCCGGAAAAAAGACAGGTAGATATACCTCTTGATTAAGATGAAAAGGCGAGACCACTTTGGGCATAAAGTGGGGATTCGTCATGAGGACCACCTTATCATGATGAAACCTAGTATAAGGTGGATGAGCCACTAAGGCCTGTAGTTCACTGATGCGGCGAGCCGAAGTGACTGCAATAAGGAAAAGGACCTTCCAGGAAAGAAATTTCAAGGAGGTAGAAACCAACGGTTCAAAAGGTGGCTTCATAAGCTGACCTAGAACTAGGTTCAAATCCCATGCTACCGGAGGAGGTCGGATGGGAGGCTTAGTTAGAGTCAGGCCTCTCATGAACCTTGCAATAAGAGGATGAGAGGAGACAGGTTGTCCATTTATAGGTTTTAAGGATGCTGCAATAGCACTTAAATGGACTCTGACTGAATTCGTCTTAAGGCCTGCATTAGAAAGATGCAGGAGATAGTCTAGTAGAGAATTCAAGGGAAGTGCTAGAGGGTCAAGACCCTGTTGAGCACACCAAATGGAAAAGCGTTTCCATTTGAAAGCATAGGAACGCCTCGTGGAGGGTTTCCTAGAGGCATGAAGGATATCTTGCACTGGTTGAGAAAGATTGAAGTCATCAAGGCTTAGGCCTTCAGTAACCAAGCTCTGAGGTATAGGGACTTGGGGTTTGGATGCCACAAAGTCCCCTCCTCCTGAGACAGAAGGTCTGGCGCAGCTCCCAGGTCCAGGGAGGGTCCCTGGGAAAGATGCAGAAGTAGAGGGAACCACACTTGGCGTGGCCAGCGTGGAGCTATGAGGATCATCGATCCGTGATCCCTCTGGAGTTTGAACAGAGTCTTGGGAATCAAAGGAATGAGTGGAAAGGCATATAGGAAGTCCTGACCCCAATGCAGGAGAAAGGCATCGTAGGCCTGAGCTCCCTGACACGGAGTCCTGGAACAGAACCGGGGAAGTTTGGCATTGCACGGACTTGCAAAAAGGTCTATGTCCGGGGTTCCCCATTCCTGAAAGATTCTGCGTATCTGGTCCATATGTAGGGACCATTCGTGTGGAAGCAGAACTCGACTGAGTCTGTCTGCCCGAGAGTTTTGAACCCCTGGAAGATACACTGCCAGAAGATGAATTTGATGCTCTCTGGCGAAGGCCCATAATCTGAGAGCTTCGTTGCAAAGCGACAGAGAGCCTGTCCCTCCTTGTTTGTTTACGTAGAACATGGCCCACCTGATTGTCTGTTTGAACTAGGACGGTCAGGTTGACAAGGAGGGTATGGAAGACTTTGAGGGCAAAGAAGATTGCTCGCAGTTCCAGGAGGTTGATGTGAAGGGTGGTCTCCTGTGGAGACCAAGAACCCTGAGTGGAGAGGTGTTGTAGATGGGCTCCCCACCCTGTTTGGGAGGCATCTGTTGTGAGGGTTGCTTGGGGCAACAAAGGTTGGAAGGGGGCCCCCAACAACAGATTCTTGGTGGATATCCACCATTGGAGGGACCAAAACAGACGCTTTGAGGTGAGTATTTGGTCGGAGAGCGCTCCTGATGCTTGAGTCCACTGGGTGGCCAAGGTCCATTGAGCTGCTCTCATATGAAGACGAGCATAGGGCACCACGTGTACCGTGGAGGCCATGTGGCCCAGAAGTCGCAGCATTTCTCTGGCTGTCAAGTGACTGCTGGACTGAGCTTGGGAGGCCAAGCACACCAGACGTTGGCCCCGGACTTGAGTTAGGTAGGCCCTTGCAGTGGTGGTGTCCAACTGGGCCCCTATGAATTCCAGAGACTGAGTAGGGATGAGTTGAGACTTGGGAAGGTTTACCACCAGTCCCAGATACTGCAGAATGTGCCTTGTGCGGTCCAGGGAAATCTGGGCCTCTGACTGAGATGGAGCTCGGATGAGCCAGTCGTCCAGATATGGGAATACAAAAATTCCCAGACCTCTTAGAAATGCGGCTACAACTGCCATGCATTTGGTGAATACTCTCGGAGCAGAGGCTAGACCGAAGGGAAGTACTCTGTACTGGAAATGTTTTCCCTGGAACAGAAATCATAGATATTTTCTGTGGGATGGGTGGATGAGTATATGTGTGTACGCATCCTTGAGATCTAGAGAACAAAGCCAATCCTGACTCTGAAGGTATGGAAGGAGAATGCCCAGAGAAAGCATTTTGAATTTCTCCTTGTATAGAAATTTGTTCAATTCTCTCAGATCTAGGATAGGTCTGAATCCCCCTGTCTTCTTTGGTATGAGAAAATAAGGTGAGTAGAAACCTGTCCCTTGTTGGAGAAGAGGAACCTCTTCTATTGCCCTTTGGGCAAGGAGGGAAGAGACTTCCTGACCCAACAGGGCCAGGAGAGATGGGGGAGAATTGAAGTGCCTCACCATGGTATGTGGAGGAAGGTTGGAAAAATGAAGTTTGTAGCCCTCTCTGATGATAGAGAGGGTCCAGTGCTCTGATGTAATTTGCCCCCATCTGGGAGCAAAGTGAGCTAACCTTCCGGGAATGGTGAGGGGCTCTGGTTGTTCTAGAGCCAGAAATGTTAAGTTCTCTAGGGGCAAGTCAAAACCCCTGAGGGGGTTGAGCCTGCTGAGGAGTGGCAGACGCTGCAGGCTTTGACCTTGCCTGTTTAGGTTGCTGACGTTTAGCAGCAAAGCGAGGCTGAGAAGATTGTTGGCCAGTATTTGTGGAAAATCTGGCCTTCTTGTAGTAAGGCCTCTTGAAAGACTTTTTCTTGGCAGGAGTAGAGGTAGACTTAGAAAGTCTATCTAATGTAGCATTTTCTGCGTCCATTTGAGTGGCTTTAATTTGCCAGTCTTTACCAAATAAGTTCTCACCTGTACAGGGCAGATTCCGTAAGCCATCCAGGACCCAGGGTTCTAGGTCAGAGGCCTGGAGCCAAGCAAGTCGTCGGGCTGCCCGAAGCTCTACCGGCACCTTCAAAGGAATCAAAGGCTGCTCTGTTGGAGAACTTAGAAACATCTAGAAGCTGTTTCACCAGAGAAATGAACTCCTCCTTTCTATCCTCAGGGATAAAGGGGGCAAAATGCCGCACCTTTAGGGCAAGTTCCCTTAGAAACATGCCCATATACAGACTATATGAATTAATCCTGGCTATAAGCATACTAGCCTGGAAGATTTTCCTACCAAAAGAGTCTAGGGTCTTACATTTCCGCCCTGGAGGGGTAGAAGAGTGCCTTTTGGTACTCTTAATCTTTTTCAGCGCAGACTTCACCACAATGGAATGGTGAGGCAGCTGAGGTTTTTGAAAACCAGGAGAAGGAGGGACCCGGGTACATGGTGTCCAACCTACGAGAATGAGGAGACAACGTTAGAGGAGCCTCCCATAAGTCCATCAAGTGTTCTTGAAGGATTTCATGGATAGGCAGGGTGACTGCCTCTTTAGGAACCTTAGGGTATCCTAAAATATCCAATTTCTTTGATCTAGGTTCTTTTTCAGAGGATGTGGTAATAGAAAGTCCTTTAGCTACTTCTATAATGAAGTCTTGAAAGGACAAATCCTCTGGTGGAGACATTCTCCTCTTTGGGGAAGGAGGCTCTTCAGGAAGAACTAGAGACAGCTCATCAGAGTCATCAGAGGAGTCAAAATCCTCAGAAGAATCAGAGAATCCTCTATTTGCTTCCAACGCACGATATGCATACCGATCGGTATCGACATCGGGCGTACCGGGTATGGGATCGGTATCGGGTGAAAACCCGGATCCGGCATGCGGAACCGATCTGCGTTTGGAAGACGATGGTCTCGGTTCCGGTATGGAAGACAGTACCGGAACCAGACCCGGAACCGCTAGATGCGGTACCGAGGGCGTCGCAGCTTTAATGAAAGCCAGAATGGCCTGCTGCATGGTCTGGACAGTATTGCCCATAGACGCCACTGCTGCCTGGATGTCGGTACCGGCATGGGCTGGTACCCCAGAGCAGTCTAACAGGTGATCAGTCGAGGCCGTGCCATCGATGTCAACCTGTAACTCCATAGATGGTGCTTTGGAAGCCAGAGCTTCCCGCCGGGGTTGTTTGGCTGGGGCAGGGTCCTCTGACTCAAGATTGAGGGCCTCTCGATACTTTGAAGGAGATATGCCTTTTGAGGACCTGCCCGAAGAAGGTTTGGTTACCTGAGATCCATCCGGAGAGGAAGACCTGGATGACTGTGATGCTGGATTATCTGAAGCAAACAGCACATGGAATTTGTTGGCCCGGTTCTGCAAACCACGTTTAGACATCTGGGAGCAGGATGGGCAGTCCGGAATGGAGTGGTCAGGCCCCAAACATTTAAGACACCAGTCATGGGTGTCTGTAACAGAAATAACAGCACTACACTTGGTACACTTCTTGAAACCAGGGGCAGGTTTCTCCATGAGGAGAATTTGTGTAGGCCTGAGGCCTAACCGAAGTCACCAAGTTGTGCTAAATAAAAGTTTTTGGGGTTTTTTTTGAAGAAAAGAAAAGAGAGACCGGCGGTACCAGTTTCGGTATGGGGAAGGCAGGTACGCGGTCTAAAGAAACAAACTAAAATAAGAATTTCTTCAGCGGTGACAGGAACACGACCTGCTGGCTCCGCGGAAAAAGAGAAACTGAGGAGAGCTGGTCAGGAAGGCGGGAAGGCAGCGCGCATGTGCAGTGGGAGGCCCCAAAAGCTTCCTTTCTGGGAAGCTGGGGAGCTTTCCCGCGCAGGCTCCGTCGGTTCCGACGTACCCATATGTGAGGACTTATTCCTGCTTGTTCCTGGAGATAGGCTTTATAGGACGAGATAGAGTAGTTACTCACCTGTAACAGGTGTTCTCCAGGAGCAGCAGGAATCAATCCTCACATATGGGTGTCATCGGCGCCGATGAAGCCCCAGCTTTCCATGAAAGCCTTTGGGAATGCTGGCACGCATGCGCGGTTCCCTTCCCGCCTAAAGGTGCCATCTTACCTCAGTCAAATGACATAGCTAAGAACACACAAAAATGTAAAAACACAAACTATGTACAACTGCAACTCCAAGGGGAGGAGGGAGGGTTGTGAGGACTGATTACTGCTGCTCCTGGAGAACACCTGTTACAGGTGAGTAACTACTCTTTCTCCAGGACCAAGCAGGAAGTCAGTCCTCACATATGGGTGACTCCCTAGCTCTGGGCTACCGAGTAACCCAGGCTGAACAAGAGAACTCCCTCTAGTCCCAGCAGCAAAGAAAGGTTTTTCAAGGACACAACCTCCACCGGTAGCCCAACAGAGGGCAGGAGGGCAGGAGTTGCCTAAACCTCAAAGAGATTCCGGAGTACTGCTTGGCCAAAAGTATTGTCCCTACGGGACTCCCTTTCCAGACAGTAGTGGGTTGTAAAAGTCTGGCTTGAAGACCAAGTTGCAGACCTGCAGATGTCTAACCAAGGGCACAGAGCGGAGATGAGCCACTGAGGCAGCCATTGCTATGACACGATGGGCCGTGACCCTACCCTGCGAAGGAAGGTCAGCCGCCTTGTAAGCCCAGGTGATACAGTCAGCCACCCAGATAGACAAGGTACGCTTGGACACAGCTAACCCCAACTTATTGGGGTCAAAGGATACGAAGAGCTGAGTAGCCCTTCTATGCCCCTGCGTACGGTCAAGGTAAAAGGATAAGGCCCTCCTACAGTCCAGGGTATGCAGGACTGCTTCAGCCTGGCTTACATGAGACCTAGGGAAGAATGTTGGAAGAACCACCTCCTGATTGAGGTGGAAAGAGGAGACAACCTTAGGGAGGAACTTGGGATGAGTCCTGAGGACTACCCTGTTCCTATAAATCCTGGTGTAAGGCCTATCACAGACCAGGGCCTGAAGCTCACTCTCACTCGCCTAGCCAAGGTAAGGGCTTATCAGGAAGAGTGTCTTCCAGGAGAGGAAGCGCAATGGACAAGTAGCCATCGGCTCAAAGGGTGGGCGGGTCAATTGCTGCAAGACCACATTCAGCTCCCACTCAGGAGCAGGAGGACGGATGGGGGGCTTGAGCAAAAGCAAGCCCCTGAGAAAGCGGGACACCAAGGGGTGACCTGACAAAGAATGTCCCTCCACCAGTGAGTGGTGAGCTGCTAAAGCTGAGAGGTGGACCCGAACAGAATTGGACTTAAGTCCCTGATTTGATAAGTGCAGTAAGTACTGAAGCACTACTGGCACAGTACAGGAGAAAGGATCCTCTGTACGTAGCTGACACCACACAGAAACCCTCTTCAATTTGAGAGTATAGGCTTCCCTAATGGACTGTTTTCTAGAGGCTAGGACAACCTCCTCAACTTCCTGAGGCAGGCCCCAGGGAGCCAAGACTACCCTTGCAGCCTCCAGGCCATCAAATTGAGAGTCTTGAGATTGGGGTGTAGTAAGGAACCCTGCTCCTGAGAGAGAAGGTCGGGTTGCAACCCCCAGAGGCAGTGGGGGATCCACCGCCAGTTGAAGCAGAAGAGGAAACCAAGGCTGTCTCGGCCATCTGGGAGCTACCAGCAGGACCGAGGCCTTGTCCCGAAGAATCTTGAACAGAGTTCGCGCCATCAAGGGTGTGGGAGGAAACGCATACAGGAGGCCCTGAGACCAGGACATCAGAAAAGCATCTGGTGCGATCCTCAAAGGATGTGGTTGCCTGGAGCAGAACTTGGGTAGCTGCTTGTTTAGTGGACTGGCAAAGAGATCTATCCAAGGGAGACCCCACTTCAGGAAGATCTTTTGAACCACCAAGGGATGCAGCTGCCACTCGTGGGGCTGCAGAATCCTGCTCAACCGGTCGGCCAGGCAGTTCTCCTGGCCTGGGAGGTACACCGCCTTGAGAAGCATGTGGTGCTTCAGGGCAAAGGAACAAAGGCCCTGAGTCTCTCGACAAAGGATCTGGGACCCAGTGCCGCCCTGCTTGTTCACATAAAACATGGCCACCTGGTTGTCTGTTTGAATCAAGACTGAGCGGTGAGCCAGGGCTGGAGAAAAAACTCTGAGAGCCAAGCGGATAGCTCGAAGTTCCAGCAGATTGATCTGTTGGGCTGCCTCCCAGGGAGACCAGAGGCCCTGGGTGCACTTGTTCAGACAATGAGCACCCCAGCCCTTCAGAGAGGCGTCGGTGGTGAGGATCACTGAGTATTCTGGCATTTGGAAGGGCATGCCTTTGAGTAGATTGGGTGGATGTAGCCACCAGCTGAGGGAGGCCAAAAGGGGTATGGACACCTTTATCTTGTCTCGTAAGTGGCCTATGGCTTGAGACCACTGAGTCCAAAGGCACCACTGTGCAGGCCTCATATGGAGCCTGGCATTGGGAGTCACATGCACTGTTGAAGCCATGTGACCCAGAAGCCTGAGGCAGAGTCTGGCGGAGACCAGGGACTTGTTCAGAAACTGCTTTGCCACGTCCATCAGCCTTTGAGCCCTGTCTTCTGGCAAGAATGCCTTTGCCAGTTGAGAATCCAACCTTGCCCCTATGAACTCCAAGTTCTGGGATGGGAGCAAAGTGGACTTTGCGAAGTTTATGACAAAGCCCACCTTTTGAAGCAGAGCAATGGTGTGGAGGGTGGCTTGTCTGGCCTCCAGGGACGTCTGACCCCTGATGAGCCAGTCGTCCAGATAGGGAAAGACAAAGATGCCTTGATTTCTTAGGTAGGCCGCAACCACTGCCAGGCACTTGGTAAAGACCCTGGGAGCGGAGGATAAGCCAAAAGGTAGTACTCTGTACTGATAATGGTTCCCTCCCACAATGAACCTGAGGTACTTTCTGTGGTCTGGATGAATGAGGATGTGAGTGTACGCATCCTTTAGATCTAAGGAGCATAGCCAATCTCCCTTCTGGAGGTAGGGCAGAAGTGTTCCAAGAGTAAGCATTTTGAACTTTTCTTTCTCTAGGAACTTGTTGAGGTTTCTGAGGTCCAGAATGGGTCGAAGGCCACCGGTTCGTTTGGGTATCAGGAAATACCTGGAGTAGAATCCGTGACCTTGCAAGTGGGGAGGCACAGGCTCCACCGCCCGGTCCACCAACAGACCATGAAGCTCTTTTAGAAGGAGGTCTGTGTGCAGGGGAGGCCTTGGAGGCTCCCCTGGAAAATATGGTGGAGGCAGTTGGTGAAAATGGAGGGCATAGCCATTGTGGACTATGTCCAGCACCCAACTGTCCCCGGTGATAAGGGGCCACTGGTGGGCAAAGAGGGCGAGGCGACCTCCTGTGCAGGGTGGGGAGAACAGTGGAGGAGAGGCTACGCTCAAGGAGTCAAAAACACCCACCCTCCTGAGTTGGAGCAGGGGCCTGAGGCTTGGGGGTCCTCTGCCTACGGGGCCCATTACCCTGGCCCTTGGCTTGCTGACCCTGGGGGGCAACTTGGGCAGCCTGATACTGAGGGTACTGTTTGTAGGCAGTGCCCTTCCTCGGGTAAAAGGACTTTTTACCCGAGCCCTTCTTCTTATGTGAAGGGGCAGAGGTCTTCCTCGACAGTCTTGTCCTGGTAAGGTGCTCTGTCTCGAGCTGAGCGGCCTTCTCGGTCACGGGTTTGCCAAAAAGGTTCTCACCTCGGCAGGGGACATCGACCAACTTGTCCTGAAACCATGGCTCGAGGTCCGATGACTGCAGTCCATGCCTGGCATCGAGCCGCAATGCCAGCAGCCGCTACTCGGGCCGAAGCCTCGAAGCCATCGTAGGCGGCGCGGGAAATGAACTTTGAGCATTCCCGAACCCCCGAGGACAAGGTCTGAAATCTCTGCAAGGGTTCCCCGGAGAGACCAGCAGAGAAGCCGGCCAGTTCTTTGGCCAGGTCCCGCAAGAACATGCCCATGTACAGCTGGTAAGACTGGACACGGCAAGCAAGCATCGACCCCTGGAAGCACTTCCTACCGACGCCATCGAGGTTGCGGGCCTCCCTGCAGGGGGGCACCGCGGAGTGCATCTTCTGGCTCTTCAGACGATGCATGGCCGATTCCACAACCATGGAATGGTGTGGTAGCTGTGCTTTCTGGAAACCAGGGCTTTTGCGGAGTCGATAAATGGAATCGACTCGCTTACTTAGAACCGGCGCCGAGGCCGGGGCCTCCCACATTCGGAAGAGGAGCCGTTCCAGCATCGGAGGAACCGGGACAGTAAAGGCCTCCTTTGGAGGAGAGTCGTACTGTAGAGCATCGAGCTCCTCGGCTCGAGGCTCTTCCTCGGGATCGGCAGGGATAGCCAAGGCAGCGGCCATATCCCGGACGAACTCCGAGAACCTAGTGTCCTCCAGAGGGGATCTACTCTGGGGATCAGACTGTGGTGAGTCCGACGGGACGCACCGAGTCTTAAAAGTATCGGGATACTCCTCGTCCTCCGTCTCCCAGGCGGACTCGTCCAAGGAGGAGTCAGGGTCCGACCCCACGGGGCCCCGAGGCACCGGCGTCGACACCCTCAGTCCCAAACGGGAGGTCGAGGGAGACCTCGACCGAGGACGACTTCGAGCCACGAGGGTCTCGAGTATCGGCTCGGTCTCCGGGGTTGACTTCGAAGTCAACGTCCCGGTGGTCGGGGCAGATGCACCAGACAGGCTGGCCATCAGTGCCCGCTGCTGCTCCATGAAGGCAGACAGTCTGCACTCCAAGGCTGTCATCCTGAGACTCAGCTCGGGAGACGCAGCAGCCACCGACTCGGGCCCCGGCGGCGCCGGGCCCGACGTCGGCTGTCTGGGAGGAGAGTCCACAAGGACTATGGGGCTTACGTGTCCAGCAGACTCCGGCTCCACGCGAGGAACTTTGGCAGGTTTCTCTTGGTCCACGGGCCCGGGACGGCGGTCGGGGGTCTTAGACCTGGCCCTCGAGGGACCAGGGACCTCCTCCGATGCCGCCCTCGCAAGCCGCTCCTTCCTCTTACGTTCCCGGTCGAGGGACCCCCTGTCCGAGGAGCTTCGACGGCACTCGGGATCGGAATCCCGAGATGTCGAGGCCTCAGACGAGGTCCAGGCCCGGCCAGAGGCAGAGTCTGAGAAAAACCTTTCCTTTTGATGCCGTCGACTCTTTAGTGCCTTGGAAGACATCTTCCCACATGGCCCACACGACTTTGGGTCGTGGTCAGGGCCGAGGCACCGAAGGCAGCAGTCGTGTGTGTCTGTGAGAGACATAATTTTCTTACACTGATCACACTTTTTGAAACCACTGGAAGCCATCGGGGAAAAAATAGCCCCAGCGAGGTCAAAAGACCGGCCTTCCAGTGAAAAATGAAAAAAGGGCGCGAACGCCAGTCACGAAGGGCAAAAACCTAAAAATGAGGAAAATGGGCTCGGTACCGGTGTACCGAACCCGGCGGGAGGGGAACCGGCATCGAACCAGAGAAAATATAGCGAAAATCGCCGAAGAAAAAAATCACTTTTATCCAGGAGAACAGGACACACGTCCGATGGGCATCTCGGAAAAAAAGAGACTGAGGTAAGATGGCACCTTTAGGTGGGAAGGGAACCGCGCATGTGTGCCAGCATTCCCAAAGGCTTTCATGGAAAGCTGGGGAAATGCTCCGCTGGGGCTTCATCGGCGCCGATGACACCCATATGTGAGGACTGACTTCCTTTTTGGTCCTGGAGAACATCTGTTTCAATCTCCCCTGTTTTTTCCCTCCAATCTTTGCAAAAAACATTTTCTCCAGTATATGGGATACTGGCCAGTTTATCCTGGACCTACTGCTCGAGATCTGATGCTTGTAACCAGGCCATTCTGTGAGCCCCAATGCAGAATGCTGAAGCTCTGCTTGTTGATTCAAAGGAATCATAAGAGACCCTAGTTAAGAAACTTCAAAGTCTTTTGGCCTTGCTTGATGAGTGTCTGGAATGCACTCTGCTTATCCTCAGGAAGCAGGGGGGGGGTGGGGTGAAAGTTTCCAGATCCCTGGGGACATCCTTCAAAAACATGTTCATGTAAAGGATGTAAGAGTTAATTCTGGAGGCCAACATGCATGCTTGGAAGCACTGACGCCCAAAGTCATCAAGTGTCCTCCAGTCTCTGCCAGGTGGCATGGATGAATAGTTCTTAGAGCTCTTTATTTGGCACATCGCCGATTCCACCACCATTGAGTGGTGAGGAGCTGAGGTTTTTGGAAGCTTGAGCACTCTGGCACATTGTGTCGAGTCTCTTGCTGACAGGCGGAACCATGAGCAGGGCCTTCCACATGTAGAGAATAAGATCCTGCAGGATACGATGCATGGCTAATGCAGCCACCTCCTTGGGCGTGGAAGGGTATTGGAGTATCTCCAGTTCTTCTGTTCCTTTTCTGAGGCTACTGTGATGGCGAGTTCCGCTGCCATGTATGTATGAAGTCCTGAAAGGACATAGCTTCCAGTGGGGACAGATGCTGTCCCTGAGCTGGCGAAGGGTCTGAAGTGATGTCTGGAAGTTTTCAGGAATAGAGTGACACCCCCCCCCCCTTCAGATTTTGAAGAACTGGAATCAGGGTCCAGTAAAAAATCAAAGTATCGGCAGCCTTGAGTTTGACCTCGATGCTCCATGGACGTCAAAGGTTGATGCCGATACCAATACTCAGAGGTAGTGTAACCGAGAGCCATGGCGGTTTGAGTCTGTTGGGTACCAAGGGTATCGATCGGTTCCAATGAAGTTATCGATGTCAGGGGCTTTGACGATGCTGGTTCAAGGGCCCTGGCTGTAAGCTTGTTGCCACAGCCTGCATTCCTGAAGCTCTCAATGTTATAGGTACCAAGGCTGACGTTCTGCCAAACTCCTCTTGAAAGCCAGCATGCACTGGTAGAGAGATGGCTGATGTCTGGGTAGAATCACCTACGGGGCTCTGAGCCACTGTCCCAGAACATGGAACCAGTAGCCCTCTGGAGATCAATGTCTCGGGAGAATCCCAGAACCCCACTTGTGCTTTGGAGGACAGATCCAACAGCTGGGGCTGTTTGGTTGGTTGGTCTGCATTGGAAGCACCTCCAGGGGAGTCACAATCCTTATGCAGGGACTTCTCCCTGGCCTCGGTATCGGTCTTCAATGCCAATGCCGAGGATTTGGGAATGGCCAGAGACTTTGACTTACATTTGTGTTTGGGCTTTGAAGAAATCTGAGACCCATGAGAGGAAGTCGATGCCGATGAAGTGGAAGCCACTGAAACAGAGTCCGAGGTAAACAATGATCCAACTTGTTTGACTTGGTTCTTGAGGCCTCTCTTTGTCATTTGTTGGTACAAAGAACAAGAATTGGGTTGATGTTCAGGACCCACACATTTTAAACACCAGTCATGTTTATCACTGGCCGAGATGGTACTGGCACACTTTGAAAGCATTTTTTGAACATAAGAACATAAGATATGCCATACTGGGTCAGACCAAGGTCCATCAAGCCCAGTATCCTGTTTCCAACAGTGGCCAATCTAAGTCATATGTACCTAGCAGTTTCCCCAAAAGACACAGGTTCTACAATGCTTGTATTGGTTCAAGCATTGATATCCTGGGTCCCTTCTTAATAATGGTTTATGGACCTTTCCTCCAGGAACTTGTCCAAACCTTTTTTAAACCCAGCTACACTAACAGCCTTTACTACATCCTCCGGTAACAAATTCCAGAGTTTGATTACACGTTGAGTGAAAAAATATTTTCTTTTATTAGTCTTAAATAGTTTACCCTGTAGCTTCATTGCATGTCCCCTAGTCTTTCTATATTCTGATAATGTAAACAATCGATCTACGTTTACCCGTTCCACTCCGTTCATTAATTTATAGACTTCTATCATATCTCCCCTCAGCCGTCTCTTTTCCAGGTTAAAGAGCCCTAACCATTTTAACCTTTCTTCATAGGAGTATCCTTCCATCCCCTTTACCATTTTGGTGGCTCTTCTCTAAATCTTTTCTAATAACGCTATATCCTTTTTAAGATACGGCGACCAGAACTGCACACAATATTCAAGGTGCGGTCTCACCATGGAACGATATAGAGGCATTATAATATCTTTTGTTTTATTTTCCATTTCTTTCCTTATGATACCTAGCATTCTATTTGCTCTCTTGGCCGCCGCTGCACACTGGGCCGAGGGTTTTAACATGTTATCCACAATGACGCCTAAATGTTTTTCCTGGGTGGTGGTTCCTAATGTGTAACCTTGCATTGTGTAACCATAGTTTGGGTTGTTCTTCCCTAGGTGCATAACTTTGCACTTGTCCACATTAAATTTCATCTGCCATTTTGATGCCCAGTCTTCCAATTTATCAAGATCCTCTTGCAATTTTCCATAATCCTCTTTGGTTTTAACAACTTTAAATAGTTTTGTGTCATTTGCAAATTTGATAACCTCACTCGTTATTCCACTTTCCAGGTCATTTATGAATATGTCAAAAAGCAGCCGACCCAGCACAGATCCCTGGGGTACACCACTATTCACCTTTCTCCATTGGAAAAATTGGCCATTTAGCCCAACCCTCTGCTTTCTATTTTTTAACCAGTTCCTGATCCACAGTAGTACAATGTCTCCTATCCCATGACTCTTTAGTTTTGCCAAAAGTCTCTGATGAGGGACCTTGTCAAAGGCTTTCTGAAAATCCAGATACACTATATCAACCGACTCACCTTTGTCCACCTGTTTATTCACACTTTCAAAAAAACATAACAGATTAGTAAGACAAGATCTTCCTTGTCTAAAGCTATGTTTGCTGTCTCCCATTAGGCCATGACTATCTACATGCTGAGTAATTTTATTCTTTATGATGGTTTCTACCATTTTTCCCGGTACTGACGTGAGGCTCACCGGTCTGTAGTTTCCCGGATCACCCCTGGAACCCTTTTTAAAAATTGGTGTTACATTGGCGATCCTCCAATCTTCAGGTATTAGAGATGATTTAATGAAACCATGTCTTAAAAAGTTGTTTTCGAGATGAAAGATAAGGCTATGGAGGCCTAGTTTAGCGGTGAAAACCGTGATGAAAATCAAGAGAAAAGCAAATTGAAAATTTGAAAATAAAAAATGAAAGACTTATCGGTTGATGACAAGATGAAGCGTCCTACTGGCTCCACGGAAAATGAAGAACTGAGGAGAGGAGTTGGGAAGGCGGGAAAGCAGGCACGCAGGCGCAATGGAGTGCTTCCAAAGGCTTTCCTATTGGACCCTGGGAAGCGTTCCTGTGTGGACTCTGTCATTGACGTTCACCCGTATGTGCATTCCTGCTTGTTCCTGAAGCTAAACACGATGCTGAAGCGAGGGCGGACTCGGGCAGTGAGAAGGTGATTGGGAGCGACCGGCAAAAAGAACAAAAACACTATGAGGGGTTAGAAAAAAAAATCAAATTTTACCAGGGACGACAGACAGGACGTCTGCAGGGCTCCATGGAAAAAAGAAGATTGAGGTAAGATGGCACCTTTGGTTGGGAAGGTGACCGTGCATACATGATCTAATTCCAAAAGGCTTTCTTTGAAACCTGGGGAGTGAATTCACACGGGCTCCGTCGATGCCGATATCCATATGTGAGGACCGACTTCCTGCTTGTTCCAAGAGAATGGTATCTTCTGCATCAGGCCAATGCCGCTGCCACCCCCAGCCCCACACGCTTCCAACATGGCTGCGTAGTGGCAGTGGCACAACTTCTTTATAACAGCAACAGCACGGAAGTGCATCCTAGACAGCCGCCTAGACTGCCAGCTTCACTGAATCGCTCACATGACCCCACCTTTGGCACCAACCAACATAGTGTCCTTTATTAGACTGACACTATGCTGCGACTGCCAATGGACCACTGCTATCATTAATTTCAGGGCTCCAAGGTGCATACTGCATATACATGAATAGGCTCCCTGTGTGGTGTTTAATGCTCAAAAATAGCTCATCCTCAAAAAAGCTTTGAGCTGGCTTTAAGGTCCCAGGCAGATGCACCTCTAACGCTCATAAGTGCTACTGGTGTTAGTATTACATCTGCTGTCTATGCCCAGTTAACGCCCCTTCTCCATCCCTTTGTAACTTACCGCCTGGTAGCATGTTACTGGCTGGTAAACCCGTGTTACCGGTGTCTCCTGCAACAGTAACTGCAACCAAGCACCGATAATGCCTGCTAATGGTATCTTTGTGCCTTTACCGGTCTTTAGTAAAAGTACCCCTAAGAGTACAGAATTTGATCTGAAATTGTTTTATTGCTATTGTATAGCCTTGTAAACTGCTTTGGTTATGAAAAGTGATGAATAGATAGATATCCATGGGCTTGAGCTTCACAATCTATGCTGGAGGCCTCAACAGTCAAATGATTTGATGAAGAGGAAATTGAAAGGGTAATCCTATGGCATATTATTATCGGAGAACCAAGACAGGGGATGGATGTGTGCTCTTCCTGTCTGAGTGACTTGATTCCACTCAAGAATCAATTTTCCAAAAAATATTCAGTGTTTCAATGAGGTATTAAAAGATTAGGCTGCAATTTATTCAGCACTGGGACTTAATATTTTCCCCACCCCATTTTGCTCCATAGTTGCCCTCTTGTTAAGCATATAAATTACAATGCCTAAAGAAAACAGTCACACAAATTTAGGTGCTCAGTCCTAATCAGTTTTCAAAGGCATGGATATAGGTGTCTAAGTGAAGTATCTTGAGTCTGAAAACAGAACCCCAAGGTTTGAGGCTCCATTTGGTTCGTCTCAAAAAGATATGTGCCAAGTGGTAACATGAACTGCTGACGCCATATGACTCAAATCCTCAAAATTTCAGGCTGATATCTGTCATTTCTGAAACTTGCTTCACCATGAGCGCAAATTTGATAGCTAGGCCTTCGCTCAATTTGTGTCTAACAGAGTCCTGGATAAACTCCAACATAAAGTGATTGGGTCAAGCTGTATTTGGGATCATTTTAAATGATCCCTATTAACTCCAATAACTAAACAGTGGTATGCATGAATTAATTTGCCTCTGCAGAATGTATGCACTTGATCAATCAATCATCTGAATTGAGAAACATTAATCACCAGCCTACATAGAAGCACTGGCACAACAGTTAAGTATTTCATGATACCTTGTATATTTGATGTCAAGTGATGGTACTAAAGAATGTGTTTTCTCCACCAAAAATCTAAAATATCCTAGTCGAATGAAGCATCTCTATATGGGCACTGGCAGCAGTGAGATCCAATCCCCTTTGAGATCCAATATTGGGTTGGACAGGCTATGTGCCCCTACGACGCATAGCCCGCCCGCCGACCCTTAACCCCAGATATTCAATGTCGGGGTCATATGCGGCCCTGGCAATGAATATCTGGGGATCGCCACAGATACCATAAGCCATAGTAGCTAACTGGGCAGCAGCGATATTGCATGCGCCCAGTTAGCTCCTGTGCCTTAAAGATAGGCAAGGGTTTTCCTCGCCTATCTTTAAGGCGCAGATCACTAACCAGGCAGCATACAATATTGTATGTTGCCCAGTTAGCACTTGTTACTGCCTCTGCTCCTCTCCAGAGTGACCCCAACGCTAACCAGATAGAATCAGGGCACGTAAGAGAGTTAGGAGGGGTTACTCAGCACTAGTTCTGTAAGTGCCATTGAATATCACCATTTAAGTCACTTACATTATTTACTGGGCTGTAAACCATGTAAATGCCTTTTGAATATTGGGCCCTTTATTTTTATGAGAAATGCTGCCATGCATGAAACTCAGCTTGAAATTTTCTTTCAAGAGAAAATGTGTTCACGGATCTTAGGTTTAATGTGTGATGATATCCTTCGGTATTCTTAGAGTACCAGGAAATATTTGGAGCAGAATACCCACATATTTTGTTGTAATGGGAGAGGTCTGTAAGAGAGCAGAGCGCTCCTTTTCTAGAAATGACTGATGTGAAAGTCAATTTTGCAGTTTTCTGAATATAGTATATGTAAGCCTTCTTTATTATGCGGAGAACCTAACTATATGACATTATTAAGTACCAATATATTGTGTGAAACCTAAGCCTTCCTCCAATGAACAAATCTTCTGACACAGTGACTACGACTCATTGTGCTCTGAAACCACTCAAAAACCCATCTCTGGTTCTGACTGTTGCTGTATGTATTTTGGAACTTCTATGGCCATGTGGGCAAGACCTCAAGCTGTGTTGTTGACTAGAGCAAGCAAATTGAGGAAAAATACCTGTCTCTATGTAAGGCCAATTAAATATATCTTGAAGATGAAGGATACATCAGCAGTGACTGTAGAGACTGTTTGAAAGTGTCAAACAATGGTCTTATCAGAATCACTGCCCACTTGATCTTATCTCCAAAATGATTCTCTCCATTGTATCGCATGTCAACAAGCCTATCAAGTACATATTCTAGAAAGCCAGAGGCTCATAAAGCGTAGTTACTCACCTGTAACAGGTGTTCTCCAGGAGCAGCAGGAATCAGTCCTCACTTATGGGTGACATCGGCGCCGACGAAGCCCTCGCGGAGCAATTTTCCCCAGCTTTCAAAGAAAGCCTTTGGGAATTGCAGCGCGCATGCGCGGTCGTCTTCCCGCCCGAGGGTGCCATCTTAGCCAGTCAGATGACATAGCTAAAAAAGACAGCATAAAAATTTGCAAAAAGAACATAAGCAGACGATTGCAACTCCAAGGGGAGGAGGGAGGGTAGTGAGGACTGATTCCTGCTGCTCCTGGAGAACACCTGTTACAGGTGAGTAACTACGCTTTCTCCAGGACCAAGCAGGAAGTCAGTCCTCACTTATGGAACTCCCAAGCTCAAGGCTACCGGAGACCCTAAGCACAAAAATGAGCTCCCTCTAGCTCAGCAGCACAGAAGGAAAGAATCTTCGCTGAATTATCACCCACCGGTAGCCCACATCCGGGATGGAGGGTAGGAGTTGCTCAGACCTCAAAGAGATTACGGAGGACTGCCTGTCCGAAAGCACTGTCCCTGCGGGACTCCCTCTCGAGACAGTAATGGACCGCAAAAGTCTGGCTCGAAGACCAAGTAGCGGCCCGGCAGATGTCTGCCAGCGGAACAGAGCGGAGGTAAGCCACAGACG
Organism: Ichthyophis bannanicus; assembly: GCA_033557465.1. Taxonomy (NCBI): domain Eukaryota; kingdom Metazoa; phylum Chordata; class Amphibia; order Gymnophiona; family Ichthyophiidae; genus Ichthyophis; species Ichthyophis bannanicus. The sequence goes on from CM066038.1 coordinate 328,130,640, forward strand.
TAGCCTTTGCCCGAACGCAATGAGCCGTGACTCGACTTTCTAAGGAGAGTCCGGCTGCCCCATAAGCCCAAGAGATACAGTCCGCAACCCAGATGGACAGAGTACGCTTGGAGACCGGGAGCCCCAATTTATTGGGGTCAAAAGACACAAAAAGCTGAGCAGCTTTACGGTGCTCCCGCGTACGGTCAAGGTAGAAGTTCAAAGCCCTTCTACAGTCCAGGGTATGGAGGACCGTTTCAGCTCGGCTGGAGTGTGGTCTGGGAAAGAAGGTTGGAAGTACCACCTCCTGATTGATGTGAAAAGGGGAGACCACTTTTGGAAGAAATTTCGGGTGAGTCCGTAGGACTACCCTATTTTTGTAGAACCGAGTGTAAGGGGGATCAGACACGAGGGCCTGCAATTCACTTACGCGTCTAGCGGAAGTGAGGGCTATCAAGAACAGTGTTTTCCAAGACAGAAAACGGAGAGAACAGGTAGCCATAGGTTCAAAAGGCGGACAGGTGATCCGCTGCAAAACCACATTCAGGTCCCAGTCAGGCGCTGGCGGGCGCAGAGGTGGTTTAAGTAGAAGGAGACCTCGGAGAAACCTCGCTACGAGAGGGTCGTTGGAGAGAGGTCTGCCGTCCACCGGCACATGATGTGCTGAAAGAGCACTAAGGTGAACTTTGACGGAGTTGGACTTAAGTCCCAGATTAGAGAGGTGTAGCAAGTATTGCAAGATCACCGACACCGGGCAGGAGAAGGGATCCTGAGACTGTTGGGTACACCAGACGGCAAAGCGACGCCATTTAAGGGCGTAGCATTTGCGGGTAGAAGGGCGTCGCGAAGCTAAGACGACCTCCTCCACCTCCGCCGGCAGGAGAAGGGGAGCAAGGACTACCCTCTCAGCAGCCAGGCCATGAGGTTGAGAGACCTGAGGTTGGGGTGTAGTAGACCCCTGATCCTGAGTGAGGAGATCCGGTTGTACCCCCAGAGGGAATGGATCCTCCACCGCTAATTGCAGTAGGAGCGGAAACCATGGCTGTCTGGGCCAGCGAGGGGCCACCAGGATCATGAAGGCGTTGTCTTGGAGCACCTTGAAAAGAGTCCGAGAGACTAGCGGGATGGGAGGGAAAGCGTACAGAAGGCTCCCCGACCATGAAATCAGGAAAGCGTCCGCCGCAACCCGAAGGGGGTGTGGCTGACGAGAGCAGAAGCGAGGAAGCTGCCGGTTGTGAGGACTGGCAAAGAGATCCACCGTGGGGAGGCCCCACTTTAGGAAGAGCTTCCGAACTACCAAGGGATCCAGACGCCACTCGTGCGGCTGGAGGATCCTGCTGAGTTTGTCCGCCAGGCAATTCTCTTGGCCCGGGAGATAAACTGCCTTGAGGAGAATGCCGTGACTGACGGCCCAAGAGCAGAGCTTCTGTGCCTCCCGGCAGAGGAGGAAGGAGCCCGTGCCCCCCTGCTTGTTCACGTAGAACATGGCAACTTGATTGTCCGTCTGGACAAGGACGGACTGGTGAGAAGTCAGGTGGGAGAAGGCTTTGAGAGCCAGGCGGATCGCCCTGAGCTCCAGGAAGTTGATCTGCTGAGCAGACTCCCACGTGGCCCAGAGGCCCTGAGTACGTGCCCCTTGGCAATGTGCTCCCCAGCCCAGGAGGGATGCATCCGTGGTCAGCACCCGGGTCGGCTGAGGTGACTGGAAAGGCATTCCGAATATCAGGTTCGGCTGCCGAAGCCACCACCGAAGAGACGAGATCAGCGGCTCGGAGACGCGCACCAGGTCTGCTAGGCCGCCGGTGGCTTGTCGCCACTGCTGGCGGAGACACCATTGGGCAGGCCGCATATTCAGGCGGGCATTGGGGGTCACATGGACGGTGGAAGCCATATGGCCGAGCAGTCTCAGGAAGCGCCTGGCGGAGACCAGGGGCTGGCTGCGAAAACGGTCGGCTAGGTCCATGAGCCGTTGAGCCCTGTCGAGCGGTAGGTATGCTCGCGCCAGAGGAGTGTGCAGCCTTGCGCCGATGAACTCGAGATCCTGCGAGGGGAGCAAAGTGGACTTTGCGAAGTTTAGAACAAAGCCCAAGTGCTGCAGAAGAGTCACCGTGCGGCGCGTGGCGTCGGTGACCTCCCGAGCGGACGCTGCTCTGATGAGCCAGTCGTCGAGGTACGGAAAGACATAGAGGCCGCGAAGCCGGAGGTGGGCCGCCACCACCGCGAGACATTTTGTGAAGACTCGCGGCGCGGAGGACAGGCCAAAGGGGAGTACTCTGTACTGGTAATGATTTCCTGCCACCACAAACCTTAGGTATTGGCGGTGGCTTGGGTGGATGAGGATGTGCGTGTAGGCATCCTTTAGATCCAAGGAGCATAGCCAATCTCCCTGCTGGAGGTAGGGCAGAAGGATTCCAAGGGTAAGCATTTTGAACTTCTCCCGCACAAGGAACTTGTTGAGGTTGCGCAAGTCCAGGATGGGTCTGAGGCCCCCTGTTCTCTTTGGTATTAGAAAATACCTGGAATAAAACCCTTGACCTCTCAGGTGGTGTGGCACCGGTTCCACCGCCTGTTCCTGCAGAAGACCTGCTAACTCCTGAAGGAGTAATTCCCTGTGCAGAGGGGGTCGTGGAGGTTCTCCCAGAAAATAGGAGGGAGGGACCTGGTGGAAGTGGAGAAGATAGCCTTCCCGCACGACTTGAAGCACCCAGGCATCTGCGGTGATGCTGGACCACCTGTGGGCGAAGTGAACCAGCCGGCCTCCGGTGCTGGGAGGAACCAGCGGGGGGGGAGAGGCTATGCTTTGCGAGTCAAAAACCCCCACCCTGCTGAGCAGGGGCTGGTGGTGCAGGCTTGGGGGCTTGCTGCCTACGGGACCCGTTACCCCGTCCCTTGGCCTGCTGGCCCTGTTGGGGAGCTGCAGGGGCCTGGTAGTGGGGGTATTGTTTGTAGGCAGCCGCCTTCCTCGGGTAAAAGGACTTTTTCCCCGAGCCCTTCTTTTTCTGGGAAGGGGCGGAGGTCTTCCTAGAAAGCCTGGTCCTGGTGAGAGTCTCAGTCTCAATTTGCGCAGCCTTTTCCGCCATGGGCTTGCCAAAGAGGTTTTCGCCTCGGCAGGGGACATCGACCAACTTGTCCTGCACCCAGGGCTCAAGGTCTGACGACTGAAGCCAAGCCTGTCGGCGGGCACCGATGCCGGCTGCGGCCACTCGAGCCGATGCTTCAAAGCCATCATAGGCTGCTCGGGACATGAACTTAGAGCATTCCCGAATGCCAGTGGACAAGGCCAGGAACCTCCGCAAGGGTTCCTCGGACAAACCAGCGGAGAATCCGGCTATCTCTTTAGCCAGATCCCGGAGATACATGCCCATGTATAGCTGGTAAGTCTGGACACGACATGCGAGCATAGAGCCCTGGAAACACTTCTTGCCAAGGCCATCCAGGTTACGGGCCTCCCTGCCAGGAGGCACCGAGGAGTGCATCTTCTGGCTCTTAAGACGATGCATGGCCGATTCCACTACCATGGAATGGTGTGGCAGCTGTGCCTTTTGAAAGCCAGGGCTTTTGCGGACTCGATAGATAGAATCGACCCGCTTGCTCAGGACCGGCGAGGAGGCCGGACTCTCCCACATGCGGAAGAGTAGTCGTTCCAGCATAGGAGGAACCGGTACAGTAAAGTGTTCCCTCGCGGGAGAGTCATACTGGAGGGCGTCGAGCTCTTCGGCTCGAGGCTCCTCCTCGGGATCCGCAGGGAAGGCCAAAGCCTTGGCCATATCCCTAACGAAGTCCGAGAACCGGGCATCCTCCGGGGGGGACTGCTTCCGAGGCTCGGACTCCGGTGAGTCCGATGGGACACACCGAGTCCGGAAAGAATCAGGCGACTCTTCCTCCTCAGACTCCCAGACCGACTCCGACGAGGACTCGGTGGGGTCGGCCCGGGCAGGGCGCGGCGCCAGCCGCCCCGACGCCGAGGGAGTCGGCGTCGGCGACCTCGGTCCCGAACGGGAGGCCGAGGGTGACCTCGACCGAGGATCGACTCGAGTCCTCATCGACTCGAGGATCGGCTCGGTCTCCGGGGTCGACTTGGACGTCGACGTCCCGGCGGTCGGGGCAGCGGCGCCAGCGAGGCCAGCGAGCAGTGCCCTCTGCTGGTCCATGAAGGCAGACAGTCTGCTCTCCAAGGCCGTCAACCCGAGTCCGAGCTCAGGTGACCCAGCAGCCCCCGACTCGGGCCCCGACGGCGTCGGGCCCGACGTCGGCTGTCGCGGAGGCGAGTCCAGAAGGACCACAGGACTTACCCGAGCAGGCATCTCCGACTCCAGGCGAGGTCACTTCGGGATGTGTTCCTTCTCCAAGGACCCGGGGCGGCTGTCGGGGCTATGCGACCTGGCCCTCGCGGAACCAGGAGCGTCCACCGACGCCGCCCTCGCGGGTTTCACCTTCCGACGATGGTCCCCGGAGGGAGAACCCCGGTCGGAGGAACTCCGGCGACGGTCCGAGCTGGAGCCTTTTGACGCGGAGGCCTCCGACGAGGTCCGGGTACGGCTGGGGTCAGCAAAGATTCTCTCACGCTGATGCCGCCGACTTCTCAACGCCTTTGAGGACATTTTGCTGCAGGGCCCACAGATCAGTTCCTCATGATCCGGGCCCAGGCAGCGGAGGCAAAAGTCGTGTGTGTCAGTTAGTGACATATTTCGGTCACACTGACCACACCGCTTAAACCCACTGGCAGCCATCGGGGGAAAAAGGGCCCCTGCGAGGTCAAAGGACCGGGCTGCCAGGGAAAAATCGAAAACGAAAGCTGACAAAGTCAGAAAAACCGAAAAAAGTAAGAGGACTCGTGACCGGCGTCGCGAGTCCGGGCGGGAAAAAGATCGGCGTCGAACCGAAGGAAAAAGAATAAAATAATGAAGAAAATCGACTTTTTCGCGGGGACAAGACGGGGACGTCTGTAGGGCTCCGCGGAAAAAAGAAGACTGGCTAAGATGGCACCCTCGGGCGGGAAGACGACCGCGCATGCGCGCTGCAATTCCCAAAGGCTTTCTTTGAAAGCTGGGGAAAATTGCTCCACGAGGGCTCCGTCGGCGCCGACGTCACCCATAAGTGAGGACTGACTTCCTGCTTGGTCCTGGAGAATTATGAGAATCTACAGGCTCTAGTAGTCATGGCAGAAGCTCTTTATGTCATGTAATATTGAAAGTATTATGGGTCCAATGTGCTTTCCACACATCTCTGCTTGCTTCAGAAAAAGCGAATAAAGTCCTTTTGATTCTCGGAAGGGAGAAACTCAGCGAACTTTAGCATCCCTTACAGAATGATATGTATATATTCAAACATGAAGGTCTGGGAGGATGCCATACAGAATCGAAGCGCAGCCTCTGGAAATGTTCCCCATTGAAGATATAAAGTCCCATCCTCACATCCCAGGACCATTAAAGAATGAGTGTTACATAGTAACATAGTATATGACGGCAGATAAAGACCAGCATGGTCCATCTAGTCTGCCCAGCAAGGCAACAAGAGTTGGTGCACTTGCCGCTGTGTGCAGGTCACCTCTCCCCATGCCTTTGTTTAGGGGTGTACCCACCGCTCCGTGTAGGTCACCCCTATTTATTCAGATATAAGAAATAGTTATTTTGATTTTATCCTGTTGCTATAAAGGGATCCACTATGTCTGTCCCATGCCACTTTGAATTCTCTATGTTTGCCCCCACCACTTCCATCGGGAGGGCATTCCATGCCTCCACCACACTTTCAGTGGAAAAGTATTTCCTGACATTGCCTTTCAGCTTACCCCCTTGCAGCTTCATGTTATGCCCTCTAGTTTACAGCTTCCCAGTCTTTGGAAGAGGTTTGTTGTCCATTAATACTATTTTAAGTATTTAAAGGTCTGAATCATATCTGCCCTGTCCCTCCTCTCGTCCAGAGTGCACATATTTATGTCTTCAAGTCTCTTCTCATAAGTCTTATGATGCAGGTCACCTTCCTCTGAACCGCTTCCAGCCTTTTTATATCCTTTGCGAGATACAGTCTCCAAAACTGAACACAACATTCCAAGTGAGGCCTCACCAGCGACTTGTACAGTGGTATTAGTACCTCTTCCTTTCTGCTGGTAATTCCTCTCTGTATGCAACCCAGCATCCTTCTGGCTTTTGCCACTGCCTTGTCACACTGTTTCGCCACCTTGAGATCATCAGAAACAATCACACCGAAGTCTTCCTCCAAGTCGGTGCACATTCAATCTCTCGCCCCTATCACATACAATTCCTTTGAATTTCTGCTTCCCAAATGCATGACACTGCACCTCTTCACATTAAATCTTAACTGCCAAGTATTAGACCATTTTTCCAGCTTTTGTAGATCTTTCCTCATGTTCTTGATTCCCTGAGGGGAGTCCAATCTGTTGCAAATTTTGGTGTCATCTGCAAAAAGACAGACGAATATATTGAACATTACCGGTCCCAAGACTGAATCCTGGGGCACACCGCTAATCACCTTCCTTTTATCCGAGTGGGTTCCGTTTACCATCACCTGCTGTTGTCTGTCAGTCAACCAATTTCTGATCCACTTCACCATCTTGGGACCCATCCCCAAGCTGTTGAGTGTATTGATAAGCCTCTTATGAGGAACAGTATCAAAGGCTTTGTTGAAATCTAGGTAGATCACATCCATCGCATGCCCTTGATCTAGTTCTCTGGTCACCCAGTCAAATAACTCAATCTGATTTGTTTGGCAAGATCATCCCTTGGTAAAACCATGTTGCCTCAGATCATGCAACCTGTTGGTTTCGAGGAAGTCCACTATTCGCTCTTTCAGGAGCGCCTCCATTACTTTTACCGCCACTGAGGTAAGACTAACTGGCTGGGAGTTTGTCACTTCTTCCCTATCACCACTTTTGTGGAGAGGTACCACATCAGTCCTTCTCCAGTCCCGTGGAACTTCTCCTGTCTCCAAGGATCTATTAAAAACATCCTTAAAAGGCCCTGGAAGAACTTCTCTGAGCTCTTTCAGTATCCTGGGGTGTATCCCATCTGGTCCCATAGACTTGTCCACTTTCAGTTTTGCAAGATGTTCTAACACATCATCTTTTGTGAATGGTGTGGTATCTACTCCATTCCCATTTGTATATTTGTCAGTCACAGGTGGTCCTAATCCATGATAGAGTAGTTACTCACCTGTAACAGGTGTTCTCCAGGAGCAGCAGGAATCAGTCCTCACATATGGGTGACGTCGGCGCCAACAGAGCCCCCATGCGGAGCATTTCCCCAGTTTTCCAAGAAAGCCTTTGGGAATGCAGCATGCATGCGCGATCCCCTTCCCGCCCAAGGGTGCCATCTTGCTCAGTCTGATGACATAACTAAAAGACAGCAAAAAACAAAATGAAGTATATGACTGCAACTCCAAGGGGAGGAGGGAGGGTTGTGAGGACTGATTCCTGCTGCTCCTGGAGAACACCTGTTACAGGTGAGCAACTACTCTTTCTCCAGGACCAAGCAGGAAGTCAGTCCTCACATATGGGACTCCCCAGCTTAAGGCTACCGGGGACCCAAAGCTGAAAAATAAGCTCCCTCTAGAGCCTCAGCATGTGTGAAAAGAATCTTCTCTGAGAACGCCCCCAAACGGTAGCCCAACACCAGGGCCGGAGTTGCCTATACCTCAAAGAGATTACGGAGTACCGCCTGTCCGAAAGCACTGTCCCTGCGGGACTCCCTCTCGAGGCAGTACTGGGCCGCAAAAGTCTGGCTTGAAGACCAAGTAGCGGCCCTGCAGATGTCTGCCAACGGAACAGAGCGGAGATGAGCCACTGACGCAGCCTTCGCCCTGACACGGTGGGCCGTGACTCGATCCTGCAAGGAGAGGCCGGCTGCCCTATACACCCAGGAAATACAGTCTGCCACCCAGATGGACAAGGTACGCTTGGAGACAGGCAACCCCAGCTTATTAGGGCCAAACGAGACGAAGAGCTGCACAGTCCTTCGGTGTCCCTGCGTACGGTCAAGGTAAAAGGACAATGCCCTCCTACAGTCCAGGGTATGCAAGACCATCTCAGCCCGGCTGGCATGCGGCCTGGGAAAGAAAGTCGGAAGAACCACCTCCTGACTGAGGTGGAAGGAGGAGACAACCTTTGGAAGGAACTTAGGGTGAGTCCGTAAGACTACTCTGTTCCTATAGAACCTAGTGTATGGTGCATCTGACACCAGGACTTGAAGCTCGCTCACTCGCCTTGCTGAGGTAAGAGCTACCAAAAACAACGCTTTCCAGGAGAGAAAGCGCAAAGGACAAGTAGCCATAGGCTCAAATGGTGGGCAAGTAAGCTGTTGCAAGACCACATTCAAATCCCACTCAGGGGCAGGTGGACGAACTGGAGGCTTAAGCAAAAGTAGGCCTCTGAGGAAGCGAGCCACCAAAGGGTGGCTTGAGAGAGACTGACCCTCCACCAGTGAATGGTGCGCTGAGAGAGCACTGAGATGGACCCTAACAGAGTTGGATTTAAGGCCTAGGTTGGACAGGTGAAGCAAATATTGCAGCACCACTGGTACCAGGCATGAGAAAGGATTTCCTTGGGTTGAGTACACCAGGTGGAGAACCTATGCCACTTGAGGGCATAAGACGTCCGGGTGGACTGCCTCCTAGAGGCCAAGACCACATCCTCCACCTCCCTAGGCAGCAGTAAGAGTGCTAGAACTACCCTTTAAGCATCAGATTGAGGGACTGGAGGTTGGGGTGTAAGAGAGATCCCTGCTCCTGAGACAGGAGATCGGATTGCATCCCCAGAGGAAGAGGAGTGTCCACCGCTAGTTGCAAAAGAAGTGGGAACAACGGTTGCCTTGGCCATCTGGGGGCCACCAGGATTACCGAGGCCTTGTCCCGGATCACTTTGAACAGTGTCTTGGGCACTAGAGGCGTGGGAAGAAACGCATATAGGAGGCCTGTAGACCACTGAATGAGAAACGCATCCGCTGCTATTCTGAGAGGATGCGGTTGTCTGGAGCAGAACCTGGGCAGTTGACGGTTCAATGGACTGGCGAAAAGATCTATGGTCGGAAGACCCCATCGTAGGAAGATCTGTTGAACCACCAGAGGATTCAACTGCCATTCGTGTGGCTGTAGGATCCTGCTCAATCTGTCTGCCAGGTAATTCTCCTGTCCAGGGAGATAGACCGCCTTGAGAACTATGCCATGACTGACTGCCCAGGAGCACAGGTCCTGTGCTTCCTGACAGAGGTCGGGGTCCTGTGCCCCCCTGTTTGTTCACATAGAACATAGCAACTTGATTGTCCGTCTGAATTAAGACGGACTGGTGAGAGAGAACATGAGAGAAAGCCTGCAGGGCTAAGCGGATACCTCTCAGCTCCAAGAGATTGATCTGCTGTACGGCCTCCCAAGGAGACCACAGGCCCTGAGTGCATGCTCTTGGCAATGTGCACCCCAGCCTTGAAGAGAAGCATCGGTTGTCAGCATCTGTGAGTGTGGAGGTGCTTGAAAAGGCACTCCTTGCACCAGATTCGGAAGATGAAGCCACCACTGCAGAGAAGACGCTAGTAGCTTGGACACCCTCACTTTGTCCTTCAGGTTTCCTGTGGTCTGCAGCCACTGAGTTCTGAGGCCCCACTGAGCTGGCCTCATGTGCAGACGGGCATTTGGAGTTACATGGATCGTGGATGCCATGTGGCCTGAGAGCCTCAGGAATTGTCTGGCGGAGACCAGAGAATTGCTGTGGAATTGTCTGGCCAAATCCATCAGTCTGTGGGCCCTGTCCACAGGTAAAAAAGCCTTTGCCTGAAGGGTGTCCAGTCTTGCTCCTATGAACTCCAGGTTCTGTGAGGGACGCAAAGTGGACTTTGCGAAGTTTATGACAAACCCCAGATGCTGGAGAAGAGAAAGTGCGGAGGGTGGCCTGATTGGTCTCCTGTGGAGACTGACCTCTGATGAGCCAGTCGTCCAGGTATGGAAAGACAAAGAGTCCTTGAATCCTGAGGTAGGCTGCCACCACCACCAGGCACTTGGTGAAAACCCTGGGGGTGGAGGTTAGGCCTAAAGGGAGTACCCTGTACTGAAAATGGTTTCCTCCCACCACAAATCTGAGATATTGCCTGTGGTCTGGATGAATAAGGATGTGAGTATAAGCATCCTTTAGGTCTAAGGAGCATAGCCAATCTCCCTGCTGGAGGTAGGGCAGCAGTATCCCAAGGGTAAGCATCTTAAACTTTTCCCTCTCCAGGAACCTGTTTAGATTTCGCAAGTCTAGGATGGGCCTGAGGCCTCCTGTCCTTTTTGGTACCAGAAAGTACCTGGAGTAGAAGCCTTGACCTCTCAGGTGGTGGGGCACCGGTTCCACTGCCTGTTCCTTTAGAAGACTTGCTAACTCCTGTAGGAGTAGGTTCCTGTGCAGAGGGAGTCTTGGAGGCTCCCTTGGAAAGTAGGAGGGGGGTACCTGGTGGAAGTGGTGCAGATAGCCCCTCTGGACTATGCTTAGCACCCAGGTATCCCTTGTTACGGCTGACCACCTGTGGGCATACAGGGTCAGCCAGCCTCCTGTGTTGGGAGGGGCCAGCTGAGGAGGAGGGCTATGCCACTGGAGTCAAAACCCCGCTCCCTGCTGTGCAGGAGCCGGAGCTGGTGGCTTGGGGGTTTTCTGCCTAAGGGGCCCATGTCCCTGCCCCTTGGCCTGCTGACCCTGTTGGGGAGCTATGGAGGCCTGGAATTGGATTTGTAGGCAGAGGACTTCCTCGGGTAAAAGGCCTTTTTCCCCGAGCCCTTCTTCTTCTGAGAAGGGGCAGAGGTTTTCCTGGACAGCCTTGTCCGGGTGAGAGTCTCGGACTCCCATTCTGCAGCCTTTTCAGCCATGGGCTTGCCAAAGAGGTTTTCACCTCAGCAGGGGACATCGACCAACTTGTCCTGAACCCATGGCTCGAGGTCCGATGACTGTAGCCAAGCCTGACAGCGTGCACCGATGCCGGCCGCGGCTACTAGGGCCGAAGCCTCGAAGCCATCATAGGCTGCTCGAGAGATAAACTTCGAGCACTCCCGGATCCCCAATGACAGGGCTTTGAACCTCTGCAAAGGTTCCTCGGAGAGACCAGCAGAGAACTCGGCAATCTCCTTTGCCAGGTCTCGAAGGTACATGCCCATGTACAGCTGGTAGGTCTGGACACGGCAAGCAAGCATAGAGCCCTGGAAGCACTTTCTACCAAGGGCATCCAGGTTCCGGGCCTCCCGGCCGGGAGGCACTGATGAGTGCATCTTCTGACTCTTCAGATGATGCATGGCCGATTCCACAACCATGGAGTGGTGCGGTAGTTGTGCCTTCTGGAACCCGGGGCTCTTGCGGACTCGATAGATGGAATCGACCCGCTTGCTCAGTACTGGCGTCGAAGCCGGCGCCTCCCACATGCGGAAGAGCAACCGTTCCAGCATCAGAGGAACCGGTACAGTAAAGGCCTCCTTGGGGGGAGAGTCATACTGCAGGGCCTTGAGCTCCTTGGCTTGAGGCTCCTCCTCAGGGACCGCGGGGAAGGCCAAAGCCTTGGCCATGTCCCGCACGAAGTCCGAGAACTGGGTGTCCTCTGGGGGGGACCGTCTCCGAGGCTCGGACTCCAGTGAGTCTGAAGGGACACACTGGGTCCGAAACGTATCCAGGGACTCCTCGTCCTCCATTTCCCAGCCCGACGCCTCGGAGGAGGAATCGAGCGGCTCCGGTCGGGCAGGCACCGATGCCATCCGTCCCGATGCCGAGGGTACCGGTGTCGACGACCTCAGTCCCGAACGGGAGGCTGAGGTAGACCTCGGCCGAGGATCGACTCGAGACCGCATGGACTCAAGGATCGGCTCAGCCTCCGGGGTTGACTTGGATGTCGAGGTCCCGGTGGTCGGGGCAGATGCACCGGTGAGACCGGCAATCAGTGCCCGCTGCTGTTCCATGAAGGCAGCCAAGCTGCTCTCCAAGGCCGTCAACCTGAGTCCGAGCTCAGGAGACTCAGCAGCCCCCGACTCGGGCCCCAACGGTGGCTCACCCGGAGGAGAGTCTACGAGGACTACAGTACTCACTTGACTCGGGGCCTCCGTCTCTACACGAGGTTGTTTAGCAGGCCTCTCCGACTCCGAAGACCCGGGACGGCGGTCGGGGCTATGCGACCTGGCCTTCGAGGAGCCAAGTGCGTCCACCAATGCCGTCCTCGCGGGTTTTTTCATCCTGCGGTGTTCCCGTGAGGGAGACCCCCTCTCAGAGGAGCCCCGGCGATGCTCGGGATCGGAGTCCCGAGACGTCGAGGCCTCTGACGAAGTCCGGGCCCGGCCGGACGCAGAGTCAGAGAAGATTCTTTCCTTCTGATGTTGACGGCTCCTCAACGCCTTCGAGGACATTTTCCCACACGGGCCATAGATCATCGGGTCATGATCTGGCCCGAGGCAGCAGAGGCAGCAGTCATGTGTGTCGGTGAGAAACATAAGTTTCTTACACCGATCACACTTTTTAAACCTGCTGGCAGTCATCGGGGGAAAAAGAGCCCCTGCAAGGTCAAAACACAGGGCTGCCAGTGAAAAATAGAAAAATGGCGCGAACACTAGTCGCAAAGGACAAAAACCGAAAAATGAAGTCTGGGCTCGATACCGGTGTACCGGGCCCAGGCGGGAAAGGGAACCGGCGTCGAACCGAGTAAAAAATAAGGATCCACGCAGAAATCAACTTTTTTCACGGGCAACGAGACACGTCCGTCGGGCTCCGCGGAAAAAAGAAGACTGAGCAAGATGGCACCCTTGGGCGGGAAGGGGACCGCGCATGCGTGCTGCATTCCAAAAGGCTTTCTTGGAAAGCTGGGGAAATGCTCCACATGGGGGCTCCATCGGCGTCGACGTCACCCATATGTGAGGACTGACTTCCTGCTTGGTCCTGGAGAATTTCTCTAGTCAAAACAGAGCAGAAGTATTTGTTTAGCATTGCCGCTTTTTCAATGTTACTTTCAACGAATCCATTCCCAGCACTTTTGAGTCCTGCAATTCCACCTCTGATTTTCCTCCTCTCCCGAATATACCTGAAAAAAGTCTTCACATCTTTAGCCATCTTTTCTTCTGCTTTTGATTTTGCTATCCTCATTTCTTGTTTTGTCTCTTTTAGTTTGATCTTGTATTCTTTTCTGTGTTCATCGGTTTACGAGCTTCTGAATTTTGTGAAAGCTGTGTTTTTTGCCTTTATTTGGGCAACCACTTCTTTGGAGAACCAAATAGGTTTCCTTTTCCTCTTGTTTTTATTTACTTTCCTTACGTATGTAGCTGTTGCACCTTTCATTGCTTTCTTTAGTGTTGATTTATTAGCTTTTTTTCAAAGCAGATTAAATAGCCATAGTTTAATGTGATATTTGGCCTTGATTGAATTTGCGAGTTTCTTGGAAACTGTACATAATGTTTGCTTTCTTTGCAACAGGAAATACAATGTGAAGAGTTTCCCATATCCTTTTCTGTACATCTGGAAGAAGCTGGCGCATGGTCATTGCCACTCACTCCGTAAGGGCAGTGAGGTATTTGAAACAACAAAAGAAGAGGCTTCCCCCTTCAAGTTAAATGAGAATGGCCACTATAATTCTCTGCAAGAAGTGGAAAATAGGAATATGTCCTCAGAAGCTGATCTACCATATGAAGAAAGATCTGATGAAACGACTGGAGATTGTTTCTGCTCAGTCAGAATCTCCAGAACCATAAGGACAGATTTCAGGATGCCTCAGACTCGAACACTGAAATTACAAGCCATACAGCTATTTGGACAGGCAATGACTTTACCAATTAAACCCTCATAGGATGCACAAGAAGAATGTTTTGGTTTCAGGACCAATCAATGCTGAGTTGCTACAGAGGACTCCCCATCAGAAGCAACTCAGCTATGACTTGGGACAGATGGCAACAAAATTGAGTCACAACATCAAGGCACTGATGTTGGTGCTGAATTGTTTGGTGCCATGGTCAATGGATGGCTCCGCAGGCACAATATGCCAATATTCACTTGAGGTGCTGAGAGAAAGCCTCAAGGATCTTTCAATCTGGCACTTGCCTAAAAGATGCTGAGGTCATAAATGGAAGGATCACAGTAGGGAGTGTACATCCTCTTATAATTTATTCATTTATTTAGTTAAATAAAAAGAGAAACAAAAAAAGGAAAATAAGATGATACCTTTTTATTGGACTAACTTAATACATTTTTTGACTAACTTTCAAAGGTTAAAACCTTCTTTTTCAGGTCATAACAGTGTGAGTAACAGATGACAATACCTAATATATAAAGTGAATCACCAAAGCATTCCATTGACAGTCTCACATCCTCTTCTCCTGAGACTGTCAATGGAATGCTTTGATGATTCACTTTATATATTAGGTATTGTCATCTGTTGCTCAGATTGTCATGATTTGAAGAAGATGATTTTTAAAAGCTAGTCAAAAAATGTATTACGTTAGTCCAATAAAAAGGTAATCACCTTATTTTCCTTTTTTGTTTCTCATTTTATTTAACTGCCATTAAAGGGGACTAACATGACTATCATACTACTTCATTTATTTAGGAAGCATTTCTTTTTTACTTTACTTTCCACAACTCTTTCTTCCAAATTCTTCCCCTTCTTCCACCTAATCTCATTTCTCAATTCTCAATTTTCATTTCTCAATTTTCAAAGGCTGAGATAGCAATTCCTGCTGCCTGTAGCCTACAGATAAGGGCTGTCCCCCAACCATGACACCAGCTTTTCCATAGAGAAGCAGGATGCGTCAGCCATACCTGGCCGCCTTTGAGCATGACTCAGGTGCTCTTAACTGGCTCAGTCTTGCCTCTTCCTCCCAGTCAAAAGGACAGAACACCAGCTCTTCTCTTTAACCTACATCTACCTTGAAGAATGACCAAAGATAAAAGAGAAAAATACAAACCTGGATTCAAGAAGTGTTCTAACTGCTGGAAGAAAATGAACTCCACGGCTTCCCAAGAATGTTGTGTAAGATGTCTTGGAGAGTCCGATCAGGTGGAGGACTGCCCTCACTGTGCAAGGATGTCGCCCAGAGCTTGCCGCACACGTAGCCAAGCCCTGCACGAATTCCTGGTATCCACAGCTGCAGGAAAAACCGGGGAACGCTCTTCTTCCAAATGATGACTTGAGGATCCCGTGCACAGAGCCTACCGCATGGCCACCAACATAGAAGTCGCAAGAACACAGACCCCTCTGGCAGGCCAGCATGAGATGCACAACCCCCCCCCCCCCCCGGGCCTCCATCTCTTGCTAGACACAGGTCTCAGGACCCCCACCGACCACCGCTGAAGCCTCCAGAACTGTCCATCAACCTTTCGGAGCTCCAGCCACACTGCCTGTGCTCTCGATGACAAGCTTTCATCTCAATCCAGGCCCTGCAGCATTGGCTCCACTCACTGCTGATGCTATTGGTTAGTACAGTGATGATGGCAGTCGTCACCACACCAAGAAGAGAAGTCCTGGATGTCGCACCACACCAAGTGGGGAAGCCATGGATGGTGCAGAGCAGGAAACAGTGCCATAGAAAATCTCCCCCCCCCCACAACACAGCCCAGACAAGAGGAAATACCAAAACAAGAGTACCAGCAGCACAAGTGGCTCCTGAAATAGATGCTAGAGTGGGGGGAAAGCCATTGCTGGCAACATAGTACAAGAAGAGAAAGGAGCACCTTTTCCAGCTGGGGCAGCCCAGACTCCTTGGGCACCCCACCCAAGCATGGGCAACATACCAGCAGTGTCATAGAATGCCCCAGTAAGTCTGCCTGCGACCTGCGCAAGACCCCTGCCAGCACACTGGCCCCAAGCTCAGCATGCTCCACCCTACCTCAGCCTACAGTCATGCTGGACTTGATGGCCCAGTTTCTGGCTCAATACACTTTCCAACTGCCACAATCTCTAACAGCACAGCTCTGCCATGACACAGCCAGCAGAACAGGCACCACCAAGGACTCCTTCACCCCAGGCATCACCTTTGCCCATGGGATTCTCGCCGGATCCCCTACTGGCGGACAGTGGACCTCACGCAAAACCTAGACAAGATCTTAGATAGTGCTGTAGAGGAGTCTGCTGTCTTGGAACATGTCGGTACCAATGACATATGAAAATGTGGTAGGGAGGTTCTGGAGGCTAAATTTAGGCTTTTAGGTAGGAAGTTGAAATCCAGAGTAGCATTCTCTGAAATGCTTCCTGTTCCACGCACAGGACCCAAAAGGCAGGCAGAGCTCCGGTGTTTCAATGCGTGGATGAGACGATGGTGCAAGGATGAGGGTTTTGGATTTGTTAGGAACTGGGGAACATTCTGGGGAAAGGAGGGGCTCTTCTGAAGGGATTGGCTTCACCTTAACCGGGATGGAACCAGGCTGCTGGCATTAACCTTTAAAAAGGAGACAGAGCAGCTTTTAAACTAGATAATAGGGGAAAGCTGACAGTCGCCAAAGAGTGCATGGTTCAGAATAATGTATTCTTGAAGGATACCACCAAAAGAATGAAGTTAGGGCATATCAGCATAGAGGTTCCAATAAAGACAAAAGTAGCCCAAATGCCCTTGAGTATGGAGCAGACAGAGCTAAAAGATTCCAAATTACTCTTTCCTACTGATAGCCAAATTAATATGAATAAAATACAGTCTCTAAAATGCTTGTATGCAAATGCTAGAAGTCTAAAAAATAAGATGGGAGAGTTAGAATATATAGCACTAAATGAGAAGTTAGATATGATAGGTATCTCAGAGACATGGTGGAAGGAGGACAACCAGTGGGACACTGTGATAATAGAGCTGATCAAATTGGTGGTGGGGTTGTGCTCTATGTTAGAGAGGGCATTGAGTCACAAAGGATTACAGTTTTGCAGGAAACAAATTTGCTGTAGAATCTCTATGGATTGAAATTCCATGTAAAAAGGAGAGGGTGATGGCAGTGGGGGTGTACTATTGACCGCCTGGCTTGAATGAACAAATGGATGACGAAATGTTCAAAGAAATCAGGGATGCCAACAAAAGTTACAGCACAGTAATAATAATGGGTGATTTCAATTACCCCGGTATTGACTGGGTCAGTGTCACGGCAGGACATGCTAGGGAGATAAAGTTTCTAGATGAAATAAATGACTGCTTCTTGGAGCAGCTGGTTCATGAACTGAACATTTTGGACCTAGTCCTTAATGGAACACCAGATCTGGTGTAAGAGATAAGGGTGTTGGGGCCACATGGCAATAGTGATCATAGCATGTTTGCGTTTGATTTAATTAATGGAGGAGGGATGGTAAGGAAATCCATAGTACTTACCTTTTAACTTTCGAAAGGGAGACTATGACAAAATGAGGAAAATACTTAAGAAAAAACTAAAAGGAGCAGTTACAAAGGTTAAAGATTTACATCAAGCATGGGTGTTATTTAAAAATACTATCTTGGAAGCCCAGACCAGCTGTATTCCACGCTTTAAGAAAAGTGGAAGGAAGTCTAAAAAACTGCCAGCATGGTTTAAAGGTGAGGTCAGAGAGGCTGTTGTTGCCAAAAGAGCATCTTTCAGGAAATGGAAAAAAGCCAAATGACGAAAACTGGAAATAGCACAAGCACTGGCAAGTTAAATGCAAGGCAATGATAAAGCAGGCAAAGAGAGAATTTGAGAAGAAGTTTGCTTTGGAAGCAAAAACACATAATAAAGACTTTTTCAAGTAGATTTGTAGCAAAAAAACATGTGAGAGAGTCAGTTGGGCCATTAGATGATAGAGGGGGAAAAGGGGCACTAAGAAGGGACAAGGCCATAGTGGAGAGACTGAATGAATTCTTTGCTTCGGTCTTTACTGAGGAAGATGTAGGGATGTTACCCATAACTGAAGTGGTATTTAAAGGTGATATTGTGGAAGAATTGGAAGAAATATCAATACACCGGGAAGATGTATTACAACTATTTGATAAACTGAAAAGCAGCAAATCACCTGGACCAGATAGAATACATCCAAGGGTGTTGAAAGAACTGAAATATGAGATTGCAGACCTGCTATTAGTAATCTGTGAACTATCATTACAATCATCTGTAATATCTGAAGATTGGAGGATGGCAAAAGTAACGCCAATTTTTAAAAAGGGCTCCAGGGGTGATCCGGGAAACTACAGACCGGTGAGCCTGACGTCAGTACCAGGAAAAATGGAAGAAACCATCATAAAGAACAAAATTACTGAACATGTAGATAGTCATAGCTTAATGGGAGACAGCCAACATGGCTTTAGACAAGGAAGATCTTGTCTTACTAATCTGTAATGTTTATTTGAAGGTGTTAATAAACAGGTAGACAAAGGTAAGTCGGTTGATATAGTGTATCTGGATTTTCAGAAAGCCTTTGACAAGGTCCCTCCATCAGAGATTTTTCGCAAAATTAAAAAGTCATGGCATAGAAGGCAGTGTACTATTGTGGATCAGGAACAGGTTAAAAGTTAGAAAGCAGAAGGTAGGGCTAAATGGCCAATTTTCCCAATGGAGAAAGGTGAATAGTGGAGTACCCCAGGGATCTGTACTTGGTCCGCTGCTTTTTAATATATTCGTAAATGACCTGGAAAAGGGAGTAACGAGTGAGGTTATCAAATTTGCAGATGACACAAAACTATTTAAAGTTGTTAAAACCCATGAGAATTGTGGAAAATTGCAAGAAGATCTTGATAAATTGGAAGATTGGGCATCCAAACGGCAGATGAAATTTAATGTGGACAAGTGCAAAGTTATGCACCTAGGAAAGAACAATCCAAAACATGGTTACACAATACAAGGTTCCACATTAGGAAGCACCACCCAGGAAAAAGATTTAGGCGTCATCATGGATAACATGTTAAAACCCTCCGGTCGGTGTGCAGCGGCGGCCAAGAGAGCAAATAGAATGCCAGGTATCATAAAGAAAGGAATGGAAAATAAAATAAAGGATATTATAATGCCTCTATATCATTCCATGGTGCAACAGCACCTTGAATATTGTGTGCAGTTCTGGTCGCCATATCTTAAAAAGGATATAGCGTTATTAGAAAAGGTACAGAGAAGAGCCATCAAAATGGTAAAGAGGATGGAAGGATACCCCTATAAAGAGAGGCTAAAAAGGTTAGAGCTCTTCAAACTGGAAAAGAGACAGCTTAGGGGAGATATGATAGAGGTCTATAAATTAATGAATGGAGTGGAACGGGTAAACGTAGATCGATTGTTTACATCATCAGAATATAGAAAGACTAGGGGACAAGCAATGAAGCTACAGGGTAACCTATTTAAGGCTAATAAGAGAAAATATTTTTTCACTCAACGTGTAATCAAACTCTGGAATTTGTTACCAGAGAATGTAGTGTAGCTGGGTTTAAAACAGGTTTGGACAAGTTCCTGGAGGAAAGGTCCATAGACCATTATTAAAAAGGACCCGGGATATCACTACTTGACCCAATATAAGCATTGAAGAACCTGTGTCTTTTGGAGAAACTACTAGGTACTTATGACCTACATTGGCCATTTTTGGAAACAGGATACTGGGCTTGATGGACCTTGGGTCTGAACCAGTATGGTATATCTTATGTTTTTATGACAGAAAGCAGCCGCCTGGGCTCCTCAGAGAGTTAGGAATGCCCTTCAGACTCAAGAGACTCTCCATTGGAACTGCTGTCACCGCTCCTCCGCCCCCAGAGGACTTAACATATCCAAAGTTCCTCCAGAAACTTTCTGCCCGCCTCGTACTGTCGCCGGCCAACACACCAGACCCCAGGAATGAGGTCTTGGGCCCCCTGAAGTACCCTGATGCACTCAAATCCATCCTCGCCATTCCAGTCTACAAGCTGCTGTATGACAATCTCGCACGTGTCTGGCAGACACCCTCCTCCACCCCTGCCACCTCCAGAAGGACGGATGCAAAATACAAAGTACAAACCAACCCAGGACTCCAAAAAGCACAGATTTCTCTTCAATCCATCATGGTGGAGTCAGTCCTGAAGCATGCGAAGGAATCCTGCACACACGCCAATACGCCAGCTGGAAAGGATCATAAGACCCTAGATGAGTTCAACAAGAAGGTGTACCAGGCGGCGATGCTCAACGCAAGAATTGCTTCCCATCGGTTCCAGCACGTGCTATACCAGGATGCGCTGCTCGAGGTTCTCAAAAGCACTATCGACACACTACCCCCAGAATCCATTGCTGCTATCTCAACCCTTCTGGGGAACATGGGTGAGTGCAGAAAACATCTGATCTGCTTAACCTTTGACTCCTTCAACTTGGCGGCCTGATTGGTGGCAATGGCCATCATCACCTAGATCAGGGCCTCTGAGAAGACATGCACAAGCGCCTGGCTGATGCTCCCTGCTCGGGAGACAATTTCTCAGGAGAAAAAGTCAAGGAGATTGTGAACAACATGAAGAACCACTTCATGACCCTCCAGACTCTGTCCTCTGACAGCATCGAGCACAACTCCAGCTTCAGGAAAACACAGAGTTCTTACCACATAAAACTTTATTCTGCATCGAAGCCCTACCACTATACCAGAAATGGCAGCCCCAGCATTCCAAACATCAGTCGTATCACCAATACCAACAGAAACTGAGGCAGAGGGATCGCTGGCAGCAGAAATAATGCTCTGCACCCTTGGGGAAAGGCACTCCCTCCTTTTGACGCCAAGACCCAAGAGAACCCGCCTTTGGCGAGAGCACCTCTCCCTCTTCATTGAAGTGTGGAGGACAATAACAACCAACAAGTGGGTCCTGAAGACCTTAAACCAAGGATACCTCATCAGATTCACCAAGACCCCTCACCAGAGGACAGTTCCCCACAGCCGCACCCCCACTCATCATCTCGCTACCATGGAGTCAGAGATTCGCAAATTGCTAGTGGCAAAGGCCATAGAGCAAGTGCCACCCACTGAGATCAACCACGGCTTCTATTCCAGATACTTCCTCATTCCCAAGAAGTCAGGAGGTGTCTGCCCCATCCTTGACCTTTATCGGATCAACATATTCATCCACAAGGAACAGTTCCGTATGTATTCCCTGGGATCCATCCTGTCACTCTTGCATCCCAATGAATGACATGTTAATGGATCTTCAGGACCCCTACACACCCACCCAGTGCAACATCAGTACTTGTGCTTCTGTGTCATGGATTTCCACTACCAGTACAGAGTCCTCCCTTTTGGCCTCTCACCAGCCCCGCAGGTCTTCACAAAATGCAATGCAGTAGCAGACAAACACTCCACAAATCCAGGATCTGTGTCTTTCCTTAGCTGGATGATTGGCTCATCACTGCCCCTTCAAGGATAGATGCAGAGAAGTCAATTAAATGCATGGTTGATATGCTGTCGTCATTGGGCTTCATAGTCAATTAGAAGAAATCCTAACTGCAACCTTCACAGTCTCTAGAATTCATTGGTACTGCCCTCCACATGCCCCAAACAAGGGCCTTCCTGCCACAACACAGATCGGACACCATCGTCTCCTGGGCATGATCCATGGCAACCTCAACTAGTGTTTCAGCCAGGACACTGCTACGGCTCCTGGGTCACATGGCAGCAACCACACAAGCTATCCCGCTTGCAAAGCTGCACAAGCGGGAGCTTCAATGGCACCTTCACCGCAAATGGAACGAGCACTCCCAGTCCCTGTTCCGCAAGGTCAGCATAGACCGCAGTACTCGGACCATCCTAGCCTGATGGATGCTTCACAGTCACCTTACCCAGAGGAGGCTCTTCCAGCAGCCCAAGCGTAACATGGTCATCACTACAGATGCCTACACAGCAGGATGGGGAGCACATCTCTGGCAGGTCTGAATGTAAGGAGCCTGGATGGCGCAGGAGCACAAATATCACATCAATCTGCTGGAGCTGCAGGCAATCAGGTATGCCCTACAAGTCTTTGAATCCAAAAACAACAAAACTAAACCCTCAAAGTGAAACCCCTATTTAAACTCAATTTTTGTCAGAAGAGACTGGAGGAGACTGGAATGGATATCCAATCACACCAGACAGCCTTTTCTATTTTTCTTTTTTTGTGAACGCTAAAACATTTTTTACTTAGCTTCTCAGTATATTCCGGTGAAGTTTCATTTGCCAAACTTTTCTCTTGAATAGCGGTCGGATAGTTCAAGCACTCAAGTCTTTGAGTCATGGATCTCCAACAAGGTGGTGCTGATCCAAACAGACATCCAAATTGCTATGTTCTACATAAACAAACAAGGGGGCATAGGGTCCCTTCCCCGTGCCAGGAAGAGCATGGACCTTCGCCCTGGCCAAGGGCTGCTCCCTGCAAGCCTCCTACCTACCAGGCAAACTCAATCAACTGGCGGACAGCCTCAGTTACCAGCTTTGATTTAATGAATGTTCCCTCAACTCCTGGATCACAGACTCCCTGTTCCAGGGGTGGAGCCGGGCTAGAATCAACATCGTCGTCCACCCATCCAGCACACCTACAATTCTGCTCCAGGCACCCCACAGCATGGCAACAGATGCATTCAACTTTCACTAGGGCAATCTAGACCTTCTGTATGCCTACACCCCACTCCCCTCATCTCCAGGACTGTCCAGAAAATCATCTCCGATGGGGAGACAGTCATCCTCATCGCCCCCTACTGGCCGAGGCAGATATGGTTCCCCTACCTTCAAGTGTCTCACTAGCACCTTGCCAATATGGCTACCCCTGATGCCCGACATCATTACCCAGGATGGGGGGAACATTTTCCACCCCAACCTAGTGATGCTCACACTGACTGCCTGGAAATTGAGAGGACACAGCTGCCCATCCTCCACCTCACTGCAGATGTCCAGCATTTCATCCTTGCAGCCAGGTGGGAGTCCAACCAGCAGTCCTACTCCCGAAGTAGAAAGTTTTGATTCCTGGTGCTCAACAGCGGGGCTGAAGCTGCTATCCTGCCCTCTGCTGCATGGCCTGCAATACCTCACCACACTCGTCCACACAGGGCTCAAGGCCTCGTCCATTAAGGCCCATCTGTTCGTCATTTTAGCCCTCCATGACCAACTCGACAACCAGTCCATATCCTTGCACTCATTGGCCTCCCAGTTCATGAAGGGCCTGGCCAACCTGCAACCCACCATACGTCCACTGGTGCCTCTCTGAGACCTCAACATTATCTTACAACAGCTCATGCAAGACCCAGTAGAGCCCCTCATGGAGGCACCATTCAAATACACCACATGGAAGACCCTTCCTCATCGCCATTACCTCAGCCCAGCAGGCAAGCAAGCTGCAAGCACTGGTGGCCCATCCACCGTGCACTCTATCTGGACCATGCCACCTTTAGGACACACTCCAACTTCATCCCCAAGGTGGCGTCCCCCTTTCATATCAATCAGACCATCAAACTCCCTATGTTCTACCCGGAACCTCATGCCACACCGGAGGAGCATAGGCTCCACACCCTTAACTGCGTGCGAGCGCTATGCATCTACCTTGAGAGGATGGCCGCCCCCATCAGCAAGGATACCAGCTCTTCGTCTCCTCTGACCCCTAAGAGGCCAGGCCGCCCCATCAAAAAAAAGACACTCTTGCAGTGGATCACCTCCTGCATCGCCTTCTGCTATTCCTGGGCTGGCTCGGAGTCCCCAGGTGCCATCAGGTCTCATCAACTCCAAGCCATGGTGGCCACACTGGTGATCCTGGGAACTGTGCCAGTGCAATACATATGCAAAGCAGCCACCTGGTCCTCTATCCACACCTTCCAGCGGCACTACTGCCTGGACCAACTGGCACTTTCCGATAGCTTCTTCGGCCACTGCATCCTTAATACAACCACCCAGCAGAGCCAGGATGGACTCACCCAGGCCCAGGGCAGGACAAGGCTCCCTGGGCCAGACATGAATACACAATTGTTGTGGATTGTGGTTCTGGATCTTCAAGCTGATACCACTGACAATGCACTGGGCTGCATAACATTGAACTCTATCCTGAACGTTTGAAGCCTTGCTGGTAATCGGTTATGTTAGCCTTCCCTGTTACCCTTGTTATGTTGCATTAAGATTACCTGTTGGATTGATGCTTTTCCTATATCCGGCTATGCTAGCCTCCCTATTCCTTGTTACTGTGGGACAACTGCAGGTCTACCGTTGCAGTAATTGTTATTGCTTACTCATTGTGCAGATGGCACCGATAATAAAACCTTTACTGCAACGCCCATGTCTGCTATCTGAACCACAGGCTTCATTCTCCTTCAGTGCAAATGGGTCACACAGCCACGGCTAGGGAGTCACCGGGTGTAGTAGACGCATCCTGCTTGTCCATGGAGAAAGCAAGGTTACTTACTGTGTAACAGAGGTTTTCCGTGGACATCAGGATAAGTTTTACTAGCTGACATAACCCATCTCTGAACCGGAATAAGTGAGAAAACCCCAAGCCGATGATTTTGGAAAACATACATACCGTGTATATAGTTAAAAATCTGGTTCTTTGTATATAGTTTATAACTGCTAATTATAAGTTTGAATTTCTTTGTAGTTTCACATTGTTACCTGTAAAAACAGCATTGCCTGTTTACTGTTGTTCCATGTAAACCGCAACTGATCAATGGAAGGTGCGGTATATAAAAATTCGCTAATTAAATTAAATTAAATTAAGTCAGCCACACTAACCACCCATCTCCCCTAGAAACAAAGCCTACAGCATCACATGGCAGACCAAGCCTTACCTGGGGGCAGGAGTCTAGACTTGGTACTGACTGAGCCAGGTAGGGGCGGGCCAGGGGGTAGGGGCACCTGGCACATGCTCAGAAAGGCTTTGTCTTTCTTAGCTATAGGAGAGCACTTTCATCTAGGGTGCCGTCGGATGACATCACCAGGTGTGTCTGACTTATCCTACTGTCCACAGAGAACCCCTGTTACAGGTAAGTAACCTCCCTTTCTCTTCTTCTAGTAGCAAAACGAAAAGGGCACTGTGGTAGATTAGAGTGGCAGCCACTCTTCATTTCAATTCTTCTTCCCTACCACTAGAGACAGCACATTGCACAAAAACAATCTCTCCCTTTCCTAGGAGTTTGACGCTTGCTGGCCACATCCTGGAGTTTGGTGGCATTCTCCAACAGTAACCATGGGGGATCACTGGTCACCCAGAAATGCAAGGATTGAACAGCTATCTAAAAAGTGCAGAGGTTATGGCTGTTTTATTTAAAGTAATTCTACTTTCATAGAGTGTATAGCTTTACAGAGTTTGCCACAGTATTTTAGCATGACTGACTTGCTATGATAAGTCATTTCTTTATTATGCTTCACTCCCACAATTAAGACCTAAAAAACAAGGTTACCAATAGCTGTGAAGTTCTTCCTATAGGTGAACCAGAGCCGAGATGTGACATCAGAAAGGATTTCTTCTTTTTCTAAAAAAGAAAAAAAAAAGAGAGACAGAAGAGGATATATGACTATTTCCTCACCATTGTGTGTACAGTTTGATGTGTATTTCAATTTAAATTTGTAATTAAACATTCTTAATGCAATAGCAGTGGCATAAATTCCACCCAAGCAGCTTCTCACAATGTGAGGAGACCCAGGCTGGTAGGGGGCCCACACGGAGAGGGTGAAGGCAGAGCAGCCTTCATCTTCCACCACTGAACCAAAGTCTCATGGTAACCAAAGTCTCATGGTAAAGCACTGTTAACAGCTTTGTACATAGTTCTAATGAAACATTGTATGTAAACAAGTTCTGTTCCATGTAAACTGACACCCTCTAGCTCAACGATACACCCAGCAGGTTGAATGTGTATATAGTAGCCTAATACTGTAAACTATACCAATGTGTAAGAGACGCCAATATGCATATAGCCACAAGCAGGTTGAATATGTATGTATATAGTAATTTAATACTGTAAATGACACCAATGTGTAATAGATGCCATTATGTATATGGCCACCCAATTATCGTATATAGTTGCCGAGCAATACTGTACATCCGCACTCTGGACGATCAATCTGTATATAGTTAGACAACCTGTAAATAGCTGTAAGTGGACCTGGTCACCTGTGACTGATCGCTTGCAAAAACATAGTTACCCCTGTCAGTCCCAAGTAGTAACACCTGTTCATTGTAAGTCCAGTGTAGGTCCTGCCTGCACTGTACAAATTTTGTTGACTGTAAACCGCACTGATTCCAAAGAGCGCGGAAAAAAAAAAAGACATTAAATAAATAAATAAATAAAATTCAATGTTAAATAAATAAATAACCATCACAGTTCGCAAGACTGACCTAGCAGCAAGAGGTGCCGGTCGCTGTGCCTGAAAACTTGAAAAAAAAGTAGAGCAGGAGGCCGCGTGGCACAGATTATAAAGTAAGTTAGCCGTGGTGGAGGGGGGAGGGGGGAGGGGGAAGGGGGAACTGTCACCATGACAATGGGGGATTCTTGGCAAAATTTTGCTGGGGGGTCCCTCATTAGAGCTTCCACTACTGTGAAATATTCAGCAGCTTACACTTTTATTCGTTTTGCTAGCTTACTTTGAATTTTGTAATCTTTTCCTTGCAATTTAAAAGTTTCCCACCTACTGGTGTATGCATCTGGCTGCTTATTTCTTATTCGCTTTCATTTTAGTTCTCCCTTCCAGTCACCTCTTTTCTTTCTCATATCCTCCAAAATTCTTACATTTTAGCAGAATGCCATCGTATGGGTTAGCAAAAAGAGATCATTGAGCCCATGCAGTCTGCCTAGTTACCCCTACCTACACTATTCTAGCTCAGGTCATCACCCTCTGCTTGACAAACTGCAGGATGATACTCCATAATTTGCTGTTAATTGGCAAGTATAGCCAAGCTGTCTTGCTACCAGGTCCAGTGCAAAAAAAGGTAGATACTCACCTGTAATAGGTGTTCTCTATGGACAGCAGAAATAAGTCCTCACGTATGGGTGACGTCACCGACAGAGCCCCTTGCAGGAATGCTCCCCAATTTCTATTGGAAGCTTTTGTGAGGCTCCACTACACCTCTGCATCTGTCTTCCTGCCTGCACCATCTTC
This sequence comes from Ichthyophis bannanicus, assembly GCA_033557465.1. Taxonomy (NCBI): domain Eukaryota; kingdom Metazoa; phylum Chordata; class Amphibia; order Gymnophiona; family Ichthyophiidae; genus Ichthyophis; species Ichthyophis bannanicus. The sequence goes on from CM066038.1 coordinate 328,157,567, forward strand.
TCCAGTATCATAACAAAGCTGTAGAAGAATGCAACTCCTCGGGAAAGTGGGAGGGTTATGAGAACTTATTCCTGCTGTTCACGGAGAAAGCGTAGTTAACTCACCTGTAACAGGTGATCTCCGGGAACAGCAGGAATTTAGTCTTCACATATGGGTATCGTCGGTACCGACGGAGCCCACGCGGGAACGTTCCCCAGCATCCAATAGGAACGTTTTTGGGAGCATCCCACAGCACATGCGTGCTGCCTTCCGCCTCTGTATCTCTCTCACTTCAGTTGAGTTTATAGCTGAGACCAAACGAGAGAAGTAGAGAAAGAGATAGATAGAGACAACTCCCAGGGGACGTGGGTGGGTGAAGACTAAATTCCTGCTGTTCCCGGAGATCACCTGTTGCAGGTGAGTAACTACGCTATCTCCAGGAACAAGCAGGAATGTAGTCTTCACATATGGGGACTCCCCAGCTGAAAGATGCCAAGGGGTGACCCCAGCAAGCTGCGAACCCAGGTGAGATGGGTCATGCTTCCTCCCATGGACCTCTGGCATCCAAACCGTGGACAGTGGGTAGGAGTTGTATTAAGTATGGAAGAGATGCTGGAGAACAGCCTGGCCAAATGAAGCATCCCGATGGGAGTCCTTGTCTAAGCAGTAGTGGGCTGTGAAGATGTGTACCGAAGCCCAAGTGGCTTCTTTGCACATGTCATCAATAGACACAGAACGAAGGTTAGCCGTTGAGGCTGCCATTGCTCTCACATTGTGAGCTGTGACATGGCCCTCGAGAGAAAGTCCTTTACTCTGATATGCATAGGATATGCAATCTGCAATCCAATTTGACAGAGTTCTTTTGGAAACTGGAAGTCCCAAATGACTAGAGTCAAAAGCCACAAAAAGCTGAGAAGATTTTCTATGTGGCTTAGTTCTTTGGAGATAAAAGGCTAAGGCTCTTTTACAATCTAATGTGTGAAGATTCCTTTCCGCACTGGAGGCATGAGGCCTAGGGAAGAATATAGGAAGATAAACCGACTGGTTTAAATGAAAAGGCGAAACCACCTTTGGCAGAAAGTGAGGATGAGTCCTGAGGATTACTTTATCATGGTGGAACCTTTTATAAGGAGGGTCAGCTACTAACGCCTGTAGTTCACTAATGCATTTTGCAGAAGTGATGGCAATTAGGAAAATAACTTTCCATGAAAGAAACTTTAGGTCTGAAGTGGCTAAAGGGTCAAAAGGCAGTTTCATAAGCTGAACAAGAACAAGATTCAGATCCCATGCCACTGGTGGTGGTTTAAAGGGAAGTTTTGTTAAGAGTAGGCCTCTCATAAATCTTGATACAAGTGGATGAGAGGAAATAGGTTGTCCATCGAAAGGTTTATGAAAAGCAGCAATAGCACTAAGATGGACTCTTACTGAAATGGTCTTTAGACCAGAAGTTGATAATTGGAGGAGATTCTCTAATAGCGACTCTAAAGGGACCAAAAGGGGGTTAAGTCCCTTTTGTGAACACCAGATAGAGAACCTTTTCCACTTAAAAGCATAGAAACATCTTGTGGAAGGTTTTCTGGAAGCCAGAAGGATATCCTTTACTTGTTGAGAAAGGTTAATAATCTGGAATTCTAGGCTTTCAGTAACCAGGCCCTGAGATTTAGGGACTGGAGACTGGGGACTGGGATGCAGTAAGCATCCGTCCTCCCGAGACAGAAGATCTGGAGCATTCCCCAACTCCAGAGGAGTGGTTTGGGAGAGATACAGAAGAAGAGGATACCACGTTTGTCGTGGCCAACGTGGAGCTATGAGTATCGTACAACCTCTGTCTCTCTGAAGTTTGAATAAAGTTTTGGGAATCAGGGGAATGGGTGGGAGGGCATAGAGGAAGTCCTGACCCCAGTGGAGTAGGAAAGCATCTCTTACTTGACAGTTGTGAGCCGGGATTCTGGAACAGAATCGGGGAAGTTTGGCATTCTGTGGACTTGCAAAGAGGTCTATATCTGGTGTTCCCCAGATTTGAAATACTCGAGCAAGCTGGTATGACTGGAGGGACCACTCGTGTGGCAGCAGTATTCGACTGAGTCTGTCTGCCCATAAGTTTTGAATGCCCGGAAGGTATACCGCAAACAGGTGAATTTGCAACTCTCTGGCGAGGGCCCATAGTCACAAAGCTTCGCTGCATAGTGACAGAGCCTGTTCAGCCTTGCTTGTTCACACAGAACATAGCTACCTGATTGTCGGTTTGGACCAGAACTGTTTTGTTGCTGAGATGGGCCTGAAAGACTTGAATAGCATTGAAAATGGCTCTCAGCTCTAGGAGGTTTTATGTGAAGGGAAACCTCCTGTGAAGTCCAAAGACCCTGAGTGGAGAGATCGTGCAAGTGGGCCCCCCAACCCATCTTGGACACATCTGTTGTTAGGGTGGCCTGATACAGAGGCTGCTGGAAAGGAGAGCCTATGAGGAACTTTTCTAGAGATTGCCACCATTGTAGGGATGAAATCAGATGTGTGGTGTTTCTCATCTTGTCCATTAACTGACCCAAGGCATGTGGCCATTGAGAGGATAGGGTCCACTGGGCTGCTCGCATGTGGAGGCGAGCATAGGGAACCACATGGATAGTGGATGCCATGTGTCCCAGAAGTTGAAGCATCTCTCGAGCAGTAAGGAACACCTTCATAGATGCTTGAAATGCCAGTTGTATTATTCGTAGACAGCATGGCTGTGGCAGGAAATCCCTTGACTGCCGTATGTCTAGACGAGCCCCTATGAATTCGAGAGATTGAGAAGGGGTGAGATGAGATTTTGGGAGGTTTATGAGCAGTCCCAAGTATTGAAGAATTCTCATTGCTCGAGAAAGAGCGAAGCTGGCCTCTGGAGCTGTTGATGCTCAAACGAGCCAATCGTCTAAGTAAGGGAAGACGAATATTCCCAGAGTCCTCATAAATACTGCTACCACTGCCATGCATTTTGTGAAGACTCTTGGAGCAGAGGCCAGTCCGAAAGGAAGAACTCTGTACTGGAAGTGTCTTCCTTGGACTAGGAATCAAAGGAACTTCCTGTGATCTGAGTGGATGAGAATATGCGTGTACGCATCTTTTAGATCTAGAGAACATAGTCAGTCCTGACTTTGAAGGTATGGTAGAAGTGTCCCGAGGGAGATCATTTTGAACTTTTCTCGGAACAAATATTTGTTTAATTCTTTGAGGTCTAGTATAGGCCTGTGTCCCCCTGTCTTCTTTGGAATAAGAAAATAGGGGGAGTAAAACCCCGACCCCTGTTGGGGTATGGGTACTTCTTCGATTGCTCCTTCAGCGAGAAGTGATGTGACCTCCTGCCACAAGAGGTTCGTGGCAGAGACCTGAGAATTTAACTGTTTTATTATTGTAGGTGGGGGCAAGTTGAGAAAATGAAGCTTGTACCCCAGTCGTACAATGGACAGTCCAATTTTCTGATGTTATTTGTTGCCATCTTTTGGCAAAATAGCATAGTCTTCCTGGAATGGTTAAGGGTTCTGGACCTTTCAGGGGCAGAATGACTAAGTTCTCTAGGTAGAAGTCAAAGGCCCTGAGGGGGCTGGGTCTGTTGGGTTGGTTGAGCTCTTTGAGCTTGCAGCTTTCTTTGCTGTCTGTTCTGTTGTTGCCCCTTCTGGGGAACATGGAGCAGACAGTGAATTTGATGGTGTAAGGTTGGTAAGGCTTCTTTTTCTTACTGAATAAGTTTTTTTGAATGTTTTCTTCTTTGCTGGGTTGGCTGTAGACTTTGATAGTCTGTTCAAGGTAGTATTTTCAGATTCAAGCTGATTAGCCTTGTCCTGCCAGTCCTTGCCAAAGAGATTTTCTCCTGTACAAGGAATTTTTCCCAGCTTTTCTTGCACCCACTGTTCTAAGTCTGATGCTTGAAGCCAAGCAATACGACATGCTCCTATGGATATAACAGAAGTTTTGCTGATACATTCAAAGCAATCAAAGGTAGAATGGTTCATGAATTTAGAGACATTCTGGGCGTGCTTGACCAGAATAAGGTAGTCTGCTCTTTTTTCCTCAGAGACACAAGGGATAATGAGCTCTAAGTCTTTTGTGACTTCTTCCAGGAACATTCCCATATAAATAATGTAGGAACTGATCCTGGCTGATAGCATGGAGGATTGAAAGCATCGACGCCCAAAGGCATCGAGTGTCCTGGATTCCCAGCCTGGAGGATTAGAAGAATGTGTTTTAGCACACTTGGAATCGGCCATGCGAAGAATCACTACCATTGAATTGTGTGGTAACTGGAGGTTTTTTTGAAAACCAGGACAACTTGGCACTCGGTACATAGTGTCAAGGCGTCGGGAATGTGAAGATATCGTTAAAAGGAGTTTCCCACATTCTCAACATCAGATCATGTAAGATCTTGTGAATGGGAAGCATAGCTGCCTCCTTGGGAGCCATAGGGTATTGTAGAATTATTAATTCTTCTGTCCTAGGTTCCTTCTCTGGAATCACAGTGATTGCAAGACCCTTTGCTAAATCACGTATGAAATCCTGGAAGGACATATCTTCTGGAGGAGACATCCTGCATTGAGGAGAAGGAGTTGAATCCTCTAGTAGGTTCACTCTGGTACCGGCAGAATCGTCAGAGTTATCGGAATCGGAAGACTCAAGGGCACTCTGTATCGGGTGCTCCCATAATGCATGGTATTGGTACCGCTCGAAGTCGGTACCGAAATGTCTCCGTTTCTGATCCCCGAGATAGACTCAAGGCTCGGCATGGGGGAAAGCAGTCCTGTCGAAGCAGGAACTGTCGGTATCAGTACCGATGTCGGTACCGATACCTGTTGAACCGTCTGTAGTGGTCTTAGCGGTACCGAAGCTGCTAAGAGAGACGGCTAGACTGCATTCAATAGCGAGGATTCTCTTATCCAGCCTCTCTGACCTCACCTTTAAACCATGCTGGCAGTTTTTTGGACTTCCTTCCACTTTTCTTAAAGCGTGGAATACAGCTGGTCTGGGCTTCCAAGATAGTATTTTTCAACAACACCAAAGCATGATGTACGTCTTTAACCTTTGCAACTGCTCCTTTTAGTTTTTTCTTAACTGTTTTCCTCATTTTATCATAGTCTCCCTTTCGAAAGTTAAAAGGTAGTACTGTGGATTTCCTTACTATCCCTCTTCCACTAATTAAATCAAAGGCGATCATGCTATGATCACTATTGCCAAGTGGCCCCAACACTCTTATCTCTTGCACTAGATCTGGTGTTCCACTAAGGACTAGGTCTAATATGGCTTCCCCTCTGGTTGGTTCATGAACCAGCTGCTCCAAGAAGCAGTCATTTATTTCATCTAGGAACTTTATCTCCCTAGCATGTCCTGATGTGACACTGACCCAGTCGATACCGGGGTAATTGAAATCACCCATTATTATTACTGCGCTGTAACTTTTGCTAGCTTCCTTGATTTCTTTGAGCATTTCATCATCCATTTGGTCATTCTGGCCAGGTGCTCGATAGTACACCCCCACTGCCATTGCCTTCCCCCTTTTATATGGAATTTCAATCCATATAGATTCTACAGCAGATTTTGTTTCCTGCAAAACTTTAATCCTTTCTGAGTCAATGCCCTCTCTAACAGAGAGCGCAACCCCTCAACCAATTTGATCAGCTCTATCATTACGATATAGTTTGTACCCAGGTATCACAGTGTCCCACTGGTTGTCCTCCTTCCACCATGTCTCTGATATTCCAATCATATCTAACCTTTCATTTAGTGCTATATATTCTAACTCTCCCATCTTATTCTTTAGACTTCTAGCATTTGCATACAAGCATTTTAGAGAATGTATTTTATTCATGTTAATTTGGCTATTGTTAGACATGGGTAAATTGGGATCTTTAAGCTCTGTCTGCTCCATACTTGAGGGCATTTGGGCTACTTTACTCTTTTGTGGAACCTCTCTGGCTTTTGGTAGTATCCTTCAAGGATACATTCTTCCGAACCATCTGCTCTTGGGCGACTGTCAGCTTTCCCCTAATATCTAGTTTAAAAGCTGCTCTATCTCCTTTTTAAAGGTTAATGCCAGCAGCCTGGTTCCATCCCGGTTAAGGTGAAGCCCATCCCTTCGGAAGAGCCCCTCCTTTCCCCAGAACGTTCCCCAGTTCCTAACAAATCCAAAACCCTCATCTCTGCAACATTGTCTCATCCACACATTGAGACTCCGGAGCTCTGCCTGCCTTTTGGGTCCTGCGCGTGGAACAGGAAGCATTTCGGAGAATGCTACCATGGAAGTTCTGGATTTCAACTTCCTACCTAAAAGCCCAAATTTTGCCTCCAGAACCTCCCTACCACATTTTCCTATGTCATTGGTACCGACATGTACCAAGACAGCAGACTCCTCCCCAGCACTATCTAAGACCTTATCTAGGTGGCGCGTGAGGTCCGCTACCTTCGCACCAGGCAGGCATGTTACCAGGCGATCCTCACGTCCACCAGCCACCCAGCTATCTACATGCCTAATGATCGAATCACCAACTATAACAGCTGTCCTAACCCTTCCCTCATGGGCACATGGCCCTGGAGAAACTTCCTCGGTGCGAGAGGGTTTTACATCACCTGGAGGACAGGTCCTAGTTACAGGATCACTTCCTGCCACACCAGGGTGATGCTCTCCTGTCACGTGACCTCTCTCCTCCATGGCAACAGGGGTGCTGCAAGACTGGAGGTGGGACTTCAGGACTATATCCCTGTAGGTCTCGTCTATGTACCTCTCTGTCTGTCTTATGTTTTCCAAGTCTGCTACTTTAGCCTCTAGAGAACGGACTTGTTCCCTGAGAGCAAAGAGCTCCTTGCACCTAGTGCACACGTAAGACCTCTCACCAACTGGGAGAAAATCATACATGTGACACTCAATGCAAAAGACTGGAAAGCCCCCATCCCGCTGCTGGACTGCTGTCTGCATCTTAGTTTTAAGTTTGTGTCTAGATCTTTAAGTTCTTACTTACTAGGGGTTGCTATGGGTATTTATACCAATAAAACTGTACCTAATACGTTTAATATACCTTGTTCACCTGAAGCTTAATTAATCTCAGGTCCTTAGTGTATGACTGATTTGGGTAATGAGCTTCACCTGAAAGCACCTCCTGTCTTTTAAGATGTGTAAGTACCTATAAAGCTATGATTATCCCAGGGGTGGGTGGGAAATAACACTTATTAAAAGAGGGCTGCTACACAGTACCCTGTCTTGTGCTGCTGAGGTAAGCTAAATTCTGATTTGATTTAAATTATAGCTCTTAGCTGCTGCTAGGCTCTAACTTCTTATGAAATTTAAACTACAAGCTCTCTGCTGGGTTCTAAATTTAATCAGAAAGCTCTCTGTGTTTTAAAACTAAAAGTACTTTTCTGATGCTAGGCCCTGAGTGACTATTAAATGTACACTACAAGCTCTCTGCTGGGTTCCAAATGTAACCAGAAAGCTCTCTTCTGTGTGTTAAATTTAAACTAAAAGTACTTTGCTGTTACTTGGCCCTGAGTGACTATTAAATTTAAACTACAAGCTCTCTGCTGGGTATGAAATGTAACCAGAAAGTTCTCCTCTGTGTTTTAAATTCAAACTTTAATTGCTGCTACTAGGCCCTAACTGATCCAACAAAAAACAGTGGGTTCACAGATTAAGTAGCTTTAATACAAAGAATTCTTTTTAGAAAATTACCAGAAGTATATACTCACAGTTGCAGATTTCTCTCCAGAAGTAACAGTCCCCCTTTCTAGTCCTTCAAGGCAGCAGTACTAATAGGGCAGGCACCGCCCTTCTCACCAGTAATCTACTGACAAAGCAGACTCACAGGAGCAACAATTAAGTAGAAAAACAAAAATTGTAACACAGAACCGTCTGGTACTTTAGACAAAAAAAACCCTGCTGCCCTGGAGGAGAGGATTCCCTCATCCCCCCCTTCCAGGCCAAGGGAACGTACTGTGACACCACTGGGCTCCAAGAACAAGCATCACACGTGAGACAAACCATCCCCCGGACCCGCTGCAGCAACATAACCCTGACGACTGCTAAACGGATGGGATCCAGGACTGGACTGGAGTTCCTCAAGGAACAACAATTAGCTGGTAAGCCTAATTTTGTCTTCCTTATCATCCCTCTAGTCTAAGTCCTGAACCTCTGGGATATAACAGAGCAGTTAAAGTTGGGAGGGATCTGCCAAACCAGCCCATAGCACCGCCATTCTGAAGCAGGCATCCCTGGCAGCCTGAACATCCAGGCGATAATGCTTCGCGAAGGTATGCAATGACGACCAGGTAGCCACCTTGCAAATCTCCACCGGCGGAACCAAACTGTATTCCGCCCACGAAGCAGCTTGCGCTCACATGGAATGCGCCCGCAATCCCGCCGGCACTTGCTTGCCCCTAAGCAGATATGCCGACGAGATTGCCTCCCTGATCCACCTGGAAATAGATGCCTTGGCCGCCGCCACGCCTTTGTGTGGACCGCCAACGAGGACAAAGAGACGATTCGACTTGCGAAATGTCTGAGTAGACTTCAGATAATGCCATAATATGCGTCGCACGTCCAGATACCTCAGCGACTGGTTCCCGCTAGAGTCCTTAGCGCCTGCCAGAACCGACAGAGACACTGACTGATTCACATGAAAGGCCAAAACCACTTTTGCCAAGAAAGAGGGAACTGATCGCAATACCACCTTTTCCTTGGAGAAAGACAGAAAGGGCTCTCGGCAAAATAAGGCTTGGAGCTCCAAACTCCTAAGTACCGAGCAAATAGCCACCAGGATCATGGTCTTAAGGGTCAAATCTTTCAGTGATGCTCGTGCCAGGGGCTCAAAGGGCTCCCCACAGAGCACTGACTGCACCAAATTGAGGTTGCATGGCAGGATCACCGCCCGCTGAGGAGGGTGTAAGCGAAGCACTGCTCACAAAAAACGCGCTACATCAGGATGCGTATCTAACACTACCCACTGGATCTTGCCACGATAACAGGCTATTGCCGCCAGCCGCACCCTCATGGAACTGGCGGCCAGACCCTTGTAGAACCCATTCTGTAAGAACGCTAAGATGCTGGGCACCGAGGTTGTGGCCGGTTTCACCCGCTGGTCGCACACCAAGCCTCAAAAATGCGTCAGACCCAAATATAGGCTTAGGAGGTAGACCTCCTCCTTGCTTTCAGCAGCGTCGAAATCACCGACCCCGAATATCCTTTCTTCCTCAGCCTTGCCCTTTCAAGAGCCAGGCCGTAAGCGAGAATTGATCCACCTGAGGCATGAACACAGGCCCCTGCGACAAGAGATCCACCCTCGCCGGAAGGCACCATGGGTGATCCGCCAGACTCCTCACCAGATCTATGTACCACAGCTGCTTTGGCCAATCCGGGATAATGAGAGTCACCATCACCCGATGAGCCTCGATCCTTTGAACCACCCTGCCTATGAGGAGTCTGTTTGTCGGCCATTACTGCACCACAGCATCCAAGTCTTCCGACATCCGTTCTCTTTTCCTGCTGAAAAATTGACTCGCCTTGGCGCTCGCGCATGTCGCCATCAGATCCATGACCGGTGCGCCCCAACAATGCACCAGCAAGTCGAACACCCCTTGATTGAGCATCCACTCTCCGGGGTCCACTAGTACGCGACTCAAGTAGTCTGCTGTGACATTGTCGACTCCCGCTACATGTGCCACTGACAACACCTGGAGGTTACCTTCCACCCAGCTCATCAACGTCTCGGCCTCCGCCTCCAAGGCCGCACTGCTTGTGCTGCCCTGCCAGTTGATGTAGGCTACCGTGGTTGTGTTATCCAACAGAACTCATACTGCCACACCGTGCAACCTTTCCACAAAGCTCCTCAGTGCTAGCGCCACCGCCCGCATCTCCAGCCTGTTGATCGACCTGCCGGCCTCCTGCGGGGTCCACTGTCCCTACGCAAACTGCTCCTCGCAATGAGCCCCCCAGCCAGAGAGACTGGCATCCGTCACCAAAGGGACCCATACTGGCATCTCGAGGGGCATTCTTCTTCCCAGATTCTCCCCCGAGAGCCACCACCTGAGGGACCTCCTGACCCCCTGTGGACAGAAAAGTCTGTGACAGTGGATGAGACTGATGTGACCACCGGAGTAATGCCCTTTGGAGTGGCCGCATATGCACTCTTGCCCATGGAAGTAGCTCGAGAGTGGCTGCCATGGTGCCCAGGAGCTGAAGGTAATGCCATGCTGTGGGCTCGATCCTGACAAGAAACTCTCGCACCAGATACCACAGCTCCCACGCTCGCTGCTCCAGCAAGAAGACTCTCCCCATGTGAATGTTAAAGCGTGCGCCCCAAGTACTCCAAGACTTGAGATGGGTGCAACTTGCTTTTGGCCACACTGACCACCCAACCTAGGCTCTGAAGAAATTGCACCACCCAGGCTGCTGCACGTTCGCTCTCGTCCCTGGACTTTGCCCGAATGAGCCAGTCATCGAGGTACGGATGCACTAGAACCCCTTATCTGCGCAACGCCACCACCACCACTACCATGACCTTGGTGAAGGTGTGCGGAGCCATCATGAGCTCGAAGGGTAGTGCCCTGAACTGAAAATGCCCCATGGGCACAGCAAACCTGAGCAACTGCTGATGTTCTGGTCATATGGGAATGTGCAGGTACGCCTCCGTTAGGTCGTGTGATGTCAAACTCTCCACTGCGGACCACCACGACGGACTGCAGGGTCTCCATGTGAAAATGCAGCACTCGCAGACAGTGGTTTACCCATTTTAGGTCGAGAATTAGACGGAAGGAACCATCCTTCTTTGGCACCACGAAATAAATGGAGTACCGACCGCAGCTGTACTGGTCTCGAGGAACCGGCACCATGGCCTTTAGCTGAACGGGCCGCACCAAGGTGTCTCGTACCGCCGCCTCCTTCGCCCGCGCCTTGCATGGGGACTGCACGAAGGAGCTGCCCACTGGTCGAGCGAACTCGAGGGCATACCCCTTCCGAATGACCTCCAATACCAACTGATCGGAGGTGATCTGGACCCAGGCGGAGTAGAAGGCCTGCATCCGGCCTCCCACCGGCTGCACCTCCGCCTGGGCCCCCTTGCTTCAGTGGGACTTCTTCGGTCCCACCAAAGGCGTGGCCGCAAAACCACACCCTGCTCCACAAAAGCCTCAAAATGCTTGTGTCCTAGCAGGAAATCGACCCCTCTGAAAGGGAGCCAGGCATGGAGGCCAAAAATGCTGGAACTCCCGCTGTTGACCACGAGAGGTAGAGGCACCGTGGCCTGGCTTCTGCTTGTCCTCCAACAGCCACCCCCCTTTTGACTCTCCCGAGTCCTTGACTAACTTCTCCAAGTTCTCTCCAAACAGCAGCTTATCCCGGAAGGGCAGCTTGCTGAGACGGGCCTTGGAAGAACTATCTGTGACCCAATTACAGAGCCACAGATACCGGTGGGCCGCCACTACTGAGGCCATACTCTTCGAAAGCTCCCTAATGAGATTATAATGAACATCAGCTAAGTAAGCCTCCCTGGATTCCAACCGAGCGGCTTCCTTCCCCTGGTCCAGGTCCCCCAGTTGCACCCACTGCGACCAGCGGAGGCAAACCCGTGTCACCCAGGCCCCACAGATGGAGGGGCCTGGAGGGAAAAAGCATTGATGTCAAAGGCCTGCTTCAATAACGTATCCAACTTTCTATCTTGAGCATCTTTCAGCACCACCACTCCTTCCACGAGAATTGCAGTCTTCTTATTAACAGCCAAGACTGCGGCATCGACCTATGGAGACCAAAAAAGCACCTTATCCTGATCTGCCAATGGATAGAGACATGCCATAAGTCTCGTCCCATGAAGGCCTGTCTCCGGCAGATCCCACTCATCCTGGATCATATGCTGCACCACCCTATGAATAGGGAAGACCGACTGTGTTTTCCACACGGCCCGTAGCAGGGGATCCTCCAAAGTATCCTGGTACATGGAAGGCCCCACAGGCATATTGAGCGCCTTCAGAGAGTCCATGACTAGCGCCAGTAACTCCTCCCTGCGGAAGACCCTGACAACCCTGGTCTGATCTTCCTGCTCTGAGATCTCTCCTTCCTCGTCCAACTCCGTGTCCAGGTCTCCCCCCCGAGACTCTCCAACACCGGAGACTGCCCAAGCTCATCCTCTGCACGCCTAAGGCATTTGGCCGGTAAGGCCCTCGGCTCCTCACCGGGCCCCCTCGGCCTCTTCTTACCCCGAGCCACGGTCGCGGGCGCCTCTGTCACCCCCTGCTGACGCAAACAGAATGCCTGATGGAGCAAGAGCACAAACTCTGGGGAAAAAACCCTCGGAACACCCACCTCCCCCCCCGGCAAACTATGGGAAGAGGATGGTCCAGGTATGGCTGGGGCGGGGGAGAAGGCTCTAGGAAAACAGATTCATCCCCTCCAGCAACCTGTCCGTCCGGAGGTGGGAGCAGAGGCCTTCTCTGCTCTGATCTATCCTGGAGGGACTGCTCCATTGCGGTGGCCTGCTGAGCACACCCCCTACAGACATCCACCTCCAAAACCGAACTCTGTCTGGTTCCACAAACCAGACACTGAGGTCTGGCGGGCATCGCAACACTGTGGAGACCCAAGTATGAGCCCTGAGACCAGCCGGAAACTTCACAAGCTGGCAAAAGCTGTCTGATCCTCCAAACCAGGCAGAAGGCCAACAGAAGTGTAGTATCACTAGAGAAAGGAACTTGGACTGCAACCCCCCCACCCCCCTTCTGCTTTCCTTTGTGCCACTGCTTACCTCAACTTATTATTCTGCTTTTGTTTTTTTTTAATAACTGAAAAAATAAACCCGAAGCCACTAAAACACAACAAAATTACAGTAAAGAAAAATAAAGTAGAACGCTGGGTTCTGAGTCCCCTGCACGGCCACGGGCTTCCTTCACGCGGTTGCAGACTTGCGCGGGAAGCGATACCCAGAGCAGGCTTCTGGCGGGAAAACAGGCTGTAAGTAATGCCGCCCTCCGAGCCGCTCCTACGAGGTGGCACAGCGGTCTTTGAATACCTGGTAGCTTACTGCACAGGCAAAGATGTGCTGTGAGGGAAGAACTGCTCCCGCGTAGTGCTTCTGGTGCCGTGCACCGCAGCACTCAGCCTGCCAGGAAGGCTTCGGTGCCACGATCTCCCCAGGAAAGGACTGCTGCCGGTAAGGGAAACTTTGCAGATGGCTCTTCACCACACTGTGAGTTTGGGAGCCGCCGGACAAATCACCACCTGCTCACCACCCCGCCAACCTAACTAAACAGTGGGAGGAGGGACTCCTCGACCAGATGGCCTCTTCTTAAAACTTCTGAATTGCCTGTATGTGCCTCCTACCTACAAGAAAAAAACAAAGTGCTCTCAGAAGAGACTCAAAGGCAAAACAACTCAGAAAAAACTCAACTACCTAACTACACAAAGCTCCTTAGTTGTCCTCAGTGAGTCCAGCCCTCTGGCTCACTACCTCCAGCTGCTTGGAGACTGATTGTACTGATGAGAAGGGGCGGTGCCTGCCCTATTAGTACTGCTGTCATCAAAAGATGACATGCTCAGTCTCCAAGTTGCTGGAAGAGGTGCATGACCCAGAGGTTCAGGACTGTACTGGAGGGACGATAAGGAATGCTGTTTAACATAGAAACATAGAAACATGATGACAGAAAAAGACCACAAGGCCCATCTAGTCTGTCCTTCCATAACAACAACTACAACAGTCCACTTTTTACCTTTAGAGATCCTCTGTGTTGGTACACTGGTTTGGTTGGTTTAATGTACACTGCTTTGACCCAAAGAAAAGCAGTACAGAAAACCAGTTAAATAAATAAATACCTTTTCTACGTGGAGAAGCAGGAATGAAGTCCTCACATATGGGACTCCCAATCTACAGGCTAGAGAAAACTGAGGAGGCCTTAAAGCCCAAGAGGGCAAATTGAACTAAGAACTAGAGAATCAACTATGTACAGCACTGGTAATCCAAGGAGGAACTCATCTGACTCATCTTCTCCATCATACAGTTTCATTTATGATCATTCGTGTTCTGTGGTTTGTTTGGTTTTTTTGGTGGCCTGGAAGGACAGAAGGGCCTTGGGGGATGATGTTAGATTTGAATCCTGAAACAGATGCCAGAGTATAGATTGGCCAAAGTTGCTGTTGTGTCGGGAATCCCCATCTAGACAGTAGTGAGATGTGAAAATGTGAACAGAAGATCACGTTGCAGCCCTGCAGATCTCTTCCTTAGAGACTGAGTGCAAGTTGGCCACTGACATAGCCATGGCTCTGATGTTGTGAGCTGTGACATGACCATCAAGGCTCAGGCCAGCATGGTTATAAGCGAAAGAGATGCAGTCTGCCAGCCAAATTGAAAAAGTGTGTTTGGAAATGGCAGTTCCTATCCAAGGTGCGAAAGGACTCCCTGTGCTCACATACACACACGGACCACATTCATACACCATCTTGCTCCTGCCGCACTCAGCGCCGACAACACAGCGATCTAGTCAAGCCCAGGACCCTGCAGCATGCACATTACACCGGAGGTAAGCCACTCCTGCTGCTGGCAGATAGTCATCGACACACTCCTTCCGGCTCACCAGCTTTAAAACTGAAATTGATCCAAGGCGTGCCTGTGCCTGGCAGGCCTGCACCTAAGGGTCCTGCCAAAGGGTCCTTTGGTGTGGCCCTTAGGTGGGGACCTCTCTGGACTTTTCAGAGACACTAGGAAAAGAGCCACCGCCACTCCCGGACCTCTCTGCACCACAAGAGAACAACCTCCAGAACATTCAAGAGGTTACATCCGCAAACTGAACATCTGATCATCAGAGCCCTTGAACAAGCAGGTATCCACCCCACACCTGCAGAGACTGACACTGTGGACAAACGCCCAACAGAATGCATGACTAAAACCATACCACCATACTGCATACCACTATATGCTCTACCCGCCTTAATAATACTAGCCTATCCCTACCACAATAACCCAGCCCCCCACCCACCCCAACTCTCGTCCACTACACACTACACAAACCGACCGTTGCCAACAAAAAAAGCTCACAGAATCCCCAGAAACACCGCAAACATATATCCATCAACCCCCTCTCCCACCCCTCATCACCAACCAATACACTCTCGCACTCATAAATGCTTGCTCAATGAGGAACAAAATCCCTGTCAGAGACCTACTCTCTACCCACCACATTGATATACTCTGCATAATGGAATCATGGTTATCAGACATAGACACCGCCATCATGAAGCAACTCCTCCCCCATGGTTTCATCTCTTCCACTGCCTGCACTCCCACGGCAGAGGAGGAGGTGTAGTGATACTAGCAAAAACACACCTCCAATTTTGATACACCTCCACAGACAGCTCAGAGGAAGCTGACATCCTCACAATCACCAACAAATTGCTCACAATATGCCTCACCTTTAGATTCCCCAACAATGTCATCCCATCTATCCAACATCCTGAAAAGAAAACTGGACATCAACAACGCAGCAAAGGATCTCCTCCTCTTGGAAGATTTCAACCTCCCCTCTGCACAACCCAAACACTCCACCACCTTCCTCAAGGCCATGGAATCCCTAGAACTACACTAGATCATCCGAACACCTATGTATGACAAGGGAAACACCATAGACCTTATCTTCCTTAACACCTTCTCAACACAATCAGGCGACATCCCTGTCCCTCAAACCATTCAAGTACACAAGTACCACAAACTAATCACCTTATGAATGCCCAGCCAGCTTCCCCCCGTCACCACCTGCAACCATCCAAAAAGATGCTTCAAACCATTTCACAAAGAGATCTTCCTCAAAGACATTCTCCCTCAACTCCAAACCGATTTGACAGACCCCCAACAAACTAGCGACCAACTGGAACAGCATAATCAGTGACGTAGCAAGCGCAACAACCACCTCCTCAAAGAATAATGCAAGACATCAAAAATACTGTGGTACACCCCCACCCTACGAAAACTTAAAACCTATCTACAAAGACTGGAAAGAAAATGGCGAAAGACCACATTTGACACTGACAAAGCACAATACATGACAACAATAAACGACTATCCCACTGCAACTGACGACACCAGAAAAAATTACCACATCAAACTCCTCAACGGAGCTATCAATCGTCCCCACAAACTGTTTGACCTGAACAAACAACTTACCAAGGTTCCCACCACCTCGGAGCAAGATTTAAGCATCAGCCCTCAACAACTTGCCAAACACTACACACAGTTACATCTCAGCCCAACACGTCCCCCACCTCAAACCCTCCTGGTCCACCTTTGACATAGTCACCACATCCATCAATCCATCATCACCACACTCAACAACCTTGATCCGTGCCTAGTCAACTGGATCAAGGCAGCCAAACATGACCTAAGCACACCACTCACCAACCTCACCCACTCATCCCTCCAACAAGGCCTGATGCCTGACTGCCTCAAACTATCCTCCATGTGCCCCACCTTAAAAAAGTTCAACCTCAACACCCTGGATCCTGCTCATACAGATCCATCATAAGTCTCCCATTCTCAGCCAAAATCATTGAGACCGTCCAGCAACAACTGCAAGAGATCACTGATAGAAATGTCATCCTGAGGGGGAGGCGAACTAAGATGGTGGCAGTTTGAATCTCCTGGCCGGAGGTCCGGTGTTTGAGTGTGTTCTGCTGACTGCTTCCATCCTTTCTGCGGCCGTTATGGGCAGAAGGAAGCGGAAACAAGCCTACCTACCCCCGGGTGAAGCTGGTTCCACTGCTGCAGGTCAAAGGACGCTCCAAATGTGTGGCTTCTCTGGCGGGGGCAAGCGAGCGGCGTCTTCGGCAGGTCCGGTGGGTTCATCAGAACTGAGCACATCCGGGGTGTTTCTGTCCCCGGAGCAGCGGGCCCCCCACCTTGCCCCAGAAGCGATGTGCTCGTCAGAGGAGAGCCTCATGCCGGCGTGGTGACTAGCATGCCGAAGCTGGAGGCTTTGGAGGGCTCCACTGCCGATGCGAATGCTCCGTGTGGGACCCCTGGAGTTGTTGTGGCATCCGAGGATGAATCGAGATTTTCGATCAGCCCTTTCCAGGAGGATGTGTCCCCGATGGTGAATGCTGGAGGAGGCGGTTTAGTGAAGCCCACAAAAGTAACACTGGAGGTGCTATGGGAGGCCATTACCACAATGAATTCTTCTTTGGAAAAAATTGCTACATTTGTAAGTACTGATATTAAGTCTTTAAAGATGGATTCACAGCAAGTCTCAAGTGTGCAGAAGGAACAGGAGGGGAAACTGGCACAGCTGAGTGGGGAGCTGGATCAACTCCATGAACTACACCATGTCCATGTCAAGGACCAGAATGTGACCAATAGAAAGTTGGAATATCTGGAAAACCAAGTCCGGAAGAACAATTTAAGACTGGTTAACTTTCCTAGGTCTCCTGTGTGTTCTCCTCTGGAAATGGTGCAGAGATATTTCCAGGAGGTCTTGAAGATCCCTGGGGAGAATCTCCCGCCATTAACCAGAGTTCAATATTTAACTACTGGTAGGGAAGTTCAGGGAGCTGCTAGTAACCCTCCGGGAATCTCTGGTGATCTTACTGGTGTCTTAGAGAGTTCTCTGGATTTGGTTACAGCCCGTACTACCCTCCTTATTACATTGGCCCTTGAGACCGATAAAGCTTTAATTTTTTGTTTGTATTTTAGGAATTTCAGTCAGCAGTTTATGGGCTCATGTGTACGTATTTTTCCTGACTTAGCTAGGAATACTCAGCTGAGGCGGAAGGAATTTTTGGGGTTGAAGCCCAGGGTCCTTTTCCTTGGCGGTACATTTTTGTTGAAATTTCTTGCCAGATGTTGTGTTTCGTATAAAGAGAAGATATATATGTTTTTTGAGCCCGGCCAGCTTCTGGAGTTCCTTGTGGCTAGGGAGGATAGCATTGTGAATTTAGCTTCTCATACGACATACGTGTAAGTCTTGCACAGCTTTATCTTTATTTTCCTATTTTTATTGTAATTATTTTCCTGATGTCTCTCCCATGCAATGTCTGTGGGCTGATTATTGGTAATGTATTATGGTATAGCTATATTGTATATGGATTTGCTTTATTTCTTTGTTACCATGTTTCCTTTATTCAATCTTGGAGTTGAATGTATTTTCAAAACTCAATAAATATAAAATAAAAAATAAAAAAAAGAAATGTCATCCTGGACCCACGACAGCATGGCTTCTGTCCTCTCCATGGAGACAAAACAATCATGGTCTCCCTGCTAAATATCCTGATAAAAGGAATACAAAACAAATAAAGTGGATACATTCCAATCTTTCTTAACGTCTCGGCCACATTCAACAGTCTCCTACATCATGCTCCTCCACCGTTTCCAAGCAACTGGAATCCAGGGTACAGTACTGAAATGGTTCAACTCTTACCTGATGAAGAGACATCAACAAATTCGGATTGGAGCCAACATTTCTACCCCTACCACCAAACCTCAAGGATCCACATTATCAGCCCTACTGTTCAACATTTACCTGCAACCCCTCTTCTCGATCATAACTCTGAATCCCTCTCAAACATTCCAGTCCCCTGGTCTGACCACTATCTTTTAAAATTCAATATAACCTTCACATACAACAATCATACTAAAAAACCACAACCTCCTCAAACTAAAAGATTCAGAAAATTCAATGAAGAGGAATTTTTAGATCAAATAATACCACACCTTACACAAACACCCACAAATCTCGAAGAATCTATCAAAAACTGGAACAATATAATCTCCAAAGCAGCAGAAAATAACCCAAATCAATCAAACCAAAATATAAACAATAAAATTGAAAAAAGACATACTCCATGGTTTAATACATCTATCAAAACATTAAAAAGACAACTAAGAAAAGAGGAAAGGAAATGGAGACAATCAAAATCATTAATAAATCATGAGAATTACACTAAAACACTACAAATTTATAAACAAACAACTCCAAGCAAAATTATTATTCTAATAATATCAAGAGCCACTAATCGACCAAGAGAACTATTCTGTATAGTACAGAAATTAACAAACAAAACTCTAAATAATGATGAAATATCAATAGATATCTCCCCACAAGAATTAGCTCAATACTATAGCAACAAAACAAACCTACAAATAACACCATCAAATATTACTCAACCACAAATTAAAACACAATTAAAGCAAACTACAGTTGATAACTGGACCAACTTCAACTTAATATCAAAAACTACTCTCAAAACTACAATAACTAACATTAATACAACAACTTCATACCTTGATCCATGCCCAGTTGATTGGATAAAGAAGACTTTCCCAATACTCTCTTCTTTCATTCTACCTTTAGTGAATCTATCCTTGCAAAAAGGCTATTTACCACCATCCCTCAAACATGTTCAAATACGTCCTATACTTAAAAATAACACATTAGATAAACTATCCCCAAAATCTTACAGACCTATATCAAGTATTCCTTTTATGGCTAAACTTATTGAAAAAATTGTACAAATTCAACTACAAGATTTTATTGACACATTAAACATTCTTGATGAACATCAATATGGCTTTAGACCCTTCCATGGAGTAGAAACCTTACTAACGATCCTTTATGACACAATATTAAGAGGTATTGATAATACTAAACAAGCCTTTATTCTTGTTTTCCTTGACATATCAGCTGCCTTTGACAGTGTTGATCACTTAACAATGTTAAACAGACTTCAAAAAATTGGTATAACATCTACTGTTTATAATTGGTTCAAATCCTATCTATCAAACAGAACCCAAAATGTAAGAATCCACACCCAAATATCTAACACCTTCAAACAAACTCAAGGTCTTCCGCAGGGATCTGCTTTATCTGCACTATTATTTAACATTTACTTACAACCAGTTTGTAACATCTTTAAACGCCACAATGTCTTTTATCATATTTACGCCGATGATATAATGTTCTACCTCCCATTTGAAATCCCACACCCACCTCTCCAAAAAATAACAGAATGTTTTAATGAACTAACTGAGTGGCTCAAAGAACAAAATCTACTTATCAACTTTACTAAAACAGATATTTTATTTATCACTAAAAATCAAACATATATACCCCCAAACACGATTACACTAGATACTCATGAAATTAATATAAAAAAAGAAGTAAAATATTTAGGTGTGATACTTGACAATAATCTAAATATGGATTCACATATAAAATATTTAACTAAAAATATACATTACAAACTCAAAACACTAAAACAACTAAGACCTTTGATTCTTCTACAAGATTTTATTAACATAATTCATGCTATTATTACCCCACATTTCGATTTTGCAAATACAATACTTAATGGTATTTCGAAACAAAATATTAAAAAGATACAAATAACTCAGAACTTAGCTGCTAGAACGATTATGAATATAAGCCCACTTGAACATATTACACCAATTTTAGCTGAACTTCATTGGCTACCAATTTACTCCCGAATCAAATATAAAATTCTTGTCACTACATTTAAACTTATAAATAACTTGCACCATCTGCACTAAATACACTGATTAACATTGACATTGATAAACGATCTCAAACGAGCAGAAAAAATAAATACATTAACAATACCAAAAGATTTTACAAAAGCCAGAAAACAAACCAATAAGAGAGCTTTCTCACACTCTGCTCCAATACTCTGGAACAATTTACCTGACAACATTCGCCTACTGTCTGACATAAAAGAATTTAAAAAAAAATTAAAAACTCACTTATTTACATTACACTATAATACACTCCCAAAACAGAATTCTCAAAGGGATACAGGCTAACATTTATTTTTAATATTATATACCCTATTTTCAAAAATAAACGACACTAATACACTAATTTAACCATACTACACACTCATTTACATGATGATTAATAATTTAACTAGCAATGTATATATGTTCTAATATGTTATACTTGTAATGTTACAATTTTCCTTGTAATTTATAATTATCTGTTCTATGTAAAATGTCCTGGTATATCTCATACCAATTAACCTACTGTTACATGTAAACCGCACTTGAAACATGGGAAAGAGCGGTATATAAATAACTGTTAAATAAATAAATAAATAAATAAATAAATAAATAAAATCTCACAACATCAGCTTCCACATATACACAGACGATATCATGCTATATGGACCAATAACCAACAATTCCACAAATCTCAGCTCCTCCAATGCTTCAACGATGTCTCCAAATAGCTCCACAACAACCTGACAACTACAAGAAAACAGAAGTACTATTCATAACAAAGGACCTTTCATTCAAACTGCCAACTCATCTTACACTAAACACCACCCAAATAAAAGTACAACCACAAGTAAAATACCTGGGCATCCTTAGACCAAACCCTATCCCTGAATAACAAATAGACAAAACCACAAAAGCAATATACTTCAAGGCAAGAACCCTACAACGCCTCTGCCCTCTACTGGATCCACAAGATGTCCGCACAGTATTTCAGGCCATGACACTCCCCCACCTAGGACTGCTGTAATGCCATATACCAGGGACTACCCCGCTCCTCACTCCTCCTCCTACACACAGCCCTACATACAACAGCATGCCTCATTCAAAAAGTAGCAAAATATGACCACATTACACATATCCTGAAACAGCTCCACTGGCTTCCCCTGGAAAGCCGCATCCAATACAAAACTCTCCTCCTCACCCATATAAGTTATCCACCACCAGGAGGCATCCCACCGACGAACACTCCTCCAAGAATTCAAGCCCCACAGAGCCACAAGACAAGCAAACACCACCACACTGGTAATCCAACATGCCAGAACGAAGCACAACAACCAAACCTGCACCCGTTCCTCCAAACTCTATGCCCCATCCTCATAGAACACACTCTCAGCCAACATCAGATCCATCACCTTTCGAAAGCAACTGAAGATTCGCCCCTCCCCCAAGAACACAAGAAAATAGGCTATGATGCCAACCGTTCAGCCTACACCTGTCTGTTCTGAAAACTGTAAATATGTAAAATAAGTTAAGGTTCTCCCTTGCTTTTACTCACTACCCCCTTAATTGTAAATAAGTTAACCATATGTTCAGTGTAACTATCTATTGCATGTTGTTTAGTGTAAACTGCTTTGACCCAGAGAAAAGCGGAATATAAAAACAGCCAAATAAATAAATAAAAATCTTGCTGGGGTAAAAAGAGACAAACAACTAGATAGACTTTTGGTGGACCTTCATTTGCTCTAAATAGAAGGTCAAGGCTGGCTTGCAGTCCAGCATGTGCAGTGCTGCTTCCCCTCTATGGGCATGAGGCCTCAGAAAGAAATCAGTCTGTCATTCTGCCGACTTAAGATGGAAAGTATAGTTACTCACCTGTAACTGGTGATCTCCGGGAAGAGCAGGAATTTAGTCTTAACATATGGGGTGACGTCGGCACCGACAGAGTCCGCGGGTGGAATGCTCCCCAGCATCCAATAGGAAAGCTTTTGGGAGCATCCCACTGCACCTGCACTGCTGCCTTCCCGCCTTTGTGACTCTCCCTCTTCAGTTGAGTTTGTAGCTGAGATAAAGGAGAGAATAGAGAGAGAGAGAGAAACCCTACAACTCCTAGGGGAGGAGGGTGGGTTGTGAAGACTAAATTCCTGCTGTTCCCAGAGATCACCTGTTACAGATGAGTAACTACGCTATTTCCAGGAACAAGCAGGATTGTAGTCTTCACATATGGGACTCCCTAGCTCCCAGATGTCAGAGAAATGCCCCCAGAATCGGTAGATTTGCCTCAGAGCGGGTCTCAAGAGGGCATGGATCCTTCATGGATTTCTGTCATCAAAAAATTCCGGGACAGAGGGTAGGAACTGCCCTAAGTCTGAAAGAGGTGCTGAAGTACCTCCTGACTAAACATGGCATCCCGACGGGAGTCCTTGTCAAGACCGTAAAGAGCCACAAAGGTATGTACAGAAGACCATGTGCTTGCTTTGCAATTTTTTTTTTAATAGCAACAGAATGTAAGTTTGCCGTGGCTCAAACATTATGGGCAGTGACATGACCTTCAAAGGATAATCCTGCCCTATCATAAGCAAATTAAATGCAATCTGCTATCCGTTTAGAAAGGGTATGCTTGGATACTGGCAACCCCAAGTGACTTGGATCAAAGGAGATGAATAACTGAGAGCCTTTATGGTGCTCAGCAGTCCTTTGAATATAGAAGGCTAAGGCCCATTTACAGTCAAGGGTATGGAGGCTTGCTTCTGCCCTAGAGGAATGCGGTCTAGGGAAAAAGACAGGAAAGTAAACAGACTGATTGAGATGGAAAGGAGACATCACCTTTGGCATGACATGGGGGCGAGTCCTAAGGACTACTTTATGGTGGAACAGGGTATAAGGCGGGTCTGCCACCAACACCTGAGGTTCACTGATGCATCTAGCTGAAGTGAGAGCAACAAGGAAGATGAAATTCCAAGAGAGAAACTTTAATGAGGTTGTGGCTAAAGATTCAAAAGGCGGTTTAAAGAGCCATCCTAAGACATTAAGATCCCATGCCACTAGTGGTGGCCTGAAGGGAGGCTTGGTCAATAAGAGCCTTCTCATGAAACGCGTCACAAGCGGTTGTGAGGAGATAGGCTGCCCATCCAAGGGATGGTGAGAAGCAGTAATTGCACTGAGGTGAACTCTCACCGAGTTCATTTTGAGACCAGAGGACGAAAGAAGGAGGAGACCCTGGAGCAGAACTGATCCATTTCGGTGTTGTGATAAGTGGCGAACAGATCTATTGAGGGGGTACCCCACTTCCAAAAGATCCATACTGTGACATCCCTGTTTACAGTCCACTCGTGCAGTTGGAGGACGCAGATCATTTTGTGAAAGGGTGCTGAGGCTAGTCCAAAGGGCAACACTTGGTACTGAAAGTGTTGTCCTCCCAAGACAAATCTGAGATATTTCCTGTGGGCAGGATGGATTGGTATGTGGGTATATGAGTCCTTTAGATCCAGGGAACATAGCCAATCGTCTTTCTAAAAGTAAGGGAGCAGGGTACCTTGTGATACCATCTTGAACTTTTTTCACACCAGAAAGGTGTTAAGGTATCTGAGGTCCAGATGGGCCAACCCCCCCCCCCCCCAGCCGCCTTTTTGGGGACCAGAAAAAACCTGGAGAAAAACCTCTGCTCGAATTGCTCCTAGGGTATGGGCTCCATGGTGAGATCGGCCAGAAGGCTAGAGATTTCCATTTGAAGTAGGTCCACATGCAGAGAGTCGAGAGGATATGCCCTAGTTTTCAATAACCCTGTTTATTGACTTGTATATAGTCTCCCTATTTTTCAGCCCAAGTTTATCTCTCCTGTTACGATGTAAGCATTAAGAGCATTTGTTCTGATGCAAAGTTTTTGTTATTTGTAAACCGCACTGATACTGAAAAGCACGGTATATAAGAATGAATGAATAAATAAATGAGATGGCAGCTCTGCAAGGTGCAACATGTAACCACTGTGGAATATCCGTAGCACCCATGAGTCCAAAGTTATAAGGGGCCACCTGTGGGCAAAAAGAGAGAGCTGTCTCCCCACCAGAGAGTTCCCTTCTGTGGTCAGTGGCAAACTGGCTATGCTCCGGAGGAACCAGTCAAAACCCTGCTCCTAGCTTGGGTTGCAGGGGAGGCTGAGTCTTTTGAGACCTCCTGACTTTGTGAGCGAGGAGCTTGTGTCTTTTGCTGGGAGGTTTGAGGATCAGCTAAGTACCTTTGCTTACGCAGATAGCAGATTTTCTTCTGGCCTCCACCTTGATACTCCTGTGATCAGCAGCGGGATTAGACATGCGTCTCGAGAGCCAGGCATGGGTAATGTGCTGCTTCTCTATGATACAAGTCCAAACATTTTATTGAATTGTATAAGGGGTGTAATAGCCAAGCTGACCCGACACTGGCCGTGTTTCGGTTATGTTTTCATCAGGGGTGTTCTTGGCATACTAATATCGTAAAGAATAAATAAACAATTATTAAAATTAAAAAATAAATATGGAACAGAATCAGGTCTTTTTAGTGATGTTTTACTATTATGACTTCATTTAGCCATTATATTCTGTTTCTAAAACATTATGAGGAGTATTTTTTAAATTTGGGTATATGAACATTTGGTGGAGGAGTAGCCTAGTGGTTAGAACACTGGCTTGGTAACCAAGCAACCAGGGTTTGATTCCCACTAGCACTCCTTGTGGCCTTAGGCAAGTCACTTAACCCTCCATTGCCTCGGAAGAAAGGCCTCACTTAAATTTAATTTAATATGTCATCCTTATACGGTTTAAAAATCCACAAATGTAGTCTCAGACTTTGATAGCGCTTAAACCATTGACTCGGTAAAACAGCGCTGTAATTGCATCAATGACTGTTTGTGGACCACCAGATTTTGGGTTTTAATTTTTTTGTGTGTGAATATCACCAATTCTTCTCCACCAATTTGTGTTGAGCTATAAAAGAGCTTATCTTATGTTGACGTATTTTCCAAAATGAAATGAAAAGCTTCATCTGTTTATGTCATATTGTAACTTCTCCTCTACGCCTCCTTGGCGCCTAAATAGCGTTTCACTCCTCACCGGAGTTTCTTCAGGAGGATTCCAAAATTGCTGCCCGCGTTGTTCTATGAACTTTCTGCTCTGTCAAAAAAACGCCGCAGAGCAGAAAGTTCATAGAACAACGCGGGGGGCAATTTTGGAATCCACCTGAAGAAACTCCGGTGAGGAGTGAAACGCTATTTAGGCGCCAAGGAGGCGTAGAGGAGAAGTTACAATATGACATAAACAGATGAAGCTTTTCATTTCATTTTGGAAAATACATCAACATAAGATAAGCTCTTTTATAGCTCAACACAAATTGGTGGAGAAGAATTGGTGATATTCACACACAAAAAAATTAAAAAACAAAATCTGGTGGTCCACAAACAGTCATTGATGCTGTGGTAGGCGACGGCCTATGATCCATGCTAATTGAACTAAGCAGACAGGCCTGAGCAGCTTGACCTGTAACTGAAGCCTGTAGTTAGGCCCAGAGGAATGAAAACCCCCCTGAATGATGACACCATAGAATTGAAACTTAACTCAGTTTAACTGAACATAGCTAAGCAGAAACGAAACTTAGAAAATAAAGAAAAAACAAGTTTAATTGGTACTGATAAGAGAGCACAGCTTCTATGGAATTAATTAACTCTGCAAAAAGCAAGGTTACAGTGCCCTGCTTCCCATATGTTTTAACAAGCTCAGCGACCTTGGAGGAGAGAAGTAACAAGTTGGAGACACTGACCATTGTAATTGGGACTAGAAGGGGGGCAACCAGGTGCTGGGCCCAGACCAGAGTCCCGATTGGGTAGCCATATCAGTACCGGGACCAATAGATGGGTGAGAGGGGTACTGGGACCAATGAAAAGTTTGCCTATGCTTAGAATGGACAAGAAAGCTATAAAAGTTGTTGTTTTACTAGAAGCCATTGCTCAGCCATTTTGAAATTGCTTATTGCTTGAGCCATGTGCACATTAAACTGGCTTGGATCCTTGAAAAGACTCCTGGATTTATTTATTGCATGCTTATCTGCTGCTACATTCTTGGTGCGTTGGCCGGGAAGTGCGAGTGGTGGATAGTGTTCAAGTGAATAAATCCACGTAATTCGCCTTGAGGTTTGGTCCAGTTGGAACCATGCCAATCCGACGCAGGGGAATCTCCCTGGGCCCACCGATCCTCTTGTATCGGAGGGAGTTCTGCCTGGCCTCGGCAGGCACTGAGTCCAGCTGGCTAACACTTCCGACCCGGGGGAGTCCAGGATCCAACTCAGAAGCTTGGGAACCAGATCTGGTAAGTATAGTTTTGAAAACCTGTCTAGACAGATGAGTTAGAACTGCAGTTTGAAACTTGTAACTTGTAATCTCGAGAACTTGGAACTTGGAATTTGGAATTTGGTAATGAGAGCACTGATCCCCTCTCAAGGACGGTCCTATTAACCTTGCATGAGTATGCGCGAGGTGAAGCCATCGTCCTTCTTGTTTGGTAAGACTTAAGTCTTTGTTTGAAAATCCTTGTATGAGTATTCGCGAGGTACAGCTGTTTAAAAAAAAAAAAAAAAAAAAAAATCATGATTTAGTCTAGTCAGAACAGACAGGAACTTGGAATTTGTAATCTCGAGATATTGGGAATTGGTAAGAGAGCATGATCACCTCTCAAGGAAGGGCCGAGTAACCCCGCATGGGAATTCGCCGGGTGAAACCCTCATCCTTTTTGTAATTGGGAAAAAGACTAGTCAGAATAGATAGAAAGGAATGCATTCTAAGATACGTTGCTAGCATGATTGTGTGAATGAAGTGTGAATGAGAGGTCTGGCAGCACGGACCAAGCAGAGTGGACTCTGGACTAGCGCAGTTCCTAGTCGGGTGACTGCGTCTAGGTCGCGAAACGGATGAAGCGTTTGGTGTATTGTCCGTCCTGTGTATTTGATTTTTGTTATCTGTTGAAACCACGAGTTTCCCTTCTGTTATAAATGTGAGATTATTATGTTGAGTACTTTGTGACAGTTCACTGGTTAAGAAATTGTATTAATAGAGCAGAATGAAGACCCAAAACACCTACGGTCATTTTTAGAAATCAAAAAGCTGGTCTCACCCAGTTGGTTTTAGCACAGTGAAAAAGCTGACAGGGGGCGTGTCTGTGCAGGAGAATGTTTGGTGCTGTTTAACCCTATGCAGGCATGTTTTTCAACGATCTGCTGCTGGACTAATCAGGACAATTATACCTGTTTCTACCTGTTTTTATTCACTTTGTTCTGATAGTAATGTTCCTCCTGCTGTGGTCATGTATTGTGTACCATTCAATAAGAATATTTAGTCAGAATTTTAGTTTTGAAGGTTGTATTAATCATCAGAGCTCCGCAAACAGTTTTTAGTTATATTCTCTGCTCTGTCTGCATTTCTAAGTCAATTGAGCCTGTTATATTGCTGTTACTTTGCAGAACTATCCAGGAGGTGACGGGTTTAGTTCAGTTATAGTGTGTAGGGTAAGATTAGTTATTCCGGTCAGATAGGTATAATATATTTGTGGGCTTAGCTTTGCCCTGTGTTTTATGATTCAAATAGGAAATGATAAAGAACTGTTTTTGTTTTTCCTTTGATCTACAAAGTAATTAGATCACGACTTAACATTGATTTAAATTGTTTTTTTCTGGCATCTCTGTCCATGTGAATGAGAAGTCTCTTTTTATGAGCACAGTTCAATTGTTTCCCCGCGAGCAGAGGGGTGTGGCTTCCACATATCCTTAAAAAAAAAAAAAAAAAAAGGTTCTGGAGAGACAGTTGGAGACTGCAGGAAATTTCTCCTAGGAATGAAAAGGGACTGCCGATTTGAAAAGTCTCTTCATTTAATCGAAGCGTGATGAATTTATAATTAGTTTTTTCTCTGGTTTCACTAGCTCTGTTTAACCAAAAGTTTTAAAAACAAAGTTTATCTTTTTATGAATGAGTATAAGTCATTTGAATGCATGCTTCCCCTCTGTGCTGGTTACTAATGAACAAATCAGTTAGCTTTTCTGTATTTAAAAAAAAAAAGGGAAAGGTGTACTGTATTTTATGAAAAATATCCGGAATGTCTTTTAAATATTTGCTTCCTGAACTAAAAAAATAATTTCTTTTGCAGAGACATGCTGACAGATAGCTATAGTTCTCTCTATAAGAAGCATAATGGATGTATGTGCTCAATCTAAGTGTTTCCTGCCTGCCCTATGTTTACAGAAATAATAAGTGTCTTTTCAAGTATGATCAAGAATTTCAGTAAGGGATTTACTGAAGATTATGAAATGTCTCTGTCCCAATCAGGATTTTGCCCCAGAATTTCTAGATATCCTGTCTCGTCTCTCTCTCTCTCTCTGTAAGTAGTTCTGTTCAGGAGATTATGGTATTAAAAATGACAGCAGCCCGTTTGCAGATTTTGTGTACTAGGGAGTGGCCCGATCTAGACCCCATCTGGCCCCGAGAGGGAACGTTCACTGTAGAGATTATCCAGTCAATACACCGTAGAGTGCGGGTAGCGCACCCAGATCAGTACCCCTATATAGATTCCTGGTTAAGTATTTGTGAAGATCCGCCCCCCTGGGCGCAGCGCTGTTATGAGGAACAGTGCAGAATAATGTTAGCTAAAACAGATTCTAGACAGAAAACGGAACAGCCTAGAATGAAAGAGCAGGATAAGAAAGCCACGAAGACCATCCTGGCAGATCCTGATTCCCCAGAAGTAGTCCTCAGGCAGCCACGAACCCCAGGTCCAGTAAGAATAGCCCGGCGGCGTCCTGCCCCAGAACCCCAGAGACGGCCAGAGCCAAGGCGGGACCCAACCCCGGTCCCCCTCCTAGAGAAGAGAAAGAAGAATTAGTGGAAAGAGAAGTGGAGGATGTAAAAAGTGAATCAGAAGCGGAGATAGAAGGAGGAGAAGAAGGAAATTCCCCAGAAGAGGAGGAGGACAGTGTACAAATAATCGAGAAAGCCAGCGCTAGCACTAGCACGCCAGTGAAAGAGAAACCCAAAGCAAAACCAGTTGAGAAAAAGAAAGCGACTCCTGCAAAGGCAACGACAATAACCCTTAGATCCCAAATGACGCCGGGGACAGCCCAACTGTTTCCCTTAAGGCAAGTTCCGGGAGTGCCCGTAAAGAATGATAATGATGAAGTGGTAGCGGGACCCCTAACTTATGTGTATATTCCTTTCTCTACAACTGATTTATTAAATTGGAGGTCGCATTATGCCTCCTATACTAGCAAGCCCCAGGAGCTGACAGAATTAGTAACTAGTATTATGGAAACTCACCAACCCACTTGGCCAGATTGCCGTCAGGAGAAAAAAAAAAAAATCAACCTCCTGGATAGAGCATTGCTAGGAGAAACAGAATCCAGGAGAGGGGGGGGGGGACTACAGATTCCCAAGTAGTTTGCTAGCCACCTCTGCAACAGGGGAATGTCCACCCCCTCCGGACTAGAAGTGAAAGTCAGCTGACCAGACTTGTTTAGAACTGAAAAAAAAAAAAAACTGCATTATACACTGAGAAGTTTTAGGACTTGATTGAACTAATGAACGGAAATTGCAAAGAACTGGATGAATTTGCGGGCATAATGGTTAGATGAAAGTTAATCAGAGGGTGTGTGAATTGTGAAAATAAATGTAACAGAGAAAGTGAATGATATTTTAGTTGAATGATGTGAGGAGGTTATCCTAATCGAAGGAACAGAGGAAGTGAAAAACTGGGTGTGAGTGCGCCCATTATAGAAAAAGAAGGACATTAGAGAAGTGAATGCCCGTATCTTGACTCCACCCCAGGAGGGAGTACTTGATTGTAGAATCATAGACAGAATAAAACCAAGCACAGTGTTTCAGCACGAGAGTGGAGCAGCTATAGCGTGAGTGGCAGCCTGAGAGGGCTACAGCATGGATGAAGACTAGGCCAGACCGGACTCTCCAGTTTCCCTGGGTCCCCGGGAGTCAGTCTGAAAAATAGGGGACCAATATATGGACTTTTATGGGGGATACAGGAGCAGAATACTAAAGCCAGTAGCCCCTGTGTTTTTCTCGCAAAGCCTTTTCTGCAGAACCACATGTGTGAACAAAAAAAAATAATAATAATGTACCAGTTCCTGTATATGCCTGAATGCCCTATTCCATTTTTGGGCCGAGACCTGCTTGCAAAGCTTCAAGCACAGATATCCTTTGTTGAAGGGGAAAAAAATGAAACTCAAAATCTGCTGGCCTGATGGTGTTAACTGTCCCCAAGAAGAAGAATGGCGGTTCTATTCACCTGCATCCAAAGCAACAAGCTGTACACTTACCAACCTCATAGCCCCACCTGGAGGATGGGCAGAAGATAATCTACCTGGCCTAGCGAAGAACATAGCCCCTGCCATTGTCACCCTCAAGCCAGTCAAGAAGCCTGGGACAGGTGATTACCACCCAGTGCAGGATCTAAGAAAGAATGAATGATGCAGCTGAAACTATACAACCAGTGGTACCAAAATCCTTATATTCTCTTGGAACTGATCTCTGCTGAAGCTATACATTTCATCATTCTGGACTTAAAAAGATGCCTTTTTCTGTATACGCTTAGCCCAAGACCCCACTACAAGGAGGCGGGGCCAACTCATCTGGACAAGATTACCTCAAGAATTCAAGAACTCGCCTCACTCAGCAAAAGATTTGACAAGTTATCCAGAAACTCAAGAAAAAAAAAAGAAAAAATTCTACTTCAATATGTGGACAACTTGCTCATAACCACCAACTCAGAAAGTGAATGTCCACCAGCCACCAGTGAACTCTTGCACCTTTTTAATGAGGCTGGATACAAAGTCTCAAGAGCCAAAGCATAATTATGTCAAACAAGTTAAATACCTAGGATTCCAGTTGTCCAGCGGAATTCGACGCCTGGAACCCTTACCAGAACGCAAAGCAGCTGTATGCAGTATTCCTACTCCAATCACCAGGAGGCAAGTGAGAGCCTTCTTGGGTGCCACAGAGTATGTTGTATATGGATCCCCAATTTTGCGCTGCTATATAAAAAAAACAAAAAAAAAAAAAAAAACCATTGTATCAAGCTATCAAAGGAATGGAAAAGTCTCCAGAGGAATGGGGACTTGAACAGGATGCAGTCTTTTGATCTTTGAAAAAAACACTCTGATGTTGTCACCAATTCTGGGTCTACCAGATGTCCAGAAAACCTTACAGTCTCTATGTTCATGAGTCGCAAGGAAATGTTCTGGGAGTGTTGACTCAATCTCTTGGACCTTATTTGAGAAGCTGTTACAGCTACAGCCTTCCTAGTAAGCAAAAACTAAAAGAAAAATCCCTTTGAGACAGGATCTTCAAGTTACTGTACCACACTCTGTTCTAACCAATATGAAATACAAAGGAAATTACTAGCTAACAAATCTATGAATGTTGAAATATTAGAGTATGTTGTGTGAAAACCCCAGATACAACTGAAGGGTCAGTCAAGCTTTCAATCCTGCTATGTTGTTATCAGTTGGTCTTGATCCCCTGATCATGACTGTTTAGAAATTATGGACATTGTATTCTCAAGCCACCTGGATTTGACTGATGTCCCTCTGGAGAACCCTGAACAGACTTTCTTTGTGGCTGAAGGCAGTTTCATCATCAATGGACATTGTTGTGCTAGATATGCAGTGATGACCCCTGATTTGGTAGTTGAGTCCTCAGCCCTGGCCCCAGAAACTTCACCACAGAAAGCTGAACTGATAGTCCTCACTAGAGCACTAACAATAGGAAAAGAGCCCTGTCTAAATGTGTACCCAGATTTCAAGTATACCCTTACAACCTTGCATGCATATGGGGCCCTGTACAAAGAATGAGGGTGGATAACCTTAGGAAGCAAGTCCATTAAGTATAGCCCAAGATATCGATATTAATAGATACATACTGCCTATAGATCTCAGAATTTAGGAAAAGTAGAATGTATGAATAGAACCCTGAAATCTCAGTTGTCTAAACTTTGCCAAGAGGTTTACCTGAAGTGGCCCCAGGTTCTTCCCATAGCCCTTCTTAGGATATACTTAGCCCCTGCTAAGTCTTTAGGAGTTTCCCCTTTTGAGATTCTGTATGGGCAACCCCTGCCTATTGTATAGGAAATAAAAGGAGATATGAGACAGATAGGATCTGAAATTATTAGACATGAACTATTGGTTTTAAGTTCTGTTTTGCAGGAGTCTTCATACCTGAGTACAAAATCGATTACTCATCAATTTGCCTGCACCCCTGCATCCTTTCAAGCCTGGAGTCTCGGTGTGGATCAAAGAGTGGAGAAAGATACTGTTAGCCCTGCATTGGAGAGGACCCTATGTCGTCATCCTGTCAACTCCAACTGCAGTAAAAGTCGCAGAATTTGAACCTTGGACCCATCATAATCAAGTGAAGCCAGCAGCTGCTCTTGAACCTGATCACTGGACTACTGTACAGCATCCTGAGACTCCATTGCACCTCACCCTACAACAACAACCACGGACCTAAGACTTATTGGTCCCTCAGAAACTGCACTATTTCAAGACTGTTTGTTTATCTGAAGGTAAGCCTCGCATCTGAAAAAACCTGCAATCATCAGAAAGAGACTGTGTTGTGTTAAGAAATTGAATCTTCTAAGAGACTGTGTTTAAATACTCTGAAAAGACTGTTTTGATCTCCTAAAGAGTGAACTGCTCTAAGGAAGCAATAATAGCCTAAGAGACTATGCTATGATATTTTAAGAAATTGAGACATCCCAGAGGACAGTGATACTTTGGAATCTACAGCCCTACTCCTGCCAAAACGCTGGTAGGTCTACGTACGGCAGAAGCTTGAGGATCTACAATCAACCCTACATCTGTTATCTGTTGTGGAAGTCGACAGTTCCACCAATTTTCCAGAGACTATGCCCATTATGAATTATTATTATTGCTTTATTTTGGCAGCAGCCTTGGAGTGCTTTGAAATGACTTTTGCCTTATCTCCCTGGGCAGCCTGTATAAGTACAACATGAACTGGACCGAAGGTCACTCAGACCTTGATTTATCATTCTCCCTATACTTGCATTGGTATACTCTCCAATCCAAAAGTTGTTCTAGATCTTGACTTTCTACAAGGCTATGCAAGCCACCGTTGCAATTCCTCATACCACCACCAGAACTTGTTTCTTGAACTTACTGGAGCAATAGCATCTAGTCTCCACACTTCTGACTGTTTCTATTGTGGAGGAACTAAGATGGGAGATCAGTGGCCCTGGGAGACGCAAGAACTGAACTATTCTATCCTATACAATCAGACTGATTTACATAATACTACTAGTGAGTGGGTATTGGCCCACCCCATTGTTGACAGTTTGTGTTTTGTTCGGACTGGACCACAATCTACTACGAAGGATGGACAGCTGGTCTGTCTAAATCAGAAGCTTTACGACAGCACAACAAAGATGCAACCGAACCTTCTAATCCTTTAGTTCTTTTTCCCACTCTTGCCAAACTATGGACTTTGACTATCTGCCTGTTGCTCCCTTGTTTCTTGCCATTTTGCTTGCAAATGATAACTTCAGTTATTAATAACACTGTAGAGCGTAAGACAGCTACAAAGATATTAGCTATGTGAACTTACTACCCTATACCACAGAGTGATACCTTTACCTAGTATTATGTGATTTGATTCTCACACCTTATTAACATGCGGGTGAGAATAATCAAAGGGGGGAATGTGGTAGGCGACGGCCTATGATCCATGCTAATTGAACTAAGCAGACAGGCCTGAGCAGCTTGACCTGTAACTGAAGCCTGTAGTTAGGCCCAGAGGAATGAAAACCCCCCTGAATGATGACACCATAGAATTGAAACTTAACTCAGTTTAACTGAACATAGCTAAGCAGAAACGAAACTTAGAAAATAAAGAAAAAACAAGTTTAATTGGTACTGATAAGAGAGCACAGCTTCTATGGAATTAATTAACTCTGCAAAAAGCAAGGTTACAGTGCCCTGCTTCCCATATGTTTTAACAAGCTCAGCGACCTTGGAGGAGAGAAGTAACAAGTTGGAGACACTGACCATTGTAATTGGGACTAGAAGGGGGGCAACCAGGTGCTGGGCCCAGACCAGAGTCCCGATTGGGTAGCCATATCAGTACCGGGACCAATAGATGGGTGAGAGGGGTACTGGGACCAATGAAAAGTTTGCCTATGCTTAGAATGGACAAGAAAGCTATAAAAGTTGTTGTTTTACTAGAAGCCATTGCTCAGCCATTTTGAAATTGCTTATTGCTTGAGCCATGTGCACATTAAACTGGCTTGGATCCTTGAAAAGACTCCTGGATTTATTTATTGCATGCTTATCTGCTGCTACAATGCGATTACAGCGCTGTTTTACCGAGTCAATGGTTTAAGCGCTATCAAAGTCTGAGACTACATTTGTGGATTTTTAAACCGTATAAGGATGACATATTAAATTAAATTTAAGTGGGGTATCACCAAAATTTCGGTAAGAATTTCGGTATATGTTTGTATGGAGTAAATTTTCTTATATAATTGTATTATACTCCACGTAGACCTAAGTAAACTTCTTCAGAAGAAAGGCCTGGCAATCTACTTCCGGTGACACTGCCAAGAAAACCCAGGAGCTTCTGGGTAACCAGGAGTCAGGACTGACTCGAAGGCACACGCATATGAACATTTTGTTGTGCTGTGTTAGGTATTTCACATGTGCAATTTTGAACCAAACTGGCAATTAGTTCAAGTTCTGTAAATATGATTCCACTTAGTTATACTATTCTGTGTTTTAAACAGCTATGAGTAAAAGTATTTTATAATTCATTTTTTGAGGAATGTTTTTTTGGTGGCATCTGCACCTTCAATTCATGCTGATCACTCCTGTTCTCTATGAAGAAGAACTAGCATTAATTCTATCTTCTCTTTCCCTTTAGCTTACAAGACAGCTTATGGGGTTATAAACGATAGAGGTATTTTTCATTCTGGTTATTGGTAATAGAGTTTTGATCACATGTCACACCCTTGTTTATGCATGGTTATTTTTATAATTGGATTCTATTTTATTGTATGTTTTCTGGTGTTACTTCTGAGTTTAGACCATTTACATATATATCCTGCTATCTATGCATTTTTTAATATGTATGTTTAATTATATCTCCAGGAACAAGCAGGAATGTAGTCTTCACATATGGGTATTGTCGATACCGATGGAGCCTGCGCGGGAACGCTCCCCAGCATCCAATTAGAAAGCTTTTGGAAGCATCCCACAGCACCTGCGTGCTGCCTTCCCGCCTTTCCCAACTGCCTCTCTCCAGTTCTTCATTTTCCGCGGAGCCAGCAGGTCGTTTTTCCTGTCACCGCAGAAATTATCCCATCTTTTCATTCTTTTTTGTGGTAGCGTCTGCCTTCCTTGACACTATACCGGTACCGCCGGTTCTTTCTTTCTTAAAAAAAAAAAATTGTAATCTTTTTTCTGGACTTTCCAGTCTTTTTTCTGTCGGGTGCCATGCGCCATTTTGGGCACTAGGCCCAACTTTTCCTTCAGAATGGAAAAACCCGCCTCGGGTTTTAAAAAGTGTTCCAAGTGTGGCGGTACCATCTCTGTCACCGACACTCACGAGTGGCGCCTTAAATGTTTAGGTCCTGACCACTCCATTTCGGAGTGTGCTGCCTGTGGGATGATGTTGAAGAGGGGTCGGCAAAACCGAGCTGCTAAGCTTAGCACCCTTTTTCCCTCCGATGCAGCATCCATGGCATCGACGTCTTCCAGGGCTTCGTATTCCTCCCGTAGATCTCAGGTAACCAAACATAAATCTAGCCGGTCCTCAAAGGGTAGATCTCCTTCCAAGCATCGAGATGCCTCTGGCGTTGCTCTTGAGGGACTTGTACTGGCAAAACTGCCCCGGCGGGAGGCTTCGGCTTCCAAAGCACTATCGGGGCTCCAGGATGTTCTCGAGGCCTCAACCTCGGCAGAACTACTGGTGACATGCTCTGGGGTACTGGCCGCTTCGTCAATAGACCAGAGGTAGCGTCAATAGACCAGAGGTAGCGTCAATAGACCAGAGGTTCTTGGCTATTGAACGCAGTCTGGCAGCTCTCCTTGCGGCTTCGGTGCCTTCGGGACCGCTTCAGATGGTTCAACCGGTATCAACACCGGTTCTGGCACCGATATCGGTACCGGTACCGACAGCATCGACATTGGCGACTGTGTTACCGACACCGAGTCATGCTGTTTCCTCCGGTATCGACAGGCCAGTACCGGACCCCTCCGGTACCGACTTCGATCGGTACCGGTATCGTGCTTTGCAAGAGCACCCGGACAGGAGATATTTTGAATCCTCTGATGAGTCTGAGGATTCTGACAGCTCTGTCAGTACCGGAGTACTAATCTCTGAGGAGCCTTCCTCTCCTAAATGTAGGATGTCTCCTCCAGAGGATATATCCTTTCAGGATTTCATCCGGGAGGTGGCTAGAGGTCTTTCCATCACAGTGGCTCCTGAAACAGAGCCCAGAGCAAGGGAATTGGAGATTTTACAATATCCTAAGCTCCCAAGGAGGCAGCTACTTTGCCTATTCATGAGATCTTGCATGATCTCATGCTAAGAATGTGGGAAACACCTCTTACCACCTCTCCTCATTCTCATAGGCTTGATACCATGTATCGAGTACCTCCTTGTCCTGGATTTCAAAAAACCAAGTTACCACACCACTCCATGGTAGTGGAATCAGCTATGAGAAGGATCAAGAGTGCAAAAAGACATGCATCTAATCCGCCAGGACGTGAATGTAGGACTCTTGATACCTTTGGGCGTCGAACCTTCCAGGCCTCTATGCTTTCTGCCAGGAGGTTACAGGAGATCTAGAGCTTATGAGCCCTCTCCTTCCTGATGATGAGGCAAGATTATCTTACACTTGTCAAACATGCCCAAGATGTTTCCAAGTTTGTTAATCGTGCAGCTTTTGACTGCTTTGAGTGCATAAGCAGAACCTCTGCCATTGACATAGGTGCTCGTAGGATTGCCTGGCTCCAGGCATCTGACTTAGAACTCTGGGTACAGGACAAACTGGGGAATATTCCTTGTACAGGTGAAAATCTCTTTCGCAAAAACTGGCAAGAGAAAGCTAATGAGCTGGATGCTGATAACACCACTTTGGATAGACTATCCAAGGCTACAGCTGATCCTGCAAGGAGAAAATACTATAAGAAGCCATTCTTCTCTAAAAAGAAGAGGTTTTACCCCTTCTATACCCAGCAGGGGCATTCTGAAGTTCAGTCTGCCCGAAAGGGACAGCAGCCACCAAAACAAAGAAAAACAAAGTCTGCTAAGCCTCAACCGGCCCAGCAGACTCAGCCTCCACAGGGGCTTTGACTCCCATCTAGAGAACTTGGCCTTCCTGGCCCTCAACGGGCCAGAGCCCTCAACCATTCCAGAAGGTTGTGTCATTTTGCCCCCAGATGGGAACAGATAACAGCAGAAGAATGGACTCTCTCCATTGTAAAGGAGGGGTACAAGTTTCATTTCCTCAACATGCCCCCTCCTAAAGTTGTAAGACGGTTCAATTCTCAGACTTCACTCGAAAATCAGTTGGGTCAAGAGGTCAATCTACTTCTTGCCCACGGGGCAATAGAGGACGTACCCATTTCCCAACAGGGTACAGAGTTTTACTCCCCCTATTTCCTTATTCCAAAGAAAACAGGGGGACACAGACCCATTTTAGACCTCAGAGAATTGAACAAATTCCTGTTCAAGGAGAAGTTCAAAATGATTTCTCTAGGAACTCTTCTGCCATACCTTCAGAGTCAGGATTGGCTTTGTTCTCTAGATCTCAAGGATGCATACATCCATGTTCTCATCCATCCAACTCACCGAAGATTCCTTGGGTTCCTATTTCAGGGGAAGCACTACCAGTACAGGGTTCTTCCTTTTGGCCTGGCCTCAGCACCAAGGGTGTTTATGAAATGCATGGCTGTAGTGGCAGCATTTCTTCGCACTCTAGATATATTTGTCTTCCCCTACTTAGACGACTGGCTCATTCGAGCCCCATCAGAGTCAGAGGCCAGAATTTCCCTATCTTGCACAATGCGTATACTTCAGTATTTGGGCCTGGTCATAAACATCCCAAAATCCAACCTAACTCCCACTCAATCTCTAGAGTTTATAGGAGCTATGCTGGATACCAGGAAAGCAAGGGCCTATCTTCCACAGCCCCGCTGCCTTCGCATTGTGCAGTTAGCTTCCCAAGCAGTGTTAAAAACTCATCTCACTGCTCGGGAAATGTTACAATTGCTAGGCCACATGGCATCTACCGTGCATGTGGTTCCCTATGCTCGCTGCCATATGAGAGCAGCCCAATGGACTCTATCCACTCAGTGGACTCAAGCATCAGGCTGCCTATCAGACAAGATAGCAAACTCAAGTATCCTTATTTTGTCCCAAAGCCTGTTGGTGGGGTCCCCTTTCCAACAGCCCCCACCACAGGTCACTCTAACAACAGACGCCTCACAGGTGGGTTGGGGAGCTCACCTGCAAGATCTCTCTACACAAGGCACCTGGACTCCACAGGAGACCCATCTACACATTAATCTCTTGGAACTCAGAGCAATCTTCCTTGCTCTTCGAGTGTTCCACACCCAGCTGAGCTACAAGACAGTCCTAATTCAGACGGACAATCAAGTAGCTATGTTCTATCTGAAAGCAGGGAGGAACAGGCTCTCTGTCGCTTTGCAACGAAGCTTTGCGACTATGGGCCCTCGCCAGAGAGCATCAGATTCATCTCCTTGCGGTGTATCTGCCAGGCATTCAAAACTCCTGGGCAGACAGACTCAGTCGAGTCCTGCTTCCACACAAGTGGTCTCTTTGTGCAGACCAGATAGCAAAACCTTTTCAAATTTGGGGAACACCGGACATAGACCTCTTTGCAAGTCCGTTGAATGCCAAACTTCCCCGATTCTGTTCCAGAATTCCGGCTCAGGGTTCTCAGGCCAGGGATGCTTTCCTCCTCCATTGGGGTCAGGACTTCCTATATGCCTTTCCACCCATTCCCCTAAGTCCCAAAACCCTATTCAAGCTTCAGAGAGACAGAGGCCATATGATTCTCATAGCTCCACATTGGCCACGGCAGGTGTGGTACCCTCTGCTCCTACATCTCTCTCAAGCTCCATCTCTGGAGTTAGGATCTGCTCCAGATCACCTGTCCCAGGAGGACGGGACGTTGTGGCATCCCGATCCCTACTCTCTGCATCTCAGGGCCTGGTTGCTGAGGGCCTAGACCTTCCTGGTCTTAACCTGTCTCAACAAGTAAAGGATATCCTTTATGCTTCTAGAAAGCCTTCCACAAGACGCTCTTATGCTTTCAAGTGGAAAAGGTTTTCCATATGGTGTTCGCAGAAGGTTCTTGACCCCCTAGCGATACCTCTGGAATCATTATTGGAGTATCTCCTTCATTTATCTAATGCAGGGCTTAAGAATAACTCAGTACAAGTCCATTTAAGTGCTATTTCAGCTTCTCTCAAGCCTTTAAATGGACAACCTATTTCCTCTCATCCTCTCATAGTGAGATTTATGAGGGGCGTCCTAACTAAACCTCCCATTAGGCCACCACCGGTAGCATGGGACCTAAATCTAGTTCTTGGACAGCTCATGAAGCCGCCTTTTGAACCTCTAGCTACTACCTCCTTGAAATTCCTTTCCTGGAAGGTTGTCTTTCTCATTGCAATCACATCAGCACGTCGCATCAGTGAGTTGCAAGCATTAGTGGCTGATCCTCCTTATACGAGGTTCCATCATGATAAGATAGTCCGTTAGGACTCATCCACACTTTATGCCAAAGGTGCTCTCACCTTTTCATTTAAACCAAGCAGTTTACCTGCCTGTATTTTTTCCAAGGCCTCATGCTTCAAATGCAGAAAGGAATCTTCATACTTTGTAAGTAAAAAGCAAGTGCTCTTTTACAGTCCAAAGGACACAACAACATAGAAAGTCCTCTCAACTCTTTGTTGCTTTTGATCCTTCTCATTTGGTACTTCCAGTCTCCAAGAGAACATTGTCCAATTGGATTGCACAGTGTATTTCTTTTACCTATCAGAGTAAAAACCTTTCTGTGGAAGGCCATGTCACAGCTCACAATGTGAGAGCCATGGAAGCCTCAATGGCTCATCTACACTCTGTCTATTGATGACATCTGTCGAGCAGTTAATTGGGCCTCGGTTCATACCTTCACAGCCCATTACTGTTTAGACAAGGACTCCCGCTGGGATGCCTTGTTTGGTCAGGCTGTTCTTCAACACCTGTTCCATACTTAATCAACTTCTACCCACCATTTCCGGTAGGATGCCAGAGATCCATGGGGGGAAGTGGAGCCCTTTCACAGGGGCACACAACTTCTGGGGTCTCTCCCTGGCATCTGTAGCTAGGGAGTCCCCATATGTGAAGACTACATTCCTGCTTGTTCCTGGAGATAGCATAGTTACTCACCTGTAACAGGTGATCTCCGGGAACAGCAGGAATTTAGTCTTCACAACCCACCCACCTCCCCTAGGAGTTGTATCTCTCTTTTCTTTCCCTCTCTCTCTCTTTGTCTCAGCTTTAAAACTCAACTGGAGAGAGGCAGTTGGGAAAGGCGGGAAGGCAGCACGCAGGTGCTGTGGGATGCTCCCAAAAGCTTTCTAATTGGAAGCTGGGGAGTGTTCCCGCGCAGCCTCTGTCGGTACCGACGTTACCCATATGTGAAGACTAAATTCCTGCTGTTCCCGGAGATCACCTGTTACAGGTGAGTAACTATGCTTTATTGTTTTACTACTTGGCCACTGAGCCTTTTATATATGTTACACCCTCTATTTATGTATGGCTGTTCTTTTTACATTTGGATTTTGTTTTATTTTAAAGTATTAACTCTGGTGTTTTTAAGGTTTTTAATATATATATTACGTTATTATTATCTGTTTAATTTTGTATGCATGTTTTACTATTTATTATTTTTTATTTTAATAATTGTTTATTTATTCTTTATGATATTAGTATGCCAATAACACCCTGAGGAAGGCATAACTGAAACACGGCCTGTGTCGGGTCAGCTTGGCTATTACACCCCTGTATACAATTCAATAAAGCAGTTGTCCTTCTTTTACAACGTTTGGATTGGTTTCTTGCTATATATGTGGGGGGTTTTGCTTTTGTTTTGGACCATTCTGCTTCTCTATGATGCCAGCTTTCTCCTCCACCTGCTCTCTGAATAGGTTCTCTCCTCGGCATGGCATGTCCACAAGCTTATTTTGCGCTGATTGTTCCAGGTTGGAAGACTAAAGCCAGGTGAGTCTGCGGGCTCCTACTCACTGCCACTGCCCTGGAGACCATCTTGAAGACATCATAGGTTGCCTGGACCAGGAACTTCGAGCTGTCCTTGCCATGGCCCACTAGGGCATGATAATGCTCCAGTTTCTCCGGAGGGAGGAATGGGCTGAAGTCAGCAATATCACGCATGATGTCCTTCAGGAACATGCTCATGTAGAGCTGGTAAGAGTGTACTTTGGAAGCACCTCCTGCCGAAAGAGTCCAACATCCGAGCCTCCCTACCCAGGGGTGTCAAGGAATGGGTCTTGGTGTTCTTAATCCTTTTTACGGCAGACTCCGCCACTAAGACTTCTAAAATCTAGGGGCCTTTGAACCCAGTACATTAAGTCCAGCCTCCTACTGACCAAGTGTACAGTGAGGGGGTTCGACATAATCAGAGCGCACAATGTGGATTACCGAATATACTAAGACGATATCATGCTTTTCACGACAGTCAAAACATTAAACCCAAACTATGAGAAAATAGTTAACTGGACACAGCCAACCCCAACTTATTAGGGTCAAAAGATACGAAGAGCTGAGTAGCCCTTCTATTCCCCTGCGTACGGTCAAGGTAGAAGGATAAGGCCCTCCTACAGTCAAGGGTATGCAAAACTGCTTCAGCCTGGTTTGCATGAGGCCTAGGGAAGAATGTTGGAAGAACCACCTCTTGGTTAAGCCTTCTGCACAATAGCTCAAGCGCTGATCTGCCCACACTTTAATTTTAGTAACATTATCCTCTAAGGCCTCCCCAAACAAACTTTGAAAACCCTACAAATGGCACAGAAAACGGTATCACGCACAATAATGAAAATAACCAGATCAGAACACATAACTCCCATCCTGTACAACCTACATTGGTTGCAAGTGATACAGAGAATCAAATACAAGGTTCCAATGACCACACTCAAAACAGTAAACAATATTGCATCATCTTACCTTAATTCACTAATACAGATGCAACAAGAAACAAGAAGAAGAAGAAGGGAAAGTATGCAGAAACTATTAACTATCCCTAAGGTTTTCAGAAATGCAAACCAATCAACAACTAATAGGGCATTCATATTCTACTCCCCAGCCCTATGGAATGCACTACCCAACAACCTGTTAGAAATAAAAGATTTAACTATGTTCAGAAAGCAACTTAAGACCTTCCTATTTGAGGAATACTACCAATCCAAAATGGAAAATCTAAACCCCAAATAAATAAGAAAACAACCGTTCATATAACTCAGGCTCACCTCATCATACAGCTATACCACCTGGATGTAAAATTAACTGTAACATAGCTCATATCGTCTTGATGTCATTATGTTCTCTGTAAACAGCCTTGACTACATGGATAAAGTGGTATATAAAACAAACAAGTAAATAAATTCTTGTTTGCAGCCTTTGTAGGATACAGTGCACCAGCACTGTCACTGCTTCTTTAGGAACCGAGAAGTACTGGAGGATCACCAACTCCTCTGCCCAGAGCTCATCCTCCATCTCCAGTGAAAATGGGATAGCCTTGGACATATCCCTCATGAAGTCCTGGAAGGATATGGCCTCTGAAGTAGACTTCAGTTGTTCATGTGGAGGGAAGGGGTCAAATGGAAACTCAGGAGACCTGCCCTCTGACAGGTTCTCTGACTCCACACTGGTTACCCAGCCATCACAGTCAGACTCCAAAAGAAAGTCAAAGTATCTCTGAGACTGCCCATAGCTCCCTTCGACCTTCAGGAGAGTGGGAGCATTAACGGATTGGTAATGCATCAAGTGCTTCTGGGGTTTTGTTGGGACATCAGAACCCAATATACTGGAGAGAGAGACGGCCCCACTGGAAACCAATGCCCAGACGATGATACCTCCCATAGGCAGAGAGTGTGTCTCAAGGATCGGCTGCACATTTGATGACGATGCCCTGGACACTGAAGCATCAGCCAGATATTGCTCTAGAATCGATGCGATGCGGGCCTCAGGTGCCTGAAGGTGTTCCTCCATGGCTGCCAATTCTGGGGACCTGATCAGCTTCTAACCATATCTCTGGCATTCTGCAGGGGCATCGGCACGGCCTTGGTTGCTTTGAGATGGTCAGTGCCCCTCCAAAGCTCTGGAGGTCGATTTCTCTCTCCAGGGCACCATGGCGGGTCATTCACAGCCATCGCTCTCGACTTCACTTTGGGAAGGGCTCTGATGCCAGTGCACATGGGACTTAATCCAGTGCTCAGAAGGGTCCCACTTCGATGCCAATGGTCAAGTACTTCTTCGATTCCAGGTGGAGACCAACCGATAGCCGATGCTCCAGAGCACTAAAGGCTCTCGACTCAGATTGAGCGTAGGAACCTCTCACTATTGATGCACCTTCGGCGAATTTTAGGGGAGCCATGGAGACCGATGCTGGTGCCAAAGATGCAAAATCAGACCTCTGGCCAAAGAGGGATTCTCTCTGCTTCTCCCAACCCTTCAGGCCTCTCCTTGTCATCTGCAAGCACAAATTGCAAAAAGATGGCTAGTGATCGGGACCCAGACACTGGAGGCACCAAGATGGTCCTGGCACATTTGGTGCATTTCTTGACGCCGCTGGCTAGTTTCTGGGACATGTCTGGGAAGATGGCCATGGCTAAATCAAATGGCTCAATAGTGACATGATACCCAGCTAGGCCACAGGAAAACGACGAAAAGAATAAAAGTTAATGAAAAAGCACAGAAACCAAAGATAGAAGCGCGATCAACAGTCCAGATGCTACTGACGGCAGGCAGAAAAACAAAACAAGCACAAAAAAACAGACCCCCCAAAGGGGAAAAAACAAAATGTTTATCAATGGATGACCAATTCACATCTGGGGCTCCGCGGAAAACAAA
Source organism: Ichthyophis bannanicus (assembly GCA_033557465.1). NCBI lineage: Eukaryota > Metazoa > Chordata > Amphibia > Gymnophiona > Ichthyophiidae > Ichthyophis > Ichthyophis bannanicus. The sequence goes on from CM066038.1 coordinate 328,202,219, forward strand.
GACTGGAGAAGATGGCACCACGGCAGGCAGGAAGACACGCACATAAGTTTGGTGGAGCTTCCCGAAAGCTTCCAAAAGAAGCTGGGGAGCATTCCCATGCAAGCTCCATCAATGACATTGCCCCTACATAAAGGACTTCATTCCTGCTTGTCCATGGAGAATATTAGAAACACTAGGCAAATTTTCAGCCTTGCACCCCCCCCCCCCCTCAGTTAATTTTCAGGCCCCTAGGATAGCATTTGTCACACAAGATTTTGATAATTAACCTCAAAATCATGAGCACCCCAACACCAACCCTCCCGAAACAATCTAGTTAAAATAGTAATTACACTTACCTGGTAATTGTAGTTCCTTGAGAGACGACAGCTTAGTTCTCACAGATGGGTTGTGCACCTCCTCCTGCAGCATGAAGACTGGACCAATCAAATTTCAGCTCCGCCAGAATCAGCCTACCAGGCATCCCTGAAGCTCCAGTGACCTATTGTCAAAGCAAACTCAAAGAAATAGCTAACCTTTAAAAAGTCCTGTTCGGTCATTTTGTGTAATTTTTATTTTTTATTTATTTATTTATTTATTTATTTTTAAGTAGTTAATGGTACCAAAACCACAGACACAGAATGTCCCGCTCCTGCCGCAGCATAAGCCGATAGCGAGACAAAGAGAAAAGAAGAGAAAGACACTCACCTGGGAGTACGCACTTCTGACCCCAAGGCGTGCCGTGCTAAAAAGCAAGAATATAGGGAGGGCAGGAGGACTAAGCTGTCGTCTCTCAAGGAACTACAATTACCAGGTAAGTGTAATTACTATTTCCTTATCGTTCCTCCAGCTTAGTCCTCACAGATGGGATGTAACAAAGCAGCCTAACGGGCGGGATTCTTCCAGCCGGCACGCAGAACTGAAGACCCGAAACGTGCATCGCCAGCTGCCAAAACATCAAGTCTATAATGCTTACTGAAAGTGTGCAGAGAAGACCACGTTGCCGCCCTACATATCTCCACCGGAGACACTAAACTAAACTCCGCCCAGGACGCAGCCTGTGCCCTGGTGGAATGGGCGCGCAAACCAACCAGTGGTAGTCGACCGTGCAACAGATAAGCCGAGCCAATCGCCTCCTTAATCCAGCGAGCAATGGAGGCTTTCGCCGCTGCCTCACCTTTGCGAGGCCCGCCAAACAGCACAAACAAACAATCCGATTTACGAAACTCACTGGTGACTTTCAAATATCTCCGGAGAACCCTCTTTAGATCTAAACGACTAAGACCGCGATCAGAGGCCTGCTCCCCTGATGCAGTAAATACCGGGAGCGAAACCACTTGATTCACGTGGAAAGGAGAAGACACCTTAGGCAAAAAGGAAGGCACTGGTCGCAGAACGACTTTCTGGGCCAAGAAAGACAAAAAAGGTTCCCTGCAAGAAAGCGCCTGGAGTTCGGAGATACGCCGCGCCGAACAAATCGCTACTAAAAACACCGTTTTAAGAGTCAAATCCTTCACCGAACTATGAGAGAGCGGTTCAAAGGGAGCCTCAGTGAGGGCCCGCAAAACCAAATTGAGATCCCAGGGAGGTACAGAAATTCTGCGGACCGGACGAAGCCGAGCCACAGCCCTCAAGAAGCGAACGACATCGGCATGGGCACCCAGCGACACCCCGTGAACCTTGCCCCGGTAGCAGGATAGCGCCGCCAACTGCACTCGCAAAGAACTGGCCGCCAAACCTTTAGCAAAACCGTCCTGTAAAAAATCGAGTACCACGGGAATCGAGGCCGTAGCGGCTCGGACCTGATGTCGAGAGCACCAATCCTCAAAGATACGCCACACCCGGACATAAGCCAGAGAAGTGGATCTCTTGCGCGCTTGTAACAGCGTCGCCACGACAGACTTGGAATAACCTCGTTTTCTTAACCGCGCCCTTTCAATAGCCAGGCCGTAAGAGAGAATCTCCCCACTTGCGGCATGCGGAGAGGCCCCTGACACAACAAATCCGGATCTAGCGGAAGCCGCCACGGAGACCCGTCGACCAACCTCATCAGATCGGCATACCAAGGACGTCGAGGCCAATCCGGGGCTATCAAGAGTACTCGACCCCGGTGGCCCTCGATACGCTGAATCACGCGCCCCAGCAGAGGCCACGGGGGAAACACATAAAGAAGACCCGTGGAGGACCAAGTCTGTAACAGGGCATCCAGTCCTTCTGACATCGGTTCCCGTCGACGACTGTAGAACCGAGCTGCTTTTGCTGAGCGGAACGTGGCCATCAGGTCCATGACCGGCTGGCCCCAACGCTGAACCAGCTGTACGAAGATCTTTGGGTTGAGTTCCCATTCGCCGGGATCCACCTGAACCCTGCTGAGAAAGTCGGCCGTCACGTTGTCTTTTCCGGCAATGTGCGCTGCCGAGATGGCCTGGAGCCGAGGCTCGATCCACTCGAACAATACCCGAGCCTCTGTCTCCAAGCCGACGCTTCCGGTACCGCCCTGCCTGTTTATGTATGCCACCGTCGCCGCATTGTCGGACAGTACCCGTACTGCCCGAGATGATATCAGCTTCTCGAAGCTTTGTAAGGCCAACCGCACTGCTCGAAGTTCCAGACGGTTGATGGACCAACCGCTCTCCTCCGGCGACCAGAGGCCTTGGACGAACTGGTCGGCGCAGTGGGCACCCCAGCCCGTCAGACAAGCATCCGTCAGTAGCGGAATCCAATCCGGCTGCTCTAGAGGCATTCCCGCCCGTAGCGATGACCGTCGCAGCCACCACTGAAGATCTCGCCTTACCGTTAGCGGGCAAAGAAGCCGTTTGTTCAGGGAATCCGACTGGTTGGACCAGCGACGGAGCAAGGCTCTCTGAAGGGAACGCATGTGAAAGCGAGCCCAAGGCACTACCTCCAGGGAAGCCGCCATCGTCCCCAGCAGCTGAAGGTAGAGCCACGCCGACGGAGCAGGGTTTTGCCGAAAATGCCGTACTAGAGACTGAAGCGCCAGTACCCTGCGGTCGGGAAGGAAAACCACTCCCGCGCAAGTATCGAATCGCACGCCTAAATATTCTAGATACTGCGTCGGCACTAGATGACTCTTGCGTGGGTTGATAACCCAGCCGAGAGATTGCAAGAGCGCCATGACCTTGGAAGTTGCTGCCAGGCTCTCCTCGCGAGACTTTCCCCGAATCAACCAGTCGTCCAGGTAAGGATGGACCAGCACTCCGTCCTTGCGCAAGGCCGCCGCGACTACCACCATGATTTTGGTGAACACCCTCGGCGCGGTCGCGAGACTGAAGGGCAATGCTTGGAACTGGAAGTGACCCCACGGCAAAGCAAATCGGAGGTACTTTTGTTGATCCTCCCGGATCGGGACATGGAGATAAGCCTCCGTGAGGTTGAGGGAAGTGAGAAACTCGCCCTTGCGTATGGCGACCAGCACGGACCGTAGGGTTTCCATGCGAAAGTGGGGTACCCGCAGACAGCGGTTCACCCCTTTGAGATCCAAAATGGGGCGAAGGTCGCCACCCTTCTTTGGCACCACGAAATAAATGGAGTACCTTCCGAGACCATACTCCGCCGCCGGCACGGGAACTACCGCCCCCAGCTGGACAAGGCGATCGAGGGTTTGGCGAACCTGAGCTGTCTTGCGAGCCCCCCCGACAGGGAGACGCAACAAAGGAATCGAGGACGGGTCTGGCTAAGTCCAGGACATACCCATCCCGGACGATGTCCAAAACCCACTGACCGGAGGTGATCTGGGCCCAAGCGGAGAGAAAGCGTCGAAGACGACCTCCGATCACTGGGATCTCCGCCGGGGCCCGCTGACCTTCATTGGGGCTTGCGAGCGGACGCAGGGGTTGCAGCCGCAAATCCTCTACTGGCTCCGCGAAAACCTCGAAAGCTCGAGGTTCTCGAGATATATCTGCCACGCTGGAAACCCCCAGAACGGGTCGAGCGAAACCTACGAAAGTCTCGAAACTGTCCCCGGACTGCTGGCAGCGGCCGCCCCCGCTTGGGCCGATCCTCTGGCAGGCGACCGCCCTTGGACTCACCCAAATCTTTGACCAACCTATCCAAATCTTCACCAAAAAGCAGCCGACCCTTAAAGGGTAATCTGCCCAGCCGCGACTTGGACGACCCATCCGCCGCCCAATTCTTCAACCAAAGAGCTCGGCGTGCCGCTACCACGGATGCCATGCTATTAGAGAGAGCTCTGATGAGATCATAATGAACATCCGCCAAATAGGCCGAACCCGATTCTAGTCGGTGAAGCTCACCTAACATGTCGGCCTCAACAGAAGACGACTGCTGAAGACGCTGAACCCAGCGCAAACAGGCACGAGCTACCCAAGCTCCACAAACAGAGGCCTGTAACGCCATCGCATCAGCCTCAAACGACTGCTTCAATAGACCGTCCATCTTCCGGTCCTGCGGTTCGCGCAAGGCCGCACTGCCTTCCACTGGAATCGTGGTTTTCTTAGTCACCGCCGAGACTGCCGCATCCACCTTGGGAGAACGAAAACGCTCGAGATCGTTGTCTGACATAGGGTAGAGTCGACGCATCACCTTTACCCCTTTGAGACCTGATTCCGGAGTATCCCACTCTGAATGAATCATTTGCTCAATAACTTTGTGAATGGGAAAAACCACGCTAGTTTGCCGAACCGCCTGAATAATGGGATCCGCTCCGTCCGCCTCCTCCACCGGAGGAGTTGGAGCCAAACCCAGAGTCTGGAGTGCCTCCGAAACAAGAGCAGGCAATTCCTCTCGTCGGAACACCCGAATAATCTTTGCCTGATCCTCCGGTTCAGGGAGCTCGCCCTCTTCCAAGGCCTCTCCCTCCGCTTCATGGTCGAAATCCGGCTCATCACCGTCAGGCCACTCGGTCTCTGTCTGGAAGGAGTCGTGCAGACGTCGTCGCTTGGGAGCCTTGACCTCAGGCAACTGATTCTCCGCCGACGGGGCAGGGGTCAACACCCCTGGTGCCGACGGTGGAGCGGCTCCCACGCTCTGGCGCCTATGGCAAAACGCCTGATGCATCAGTAAGATGAAATCGGGAGAAAAATCCTCCAAGGGTAAGGCACCCCCGAGGTCCAACTGCCCCCCAGACGCCACAGAGACCGCAGAAGGAAGACCCGATGGCCCCTCCAGCGGTGACTCCAATTCCTCCGTCGCGGAAGCGAGCTGCGCCACAGCCGGCAAGGAGCTCTCTAGGTGCTGCTCCATGGTGAGCGACACCGAAGCACAGCGCTGACAGACGCCTGTGTCAGCAGCTGTACTCCTCCGAGATCCACAAATCACACAAATGGACCCCGTGGGCATGGAAACGCCCTGCTACCGAGTAGAAGGCGGGAAAAAAATGCCCCTCAGCGCTGAAAGAGAAAAAAGGAGCTGACAGACCCAGCAGAACCAGCACAGAAAGTGGGAACTGGGCCTCCGCGAGGAACAGAATACCAGAGGGAGAACCCAATGCACAGTTCTCTCCCCCCCTGACAAATGCGCTGTTTTTTGGGGGGTTTTTTTGTTTTTTTTTTTTTTTGCTATGTATGCCCCACGAAACTGAAAATTCACACACTGCTAACAGACAAACCGAGAGCCCCGAAAAAAAACAAGGAAGCAGAGAGGGAGAGAAACGCAAACTCCCCCCCAAAAGCACCCGACGGAAAGGGGAACAACGAGAAGGCAAACGGCTTATAATAACGCCAGAGAAGAAAGGAAATGAAAGGGACACCAAAAGAAAATCGCAAACAGTAAAGGGAAACTGAAAGAAAAAGAAAAAATAGCGCCGCGTGTAAAACACGCTGACAGGACCGGGAAAGAAAAAATGGCCGCGACAGTAAGGGGACCTTGGCGCGCTTTTTCTTCCCGCCGGAATCAATCGCCCGAGGCTAAAAACCCTTGCAGCCAACCGATCCCCGAAGCCCCGCCGGTGCGGAGGCTGCCTGCCAAAAAGAAAAACCCCAAAAAAGACAAAGAATGGATTTTAGCAGGTTGGGCAGAGACGCGGTAACCTAACTAGGACCGGCTCTGACCGCCGCCAGCTGCCGACACTTACCGGCACTGATCAGCTGCCCCCCAATCCCCCCGGAGAGGAAGCGCTGTACCGGTGCTAAAGGAGCTCTGCCCCGAAGAGTCCTGGAACAGAGATCCCAATAGAGCAATGCATACAGGCAAGTAGTGAGAGTCGGCAGATGCTGTGCAGGAGAGAGACCTTCCTCAGGTCCTCCCCCCCCGCACAGAGTGCTCAAATTACAATTAGAAATTTAAAGCAACAGGAACCCCTAAACGAAGAAATGAAATAAGTCCTAATAGGACAAAAATTAAGGATTAAAAAGGTTAGCTAGGTATACTAAACTATGAAACTAGTGAGCCCAGCTAGACTCACTACGTCCTCCTGCTGCATGAAGACTGGACACACTGGAGCTTCAGGGATGCCTGGTAGGCTGATTCCGGCGGAGCTGAAATTTGATTGGTCCAGTCTTCATGCTGCAGGAGGAGGTGCACAACCCATCTGTGAGGACTAAGCTGGAGGAACGATAAGGAAATGCATAATGGGACACCATAGTTTAAAATACGAAACATTGTTTTGTGTGTGTCGTGTATTATTTATTTATTTATATATATGTATATATGAAAAAAAAAATGGAGTGGAGGAGTAGCCTAGTGGGGAGTGGAGGAGTAGCCTAGTGGTTAGAACACTGGCTTGGTAACCAAGCAACCAGGGTTCGATTCCCGCTAGCACTCCTTGTGGCCTTGGGCAAGTCACTTAACCCTCCATTGCCACGGAAGAAAGGCCTGGCAATCTACTTCCGGTGACACTGCCAAGAAAACCCAGGAACTTCTGGGTCGCCAGGAGTCAGGGCTGACTCGAAGGCACACATTGCATTGCATATATATATACACACACACGCATAGGAAATGTATTCTTACCTGCTAATTTCCTTTCCTTGAATCCTGCTAGACCAGTCCAGACTTATTTATTTATTTAACAGGACTTATATACCGCTTTTTCCTAAAATCATATGGGTTATGCTCCCCACCAGCAGATGGAGGCAGAGGACACAGAATATCAGTAACTTCATCACCAGCATAGAGATTGATGCCACACTGGAACTTCCCAGTAAACTATTGAAAAAACACACCTGAAAACTTAAAGATCATCACTAGAAACTCTCAGAAACTCAACCTCTACAGGATTAGGAAACCAGTTTCACCAAACATTCTAGACCAGAAATACTGATGGGCTAGGGGCCAAACAAGTTGCAAGAAGCTGCTGAAAAGAAAAATCTGAACAGCAGTAGTCTTCAGGGGTGGATCCTGCACTGGTGCAGCAGGAAACAAAGAAAGGCAATTAGCAGGTAAGAATAAATTTAATCTCTCTTATCATTTTGCTACACCAGTCCAGATGAGTGGGATGTACCAAAGCTTCAAGGTCCCAAGAGAGGGAAGACAAGGTCTCTTTAAACTCTTCCAAAGGCACCAATCCACTCCCTCCAAATTATGAGCTCACTAGTTTAAGCATGGGAACAGTGACTACCCAGATGAGATTCAGCTGCAAACACCTACATTTCCATAGGAAAATGCCTGTCTCTTCTAAAAAAGGGCAAAAACCAACCAACATAGCTAAACATAGAGAACTGCGAAACGGCTTCTTTACCAACCAGGCCAGCTAGGACTTGGAACCATTCCACCTCTGTGCAGCTGATCACAAGGAAGAAACCAAATACCAAATCAAGTACAACAGATACCCAAGGGTACTTGGGCAGAGCATTAGAAACCACTGCACATACATAACAGTGACAAGGGAAGAGCCAAGAAAAACAAGCAAAATTAAGAAGAAGCAGCAATGATAGAGGAAATATGGAGCCCGCAACTGAGGGGCCTACGTGATCAGGAAGTTTTTCAGAGCAACTACTCCAGTAAGTATTTGTAAGAATAGGTGCCAAGGTCAGGCCAACAAAAATAAGTTACACTCTGGCACCTCTCCAGAAAAATATCTGAACTTCATCTCCTGCCATCGATCAGTGTCAGCAGGCAAACTTTAGTGAACTGGAAAAAATAAGCTATCAGTGAACTTACCTGACATGAGGTGACAGATGCTCAGACAACCATATATGCCACTTCCTAAAGCCCAGAGTGTACAGTGCATTCAGACCCTTGCACTAAGGAAGGTGGTACTAGCCTAACCACCATAAGAGCAAGGCCTGGTGTGCACAGGTCATACAGTCGGCAAGAGAAGGCCCGGCATGTCAGACAAGCAACTACTAACCCTAGCTATGGAATGCACCCAGAAGGCATCCAAGCCAGAACCAGACACGGGGCATGTACAAAGTGCACCAGCATCAGGGCTAGGCATGGGATGCGCCCCGCACATGTCAACCTCAGAACTAACCACAGAGTGTGCCCAGAGCATGCCATCAATAGAGCTAGCCAGGAAAAGCACAGGGAGTATATCCATGATAGATCCAGCCATCAAATGTATGGGGGGAATGCACCTCCCAAGCAAGCTGGGGAGCATGCAAAGAGCACAAATCATCCCGAAGCAGGCAGGGAACATGCACTGGATGCACAAGCAGGCTCCTCCAGAGCAAGGGTTGGAGCGTGCACAGTGCAAGCTCCCTCCCAAAGAGCAATACATGGAGGAAAACAAAATAGGCAACCTCCCAAACTAAAGTGTACCCAGAGCATACAACTGCTAGGCAATGTGTACAGTGTACAGTGTACATTTCATGCCAACCCTGGGGTAAAATGTGGAGCCCCAAACATACCATCCCCAGAACTAGACCTAGAGCACATACATGTGCAACCTCCAAAGCAAGACAGGCAGCTTGCCTTAATGAGCCTAATAGGGAGCGTGTACATACCATGCCACCTCTAGAACCAGAGTTTAAAGGTACACCAAGCATGCACATTCCATAGACAGATGAGGAATGTGCCCAGAGGGCAACCTGCAGAGCAAAATCTGAAGTGCCCATCTTCTAGAATAAGCGTTGCAGCATGTACAAAGTGTTCCACCTGCAATAAGAAGATCTGTACAGCACAAAGAAAGCATTATTTTCACAAATGTGTCATCATAAAAAATCAAGTCTGTACCACCCTAGAGAGCTGATTTTATATGGGCAACGCAGAACGTTGTGTGTGAGTTACACGCATAAGTCCCTATTTTCAAGGACAGGTGACCATGATTGGTAACTTACATGCGAGATTCGCCAGGGTACTATTCTATAAGTGCGTGCAGCTTCCAGTGGATTGTGCAAGGGGTGGTGCTTGGGCAGAGCATAGGCATCGGCTAAAGTGTGCAAGTTAAAGAATTATGTGACTTAAGAACATCACTGTCCCGTTCTAGGAGCTGCATATTACACCTTCTCTAGAGCAGGCGTAAATGACCACGCCTAGGTTCCAGTGCATCAGGCATAACCCCATTTTATAACAAAGTGTACATGTATTTTACCTTATAATACAGGCCTGAATAGTATGTGCAGAACCACATGTTGCCTGCACAGGAGGATACGAATTTATCCTCCAAGTGTGCAACATGCAGAACAAGCCAAGTCCAAGCACAGCAGTAAGACACAAGTGCACAAAATCAGAGCAGCATCCAGGTCACAACGAATGCATCCTCTACTACAACACTGAAGCCCATGCATACAGTGTAGGTCACTGCTACAGCTAAAGCTAGAGCACCCAGAGTATGCAGATTACGAGCTATGACATCGAGCACCCCAAGCAAGCAGACGGCTCACTTGGTCCACTCCATGTTTCTCTTCCATCCAGTTTGCCTAGTTAGTCAAAAGCACAGTGCAAGACAAAATCTTAGCTGCCGGCCATAACGTATGACTGCGTGGATAATGATATGCCCTATCCAAGCTAAAAACTGAAACACCACATTTCCACTATTGATCACTGAATAGACAATACAAATTAATTATAATGAAAGTGGTCTCACTTCCTGCACTTCAGGGCTTGTGATCTTACCCACTGAACAACTTGGACTGCATACTGACCACACACTTGGCACCACTTCTAAAAGAAAAAAAAACCAATCTATCAATCAAGAAATGTATTGGTAAGAGTGCAGTGACAAAACGACTCCATGCAACTTCTGGGCACATGAAGAACATCCCCATGCTGCTTCACTAGGACATGCGTAGAGAAAGCGTAGTTACTCACCTGTAACAGGTGATCTCCGGGAACGGCAGGAATTTAGTCTTCACATATGGGGTATCGTTGGCACTAATGGAGCCCGCACAGGAACGCTCCCCAGCGTCCAATAGGAAAGCTTTTGGGAGCATCCCACAGCGCCTGCGTGCTGCCTTCCCACCTTTCCAACTGTCCCTCTCCAGTTGAGTTTATAGCTGAGACAAAAGAGAGAGGGAGAGAGAGAGAGAGAGAGAGATTCAACTCCTAGGGGAGGTGGGCAGGTTGTGAAGACTAAATTCCTGCTGTTGCTGGAGATCACCTGTTACAGGTGAGTAACTACGCTATCTCTAGGAACAAGCAGGAATGTAGTCTTCACATATGGGGATTCCCTAGCTGCAGATGTCAGGGAGATGTTGTTAGCCCTTGTGAAAGGGCCATACTTCCCCCCATGGATCTCTGGCATCCTACCAGGGACGTTGGGTAGGAGTTAAGTCTGAAAAAGGTGTTGAAGAATAGTCTGGCCAAACAAGGCATCCCGACGGGAGTCCTTGTCTAAGCAGTAGTGGGCTGTGAAGATATGTACCAAAGCCCAAGTAGCTGCTCGACAGATGACATCGATAGACACAGAGTAAAGATGAGCCATTGAGGCTGCCATGGCTCTTACATTGTGAGCTGTGACATAGCCTTCAAGAGGAAGGTTCTTACTCTCATAGGCAAAGGATATGCACGGAGCAATCCAGTTAGATAGAGTTCTTTTGGAAACTGGAAGTCCCAAATGACTAGGATCAAAAGCAACAAAGAGTTGAGAAGATTTTCTATGTTGCTGTGTCCTTTGCAAGTAAAAGGCCAAAGCTCTTTTACAGTCCAAGGTATGAAGGTTCCTTTCTGCACTGGAGGCATGAGGCCTTGGAAAGAATATAGGAAGGTAAACCGCTTGGTTTAAATGGAAAGGCGAAACCACCTTTGGCATAAAGTGTGGATGAGTCCTAAGAACTACCTTATCATGGTGGAACCTTCTATAAGGAGGATCAGCCACTAACGCTTGCAATTCACTGATGCGACGTGCTGATGTGATTACAATGAGGAAGATGACTTTCCAGGAAAGGAATTTCAAGGATGTAGTGGCTAATGGTTCAAAGGGCGGTTTCATGAGCTGCCCGAGCACCAGATTTAAGTCCCGGTGGTGACTTAAAGGGAGGCTTTGTTAAAAGAAGACCTCTCATAAATCTCGCTATGAGAGGATGAGAGGAAATAGGTTGTCCACTTAGAGGCTTGTAAGAAGCTGCAATAGCACTAAGATGGACTCTTACTGAATTTGTCTTGAGACCCGCATTTGACAAATGAAGGAGATACTCCAGTATCAATTCCAGAGGTATCGCAAGAGGGTTAAGACCCTTCTGAAAGCACCATATGGTAAACCTTTTCCACTTAAAGGCATACAAGCGTCTTGTGGAGGGTTTCCTAGAAGCATGAAGGATATCCTTTACCTGTTGGGAAAGATTAAGATCCTGAAGTTCTAGGCTTTCAGCAACCAGGCCCTGAGATGCAGAGACGGGGGATTCGGATGCCAGAGCATCCTATCCTCTTGGGAGAGAAGATCTGGAGCAGATCCCAATTCCAGAGGCAGAGCTTGAGAGAGATGTAGGAGCAGAGGGTACCACGTTTGCCGTGGCCAACGTGGAGCTATGAGGATCATATGACCTCTGTCTCTCTGAAGCTTGAATAGGGTTTTGGGAATGAGGGGAATGGGTGGGAAGGCATATAGGAAGTCCTGACCCCAGTGAAGGAGGAAAGCGTCCCTTGCCTGACAACATCGAGCCAGAATTCTGGAACAGAACCGGAGAAGTTTGGCATTCAGCGGACTTGCAAAGAGGTCTATGTCCGGGGTTCCCCAAATCTGAAGTATTCAGGCAACCTGGTCTGCATGGAGAGACCATTCGTGTGGAAGCAGAACTCGACTTAGTTTGTCTGCCCAAGAGTTTTGAATGCCTGGAAGATACACCGCAAGGAGATGAATCTGATGCTCTTTGGCGAGGGCCCATAGTTGCAAAGCTTCGCTGCATAGGGACAGAGAGCCTGTTCTGCCCTGCTTGTTCACATACAACATGGCTACCTGATTGTCCGTTTGAACTAGGACTGTCTTCTAGCTGAGCTGGGCGTGAAATACCCGAAGAGCAAAGAAGATTGCTCTGAGCTCCAGGAGGTTGATGTGAAGACAGGCCTCCTGTAGAGTCCAGGTACCCTGGGTAGAGAGATCGTGCAGGTGGGCTCCCCATCCCACCTGTGATGCATCTATTAGGGTGGCTTTGGATAGGGGTTGCTGGAAAGGAGACCCCACCAGAAGGTTTCTGGGTAATTGCCACCATTGGAGGGATGAAATAAGACGGTTTGAGTTTGTTATTTTGTCCGACAGGCAGCCTGAGGCCTGTGTCCACTGAGTGGATAAAGTCCACTGGGCTGCTCGCAAATGGAGGCGAGCATAAGGAACCACATGCACAGTGGATGCCATGTGGCCTAGCAATTGTAGCATTTCCCGAGCAGTGAGACAAGGTTTGAGCACTGCTTTGGAAGCTAGTTGTACTATGCGAAGACAGCAGGGCTGCGGAAGGAAAGCCCTTGTCTGTCTGGTATCCAGATGAGCTCCTATGAACTCTAGGGACTGAGTGGGAGCAAGATTGGATTTTGGGAGGTTTATGACCAGTCCCAAATACTGAAGGAGTCGCATTGTGCGAAACAGAGCAGAGCTGGCATCTGGCACTGTAGAGGCTCGAATGAGCCAGTCTTCTAAGTAAGGGAAGACAAATATTCCCAGATTGTGGAGAAATGCTGCTACCACAGCCATGCATTTTTGAACACTCTTGGCGCAGAAGCCAGGCCAAAGGAAAGAACCTTGTATTGGTAGTGCTTTCCTTGAAACAGGAATTGGAGGAATCTCCTGTGATTTGGATGGATGAGAATATGACTATACGCATCCTTGAGATCTAGAGAACAAAGCCAATCCTGACTTTGGAGGTATGGCAACAGAGTTCCTAGAGAGACCATTTTGAATTTCTCTCGGAACAAATATTTGTTCAATTCTCTGAGGTCTAAAATGGGTCTGTGTCCTCCTGTTTTCTTTGGAATAAGGAAATAGGGGGAGCAGAACCCTGTACCCTGATGGGGAATGGGTACTTCCTCTATTGCTCCTTGAGCCAGGAGCATTGTGACTTCTTGACCTAAGAGAATGTCGAGAGAGGGCTGAGAATTGAACTGCTTTACAATTGTAGGAGGGGGCATGCTGTGAAAATGAAGCTTGTACCCCTCTCGTAGAATGGACAGTCCAAATTTCTGCTGTTATTTGGTACCATCTGTAGGCAAAATGACATAACCTGCCTGGGATGGTCGAGGGTTCTGGACCGTTCAGGGGCAGGAAGGCAAAGTTCTCTAGGAAGGAGTCAAAGCCCCTGAGGAGGCTGAGCCTCCTGAGCTGACTGAGGTTTTGCAGCTTTTGGCTTCTTTTGTTGTCTAGGTTGTTGCTGTTGTCCCTTTTGGGCAGTCTGACCTGGATGGTGTCCCTGTTGGGTATAGGAAGGATAAAACCTCTTTTTCTTATTGAAAAATGGTTTCTTAGAGGATTTTTTCCTTGCAGGATCGGCTGTAGATTTGGACAGTCTATCCAAAGTGATATTGTCAGCATCTATCTCATTAGCCTTTTCCTGCCAATTCTTGTCAAAGAGATGTTCTCCTGTGCAAGGAATGTTTCCTAATTTATCCTGTACCCAAATTTCCAAGTCAGATGCCTGAAGCCAGGCAATCCGACGTGCACCAATGGCAACAGCAGAGGTTCTGCTTTTGCACTCAAAACAGTCAAAGGCTGCACGATTTACAAACCTGGAAACATCCTGAGCATGTTTGACTAGAGTAAGATAGTCTTGCCTTTTGTCATCAGGAACGAGGGGGCTCAAAAGCTCCAAGTCTCCTGTGACTTCTTTAAGGAGCATTCCCATATACAAGATATAGGAACTGATCCTAGCTGAGAGCATGGAAGCTTGGAAGCATCGACGCCCAAAGGCATCGAGAGCCCTACGACCTGGAGGATTGGATGCATGTCTCTTTGCACTTTTCATCCTTCTCATGGCTGATTCCACCACCACTGAATGGTGTGGTAATTGAGTTTTTTGAAAGCCAGGACAAGGTGGAACTCGATACATGGTATTGAGTGTTCGAGAATGAGGAGATGTGGTTAAAGGTGTTTCTCACATCCTTAGCGTAAGATCTCATGAATAGGCAGAGTAGCTGCCTCTTTGGGAGCCTTAGGGTATTGAAGAATTTCCAACTCCTTTGCCCTAGGCTCTTTTTCAGGAGCTACTGTGATGGAAAGGCCTCAGGCCACATCACGGATAAAGTACTGAAAGGACATATCCTCTGGCAGAGACATTCTCCGCTGAGAAGAGGAATCCTCGGGGAGAAGTACTCTTGTATTGGCAGAGTTTTCGGAGTCTTCAGACTCATCAGAGGACTCAAAATACCTCTGATCCCAGTGACTGTGCAAAGCACGGTACCGGTATCGATCGAAGTCAGCATCGGGTTGTTCCGGTACCAATCTGTTGATGCCGGGGACAGACGCATGACTCGGTATGGGTGGCATACCCGTCGATGTTAATGCAGTCGGTACCGGTTCCAGTACCAGTGTTGGTACCGGTATCGGTTGAGGTGTCTGAAGCGGTTTCAATGGTACCGAAGCCGTGAGAAGAGCAGCTAGACTGTGTTCGACAGCAAGGAATCTATGGTCTATCGACGCTGCCGATGCTTGGGTGTCAGTACTGGTAGAAGCGGCCGCAACCCCAGAGCATGGCGCCAGTAGTTCTGCCGAGGTTGAGGCCTTGAGAACATCCTGGAACCCCGTTAGTGCTTTGGAAGCCGAAGCCTCCCACTGGGGCAGTTTTGCCGGTGAAAATTCCTCAAGGGAAACGCCAGGGGCATCGCGATACTTAGAAGGAAATCTACCCTTTGAGGACCGGCTAAATTTATGTTTAGTTACCCGAGATCCATGGGAGGAAGATGAGGCCCTGGAGGACGTCGATGCAACAGACGCCGCGTCTGAGGGAAAAAGGGTGCTAAGTTTAGCAGCTCGGTTCTGCCGGCCCCTTTTTGACATCATTCCACAGGAGAGGCACTCTGAAATAGATTGGTCAGGACCTAAACATTTGAGACATCAATCATGGGTGTCGGTGACGGAAATGGTACCGCCACATTTAGAACATTTCTTAAACCCTGAAGTAAGTTTTTCCATTTTTAAGGATAAAATTGGGCCTAGTGCCCAAAATGGCGCCTAGCACCAAGGAAAACAGTTTCTAAAGTAAAACACCACAGAAACTATAATTTTTTTTTTTTAAAGAAAGAAGAAAGAACCGGCGGTACCGGTATGGCGTCGAAGGAAGGCAGACGCGACGACAAAAACAAAGATTAAAGACAAAGGTTTTCTGCGGTGACAGGATATGTGACCTGTCAGGAACGCGTAAAACAAAGAACTGGAGAGGGACAGTTGGAAAGGCAGCACGTAGACGCTGTGGGATGCTCCCAAAATCTTTCCTATTGGCCGCTGGGGAGCATTCCCGCGCAGGCTCCGTCAGTGCCGATACCCCATATGTGAAGACTACATTCCTGCTTGTTCCTGGAGATCATACAAACAAATAGTCTCTTCAGAGACAAGATGGAAAAACAAGACCATACATGAATAAATGCACAAAACAGCAAAACTGTAAACAACCCCATGAAATGCATCTGTGACAACTGCACTGTAACACTCCTGCAGCTGGTTTAAAGGGGAAAATTGGAAAGGGGGAAGACTGGAGGGGGCTCCCATATGCTCAGATTTTCTTCATGAACTCACCTCCAAGGTGAACATGAGGGTGTGTGTTATAGAGAGATGACACAAAGCAATAGGCCAGGGTGGCATTAAGGCAGGGAAGCCAAGCTGGTAGGGAGATTTCTAATTTGAAATGCCTGCCCTAGTTACTCTGAACTGGCCTTCTACCATATCAAGCAAATGGAAAACAAATACACACAATTCCCAAGAAAATTTTAGGAATTCTCCCTTTGAACATTGATAGTGCCTATGGGGAAAAGAAAAACAGCAAAAGAAGAAAGGTAAAAATCTCAAGAGAAACAGTGAGGCCAGCAAGCAGTGAAAAAGGAAATACTCAATACTTCCTAAGCAGAAAGGTCAGGTAATACAACTCTGTCTGGAATCCCAGTGCAAGCAAAGCAGACAACTCTGAGTCCAGTCACAAATTGTGTGGGAAATCCTGTGGCCCTAACAACATGGCCATTTATTTATTTAGTGGTACCAAAGAGAACAACGGTTATCTGCACACTAGACAAAAGACCAACCGAGCAGGTACATAAAAACTGGCGACAATTCAATTCAGGTGAAAAGCCTTTTAATTAGGCCCCGACGAGTTTCGGCTAAAAAGCCTTCTTCAGGGGGTCTTTGAAAGAGAACACACCTTATTTCTGTCACGTAGTACACTAAAGTTAATTGCGTTCGAAGAAGAAGGCTTTTTAGCCGAAACGTGTCGGGGCCCAATTAAAAGGCTTGTCGCCAGTCTTTGTGTACCTGCTCGGTTGGTCATTTATTTTTTTAGACAGTTTTTTTATACCACCTTATCCTTCAATCAAAGTGGTCACTGAAAGCATGTATATTCGTACAGGGTACCATATACTATTAGACCGAATAAATCTGAGAAAGAGTTAATTCTGTTCAGAACCTTGCTTAGAAATAAAACTTCATATATTAGCTTACTAGGTGAAGGTTTACATAAATAAAGAAAAGGGCAGGTTGTACTTCTAGCCTTTTTGTCTCAGAGTTATTAGCTAAAATACTCTCAGGGTTAGTAATTAGTAGATATCAAGTCAAGTCAAGTCATCAGCAGTAAACAATTATGTCAATTAGGTCATTCTATACCTTGGATTCCTGTATGTCTCCTTATAATGGCCATGTAACAGTAAATAATTATGTCTCGGACTCCATTTATGTCTCCACATTGACCCACACTGAATAAGTTGACCTACAATATGATACATACATGACGTATAATGATAAAGTGAAATTATGCTGTATCATCTACAAAAGCCTTATAAATAAAGTGAACCATGGCTAAGAAGTTAGAGTAAACAGGGAGAACGTGTGTCTCTCAGTTTCTCTCCACAAAGCTTTGGCGTATTTTCTATAGAACTGTTGTATTTATTGCTGTATTTGATAACCTTCCCATTGTTTGTGAATGTAGTTATTTGTAGCTTCAAGAACCCAGTGAGGTTACTGGTGAGGAGGGAGTTAAGTAAGCTCTTCAGTTGGTGCCGTGACTCATCTACAGATTTCAACATTCCTGACAAGGAGGGAAGGTGTTTGTGAGTATTTTATGGTGCCAGCAATGAGCAATCTGTTAGGTGAACAGGAGTTGACTCAATTGTGTGAATGGCATGTTGAGGCTATGCGTTTAGCTCTCCAGAAAGGTAGCCCTTCTTGTTGACAAATATGGAGATAGGGCTACCACTTATGTTGTGCACTGGCATGCAGTAACTATTAATAATGTGCTGTTACAATTTCCTTTGGAAGGAACATTTTCTGTAGATAAGCTTTGTTATCTGAAATGTGCTTTGCAGACTAGACACAGAATATGCGATGCTCATGAAGGGCTAGTGTTTACTTGGTGGCGGCGTATGGCACATAAATTGAAAAATGAATTGTTTGTATTAGTGAATGTTGATACAACGAGTGAACCACTGGAGAAAGCAGAGGTGGCTGCATTTGAAGATGTTCCAGGTGTATTTCCGTCGTCTTCCCCTGTCTGTTCTGAGAATTATGTAGTTTCAGAAGGGAAGATAGTCACTCGTTTAGCGAAATTAAGATATGAGATAAGAGATAAGCAAAGAATATTGGGAAATACACAGATCACGAATTTTGGGACTTGCAATGTGTCCCAACTCAGAGAAATGAATGATCTTCTTAGTCGTGAAACAAAATGTACTGTACGTATCATAGATTCCTTAGAGGAAACATTATGAAATAATATTTCTGCTACAAAGGAATTAGGAATTTCTAGTAAACTTGTTGATGATATTGAAAAGGGTCTGAATAAGCATTTTATGACCTATAGAGAGAAATGTATTCAACTACATAGTGCTATATGTTTTTTTCAAACTGTGTTGTGTCAGTATAATAGTTCATGTCCTACTTGGGCTGCTTTAGATAATTTGCTTAGAATTGCGTTCTATAACCCAGCTGATTTTTATTCAGTTTGTGACATACCTTGTGATAGATTTTCAAGAGAAAACTAGAAGAGATAATTTTGTTTTAGTGGTTAAAAGATGATTTTCTGTTAAAATCACTAACAGTGGACACTTATAGCAAACCTGTGAAAAGGACTGGTTGAGATTAAACATCTTTAAGGCAGGATTCATTAATTGTTTTTGTAAATGTTTAATCCCGTGAGTAAAGGTATTTTTTACAACTTCAATAATAACAGATTGGCCAGCAAGAACAGCTGATGTAAGTCTGAAAAAGTACTGATGTAAGTCTGAAAAGTGCTGATGTAAGTCTGAAAAAGTGCCTGGTGCAGTGAGCTGACATTTGATGTGAAATGACTGAGTTGCTCAATCTGACGATTGCTCAACCTCCCAGGAGCAAGGGGAGGGGTAAGATTGGAGCGCAAGAAAGTCATAGGAATCTTCAAGCGAGACAGTTCAGATAAGCTTGTCATTGAGCTTTTGCAAGCGAAAACTGTCTCCGGAATCAGAGCAGGGGGATAGTCAGAGAGATGCTTTCCCTACTACTGTTCAGCTGTAGTTTCTCTGTGGCGCGGATGTCCCAGCCATTCACCCTGGTCTCGGAAGACTTCTATTTGCTCTGTGGGCTGCCCCAGGATCAAATGTCGCACATTGTCAGTTGTGTTTCTTTCCTCTGAAGTGCCGTTTTCTGCAGATGAAGTGCTGTTTCCTGCAGGTGCAAAGCATCGTTATCTTGGAAAACTTTCATCTACAGTGCTGGGATCAGATATCAGATGCCTTTCGTCCCGCCTGTGTTATCGCCGTGAGACCTGAAGTTTTGTTTCTTCGACTGTCAGCTGTGTCCATTGCCAGCAGCCGCTGGTGAAGAAAGTTGGTCTGTGCTTGCAGATTTCCAGACACGTGTATCCTGCAACATCATTATGTGAGACTTCAACTCTTTCTGTGCTACAAGTGAGACTGTCTGTAGAAGGCTGTACGGTAAGACACTGATAAACTTGTACAAGAACCTGTACGCAGTTCATAATGTGATTTTGCCAACTTCTCCCTGGATTTTCAGTATGACTTGGCAAAGAAGAAAGAAAAAAATGCAGTTTTGATTTTATTTGCTCTTTTTGAAGGTTAGTCTTGCATATTTGCAAAGGCCCTAGAAACTGCGTTATCTGATGAGAAACTCAACCATCTCTTTTTAATTTCTTATGTGAATGATTTGTTTTTAATGTAAACTGAATTACTTATGTCATTTGTCAGATTTGTGCCTTTTATTAGTTTATACTGGTCAGTTAGGTTTGAGGGTTAATTCTGTTTAAACTGCGGTGTCTTGTAAAAATGTAACTTTCTGGGAATTGTCCTAACACTCTCTGGTCAGAAGGATCAGAAAGTCTCTCTGTCTCTCTGTTATCGCAGTAGAAGGTTTGTTTTTGAATGTAAAACAATGTACTGAGAAGAATGCCATGCTTATTGTAAACTATTCAAATTGTTTATGGTTACTTTCGTTTTCTCTGTTATTTGTGTATGTTTTTGTAAGCTTCCGCAACTGGATATATGCCAGTAGGCTCTTATTTAGAGTGAATTAATGAAGTAACTTCTGCTCTGTCTATATGGTAATGATTTTTGCGATTGGATTTCATTGTTTTCCTCATTGATTTTCTTGCTAGCACACGTCACGATTTTTGAAATCCAAGGGACCTTATTCGGTGAACCGAAAAGACTCTTTTCTGATATCTGTGTCACAGATGTCACCGTATATAGCACTGTTAAAGATGACTTTATTTTCCCTTTTATCTCCCTTTGAAGATACTTCTTTTGAAACCCAGTTTTTGGACTTCGTGAAGTTCGCCAGGGCAGCTGGGAAACGAATCATCTGTTTATTTACCCTGATCGTCTGCTTCTGCCTTGTTTCTGCAGCGGAAGCTTACCGCTGTGGTTATGCATTTTGTCTTTTTGAAACTGTTTCACAGATTGCAATTGTAGGGCCAGTCTAGGGACAGTATATACATATGCCTGTCTATTGGATCTATTTTTGATTTTGCAACTTGTTTGGTATCTGTTCTGTATCAGAGGAGGGAGATGGTGTCCCTAACAGGGCACCCTGATACAGCCTCCGATTAAATAAAGTTTTTTCCTTTTTATCCCAGACACCAGGTGTTGCGCAGCGCTATCTCAACTTATTGTGTATGGTTGCACTCAGTCCTGTTTGTTTTCCTTTTATTGCAAGTGATTTCTTAACGGAATGACAGGTTCTTTATATCCGGGATCCGCAGAATGCTTTTATCAAGAGTGAAGTCACTCGATTGGGTCCTGCTTAAAGTTGCATCCGAAGACACTCCCAGCTCCGGAGTTCCTGGTCCATGTCGTGTGTTCCTGGTGGGATATTCAGCGTGTAAAGTGAGAAGACATTCTCAACGAATGCAGCTTATACAGTGGCCCCCTCACAAGTCCAGAAAGTGGCTTCCTGTGTCGGTGAATCAAGAGTTTGCAACGCAGAGTTTTATTGGACAAATAGTAATTGAAGAAAAGGACTTTTATGATTCAAAGTATTTTCTGAAAGAACAACAGAGACATTACAAAGAGATTATTGTATTAAGTAAATTCTTTATGGACTATTCATGTAAAAAAGAAAAATACTTTTATATAGCATGTAAAATGTTTTTATGTATTTATAGTAAGACCTAGAGGGATGAGGATAGTTTAGATTAGTATTTTCCTGATATATGTAATGACCTTTAGGTACTGAACCTCTACTTAATAAAGTAATTGAGAATTAGAGGGCCAGTATAGCGATAGTATATCTCTGCATCATCTTAAGAAGAGTATTAAGAAGAGTAGGTATATATTTAGTTTGTCTTAGAATATTTTTGAGAATATTTTTATTGCTATGCATATTGGCTATGCATTTTTCCTAATCTGGTCCTAGATGTGCTGTGGCAATTTATTAATGAAGCAGTATTGTATTCAGAATCATGAGGATGTTAGAAGGAATATCCAAATATTTTTGAGGCACACTTATACTTGATGGGAAAAATATTGTAAGTTATCAAAGTTTTTTGCTTGTCTTCCAACAGTGACAGCTCCTCAGCATGGAAGTTTAAGCCTAAGATCTTTGAGGAGCTTTGTGGCATATAGTCATATACAAACACATATACAAACACAGAACCTAGAATAATTAAAGATATAGGTATGAAGATCCTATGTACAAGTTCCTATATTTCAGTAAGTTACAAGTAATGTCAGTTAATGGGAACTAAGTGGTAGTTCTAGCTACCATTTTTGGATGCCTCTAGTTCAGACCTAGGCATACTTAACCAGAGTTAAAGTGAAATAATTTAATGGTCATGCCTCAGAGAGTTTTGAGTAATTGGGTAATTGTATGTAGAACATATCCTGTCCTCAGTGAGTTTCTGAATCTCACATCTTAGCGGTTCAGCATTTTTTCTGCAGCTCATTGTATTTGTTTACAAGCCAGACATTGCTGTTATCTGCCTCTCTTAAATATTGTCTGCTTGGTAATTTAGTTTTTGTGATTTGGCAACAGTAGAGCACCTTTTGCATGTCTGTTCAGCTCCTCCAATCTTCTGTTCTCCTGCTGTAGTTCTTGTAGGCTCACCCCACGACAGCCATGTTTCTTCTTTTGTTGCAATAGGGCTGCAGATGTTTTTTTCAAGTTGTCCAAGTTGTTTTTGCATTGTTAATTTTGGACTGTGCATTTCGGGTTTTTTCATGTGCAGAATGATCACATGTGCTTTGAGGTTCTTGCATGTTTTCCCAAACCTGTGAACATGTCTCTCTGCACTTCTGATTCTCTTTCTTAACCTCTCCAAACACTGGTTTACCGTTTGGTATATTGTGAAACATAGTCTTCTGGTATTTTATTTTTGTTGAGCTGATTTTGTAATCTCCAATTTGAGAATTGATGTTTCGGTTAGTATTTTATAGTGCAGAGTTTCTCAGAGGTTGGTTAGGTGCTTGATATATAGCCCTGGTGGATACCCCATAGTGAATTGAATTTTACTATATTAATTTGTTATCCATCCTGAATAAATCTTTAAGAAGAAAAAGGGATGTTTCCCCTCAGGATGCAGTCATAGTGACTGCTCTGTTGTTTCCTTTTAGGCAATTAGTGTGAATTGCAAGGTCCAGTAAACATAGTGTCAGCTTATGCAGTCAGGAACGGAAAGGTTTTTAGTAATTTCTCCTAGCAAAGAAAATGCTGTATGCAGAGTACTAGTTGATATTTGTTGTAGTATGATTGATAATAGTGGAAAAATATTGAAAGGCCTATTAGATAAAGTTAGTAACCGTATTTTAGTTCAAGTGAGAGCTATGTCCTTTTCAGCTCTCACTGATTCTGTTCCTTCATTTTGGAATTCAGTATTCAGGCGTTTGCAAGGTGTGTTAGCATCTTTGCTTGGTATTTTGGGATGTTTCCGTTTAGAAGTATTACTCCTCTATGTACTGACAATTGTTTCTCTATGTCAGCACTGGTTTCTTTTTACCTCTTTACCTTTCACAGCTTTCTAAATCAGCAATCAGTAGGATCACTAACCCCTGCAATAATGTTATGGATTGGCCCAGAATCCAGTTGTATTTCCACTTCAATGGCAATATATGAGTTTCCTTACTTAGAAATGATTCTTTACAGAATCAGAGGAGGGACTGAAAGCATGTATATTCGTACGGGGTACCATATACTATTAGACTGAATAAATCTGAGAAAGAGTTAATTCTGTTCAGAACCTTGCTTAGAAATAAAACTTCATATATTAGCTTACTAGGTGAAGGTTTACATAAATAAAGAAAAGGGCAGGTTGTACTTCTAGCCTTTTTGTCTCAGAGTTATTAGCTAAAATACTCTCAGGGTTAGTAATTAGTAGATATCAAGTCAAGTCAAGTCATCAGCAGTAAACAATTATGTCAATTAGGTCATTCTATACCTTGGATTCCTGTATGTCTCCTTATAATGGCCATGTAACAGTAAATAATTATGTCTCGGACTCCATTTATGTCTCCACATTGACCCACACTGAATAAGTTGACCTACAATATGATACATACATGACGTATAATGATAAAGTGAAATTATGCTGTATCATCTACAAAAGCCTTATAAATAAAGTGAACCATGGCTAAGAAGTTAGAGTAAACAGGGAGAACGTGTGTCTCTCAGTTTCTCTCCACAAAGCTTTGGTGTATTTTCTATAGAACTGTTGCATCTATTGCTGTATTTGATAACCTTCCCATTGTTTGTGAATGTAGTTATTTGTAGCTTCAAGAACCCAGTGAGGTTACTGGTGAGGAGGGAGTTAAGTAAGCTCTTCAGTCACAACACAATTGTGGGATACATTTAACATGAGGGGATATAGCACAGGTACTTACCTGTAACAGGTGATCTCTGGGAACAGCAGGAATAAGTCTTCACATATGGGTACGTCGGTACCGACGGAGCCTGCGCGGGAATGCTCCCCAGCGTCCAAAAAGAAAGCCTTTGGGAGCATCCCACACGCATGCGCGCTGCCTTCCCGCCCATTCACGTCCCTCTCATCAGTTGGGTCTGTAGCTGAGACCGAAGGAGGGAAGTAGACAAATCAGAGAGAGAGAGAGAGAGAGAGAGAACAACTCCTAGGGGAGGTGGGTGGGTTGTGAAGACTTATTCCTGCTGTTCCCAGAGATCACCTGTTACAGGTAAGTAACTGTGCTATCTCCAGGAACAAGCAGGAATGAGTCTTCACATATGGGGACTCCCAAGCTAGAGATGCCTAGAGGAGGACCCAGCATGTTGCAAATATAATAGATGGGCCATGCTATTTCCCAAAACCTCAGGCATCCAAGGGATGGAGGGTAGGAGTTGAATTAAAAAGGGTGTGCTGTGGAACAGCTTGACTAAACAAGGTGTCTAGAGAGGAGTTCTTGTGTAGATCATAAATGTTAGTAAATATTGAATTCCAATTTTCTAATGTGCACCTTACTCAAAAGTATTGCGAAAGTATTTGTTGAGGCTAATATGGGTCTGGTGCTAAGAGCCAGTACATTATCCTCACAGAAATTACCTCACAGTGAAGTAGAGGAAAATAAATTTTGCAATACAGGCAGAAGTCAGAAGCCTTAATGGCTAGAACTAATCCCAGAAGAAAAAACTAGGGGAGTTTAATGAGTATGGACTTTGGAGGAGAAGCTAAAGCTTCTGTAGGCCAAAGTTTGAAACTCTTTGTCCTTGGAGCAGAATAAGGCTCTAGGAAAGAGAGGAGATAAATCTGACTGGTTTGCAGAAAAAGGATGGGTCTTTAAGACCCCTCTATCCAAATGAAAGAAAGAAACATTTGTAGTAGGCAGTGTAGCCTCCAATTTCTTGAAGATCAGTAATGTCTTCCCTAAGTGATGTCACTTAGGATAATGACTTTACATGGAGAGCTTCAGATGCAACGTAACCGGAAAGGTTACGGTAAAAGAAGGTAGTTTCTAATTACCATAGAAATTGGCTGTCCATGTAAAATGCTATGGTGTGCTGGAACAGCATTAATATGGACAGTAACAAATCTTTCAAAGTCAGATATAGATAGATAGATAGAGAGAGAGAGAGAGAGAGATTTTGATTCACTTAATAACAAGAAGGGGTAAGACCTGCTTGAGAATATAGATAATCTCTTTCTGGTTACACGGAAACCAGTGGAATGTTCTTACTTAGAAGGAGAGGTCTAGATTTCTTTAAAAATTCTAGCCTTTGAATAACCAGAAATGGAGCCCTATGTGAAGGGGTGCAGAGGAGATCCTTAGTCTTAAGACAACAAGTCTGGATCCTTCTATAATTTCAGTGTGGAGAAGAAGACACTGTCGTGGGGAGCCCCGTCTACGCCATTAGAAATATGGGGCTGCTCAACAGCAAAGATTATTTTAGGTAGCCAAAGGGAATGTAAGGTTCATCTGACGTAGTAAAGATGTTCTTACTTATTCCAGCTTCCTAAGAGCACTCATTAACGAAACCAAGTGTAGAGAAATTAAGGCTTTTATTCCCCGTCAGTGCAAGGGTTCAAAATAAGACATTTAGAATCAACAGAAAGTCCTTTGTTTTAAAAGGTACCAGCATTCAAATCATATGCTTAATTGTTAAACTTCACAATTAATGCAAGGCTTGATTAAATGAATTCAGCTCATTCCAATAGCATAGGAATTCTACAAACTTCTTCTAGGTTACACGGTGGCTACAGACTCCTGGCACGAGGCTATGCACAACTCACATTCCATCTGTTCAGGTTGAGACATGGGAACAGTATTTATGCATTCTATCTCCATGGATTCTTCATCAGGGGAATAATCACTGTCCCTGTCTGACACAGGTCTGTGTGCAATGTCTCTAGGGTCTTGTCTCCAGTACCACTGTGTTCTAAGTGCTTTAGGGATTTTATGAAACCAATCTGGCTTCTCCTTCTTTACAGAGTGAGCACGTGTTTCAACAGGGCCTTTAGGACTCAAACATTTTATATCATTAATAAATCTTTCATACCTGGAGTCTGGCTCATTTGAATCTGCGGAGTTTTCCCTTTCAGAAACTTTCCTCCTGTAACAGGTTCTCTGCCTGTAAGCTTTAGGCAACGCTCTGCTTTCTGGCAGCCTGGTAAAACCTGACGTGGATTCCCTTTTCTCCTTTGGTAAGAACTCAGCCTTTTCACAAAGTGCTTTTCCTTTCTTGCCTGTTAACACTTGGCTAGCATTTCTCAGAGATTGCAAGCTTTTCTCTAAACCATTCTCTCTGGTTCTTTGCTTCTGTCTCTCTGCTCTTGAGTCAGGAACGCTGTGAGAACAGGGCGTGGCACACACTCTAACTTCAGAGCTGGCTCTAACAAACTTCCCTTGAACAGCAGCACGCTTAGCCTGGCCCTTCTGAACTTCACCCTTGTGAACTCTGTTCCTTTGGGCTTGCTCACATAGGATTCTTTCACTTACTCCTTCTCTTGGAGCTGATCCTCTTAATAGAGCTGTTCCTCCTTGTGAAGACGTTCCTCTGTCTCTGTTCCTTCTCAGGTCCTTCTCTGCTTGCTCCTGTGCCTTCTCTTCCTTGCTCCTCTTCTTTCTCTTCTCCTCTGCCTTGCTGGCATTCAGCTCTGACTTATAAAGGAATCTTTCCTTCAAGACTTCCGGGGTCATTCCCAGGTGCAAATCATTAGCCCTCTTAGGCTCATTAACTCCTGTATGGTCATTCCTGCTCCCTCTAGCTGTGCCTGGAGGTAACTGCACATCTAGATTCCTAAAAGAAACAGGATTTCTTTTCAAGATCTCATCTTTATTGATACCCACATCATGACAACACAATATAAGGGATACCAGGTTTGCCCCTCTATGAGGGCAATATGAGTATCATGCGTTCTTTGTTCAGCATAAGCTTCAATGAAGTATTGGGAATTAGAAGGAATGCACTAGACAAGGACCGACTGCAGTGAAAAGGAATGCATCCCTGTTGTAAGAGTTCCACTAGAGATGTGGAACAACCCAGGGAATTGAGCAATTCTTTATGCTTTCACGTGGTCTAAGCCCTGGTTCCTTTTCCTTAAAAGGAAATTTTAAGGAAGATGGTAAGAGTAGGAAAAATCAGTCATGTAGGAGCATGACTGGGCAAAGCCTTTTTAACCATCTGGAAGTTACCTACTAGGAATGGCTCTGACGCTCTCTGGCAAAGGCCCATAGTTGCAGAGCTTTTTTGTATAACTGCAGAGAGCATGTTGTAGGTTGCTTAGGTGAGATCTGGCTGTTTAATTGCCAGTGTGCAACCTAATCTATTCTGTTGGAGCCAAAAAGAATTGAAGATGGCTAAGAATAGTAGACAGGCCGGTTGCCTGCAATGATAAATTGTCCAAGTAGGTTTTGGAACCTCTCTTGGAATTATTTGTTATTAAGGCAGCAGAAAAAGGTTAGGTCCTATAGATTGGAAAAGGACCGACAGACATAATCAGGAGTGGTAAAACTCAATTATGGTCTGATAAGCTGTCTTAAAAGAAATATTTGAGAAGATTGCAAAGGGGAAGAAAGCTCTGTATGGAAACCACTTACTGGAGTAGGTAGTGAAGAAAATCCTATGGGCTTAAAAAGTAAGCCCTCCAGTTGAACAGTATCACTCAGACTGAATGTCTTGACTAAGAGGGATAGAAAGTAATACAGAGTTGTGAAGACTTACAATTTGGTAAGTCTCTGAAAAAGGTAAAGCCCCCTTGCAATCAAAACTATGAGATATCCTCGTACAGGAAAACTGTCAAGGTGAAGGGCATAGCCTACCTTGTTATTAGTTGTTACTCCTCTTTTTCCTTCAAAAAGGAGAGGAGAAACCTGTTACCTGTAAGGCATGACTATCCTCTAGGAGCTAAAAGAATGGATTTCTCTTGTGGCAAGAGATTCATGCCTAGAGTCGAGGATTGAGTCAGTGTATCACTGATCTCTCAGTAAGGATGAGATGACCTGTAGATGCTTCTGTTGATAAGAAGTAGGTTAGCAGTTCTAAACC
Source organism: Ichthyophis bannanicus (assembly GCA_033557465.1). Lineage (NCBI taxonomy): Eukaryota > Metazoa > Chordata > Amphibia > Gymnophiona > Ichthyophiidae > Ichthyophis > Ichthyophis bannanicus. Next base: position 328,230,084 of record CM066038.1, read on the forward strand.
TCAAACAGGAAAAAGAGATTTAATGAATAAAATATTAGAAACCCTGCGACTGCTGGGTTTGCTGAGCCTGTTGAGGTTTTGATTTTCTTAGCCTGGTTTGATGTTGCCCTTCTTTGGAAACATCTGCATGATGGGTAGAAGATGGATAAAACTTTTTTCCCCTAGGGGGATAAAGTTTTTTAGGAGATTTTTTTACTAGCTGGGATAGAGAAAAGTTTTGACAATCCTCTGAAAACAACAATATCAGTGTTCAACTGATAAGCTTGGAATAAAGCATCCTTGTTAAAGAGATTTTCACCAGTACAAGGAGTATTTGCCAGCCTTTCTTGTACCCATTTGTCCAAGTCTGAAGCTTGGAGCCAGGCCATGCGTCGTGCCCCTATGGCTATAGCAGAGGTTCTGCTAATAGTCTCAAAACAGTCCAGGGAAGCACGATTAAGGAACTTAGAGACATTTTGAGCATGACTGACTAATAAGAAATAGTCTGCTCTATTATGTTCTTGAAGAAAAGGGTTCAAAAGCTTTAAATTCTTTGTGACCTCTTCAAGAGATAATCCCATATAGAAAATATATGAGATAATTCTTGCTGAAAGCATAGATGCCTGGAAGCATCGACGTCCAAAGGCATCTAAAATCCTAGACTCACGAACTGGCGGATAAGAGGAGTGCTTCTTTGCACTCTTAATATGCCTCACTGCTGATTCTACAATAGAATGATGAGGAAGTTGTCTTTTGAAAACCTGGAGAAGGTGGCACCTTGTACATAGTGTCAAGTGTTTTAGAAGTTGGGGATAACGTTAAAGGAGTTTCCCACATTCTTAATAGAAGATCCTGAAATATCTGATGCAAAGGAAGCATGATCAACTCCTTTGGAATCCAGGGGACTTGCAGAGTTTCTGAATCCCCTGGTATAGATTCTTCACCAGGTATAGAAATGGCAAGCAACTTTGCCATATCAAGCAGAAAAGCTTGAAAAGAAATCTCCCCTGAGGAGGACCCTCTGAAATGTGGGGTAAAAGCTGGAATTGTTGAAAATTCAGCCTTGGTACCGATGGATTCATCCCAGTCATCGGGATCGGAAGACCTGAAAGGATGAAGCATCGGATTTTCTTTAAAGAGATATCTTCGGTACTGCCCGAGGTCGATACCGAGATGAGTCGGTACCGAATCCTCCATGCTAGAGAGCGATTCCAGGCTTGGCATCGAAGGAAGCGAGTCTGTCAAAGCAAGCATCGACGGTACCGACACCCGATACCGATAGTCGGGGAAAGGTCTGCAGCGACTCCAGCGGTACCGAAGTATCTGAGAGATTCGCCAGACTACGTTCATCCATCACCATAGTCGATGCCGGGGTGTCGGTACCGCTCGAAGCAGCCACAACCACCGAGCATGGCCCAGGTATGTCCATGGAGGTAAGAACCTCGGGAACAACCTGAAGCCCCGTTAATGCTTTGGGGCCCAAAGACTCCCGCCGGGGCTTTATTGCCAAAATGTCCTCGAGGGCAATGCCAGAGGCATCGCGATGCTTAGAAGGAGATCTACCACTCGAGGACTGGCTAGTCTTAACAGACTTTTGTTTGGTTACCTGATCCTGTGAGAAAGAAGATATTCTGGCTGGTGACATCGAGTCTGATGTGAACCGGGTATCGAGTTGTGCTCGATCCTGAAGACTTCTTCTATTTGAGCTCCTGCAGGAGAGACACTCCAGTGGGCAATGGTCAGGACCTAAACATTTTAGACACCAAGTATGAGTGTCTAAAAATATATTTGTACCGCCACACTTTGAGCATTTCTTAAGGATAGTGGCTGGCTTTTCCATAATGGAAAGGATAGAGGCCTAGTGGCCTAGAAACCGTCAGGCACTAAACAGGAAAAATTCCTTAGAAAAAAGAAAGAAAAGCACCGGCGGTACCGGTGGCGTCGAGGGAAGGCAGACGCGACCACAGAAAACAAGAATAAAAAAGAAGAATTTTCTGCGGTGACAGGAATACGTCCTGCCGGCTCCGCGGAAAACGGAAAACTGATGAGAGGGAAGTGAATGGGCAGGAAGGCAGCGCGCATGTGTGTGGGATGCTCTCAAAGGCTTTCTTTTTGGACGCTGGGGAGTGTTCCCACGCAGGCTCCATCGGTACCGACATACCCATATGTGAAGACTCATTCCTGCTTGTTCCTGGAGATGAGACACATACACCAATACTTACAGGGAACATGGGCAATGGAGGGTTAAGTTGCTTGCCCAAGACCACAAGGAGCACCTGTGGGACTAGAAACCCCAGTCCTTCCAGCCCAAGGTTGCTGTCCTCTAGTGGGATTTGAACCCCCGACCTTCCGGCCTGAGGTAACTTGCCCCTACAGCTAGGCCACTCCTCCCATGGTCCTCATGCATGTGAAAACCACATCTGAAGGGAAGCTTAACTATGCAACCTGCCTGCATTTGAAAATAAGTCTCACAGTCTCAAAGGCCAAGTGTGCCACTGCACTGACTTCCCTGCTTGCCCTACCAGTGCTCTCCCAGGCTGATAAGCTGCAAATGCTGATGCACCTCTGCCATGCATAGCTCCAGAGCGGGCAGAGCCACCTCCTTATGAGGTGCCAACACCCACAGCCTGCTCAGCCAATCTGTAAGATAGCCACCCTTGCACCTTTGCTGTGAAAAACACAGTCCTCCCGTCCCTGTGCCCATGAGCAGATAAAGCCAATCACATCACTGAGTGCTGGCCTTCTAGACTGCCGCCCCACCAGCTGTTCTGCTGTAGCATATTGATCTGGGAAAGTCCACTTAGCTTACTCACAGGACCCTAAGTCCCCCAAGGCTGACCCTCAAGCCCAGGGCATCTCTCTCTCTCTCCCCCTTGTTTTTTTCTCTTCTCTTCTTTAACACAACCTTATGTTGTGGGAGGAGTGGCCTAGTAGTTGGGGCAAGTTACCTCAGGCATGAAGGTCGGGGGTTCAAATCCCACTAGAGGACAGCAACCTTGGGCCAGAAGGACTGGGGTTTCTAGTCCCACAGGTGCTCCTTGTGGTCTTGGGCAAGCCACCTAACCCTCCATTGCCCATGTTCCCTGTAAGTATTAGTGTATGTGTGTATGTGTCTCATATCCCCTCATGTTACATGTACATAAGAACATAAGATATGCCATACTGGGTCAGACCAAGGTCCATCAAGCCCAGTATCCTGTTTCCAACAGTGGCCAATCTAGGTCATACATACCTAGCAGTTTCCCCAAAAGACACAGGTTCCACAATGCTTGAATTGGGTCAAGTATTGATATCCTGGGTCCCTTCTTAATCATGGTTTATGGACCTTTCCTCCAGGAACTTGTCCAAACCTTTTTTAAACCCAGCTACACTAACAGCCTTTACTACATCCTCCAGTAACAAATTCCAGAGTTTGATTACACGTTGAGTGAAACAATATTTTCTTTTATTAGTCTTAAATAGTTTACCATGTAGCTTCATTGCATGTCCCCTAGTCTTTCTATATTCTGATAACGTAAACAATCGATCTACGTTTACCCGTTCCACTCCGTTCATTAATTTATAGACTTCTATCATATCTCCCCTCAGCCATCTCTTTTCCAGGTTACAGAGCCCTAACCTTTTTAGCCTTTCTTCATAGGGGTATCCTTCCATCCCCTTTACCATTTTGGTGGCTCTTCTCTGAACCTTTGCTAATAACGCTATATCCTTTTTAAGATACGGCGACCAGAATTGCACACAATATTCAAGGTGCGGTCTCACCATGGAACGATATAGAGGCATTATAATATCCTTTGTTTTCCATTCCTTTCCTTATGATACCTAGCATTCTATTTGCTCTCTTGGCAGTCGCTGCACACTGGGCGGAGGGTTTTAACATGTTATCCACAATGACGCCTAAATATTTTTCCTGGGTGGTGGTTTCTAATGTGGAACCTTGCATCGTGTAATCATAGTTTGGGTTGTTCTTCCCTAGGTGCATAACTTTGCACTTGTCCACATTAAATTTCACCTGCCATTTTGATGCCCAGTCTTCCAATTTATCAAGATCCTCTTGCAATTTTCCCCCAATTGTGTTGTGACCACTTTGATTGAAGGATAAGGTGGTATACAAAACTGTCTAAATAAATAAATGCCCCCTAGACATCTGCCTGACAGAAATAAAGCATAGTTACTCACCTGTCATAGGTGATCTCCAGGAACAGCAGGAATCTCCAGGAATTCACATACGGGTATCATCAGCACCGACGGAGCCCGCACAGGAACGCTCCCCAGCATCCTATAGGAAAGCTTTTGGGAGCATCCCACTGCGCCTGCGCTGCTGCCTTCCCACCTTTCCAACTCTTCCTCTTCAGTTCGGTTTGTAGCTGAGACAAAGGAGAGAAGGAAAGAGAGAGAGAGATAGAGATACAACTCCTAGAGGAGTTGGGGGGGGGGGGGGTTGTGAAGACTCAATTCCTGCTGTTCCCAGAGATCACCTGTTACAGGTGAGTAACAACGCTATCTCCAGAAACAAGCAGAAATGTAGTCTTCAATATGGGGACTCCCAAGCTTAGAGATGTCAGAGAGATGACCCCAGAAGCTGCAAAACCCAGGCTGAAGTGAGTCATGCTTCTTCCCAAGGATCTCTGGCATTGAAACCTGGGACGGCGGGCAGGAGTTGTTCTAAGTCTGAAAGAGATGCTGGAGAATAGACTGGCCAAATGAGGCATCCCGACGGGAGTCCTTGTTCATGCAGTAATGGGCTGCAAAGGTGTGGACCAAAGACCAAGTGGCCGCTTTGCAAATGTCATCAATCGACACCGAGCGAAGGTTGGCCATAGAGGCAGCCATTTCTCTCACATTGTGAGCTGTGACATGACCTTTGAGAGAAAGTCCCTTACTCTCATAGGTAAAGGATATGCAGTCTGCAATCCACTTAGAGAGAGAGTTCTCTTGAAAACTGGTAAGCCCAGGTGACTGGAATCAAAGGCAACAAAAAGCTGTGAAGCCTTTCTATGCTGCTTAGTCCTCTGAAGGTTAAAAGCTAAAGCTCTTTTACAATCCAGAGTATGAAGATTCCTTTCTGCACTAGAGGCGTGAGGCCTAGGGAAGAAGACAGGAAGGTAAATCGACTGATTCAAATGAAAAGGCGAAACCACCTTTGGCATAAAGTGAGGATGAGTCCTAAGTACTACTTTATCATGGTGGAACCTTGTATAAGGAAGATCAGCCACTAAAGCTTGTAGCTCACTAATGTGCCTGGCAGAGGTGAGGGCAATTAGGAAGATGACCTTCCAAGAAAGAAACTTAAGAGATGAAGTGGCTAAAGATTAAAGGGCGGTTTCATAAGCTGCCCAAGGACAAGATTTAAATCCCATGCCACGGGTGGTGGCTTAATGGGAGGTCTAGTCAATAGTAGGCCTCTCATAAACTGTGCTACAAGCGGTTGAGAGAAGATAGGTTGTCCATCAAAGGGCTTGTGGAAAGCCGCAATGGCACTAAGGTGGACACTTACTGAATTAGTCTTAAGACCAGGGGATGACAGGTGGAAGAGATACTATAGTAATGCCTCCACTGGAACTGAAAAAGGATTAAGTTCCTTTTTTGAACACCAGATAGGGAACCTTCTCCACTTAAAGGCATAGGCACGACTTGTGGAAGGTTTCCTAGAGGCTAAAAGGATATCTTTAACCTGTGGAGAGAGGTTGATATCCTGGAACTCTAAGCTCTCAGCAGCCATGCCATCAGGTGTAAGGACTGAGGATTCGGGTGCAAAAGCATCCCGTCCTCCTGGAATAGAAGATCTGGAGCACATCCCAAGTCCAGAGGCCTGGCTTGAGAGAGACATAGAAGCAGTGGATGCCACATCTGTCGTGGCCAACGTGTGGCTATGAGGATCATATGGCCCCTGTCTCTCTGAAGCTTGAACAGAGTCTTGGGGATGAGGGGAATAGGCGAGTAGGCATAAAGGAAGTCCTGACCCCAGTAGAAGTGGAAAGCATCCATTGCCTGACTGTTCTGAGCCGGAATTCTGAACAAAATCGGGGAAGTTTGGCATTCTGAGAACTTGCAAACAGATCTATATCTGGAGTTTCCCAGATCTGAAAAATTCGAGCAATTTGCTCCGGATGAAGAGATCACTCGTGTGGCAGCAGAACTCGACTGAGCTTGTCTGCCAGAAGATTTTGTGTGCCTGGAAGATACACTGCTAGTAGATGAATCTGAAGGCATCTTGCGAAGAACCAGAGGCGTAGAGCTTCGTTGCAGAACGCCTGAGAGCCTGTTCCACCCTGTTTGTTCACAGAGAACATGGCTACCTGATTGTCGGTCTCGACAAGAACTGTCTTGTAGCTCAGGTGGTCCTGAAAAACTCATAGAGCTTAGAAAATGGCTCTGAGTTCCAGTAGATTTATGTGAAGACAAGCCTCCTGTTCGATCCAGAGACCTTGGGTGGAGAGACTGTCCATATGAGCCCCCCCAACCTGACTTGGATGCATCTATTGTCAAGTTAGCTTGGTGCAGTGGCTGCTGAAAAGGTGACTCTATGAGAAGGTTTTCTAGTGATTGCCACCACTGTAAGAATGAAATGAGACATGCAGAGTTTCTGTTTTTGTCCCCCATGCGACCCGACGCCTGTGTCCACTGAGAGGCTAGGGTCCACTGGGTTGCTCGCATGTGTAGGCGAGCATAGGGGACGCCATATGCCCCAGCAACTGAAGCATTTCTCGAGCAGTCAGGAAAGTTTTCATAGCTGCTTGAGAGTCCAGTTGGAGTATCCGAGCACAACGGAGTTGTGGCAGGAAAGCTCTTGACTGCCATGTGTCTAGGAGAGCCCCTATGAACTCTAGCGATTGAGAAGGGGCGAGAAGGGATTTTGGGAGGTTTATGACCAGTCCCGAGTATTGCAGAATTTGCATCGTGCAGGAAAGAGCAGAGCTGGCTTCTGTTGATGCTTGGATTAGCCAGTCATCTAAGTAGGGGAAGAAAAATATCCCTAGAGTCCTTAGAAATGCTGCTACTACTGCCATGCATTTTGTGAAGACTCTCAGGGCGGAGGCCAGGCCAAAGGGTAGAACTCTGTACTGGTAATATCTTCCCTGAAAGAGGAATCGAAGAAACCTTCTGTGTTCTGCATGAATAAGGATATGTGTATATGTGTCCGTTAGGTCTAGAGAACATAGCCAATCCTGACTTTGAGTGTTCCGAGAGAGATAATTTAGAAATTTTCTCGTTTTGTTTAACTCCCTGAGGTCCAAAATGGGCCTGCACCCTCCTGTCCTCTTTGGTATGAGGAAGTAGGGGGAGTAAAAGCCCAGGCCTGTTGAGAAACAGGTACCTCCTCTATTGCACCCTGAGCAAGGAGAGAGGTGACCTCTTGACACAAGAGAGTGGTGCAGGGAGGCCGAGAACTGAACTCTCTTGGAGTAGAGTGAGGGGGCATACTGTGGAAGTGGAGTTTGTACCCCTCTGACACTATGGAGAAAGTCCACTGCTCTGATGTTATCTGCTGCCACCTCTTGGCAAAATGACAGAATCTGCCTGGAATGTTGAGAGGCTCTGGACCTTTTAGAGGTAGGATGACTAGGTTCCCTAGGAAGGAGTCAAAGACTTTGTGGAGGCTGTGCCTGCTGAGCTGGTTGAGCTCTGGGGACTTGAGCCTTTCTTTGTTGCTTGGGCTGCTGCTGCCCCTTTTGGGAAGCATGGACTAGGCAGTGGACAGTTTGGGTGTAAGACGGATAGAATTTCTTCTTTTTGTTGAAAAAGGGTTTCTTAACTGCCTTTTACTTAGCTGGGTTGGCAATGGTCCTGGATAGTCTATTCAAGGTAGTGTTCTCAGACTCAAGCTGAGAAGCTTTATCCTGCCAATCCTTGCCAAAGAGGTTTTCTCCCATGCAAGGAATATTTTCCAGCTTGTCTTGCACCCACTGTTCCAAATCAGATGCTTGTAGCCAAAAATTCGACGTGCACCGATGGAAATAGCAGAGGTTCTGCTAATGCATTTTAAACAATCAAAGGTTGCCCTGTTCATGAACTTTGAAACATTTTAGGCATGCTTAACAAGAATGAGGAAATCGGCCATCTTGTCATCGGGAAGAAGAGGAGCCATGAGTTCCAAATCTTTTGCAACCTCTCAAAGAAACATACCCATATAAAGTATATAAGAACTTATTCTGGCAGATAACATAGAGGCCTGAAAACATCGACGACCAAAGGCACCGAGAGTCCTCGCCTCATGGCCCGGAGGATTAGAAGAATGTGTCTTAGCACTTTTGATTCGGTGCATTGCCGACTCCACCACCATAGAATGGTGTGGTAATGGCGTTTTTTGGAACCAGGGACACTGTGATACCTGTTACATTGTATCGAGTCTCCGAGAATGTGGAGACACCATTAAAGGTGTTTCCCACATCCTAAGCATGAGGTCATGCAATATCTGGTACATGGGAAGAGTTGCGGCCTCTTTGGGGGCTGCCGGATACTGAAGAATTTCTAGTTCTTCAGCTCTCGGTTCCTTCTCAGGGGTCACGGTGATCGAGAGGCCCCGAGCTATATCTCGTATAAAGTCTTGAAGACATATCTTCTGGGGGAGACATCCGACGTTGTAGTGAAGGAGAGGGATCCTCCGGGAGAACCACTCTGGTACCGATAGAGTCGTCGGGATCATCTGAATCGGAGGACTCAAAGTATCTACGGACTGGGTGCTCTCGTACTGCCTGTTGCCGGTACCGATCGAAGTTGGCATCGGAATGCCTCGATATCCGACCCTCCATGCCGGACACCGAGTCAAGGGCCGGCATGGGTGGAAGCATGGAGAGTGGCGCACCGGTGGATGCAGTCGCATCCAGTACCGTTATCGGTACCGATTGCTGCGGAACAGACTGCAGCTGCTTTAGCGGTACTGAGGCTGCTAACAAAGTCGTAAGACTGCGCTCAATGGCTAGGATACATTGATCCATAGAGCCCGCCGATGTCTGGGTGCCGGTACCGGCAGAGCAGGCCACGACCTCATAACATGGCACCAAGAGATCTCTGGAGGTGGAAGCCTCGTGAACATCCTGGGACCCTGTTAATGCTTTGGAGGCAAGGACCTCCGCCGGGGTTGTTTGGCCGGTGTGTTCTCCTCGAGGGCAACGCTAACAGCATCTTGATGCTTAGAAGGAGATCTACCCTTTGAGGACCGGCCGGTCTTGGAAGACGACCTGGGTTTGGTTACCTGAGATCTATGGGAGGAAGATGAAGCCCTGGACGACGTCGATGCAATCGACATTGCATCTGAGGCAAAGAGGGTGCCGAGTTTCGCAGCTCTATTCTGCAGGCCCCTCTTAGTCATCTTTCTGCGAAGGAGACACTCCGATGGTGAATGGTCAGGACCCAAACATTTAAGACACCAGTCATGGGTGTTGGTAGCAGAAATGGTACTGCCACATTTTGAACATTTTTTGAAACCACTAGTTGGTTTCTCCATTTTAGAGAAAAAGAGGGCCTAGTGCCCAAAATGGCGCCGAAGCACCAAGAGGGGACAGATCCTCAGGTAAAAAGCTTTTCTTTTTTCTTTAAGAAAGAAAGAAAATAAAGATGATACCAGTGGTGCCGGTGTAGGCGTCAACGGGAAGGCAGATACGACCACAAAAAAGAAAATTTTCTGCGGTGACAGGGTTTGCGTAAAATGAAAAATTGAAGCGGGAGAGTTGGTAAGGCGGGAAGGCAGCAGCGCAGGCGCAGTGGGATGCTCCCTAAAGCTTTCCTATAGGACACTGGGGAGCGTTCCTGTGCGGGGCAGAACTCACCTCCACTGGCAGCAGCCCTGTAGGACCACTGCCAGGCAGAAAACTCATCAGGCCAAGACCCGTAGGTCAGGGCTGTGGCACTCTGAGGAGACTGCAATTACTTCAGTGAAACCTCATCAAGATAGGGCCCCTAGGCCAAGTTTGGGGCTTATGAGGGAAAAAAATCTCCCTCTACTCCATCAGGGCAAACATCCATAAATCGATACTTGAATGTTTCCCTTAGTGAAGAACTCAACCATAGAGTCACAAGCCATAGACTGTGTCCTAGGGAATCAAGCTATCCAAAGAATCCTGCTGCAGCAATCCATCTATCCCAACTGCCAGAGGTAGAGAATACTGGCAAGTTCCAGGGTTGCCCCAATCTTTATACAGGTGAGGATATCACTGAAATTCAGTGTTTTCTGCCTCTATCTGCATTTGTGGAACATAACCCACTCGCCTGGAGTGGTCTTACCAGCTAAATAGACTATTTGAAAATTGTCCATCCGCTTCCTCCTACTAATTGATCATTTGTATAGCTCTACAACGCATATGCAGCACTATACAGACACATGTAAAAGACTGTCCCTGCTCATCAGAACTTACAAATCTAGTCAAGACAGACAATACAACAGCTGAGGACAAGGGACATCTAGGGGAATGATAAAAAAAAACACATAGTAGACTACGCAGATCAGGATCCAAAAGCAGCCTCAAAGAGGTGAGTTTTCAACCTGGATTTGAAAAGGGCTAGAGATGAAGCTTGATGAACAGATTCAGGTAGTTTGTTCCAGGCATGAGGCGCAGCAAGACTGAAGGATCGAAGTCTGGAGTTGGCAGTGGAAGAGAAGGGCACAGATAGAAGGGATTTGCCAGAACAGCGGAGTTCCCAAGGATGGGTGTAGGGAGATAAGAGAAGTAAGGTAACGAGAAGAAGCAGAATGAGTGCACTTATAGGTCAGTAGAAGAAGTTTGAACTGGATTCGGAAATGGATAGGGAGCCAATGAAACAACTTGAGAAGATTAGCCGTGCTGCTGAGTTTTGAACAGATTGAAGGGGAGAGAGATGATTCAGAGGGAGACCAGCCAGGAGGAGGTTGCAATGGTCTAGATGGGAGGTGACCAAAAAGTGGATAAGTGTCTTAGCAGTGTGTTCAGAAAAGAAGGGGAGGTAAAAGTATGCTTATGGCTATTTGAGTAGTTGTGGCTGTCAGGACCCATTGCTTAGCTTTGAATGCAGCTACTCTTTGCCACTGCTTCTCCCTCAAAAATCTGCTGCCAGTGTGCCTAATAGTTGAGCAGGCCCTGCCTGCCACCTCATGAAAAACAACCTGCTACCCAAGAACACATCAAACTCTGCCACTATTGCTTGTAAGCTGACCCTACCACTTCTCCCAAGTGCTCATTGCAGTCATACCACAGTTTTGTGCAACCCGGTTTTATCATCTCTACATTTTGGTCCCCTATCATTCAATGTAGAAGGACATGTAGATTTCCTTACCTAAATAAAAAAAAATAATAATCACCACCTTTGACAATTTCCTTCTCTTTCCCCTCTCCTCCTATCCCCTCACCAGTGCTATTTGTGTCTGTCCAAAGCATTTTTGAATTCTGGGAAGGTTTAGTTACCACAGGTTTTACTGATAAATTCATCCATACATCAACTATGTTCAGTAATGTAGTACTTTCTCATTTCCTCTAAGCCTCAATCCAGCATCATGTGGTAAAATTAGGTCTTACCTGATAACTGCCTTTCCTTGAGTTCCTCCAGTCCAGTCCAGACGCGTGGGTTAGCTCCCCTCATCAGCAGCTGGAGACTGAGCATGTCAGATTCTTTTCTGATGTCACAGTAAGTTTGTTTGTGTTTATGCAATTTCTTGATATTTCTTTATTTCTTTATTTTATTTATTTAATGTCTCTTCTATACCGTGCTCTTTAAAAATCAGTGCGGTTTACAGGTAACAGATTTGTGCAGTGCAGTGCAGGCAGGCCTACACTGGACTTACAATAAACAGGGTTAACAGGGTAACTACGTAAAAGATAACTTGCTGTCATATTTGATATACCACCCAGTAGAAGAGCCCCTTGCACCACCTTCAAGGCCAGTATCCTACTGATACAGCAGACTCCAAGGACAACCTAATTAATCTTAAGCAACTCTATTCATTTACTTTACTCCTTTTTTTTAAGTAAGCTAAAAAGTTGAAAGTGTAGTTACACACCTGTAACAGGTGTTCTCCGGGGACAGCAGGAATCAGTCCTCACATATGGGTAATGTTGGCACTGACAGACCCCTCACAGAAGCATCTACCCAGTTTCAGAAAAAAGCTTTTGGGAGATGCCACCATGCATGTGTGGTCCCCTTCCGGCCCAAGGGTGCTATCTTACTCAGTCAGATGACATAGCTAGAGCCGACAAAAGAAGATGGCAAAAATTGTACAGCAACTCCAAGAAGAGGAGGGAGGGTTGTGAGGACTGATCCCTGCTGTCCCCAGAGAACACCTGTTACAGATGAGTAACTATGCTTTCTCCAGGAACAAGCAGAAAGTCAGTCCTTACATACGGGACTCCCTAGCTATAGGCTACCGAAAGCCCGTAGAGAAAAACACGGTTGGCCTCAAGGAAAGCTGTGAGCAGCAGCAAATGAGTCTGCAGATACTGTAGTAGGACCTGTATATCTAATGAGAACCAACGCTCTGGTAGGCTGAACACAGAAGGGTTGGAGGGTAGGAGATGCCTAGATGCCGAAAAGATTACAGAGCACGTCCTGGCCAAAGGCGCTGTCCCACTAGGACTCCCTCTCCATGAAGTAATGAACTGTGAAGGTATGGAAAGAAGACCAGGCGGCGGCCTGGCAGATGTCCAAACATCGGGATGGAGCGCAGGTTTGCTACAGAGGCCGCCATGGCCCCAACACTGTGTGCCATGACCCAGCCAAACAGCGTGCGCCCATAGCCGAGGGCAATGCAGTCTGCCGCCTAGGTGGACAGGGTTTTCTTGGTCACTGCCTCCCCTAGACGATTGGGGTTGTAGGAAACGAAGAATTGAGCAGCTCTTTGGTGGCCCTGTGTACATTGAATGTAGAAGGACAAGGCCCTCTTACAGTCCAAGGTGTGAAGGACGGTCTCTGCCCTGCTGGAGTGAGGCCTCGGGAAGAAGGTGGAAGGAAGACACCACCTTCGGAAGGAATTTGGGATGCATACGTAGCATGACCCTGTTCTTATAGAATCTGGTGTATGGCGCCTCTGCCACCAGGGCTTGGAGCTCACTGGCCCTGCGAGTGGAGGTGAGTTCCACCAGGAACACAACATTCCATGAGAGATACCTCAGGTGGCAGGTAGCCAGGGGCTTGGAGGGTGGACAGGGATTTTGACAGCAGGAGCCCCCTCCGAAAGAGGGTCACCAGAGGCTGAGCCGAGAGGGGCTTGCCTTCAATAGGGTGGTGGTGCGCTGCCAGGGCACTGAGGTGCACTCTGACAGAGTTTGATGTGAGCCCGGATTGTGAGAGATGAAGAAGGTACTACAGTACCAGCTGCACCAGGCAAGAGAATGGGTTCACCCATTATTCCGCGCACCACACTGAGAACCTACGCCATTTGAAGGCATAAGCCGCCTGGTTTATTTTATTTATTTATTTAGCTGCATTTATATACCGCTTTTCACCGGGTCAAAGCGGTTGGGGGATACATTTAACACGAGGGGATATGAGACACATACAGGGAACATGGGCAATGGAGGGTTAAGTGGCTTGCCCAAGACCACAAGGAGCACCTGTGGGACTAGAAACCCCAGTCCTTCCGGCCCAAGGTTGCTGTCCTCTAGTGGGATTTGAACCACCGACTTTCCGGCCTGTAGTACCTTGCCCCAACCACTAGGCCACTGCTCCCCCTTGGTGGAGGTCTTATGGGAGGCCAGCAAGATCACTTCCGCTGAGAGGCTGAAAGGGGCTAAGGTTACCCTTTCAGCAGCCATGCTGTCAGTGATAGGGACCCCAGATTGGGTGCAGGAGAGAGCCCTTTTTTTGAGACAAGAGCCCCAGGGAACTCCACAGGGGGATCGGTGCCTCTATTGACAATCGGAGGAGCAGCAAGAACTACAGCTTCCTGGGCCATAGAGGAGCTACCAGGATCAGCGATGCTCTGTCGCGAAGAGCCTTGAAGAGGGTCTTGGCAATCAATGGCGTGGGCGGGAAGGCATACAGGAAGCCATCCGATCATGGTATGAGGAATGCATCTGCTGCTGCCTGACCCAGGTGGGGCTGACGGGAACAAAAGCAGGGCAACTGGTAGTTGTCCAGGCTGGTGAAAAGGTCCATCTACGGGGTCTCCCAGAGTTGGAAGAGCCAGCTGCCAATCGTGCGGTCGGAGGACCCTGCTCAGTCTGTCCACCAGGGCATTGTCCTGGCCTGGTAGATACACTGCTTGTAGGAGCATTCCTTGATGAATCATGTAGGAGCATTCCTTGATGAATCATGTAGGAGCAGAGTGTCATCGCCTCACGGCAAAGGGTGCAAGACCCCGTGCTCCCTTGCTTGTTCACGTAGAGCATTGCCACTTGGTTGTCCGTTTGGATGAGCACCAGCTGGAGCCTCAGATGGTGGCAAAAAGCTCAGAGGGCTAGATATATTGCCGGGAGCGCCAAGAGGTTGATTTGCTGGTTGCTCTCGGCCTGTGACCAGCTGCCCTGGGTGCGAAGTTCCTCACAGTGGACTCCCCATCCTAGCAGGGAGGAGTTCATTGTGAGGACCCTTAGAGGACTTGGGGCTTGGAAGGGCAACCCTGCCTGAAGGTGTTGAGGATTCTGCCACCATGTCAGGGAGTCCACCAACTGGTGGGTCACTGAGACTATCTTGGAGGCGGCCCGTGGCCTGTGTCCACTGGTCTCGAAGGCACCACTGGGCAACTCTCATGTGCAGACGGGCATTTGGGGTGACATGGACCGTGGAGGGCATGTGGCCAAATAAGCGCAACAGAAGTCGAGCAGACACCAAGGGACGGTGTTGCTCGTCTACGGCCAATTTCCTGAGACAGCCCGATCTAGGGGGAAGAAGGCCCTTGCCTGAACAGCGTCCAGTTTTGCCCCATGTACTCCAGACATTGTGTCAGGAGGAGATGGGACATGGGGTATCATAAGGAAAGGAATGGAGAATAAAACAAAGGATATTATAATGCCTCTATATTGTTCCATGGTATGACCGCACCTTAAATATTGTGTGAAATTCTGGTCACCGTATCTTAAAAAGGATATAGCGTTATTAGAAATGGTACAGAGAAGAGCCACCAAAATGTTAAAGGTTATAGAAGGATACCCCTACAAAAGGGAGGCTGAAAAGGTTAGGGCTCTTCAACCTTGAAAAGAGATGGCTGAGGGGAGATATGATAGATGTGTACAAATAAATGAATGGAGTGGAACAGGTAAATGTAGATCAATTGTTTACACCATCAAAATATAGAAAGACTAGGGGGCATGCAATAAAGCTACAGGGTAACCTATTTAAGACTAATAAGAGAAAATATTTTTTTATTCAACGTGTAATCAAACTCTGGAATTTGCTACCGGAGGATGTAGTAAAAGCTGTTAGTGTAGCCGGGATTAAAAAAGATTTGGACAAGTTCCTGGAGGAAAGGTCCATAAACCATTATTAAAGTGGACCTAGAATATCCACTGCTTGCCCCAATACAAGCATTGTGGAACCTGTGTCTTTTGGGGAAACTGCTAGATACTTGTGACCTAGATTGGCCACTGTTGGAAACAGAATACTGGGCTTGATGGACCTTGGTCTGACCCAGTATGGCATATCTTATGTTCTTATGGAGTGGTTTATCACGAACCCCAGATGTTATAGGGCGTGAATAGTGCGTGTTGTAGCTTGCTGCACCTCTGAAACCGTGCCTCCTTTTATAAGCCAGTCATCCAGATAGGGGAAGACAAATACCCCTTAGAGATGGAGGTAGGTGGCTACTACTGCCAGGCATTTGGTGAAGACCTTGGGGGTGGACGCCAGCCCAAAGGGTAGTAACCTGCACTGGTAGTGGCCGCCCCTACCATGAAGCAAAGACACTGCCTGTGGATGTGAGTATAAGCACCCTTCAGATCTAAGGAGCATTGCCAGTCTCCCTGCTGGAGGTAAGGCAGCAAAGTTCCAAGGAAGAGCATCTTGAACTCCTTCCTCACCAGGAACTTGTTCAGGTTCTGCAGGTCTAGGATGGGCCTTAGGTCCCCTGTCTTTTTTGGCACGAGAAAATACCTGGAGTAGAACCCCTTGCCCAAGATGCTGGGGTACTGGTTCCACTGTCTTGTCCTCGAGAAGGCCTGCGAGTTCCTGCAGCAGGAGGTCCTGCTGAAAGGGAGACCTGGGGGGCTCTCCCGGGAAGAAAGGAGGAGGTATCTATGCCAGGTGGAGAAGGTAGCCCTCCCTGATCACCTGGAGTGCCCAGGAATCAGTGGTGATGGCTGGCCACCTGTGGGCATAGTGGATCAGATGTCCCCCTGTGGGCTGCTGTCTTCCTTGTGGTAGAGATGCTATGCCCAATGAGTCAAAAGCTCCCCCCAGGCTGGGCCAGAGCCGATGCCTGAGGCTTGGGAGCCTTCTGCTTAAGAGGGCCATGCCCCTGTCCCTTAGCCTGCTGACCCTGCTGGGGAGCTGGGGAGGCTTGGAAATGTGGGTAGTTTTTGTAAGCAGCCCCTTTCCTTGGGTCAAAGGGCTTTTTACCCGAGCCATTCCATCCGGGAAGGGTAGCGGTCTTTTTAGAGAGCCCGGTCTTCATCATCAGTTTGGTCTCCAAATCGGCAGCCTTCTCCGTTATGGGTTTGCCAAAGAGGTTCTCCCCTTGGCATGGGACATCAACCAATTTGTCCTGAACCCATTGCTCGACGTCGAAAGCCTGCAGTTAGGCTTGGCAATGGGCACCGATGTCCACCGCAGCTATTCTAGCCGCCAACTCGAAGCCATCAGAGGTTGCTCGAGTCATGAACTTGGAGAGCTCACAGACAGCTCTGGACAGGTTCCTGAACCACTGCAGGGGCTCCTCGGAGAGACCAGCTGAGAACCCGGCGAGCTCCTTCGCCAGGTCTCAAGTACATGCCCATGTACAGCTGGTAAGTCTGGATCCAGCCAATGAGCATTGAGTTCTGGTAGCACTTTCTACCGAGGGCATCCAAGGTGTGGGCCTCCCTACCCAGGGGCACGGAGGAGTTCCTCTTCTGGCTCTTCAGCCGACACATGGCTGACTCCACCACCATGGTGTTATGTGGCAGCTGTGCCTTTTGGAAACCCAGGCTCCGGCAGACCCGATACATCAAGTCTAGCCGCTTGTCCAGAACGGGCACTGATGCCGGTGTTTCTCACATGCGGAGCATTAGCCGTTCCAGGATTGGTGGAATGGGTACTGTCAACGATTCCCTCGATGGGGTCTCATATTCAAGATTTCTAGTTCCTCCATCACAGGGTCCTCCTCCGATTCTGCTGGGAAAGCTAGCACCTTTAACATGTCCCGCACGAAGTCGAGGAATGCCATGTCCTCGGGCAGGGACAGATGCCGAGACTCGGAGGGGAACGGGTCCGAGGGGATGTAGCGATGGCGATGGGTGTCAGGGGACTCCTCATCCTGTATCTCCCATTCCGAGTAGTCAGTGGAGAGGAGGGAGGCCCAGAGGCTCCAAACCCTTCGGAAGCTCCATAGCTGGTGTCATGCATGATAGCCAGGGGAAGACCTCAGTCCCATAGAACGGGACCCAGAACAAGACCTTAGCCGAGGATCGACTCAGGGCCATATGGCCTCGAGGATCGGCTCAGCCTCCGGGGACAACCTCGACATCAAGAGCCTGGTAGTCTGGGTGGAGGAACCGGTCATGCCGGACATCAACGCTCACTGCTGGTCCATGAAGGCAGACAAACTGTGCTCCAGGATCACCATTCTGGTCTCCAGTCCAGATGACTCTGCAGATCTCGGCACGAGCACTGAGGAACTCGGGGCCTGGTGCTGGTTCCCCTGTAGGGGAGTCCTCAAAGAGGATGGTCTAGAGTGTCCGGGGCCGATCTTCAGGCAATTCCTTCCGGGCGACCTTGGTAGACCACTCCCATTCCGAGTCCTTGGATGAGCAGCATGGACTGCGGGACCTGGCTTGGGGCTTACCCGGCCTGCCGGGACCATCCAGGGATGCTGCCTTTGAGGGTTTCTTCTTCTTCTTGTGTTCTCTTGAGGGAGACCCCCTTTCTGAAGGTCCATGGAGTCGACTGCGGTCCGCGGGGGCACCAAGGAAGTCCAAGACTTCAGACGGGGTCTTGGCCTTTAGAAGCGCCGAGGACTCCAGGAAAAAAACTTATCGTACTGCTGCTGATAGCTCTTAAGAGCCTTGGTGTACATCTTTTTACAAAGACCACAGGCTGCGGGATCGTGGTCCGGCCCAAGGCAGCGCAGACAGAAGTCCTGTGTAATGGACATGATTTTTGTATACCGATCACACTTCTTGAAGCCACTGGTAGCCAAGAGGGAAAAAAGTACCCCAGCAAGGTCGAAGACCCGCGGTGCTGCCAGTTGTAAAAAAGGATGTGAAGGCGCCAAAGGGAAAAAAACAGGATAGATGCCACTTGTCCTCGGCATGGACTCCCAAACAAAACAAGGAGGTGATCTGAATTACAAAAAGGCTGTATCTGCTTCAAGTACCTGCGCAGAACTCTGTGCACATCCAACAGATGCAGTTGACGATCCTGCCGAGCATTTACTCCCGACAAAAAGGCCAGAAGAGACAAAGACTGATTCAGATGAAAGCCCGATACCACTTTGGGTAAAAAGGAAGAAATCAGTCTCAAGACCACTTTTTCCTTAGACATGAGCAGGAAGGGATCCCTCCACGACAGCACCTGGAGCTTGGAAATCTGCCTAGCTGAACAGATGGCTACTAAGAGCATCATCTTCAGTGTAAAGTCCTTCAGAGTGTTTTGAGCCAATGGCTCAAAAGGAGGCTCTGAAAGGGCCGAGAGAACCAGACTGAGGTTCCATGGTGGTACCAGTGGGTGCACTGGGGGGGGGGGGGGGTGAACCTGTTTCACCGCCCAGAGGAAACGAACCACATCCAGATAAGCAGCAAGGGAAACCCCTGCACCTGGCCGTAACAGCATGTCAAAGCAGTCCCTTACACCTGCAAGGAATTAAGGGCTAACCCCTTTTCCAGACTGTTTTTAAAAATGTTAGGACATCCCGCATTGAAGCCCACAGGGCCCGAAGTTCCCTGTTAACACATCAACTCTCAAATACTCGTCACACTCCAACATAGAACAGGGACGTAGACTGCTTTTATGCTTTAAGCAAGGTAGAAATGACCTGTGCGGAATACCCTTTTTTTCTTAACCTAGTCCTTTCAAGAGTCAGGCCATAAGCAAGAATCGATCCACTTCAGACATGAGGATGAGCCCCTGCAAAAGCAGGTTGTTCCTCTGAGGAAGACGCAAGGGTCTGTCACCAGCAACCTCATCAGATCATGGTCTCCATGGCCAATCCAGTTCTATTAATATTACTAGTCCACGGTGAGCCTCTATCTTGTGAAGGAGATGACTGATCACAGCCCACGAGGAACACATAAAGAGCTCCCCCGATGGCCATTTCTGCGCTAGGGTGTCTAGACCCTCTGACATTCTTTCCCTGCACCGACTGAAGAAACGGCTTGCTTTGCCATTTTCTACGATCACCATCAGATCCAGAACCGGCGAGCAATGCTATGCCAAGAGAGCCAGGGACTACTCTCCTGGATCCAACTAAGGAAGTTGGCTTGAATGATTTCTTTTCCGGATACATGAGCCATCGAAAACACTAGGAAGTTTTCTTCTACCCAAAGAAACAAGGGCCAGACTTCCTTCGCCAGAACCACGCTCCCCACGCAGCCTTGACGATTGATGTAAACCACTGTGGTGACTTTGTCGGAGCAAACTCTCTCCGCCTTGTGGTGAATCAGAGAGCGGAAGAACCTCAGAGCCAGGAATACCATTCATATCTCCAAGCAATTTATGGACCAGGTCTTCTCCTCTTGAGACCCAACCTGAGAGACTCGCATCCATGGTCATGAGCATCCACTCGGGAGGTTCCAATGGTCCACCTGCTAACAGGCTTGTTGACGGCAATCACCAGCGGAGACGAAGTTTGATATCCAGAAGGCAGGGGATGTTTCTGCAGGTACCACAGAGATAGCAGGGCTTGCTGTAATGGTCTCATATGGGTCCTGGTCCACGAAACCATCTCCAGCGTTGCCGCCATAGATCACAGGAGGTGAAGGTAATGCCAGACCATTGGAGCAACCATTTGTAAAAAGCATTTTACTTGCTTCTGAATCTTCATGGCCTGCTTGGCGGGCAGGAATACTAATCCCACACTGGTATTGAAATGCACCCCGAAGTAAACTATGTCTTCAGAGGGTTTCAACTGGCTCTTGGTCATACTGACCACCCAGCCGAGTTGCTGCAGGAAGACCACCACCTGTTGCGTAACCTCAGCGCTATCCTCCTCAGATTTCGCTCTGAACAACCAGTCGAGATACGGATGTACCAGGATTCCGTCACGCCTTGGAACTGCCACCACGACCACCAGTACCCTTGGTAAATGTCTGAGGTGCTGTGGCAAGGCCAAAAAGCAATGCCCAGAACTGGAAATGCCCTGTCGGTACTGCAAAATGCAGGAACCTTTGATGGCCTGAGCGAATTGGAATGTGGAGATAAGTCTTGGTGTGGTCGAGCAGAGTCTAGACCTCACCAAGCCTTTTCAAATGGCTACTATGACCAGAGTTTCCATGCAAAAATGCGGAACCTTCAGAGCTCTGTTGACATGCTTGAGGTTCAATATAGGTCAAAAAGTATCCTCCTTTTTGAGGACCACAAAGTAAATGGAGTATCGACCTTGACCAAATTGGTCGGATGGCACCTCTTCCGCAGTTTCAAGATGAAGTAACCTCTGAAGTACGTCCCGCACCACTTGCACCTTGTTCGCCACCTTGCAGGGGGATCACATAAAGGTGTCAGAGAGCAGTCGGGCAAACTTGAGTGCGTAGCCATTGCGGATGATCTCCAGAATCCACTGGTCAGTGGTGATTTGGGCCCAGGCAGAGTAGTTGTAGCTGACTGCCTACGGGAATCAGCTTCGTCTAGACCTGCTCACCTTATTGTAGTTTTTTGGTTGCCACCGGGGCACCAGAATAATATCCTCTACTTGCTCTCCTGTAGCCTCAAAAGGACTGGCCACTTGCCAAATAACGTCCTTGTTGAAAAGGAGAAAACTGGACCATGCAGAATCTGCAAAAATCCCAAAACTACCTCCTGGCTGGGGCTTGGGGTTTGGCGACTTTTGGCATGTCCTCTGGGAGATGGGCACCCTTTGGGGGTCATTCTGAACTGCATTTAGCAGGTCTGGGTGTCCAATCCAGAAATCCAGATCCGCTAAATGCCTGGATCGCGCTGGTGGAACAGAGCTCCCCCACACATAAATGCAAGTTGTGCGGGGAGCTCTGTTCGTGGACGGGAGGGGGCGGGCCGAGGGAGGAGCAAGGGCAGGCAGTGGGCAGTGTCACGTCCCGGATGTACAAGATCAATTCCGAGATTGGCCTTGTATGTCCAGAGTCGGCCATGTAAACGGGGGACTTATTCCACCTCAGGGCCGGGAATGGAAGGCCCGATCAGGGGTCGGGCTGCAGGGAAAGGGAATACAAGGGTTCGACCGGCGATCACAGCTCTGGCATGGAGCTGCTGTGGCATGGTAACAGGACACCATGCCACCGCTGCTCCATTCAGGAGCTAGGCTGGGTTAGCCGGGGGAACTGCAGGACGTCCGGCCAGCAGAATCGGGCCACAGCCTGCACATGCAGGCTAGTAGATCCGATTCTGATCCCACATGCACATATAGCCCCCCCCCGTGGATCAGAATCAGTCTATCACTGCACGCCCCGATTCTGGCAGGCCATACAGGCGGGGGACAGTCAGTACAGAATGACCCCCTTTGTGTCACAGAGATCCTTAACTAACTTGTCCAAGGTTTCCCCAAAAAGGAGCTTGCCCCTAAAGGGAAGCTTGCTAAGCCAAGTCTTAGAGGAAACATCCACCGACTAGTTTCATAACCACAAAAAAACATTGCGTAGCTATGACAGACGCCATACTCTTGGACAAGGTTCGCACCAAATAAAAAAAGGCATCCACCAGGTAAGTGGAAATCGACTAATTTGGCAGCTTCTCATAGCGGCCGTTGGGATCCCAAATCCGCATCCGTCAACAGCTGGTCTCATTTGCTCTGCAGATTGAAGCCTGCAGAGCCAGGGCAGTAGTCTCAAATGCTTGCTTCAAGAGGGTCTTGAGCTTGCAGTCCTGCACATCTTTTAGAGTTGCCCTGCTTTCCACAGGAATGGTTGCCTTCTTCGTTACCGCAGAAACCAGGGCATCCACCCTCGCTAATTTAAGGAATTCTTTCTCTGCTTGTGGAATGGGGTACAAATAGGCCATAGCTTGACCACCTCTCAACCCAGCCTCTGGGACTTCCTTTTCGGCTTCTATCATCTTCTTAATCGCTCTATGCACAGGGAAGGCTGTTTGGGAGGTCTTATTGCCCTGTAAGAGAGGATCCTCCAGAGGCTCCTCCGTAGACTGTGGAAGTTGCTCAATATTCAATACAGAGAGAGTGGTCAACAAGCGCAGCCAGCTCCTCTCTCCAGAATACCTGTACAATGTCAGGGTCCCCTTCAGTGGGAATTATCCTTTCTTCCAGTTCTGAAGCAGTGGCTTTACCTCACAGGTCAGAGGGGCCCTCCAGAGGGTCCTCTGAACCTTCCGAATGAAGTGATTCCGGCTCCACCCAAAGTTCCAGTTCTGGAGCAGTGGCTTTACCTCACAGGTCAGAGGGACCCTCCAGAGGGTCCTCTGAACCTTCCGAATGAAGTGACTCCAGCTCCTCCCAAAGTGCAGGTTCTAGACCCCTGCATTTGGGTGTAGGCTCCCCTGTCTCCAAAGATATTCTTTGGGAAGGGTCAAGCAAGTTGACCCTTGCTCCTCCCGAGTGGTCCTTGTGACTCGAGCTGTCTCTCAGTCCCTTCTTGAGGTAACAGCAGAAAATCTGGCAAAAATGGCAGCACCGGGGGGCCAGAAAGGGGCAAATCTGTGTTAAATGAAGCCCCGGAGTGAATAGATACTGCTGCTGTAAGTCCCTCAGGAAACGGCTGCAAAATGGAGTGAGCAGGCAATATGGCCGCTGTTCCCACCAAAATCATGGGAACTTCTTGTTGCTCTGAAGGCTTTCCTGATGCAGCTTTTACATTTTCTTGCCTTCCCACTGTCTCCCCCAAAGTAGTTTTAGCTTCTGCCATGACCTCCTCGTCCGAAAAAGAACGGCCATTCTTCAGAACCCCACTGCCAAGACTGATCCCCTGCAGCTACCACACGCTGCACAAGCTATCTTTTCTGGCAGCAATGGAATGTGAAGAGGAAAAAAAAATAAATCCTGATGGAGCAAAGCAAACCAAAGGTAAAACGAAAACAACTCACCACGAAAGCCCCCGGTGCCGGTAAAGCTCTCTGCAGCATTTCCCTGTAAGCCACAGGGCTGACTGAAGGGAAGAGCCTCACTACTCCGGCATTCTCTTCCAATTAATTTTTTTTCTTTTACTGCAGATGAAAAACTGCTAGCTCCCCCAGTCAGCAACATGTCTAAACATTTGCAGACACGATTTGTTATTGCTGCATTAAAGCTCGGAGAGTGCCACTCTGCTCGGGGGGGGGGGGGGGTATTCACTCTAACAGAACCGAGCTAATTCAACGTCCCCGCTTACCAGAGCACTCTGAAATTCTCTCTGTCACAGTTCAATCAAGGCTGTCAGGCCAGCCAAAAAGTTTTAAATTGCTTACTCTCTTTTTTCTTTTTTTTAAATTAAGTCCTTCAGTGGAGTCCAGATGGTACAGAAGCTCCTCACCAGCTGTTGGAGAGTGAGAATACTGGCCTCAGAGGCAGTGCAAGGGGTTCTTCTACTGTGATATCAGAACAGACTCTGACATGCTCAATCTCCAGCTGCTGATAAGGGGAGATAATCCATGCATCTGGAATGGATTGGAGGGACAATAAGGAATATGACCTTTGGTCCTTAAATTATTTTCCCGTGGAATATGATGCTTTCCTGAACTTATTAAAGCCTACTAAATATTTGAATGTTTCTATTATATCTGTCCTTATCCTATAGGCAATACATCTTAAGCATTTCAGCATACTTTTAGTTCTGTTCACAGCTTTATCACTGCAATGACTCAACCTTCTGATCAGCTGAGATGATTACTCCCGAGTCTCTTTCTTGTTTGAAATTTGCCAATTCTTGCCTTCCTGATAAAGTGGCTAATGGGGGCTTTCATTACAAATGCAATATTTTGTGCTGAAACTGTTGTAAATTCTCAACTGTTCTTTTAGTTTTTTCAACACCTTTTAATTTTTTCTAACCCTCTTTATATGTCCATAATATAACAGATTTTATTGTGATTAAATAGACATGCTTTTCCATCAAGAACTTCTGCAACATCACTAATAAAAAAATACTGAACAGGCAAAATTGCTCACCTGTAATATGTGTGGGGTTTTTTTTGTTGTTTTTTTTAAATTAAAGATAAGAGAGTTCAACAGTCACACAGATGAGTAATATGACCATGCATAGCACTGAATGGAACAAAATTCCAGAACTTTCTAGAAGAGATTAAAGCAAAGTTGCTTACCTGTAACAGGTGTTCACCATAGACAGCAGGATTAATTAAGACACACAAGTGAGTGACGTTATTGTGCAATGCTGAGACAAAACAGCTCTTAGAACTAGTGTATGGCATTGTCCCAGTGAGGAGACTTACTTCATAAACCTTGGCTTAGAAGTGAGGTTTATGACGGTCACGGTATTCGTAAAACTAACCCATTTGGAGATATTGCCCCCTCAGAACTAGTGTAAATTTCTGAGTGTGTTCAGCCCTTTCCCCATATACAGCAGTCTTCTCAGTCTCCTCAGTTCTGTAGCTCAAGGAGTAACAAATCTCTCGGGCAGGTAGGCGGGATTGTGTGCATGATTGATCTTGATATCTGCTAAAAACACCTGTTTGAGGTATGCAACATTTGGAAAGTGGTGTGTATAAATGCCCGTAGAATGGGAAATAATATCCCAGATGTTGAGGCTTTAATGGAAGAGGCTGACTTGGATTTAGTGGTTGTTATGGAGACATGGATCATGAACAACCATGAATGGAATGTAATTATACCAGGTTGTATTATTCAGGAAGGAAAGAGTAGGAAGAAGGGGAGGAAGATTGGCACTATATGTACTGTAAAAAATAGTATTAAAGCTATAGAATTACAGGGCTTAAAAGGGAGTGAGGAGGCACTGTGAATTAAACTAGTAAAAGGGAAAGAAAAATGGAGTGGGGGAGCAGCCTAATGGTTAGTGCACTGGCTTGGGAACCAAGAGACCAGGGTTTGATTCCCACTAGCACTCCTTGTGGCCTTGGGTAAGTCACTTAACACTCCATTGCTCAGAAAAATCCAAGTTATCAATGTCCCTGTTTAATGTACATTAACAAGTTTAAGTTACAATGTAAACCACTTTGATTGAGATGATAAAGTGGTATAAAAAACTGTTAAATAAATAAAATAAAATGCATTTCCATTGGTATGGTATAGCCTAGTCACTCACTTGTAACAGGTGTTCTCCAGGGACAGCAGGAATCAGTCCACACAGATGGGCGACATTGGCAACGACAGAGCCCACGCAGAGCATTTCCCCAACTTTCACAGAAAGCCTTTGGGAATGTTACCATGCATGCGTGGTCCCCTTCCCACCCAAGGGTGCCATCTTGTTCAGTCAGATGACATAGCGAAGGAGGACTTAAATCAACGTAGGAAAGCAACTCTAAGGGGAAGAGGGAGGGTTGTGAGGACTGATTCCTGTTGTCCCAGGAGAAAACTTGTTTCAGGTGAGTAACTACACTTTCTCCAGAAACAAGTAGGAAGTCAGTCCTCACATATGGGACTCCCTAGCTCCAGGCTGCGAGGACCAAACCACAATAGCACTACCTGTGACCCATCGGATAGCTTTAAGTTGCAGAAGGTGAGTCCCGGCAGAGAGACTCTGCAAGATCCTAGCATCCAATGACACTATCACTCCAGTAGCCTTAACACAGAAAGGTCGGAGGGCAGGATTTGCCTATATTCAGAAAATACTATGGAATACTGCCTGCCCAAAGACACTGTCCCTGTGGGACTCACTCTCCAGGCAGTAATGAGCCATAAATGTATGAATTGAACACCATGTGGCGGCCCTGCAGATTTCCATCACCGGCATTAAGCGTAGGTTGGCTACCAACGCGGCCATAGCCTGCATGTGATGTGCAGTGATCTGGTGCTCAAGGGAGAGGCCCACTCGCTCATAGGTAAGGGCAATGCAATCCGCCACCCAAGTGAACATAAGAACATAAGATATGCCATATTGGGTCAGACCAAGGTCCATCAAGCCCAGTATCCTGTTTCCAACAATGGCCAATCTAGGTCATAAGTACCTAGCAGTTTCCCCAAAAGACACAGGTTCCACAATGCTTGTATTGAGTCAAGCAGTGATATCCTGGGTCCCTTTTAATAATGGTTTATGGACCTTTCCTCCAGGAACTTGTTCAAACCTTTTTTTAAACCCAGCTACACTAACAGCTTTTACTACATACTCCAGTCACACTTTCCAGAATTTGATTATACGTTGAGTGACAAAATATGTTTTCTTATTAGTCTTAAATAGTTTACCTTTTAGCTTCATTGCATGTCCTCTAGTTTTTCTATATTCTGATGACGTAAACAATCAATCTACGTTTACCCGTTCCACTCCATGCATTAATTTATAGACCTCTATCATATCTCCCCTCAGCCGTCTCTTTTCCAAGTTGAAGAGTCCTAACCTTTTCAGACGCTCTTCATAGGGATATCCTTCCATCCCCTTTACCATTTTGGTGGCTCTTCTCTATACCTTTTCTAATAACGCTATATCCTTTTTAAGATACGGCGACCAGAATTGCACACAATATTCAAGGTGCGGTCGCATCATGGAATGATACAAAGGCATTATAGTATCCTTTTTTTTTATTTTCCATTCCTTTCCTTATGATACCTAGCATTCTATTTGCTCTCTTGGCTGCTGCTGCACACTGGGCGGAGGGTTTTAACAAGTTATCCAAGATGACACCTAAATAACACAGGCTAAACAGAGGCAGTCTCTGTTTAGCCTTGGCTTCGTTACCGGGAGCCACAGCCTACTGAGGTCATATGACACAAAGAACTGAGGAGCTTTGTGATGGGCCTGGGTCCTCTGCAGGTAGAAGGACAGGGCCTGCTTACAGTCTAGTATATGCAATATGAGTTCCTCCCTGCCGGCTTGGGGCCGTGGAAAAAAGGTGGGGAGGACCACCTCTTGGTTGATTTAGAAGGGGGATACCACCTTGGGTAGGAATTTGGGGTATGTGCGGAGCACTACCCTGTTCTTATACAACCCTATATATGGTGGAACCACCACCAAGGCCTGGAGTTCGCTCACTCTCCGAGCAGACGTGATGGCCACCATAAAATCCACTTTCCAAAAGAGGTATCTCAAATAGCAAGTAGTCAGAGGCTCGAACGGCAGTTTGGTGAGTCGGGAGAGCACCACATTAAAGTCGCATTCCGCCACTGGAGGGATGAGACATGGCTTCGATAGCAAGAGGCCCCAGAGGAACAGAGACCAGGGACTGGTTTAAGAGGGATTTTCCCTCTACAGGGTGATTTATTTATTTTATTTATTTAACAAGTTTTCTATACCGCCTTTTCCTATAATCAAAGTGGTTTACATGGAACTACAAAGATGTACAAAAGTATAAGGGGGGGGAGATGCATGCTAGGATCTTCAGTAAGGATGGTTTACAATTTGGCTATTTACAAGATGTATAGCAGGTGGTGTTGAGTATGGGATGGTTGGAGATAACTTAGGTGATTTTCTCAAGACTTTCCCTATAGAGTATGGTCTTTAGTTGCTTCCAAAAGTCTTTTGTCTGAGATGGTTCTTAGTTCATTTGGTAGACTGCTACAAAGGGTAAGTGCTGCTAGGGAGTATGCCCTTATCGATGAAGCTTGGATGGTCTTGGGGAATGAAGAGGGTGTTTGTAAAGTGCCGATCGCGCTGTGTCTCTTAGGTCTCGTATTGGTGTTGTCCATGATGAGGTTCTGGAGACTGTAAGCTAATAGGTTATGCTTTATTTTTAATATGTTTAGTATGGCTTTGTAGCAAAAACGAGCTGTGATTGGGAGCCAGGGAAGTTGATCAAGAGTAGGGGTGACGCGGTCATATCTAGTAGAGCCCAGAATTATGTGTGCAGCGGTGTTTTGCGGCATCTGCAGCGGTTGGATGGATTGCTTGGGAAGGCCGAGATAGATGGAGCTACAGTAATCCAGTAATACAGTGATGGTGAGCGGCTATGGCACTCAGGTGTACCCTCACCGAATTAAACTTCAGGCCGGCGTGTGAGAGTTGCAGTAAGTACTGTAGCACTAGCTGCACACAGCAGGAGAAAAGGTTCTCTTTTCTCTCTGCACACCAGATGGAGAATCTTCTCCATTTGAAGGTGTACGCTTGTCTGGTGGAGGATTTTTGGGAGGCCAGCAAGATCTCCTCGACTTCCCCCGGGATACTGAAAGGAGCCAAGGCTACCCTTTCAGCAGCCACGCCATCAATGCTAGCGACCCCAGGTTGTGGTGCAGGAGGGAGCCCTCCTCCTGGGACAGGAGGTCCGGATCCTGACCCAGCAGGACTGGGAGTGTCACCGAGCAGGAGAACAGCAGAGGGAACCAGTTCTTGGATGAGGTCCTTGAGGTAGATGCCTATGTACAACTCATAGGCCTGTATCTGACAGCCAAGCATGGATCCCTGGAAGCACTTGTGCCCGAGGGCGTAGAGAGCTCTGGCCAGGAGAGCAGAAGAGTAATTTTTTTTTGGCTTTTAAAGTTTTTGCATAGAGGACTCCATGACCATAGAATTATGCGAGAATTGGGACTTCTGGAAACCCGGGCCCTTCTTGACGTGGTAGATGGTGTCAAGGCGTCGGCTAACCACCGGCACCAAGGCCAGGGTCTCCCTCATCTGCAGAAGCAGCCGCTCGAGGATGGGCTGTACCAGCACCATCAGAGTCTCCTTTGGCGGGGACTCACACTGGAGGATCTCCAGTTCTTCGGTGCGCAGGTCCTCCTCTGAGGCACAGAGGGCCTGGGCCATATCCCGGACTAAGTCATGGAAAGCCACGTCCTCGGGAGGGGAATGGCACTGGGGTTCCAGGGGAGACGGATCCAAAGAGACATATCTGTGTCGAGAGGTCTCGGGGGAGGCCTCAACATTGGTCTCCCAATCAGAGCTGGAGGGTGTCAAGGATTACGAGCCTCTGGACTCCCGCTCCTCGAGGTCGGCCCCAAGGAACCGGGGTTCCCCAGTGGATCTCGGGTCAGACGCCCGGAAACTGGTCGGGGAGGACCAGACACCCGAGGATTGGGACCGGGACCTTGATCGGTGCCGAGGGCTCGCTTGAGGCCAGTGGCACTCGGGACCTCGCTCAATGCCCAGGGACTCCCCCGCAGTTGGGGGCCCGGTTGTTGGGGCAGATAATGCAGATGAACCTGACATCATTGCCTGCTGCAAGGCCAGAAGGGCAGAGATATTCTGCTTCAGGGCCATCATTCTGGGTTCGATGACAGATGGCTCCACAGTTGTTGGCGTGGGCACCAAGGGCCTCAGGCCTGACATCAGCACTCTCATGAGTGTGTCCTCAACAAGGACCACGGCCTTGAGGAGCCCTGCACGGTGGCCACTGGCCAAGAATTCCTTCTTAGAGATCATAGGGGGGGCACTGCTCAGAGTCGCCCGAGTCCCACCACAGGACCTTACCGGGTTTCATCGGTGGAACCTCGATCGGTCTCTATTTTTTTTTTCTTTACGGGGTCCGGTATCTTTATGGATGAGGAGCTGCCGCCGCAGGACTCCAAGGATGCCCAGACCTCGCGGGAGGTGCTCAGCTTGGGGGCTCAGGATCGGGGTTGCGTCAGACTGAAGGAACATCTTCCTGCAACTCCAATCTTTTCTTGTTGGTTTTCAGAGTCATGGCCTGGCATAGGTGGTACCGTCGTGGTCCAGACCAAGGCAGCGCAAGCAGCAGTCGTGGGTGTCTGTAACAGACATGGTTTGACTGCAGCAGTTACACTTTTTGAACCCACCGGGAGACATGGTGGGAGATACCCGGCCGGGATCAATGACCAATGGGTGAAAAAGGGCATGAACGCTGGTCGAGGCAAGCCTCATCAAAAAAGAAGGGAAGAGCCAAGAACGGCACCAGCTCAAGGTGGGAAGAGGAGCTGGTATGCAAACCGGGAAAAAAACAACTTTTAAGGATAATTTTTAGATGATTTTTCCGGGGAAACAGGACAAGCATCCATTGGGCTCCGTGGAAAAAAGGAGACTGAATAAGATGACACCCATGGGCAGGAAGGGGACCAAGCATGCATGGTAACATTCTCAAAGGCTTTCTGTGAAAGCTGGAGAAATGCTCAGCACGGGCACCATCGGCGTCGACGTCACCTATATGTGAGGACTGACTTCCTGCTTGTTCTTAGAGAAACAGATCTCCCTCACAGGGAGAAGAAGTGGATGGGAATTTAACAGAATCCATACGCAGTATTGCCATGACAGGAGAAGTGTGATTGATGAAGGATGTTGATTAGCACATCCCTGCTGCAGTGTCATCTAGAAGTAAGGAGACTTATAAATAAATTGAACACCCTAAGGATGGACCCTAAAGTGACTGCCTGGGTTAGAAATTGGTTGAGTGGAAGGCGATAAAGGGTACAGGTAAATGGAGCTCACTCTGAGGAGAAGGATGCTTACTAGTGGTGTGCCGCAGGGATCTGTCCTTGCTCAGATTCTTTTTAACATCTTTGTTAGTGATATTGTGGAAGGGCTGTCGGGTAAGGTTTGCTTGTTTGTGGATGATACCAAAATCTGCAATAAAGAAGTACTTCCATCCACGAAAGAAGAGTGGGACTTGAGTGTGATTGTTTCTGATGATCTTAAAGTGGCTAAACAGATAGAAAGGGCGACTGTGAAAGCTAGAAGGATGCTTGGGTGCACAGGGAGAGGAATGGCCAGCAAAACAAAGGAGGTGATGTCTCTGTATAAATCTTCGGTGCAACCTCATTTGGAGTATTATGTGCTGTTTTGGAGACCACACCTTCAAAAGGACATAAATAGGATGGAGTTGTTGCAGAGGGTAGCAACTAAAATGGTAGCGGTCTTCGTTATAAAGCATATGAGGACAGACTTAAAGATCTTAATATGCATACGTTAGAGAAAAAGCGGGATAGAGGAGATATGACAGACGTTTAAATACCTCCATGGCATAAACAAACAAAAGAAGAGCCTCTTTCCATTGATAGAGGGGACATAGGACGAGGGTGAAAGGGGACAGACTCAGGAGTAATATGCGGAAACATTTCTTTGTAGAAAGCATGGTAGATGCATGGAATATTTATCTATTTATTTTTATTTAACTGTTTTTTTAATACCATCATTTCAGTCAAAGCGGTTTACATTGTAACTTAAACTTTAATGTACATTAAACAGGGACATTGATAACCTGTATTTTTCTGAGACAATGGAGGGTTACGTGACTTGCCCAAGGCCAAACGGGAGAGCTAGTGGAAATCAAACCCTGGTCTTTGGGTTCCCAAGCCAGTGCTCTAACCAAGGTAGTAGAGACAAGGACAGTATCTGAATTCAAAAAAGCATGGGAAAAATACATTAGATCTCTAAAGGAAAAGAAGGGACTTTAGCATTTGATATGGAAGGGCAGACTATATAGCCCATGTGGTCTTTTTCTGCAGCCATGTTTCTCTGTTTCTCTGTTATCAAGCAGGGTGTAATCAGGCAAACATGTACTGACACCCAAGCTCAGGACTGTTCCTGCTTATAGATAACTTGTGCACTGTTAAGGAGCTACCCACCAGATGACTAAGTGAGAGCTGAATAGATCACAAAGACAGGTTGATTAGTACTGTTCAAATGAACACACTTTCTTTGACCGAGTTTGGAGGGATTTGTAGACAACATGAAATGAAGCTGCAAGGAGGTAAATTTAAAAGCAACATCAGGAAATACTTTTTCATGGAAAGGGTGGTGTATGCCTGGAATGCCCTCCCAAAAGATGCGGTGGAAGCAAAAATAGTGACGCAATTCAAAAAAGTATGGGACAGACAGAGGATCACTACTTAGCAAGAGGATGGAATCAAAACAAACGTAAATAACTTCTAAATGGAGTGGAATAAGCTGCCTGGAGCAACATATACAACTCTAGAATTCTGGCACTTTTCTGGGTAGACTAGGTAGACCATGCTCATCTTTATCTGATGTCACATACTATGTTACTATGACTGAGGACTGGTTCCATGCAGTACTGTGAAATGAAGGTATGAAGCAAGGACCAAGTGGCTGTTTTGCAGATGCTAACTAGTCAAGCAGATTTCAAGACAGAAACAGTAGTTGCAGGACTCTGATTTGATGAGGTCCGACTCCACTAATTAGAGAGATACATGTCTGTTCATGACAGAATGGGATACAAGACACCAGCCAATCAGCCAGGGTTCACTTTTGCCATTGGAAAACCAAGTCTGTTGGAGGTCAAATGAGATAAACAGCAGCATAGACAGATGGATTCTGTTCTTTTACGACAGTGAGAGAGAGCATGTTTACAGTCCAGAGTTTGGAGGGACTTCACACATGGATGCTTATGCAGTTTTGAATAAAATATACGTAATACTATTTCTTCATTCACAAGAAATGCATGACCACCTTTGGCAGGAATTTAGAATGAGTACATAGTACTATTTTATTATGATGAAATCGATTGTAAGGTTCATCCGTGACTATGGTTTGAAGTTCACTGATTTTTCTAGCTGAAGTAATCAGTACAAAAAAAAAGAGTACTTCCAAGTTAGATTCTTGAGAAATGCTGTTTCCATGGTCTCAAATGGTAATGTCATGAGAAATGTAAGGATGACATTCAGATCCCATGGGAGGTTTAACATGACGCCCTTTCCTGCATTTCAAACCCGCATTCACTTGTTTGTTGACAGTAAACATGTCAACTTGATTATCCATCTGGATCAGCACTGTTTAATCTCAGAGAAGATGGACAAACACTCAACGTGAATATAATATTGCTTTAAGTTCCAGATGCTTGATATGGAGCATTGTTTTGATTTTTGACCAGTTTCTCTGCACGAGTCCAGATCTGAGATGGGCTCCCCAGCAAATGTTGGGAAGTATCTGTAACGATGCAGCAATGATCTAATGATGCAAAATGGATACCGTTGATCTAATTGATTTCAGATGTCCATCAATGCATCGTATCCTGACATAAAGTTAAAGAATAACTTGGAAGAGAGAGACAGGGTATGCCAATTTTGATTGGAATTGAAGATTCCACTGCGCCCTTCTCATTTTGAGGCAATAAAAAGATATGACATGCACGTTCCGACTATACATGGGCATTACATCTTTTAAACACACTGCATTACTTTTGCAGAACAAAAGCTTTCACGTGATCCATGCCTAGAAGAGTCCTATTTATAAGAGCATCTTTGTAGGCTGAAGGGTGGACTTTTTGAAGTTGATGAGAGAACCAAAATTCTGAAGATGATGAATTATGTTTGAGTGAGATAGTTAAATCCCTTCATGAAGCTAGTCAGCTGATATAAAGACTAGATATTTGGTGAAAAACCTAGCTGCTGAAGAGAGGCCCAAAGGAAAGCATTTTGTATTGGTAACGGCTGGTTTGTAGAATGAAACAAAGATACTAAAACAAAACAAGGAGCAGGAGAAAGAAGTCAAAACAGCGATTTTTATTAAGCCCGACATGGCCGTGTTTCAGCAGCTGGTGCCTGTGAAAGGGGCAAGCATATAGTAATACTCAAAGGATTAATTAAATGAAATAAAATAACCAGAAGAGTTGCTAGATCAAAAAGCCTACTTTATGTGTTATCTCTAGTGACTCTTCTGGCTATATTATTTCTTTTAATTAAACCTTTGAGCATTACTATATATTTGTCCCTGACACAGGCACCAACCGCCGAAACACAGCTGTGTCGGGCTTAATAAAAATGGCTGTTAACTTATATCCCCCGCTCCTTGTTTTGTTTTTTTATTTCTGCTCTTTGTGGGGATGCTACCTTTTATTTCCTTTTTTTTAATGAACTAAAACGAGCAACTGCAAAGGTTTACATCAAGCATGGCTGTTGTTAAAAAAATACTATCTTAGAAGCCCAGACCAGCTTTATTCCACTTTTTAAGAAAAGTGGCAGGAAGGCCAAAAATGGTTTAAAGGTGAGGTCATGGTTTAAAGGTGAGGTCAGAAAGGCTGTTGTTGCCAAAAAAGCATCTTTCAAGGAATGGAAAAGGAGCCAACGTTTGCAGTTTCCTGTATTACCACTATTAACCTTTTGTTATATGCAAGTTTTATGTAAAGCCACTGTTGCTACTTTGTTCCATGTAAACAGCTTAGACTATCAGATTAGCGGTAAATAAACCTAGCTAAAAAAAAATAATAAATGACGAAAAATGGTAACAACATAAGCACTAGCAAGTTAGATGCAAGGCATTGATAAGGCAGGCAAAGACAGAATTTGAGAAGAAGCTTGCTGTGGAAGCAAAAACATATAATAAAGACTTTTTAAGTATATTCGTCGCAAAAAAACTGAGAGAGTCAGATGGACAATTGGATGATAGAGGATTAAAAGGGGCACTAAGAGGGGGCAAGGCCATAGCGGAGAGAAAGAATGAATTCTTTGTTTCAGTCTTTACTGAAAAGGTTGTAGGACGTTACCCATGCCTGAAATGGTATTTGATTAAAACTGATGCAGCAGAAGAATTGAAAGAAATATTGATAAAATGGGAAGATGTATTATACCTATTTGATAAACAGAAGAGCAGCAAATCACCTGGATTGGTTGGTATACATCCAAAGGTGTTGAAAGAACTGAACTGGTGGTGGGAAAAGTGATGGAGGCGCTTCTGAAAGAGCAAATAGTGGACTTTCTTAAAACCAACAGGTTGCATGATCTGAGGCAACATGGTTTTACCAAAGGACGATCTTGCCAAACAAATCTGATTGAGTTCTTTGACTGGGCGACCAGAGAACTAGAAAAGGGGCATGCAATGGATGTCATCTACCTGGATTTCAGCAAAGCCTTTGATACTGTTCCTCATAGGAGGCTTATCAATAAACTCAGTAGTTTGGGGATGGGTCCCAAGGTGGTAAACTGGATCAAAAATTGGTTGACTGACAGACGACAGAAGGTGATGGTAAATGGAGCTCACTCGGATGAAAGGAGGGTAATTAGCAGGGTGCCCCAGGGTTCGGTCCTGGGCCTGGCACTGTTCAATGTATTTGTGAGTGATATTACTGAAGGACTGCATGGAAAAGTCTGTCTTTTTGCAGATGTACTTTTTCACTGAAAGGGTGGTGGATGCTTGGAATGCCCTCCCGATGGAAGTGTTGGGGGCAAATACAGTGACAGAATTCAAAATGGCATGGGACAGACACAGTGGATCCCTTTACAGCAACAGGATAAAATCAAAATAAACTTAACTAATTTCTCAACATACAGGGGTGTCCTACACGGAGCGGTGGGTTCACCCTAAAACAAAGACATGGGGAGGGGTGGCCTTGCATGGAGCGGCAGGTGCACCTACTCTTGCTATCTTACTGGGCAGACTAGATGGACCATACTGGCCTTTATCTGCAGTCATTTACTATGTTACTATGTTACTATGAGATTGCAGACCTACTATTACTAATCTGTAAACTATCATTAAAATCATCAGTAATATCTGCAGACTGGAGGATGGCCAATGTAACGCCAGTTTTTAAAAAGGGTTCCAGGGGCGATCCGGGAAATTACAGACCGGTGAGCCTGACGTCAGTACTGGGAAAAATGGCAGAAATAATCATTAAGAACAAAATTTCTGAACATGTAGATAGTAACATAGTAACATAGTAAAACAGTAAATAATCATGGCTTAATGGGAGAAAGCCAAAATGGTTTTAACCAGGGAAGGTCTTGTCTTACTAATCTGTTATATTTTTTTGAAGGTGTAAATAAACAGGTACACAAAGGTGGGTTGGTCGATGTAGTGCATCTGAATTTTCAGAAAGCCTTTGACGAGGTATCTCATGAGAGACTATTGGTGAAATTAAAAAGTCATGGGATAGGAGGCAGTGTACTATTGTGGTTCAGGAACTGGTTAAAAGACAGAAAGCAGAGGTTGGGCTAAATGACCAATTTTCCCAATGGAGAAAGGTGAATAGTGGAGTACCCCAGGGATCTGTGCTGGGTCCGCTGCTCATAAACGACCTGGAAATGGGAATAATGAGTGAGGTAATCAAATTTGCAGATGACACAAAATTATTCAAAGTTGTTAAAACCCAAGAGGATTGTGAAAAATTGCAAGAAGACATTGAAAAATTAGAAGACTGGACGTTCAAATGGCACATGAAATTTAATGTGGACAAGTGCAAAGTTATGCACCTAGGAAAGAACAACCCAAACTAAGGTTACATGAAGCAAGGAACCATCACCCAGGAAAAAGATTTATGCATCATCATGGATAACACAATGAAACCCTCTGCCCAGTGGAGTCCAGGTTCCCTGGGTAGAGAGATGATTCAGGTGTGCTCCCCAACCCACCTGTGATGCATCTGTTGTTAGGGTGGCCTGAAAAAGGGGTTGATGAAAAGGAGACCCCACTGTCAGATTTTCTAGTGATTCCACTATTGGAGGGACAAAATT
Source organism: Ichthyophis bannanicus (assembly GCA_033557465.1). NCBI lineage: Eukaryota > Metazoa > Chordata > Amphibia > Gymnophiona > Ichthyophiidae > Ichthyophis > Ichthyophis bannanicus. The sequence goes on from CM066038.1 coordinate 328,266,691, forward strand.
AGTCGTTGAGAGTTTATTATTTTGTCTGATAAATGACCTGTGGCCTGTGTCCACTGTGTGGATAGGGTCCACTGAGCTGCTCACATGTGGAGGCGAGTATATGGGACTACATGAACTGTGGATGCCAAATGTCCTAGCAACTGTAGTAGCTCTCGAGCAGTTAGGGAGGATTTCCCTGCTGCTCGAGAAGCTAGTTGCATTATGTGAAGACACCGGGCCTGTGGAAGGAAAGCCTTTGCCTGTCTGGTATCTAGACAGGCCCCTATGAATTCCAGGCATTGGGAAGGAACAAGTTGGGATTTTGGGAAGTTTATTACCAACATTAAGTATTGGAGGATTCACATTGTGCGAGACAGTGCAGTGCTGGCCTCTGCAACTGTAGGGGCTCGAATGAGCCAGTCGTCTAAGTAAGGGAAGACGAATATCCCTGAAAAGACATGTCCTCTGGAGGTGACATTCTGCGTTGGGGAGAAGAGGGATCTTCTGGGAGAAACCCTCTAGTACCAGCAGAATTGTCAGAGTCTTCGGAATCGGAGGATTCAAAGTATTCCTGACCATGATGCTCATGCAAAGCACGGTCCCGGTATCGATCGAAGATGGCGTGGGAAGAATTCCCACCGGAGCCGGTACCGTCGGTACCAGTACCGGTGTAGGTACCGGCATCGGTGTCGATGTCGGTACCGGTGTCCGTTGAACCAACGGTATCGCAGCTGAGAGAAGAGCTGCGATGCTGTGTTCGATAGCAAGGAACCTCTGGTCTATCGACGCTGCCGATGCCTGGGTGTCGGTACCAGTGAAAATGGCCGGGACCACTGAGCATGGTACAGGTAGTTCTTGCGAGGTTGAGGCCTCGAGAACATCCTGGAGCCCCATTGATGCTTTGGAAGCCGAAGCCTCCCGTCGAGGCTGCTTTGCCGGTGTGGTTCCCTCAAGGGCAATGGCAATGGCCTCTCGATGTTTAGAAGGAGAGCTACCCTTTGAGGACCGGCTTTAATGTTTAGTTACCTGAGATCCATGGGAGGAAGAGGAGGCCCTTGAAGATGTTGATGCAATGGATCTGGCATCCGAAGAAAAGAGGGTACCGAGCTTTGCAGCCCGGTTCTGTCTTCCTCTTTTAGTCATCCCCATACAGGAGAGACATTCAGATGGAGAATGTTCAGGCCCTAAACATTTAAGACACCAATCATGGGTGTCAGTGATGGAAATGGTACCGCCACACTTAGTACATTTTTTAAAACCACTAGTTGATTTTTCCATGTTTTAGGAATATGGGGCCTAGTGCCCAAAATGGCGCCTAGCACCAAAAGAAACGTTTTTGAAGAGAAACAGTTCATGTATAAGTTTGTTTGGGGTTTTTTTTGGAAAAGAAAAGAACCAGCGGTACCGGTAAGCGTCGTGCGGCAGGCAAACGCGACCACAAGAAAACAATTTTAAAGACGGAATTTTCTGCGGTGACAGGGTATGGATCCTGTTAGCTCCGCGGAAAACGAAGAACTGAAGAGGGACAGTTGGAAAGGCGGGAAGGCAGCGTGCACGGGCTGATTGATGCTCCCAAAAGCATTCCTATTGGACGCTAGGGAGCGTTCCCGCGCAGGCTCAGTCGGTACCGACGATACCCATATGTGAAGACTACATTCCTGCTTGTTCCTGGAGATAGCAAATGGACTACTAGGAATCACAAGGAAAAGAATGCAAATAATATAAAGGATATTATAATGCCTCTTTATCGTTCCATGGTGCAACCACACCTGGAACATTATGTGCAATTCTGGTCACCGTATCTTAAAAAGAATATAGCAGAATTAAAAAAGGTACAGTGAAGAGCCACCAAAATGGTAAAGAGAATGGAAGGATACCCCTATGAAGAGAGTAAAAAAAAGTTAGGGTTTTTCAACCTGGAAAAGAAACGGCTGAAGGGCGATATAGCGTAGTTACTCACCTGTAACAGGTGATCTCTGGGAACAGCAGGAATTGAGTCTTCACATATGGGTATTGTTGGCACCGATGGAGCCCGCGCGGGAACCCTCCCCAGTGTCCCATAGGAAAGCTTTTGGGAGCATCCACTGTGACTGCGCTGCTGCCTTCCCGCCTTTCCAACTCTCCCTCTTCAGTTGGGTTTGTAGCCGAGACAAAAGGGGAGAAGGAAAGAAAGAGAGAGATAGAGATATATGTACAACTTCTAGGGGAGGTGGGTGGGTTGTGAAGACTTAATTCCTGATGTTCCCAGGGATCACCTGTTACATGTGATTAACTACGCTATCTCCAGGAACAAGCAAAATGTAGTCTTCACATATGGGGACTCCCAAGCTTAGAGATGCCAGGGAGACGACCCCATAGAGCAGCTAAACCCAGGCTGAGGTGAGTCATGATTCCTCTCCCAAGGATCTCTGGTATCGAAACCCGGGACGGGGGTAGAAGGAGTTCTAAGTCTGAAAGAGATGCTGGAGAACAGCCTGTCCAAACGAGGCATCCTGACGGGAGTCCTTGTCTAAGCAGTAATGGGCCGAAAGGTGTGAACCGAGGACCAAGTGATCGATTGTTTACGTTATCAGAATATAGAAAGACTAGGGGACATTTATTTATTTAATTTATTTATTTAACAGTATTTCTAAACCGCCTTATCTTAATAATCAAGGTGGTATCACAGCAAGCAATCAGGTAAAGTGTGTGTGTTGTACATGCAGTGAGGATGAAACTTGGTTGTGTGATGGCGGTGTTGGGTGCTTGATTTGTTTGAGCTATGTACAAGGTGGGCTATTTACAGTGGTGCTAAAAACACATTTTATATACATACAGTTGTTTAGGAGGATTGGAATGCTGTTATCCATTCTCTTAGGTTATGTGATGTGACCATAGTGCTCTATGAACAGCATGGTTTTCAGTTGTTTTCTGAAGTCTTTGAGGTCTGGAGTTGCCCTTAGATCGTCCGGTAGATTGTTCCATATTGTTGGAGCAGCCATGGAGAGAGCTCTGTTTGTTGTATCCTTGCGTGTGTGCTTGTATTCATTTGGGGTACTGACTCGGTTGCGTGTTTGACTTCTTCTAGGACGTGCGCTGATTTCCGGTTGTATGAGCGTGTGGAGGCTGTTGGCTGATGTGTGCTCTTTAATCTTAAATAGGTTTATGATAGTCTTGTATCTGATGCGAGCACTGATTGGGAGCCAGTGTAAGTCCTTTAATGTAGGTGTGATGTGCTCCTGCCTTGCGGTTCCGGCTATGATTCGAGCTGCAGTGTTTTGTGCCAGCTGGAGTGGTTTGAGAGCTTGTTTTGGTAGTCCAAGGTATATCGGATTGCAGAAGTCCAGTATTGGGGTTATCAGTGCTTGACAGACGGTACGGAAGTGTTCTGGGGCGAGGAGTGGTTTCAGTCTCCTGATGATTCGCATCCTGTAGTAGGCTTTTTGGATTGTTTTGTCTATGTGTGGTTTGAGGTTGAGTTTACTGTCCAGAGTAACCCCAAGGTATCTCACCTCTGATCTTATCGGTATCGTAGTGCTTTGTATCTTTATGTTTGGTGGGTGTATGAAGCTCTGGTTCCGAGTGATGATTAAAGCTTCGGTCTTGTTGTAGTTTATTGCGAGGTTGTTGTTTTGGCACCACTTCGTCATTTGGGTAAGGCAGTCTGTTATCTTAGAGAAGTCCGGGTTGTCGATTGATATCGGGGAGTATACCATGATGTCGTCTGCGTATATTGTGTATTGGATGTTGTTCTCTTTCATAATGTTGCATATTGGTTGGATGTAGATGTTAAAAAGGAGTGCTGAGAGTGCGGATCCTTGCGGTACTCCTTGTTGGACGTTTATGGGTCGGGAGGTGTCATGTCCCACCTTGACCTGTAGCTGTCTTTCGGTTAGGTACGAGTGGAACCATTTCAGAGTGGTACCGTGTATACCAGTGTTCTTTAGTCTCTCCAGGAGCATATTGTGGTCAACTGTGTCGAAAGCTGAGGAGATGTCGATGAAGATCATTATAATTCCATTCCTGGTGTTGTCAATTATTCTTATGATGCTGTCGAAGAGGTAGATCAGTAGAGTTTCGACTCCATGGTTGGGACGAAATCCGTGTTGGTTGTCGTCGAGAGTTCCGTGTTCGTCAATGTGTTCCTGAAGTTGTAGTTGAACCGTCTTTTCGATTATTTTTGCGAGGAAGGGTATGCTGGAGATTGGTCGGTATGCTGCTGGGTCCTTTTTGTCGAGAGTAGTTTTCTTTGTGATTGGTCTTACTGAGGCAAGCTTTAGTTGCTGTGGCATGAGTCCTTGAGTGAGTGAGTTGTGTACCATTTTATGAATGGTTGGTATCAGGCTTGATTTGGTGGCTTTGACCCATGACACTGGGCAAGGGTCAGTAGGGGCAGTACTTGTGTTGATTGTGGAGATGATGTGGGATATCTGTTCTTTTGAGGGAGAGTAGAATGTGCCCCAGGTTTTGGGGTGTACGTTCGTTCTTGTGGTTCCACTGGGTGTTGTGCGCTCTGTGGAGTGGAATTTGTCTTTGATGTGGTCAGCGAATTTCTGTGGATCCACTTGTACTTCTCTTTCTGCTGTTTGCTCTTTTGTCAGGGTTTTTACTATTTCGAAAAGTTCTCTGGGTTTGTTGATGGAAGAATTTATCAGGTTTGTGTGGAATTCTCTCTTTGATTGGTTGATGTGTTCATTGTATTGTTTTTGCTTTGTTAGGTAAAGATGTTGGTCGGAAGTAGTTTTGTTTTTTCTCCATCTCCGTTCAATTTTCCTGAGCTCCCTCTTTTCCTGTCGTATTTTTGTTGAGTACCATGGCTTGTTCTGTCTCTTGTTGTGGTGTTGTTTCTCGGTCCTGTCATCGGATGGTTTGGCGGCGTTAGTTAGAACGCTGTTCCAGTTGGAAACTTGTTCCTCCAGGTCCTCTGAGTCAATGTTCAAGTGTTGTATTGTGTCCTGTATGAATACGTCCTTGTCAAAGGACTTGAATCGTCTTTGTGTGTGTGGGATGTTCACTCTTTCGCTTGTCTGGTCTTCTTGTGATTGCAGTTTCGTCTCGATTAAGTAATGGTCAGACCATGGTACTGGGGTGATGGTGGGTGTAGAGATTAGGTCTCTTGAAGTTAGGTAGTTTGATGCGAAGATGAGGTCTGGGGATGATCCAAGTCTGTGTGTTGGTGCATTGACTATCTGTGTGAATTGAAGTGAGGTCATTGCTTGAAGGAAGGCCTCTGCATCTTTTGTATTGGCGGACTTTAGGTTGAAGTCTCCGATTAGTAGTGCTGGTTTGTTGTTTGCTGTTATGGCACAGGCTTCTTCGAGTGTGAAGGCTAGTTCGTCAGGTGGAGCACGGGGTGCTCTGTAGGTTAGGCAGATTGCAATATTCTTGTTCTTGATGCTAATTGTGTTACACTGCTGTGTATCTGTGAGGTTCTGTGTCTTGAACTTGAGTTTTGTTTTTGCTATTATTAGGACTCCTCCTCCACGCTTGTGGGTGCGAGGGCAGTTGTATGCTGAGTAGTTGTTCGGTACTATTTGGTTGAGTAGTACACTGTCGGTAGGGTTGAGCCATGTCTCTGTGATGCATATTATGTCGGGCTGTCGCTCTTCTATGTGGTCTACCAGAGTGTGTATCTTGTTGCAGACGGATCTGGCGTTTATGAGCTCAATTGTTGTTGTCTTTGTGGAAGAGGTTGTTGCTACATGTGCTTCCTTTGAGCCGGTGTTGGTGTTTGATTTGTGTCTGTTTGGTCTCTTTGCTTGGGAGTTTGCGAGTGTCTCTTTGTGTGTGTGTTGTGGACCGAGATATGGCAGTGCAGTTGGAGGGTACCATGGTGTGTTTGTTTGAGGGTAGTGGAGGTGTGTGGTCGGTGGGAGGAGTTGTGTGACTAGTAGGTATAGAGGGAGGAAGTATGTGGTGTGCATGTTGGTAGTTTGTGATGTTCTGATAGGGTGACGCCTGTCTCCTTAGGTCTTCGTCTGTTGTTTGCTTTGGGGAGCTGTACTTGTTGCGGGAGCCTGTCCCGGGGATGTAGAGCTGGACCTGTGGCAGTCGCCTTGGTGCGGGAGCCTGTCCCGTGGAGGGAGCCTGTCCCGTGGATGTGGAGCTGGACCTGTGGCTGTCGCCTTGGTGCGGGCGCCTGTCCCGTGGAGGGAGCCTGTCCCGCGGATGTGGAGCTGGATCTGTTGCGGTGCGGGAGCCTGTCCCGTGGAGGGAGCCTGTCCCGTGAATGTGGAGCTGGATCTGTGGCGGTCGCCTTGGTGCGGGAGCCTGTCCCGTGGAGGGAGCCTGTCCCGCGGATGTGGAGCTGGATCTGTTGCGGTGCGGGAGCCTGTCCCGTGGAGGGAGCCTGTCCCGTGAATGTGGAGCTGGATCTGTGGCGGTGCGGGAGCCTGTCCCGTGGAGGGAGCCTGTCCCGTGAATGTGGAGCTGGATCTGTGGCGGTCGCCTTGGTGCGGGAGCCTGTCCCGTGGAGGGAGCCTGTCCCGTGGGTGTGGAGCTAGATCTGTTGCGGTGCGGGAGCCTGTCCCTAGGAGGGAGCCTGACCCGCGGATGTGGAGCTGGACCTGTGGCAGTCGCCTTGGTGCGGGAGCCTGTTCCGTGGGGGGGAGGCCGGAGCTTTTATGGAGTGTGTTGTTGAAGAGGGCGTTTGGTAGTGTGTGATGTGTTATGTTCTGTGAGGGTTTTACTTGCGGTTTTGCTGTCCTCCTCGGTCTGCTCCTCTGTCGGGATCCGTTGGTATGCAGTCTGTGCTGCTGAGTTCCTAGGATGTTTTCTATTTTTCGCCCTCGTGCCGCGCCTAAGGGACGCCGCTTTTATCCCCGGCGGCTGCTGCGATATCGGGCTCCCACCGCCCGGATTGGGCGGGAGCTGGAGGGAGGGTGGAGACTCCTGGCAGCGATGAAGCTACAGGGTAAACTATTTAAGACTAATGAAAGAAAATATTTTTTCACTCAACGTGTAATCAAACTCTGGAATTTGTTACCGGAGGATGTAGTAAAGGCTGTTAGTGTAGCTGGGTTTAAAAAAGGTTTGGACAAGTTCCTGGAGGAAAGGTCCATAAACCGTTATTAAGAAGTGACCGAAGATATCAATGCTTGACCCAGTACAAGCATTGTGGAACTTGTGTCTCTTGGGGAAACTGCTAGGTACATATGACCTAGATTGGCCACTGTTGGAAACAGAATACTGGGCTTGATGGACCTTGGTCTGACCCAGTATGGCATATCTTATGTTCTTATGTTCTTTGCAAATGTTATCAATGGAGACCGAGCGAAGGTTGGCCATAGAGGCAGCCCATTGCTCTAACATCGTAAGCTGTAACATGATCTTCAAGAGAAAGTCCCTTACTCTCATAGGTAAAGGATATGCAGTCTGCAATCCACCTGGAGAGTGTCCTCTTGGAGACTGATAACCCCAGGTGGCTAGAAACAAAAGCAACAAAAAGCTGAGAAGGAGGCGAGCATAGGGGACCACGTGTACATTGGACGCCATATCCCCCAGCAACAAAAGCATTTCTCGAGCACTCTGGAAAGTTTTCATAGCTGCTTGAGACGCTAGTTGAACTATTCAAGCGCAGCGGAGTTGTGGCAGGAAAGCCCTTGATTGTCTTGTGTCTAGAAGAACCCCTATAAACTCTAGAGACTGAGAAGGGGTGAGATAGGATTTAGGGAGATTTTTGACCAATCCCAAATATAGCGTAGTTACTCACCTGTAACAGGTGTTCTCCAGGAGCAGCAGGAATCAGTCCTCACATATGGGTGACGTCGGCGCCGACGGAGCCCTCGTGGAGCAATTTTCCCCAGCTTTCAAAGAAAGCCTTTGGGAATTGCAGCGCGCATGCGCGGTCTCCTTCCCGCCCAAGGGTGCCATCTTAGCCAGTCTGATGACATAGCTAAAAGACAGCATAAAAATTTGCAAAAAAACTTAAGCAGATGATTGCAACTCCAAGGGGAGGAGGGAGGGTTGTGAGGACTGATTCCTGCTGCTCCTGGAGAACACCTGTTACAGGTGAGTAACTACGCTTTCTCCAGGACCAAGCAGGAAGTCAGTCCTCACATATGGGACTCCCAAGCTTAAGGCTACCGGAGACCCTAAGCACAAAAATGAGCTCCCTCTAGCTCAGCAGCACAGAAGGAAGGAATCTTCACTGAATTATTACCCACCGGTAGCCCTCATCCGGGATGGAGGGTAGGAGTTGCTCAAACCTCGAAGAGATTTCGGAGGACTGCCTGTCCGAAAGCACTGTCCCTGCGGGACTCCCTCTCGAGGCAGTAATGGACCGCAAAAGTCTGGCTCGAAGACCAAGTAGCGGCCCGGCAGATGTCTGCCAGCGGAACAGAGCGGAGGTAAGCCACTGACGTAGCCTTCGCCCGAACACAATGAGCCGTGACTCGACTTTCTAACGAGAGTCCGGCTGCCCCATAAGCCCAAGCGATGCAGTCAGCAACCCAGATGGACAGAGTACGCTTGGAGACCGGGAGCCCCAATTTATTGGGGTCAAAAGACACAAAAAGCTGAGCAGCTTTACGGTGCTCTCGCGTACGGTCAAGGTAGAAGTTCAATGCCCTTCTACAGTCCAGGGTATGCAGGACCATTTCAGCTCGGCTGGAGTGTGGCCTGGGAAAGAAGGTCGGAAGTACCACCTCCTGATTGATGTGAAAAGGGGAGACCACTTTTGGAAGAAACTTTGGGTGAGTCCGTAGGACTACCCTATTTTGTAGAACCGAGTGTAAGGGGGATCAGACACGAGGGCCTGCAATTCACTTATGCGTCTAGCGGAAGTGAGGGCTATCAGGAATAAAGTTTTCCAAGAAAGAAAACGGAGAGAACAGGTAGCCATAGGTTCAAAAGGCGGACAGGTGATCCGCTGTAACACCACATTCAGATCCCAGTCAGGTGCTGGCGGGCGCAGAGGTGGTTTAAGTAGAAGGAGACCTCGGAGAAACCTCGCTACGAGAGGGTCGCTGGAAAGAGGTCTGCCGTCCACCGGCACATGATGTGCTGAAAGAGCACTGAGGTGAACTTTGACGGAGTTGGACTTAAGTCCCAGATTAGAGAGGTAGAGCAAGTACTGCAAGATCACCGACACCGAGCAGGAGAAGGGATCCTGAGACTGCTGGGTACACCAAGTGGAAAAGCGACGCCATTTAAGGGCGTAGCATTTGCGGGTAGAAGGTCGCCGAGAAGCTAGGACGACCTCTTCCACCTCTGACGGCAGTAGAAGGGGGGCAAGGACTACCCTTTCAGCAGCCAGGCCATCAGATGTAGAGATCTGAGGTTGGGGTGTAGCAGGGACCCCTGATCCTGTGTTAGGAGATCCGGTTGAAACCCCAGAGGGAACGGATCCTCTACCGCTAATTGCAGCAGGAGTGGAAACCACGGCTGTCTGGGCCAGCGAGGAGCTATCAGGATCATGGAAGCTTTGTCTCGGAGAACCTTGAAAAGAGTTCGAGAGACTAGCGGGATGGGAGGAAAGGCATACAGAAGGCTCTTCGACCATGAGAGCAGAAAAGCATCCGCCGCTACTCGAAGAGGATGCGGCTGACGAGAGCAGAAGCGAGGAAGTTGCCAGTTGAGAGGACTGGCAAAGAGATCCATCGTGGGGAGGCCCCACTTCAGGAAAAGTTTCTGAACTACCAAGGGATCCAGGCGCCACTCGTGCGGCTGGAGGATCCTGCTGAGTTTGTCGGCCAGGCAATTTTCTTGGCCTGGGAGATAAACTGCCTTGAGAAGAATGCCGTAGCTGACGGCCCAAGAGCAGAGCTTCTGTGCTTCTCGACAGAGAAGGAGGGAGCCCGTGCTTCCCTGTTTGTTCACGTAGAACATGGCAACCTGATTGTCCATCTGGACAAGGACGGACTGGTGAGAAGTCAGGTGGGAGAAAGCCTTGAGAGCCAGACGGATTGCTCTGAGCTCCAGGAAGTTGATCTGCTGAGCAGACTCCCACGTGGTCCAGAGACCTTGAGTACATGCCCCTTGGCAATGCGCTCCCCATCCTAGGAGAGAAGCATCGGTCGTCAGCACTTGAGCCGGCTGAGGTGACTGAAAAGGCATTCCGAGCACCAGGTTCAGCCGATGAAGCCACCACTGTAGAGAAGAGGCCAGCGGTCCGGAGACGCGCACTAAGTCGGCTAGGCCGCCCGTGGCTTGTTGCCACTGCTTGCGAAGGCACCATTGAGCAGGCCGCATATTCAGGCGGGCATTGGGGGTCACGTGGACGGTGGAAGCCATATGGCCGAGTAGTCTCAGAAAGCGCCTGGCTGAGACCAGGGACTGGCTGCGAAAACGGCCGGCTAGGTCCATGAGCCGTTGAGCCCTGTCGAGAGGCAGGAAAGCTCGTGCCTGAGGAGTGTGCAGTCTTGCGCCGATGAATTCGAGATCCTGTGAGGGGAGCAAAGTGGACTTTGCGAAGTTTATGACAAAGCCCAAGTACTGCAGAAGAGTCACAGTGCGGTGTGTGCATTGGTGACTTCCGGAGAGGACGATGCTCTGATGAGCCAGTCGTCTAGGTACGGAAAGACATAGAGGCCGTGAAGCCGGAGATAAGCCGCCACCACCGCGAGGCATTTTGTGAAGACTCGCGGTGCGGAGGATAGGCCAAAGGGTAGTACTCTGTACTGGTAATGATTTCCTGCCACCACAAACCTTAGGTATTGGCGGTGGCTTGGGTGGATGAGGATGTGCGTGTAGGCATCTTTTAGATCCAAGGAGCATAGCCAATCTCCCTGCTGGAGGTAGGGCAGAAGGATTCCAAGGGTAAGCATCTTGAACTTCTCCCTCACGAGGAACTTGTTGAGGTTGCGCAAGTCCAGGATGGGTCTGAGGCCTCCTGTTCTTTTTGGTATCAGGAAATACCTGGAATAAAAGCCTTAACCTCTCAGGTGGTGGGGCACCGGTTCCACAGCCTGTTCCTGAAGAAGACTTGCTAACTCCTGAAGGAGTAAGTCTCTGTGCAGAGGGAGTCGTGGAGGTTCTCCCGGGAAATAGGAGGGAGGGACCTGATGGAAGTGGAGAAGATAGCCTTCTCTTACGACTTGAAGCACCCAGGCATCTGAAGTGATGTTGGACCACCTGTGGGCGAAGTGAACCAGCCGGCCTCCGGTGCTGGGAGGAACCAGCTGAGGGGGAGAGGCTATGCTGATGAAGTCAAAAACCCCCACCCTGCTGAGCAGGGGCCGGTGGTGCAGGCTTGGGGGCTTGCTGCCTACGGGACCCGTTACCCCGTCCCTTGGCCTGCTGACCCTGTTGGGGAGCTGCGGAGGCCTGATATTGAGGGTAGTGTTTATAGGCAGCCGCCTTTCTCGGGTAAAAGGACTTCTTTCCCGAGCCCTTCTTTTTCTGGGAAGGGGCGGAGGTCTTCCTAGAAAGCCTAGTTCTGGTGAGAGTCTCCGTCTCGATTTGTGCAGCCTTTTCAGCCATGGGCTTGCCAAAGAGGTTCTCACCTCGGCAGGGGACATCGACCAACTTGTCCTGCACCCAGGGCTCAAGGTCAGACGACTGAAGCCAAGCCTGTCGGCGGGCACCGATGCCGGCTGCGGCCACACGAGCCGATGCTTCAAAGCCATCATAGGCTGCTCGGGACATGAATTTGGAGCATTCCCGAATACCAGTTGTCAAGGCCAGGAACCTCCGCAAAGGTTCCTCGGACAGCCCAGCGGAGAATCCGGCTACCTCTTTAGCCAGGTCTCTGAGATACATGCCCATGTAGAGCTGGTAGGTCTGGACCCGACAAGCAAGCATAGAGCCCTGGAAACACTTCTTACCGAGGCCATCCAGGTTACGGGCCTCCCTGCCAGGAGGCACCGAGGAGTGCATCTTTTGGCTCTTAAGCCTATGCATGGCCGATTCCACTACCATGGAATGGTGCGGTAGCTGTGCTTTTTGGAAGCTGGGACTCTTGCGGACTCGATAGATGGAATCGACCCGCTTGCTTAATACCGGCGACGATGCCGGACTCTCCCACATGTGGAAGAGTAGTCGTTCCAGCATGGGAGGAACCGGTACAGTAAAGTGTTCCCTGGCGGGAGAGTCATACTGAAGGGCATCAAGCTCTTCGGCTCGAGGCTCCTCCTCGGGATCCGCAGGGAAGGCCAAAGCCTTGGCCATATCCCTGACGAAGTCCGAGAACCGGGCATCCTCCGGAGGGGACTGCTTCCGAGGTTCGGACTCAGGTGAGTCCGAGGGGACACACCGAGTCCGAAATGAATCAGGTGACTCTTCCTCTTCAGACTCCCAGGCCGACTCCGAGGAGGAATCGGTGGGGTCGGCTCGGGCAGGCGGAGGCGTCGGCTGCCCCGACACCGAGGGAGTCGGCGTCGACGACCTCGGTCCTGAACGGGAGGCCGAGGGTGACCTCGACCGAGGATCGACTCGAGTTCGCATGGACTCGAGGATCGGCTCGGTCTCCGGGGTCGACTTAGACGTCGACGTCCCGGCGGTCGGGGCAGCGGCGCCAGCGAGGCTAGCGATCAGTGCCCGCTGCTGGTCCATGAAGGCAGATAGTCTGCTCTCCAAGGCCGTCAACCTGAGTCCGACCTCAGGTGACCCAGCAGCCCCCGACTCGGGCCCCGACGGCGTCGGGCCCGACGTCGGACCCCTCGGAGGCGAGTCCAGGAGGACTACAGGACTTACCCGAGCAGGCAACTCTGACTCCAGACGAGGTCGCTTCGGGAGGTGCTCCTTCTCCAAAGACCCGGGACGGCTATCGGGGCTATGCGACCTGGCCCTCGCGGAGCCAGGAGCGTCCACCGACGCCGCCCTCGCGGGTTTTACCTTCCGTCGATGGTCCCCGGAGGGAGAACCCCTGTCGGAGGAACTTCGGCGATGGTGAGAGCTGGAACCTCTGGACGCCGAGGCCTCCGACGAGGTCCGGGTACGGCCGGGGTCAGCGAAGATTCGTTCCCGCTGGTGCCGCCGACTCCTTAACGCTTTGGAGGACATTTTGCTGCAGGCCCCACAGATCAGTTCTTCGTGATCCGGGCCGAGGCAGCGGAGGCAATTATCATGTGTGTCAGTGAGTGACATATTTCTGTCACACTGAACACACCGCTTGAAACCACTGGCAGCCATCGGGGGAAAAAGGGCCCCTGCAAGGTCAAAGGACCGGGCTGCCAGCGAAAAACCGAAAAAACGAAACTGACCAAAAATCAGAAAAACCGAAAAATAACAGAAGGACTCGCAACGGCGTCGCGAGTCCGGGCACCGAAGAAAGAAATAGAAATAAATCACTAAAATCAACTTTTTCAGCGGGGACACGACGGGTACGTCTGTAGGGCTCCGCGGAAAAAAGAAGACTGGCTAAGATGGCACCCTTGGGCGGGAAGGAGACCGCGCATGCGCGCTGCAATTCCCAAAGGCTTTCTTTGAAAGCTGGGGAAAATTGCTCCGCGAGGGCTCCGTCGGCGCCGACGTCACCCATATGTGAGGACTGACTTCCTGCTTGGTCCTGGAGAATGCAGGATTTCCATCGTGCAGGAAAGAGCTGAGCTGGCTTCTGAAGCTGTTGGTGCTCAGATCAGCCAGTCGTCTAAGTAGGGGAAGACGAATATCCCTAGAGTCCTTAAAAATGCTGCTACTACTGCCATGCATTTTGTGAAGACTCGTGTGGCTGAAGCCAGGCCAAAGGGTAGAACTCTGTACTGGCAATGTCTTCCCTGAACAAAGAATCAAAGAAACCTCTTGTGTTCTGCATGAATAAGGATGTGTATAGATGTCTTTTAGAGAACATAGCCAATCCTGACTCTGAATGGAAGGGAGAGGTGTTCCGAGAGAGATCATTTTGAATTTTTCTCGGAATAGATATTTGTTTAACTTCCTGAGGTCCAGTATGGGCCTGTACCCTCCTGTTTTCTTTGGAATAAGGAAATAGGGGGAGTAGAAGCCCAGGCTTTGTTGAGAAAGAGGTACCTCCTCTATCGCTCTCTGAGCAAGGAGTGAGGTGACTTCTTGACACAAGAGAGTGGGGGGGGGGGGGCGAGAACTGAACTCTCTTGGGCAAAGAGGTCTATGTCTGGGGTTCCCCCCAGATTTGAAATATCTGGGCAACCTGGTCGGAGTGGAGAGACCATTCGTGTGGCAGCAGTACTCGGCTGAGTTTGTCTGCCCAAAGGCTTTGAATGCCTGGAAGATATACCACGAGAAGGTGAATTTGATGCTCTCTGGCGACGGCCCATAGTCATAAAGCTTCATTGCGTAACGACAGAGAGCCGGTTCTGCCCTGCTTGTTCACGTAGAACATGGCTATTTGATTGTCTGTCCGTACTAAGACTGTCTTGTAGCTGAGCTGGGCTTGGAATTCTCGAAGAGCAAATAAGATTGCTCTGAGTTCCAGGAGGTTTATGTGAAGACAAGCCTCCTGTGGAGTCCAGGTACCCTGGGTAGAGAGATCGTGCAGGTGGACCCCCCATCCCACCTGTGATGCATCTGTTGTTAGAGTGGTCTGGAATAGAGGTTGCTGGAAAGGAGACACCACCAGAAGGTTCTCCAGTGATTGCCACCATTGGAGGGACGAAACAAGACATTGAGAGTTTGTTATTTTGTCTGACAGACGACTTGTGGCCTGTGTCCACTGAGTGGATAGGGTCCACTGGGCTGCTCACATGTGGAGGCGAGCATAGGGAACTACATGTACAGTGGATGCCATATGTCCCAGTAGTTGGAGCATTTCTCAAGCAGTCAGGTAAGTCTTTACTGCTGCTTGGGAAGCTAGTTGCACTATGCGCAGACAGCGGGGCTGTGGAAGGAAAGCCCTCGACTGGTATCTAGACGATCTCCTATGAATTCTAAGGACTGAGTGGGAGCGAGATGGGATTTTGGTAGGTTTATGACCAATCCCAAATATTGAAGGATTCGCATTGTGCGAGACAGAGCAGAGCTGGCTTCTGGAGACGTGGGGGAGTCGTCTAAGTAAAGGAAGACGAATATCCCTAGAGTTTGCAGGAATGCAGCTACTACTGCCATGCATTTCGTGAATATGCTTGGTGCTGAAGCCATACCAAAGGGAAGAACCTTGTATTGGAAATGTTTTCAATGGAAAAGGAAGCGTAGGGATTTCCTGTGATCTGGATGGATGAGAATATGAGTATATACATCCTTTAGATCTAGAGAACAAAGCCAATCCTGACTTTGAAGGTATGGCAGAAGAGTTCCTAGAGAGATCATTTTGAATTTCTCTCGGAACAGATATTTGTTCAATTCTCTGAGGTCTAAAATGTGTCTGTGTCCTCCTGTTTTCTTTGGGATAAGAAAATAGGGGGAGTAGAACCCTGTACCCTGTTGTAGAATGGGTACTTCTTCTATTGCTCCTTGAGCAAGAAGTGCTGTGACCTCCTGACCTAAGAGATTGTTGACAGGGGTCTGAGAATTGAACTGTCTAACGATTGTAGGAGGGGGCATGCTGTGAAAATGAAGCTTGTACCCCTCTCATACAATGGACAGAGTCCAATTTTCTGTTGTTATTTGGTGCCATCTGTTGGCAAAATAACACAACCTGCCAGGGATGGCTAGGAGTTCTGGATCATTCAGGGGCAGGAAGGCTAAGTTCTCTAGGTAGGAGTCAAAGCCCCTGAGGAGGCTGAGCCTGTGGAGCTGGCTGAGCTCTCGGCACCTTTGGCTTCTTTTGTTGTCTGGTCTGTTGCAGTTGTCCCTTTTGGGCAGCCTGAACAGCACCGTGCCCCTGCTGGGCATAAGAAGGATAAAACTTTTTTAATAAGATTTCTTTTTGGCTGGGTTGGCTGCAGATTTTGACAATCTATTCAGGGTGATATTGTCAGTATAGAGTAGTTACTCACCTGTAACAGGTGTTCTCCAGGAGCAGCAGGAATTAGTCCTCACATATGGGTGTCATCGGCGCCGATGAAGCCCCAGCGGAGCATTTCCCCAGCTTTCCATGAAAGCCTTTGGGAATGCTGGCACACATGCGCGGTTCCCTTCCCGCCTAAAGGTGCCATCTTACCTCAGTCAAATGACATAGCTAAGAAGAGCACACAAAAATGTAAAAACAGAAACTATGTACAACTGCAACTCCAAGGGGAGGAGGGAGGGTTGTGAGGACTGATTCCTGCTGCTCCTGGAGAACACCTGTTACAGGTGAGTAACTACTCTTTCTCCAGGACAAAGCAGGAAGTCAGTCCTCACATATGGGTGACTCCCTAGCTCTGGGCTACCGAGGAACCCAGGCTGAACAAGAGAACTCCCTCTAGTCTCAGCAGCAAAGAAAGGCTTTTCAAGGACACAACCACCACCGGTAGCCCAACAGAGGGCAGGAGGGCAGGAGTTGCCTAAACCTCAAAGAGATGCCCGAGTACTGCTTGGCCAAAAGCACTGTCCCTACGGGACTCCCTCTCCAGACAGTAATGGGCTGCAAAAGTCTGGCTTGAAGACCAAGTTGCAGCCCTGCAGATGTCTACCAAGGGCACAGAGCGGAGATGAGCCACTGAGGCAGCCATTGCCCTGACACGATGGGCTGTGACCCTACCCTGCAAAGGAAGGTCAGCCGCCTTGTAAGCCCAGGTGATACAGTCAGCCACCCAGATGGACAAGGTACGCTTGCACACAGCCAACCCCAACTTATTGGGGTCAAAGGATACGAAGAGCTGAGTAGCCCTTCTATGCCCCTGCGTACGGTCAAGATAGAAGGATAAGGCCCTCCTACAGTCCAGGGTATGCAGGATTGCTTCAGCCTGGCTTGCATGAGGCCTAGGGAAGAATGTTGGAAGAACCACCTCCTGATTGAGGTGGAAAGAGGAGACAACCTTAGGGAGGAACTTGGGATGAGTCCTGAGGACTACCCTGTTCCTATAAATCCTGGTGTAAGGTCTATCACAGACCAGGGCCTGAAGCTCACTCACTCGCCTAGCCGAGGTAAGGGCGATCAGGAAAAGTGTCTTCCAGGATAGGAAGCGCAGTGGACAAGTAGCCATCGGCTCAAAGGGTGGGCGAGTCAGTTGCTGCAAGACCACATTCAGCTCCCACTCAGGAGCAGGACGACGGATGGGGGGCTTGAGCAAAAGCAAGCCCCTGAGAAAGCGAGACACCAAGGGGTGACCAGACAGAGAATGTCCCTCCACCAGAGAGTGGTGAGCTGCTAGAGCTGAGAGGTGGACCCAAACAGAATTGGACTTAAGTCCTTTATTGGACAAGTGCAGAAAGTACTGAAGCACTACTGGCACAGTACAGGAGAAAGGATCCTCTGTACGTAGCTGACACCACACAGAGAACCTCTTCCATTTAAGGGCATAGTTTTTCCTAGTGGACTGTTTCCTAGAGGCTAGGACAACCTCCTCAACTTCCTGAGGTAGGCCCCAGGGAGCCAAAACTACCCTTGCAGCCTCCAGGCCATCAAATTGAGAGCTTTGAGATTGGGGTGCAGAAGGGAATCCTGCTCCTGTGAGAGAAGGTCGGGTTGTTACCCCAGAGGTAGTGGGGAATCCACTGCCAGCTGCAGCAGAAGTGGAAACCAAGGCTGCCTCAGCCACCTGGGAGCTACCAGCAGGACCGAGGCCCTGTCCTGAAGAGTCTTGAAGAGAGTTCGGGCCACCAAGGGCATGGGAGGAAACGCATTGTGCTTCAGGGCAAAGGAACAAAGGTCCTGAGTCTCTCGACAAAGGAGCCTGGACCCAATGCCGCCCTGTTTGTTCACATAAAACATGGCTACCTGGTTGTCTGTTTGAATCAAGACTGAGCGGTGAGCCAGGGCCGGAGAAAAAGCCCTGAGAGCCAAGCGGATAGCTCGAAGTTCCAGAAGATTGATTTGCTGGGCTGCCTCCCAGGGAGACCAGAGGCCCTGAGTGCACTTGTCTAGACAATGAGCACCCCAGCCCTTCAGAGAGGTGTCGGTGGTGAGGACCACTGAGTATTCTGGCAATTGGAAGGGCATCCCCTCCAGCAGATTGGGTGGATGCAGCCACCAGCTGAGGGAGGTCAAAAGGGGTCTGGACACCTTTATCCTGTCTCTTAGGCAGCCTGTGGCTTGAGACCACCGAGTCCGAAGGCACCACTGTAGAGGCCTCATATGGAGCCTGGCATTGGGACTCACATGCACTGTCGAAGCCATGTGGCCCAGAAGTCTGAGGCAGAGTCTGGCGGAGACCAGGGACCTGTTTAGGAACTGTTTGGCCACGTCCATCAGTCTTTGAGCCCTGTCTTCTGGCAAGAATGCCTTTGCCAGTTGAGAATCCAATCTTGCCCCTATGAACTCCAAGTTCTGGGAGGGGAGCAAAGTGGACTTTGCGAAGTTTATGACAAAGCCCACGTTTTGAAGCAGAGCAATGGTTCTGAGGGTGGCTTGTCCGGCCTCCTGGCACATCTGACTCCTGATGAGCCAGTTGTCCAGACAGGGAAAGACAAAGATGCCTTGATTTCTCAGATAAGCCACAACCACTGCCAGGCACTTGGTAAAGACTCGGGGAGCGGAGGTCAGGCCAAAAGGCAGTACCCTGTACTGATAATGGTTTCCTCCCACAATGAACCTGAGATACTTTCTGTGGTCTGGATGTATGAGGATGTGGAGTGTACGCATCCTTTAGATCTAATGAGCATAGCCAATCTCCCTGCTGGAGGTAGGGCAGAAGTGTTCCAAGAGTAAGCATCTTGAACTTTTCTTTCTCTAGGAACTTGTTGAGGTTCCTGAGGTCCAGAATGGGTCGAAGGCCACCGGTCTTTTTGGGTACCAGGAAATACCTGGAGTAGAATCCGTGACCTTGCAAGTGGGGAGGCACAGGCTCCACCGCCCTGTCCACCAACAGACCTTGGAGCTCTCGAAGGAGAAGGTCTGTGTGCAGGGGAGGCCTGAAGGGCTCCCCTGGGAAGTAAGGAGGAGGCAGTTGATGAAAATGCAGGGCATAGCCCTTTTGGACTATGTCCAGCACCCAACTGTCGGTGGTAATGAGAGGCCACTGGTGGGCAAAGAGTACAAGGCGACCTCCTGTGCAGGGTTGGGAAGGCAGGGACGGAGTGGCTATGCCCAAGGAGTCAAAAACCCCCACCCTGCTGAGTGGGAGCAGGGGCCTGAGGCATGGGGGTCCTCTGCCTACGGGGCCCATGACCCTGGCCCTTGGCTTGCTGACCCTGGGGGGCAGCTTGGGCAGCCTGATACTGAGGGTACTGTTTGTAGGCAGTGCCCTTCCTCGGGTAAAAGGACTTTTTACCCGAGCCCTTCTTCTTATGTGAAGGGGCAGAGGTCTTCCTCGACAGCCTTGTCCGGGTAAGGTGCTCGGTCTCGAGCTGAGCGGCCTTCTCGGTCACGGGTTTGCCAAAAAGGTTCTCACCTCGGCAGGGGACATCGACCAACTTGTCCTGAACCCATGGCTCGAGGTCCAATGACTGCAGCCACGCCTGGCGTCGAGCCGCGATGCCGGCAGCCGCAACTCGGGCTGAAGCCTCGAAGCCATCGTAGGCGGCATGGGAAATGAACTTGGAGCATTCCCGAATCCCCGAGGACAAGGTACGAAATCTCTGCAAGGGTTCCCCGGAGAGACCAGCAGAGAATCCGGCCAACTCCTTGGCCAGGTCCCGCAAGTACATGCCCATGTACAGCTGGTAAGACTGGACACGGCAAGCAAGCATAGACCTCTGGAAGCACTTCCTACCGACGCCATCGAGGTTGCGGGCCTCCCTGCTGGGGGGTACCGCAGAGTGCATCTTCTGGCTCTTCAGACGATGCATGGCCGATTCCACAAACATGGAATGCTGTGGTAGTGTGCTTTCTGGAAGCCAGGGCTTTTGCGGAGTCGATAAATGGAATCGACTCGCTTGCTTAGAACCGGCGCCGAGGCCGGGGCCTCCCACATATGGAAGAGGACCGTTCCAGCATCGGAGGAACTGGGACAGTAAAGGCCTCCTTCGGAGGAGACCATACTGTAGAGCATCGAGCTCCTCGGCTCGAGGCTCTTCCTCGGGATTGGCAGGGATAGCCAAGGCAGCGGCCATATCCCGGACGAACTCCGAGAACCTAGTATCCTCCGGAGGGGGATCTACTCCGGGGGTCAGACTGCGGTGAGTCCCACGGGACGCACCGAGTCTTAAAGGTATCGGGAGACTCCTCGTCCTCCATCTCCCAGGCGGACTCGTCTGAGGAGGAGTCAGGGCCCAACCCCGCGGGGCCCCAAGGCACCCGCCCCGATGCCGGGGGCACCGGCGTCGACACCCTCGGTCCCGAACGGGAGGTCGAGGGAGACCTCGACCGAGGACGACTTCGAGCCGCGAGGGTCTCGAGTATCGGCTCGGTCTCCGGGGTTGACTTCAAAGTCGACGTCCCGGTGGTCGGGGCAGATGCACCAGACAGGCTGGCCATCAGTGCCCGCTGCTGCTCCATGAAGGCAGACAGTCTGCACTCCAAGGCTGTCATCCTGAGACTCAGCTCGGGAGACCCAGCAGCCACCGACTGGGGCCCCGGCGGCGCCGGGCCCGACGTCGGCTCTCTGGGAGGAGAGTCCACGAGGACTATGGGACTTACATGTCCAGCAGACTCTGGCTCCACGCGAGGAACTTTGGCAAGCTTCTCTTGGTCCACGGGCCTGGGACGGCGGTCGGGGGTCTTAGACCTAGCCCTCGAGGGACCAGGGACCTCTTCCGACGACGCCCTCGCGAGCCGCTTCTTCCTCTTACGTTCCCGGTCGGGGAACCCCCTGTCCGAGGAGCTTCGACGGTGCTCGGGATCGGAATCCCGAGATGTCGAAGCTTCAGACGAGGTCTGGGCCCGGCCGGAGGCAGAGTCCGAGAAAAACCTTTCCTTTTGATGCTGTCAACTCTTTAGTGCCTTGGAAGACATCTTCCCACATGGCCCACACGACTTTGGGTCGTGGTCAGGGCCGAGGCACCGAAGGCAGCAGTCATGTGTGTCGGTGAGAGACATAATTTTCTTACACCGATCACACTTTTTGAAACCACTGGAAGCCATCGGGGAAAAAAGAGCCCCAGCGAGGTCAAAAAACCGGCCTTCCAGTGAAAAAAGGAAAAAAGGGCGCGAACGCCAGCCACGAAGGGCAAAAAACGAAAAATGAAGAAAACGGGCTCGATACCGGTGTACCGAACCCGGCGGGAGGGGAACCGGCGTCGAACCGGAGAAAAAAAGAGCGAAAATCACCGAAGAAAAAATCACTTTTATCCGGGAGAACAGGACACATGTCCGATGGGCTTCTCGGAAAAAAAGAGACTGAGGTAAGATGGCACCTTTAGGCGGGAAGGAAACCGCGCATGCGTGCCAGCATTCCCAAAGGCTTTCATGGAAAGCTGGGGAAATGCTCCGCTGGGGCTTCATCGGCGCCGATGACACCCATATGTGAGGGCTGACTTCCTGCTTGGTCCTGGAGAACTATTTCATTAGCCTTTTCCTGACAATTCCTGCCAAAGAGATTTTCTCCTGTGCAAGGGATATTTCCTAATTTATCGGGGGGGGGGGGGGTAGGCAGAAATTCTTGGGCTGACTCTGCAAACACCCCCTGGAGAAACAGGAAGGGGGTGACCACTGCCAAGCTCTTGGTGAAGGACTCTTGGGGTGGAGGCCAGACCGAAGGGAAGAACCCTCTATTGATAATGGCAGCCTCCCACCATGAAGCGGAGGTATTGCCTGTGAAGGAGATGGATAAGGATGTGTGTGTAGGCAACCATTAGATCCAAGGAGCAAAGCCAGTCTCCCTGCCGGAGGTATGAAAGCAATGATCCAAGGGAGAGCATCTTGAATTTTCTCCTTCACCAGGAACCTGTTGAGGACTTGCAGGTATAGGATAGGCTGAAACCCTCCCGGTGTCCTTTTGGGCATCAGGAAGTAGCGGGAGTAGAATTCTTTGCCTCTGAGTTTGAGGGGGACGGGGGGTTTCACCACCCTGTCAAAATCAAACAGGACCTTTCAGCGAACAGTCAGCAGTCCATCATCAGTTTCAACTCAAACACCAGCCAGGAGGAGGAGGGGCACCACGGACACTATCACAACCCCCAAAGATTTCACCAAAATGAGACAAACCACCTCAAGGAGGGCAATATCCCTGGCAGCGCCTACCCTATTGAACTCCCTCCCTGCCAGCTTAAGATCAACTGTGGACATCAAGGACTTAAAAAAGTTACTCACGCTCTACACAGAGCATTACGGCAACATTACATAACTTGTCTAGGGTCCCCTTCAACTTAATTGTTCATGACACCACCCACCCCTCCCTGCCTTTGCCTCCCCCATCCCACCCCCTTCTGTAACCTCCCTACCTCCTCTTTGTATATAGCACACTGTAGAAAGCTTACCCTGTATATATTGCATCTTACAATCAAGTTACACCTACACACTCACTTCTAGATAAACACTGCATGCCGACATCCCCGCACCTTTCATTCTGATTCGTGTGAAGTGAAAACCGCTTTGATTTCAGGATAAAGCAGGCTATAAAGCCTTTTAAATAAATTAATAAATAAATAAGGTTTGCAAGTTCCAGCTGAAGCAGGTACCAGTGAAGGGGATGCAACGGGAGCTCTCCTGGAAAGAATGGCGGGAGCATCTGTTTGAGATGAAGGCCACCTGCAAAGCCCACCCATCTGTGGTGATGGTGGGCAGCATTTGGCAAAAAATACCAGATACGCCCTGGTGTGCTGTGGGGCAGGTCCTCCCGGGGTAAGAGAGGGTATGCCCCAGCAGTTAACCCCCCAGAATGCACCTGAGGCACGGGCTGGGGCTTGGGGGCCTTAGGCTTACAAGGGCCATGCGTTTGTTCCTTGGCCTGCTGGCCCTGTTAGGGAGATGGGAGTGCTGAGGGTAGTTTCCGTAAGCCTTCCTCTTTCGGATATAACAGCTTTTTACCTAAAATGTTCCTTCAGGAAGGATCAGCGGTCTTCCTGGACAGCCTGAGCCTGGTCCTGGTCATGAACTCAGACTCCAGCTTGGCGGCCTTTTCCATCATAGGTTTGCCAAGACGTTCTCTCCCTGGCAAGGGACATCATCCTGTACCCATTGCTCTAGGTCGGAAGACTGTAGCCAGGCATGGCAGCGGGCACTAATGCCCACTGCTGCTACTCTAGCCAACTCAAAGCCATCATAGGCAACCCAAATCAAATTTGGAGCACTCCCTGACCATGGAGACCAGGGTCCAGAACTGCTGAAGAGATTCCTCGGAGAAACCAGCCCGAACCCGGTAAGTTCCTTTGCCATGTCCCTCAAAGTACATGCTCATGTACACCTGGTAAGCCTGGATCCAGCTGATAAGGGCTGGGTGCCATGGGACTTCCCCACGGTCCTGGACTCATCATCTGAGGAGGCCACCGACGATGTAGTGGTTGGGGCAAGTTACCTCAGGCCGGAAGGTCGGGGGTTCAAATCCCAATAGAGGACAGCAACCTTGGGCCGGTAGGACTCGGGTTTCTAGTCCCACAGGTGCTCCTTGTGATCTTGGGCAAGCCACTTAACCCTCCACTGCCCATGTTCCCTGTAAGTATTAGTGTATGTGTCTCATATCCCCTCGTGTTAAATGTATCCCCCCCAATTGTGTGTTGTGACCACTTTGATTGAAGGATAAGGTGATATACAAAACTGTCTAAATAAATAAATAAATGTCAGACTCTTCAAGGGGCATCCATCCTTGAGGAGAGCCCCCGCTCAGTGCTCCGTGTTCTCGAGGCTCGGATGCAGCACAGTCGCTGTGTGAGCCTCCGTGGCAGTCCTCAAGGGCACTGGCCCCACAGATGACTCTGGGACTGAGTCGGTCTTGTGAAAAAGCGACTTGTGCTGTTTCTTGCGGCCTTGGAGGGCCTTGGGGGTCATCTGCTGGCAGAGACCACACACCAAGGCATCATGATCCAGCCTGAGGCACTAAAGGCAACAATCATGTGGGTCCATTCACAACATGTTGTAAGCGCAGCGGTCACATGGCTTGAAGCCACTGACGGAAGTCATGGTGGGGAAGACGGCCCCCCTTGAGATCAAACTCTCTAGGTCCGGCCAGAAAGGGCACAAAAACCCATGCACTGGAGAAAAGACCTCCGAAGGAGAAAAATAAAAAAGGAACCCCCCAAAAAAACATGAAGCAACAGGAGAAAAGCAAAACAAAAGACTGAAAATAATCAACTTTTTCCGAGGGAAACAGATACACATCCGATGGGCTCCACGGGAATAAAAGGAGACTGAGGCAAGATGGCATCCTTAGATGAGAAGGGGACCACACATGCGTGGTACATCTACCAAAGACTTTCTTTGAAAGCTGGAGGGATGTTACTGCATGGGTGCCGTCAGCAGTGACATCACCCATATGCGAGGACTGACTTCCTGCTTGTTCCCAGAGAATTGATTCTTCAGGAGAGAATCCATCTTACAATCCAGGGTGCCCTTCAAGGCTGTTCAGACTTCCTCCAGGATGGTGGTCCACTTTGTGACCACCGTAATCTATGCATCCACCTTCAGCATACCAAATCATGCAGTGTAATATTTCTCTGGCAGGGCATACAGCCTTTTAAACATTCTCAGCCTCTTTGCTGGGGAGTCGGGAGAGTCCCACTCTGGATGGATCATGCTTTGATAATCCCTGGAAAGGGAAAGGCTGTTGTAGACTTCTGAATCCCTTGAAGGAGGGAATGGATTTGTGGCTCCTCTTCCATCACTGGAGGGTCGGTCAACACAGAGTGAATGACACTTGAGCAATCAGAGCCACCAGCTCTTTCTTCCTGAACAGACAGATAATACCAGCTTTATCGTGATCTTCTGAAGGAAAAGGCACCTCTTCCTCTAAGCTGGAATCATCATCCAAGATGCCGGGACTAGATTCCAGGTCTCGGCCAAAAGACAGTTGATGCAACCCTTATTAGATGGGGAATGGGCAAAAGAGCGCATGCTGGAGCTCAAAGCCTCTCAGTAATTCTTTTTCGTGGTGCCGTCTGCTGCCTCTTGCAGCGAAGACAATAAAGCTGGATCAACCGTGTCCCCTAATTGCGAGAGAGGGGAAGGGCACATCATAAACTTCCATGCAAGAAGTAGAGACGTTGGAATCCAGTGATAAGGCTTTCTGCTTTCCACAAACTAGACAGAGCTTCTTAGAAGTTGGCATATGGCCACAGACCTAAGAGAAATTTCCAAGCACACCTTGATAAATTACCCATACATGTAACACCTTATGAACTCAAGAGGGAGGTTCTCTTTGGCACAATGCAAGTATTATGCACAGCATTAGCAGTAAATCTGAGACTGAAATCATACTCCACATACCCTGGCTTAGAAGTGAAGTTCATGATTGTCATGGTATGCACAAAATTCACTCAATAACCAAAATCAGTGCTCCTTAGAAACACCCCTCAACTTTATCATCAACCATTA
Source organism: Ichthyophis bannanicus (assembly GCA_033557465.1). Lineage (NCBI taxonomy): Eukaryota > Metazoa > Chordata > Amphibia > Gymnophiona > Ichthyophiidae > Ichthyophis > Ichthyophis bannanicus. The sequence goes on from CM066038.1 coordinate 328,291,931, forward strand.
AAAATACTTCTCATTAATGGCTGAACATTATCCCTCAAACAAACTTCTCAAAGAAACATATAATTAGGGAGAAAAGACCTCAGGATGGCTATAGTCCCACCATGCGGCAATTCAAATCATCATAGGGGAAGAAGCGAGATACTCACATAACCGGTCTTAAAAACTCCCTTATGAATTTAAACTTTATTAATAATGATTCAAAAAAAGTACTTTTTCTAATTTGTCGATAAAATCAGGAAGGTAGCTAAGAAATCTAAAAGGAGCAGCTGCAAAGCTTAAAGATAAAGCATGGGTATCGTTTAAAACTACTATCTTGGAAGACCAGACTAGCTATCTTCCATGCTTTAAGAAAGGTGGAAAGTAGTTCAAAAAACTGCCAGTATGGTTTAAAGGTGAGGTCAGAAAATCTGTTGTAGCCAAAAAAGCATCTTCCAGGAAATGGAAAAAGGATCCAAATGATGAAAACTGGAAACATAAGCACTGGCAAGTTAGATGCAAGGCATTGGTAAGGCATGCAAGGAGAGAATTTGAGAAGAAGCTTACTATGGAAGCAAAAACGCATAATAAAGACTTTTCAAGTACATTCTCAGCAAAAAAAACCTGTGAGAGAGTCAGTTGGACCATTGGATGATAGAGGGGTAAAAGCAGCACTAAGAGGGGACAAGGCCATAGAAAAGAGATTGGATGAATTCTTTGCATCAGTCTTTACTGAAGAAGATGTTGGGAAGTTACTCATGACTGAAATGGTATTTAAAGGTGATGCAACAGAAGAACTGAAAGAAATATCGATAAACCAGGAAGATATATTACAACATTTTGATAAACTAAACAGTAGCAGATCAGCTGGACCATATGGTATAAACCCAAAGGTGTTGAAAGAACTGAAATATGAGATTGCAGACCTACTATTAGTAATCTGTGAGTTATCATTAAAATCATCTGTAGTACCTGAAGGTTGGTGAATGGCCAATGTAACACCAATTTTTAAAAAGGGTTCCAGGAATGATCTGGGAAACTACAGGCCGGTGAGCCTGACATCAGTACTGTGCAAAATGGTAGAAACCATTATAAAGCTCAAAATTACATAACATGTTTTAATGGGAGAAAGCCAACATGGATTTAGCCAAGTAAGGTCTTGTGTTATACTTTTTGAAGGTGTGAATAAATGAGTAGACAAAGGTGAGCCAGTAGATATAGTGTATCTGGATTTTCAGAAAGCCTTTGACAAGGTCCCTCATAGTAACATCGTATATGACGGCAGATAAAAAACAGTATGGTCCATCTAGTCTGCCCAGCAAGCTGCAGGTCACCTCTCCCCATGCGTTTGTTTAGGGGTGTGTCCACCGCTCAGTGTAGGTCACCCTATTTGTTCAGATATAAGAGATAGTTATGCTTATTTTGATTTTATCCTGTTGCTATAAAGGGATCCACTATGTCTGTCCCATGCCATTTTGAATTCTCTCACTGTGTTTGCCCCCACCACTTCCATTGGGGGGGGGGGCATTCCAAGCATCCATCACCCTTTCAGTGAAAAAGTATTTACTGACATTGCCTTTCAGTTTACCCCCTTGCAGCTTCATGTTATGCCCTCTAGTTTTACAGCTTCACCGTCTTTGGAAGAGGTTTTTTTGTCCATTAATACTCTAAGTATTTAAAGGCTGAATCATATCTCCCATGTCCCTCCTCTCTTTCAAAATGTACATATTTAGGTCTTCAAGTCTCTTCTCATAATCCTTCTGATGCAGCTCCAAATCATTTTGATCGCCTTCCTCTGAACTGCTTCCAGCCTTTTTATATCCTTTGCAAGATACGGTCTCCAAAACTGAACAAAATATTCCAAGTGAGGCCTCACCAGCGACTTGTACAGTGGCATTAGTACCTCTTCCTTTCTGCTGGTAATTCCTCTCTGTATGCAACCCAGCATCCTTCCAGCTTTTGCCACCGCCTTGTCATACTGTTTTGCCACCTTGAGTCTCCTTTTCTTATATTTTTTCTTTTTTAATATTCCCCCCTTCTTATCATAATTTAAACGTTTGGGGCCATTTTTTAATATATTTTATATAGGTCTCTTTTTTATAGTGATCTTTTAAGATTTTAATTAATCACTCATTGGGTCTTCCCCCTGCTATTTTTGTACGGGGGTTTCATTCTTTTACCCTTCTTTTGTATGAGATAATTTATGCGATTAAGGTAGCATTACTATTTTGTATAAATATTTTTAAATTCATGTTCCTTTTACAGAAGTTTTTTATGACATTTCTTATGGGTTTCCCTCTTATAGTGATCTTTTAGGTTTTTTAACTAACCTTTCATTGGATCTCCTGTTTGCCATCAATTTACGAGAATTTTATTTAATTAATTATTTTCCTAATATTATTCCCCCTTTTTATGTTAGATAATTTATTTGATTGAGGCAGCATAAAAATTTTGTATAAATTTTCAAATTCATGTTTCTTTTTACAGAAGTTTTTTATAATGTTAATAACTTCAATTTTACTCTAATGAGCATTATGAGATTTATGAACACCACACACCCATCAGGTAATGTCCCTCTCTATATGTTATTAAGCGTTCCTTATCAGTTTATGGTTACTCCTACTTCACTTCTTTTTCTAGAATTGGTTTCCTCATCCCCTCTGTTTCTCCGTTCCTTTATATGGGATCTATTATAAGTGTTCCTTTTAGTATATTTATATTATCCTCTTTGATCTTTCAATTAATGTTTTCTGTATTTTTAATTGTATTTCATGACAATTTTTTATGTTTGTGGCTGATATTTGATTGATGTATTATAACAATTTTTAGATATAGATATGTATTGTTCTTATAATTTTTAATTAGATTTTCCTTGTATCTTTTTTTGAGTTAACCAAAAGTTGATGTGTTATATGAAGTTTTTAGTCACCTTTGGGTTTCATTTGAGAGCCAAGATGTCTGGTATAGTCCAAGATAGTCCCTTTTTTATGTGTAATATAGCTTTCCTATGCTTATATTTATTGTTTTAGTCTTCTTTTTAATTTTAATTGTATTTATTTCTTAATGCAATTTTATAATTTATATGTTTTTTCAGTGTGCCCTAATAACCCCTGATGAAGTGATATACGAAACACGGTCCTGTGTTGGGTTTAGGCCACTTAATTTGTAACAATAAAGGTGTTGGGTGCTGAACCTGCCGCTTCCTGGTCTTGTTTTCTGCTCAATTTGAGTGCCTAGCGCTGTTTTCTTTGTTGGTCCTGGAGTGTACAGGCAGGCAGGCAGGCCATATAGAATGATGTTAGCGTAGTCAAGATGAGGCATAATGAGAGCTTGGAAAACAGAACGGAAGTCAGCAGGTTCAAGTAGGGGTCGAAGCTGAAGGAGAGATCGGATTTTGAGATAAACAGCCTTGGTGATATTATTTATGTGTGATTCCATATTCAGGTGCTGGTCCAGAGTGATGCCTAGATATCGAACCTACTAATAATAATGATATAGCAGAATTAGGAAATGTACAGAGAAGAGCAACAGAAATGGTTAAGGGGATGGAAGGATATCCCTACGAAAAAAATCTTAAAAGGTTAGCGCTCATCTTGGAAAAGAGACGGCTGAGGAAAGATATGATAAGAGGTCTATAAAATAATTAGTGGAGTGGACCAGGTAAATGTAGAATGGTTGTTTACTCCTTCAAAAAGTAGAAAGACTATGGGACATGCAATGAAGCTAAATGTAGCACATCTAAGACCAGTCGGAGAAAATATTTTTTCACACAACATGTAATCATGGAACAATTCTGGAATTTAGTTACCGGAGGATGTAGTAAAAGCCGTTAGTGTAATTGGGTTTAAAAGAGGTTTGGACAAGTTCCTAGAGGAAAAGTCCATAAACCATTATTAAAGAGGGCCAGGGAAATCCACTGCTTACCCATGGGACAAGCAGCATAGAATCTGCATACCTTTTGGGAACCTGAAAGGTAATTGTTACCTGGATTGGCCACTGTTGGAAACAGAATACTGGGCTTGGTCTAACACAGTATGGCATATCTTATGTTCTTATGATTGTTTCCAATTATCTTAAGGTGGCTAAACAGGTAGAAAAGGTGATTGTAAAAGCCAAAAGGATGCTTGGGTGCACAGGGAGAGGAATGGCCAGCAGGAAGAAGGAGATGATAGTGCCTCCCTGTAAATCTTTGGTGAGATCTCATTTGGAGTTGTGTGTGCAATGCTGGAGACCACCCCTTCAAAAGGATATAAACAGAATGGAGTCGGTGCAGAGGGTGGCTACCAAAATGGTCAGTGGGCTTCGCCATAAGGCATATGGTGAAAGACTTAAAGATCTCTTTATGCATACTTTGGAAGAAAGGCAGGAGAGGGGAGATATGATAGAGACGTTTAAATACCTCCATGGCATGAATGCACAGGAGAAGAGTCTCTTTCAATTGAAAGAAAGCTCTGCAACGAGGGGGCATAGGATGAATGTGAAAGGAGAGAGATTTAGGAGTATTCTGCATAATATTTCTTTACTGAAAGAGTGGTAGATGTATGGAATAGTCTCCTAGTGGAGGTAGTAGAGACAAAAACTGTATCCGAATTCAAGAAAGCATGAGACAAACACAGAAAAGCCATAAAGGAAAAAAGGGACCATAGAGATTAGTGGTTGGTATGGAAGGGCAGGCTGGATAGGCTGCATGGTCTTTATCTGCCATCATGTTTCTATGTTTCTATTTTTGAAATTGAAAGACTTAAAAAACAGGATTGTGGAAGCAGTGACAATTATGCGCTTGGATTATTGCAATCTCCTGTATACAGATTTACCGAAAAAAGATTGATACTGAGGTTGCAAACTACTGCTGCATAAAGAGAAAGGATAGGGCAATGCCATTGTTTATAGACTTGAACTGATTTCCGGTAGATTTAAGAGTGTTTCTTAATTGCATTGTTTGGTTTTCAAAATTTTAAATAGCATAGGACCAGAGTACCTTCAGTCTTATATAACGTGTTACGTTCTGACTAAACAGCTGCACTTGCAGAGTTATCAACGCCTGAAGATTCGAACAAAGACAAGCTTAAATTAAATAGTACTAATAGAAATTACACTTACCTGGTAATTGTCGTTCCTTGAATGACAACATTTTAGTCCTCCACCTCTGGGTTGTGCACCTCCTCCTGAAGCTTGGAGACTGGGCATGTCAAAATCGTGACATCACTGGATATAGCCTGCTGGTATCTCCCATCAGCCCCCAGTGTACTATTGATAAAGCAAACTCAAAGGAACAACAAATAAGTAACTATACCATAACTTTAAATAAATCTCCATTCCTCAACTTGAGGAACCTTTTTAACCTTATCAGTCTTATATTTCCTTTTTTGTTTTTTTTTTAACTTTACATTCACGTCTCCCCTATGCAAACACGTTTCCTATACCATCCTCTCGTTTAAATAAGAGAGAAGGAAGAAACAACAGAGAGAGATACTCACTGTGATCTAGAATCTGAAAGGATCTGTCTACTCCTTGAGATTGATGCTCCACTCCGCCTGAAAATAAACTCTGAAGAAATCACACCCCTGGGCGGGAATGAGTTTAGTCCTCCACCTCTGGGATGTAACAGAGCAGTAATCATTGGGAGGGACCTATCCAGCCAACTCAACACACCGTCGACCCGGAACAGGCATCCTTTACTGCCAGAACATTTAGGCAGTAGTGGTTACTGAGGGAATGAAGAGACGACCTGGAAGCTGCTCTACCCATCCCCCTGGTGGAATGACACAGTGATCCACCCATGAAGCTGCTTGCGCCCTGGTAGCAAGAGTCAGAAAGCCCCCCGGAATCGTACAACCTCGCCACCAGAATGCTGAGGTAACCACCACCTTAACCCAGTGCGAAATGGCCGCCTTCACTGCTGCTTCCCCTTCGCGGGAACCTCCAACCAACACACAAACAAGAAACGAACGCCGCACCCTGCATTTTAAGTTTCCTATAGGTGTAAGCTACGAATAAAAACCTCCCCTTCCAGAAAAACCGAGAACTGGAAGAGAAACCAATAGGCTCAGGAGAAAAATCAGATACCACCTTTTGGAAGGACGATGGGACTGGTCGCAAACACCACCCTCTATCCAGAAAGGGTGAAAACAGCTCATTACATGACAATGCCTGAAACTCCGAAACTCGTCGCGCCGAACATAGAGCTATCAAAGCCACTGTCTATAACAGCAAATCCTTTACCGACGCCTGGAGTAAAGAATCAAAGGGCTCTTTAGTTAACGCCTCTAAGGCCCAATCGGGATCCCACGGCGGCACCCGAACTCTCCTTGAGGAGCGCAGTCGGGTCCCAACTTAAGAAAACGCCACACATCGATCCGAACACATAGCACTATTCCCTCCACAGAACCTCTACAGCCGGAAACAGTCGCCAGCTGGACCCTCTCTAAGGAACTGGCCGCTAGCTCCTTCAGACACTGTCCTGCAGAGAACTAAGACCAAGGATACAGACACCTTGTTGCCCGGACTTGCCGCCATGAACAGCAGCCTTCAAAAAGGCACTAAGCACGGACCTATGCACCAAACGCAGCCTGCCTCCTTGCTCTCAAAGTGGCGAAGACTGCCGCAGAATAACCCTTCTTCTTCAGCCCCGCCCATTCAAAGGCCAAACCGTAGGCGGGCACCGATCCACCTGAGACATTCGACGCGGACCTAGCCATAGCAGAATGTCCGCTACCGGCAACTTCTAGGAAATGCCCATCGAGTAGGCAAATGAGATCAGCCTAGTACAGCCGTCTCGTCCAACCGGGCGCTACCAAGAGTACCTTTCCCCGAAAGCCTCGATACGCGAACTACTTGCCCTATGAGAGCCCACGGGGAAAGGACAAGACAGACTTAACTGGGAGCTTACTGAGCCTCGACTTGGACAAACCATCAGCCGCCCCATTCCTCCACCAGAGAGATCACCGGGTGAACCCCAAGGAAGCTAATAATATTAGCTAGCGCTCGAATTAAACCTTAATGCACATTTGCCACATAAAGCAAATCAGGCTCTAGTCGATTCAACTCCCTGATCCTTTCGTGTTCCAGGCGAGTAGACTGCCTTAAACACTGCGACCACCTGAAGCATGCTCTCGCCTCCCCAGGCTCCACAAATGGGAGCTTGTAAGGACAGAGCATTGCCCCCAACGATCGCTTCAGTGAACCATCTACTTTCCTATCTTGCGCTAAAGAAGATTGCTAGGGCTCTCTTCCATACAGTGAGTCCACACCACCTGGTAGTGCAAGGTGTGCACCCACCCACGTAGTACCCAGGCCTGCCCCTGCTTAGCCTCAAAATGTCAATCAAGAACAGGCAAATTCAGGACAGCTGAATACTTTTTTTTTTTTTTTTTCACAAAGACATCTCTTAACCAAAAATTCCTTCAGCATATGTTAGGCGAAGCTCTTTCCTTGCCAACAATATGAAGTAGAAAGAACTCCCAATCACAGGCATACTAATCCACGGCCTTCCTGCTAGGGTAACGCCCCATTCCGTCTGACTGCACAAAGATGGACTTTATATTTTAAGTTCAACTAGCACCTGGTGTTAGGTAATACAGCTTTCTCATTCCGCAGTGGCAATTGAGTCAGCAATGAAGAAGCCGAGAAACTGCAGACAAGTTTCCATTATACCACCTGGTAAAGACTCCACTTTTAGACCACTGAAGCAAAAAAGCATGCGAGAGTGCATTGTGTCCTGCCAGTAGCTGATCGAATTTAAATGATTCAGTGTATGCAGGGCATTTTCCAGAGAACACAAGGTCCCTCATCCAGGCTACCTCCACATTCACAGTCTAAACCGGCAGCCATCTTGGCTGATGCCAATCAGCGTGGAAGCCATCTTGTAAGCCCAGCATATGATGTATGCCTACTAGAATCTGAGCTGCTGCTATTGTTGCTAGAGAACTAGCCTGGCTGCGTGCTTCTGGCCCCCATTAAGGCATTCGCTGAACACTAGCAGATACGCTCCGTACTGGAGAACCTCTGATAAATGGAATGGGAGCATAGATAGCTTCAAAGGCCAGAGTTGCAACCTCTCTCCGCTGAGTACATTCGTAGCAAAAAAAACCTGTGAGATTCAAGTACATTCACAGCAAAAAAACTGTGAGAGAGTCAGTTGGTCCATTAGATCAGCGTTTTTCAACCACTGTGCCGCGGCACACTAGTGTGCCGTGAGATATTGTCTGGTGTGCCGTGGGAAAAATTCCAATTTCATCTGTAACATGTGGCCTCGGCTCACAAATTAGGGTTGCCAACCGGACGGTTTTCAGCCGGCCTGGCCGGTTTTTCCATGGCCAGGCCGGCTGCCAGCACAGTTGTAAAACCGGCCATTGAAAAGCCGGTTTTTTGCTCTGGCCGCAAGATCGGGAGCGGCCAGAGCAAAAAACCGGCTTTTGTGCCTAAATCCGCGGCGCGAACGCGATTCCCTATTGCTGTGCAGCCGCTGGTTCTGCTTTGTACAGAGCAGCGGCTGCACTACACTTACATTGAAAAGTAAAGAGAAACTGTGTCAGGAGCCCTCCGGTCATCGCAGAGCCCGAGGAAGTGATGTCATGGGGGCGGGCTCCTCACAGGCTGTCTTTCCTTTTCAAATTAACTTTAGCTGCAATAAAGTTAATTTGAAAAGGAAAGACAGCCTGTGAGGAGCCCGCCCCCATGACATCACTTCCTCGGGCTCTTTAACCTGAAAAAGACACGGCTGAGGGGAGATATGATAGAGGTCTATAAATTAATGAACGGAGTCGAACGGGTAAACGTAGATCGATTGTTTACATTATCAGAATATAGAAAGACTAGGGGACATGCAATGAAGCTACAGGGTAAACTATTTAAGACTAATTGAAGAAAATATTTTTCATTCAACGTGTAATCAAACTCTGGAATTTGTTACCGGAGGATGTAGTAAAGGCTGCTAGTGTAGCTGGGTTTAAAAAAGGTTTGGACAAGTTCCTGGAGGAAAGGTCCATAAACCTTTATTAAGAAGGGACCCAGGAAATCATAGCTTGACCCAACACAAGCATTGTGGAACCTGTGTCTTTTGGGTAACTGCTAGGTACGTATGACCTAGATTGGCCACTGTTGGAAACAGGATATTGGTCTTGATGGACCTTGGTCTGACCCAGTATGGCATATCTTATGTTCTTATGTATTATGCTTTACAGTCCCTTTTTCCCCCCTTTAGAGATCTTTGTTTGCCTCATGCTTTCTTGAATTTAGATAGAGTTCTTGAATCTACTACCTTCACTGGGAGATTATTCTATGCATTCACCACTTTTTCTGTAAACAAATATTTCTGCAAACTACTCCTGATTCTACCCCCTTTCTGCAGAGCTTTCTTTCAACGGAAAGAAGCTCTCCTCCTGTGCATATATGCCATGGAACTATTTAAATGCCTCTATCTTATCTTTCCTCTCCCACCTTTTTTCCCAAAGTATACATATTGAAATGTTTAAGTCTGTCCCCACATGCCTTATAACGATGCCCAATGCTATTTTGGAAGCCGTCCTCTGCATCGACTCCATTCTGTTATATCCTTTTGAAGGAGTTGTTTACAGAATTGTACACAATACTCCAAATGAGGTCTCACCAAAGACACAGGCATTCTCACCACTTCCTTGCTGCTAGCCATTCCTCTCCCTATGCTCCCAAGCATCCTTCTGTCTTTTGCCATCGCCTTTTCTACCTCTTAATCACTTAAGTTCACAATAAACAATTATCCCCAGATGCCACTCTAATTTCATGAACAGAAATACTTTATCCCCTATACTGTACCACTACCTTGGAATTTTGCAGCCCATATGCATGACCTTGCATTTTTTAGCATTAAATCTCACCAGCCAAAGTCTCGACCATTCTTCAGGATTCACTAAATCCCTCCTCATCTTATCTACACCCTCCTGGGTGTCTACTCTATTGTAGATTTTGGTATCCTCTGCAAAGAGGTAAACCTTACCCGTTAACCCTTCCACAATATCGCCTACAAGAATTGGACTAAGGACAGATACCTGTGGCACACCACTAGTAACATTCTTCTCCTCAGAATGAGCTCAATTTACCTGTACTTTTGTTGCTTCCCACTCAACCAATTTCTAATCCAGTTCAAAGAGGTAATGACTGCTGCAACTCCTTTCCCTCAATTACCATTTATTAGACTAAAACTTTTGTGCACCCAAGTATATCAGGCAACCTTAAATTGATGTCACTTCTAATGCTGACCAGGTCACTGAACCCCAATAGCCAATCTTCAGGTGCATAACTCCCAATGAACATGGGTACCCAAATGTTTCATCCTGATTGTCTATATTTCAGACTAGTGAATACTTAGCACTTCCCGGTCCCCAGAGGGCTTGCAATGTAAGTTTAGATTAGTTTCTACCTGAGAAAAGGTAACATTTTACTTAACAGATTTATTTATTTATTTAGACAGATTTGTATCCCACCTTATACTTCAATCAAAGTGGTCACAATACAAATGGAAGGTTACAAACAACATAGGGTAAATAATACATTAACAAACAAACTAAGATGAATTAATGCAATAAAATAAAATGGACCTATTGGTAAATATTGATTATATATCAAATCATAAGTTTCAGCAAATAGCAGGGTCTTCAAGGCCTTGTGAAAATCTTTAATATCAGTCACAATCCTGAGATCCATTGGGAGAGAGTTCCAAAGTTTGGAAGCCAGTAAAGAAGAAGCTCTTTTTGAAGTTGCTTGTTTAGTCTTACAGTATCCAGCAGGGGTACCAATTATGTTGTCATTATCGATGCTGCTTCTTCTTGGCCTATTGATAACATCTCTATTTATAATACTTTGTAATGCATCTGCTGACAGGTGATTATAAATCCTAAAGATAATTAAAAGTGTCTTGAATTTAGACCTGACACTTACTGGAAGCCAGTGCAACTGTTGTAGGACAGGGGAGATATGATCTGTTTTTGCTGAACCAGTAATAATGCATGCAGCAATATTCTGAACCATCTGGAGAGGGTGTAGAGTTAGCTGAGGGAGGCCTTGATAGAGCAGATTTCCATAATCTAGGAGGGGAGTGATAAGAGCCTGACAAACGGTATGGAAATGGTCTTGATGGAGTAATGGTTTTAGTTTTCTCACAATCTTTAGTCGATGATAGGCCTTGTTAGCAGTTCTAGCAATGTGAGATTTGTCTTTAACTTGAGTCCAGCTAGACCAGTCCTGACAAGTGGGTCATGTCCCCCCTATCAGCAGATGTGGAGACAGAGGAAATTTCCATAGGCTTCTTTATGATGTCATCATGCCATATCACCCAGAACCACCAGAAGGCACCTTCAATAACAATCCTAACAAAGCATATAGTCTCAGAATTCACAGAACCTCAGTGAAGTTAACCAGGTTCAACAAAGTACTAATCTTAACTATGTACAGGATCAGTTTCAACAGAAGGCTTGTCAGAAGGGTATGAGCCCGCAGGGCCAACCACAGAGAATAGCAGACCAAGCAGTTATCCAGGGTGGGTTCTGGACTGGTCTAGCAGGACTCAAGGAAAGGGTATTATCTGGTAAGTAAAATGTCACCTTCCATATCGTCCTGCTAAACCAGCCCAGACAAGTGGTACATATCAAAGCTATGCCACCACTGGGCAGAAAAATACACGGCAGCTTTCAAGACCACTGGGCCAAAAGCCGTGTCAGCCTGACCATGAACATCTAAGCGGAAATACATGACAAAAGTGAGAAGTGATGCCCACATCATTGCACGACAAATGTCTTTGGGGGCCACCGAGCAACGCTCCACCCACAAGGATGCTTCTGCCCATGTGGAATGCACGTGCAAACCCTTTAGAACCAGCCAGTTCCGCAACAGATATGCAGAGGCAACCACAATCCAGCATCCCAAAGTAGACATCGTGACCACATCACCTTTACATGGTCCCGCGAACAGCACAAACAAATTGACCTGCAAAAAGTGGAGTGGAGGAGTGGCCTAGTGGTTGGGGCAAGGTACCTCAGGCCAGAAGGTTGGGGGTTCAAATCCCACTAGAGGACAGCAACCTTGGGCCGGAAGGACTGGGGTTTCTAGTCCCACAGGTGCTCCTTGTGGTCTTGGGCAAGCCACTTAACCCGCCATTGCCCATGTTCCCTGTAAAATAGTTATCTCCAAGTTATAATGCCCTGTTCAATGTAATTTCAGTTTGTTCAATGTAAACCCCCTTGATATCATGAAAGGCGGTATATAAGAAATGTTAAATAAAAATAAAATTAAATTTAAAAAAAAAAGTCTGTAACCTTCAAGTACCAGAGAAGCACTCTCCAGACATCCACCAGGCAAAGGTCCTTGTCCCTCCTTTGGCACTGCTCCTTAGAGAAGGATGGCAAACAAACAACCTGATTCACATGGAAGGTTGAAACCACATTTGGTAAGAAGGAACAGGCCGAATGCACATGGCCTCCTCTGAGAACGATACTGATTCCTGCATGACAAGGCTTTCAGCTCAGAGATACACTTCACTGAACAGATTGCAACCAGAAAGCCAGTCTTGAGGATCAGGTCTTTAAGCAGAGCCCGCATCAAACGCTCTACAGGCTCCAATATCAAGATCCAGAGCACCAGGCCTAGATCCCATGGAGGAACAATTGACTGCAGGCAGGGTGCAGATATCATACCCCCTGGAGCAAATGGGAAACATTGGGATGTGAGGCAAGAGATTTTCCCATCACTGGCCCCCTGAAGCAGGAAAGGGCCACCACCTGAACCTTCAGGGAACTAAGAGAAAGACCTTTCTCCAGACCCTCCTGAAGAAAGGCAAGCAAGGATGGATAGTCTGCTGCATGAGATCTTATCTGGTGTTGATAGCACCAGTTCTCAAAAAGACACCAAGTGCATACATAGGCCAGGCTGGTCAAACTTCTCCTAGCCTTGAAAAGCATGGAAACCACGGTGGGCGAGTAGCCCTTTCTTGCTAAGAGGCACCTCTCAAGAGCCAAGCCATAAGCATGAAGCGAGCTAGGTTGTCCAGAAGAATCAGTCTATGATGTAATAGTCCCCGGGCTGGGGGCAGACATAGAGGGGGTTCCTACAGAAGCCTCATTAAGTCCCTGAACCATGGCCTCCATGGTCAATCTGGTGCCACCAGGATCACCCAGCCCGGATGCCATTCTATGTGTTGAAGAGTGCTACCCATTAGCAGTAACAGAGAAAACACATACAGCAGGCTGCCCTACAGCCAGGTTGAACCAGGGTGTTGACCCCCTTGGAACCTGTATCCCTGTGGCGACTGAAGAAACGTTCAGCTTTGACACTGGATTGAGTTGTCATCAGATCTATCTCAGGATGACCCTGGTGGTGCAGAATCTCCCAATAGGCCGATCAGCTCAGTTTCCACTTCCCGGGATCAAGAGAGTAACAACTGAGGAAATCAGCCTCTACATAGACTCTGGTGATGTGTTGTGCCGAAAGATCCAACACGTTCTTTTCTGTCCAGAATTTTAGAGTCATTTCTAGAGCCACTCCGGCACTCCTCATGCCCCCTTGCTGATTGAAACACACCACTACTGTGGCACTGTCCAAGTAAACCTGGACCACTTTGCCCTTGACCAAGGTTCTGAATTGTAGAAGGGCCAACCAAGAGGCCCTCAGCTCGAGACAGTTGAGCCAGGCCAACTAGTGGCTGTACCAATGGCCCTGCGCTATTCAGATCCTACAATGAGCTCCCCAGCTAAACAGGCAAAGCAACGAGTGATCGGCCAACAGCATACCCTTCGGCAGAAGCTGCGGTTGCTGCCATCACCTTAGGTTGGAAAAGACTTCCAGCTGGAGAGACAGCCTGACCTCAAAGTCCTGAAAGCTGGAAGACCACTGTGAAAGCAGAGATCACTGAAGTGGCTGCATGCGAGCTCACACCCATGGCACCATGTTGATCACCACTGCCATGAAGCCAAGAAAATAATCTCAAACTCTGGAGCTTGTTGTGACCAGACAGCTTCCAACTGGGTCAGAAACTTGATCACTCTTTCTTCAGGAAGGAAGACTTCCTATCCGAGTGTCAAATGATGCTTCCAGGTATTCAAGTAATTGGGAAGGCACCACATGGCTCTTTTCTTGATTGATCACCCAACCACGACTCTCTAGGAACTGCACCACCCGGGCTGAAAACCAAGCCGCTTTGGACTGCGACTTGGCCCGAATGAGCCAGTCGTCCAGATACAGGTGTACCCAAATCCCCTGGTGCCTTAGCTCATTGGTTGCCATCGCCATCACTTTCGAGAACGTACTGGGGGTGGTAGAGAGGCCAAAGAGAAGAGTAGAGAACTGAAAATGAGAGCCAAAAACAGAGAAACGAAGGAAGTGCTGTTGATTCTCCTGAATCAGGATATGAAAGTAAGCTTTGGCTAAGTCCAGAGACGTGAGGAACTCTCTATGGCAGGGGTGGGCAATTCCGGTCCTGGAGGGCCACAGACCAGTCAGGTTTTCATGATGTCCTTAATGAATATTCATGAGATCTATTTGCATCCACTGCCTTCCATTGTATGGAAATAGGTCCATGAATATTCATTAGGGACATCATGAAAACCTGACTGGTCTGCGGCCCTCCAGGATCGGAATTGCCCACCCCTGTTCTATGGCATACCGTCTGAATCACCAACCGCAAGGTCTCCATAGGGAAGTGAAGGGTACACAGGTGAGTATTGACTCCCCTAGGATCAAAGATTGGCTGAAAGGGACCATCCTTCTTTGGCACCACAAAGTAGATGGGGGGGATGTGAACCACTTCCCATAGACAGAGAAATCTGTCTAGAGTACACTGAACTGTGGCTCTCTTGGCTGCAGAACCAGAAGACGAGATGAAAAAGGCATCTGGAATAGGCACTGCATTCAAAAACCTAGCTTTGCTGAATGGTGTCTGGCACCCAGTGATCCTTGGTAATTCGGATCCACTCCTGGAATTAAAAGTGGAGCCTGCCATTCACTGGAGGCATCCCAGAATAGGCCCCCAAGCCATCATTGCGCTGGGTTGGAGGAGGCACTTCTGTGGGTGTTGGAGTCCCAGAAGCCTTACAGTACATGAAAGGGCTGAGAAGGAAGGCTTTTCTGGGCATATCTACGGAAGCCCCAGGAGCCCCAGGAATCCATATAGTGAGCACAAGGAACACAGGCATATGCAGAAGATGATGTGCCTGTATGCCTCCCGTACCCTTTTGATCTATTCTCTGGACGGTGAGAAAATTTGGACCCACCCAAATACTTAACCAGCTTCTTCAATTCTGCCACAAACAAAAGCTTCCCTTTAAAGGCTAGCTGAGTTAACCAGGATTTGGAGGACGAATCCGCCACTCAATGGTAGAGCCATATCCAGCGTTATGCCACAGTCGACAGCACAGTATCTTTAGCTGCTAAGTGGACTAGATCACACACAGCATCTGACAAAAAAGCTGCAGTTGATTCCAAGAGGGGCATAATATCCTCTGGCGTAAGGGACTGAATCCAATGGAGCAAGGCCCCAGTCGTCAGACCCGCACCCACTGAAAACTAAAGGGTAACAGCAGAAACTGTAAACTGATTCCTCAAAATAGGGTCCACCTTATGATCCAGGGGGTCCTTCAGGGCTGTTTCCACCCTCCAATGAAATGGTGGTCCGCTTCATAACTGCTTAGCCTGTGCATCCACTTTCGGCATGTTAAACTACTCAATCTGCTCTTCTTGAGGTAGGGCATAAAGCCTCCTGCAAACCTTCAGATCCTTCACTGGGAAGTCAGGCAAAGCCCACTCCAAGCAGATCATGTTCTTGTTAACCTCCAGAAAAGGAAAGGCCATCTTAGACTTCTGAACCTACTGCAAGAAGGGGTGGATCTGTGGCCCTTGTTCAGCCACAAGAGTGTTGATCAAATTTAGGGCAAAAGACACCTGAACAATCAGGGCCACCAATTCATCCTTCCTGAACAGGCAAATAATACCAGACTCATCATGATCCTCAGAGTGGGAGGACCATACATTCTCCAAATCAGAATCAGCTTCTGACGTGTTAGGACTGAACTCCTGGTCCTGGCCAAAGGGCAGGCTAATCAAATCTCCTGACTCTAATCTTCAGTGATAGCGCTTAGAAGGCAGTGACCGAGCTGGACTTCAACTCACCCACTGTCCCTCCTCTGATAGGGCAGAAAGAGATCAAGAGGACCTAGAGACTCCTGGGTCTGTGAGGCCACTCTAAAAAGACCAAGCTTGTTGCAGAAAGGAGAAGAACCCCAGGGAGGACATACCAGAATGCAGGAAGTCCCCACTAATCAGATGGCCCCCATCACTGGGGGGGTTGTAAATGATGTCGACCTCTTTTTCAAGGGTAAACATATAGAGGAGAGAGCACCGAAATGAAAGACCTAACTATCATCCTTCTTCAAGACATCATCTGCTGCCAACGGCAACAAGGAAGACAAGGCTGGCATACTAGTTTCTCTTTGTTGCGAAGAGGGAGACTGACCTTCTAAGGGAGAATCCAAAGCTTCCAGCAAGTTCAGCAGACACCAGAATCCAGCAACGAGATTTCCGCAGCAGAGACAGCACTTCTTCAAAGACAGCACAAGCACCATTTCATCAGCAATTAGGAAACACAGTTGGAAGGCACACTAAGAAGGGTGTCATGCCATCTGCTGATACCGCATGGACAGGTCTGCATGCAGACAGGCCACATGCGGACTAGAGTCAAGTAGATCAAAGTCACGCAAGTGCACATAGACAGCATATGGATATCTGTGTGAAGAGAGCCATGTGCTACTAATGCATATCAGGGAAGGAGCGGAAGAGCACACAAAAGTGCAGGAAGCACAGACAATACACAATTTGGATAAGGTGGGAAAAAAAACACCACCACCAAACCAAACCAATGAACATCCCGTGTGGCCCCAAACCCAACTAGGCACCCCAGCAATAGATGAAGTCAGGAGCCCCCACTGCCCAGCCCACACTTTGCAGTCAAATAGATTATGCTTGCCCTCTCCAACCCAAGCCCGGTATGAGTCCATGGGGCATTCAGCCTTCTTTTTCCTTCCCCCTACGTTATGGAACGGACTTCCCTCCAAGATTTGCCTCCAACATTTTCTCAAATGTTTCAAGGTAGAATTTAAAACACATTTATTTAAACAAGCATTCGAGCGTTCTGCTTAATTAGGCCTGACTAGAATATTTAGAGGTACGAATGTAATGACCCCGTCTGAGAGATTGTTTTTGATTGCCTCACTCACTGGAGTGATTGACTCTCTGTTGTGTGTGATTGCTGTATGCTTCTCTTTGATTCTTCTTCTCCTGTCCTGTCAACTGACTGGCATTCCTTTTTACCCTCTTGGCTTCTTTTAATTTTGAGTTTGTAAATCGTTTTGTATATCCTGAAAAGGCAGTATAATAAATGGAATAAACCATACACAAGAGAAGAGACAGGTTTAACCTTGGTACTCATCCCAGGGGAAGTCCTGGACAGGTAAAAAACATGATGCGCTCAGTGCTACTCCCCTGTCTCCAGACAGTCGCATACCTCTGAAGAGCCTTCTTCTAATCTTTGGCGGAGAGCAGTGAGAATGAGGAGGAAGGAGGGGGCACTGAGGTTGTGCAAAGCATGAAGAATCCTTCCAAATTCTTTTCCCAATCCGCAGACTGATCAACGTGTCCTTAACCAGATAAGGGCAGGGGAGTTGAACCAATTTCCCTCCTCCATTGGCATCCAAAAAGAGTACCTGTTTTAAAGCTTCCCATGTCGCGCTCTAGTGAGAAATCCACCAAGGATGATTGCTCATGAGCGAAATCAATCTTTCTTCTCAAGCTTTAAATCTTTTCAGATTCTCAGAGGTAAAAAACATGCATCCACCATCTGCTGGAGACAGAAAATTACTGAAGGCTCCTTCTGACTGATATGGCATGATGATGTCATAAAGAAGCCTATGGAAGTTTCCTCTGTCTCCACATCTACTGGTAGGGGGACATGACCCACTTGTCTGGACTGGTATAGCAGGACAATATGGAATGGAGGGCTGACCAACTTACCCAGGGCTACAAGGAGCATCAAAAGGATTTGAACTCTGGCTTCCCTGGTTGCCAGCCTGCTGCTCTAACCACTAGGCTTACTCCTCCACTCTTTTGTGACAAGGGAACAGTACAGATGAACGTTTAGGTTGCATCCCAGTTTTCATGTGATCTTCCTGGTAGTGCAATAGGAAGTACCTGGCTACAGTCAAATTTTCCAAAGCTCAGGAAATGTGTGGGTTTCCTGCCTATATTTAGGCTGATCTGCCCTCTCCCATTGCCTTAGGGGTCTTCATTCTACTCTTTGTGTTGCTTTACCTCTCTGACAGTGGCTTGCATTCTTCATGGCAGTGTTAGTGCCCGCTGCCTCTCTTTTGTGTAGGGTCTTTATGCCACTCTTTGGATCTTGGAAGTACTGTCATCTCTGTGGCAGATGCCTGCCAGCAAATTAGATTTTCCATCCATTTTTAATCAGTTTTGAGTGCTGTAAACGGGGGTGCTTGTTGTGAAAGTTCCACAATCTTGGCAAAGACAGGAATTTACTTGACTTGCAAAGGATTGTGGGTGTTGTAGTTCAATCACACAAAACCAGCCGTTCAACAAGAATAAAGAATTGTAGTTGCTCGAGTGTAAAGCAGAAAACAGATTTATTTATGGGGAGTTATTCCCTCGCACAGATATGCTTGGTAACATCAACAGGATAATTTCTTCAGGAATTGTATTCAGGAAACAAAACAAATAAGGCAACTGAATTACTTATGCAACAACTTAGTAAAGACCTTGATGGAACAGAAAAGGTCTTTCTTCTAGCCCCTGCTAATAAACTTTCTTAGCAGTGCTGGAATGAAAAATAAACCCAAAGGGAAAATTCTCTTTATCAAAAAAACAAACTTTCTTCCTTTCACACAGTGAAGAAGTTTTCTTTCCAAAGTCCCACATGCACTTGTGCTTTGCTGTAATCACAGGTGCTTAACCAGCTGCAAACCATTGCTGGTCCACTCTCCACGTGGCTCCAACTTTCCCCAAAGCTTTCTCTCAAAGAAACTTTTCTGGGAAGCTAAAAAAACAGTACAGTTCCTTTTGGTGTTTGATGCTTAACTGAGGATTACTTTAGAACAGCAGCCTAGAAAAAGAGCAATCCATGCATTCCACTTTCTCATTTGATATTTCCCCTTGCTCTTGCAATATCCTAGGATCACTTTCATACACTGGCTCAGAGGAATTCTCTAACTGATCTCTACCAGGATAGAAACTGTTTCCCTGCTGTCTTCCTTGTGCAAAGCTAGGGAACAGATCAGAGCTCATACCTGAGATCACATTGTCATTAGGTTTCCTCTCTGAGTAATTTGGCCAGTAGGTAGCAAAGCTTCTGTGCCCAGCTCTCCAGTCAGAATCTCTGGACTTTAGGTCTCCTTTCCCATACCTCCTTAAATAGGTATTAGAGCTCCTTCTTTCTGTAGATGCAGCCGTCTCCTTTACAGGTGCTGTCCGAGGGTTCCTGGCTGTATATCTCCAAGCCTCTGGTTTCTTCCAGTCCAATGAAGAATGCCTGCCCCAGGAATCTCTCCCAGCATACGTACTGCCTTGGGCTCCTTTCTTAGACCTCCTGGACGTCTTGCTGTTCTTCCTTCTGTTCAGGCTCCGTCTCTCCTTCTCTTGCCGTCTTTGCCACCATTGCTGTTCTCTTTGCTCCTGCTCTTGCTGTCTGTCTGAAGAATTTCTTCTAGTTTTAAAGTGCCTTGATGGACACTCCACCCTAGCACAGTCTAGGTGTTCTGAATCAAGCCCTGCCCTAGGAGATGGGTGATTAGGGATTACATCATTGCTACTCTGATTAGACACACGTTTCCCTACTTCAGCTCTCCTAGAGGCTTTCTGTAAACCAGTGCATTCTAGGTCTGGGTAGTCTTTTAGATAAACACTCTGTTTTAGTGCTTTTACCAGCCAGCACAGGTTGCTTATTCAGAGCCAATTCACCTCTTGTATTATTTCTTCCTGAACTATGATAAGCTTCCTTATCACAGTGCAAAACTGTTTTCCACATTGAATTATTTGGATCATTTGGGTCCATTAAAATCAGTCCATGGATGAACTGAACCAAATATTTATGTCAGGCCCCATCAGAAGAGAAGAGACACTTCATCCAGAAAACCAGTCGATTGAACTGTATTTTCTTCAACATCCAGGGCATGAGCGTTAAGGACTAGATGCAGGGATGAAGCAACGATTCCTGATATTGCATGATTAAAACTGGAAAATACCCTTACCAGACTGGGTATTTTTTTGGAGGAATAATTCATGTTGAATCAAAAATTAAATTTGTTTCAGCTTAAGAAAAGCCATGCATATTAGATTCCCCATGATCCATTCTTTTTTTTCACTTTTCATGTTTATTGCAAAAATATTTTATATCAACATAACATACAAGCAAAAACTGTAAAGCAGCAACAGAAAATTCCCATTCCCAACATCTCCAACCCCATCCCTTCCTAACTCAGTGAGCTCCACCCGCCCTTACTACCATACCCTCACAAATTATTCAATAACTTTCCCCCTTCTATTCATCTACCTCCACCAAGCTTCCCACGGTTTCTCCACCACTTTTCTTTGGCCCTTTTGGATAACTTATGCAAGTGCATTTCATGTAAGCCAGAAACTCTTTTCACAAATCCAGACACACCAGGCAAGCAAGTTTTATGCCAATCTGCCGCTATCTCACATCTGGCAGCCACAATGCAATGCTTCAAAATAACCCTCAATTTGACAGGCAGCCCTAGCTCATGTTTATGAGCGCAGCGGTAAGACAATCCTAAAATTTCTTTCATTAAAACAATTACTCTCTCCCAATATCTTTGCACTTCCCTGCATCCCCACAACATATGAATCAGATTGCTTACCTCTCCAAATTGCCTCCAGCATTTAGTAGAGGTAGCAATCCCAGCTTTAAACAATATGCTGTATTGGACAACTTTGCTATCACCTAGAAAATGTTCCTTTATTCTTCTTCCCCCCAAAGTTTACCCATATCCGTTTCCCACTTCAACATATACCGTTTTTTCTGGCCTTTCTGTATTCAGCTCCCTATATAATTTAGATAGTGTCCCTTTTTCCCCCATGACCCCTAAACATAGTATCTCAAACCAAAACCTAACCCAGCTCAGAACCATAGTCACCTCCCTTTGCTGTAAAAAGTGATGCACCTGTAGGTGGCATAAAACTCCTTCCCATCCAACCTAAACATGTCCCTCAAACCCTCATAAGAGTGCGCCTCACCACTCTGGATTAATTGTAAAATATAAAACA
Source organism: Ichthyophis bannanicus (assembly GCA_033557465.1). Lineage (NCBI taxonomy): Eukaryota > Metazoa > Chordata > Amphibia > Gymnophiona > Ichthyophiidae > Ichthyophis > Ichthyophis bannanicus. Next base: position 328,313,216 of record CM066038.1, read on the forward strand.
ACCCTTTAATCTCCTATCTATCTAAAAGCCTCATACTGAGCCCAACACCAATCTGGAAAGATGAATGAAACAACCCCATGGGAGAGATCACCTTGCCCACCAACAATTTTTTTCTATATTTAAACCACACCACAAGAGTGTGTTGCATATAGGGGGGCTACCTACCCTCTTATCCCTCTTAGTCCAGAGCAAACCATCCAATCTATTCTCCCCCTCCCCCAGTGTTGCCTTCTCTAACCGCACCCATTTACCCATTTCTTCCATATATCACGAGTATACCCCTTTTAATTGTGATGTCAAGTAATATATTCTTAAATAAGGGAGACCCAACCCACCCTCACCCCTAGCCCTTTGTAAGATCTTCCTGGCTATCCTGGTGAGCCCACTATTCCAAACAAATCTGTCAATTTTCTTCTTAACATTAACTAAAATCCTATCAAGGACTTCCACTTGCAAAGCCTAAAAGAGGTAAATTAATTTAGATATCAGCATCATCTTGACTCCTGCGATCTTCCCAAGCCAGGACAAGCTCTTCCATGCCCAGGAACCCAACACTCCAACCAGTTTCCCCAACAGCTTTTTATAATTTACTACAATTTGCTGTAGTCCCATCCCAACAGAACTCACAGCCCACTTGAACAGGAAATTTCTCTTCAGCTCTCTACCATGTCCACCGGTGATGTCAAGTTCAAAATCTCAGATTTCCCCCAATTCAAAGTAAACCCAGACAAACATCTGAATTCCTTCAACTCCCACATAATCAGAGGTAGCGAGATTACTGGTCTATAAACCGCCAGTATTATGCAATCCGCAAATAATGATATTTGGTACTCCTCTCTCCTACCCCGATTCCCCTTATATCCTTACTTATCCTGATGTGCTCAACCAATGGCTCTATGGATAACGTGAACAGTAAAGGGGATAGCTGGCATCCCTGCCTCGTACTCCTGCCCACACTAAAGAATTACAAGTATCCCCCGTTCACTTTAACACACGCTTTTGGGTTGGTGTATTAAGCCTGGATCCACTCTTGAAACTCAGTCCCAAATCCCATTTTTTCCAGAATCCTGAACATGAACTCCCATGATACATGGTCAAAAGCTTTTTTCTGCAACAAGTGCAAGCAACAACGCAGAGTCCCTTCCCTACTTTGCCACCCAAATAATATTGAGAACCTTCCTCACACTGTCCGTTGCTTGCCAACCTGGCATAAAACTTGCCTGATCTTTATGGATCAAGCCAAGAAATATCCTATTTAATCAATTCGCCAAGATCTTGGCCACGTCTAAGTTAAGGAGAGAAATGGGCCGGTATGAAGAACACACTTGTGGATCTTTCCCCTCTCTGGGTATCAGGGAAATTCCCACTCAGTCCATAACATCTGCCAAAGCACCCCTATCTTGGTTAATTGAAAAGCTGAAGAAGGTGACCCATCAGTGATGACTCAAATTTCCTATAAAAGAAGGCCATGAACCCAGCTAAACCTGGTGCCTTATTAACTTAAGAGAAAGTATAGCTACATTAATCTTTTCCTCAACAATTTCCTTGTCCAGGTTCTCAGATACCTCCCTTTCCATTTCCGCAATGGTATGGAGTCAAGGAAGTTATCAATCTCCCCTACTGTAGGCCAGGGCTGAACTACATAAAGATTTCCATAGAAGGCAGCAAAGGTCTCCCTCATATCTTTTATTGAGCACTATGGATCAACAAATGACTAAGATATCATCTATTGTATATATTTTATAAATAATCCACTATTTTGTCAACCCTTGTTATTTTTCCTACATTACCATATGTTGTCATGTCTATACTGTTTGTTTCCCTTGTTTATACCTTGTATTTCTTGTGACCGCTTTGATTGAAGGAAAAGGCGGTATAAAAAACTTGTTAAATAAATAAATAAATAAATACTCATTTCGGGTTTGCCCTATCGCCTCGTAATAGTGAGAATCTTAGACCTTAATTTCTGTTTTCTTAATTGTTGAGCAAGCAATATTCCCGCTTTTTTGCCATCCTCAAAGTATTCTTGCCTCACCAGCTGCAGTTGGTACTGGATATCTTCCATATCAAATGCATTAAGTTTAGACCTCATCTCCATCAATGGCCCCTTAAATCGCCTCACACCCCGGTGTCCTCACATTCGCAGCTTCCAGCTCCATCAATTGAATCTGCAAATAATTTCTTACCACACCCATTTGATGAAGGCTCCCCTAATGGTTGCTTTAAACCATCCCATATACCCCCCAACCCATTTTGCCAGTAACATTCAAATCAAAAAAGTCCCTTAAGGCCTTTTTCACCTCATTAACCAACTGTGCATCCTCTAACAGAGAGTCATTTAACTGCCAGAATTTAACACCTCTCCTTTGAATAAAAGATGCAGCGCCACTGGTTCATGGTCCAACCAGGAAATAACATCAATATCAGCTCCCACAACTCTAGACTCACTTTCCTTCCCTAATCAGGACATATCAATCCTAGATTAAGACCCAGGCACATTGGAGTAAAAGGAAAACTGCCTCTTACCTGGGCGCAAGAGTCATCATTCATCCAACATCCCCCAGATCCCTCACAAAGTTTTTAAATTTTCTCCTATCTACCCCCTACCAGCACCCCTTCCTCCCCCCAAGATATACTGAAGTCCTCACCCAAAATCAAAATTCCTTTCCCCAGATTCATCAAATGCTCCCCTAACTCCTCAAAGAATTACCCCTTGAACACCTTTCAGGCCATAGATATTCACTGTTTAAACCATTCATTTTTTATCTGCACCTTAAGCACCAAGAATCTCCTACCCCTGTCCCTGATCATCTCCCCTAATTATAGTTTAAGCCAAATCTGAGAAGAAAGAGTAGTTACTCACCTGTAACAGGTGTTCTCCAGGAGCAGCAGGAATCAGTCCTCACATATAGGTGACATCGGCGCCGATGGAGCCCTCGTGCGGAGCATTTCCCCAGCTTTCAAAGAAAGCCTTTGGGAATTGCAGCGCGCATGCGCGGTCCCCTTCCCGCCCAAGGGTGCCATCATTCTCAGTCTGATGACATAGCTAAAAGACAGCAAAAAAATTAGCAAAAATAAATGATATGACTGCAACTCCAAGGGGAGGAGGGAGGGTTGTGAGGACTGATTCCTGCTGCTCCTGGAGAACACCTGTTACAGGTGAGTAACTACTCTTTCTCCAGGATCAAGCAGGAAGTCAGTCCTCACATATGGGACTCCCCAGCTTAAGGCTACCGGAGACCTCAAGCGGAAAAAATGAGCTCCCTCTAGCTCGGCAGCACGTAAGGAAGGAATCTTCTCTGAGAACGCCACCGACCGGTAGCCCAACACCAGGGCCGGAGGGTAGGAGTTGCCTAAACCCCAAAGAGATTATGGAGTACTGCCTGTCCGAAAGCACTGTCCCTGCGGGACTCCCTCTCTCAAGGCAGTAATGGGCTGCAAAAGTCTGGCTTGAAGACCAAGTAGCGGCCCAGCAGATGTCTGCCAACGGAACAGAGCGGAGATGAGCCAATGACGCAGCCTTCGCCCTGACACGATGAGCCGTGACTCGACCCTCCAACGAGAGGCCGGCTGCCTCATAAGCCCAGGCGATACAGTCAGCTACCCAGATGGACAAAGTACGCTTGGAGACAGGGAGCCCCAACTTATTGGGGTCAAAAGAAACGAAGAGCTGAACAGCCCTCCGATGCTCCCACGTACGCTCAAGGTAGAAGGACAATGCCCTCCTACAGTCCAGGGTATGCAAGACCATCTCAGCCCAGTTGGCATGCGGCCTGGGAAAGAAGGTCGGAAGAACCACCTCCTGATTGAGGTGAAAAGGTGAGACAACCTTAGGAAGAAACTTTGGGTGAGTCCGTAAGACCACCCTATTCCTGTAGAACCTAGTGTAAGGAGGATCAGACACGGGTGCCTGTAGTTCACTCACTCGCCTAGCAGAGGTAAGAGCTACCAGAAACAAAGTTTTCCAGGAGAGAAAACGGAGAGGGCAGGTAGTCATAGGTTCAAAAGGCAGACAAGTAATCCACTGCAAGACCACATTCAGATCCCACTCAGGAGCCGGTGGACGTAAGGGAGGCTTAAGCAGAAGGAGGCCTCTGAGGAAACGAGCCACCAAAGGGTGGTTGGAAAGAGGCCTACCGTCCACCGGCGAGTGGTGGGCGGAGAGAGCACTAAGGTGAACTCTGACAGAGTTAGACTTAAGGCCCAGATTGGAGAGGTGAAGCAAATATTGCAATACTACCGCTACCAAGCACGAGAAGGGATTCTCGCTGCGCTGAGCACACCATGCGGAGAATCGACGCCACTTAAAAGCGCAGGATTTCCTGGTGGATTGACGCCGAGAGGCCAAGACCAAATCTTCCACCTCTCGAGGCAGCAGTAGGGGAACCAGGACTACCCTTTCAGCAGCCAGGCCATCAGATGAAGGGACTGGAGGTTGGGGTGCAAGAGAGTCCCCTGATCCTGAGACAGGAGATCGTGCTGAAAACCCAGAGAAAGAGGGGTGTCCACCGTTAGCTGTAGCAGAAGCGGGAACCACGGTTGCCTCGGCCATCTGGGGGCTATGAGAATCAATGAAGCCCCGTCCTTGAGGACTTTGAACAGCGTTCTGGACACTAGTGGTGTGGGAGGAAACGCATACAGTAGGCCTGTGGACCACGAGATAAGAAACGCATCCGCTGCTACTCTGAGAGGATGCGGTTGTCTGGAGCAAAATCTCGGGAGTTGCCGGTTCAGAGGACTGGCAAAAAGATCCATGGTGGGGAGGCCCCACCTGAGAAAGACCTGCTGAACCACCAACGGATTCAACCTCCATTCGTGTGGTTGCAGGATCCTGCTCAGTCTGTCCGCCAGGTAATTCTGTTGACCTGGGAGGTAGACAGCTTTGAGAAGGATTCCGTGATTGACAGCCCAAGAGCACAGCCGTTGTGCCTCCTGACATAGAAGGAAGGAGCCTGTGCCTCCTTGTTTGTTCACGTAGAACATGGCAACTTGATTGTCTGTCTGGACCAGTACAGAGTGGTGAGAGGCGAGGTGGGAGAAGGCTCTCAGAGCTAGGCGTAGCGCCCGTAGCTCCAGGAAGTTTATCTGTTGAGTAGCCTCCCAAGGGGTCCAGAGACCCTGAGTACATGTCCCTTGGCAATGTGCTCCCCAACCGAGAAGAGAAGCATCCGTTGTCAGCACTTGAGAATGTGGAGGGGACTGAAAATCCACTCAGAGTACCAGATTCGGAAGATGAAGCCACCATCGCAGAGAGGAGACTAGGAGGTCGGATATCTTTACTGTGTCCTCTAGGCTCCCCGTGGCCCGATGCCACTGAGTACGAAGGCTCCACTGAGCAGGTCGCATGTGCAGGCGGGCATTGGGGGTGACATGAACCGTGGAAGCCATATGGCCGAGTAGTCTCAGGAATTGCCTGGCAGAGACCAGGGAATTGCTGCGAAACTGCCTGGCCAGATCCATCAGCCTGTGAGCTCTGTCCATAGGCAGAAAAGCCTTTGCTTGAAGAGTGTCGAGCCTGGCCCCTATGAATTCTAAGTTCTGGGACGGGAGCAAAGTGGACTTTGCGAAGTTTATGACAAACCCCAAGTGCTGAAGCAGAGCCACCGTGAGAAGGGTGGCCTGATTGGCCTCCTGGGAAGATTGGCCCCTTATGAGCCAGTCGTCCAGGTACGGAAACACAAAAAGACCTTGAAGCCTCAGGTAGGCCGCCACCACTGCCAGACACTTGGTGAACACCCTGGGAGCGGATGAGAGGCCAAAGGGAAGCACTCTGTACTGATAGTGGTTTCCTCCCACAACAAACCTGAGATATTCTCTGTGGACTGGATGAATAAGGATGTGAGTATAGGCATCCTTTAGATCCAAGGAGCAGAGCCAGTCTCCCTGCTGGAGGTAGGGCAGCAGGATTCCAAGGGTAAGCATCTTGAACTTTTCCCTCTCCAGGAACTTGTTGAGGTTGTGTAAGTCTAGGATGGGTCTGAGGCCTCCTGTTCTTTTTGGTACCAGAAAGTACCTGGAATAAAAGCCGTGACCTCTCAGATGGTGGGGCACCGGTTCCACAGCCTGATCCTTTAGCAGACTTGCCAACTCCTGAAGGAGTAAGTCCCTGTGCAGAGGGAGTCTTGGAGGCTCCCCTGGAAAATAGGAGGGAGGTACCTGGTGAAAATGGAGAAGATAGCCCTTTTGGACTATATGAAGAACCCAGGTATCTGATGTGACGGCTGACCACCTGTGGGCAAAGTGGGCCAGCCGGCCTCCTGTGCTGAGAGAAGCCAGCTGAGGAGAAGAGGCTATGCTTTCTGAGTAAAAAACCCCCACCCTGCTGAGCAGGGGCTGGTGTTGGTGGCTTGGGGGTCTTCTGCCTACGGGGCCCTTGACTCTGCCCCTTGGCCTGCTGACCCTGTTGGGGAGCTGCAGAGGCCTGATAATGAGGGTATTGTTTATAGGCAGATGACTTCCTCGGGTAAAAGGTCTTTTTTCCCGAGCCCTTCTTTTTCTGAGAAGGGGCAGAGGTTTTCCTGGAAAGCCTAGTCCTGGTCAGAGTCTTGGTCTTGAGTTCTTCAGCCTTTTCAGCCATGGGTTTGCCAAAGAGGTTTTCACCTCGGCAGGGGACATCGACCAACTTGTCCTGCACCCATGGCTCGAGGTCGGATGACTGTAGCCAAGCCTGTCGGCGGGCACCGATGCCGGCCCCGGCTACTCGGGCAGAAGCCTCGAAGCCATCGTAGGCTGCTCGAGAGATAAACTTCGAGCACTCTCGAATACCGGTGGACAAGGCCTGGAACCTTTGCAAGGTTCCTCGAAGAGACCAGCAGAGAACCCGGCAATCTCCTTTGCCAGGTCTCGGAGGTACATGCCCATGTAGAGCTGGTAAGTCTGGACACGGCAAGCAAGCATAGAGCCCTGGAAGCACTTCTTACCGAGGGCATCCAGGTTCCGGGCCTCCCGGCTGGGAGGCACCGAGGAGTGCATCTTCTGACTTTTCAGTCGATGCATGGCCGATTCCACAACCATGGAGTGGTGCGGTAATTGTGCCTTTTGGAACCCGGGGCTCTTGCGGACTCGATAGATAGAATCGACCCACTTGCTTAACACCGGCGTCGAGGCCGGGGTCTCCCACATGCGGAAGAGTAGCCGCTCCAGCATCGGAGGAACCGGAAAAGTAAAGGCCTCCTTCGGGGGAGAGTCATACTGGAGGGCCTCGAGCTCCTCGGCTCGAGGCTCCTCCTCGGGATCCGCGGGGAAGGCCAAGGCCTTGGCTATATTTTATTTATTTTATTTTATTTAACAAACTTTTATATACCGCAACCTTCCGATCAGGTGCGGTTTACATATAACAGTTAAGGAGACAGAAAGGCATTTCTGTTTTTACATTAAACAATAACATGAACTATGTGCAATTAACATTTGAACATTTGAACATCCTCCGGTGGGGACCGTCTCCGAGGTTCGGACTCGGGTGAGTCTGATGGGACAGACCGAGTCCGATGGGTGTCGGGTGACTCTTCGTCCTCCGTCTCCCAGCCCGACTCCTCGGAGGAGGAATCGAGCGGCTCCGGTTGGGCGGGCACCGATGCCCTCCGCCCCGACGCCAAGGGTATCGGCGTCGACGACCTCGGCCCCGAACGGGAGGTCGAGGGAGACCGTGGCCGGAGGATCGACTCGAGCCCGCATGGACTCGAGGATTGGCTCGGCCTCCGGGGTCGACTTGGACGTCGAGGTCCCGGTGGTCGGGGCAGATGCATCGGTGAGACCGGCGATCAATGCCCGCTGCTGTTCCATGAAGGCAGCGAAGCTGCTCTCCAAGGCCGTCAACCTGAGTCCGAGCTCAGGAGACCCAGCAGCTCCCGACTCGGGCCCCGACGGCGTCGGGTCCAACGTCGGCTCCCTCGGAGGAGAGTCCACAAGGACAACAGCACTTACATGTCCAGGAGACTCCATCTCGACATGAGGATGTTTGGCAGGCCTCTCCGACTCCAAAGACCCGGGACGGCTATCGGGGCTATGCGACCTGGCCCTCGAGGAACCAGGAGCGTCCACCGACGCCACCCTCGTGGGTTTCTTCTTCCTGCGATGTTCCCGCGAAGGAGACCCCCGCTCAGAGGAACCCCGACGCTGCTCGGGGCCGGAGTCCCGAGACGTCGAGGCCTCTGACGAGGTCCGGGCCCGGCCGGACGCGGAGTCAGAAAAAATCCTATCCTTTTGGTGCTGCCGACTCCTCAACGCCTTTGAGGACATTTTGCCACACGCACCACAGATCATCGGGTCATGATCGGGTCCGAGGCAGCGGAGGCAGCAGTCATGAGTGTCGGTAAGAGACATACGTTTCTTACACCAATCACATTTCTTAAACCCGCTGGTAGCCATCGGGGGAAAAAGGGCCCCTGCTAGGTCAAAAGACCGGGCTGCCATGGAAAAAAGAAAAAAAATGCGCGAACGCCAGTCACAAAGGACAAAAACTGAAAAAGAAAGAAAGGACTCAATACCAGCTTATCGGTCCGAGCGGGAAAAGGATCCAGCGTCAAACCGGAGAAAAAAGAGAAAAAAACAGGGAAAATCATCTTCTTCCTCGGGGAAAAACGAACTACGTCCGTCGGGCTCCGCAGAAAAAAGAAGACTGAGCAAGATGGCATCCTTGGGCGGGAAGGGGACCGCGCATGCGCGCTGCAATTCCCAAAGGCTTTCTTTGAAAGCTGGGGAAATGCTCCGCACGAGGGCTCCGTCGGCGCCGACGTCACCCATATGTGAGGACTGACTTCCTGCTTGGTCCTGGAGAAAATGTCCACCCCTTCTTTTGTCCTTTCTATAATATAGGAAGCGAACAACTTGGTACTATACTTCCTTGGGCACACAGGTTTCTCATGAGCCCATACCAAATGTGTTTCCTATATCAAAAACACTGAAGGCCCCTATCTACCCTTTTCCTTGTAAAGCTTCTGGCGTTTTAATGGGGGATTAAGACCCCCTCACATTCAATGTAACCCTTTCAGCTCATCATCCATGAACTTTCACCAACCTTCTTCACCTTTCGTTCACTAACACCCATCCACCCAAAATCCATCATTATCAACTCCCACCTTTTGCATGTAAACATTTGATCAACCATGCCCCTTACAAATGTATCCCTCTTCACAATACTGAGCATATTAATCCCTCCCCCACCCCTACCTTTGCAGACCTCCACTTCAGGATAACAGCTTGAGACTAAGGTCGCCATCTTGTATGACTGGCCCAAATTCATCCCACCTTAACCAATCGCCTCTGCAAACTCCACACCAACCATAAAATAAAAAAAGACCCACACAACAAGCAAATCAACCCTCAAACAAAGTCACAACTCCCCCTCCCAAAGAATGTAGCACAATTCAGAGTCTCATAATCAAGCAAGCTACAGCCCTAGACAAATAGTTAAAGGCCAGTAAGCCATAAAAAATAAAATGTAGAGAAGGGTCCCTGGAACACACAATACAAAAGCTTGTGTGACACAAGAGGAGTTTGAGACCTCCAATAAAGTCATGGCCATGAAACAGATACAAGCGCCTCTTTGGTTAGAGCTCCCTAAACCTAGCAAAGTGCTTGACAAGGCAGACCAACCTCCTTACTCAATTCAGGAGCCCTTATGCCCTCACATCTCTGCCTTAGTTAGATCTGCCCGAGTCAAATAATAAACTCAACCAATTGTTGCTAAGTGTCGTCGAGTCAGTGTACCTGCAATTGGCCCTCCACCACAACTTGCTCCACCTCTAAAGATTAACGATGGGGTCTTCATCTCCCATGAAGCACTCTTTGCCACCGGGGATAATCTTTTCATTGAAATGTCTCCTTGGATGGATGTAGCTTCAACCCTGAAATACGGTTGCATCCAGCAACACCTTCATGGTCTTCTCCGACTGTGTAATCACCACCGTTGCCTTTCAGGGTGAACACCAAGCCAAAAGGGAAGATCCAGTTATAGTGAGCCTCTTCTTCTCTCAATTTTTGCAGCACATCCTTCATTTCCCTGTTTCTCTGTAGTGTGGCCCCAGCAAAATCAGAATACTCCTAAATCTGACATGATTCCCACTTAAAGATGCCAGAGACAAAAAAATTTAGCCATCACCCGCTTTTTCACCCCATAGTCATGAAAGCAGGCAATTGTATTTCTTGGCTTATTACTAAGCACAGAGAAGCCAGCAAAAAGAGTGTATCTCAATGTGCTTCAAAATCATGCACTCTCTCTAAAAGTCCATTCATACTAACAATAACAAAAAAAGTGCAGTATATTTCTATTTACTCCAAATCTGCATTTAAGAGCAGAAAAAACGGTTCAGATTTTATTTAGCAGCACTTGAAAATTTGTATTTTCACATATAGCAACATTCAGAATTGTCCTTTTTCTTCTCTATCTTTTCACTCTTATTTTTACTTTTATATTTTTTAGCCAGCCTCAATATTCTCACATAACCCCTCTTCTCAAATCACTTCATTAACTTCCCTTCTGTTTCCATATCCAATTCAAGCTTCTCCTTCTGACCTATAAGTGCATTCACTCTTCTGCTCCTTTCTACCTTCCCTCTCTTCTCTCTCTCTACACCCTTCTTTGTGAACTCTGCCCTTCTTCTGGCTTGCTTCTCTCTTTGCCCTTTTCTTCTTCTGCTAACTCCAGATTTCGGTCCTTTCACCTTGCTTTCTCCTTATGCCTAGAACAAACTCCCTGAGTCTGTATGTCAGGCTTCATCTCTGTCCATTTTCAAGTCCATGTTAAAGGCTCACCTCTTTGAAGCTGCTTTTGGATCCTGACCTCCTTTTCCCTTTTGTCTCCTTATCCTCATTTTCCCCTTATTCTTAGCCTTTATCTTGTCTGTCTTAATTAGATTATAAGCTCTCACGAGCAGGGACTGCCTCTATCTATGTTTGTACAGTGCTGCATATGACTTGTAGTGCTTTAGAAAAGATTAACAGTTGTAATAGTACTTTTTTCTTAATAGCAGTCCACATTTAAAGATGGTGAAGGCAACCATTCAGACATATTCAACATATATGAATATATATAATATACGTGAATATATATAAATTAGATAACACTTAACTTTAAGCCAAAGAGTAGTCCCCCGATATTCAAAATGCTGACAAAAATAGAAACGATGTAATATCTTTGCAAACTTCTCAGCAACAGATTTAAGCACATGGGTCACTGCTATGAATCACTGGAGACCATCATCTCAGCCACACAAATTGCTGCTATAAGCCCTCTAAAGACCATCACCTCAGCGAGAAAGAACCGCTGCTGCAAGCTGCTGCTAATGGTGCCATGCATTTTGCAGACTGCTGCGTCAGGGCATAATTCTGCTTACATATTTCACTAAAAGACAAAGGAATGGAGACACCTGAAACTCTCAAATGTTTACAAGCTGTCCCAAACTATCCTTGCCATAGAAAAAGAGTAGTTACTCACCTGTAACTGGTGTTCTCCAGGGACAGCAGGAATCAGTCCTCACTTATGGGTGACGTCGGCACCAACAGAGCCCGCGCGGAGCAATTCTCTAGCTTTCAAAGAAAGCCTTTGAGATTGCTGCCACGCATGCGTGGTCCGCTTCCCACCCAAAGGTGCCACCTTGCTCAGTCAGGTCCCTTAGCTAGAGCCCTACTAAGCAGATGGCAAGGGAAGGACAAAAATAGCAACTCTTCAAGGGAGGTAGGAGGGTAGTGAGGACTGATTCCTGCTGTCCCTGGAGAACACCTGTTGCAGGTGAGTAACTACTGTCGCGTCCACCCCTTATATAGGCGGCTGCCTAGTGGGAGTGGGCGGACCACATATTTATTTGTATCCCTTTAAGTGCTGCGGTCTCTGTTCCTTTGTAGTTGTGGCACAGACTGAGTCAGCAAGGAATAGGGTTAACAATAAGTTTTATTGTTATTGTTGCACAAGTGTTCACCTACTATCCCAATAACAGAAATAAAGGATACTTCTCCAAAGCAAAGTCTCTTTAACTGAAACAGGATTATTCAGCTTCTAAACATACAGGCATGTTCCTTTCACAGCACTGTCTTCCAGCTTCTTCCTGATATAAAACATTTACTGCTTTCTCCTTCAGCAATGAAAATGCTTCTTTAAAGCACCAAAAGCAGTAATACTCTTTTCTTCCAGCTTTTACCTAATTGGCCTGGCTTTTACACTCCAGCAGCTCCCTGCCTCTTCCCGTGTAAAATCCTCCTGGCACAATGTCAGGCTTCTTCCAGCACTTACAATTAGTATCACAGTTCATAGATTTTACCCTCTCTGGCAAAATGCACAAATCAGTTTCCATATCAGAATCCTCACTAGCAACACCAGCTTCTTCAAACTGCATGGGCTCTCCCTCTGAGTCTGATATGTTTTCTTCCAATACAGGCTTCTCTTGTACAGGCTTCCACTGCTCTAATAAAGCCTTTAACTGTTTCAAACGGGACTCTTCTTTAGTCTGAGCTGTGGGGGAGGAACTTAAAACACCAGACTCTTTGAGTACTGCCTTAATAGAATCAAAAGGGCTCACCTTCTTTCTGGCTTTCCGTACCCTTTCTGGCAAACTTACAGGCAACCTCCTGTCCCCAGACTGCTTCCTCTGCTCCCAGCTGTTCTCCTGCTCAACAGGGTCTGACTCTGACTCCTGCCTCCAGAGCTCCCAATCAGCCACTTGCTCATATGCAGCTGTGCTTCTCTCTGAACTAGAGCTACTCACACGTTGCCTGCAATCAGAGTATCTGTGCAGCCTTTCCCTTGGAACTTTGCTCCTGCTTAAACTCTCATCTCGGTTCCTCTCACAGGTCCCCTCAGAACACTTTTCAGGGTCTCTTCCAGAACTCTTACAGCTCCTTGCTGCTGACGTTTTCTGACCTTCCTGTTCCTGTCCTTCCTGAACTCTCTCTAACTGTTTCCTCGTGGCTAAATGTTTGGGGCTGTCCTATGGGCTTTGACTCCGCCCCCCTTCCTCTTACGTCAGCTCCCCTGGTTGTTATGGAGCTGAGGTGTGGCTCCCTCTCTTGCTTTCTGAGCACAGGGTTTTTTTCATTAGTAGGTTTAACCCTTTCTCTGCCTGCACTGCTCTTAGCTACAGGGGAAAAAGAGTGATTTCTGCACCTTTCACTAGCGTTGAACCCCGCTGCGCCATCACATAACCCCCCCCTTAAGATATTCCGGGCTGGCTAACCCTTTTCAGCACAGCACGGAATCCTATCTTGGGCCTGGTAGCTATCCGTGATGTCCCTTTCTGCAGCCCCACGAGTTAAGGCTACATGCTCGTGCCAAGGCCGTAGCATCTCCCCATGAACAATTTTCCGTTTCCCTCTCCAAGATTTCACCCTGTAGGCGACTGGGCCTACCTGCTTGACAATCTTGCAGGGTCCTTCCCACCTTTTCTCCCATTTGGAGTTTCTCCCGGGCACCATTACCCTGACCAATTCACTCACCTCCCAGTGGTGAGGTCTGGTACCCAGACTATAATACCTTTCCTGGTGTGCCTGACCAGCTATCTTACCCCCTTCTACTATCCGGGATTTCCGTGGCCAACACCCCCTCCACTCTCCTCGAAAAAGGGGTCTCTCACCCTCCTCCCTGTTGGGCTTCACCCACTGCTCCCGCACCTGTCGGACTACCCCCTTCCATTTGGATACTGGTAATCCCTCCGACTGCTCTCGCACCTGTCGGACTACCCCCTTCCATTTGGATACTGGTAATCCATCCGACCTTTGCTGGAGAATTTCCCTTTGAGGGTTCGCTCTATCCTGAGCCACAAACCTAGTGTCTTCCGGCATATGGGTTAAGATATCCGGAAACTCCTCTATTATTTTCAGCAGGGCTTGCTGCTGATGCCAAGAGAGCTTCCCCCTTACCTTGGGCAATGTCTTGGTCTTGCACTCACCCACCTGAGAATCAAGGTCTACGTTTACCTTTTCCTCTTCCCTAGTGGTTGTCAAACCTGGCATTATGTCTTGGCCTGTGGATCCAAATCCACTCGACCCCCTTATCGTAGTGTTCAGCTCTTCAACTTCTTCTACGGATGGAAACCCAACCCTTTCCAGAATGAGCTGTGCTATCCCGTCCCCAGTGGTAACCCTAAAATCCTTTTTAGAAAAGTTCAATAACAAAACCTTTATGGCTCCTCTAAAATCAGGGTCTACCACCCCGGCACCTACATCAACACAGTCTTTTATTGCTATATCGGATAGTGGAGCGATCCGTCCGTAGCATCCGGGCGGTATTTCCATCTGTATACCTGTCTCTACCAAGGTTCTTCCCTGCCGCGGGATAACAGTATCCTCGGCACTATAAAGATCATAGCCTGCCGCTTGCTCGGAGGCTCGCTTGGGAATCTGAGCATTTGGAGTGAGACGACAACACTTCAATATAAATTTTGTCTTAGTGGCAGGGCCAGGACTCGGGACTGTTTCCCTACCTGTCTTTCCCTGTCGGGTTACAAACAAAGGGCCAGGCATCATCCTCAACCTAGGCTTTTCCTTCCGAGAGGATGTCACCTGTTTCTCCTTTATTTCCCCTCCTAGGGGTTCCTTTTCTGTGTTTTCTGAGCTTAAGGCTTCCGCATCAGGTATGGTGGATGTTAACCCTTCCACTAGGCCTTTCCTGAACTGTGGCCAGTCCTTTCCCAAAACTAAGGAATGTGGTAGTCTGGGTATTACTGCCACAGGAATTTTATTTTTTAAACCTAGGCCTGATACTGTGACTGTGTGCAAGGGATACGCTGAAGCAGCGCCGTGCACACATCTGATCTTTATTTTCCTTTCAGCTTCATTTACAGAACTTTTACCTTGAGCTTCAATATCCCTCCATAACCTTTCAGAGATCATTGATTGGTCGGCCCCTGAGTCTAAAAGAGCGTCGACCGGGATATTGTCCACCTCGACTGCTAGTAGAAATCCCTCCCCAACCTCCTTGGATTGGGTGGTCACTAGTACTACTTTTTCTCTGCACTCCCTTTTTATGTGGCCTTTTTCTCCACAAGAGAAACATTTACGCTGTTCCCAACCAGCTTTGCCTAGGGGTCTCTTTTTCACACATTCCCCCAGCGTTACCTTTTCTTTCCTTTCAGTAATTCCCAGGACTGCTGGACCAGAAACACCCATCTTCCTCTGGCCTACTGCTCCAGCCTCTAGGAAACGCTCGGCCAAGGAAATGGCATCCTTAGTGTTTCTGCAGTCCTGCAGAATTAAGAAAGACTGTAATTCGCCTGGTACAGCATCAACAAATTGCTCTAGAACAATATTATCCAAAATTTCATCCACACTCTTTCCTTCTGGAGTTAACCATTTATATACAAGAGCTCTTATCCGGTGGCATAAGGCCTGTGGTGTTTTGCCTGGCTTCAATTTACAAGCCCGCAAAAGGCGGCGATAGACCACTGGTGTTAAGCCCATCCGGTCTCTTATGGCCTTTTTCGCTTCCTCGTAGTTGGATGCAAGATCATTGGGCATAGCTCGGTAGGCTGTGAGAGCCTCTCCCGTGAGGGATGTTGCTAATCGTATGGCCCATTGGTCTTTCGGCCAACCACTCATGAGAGCAATACGTTCAAAAACATCAAGATAATCATCTACATCATCATCTTTTGATAACTGTCCAAGAGATAATATCCCCTTCCCTAGGGTTCCCAGTCCAGATACTGTCCCAAGAGAACCTGAGACAGTCTTAAGGGCATCCGTTGTCTGTCTCTGCTCGCCGATCCAAGCGCCTAGCATGTCCAACAGCGGCTTTTGCTGAGCCCTTAGCATCTCTGCCATTCTCTCCTGGGCTTGGGCTGACATCTCCTGCTGCTGCCGGAATCTGTCCGTCATCCAGTCCATCAGGTCTGCTGCCTCCATCTTGGTTCAGCTGTAATAAAACAGAAAGCAAACAACCCAAGTGTGGCTCACACACAAACGCCACCTCTCTCCGCTTCCACTCCAGTTCTGCACACCCCCAACCCCCTTGTAGCAGAATCCACAATAACCCCTTCCTATCTACGGGTTACCTGCTACAAGTGGTGAGTCTCGCTTCACAGGATGGCAGTATCCCTGGAACACCGGATCCGGTCCGCTTCTGCTGATACTCCACTCCACGATTTCCTGCAGAACTTGGTAAGCTCTTCAGAGGTACTTGCGCTGCTTGGTTTCTTTTTCAGAAAACTTCTTTGGATATAATATTATACAAGACCTTTGTATCTGTGAGGTAGTAGTTTGATCCGAAAAACTACGCCAGCTGTCGCGTCCACCCCTTATATAGGCGGCTGCCTAGTGGGAGTGGGCGGACCACATATTTATTTGTATCCCTTTAAGTGCTGCGGTCTCTGTTCCTTTGTAGTTGTGGCACAGACTGAGTCAGCAAGGAATAGGGTTAACAATAAGTTTTATTGTTATTGTTGCACAAGTGTTCACCTACTATCCCAATAACAGAAATAAAGGATACTTCTCCAAAGCAAAGTCTCTTTAACTGAAATAGGATTATTCAGCTTCTAAACATACAGGCATGTTCCTTTCACAGCACTGTCTTCCAGCTTCTTCCTGATATAAAAAACATTTACTGCTTTCTCCTTCAGCAATGAAAATGCTTCTTTAAAACACCAAAAGCAGTAATATTCTTTTCTTCCAGCTTTTGCCTAATTGGCCTGGCTTTTACACTCCAGCAGCTCCCTGCCTCTTCCTGTGTAAAATCCTCCTGGCGCAATGTCAGGCTTCTTCCAGCACTTACAATTAGTATCACAGTTCATAGATTTTACCCTCTCTGGCAAAATGCACAATCAGTTTCCATATCAGAATCCTCACTAGCAACACCAGCTTCTTCAAACTGCATGGGCTCTCCCTCTGAGTCTGATATGCTTTCTTCCAATACAGGCTTCTCTTGTACAGGCTTCCACTGCTCTAATAAAGCCTTTAACTGTTTCAAACGGGACTCTTCTTTAGTCTGAGCTGTGGGGGAGGAACTTAAAACACCAGACTCTTTGAGTACTGCCTTAATAGAATCAAAAGGGCTCACCTTCTTCCTGGCTTTCCGTACCCTTTCTGGCAAACTTACAGGCAACCTCCTGTCCCCAGACTGCTTCCTCTGCTCCCGGCTGTTCTCCTGCTCGACAGGGTCTGACTCTGACTCCTGCCTCCAGAGCTCCCAATCAGCCACTTGCTCATATGCAGCTTCTCTCTGAACTAGAGCTACTCACACGTTGCCTGCAATCAGAGTATCTGTGCAGCCTTTCCCTTGGAACTTTGCTCCTACTTAAACTCTCATCTCGGTTCCTCTCACAGGTCCCCTCAGAACACTTTTCAGGGGCTCTTCCAGAACTCTTACAGCTCCTTGCTGCCGACGTTCTTTCTGACCTTCCTGTTCCTGTCCTTCCTGAACGCTCTCTAACTGTTTCCTCGTGGCTAAATGTTTGGGGCTGTCCTATGGGCTTTGACTCCGCCCCCCTTCATCTTACATCAGCTCCCCTGGTTGTCATGGAGCTGAGGTGTGGCTCCCTCTTGCTTTCTGAGCACAGGGTTTTTTTCATTAGTAGAAGGTTTAACCCTTTCTCTGCCTGCACTGCTCTTAGCTACAGGGGAAAAAGAGTGATTTCTGCACCTTTCACTAGCGTTTAACCCCGCTGCGCCATCACACTACGCTATCTCCAGGAACAAGCAGGAAATCAGTCCTCACTTATGGGACTACCCAGCTACAGGCTACCGAACCTGTAGTCCAAAGCGCCCCCGCGAGGCTGTGAACAGAAGTCAATGCCCAGAGGCGCCCGAGTCTTCAGGTCCCCGGGCCAAGCTCTCGGTAGCAGTCGAAGAAGGGTTGGAGGGCAGGAGTTGCTTATACCCCAAATAGATTAAGGAGTACAGCCTGGCCAAAGGCGCTGTCCCGGCTGGACTTCTTCTCCAGGCAGTAGTGGACAGCGAAGGTGTTCGCTGAAGACCAGGTTGCAGCCTGCAGATGTCCGTTAGAGGCACTGAGCGCAGTGAAACTACTGAAACTGCCTTGGCTCGAACGCCGTGCATGGTGACCCATCGATCCAGTGGGGTACCCACCTTTGCTTGGGCGAAGGTGATGCAGTCCGCCACCCAGACGGAGATGGGGCACTTGGTGAATGCCTACCCCAGGCAACTGGGGTCGTAGGTGACAAAAAGTTGATCAGACTTGCGATGACCCTGGGTACGCTGCAGGTAGAAGGCAAGAGCCCTCTTGCTGTCGAGTGTATGCAACACCGCCGATGCCTGGTTGGCATACGGTCTCAGGAAGAAGGTCGGTAGGACTATCTCCTGGTTGAGATGAAAGTATGAGACCACCTTCGGTAGGAACTTGGAATGGGTGCAGAGGACCACCCTGTTCCCATAGAAGCTAGTGTATGGAGCCTCAGCCATGAGGTCCTGAAGTTTGCTGACTCTGTGAGCCGAGGTCAAAGTCACCAGAAAGACCACCTTCAGGGAGAGATGCTGAAGTGAGCACGTCGCCATCAGCTCGAAGGGTGCTCGCGTAAGCTGCATCAGCACTACGTTGGAGGTCCCACTCCACTGGCGGAGGCCGGATGGGAGGCTTGGAAAGCTGTAGACCTCGCATGAAGCGAGAGACCAAGGGCTGCCCCGAGAGGGGTTTTCCCTCGACGGAGGGGTGGTTTGCTGAAATGGCGCTCAGATGTACCCTGATCGAGTTGGATTTCAGCCCTGCTTTCGAGAGGTGGAGGAGGTACTGGAAAATCCACCGGGTAGAGCAGGAGGTTGATCTGAAGTTCGGAGCACTAGGTCGAGAAACATCACCACTTAAGAGCATACGCCCGTCTCGTTGAATCCTTCCTCGATGTGAAGAGCATCTCCTTGACATCCCCCAGGAGACGCAGCGGAGCTAAGGCGATCCGTTGAGCCATCAAGCTGCAAGAGACAGCGAGGCCAGGTTCAGGTGGAACACCAGACCCTCCTTCTGCGTCAAAAGGCCTGGGGCGCAGTCCAGGGGGACTGAGGGCTTGAACACGAGCTGGAGCAGAAGCAGGAACCAGGGCTGTCGGGACCATGGGGGCCATGAGGATCACCGAAGCTTGGTCCCACCGAGCCTTGTGGAGGGTCCTCGCAATGAGAGGAGGAAAAGTGTAAAGAAGGCTAGAGGTCCAGCTCAAGAGGAACACATACGGAGCCACCCTGCTCGGGTGCAGAAATGGACCGCAGAAGCGGAGAAGCTGCGCATTCGCCGGACTGGCAAACAGGTCCATGCATGGGGTCCCCCACCGATGGAACAAGATGGCAGCGACCTCCGGATCCAGGCACCACTCGTGTGGGCTGAGGATCCTGCTGAGTTTGTCCATGAGGACATTTTCCTGGCCTGGGAGGTAGACCGCTCGCAGGGTCATTCTCCGTCGAGACGCAAAGGAGCAAAGGAGGATCGCCTCTCGGCAGAGGAGGCACAATCCTGTTCCCCCTTCCTTGTTGATGTAAAACATGGCTACCCTGTTGTCGGTTTGCATGACCACCAACTTCCCCCTCAGATGGACTTCGAAGGCCCTCAGGGCCAAATCGGACTGCCTGGAGCTCGAGCAGTTTGATTTGCTGCCAAGATTCCTCGGTCAACCACTTCCCCTGGGTGCACAATGCGCCGCAGTGGGCTTCCCGCACCAGCAGGGAAGCATCGGTCGTTAGGACGAGCTCGTGCTGCGGGGTCTGGAAGGGCATTCCCCGAAGGAGACTTCAGGTGTCCCGCCACCAACTCAAGGAGTCGTGGAGACTGCGGGAGACCCAGATAGGGTCTCTTAGGTGGCTGAAGGCCTGGCTCCATTGTGTCCTGAGGCACCAACAGGCTGTCCGCATGTGCATGCAGGCATGGGGGACCACATGGACGGTGGAGGCCATGTGCCCAAGGAGGTGCAGCATTTCCTGCGCCGTAACCCAAGCCCTGTTTTGGACCTGGAATGCCATGGCCCAAAGGCGGTCTTCTTGGTCCGTGGGAAGGAAGGCGGTCGCCCGCACCATGTCGAGGCGTGCGCTGATGAACTCTAGGGTCCTGGAGACCTGAACTTTCAGAATGATGACATCACTGGAGGCATTCCGCTGGTCTCTCCCATCAACCCACAGTGTGTGTCCAGTCTCCATGCAGCAGGAGGATGTAGCGAGCCTAGGTGCTGGGCTCACTAGAGGAACGAATAAGGAGCAGTTAGTTATTTTGGCTAGGTTTTACTATAATTTGGTTACACTGTAATTTATTTAATTTCTAGGGCGATATATCTTTAAATTTGTGTTGAAAAAAAAAATTAAGTTGAGGGAGGGATCGAACCGGGGATTTCCTTCTCTCTCCTCAGGTTAAGTTTATCATTGAATTTCATCATTTGGTCTGCTCTCCCCTCCTTGTGTGGACGGAGGGGAGTTGTGCAGGTTATTCAAATGGCTGCCTTCAGGGTTTACAAGGCAACGGCGGTTTGTTTAATCAGCAGCAGGGTTCTATTGGTCCTCGCAGTGGCGGCTGCTTCAGGCCTTTTTAAGCAACACTGCGGCTGATAGGACTGCCGTTTTTGCTGGCGAAATTGAATAGGCAGCGCTGCGGCTGACAGGACTGCTGTTTTTGACCTAACACCCCGCAAACCAGCCTCTGGTAAATCCCATTCACCTTGGATCATCTGTTTAACTACTCGATGCATCGGAAATACAGCTTGAGTCCGACGCACTGCTTGGATAAGGGGATCCTCCAAACCCTCCTCCTCCGTTGGTTGAACCGAAGAAAGATTGAGTGCCTGAAGGGACTCAGTAATAAGAGCTGTCAACTCCTCTTTCCAAAAAACTCTTATAATCTTCGCCTGATTTTCAGACTCCTGAATTTCACCTTCCTCAAGATCCTCAATTCCTAAATCTGGATCTAACTCAATATCATCTGCATCTGGCCAATCTGAGTCCAAATGCTGATCCTCCAAAGACCGTGCCCTTTTAAGAGGTCTCACTAGACCACTTACCGGCTTGTCTGAAGCTGACCGTGCCAGTGGTGACTGGTCCTGCTGACGTAAGCAATAAGCCTGATTCATTATTAAAACAAAATCTGCTGAAGAACTCCCTAGGGCCAACGCCTGACCTGCCAGAGCACCAGCACTAGCTGATGCTGTCGGATTCTCCATTAGAGGCGCAGAAGAAACCTCCAGAAGAGGTTCTTCCTCCACCGCTCCAGGTGGAGTCTGAGTCCTCTTCTGAATCTCCTGCTCTATATTGCTTGATTCAGTAGCGCAGCCCTGACAAACGCCCGTGTCCGAGACTGCGCCCCTACGTGACCCTAACACAAGACACTGTGGATGTGACAGCATTAGAAACTAAAGCACAGTTACTTACCTGTAACAGGTTTTCTCTGGGAACAGCAGGAATTAGTCCTCACATATGGGTACGTCGGTACTGACGGAGCCTGAGCGGGAAAGCTCCCCAGCTTCCCAGAAGGAAAGCTTTTGGGGCCTCCCACTGCGCATGCGCGCTGCCTTCCCGCCTTCCTGACCAACTCTCCTCAGTTCGAGTTTATAGCTGAGACAATAGAGAGAGGAAAGGAAGAGAGAGAGAGATACAACTCCTAGGGGAGGTGGGCGGTTGTGAGGACTAATTCCTGCTGTTCCCAGAGATCACCTGTTACAGGTAAGTAACTGTGCTATCTCCAGGAACAAGCAGGAATAAGTCCTCACATATGGGGACTCCCTAGCTAAGATGCCGGGGAGATCCCCTCAAGGGTATGAGACCCTGAAGGTTCCTCATCTTCCTATGGATCTCAGGCATCCATTCAGGGAAGGTGGGCTGGAGTTGTTCAAGAATGAAACAGGTGTCTGAGGACAGCCTGACCAAACAAGGCATCCCGGCAGGAGTCCTTGTCCAAACAGTAATGGGCTGTAAAGGTATGAACCGAGGCCCAGGTGGCTGCTCGACAGATCTGGTCAATGGACACAGAGTTTAGATGAGCCATAGAGGTGGCCATGGCCCTCACATTGTGAGCGGTGACATGGCCCTCCAGAGAAAGGTTCTTACTCTGGTAAGCAAAAGAGATACACTGAGCAATCCAATTGGAGAGTGTTCTTTTAGAGACTGGAAGTCCCAAATGAGAAGGATCAAAAGCAACAAAAAGCTGAGAAGACTTTCGATGTTGCTGTGTCCTGTGGAGGTAAAAGGCAAGAGCTCTTTTACAATCTAGAGTATGAAGGTTCCTCTCTGCAGTGGATGCATGAGGAGCTGGAAAAAAGACAGGTAAATATACCTCTTGATTAAGATGAAAAGGGGAGACCACTTTAGGCATAAAGTGGGGATTGGTCCTAAGGACTACCTTATCATGATGGAACCTTGTATAAGGTGGATTAGCCACTAGAGCTTGTAGTTCACTGATACGGCGAGCTGAGGTGACTGCAATAAGAAAAATAACCTTCCAGGAAAGAAATTTCAAGGAGGTAGTGGCTAAGGGTTCAAAGGGTGGCTTCATAAGCTGACCAAGAACCAAGTTTAAGTCCCATGCCACCGGAGGAGGTCGAATGGGAGGTTTAGTTAAGGTTAGGCCTCTCATGAATCTTGCAATAAGAGGATGAGAGGAAACAGGTTGTCCATTGATGGGCTTAAGGGATGCTGCAATAGCACTCAAATGGACTCTTACTGAATTCGTTTTGAGTCCTGCATTGGAGAGATGCAGGAGATATTCCAAAAGAGAATTCAAAGGGAGTGCTAGAGGGTTAAGACCCTTTTGAGCACACCAAATGGAAAATCTTTTCCATTTAAAAGCGTAAGAACGCCTAGTGGAAGGTTTCCTAGAAGCATGGAGGATATCCTTCACTTGCTGCGAAAGATTGAAGTGTTGAAGGTCTAGGCCTTCAGTAACCAAGCTCTGAGGTGAAGGGACTTGGGGTTTGGGTGCCACAAAGTCCCCTCCTCCTGAGACAGAAGGTCTGGAGCTGCTCCCAAGTCCAGGGAGGGGGCTTGGGAGAGATGCAGAAGTAGAGGGTACCACACTTGGCGTGGCCAGCGTGGAGCTATGAGGATCATGGACCCTTGATCCCTTTGAAGTTTGAACAGAGTCTTGGGAATCAAAGGAATGGGTGGAAAGGCATATAGGAAGCCCCGACCCCAATGAAGGAGGAAGGCATCCTTGGCCTGCACTCCCTGACACGGAATTCTGGAACAGAACCGGGGAAGTTTGGCATTCCACGGACTTGCAAAGAGGTCTATGTCCGGGGTTCCCCATTTCTGGAAGATTCTGAGTACCTGATCCATGTGCAGGGACCATTCGTGTGGAAGCAGAACTCGACTGAGTCTGTCTGCCCAAGAGTTTTGGATTCCTGGAAGATATACTGCCAGGAGATGGATTTGATGCTCTCTGGCGAAGGCCCATAATCTTAGAGCTTCGTTGCAAAGCGACAGAGAGCCAGTCCCTCCTTGTTTGTTTATGTAAAACATGGCTACTTGATTGTCCGTATGAATAAGGACTGTCATGTTGCTGAGGAGGGTATGAAAAACTCTGAGAGCTAGAAAGATTGCTCGGAGTTCCAAGTGGTTGATATGAAGGGTGGTCTCCGGTGGAGACCAAGTGCCCTGAGTGGAGAGATCTTGAAGATGAGCTCCCCAACCTGTTTGGGAGGCATCTGTTGTGAGGGTTGCTTGGGGCAACAATGGTTGAAAGGGGGCCCCCAACAACAGATTTTGGGTGGACATCCACCACTGGAGAGACCAAAAGAGACGTTTGGAGTTTGCTATTTGGTCTGAGAGAGCTCCTGATGCTTGAGTCCACTGGGTGGACAAAGTCCATTGAGCTGCTCTCATATGTAGGCGAGCATAAGGCACCACATGTACTGTGGAGGCCATGTGGCCTAATAGTTGTAGCATCTCCCTGGCAGTCAAGTGGTTTTGGGACTGAGCCTGGGAGGCCAAGTGCACTAGACGTTGGCAACGGGCCTGAGGAAGATAGGCCCTTGCAGTGGTGGTATCCAACCAGGCCCCTATGAATTCCAGGGACTGAGTAGGGTAGAGCTGAGACTTTGGCAGATTGATGACAAATCCCAGATACTGCAGGATGCGTCTGGTGCGATCCAGGGAAGTCTGAGCCTCGGACTGAGATGGAGCTCGGATGAGCCAGTCGTCCAGGTATGGGAAGACAAAAAATTCCCAGGGCACGTAGGAATGCAGCCACTATTGCCATGCATTTGGTAAATACTCTTGGAGCAGAGGCTAGACCGAAGGGAAGTACTCTGTATTGGAAATGTTTTCCCTGGAACAGAAACCGTAGGAATTTTCTGTGGGATGGATGGATGAGTATATGTGTGTACGCATCCTTGAGATCTAGAGAACAAAGCCAATCCTGACTCCGTAGGTATGGAAGGAGAGTACCTAGAGAAAGCATCTTGAATTTCTCCTTGCATAGGAATTTGTTCAATTCTCTCAGATCTAGAATGGGTCTGTACCCCCCTGTTTTCTTGGGAATGAGAAAATAAGGGGAGTAAAAACCTGACCCCTGTTGAAGAAGAGGAACCTCTTCTATTGCCCTTTGGGCGAGAAGAGTGGTCACCTCCTGACCTAACAGGTTTAGGAGAGATGGGGGAGAATTGAAACATCTCACCATAGTATGGGGAGGAAGGCAGGAGAAATGGAGTTTGTAGCCCTCTCTGATGATAGAGAGGGTCCACTGTTCTGATGTGATTTGCTCCCATCTGGGGGCAAAATGAGTTAGCCTTCCTGGAATGGTGAGAGGCTCTGGATGTTTTAGAGCCAAAAAGGTTAAATTCTCTAGTGTTAAGTCAAAAACCCTGAGGGGGTTGGGACTGCTGGGCTGCAACAGCCCCTGCAGGTTTTGCCCTGGCCTGTTTAGGCTGCTGACGCTTAGGAGCAAAGCGAGCTGCAGAAGATTGTTGGCCAGTATTTGTAGCAAATCTGGCCTTCTTATAGAAAGGCTTCTTGAAAGATTTTTCCTTGGCAGGGGCAGAGGTAGACTTAGAAAGTCTATCTAAAGCAGCATTCTCTGCATCCATTTGAGTGGCTTTGATTTGCCACTCCTTACCAAACAGGTTCTCACCTGTACAGGGCAGATTTCCCAACCCATCCTGGACCCAGGGTTCTAGGTCAGAGGCCTGGAGCCAAGCAATTCTGCGAGCCGCTATGGCAATACCTGAGGCTCTGCTAGCACCCTCAAAGGAGTCAAAGGCTGCTCTGTTGGAGAACTTTGAAATATCTTGGGTATGCTTTAGCAAAAGAAGGAACTCCTCCTTTCTATCCTCTGGGATAAAGGGGAGAAAATGGCGTATTTTTAATGCAATCTCCTTCAGAAACATGCCCATATAGAGGCTGTATGAATTAATTCTAGCAATAAGCATACTTGCTTGGAAGATTTTTCTATCAAAAGCATCCAAAGTCCTACATTCTCTTCCTGGAGGAGTAGAAGAGTGTCTTTTGGTACTCTTAATTCTTTTCATAGCTGACTGCACCACAATAGAGTGGTGAGGGAGCTGAGTTTTTTGAAAACCAGGAGAAGGAGGGACACGATACATGGTGTCTAAACGACGAGAACATGGAGATAGGGTGAGAGGAGTCTCCCATAAGTCCATCATGTGTTCTTGAAGAATTTCATGAATGGGCAAGGTGACTGCCTCTTTGGGAACCTTAGAGTATCCTAAAATGTCTAATTTTTTTGCTCTAGGTTCTTTTTCAGAGGTTACTGAAATAGAGAGACCTTTAGCTACTTCAATGATGAAGTCTTGAAAGGACAAATCCTCTGGAGGAGACATTCTCCTCTTACGAGAAGAGGGCTCCTCAGGTAGAGTAAGGGATACTTCAGCAGAGTCATCTGATGAATCAGAATCATCAGAAGACTCGAAGTATCGTCTATTTGCTTCCAGGGATCGATAAGCATAATCGACCGGTATCAACATCGGGGGTACCCGGTACCGGATCGGTATCGGGAAAAACCCCAGAACCGGGAACCGGAATCGGTATCCTGGTCGATGTGGAAGCCCTGGGTACCGGTATCGGTTGTGGTACCGGAACCGGAGTCAGTACCGTTGGGTGCGGTACCGAGGGTGTCGCAGCTTTAATAAAAGCCAAAATGGCCTGCTGCATGGATTGAACTGTGTGATCCATAGACGCCACGACTGTCTGGATGTCGGTACCGGAAGAATGGGACGGTACCCCAGAGCAGTCTAACAGGTGATCGGTCGAGGCCGTGCCATCGATGTCAACCTGTAACCCCATAGGAGGAGCTTTGGAAGCCGGAGCTTCCCGCCGGGGTTGTTTGGCTGGGGCAGGGTCCTCAGGGTCTAGCCCGGGGGCATCTCGATACTTAGAGGGAGATTTACCCTTTGAGGACCTGCCAGAGGAATGTTTGGTTACCTGAGATCCATCAGGAGAGGAAGACCTGGAAGATGTCGATGCTGGAGTATCTGTAGAAAACAGCATGTGAAACTTGGCTGCCCGGTTTTGTAAGCCACGTTTAGACATCAAAGAACAGGATGGGCAATCCGGAATGGAAATGGTCAGGCCCCAAACATTTAAGACACCATTCATGGGTGTCTGTGACTGAAATAGTACCGCTACACTTGGTGCATTTTTTAAAACCAGAGGCTGGTTTCTCCATGAGGGAGAATTCTGTGAAGGCCTAGAGGCCTCACAGGAGAAACACACCACGTGGGGAAAATTAGAATTGTTTTTTGTTTTGTTTTTTTAAAGAAATAAAAGAAAAAAGACCGGCGGTACCGGTCCGGAATCGGGGAAGGCAGATACGCGGCCAAAGAAACAAATTAAAATAAGAACTTCTTCAGCGGTGACAGGAACACGACCTGCTGGCTCCGCGGAAAAAGAAGAACTGAGGAGAGTTGGTCAGGAAGGCGGGAAGGCAGCGCGCATGCGCAGTGGGAGGCCCCAAAAGCTTTCCTTCTGGGAAGCTGGGGAGCTTTCCCGCTCAGGCTCCGTCGGTACCGACGTACCCATATGTGAGGACTTATTCCTGCTTGTTCCTGGAGATCAAATAGAACTGATCTCAGAAAGAAAATAAACCTCTCTCTTATTTTTTTTTATGTATCTGTACCTTTAAGATAAGCACACTGAATAAAATATTTTTAAACCTAAAGAAACACTGTATATACTCTAAAAATGCTTACAATTAAATTAACCACATGCTATAAGACCCAGGGACAAGAAAAAACGGCCCACAAAAGCACCGAATACAAAAAACTGCTAAGACAACGGAGCTCACACCCAAAAAATGTCTAACAGCTTACCCGATCGCTGAAAACTCCTTAAATTCACCTCTGATTTAATTTTGCTGTCAAAAACGGCAGTCCTGTCAGCCACAGCGCTGCTTAGAAAGGCCTGAAGCAGCCGCCACCGCGAGGGCCGATAGAACCCTGCTGCTGATTAAACAAACCGCCGCTGCCTTGTAAACCCTGAAGGCAGCCGTTTGAATAACCTACACAACTTCCCTCCATCCACACAAGGAGGGGAGAGCAGACCAAATGATGAAATTCAATGATAAAATTAACCTGAGGAGAAGGAAATCCACAGTTCGATCCCCACCTCGACTTAATTTTTTTTTCAACACAAATTTAAAGACATATCGCCCCAAAAATTAAATAAATTACAGTGTAACCAAATAAAAGTCAAACCTAGCCAAAATAACTAACTGCTCCTTATTTGTTTCTCTAGTAAGCCCAGCACCTAGGCTCACTACATCCTCCTGCTGCATGGAGACTGGAAACACACTGGG
This sequence comes from Ichthyophis bannanicus, assembly GCA_033557465.1. Classification (NCBI taxonomy): domain Eukaryota; kingdom Metazoa; phylum Chordata; class Amphibia; order Gymnophiona; family Ichthyophiidae; genus Ichthyophis; species Ichthyophis bannanicus. The sequence continues at coordinate 328,340,862 of CM066038.1, forward strand.
GGTTGATGGGAGAGACCAGCGGAATGCCTCCAGTGATATCATGATTCTGAAAGTTCCAGTCTCCAGGCTGCAAGAGGAGGTACACAACCCAGCGATGAGGGACTGAACTGGAGGGACGATAAGGAATATGCAAATGACCGAGGAATCCTCCCCAGTAGGGATACTCCCCTCTTCTAACTCCTCAAGGTCCGGATCCTCCAAATAACCAGATGAACCCTCTGGGGCCCCCAAGAACACAAAGGACCCCATCGAGGCCCTATCCTCAAAGTCCAGGGATTTCTGGCAAAAGCGCTTCCCCACTGAGAAGACCAACAGTCACCCTACAAGGAGGGAGACCCCCGATCAGGAGACCCTTCCCCAAGGTGTTGCTGCATTAAAAAGGCCTGATGCAGCAATAACACAAGCTCTGGGGAAAATGGGGACGTGCCCCCACTAATCAGATCCCCTCCAACCACTGTGGGTGGATCCGTGGCCATCATCTGCAAAAAAGAAACATAGAAACATAGAAAAATGACAACAAAAAAAAGACCACATAGCCTATCTAGTCTGTCCTTCCATATCAAGCATTACAAAAGTCATATTTTTTCCTTTAGAGATCCTCTGTGTTTCTCCCATGCTTTTTTGAATTGAGATACTGTCCTCATCTCTACCACCTCCACTGGGAGACTATTCCACAGATCCACCACTCTTTCTGTAAAGAAATATTTCCTCATATCACTCCTAAATCTATCCCCTTTCACCCTCATCCCATCATAGCAGAACTTCCTTTCAATCGAAAGAGGCTCTCGTCCTGGGCATTTATGTAACAGAGGTATTTAAACATCTCAATCATATCACCTCTATCCCACCTTTCCTCTAAGGTGTACATATTAAGAGCCTTAGGTCTGTCCTCATATGCTTTATAATTAAGCCCACTAACCATTTCAGTAACCACCCTCTGTACTGACTCAATCCTGTTTATATCCTTTTGAAGGTGCAGTCTCCAGAATTGCACACAATACTCAAAATGAGGTCGCACCAAAGACTTACACAGAGGCACTATCACCTCCTTTTTTCTGCTAGCCATTCCTCTCCGTATGCACCCAAGCATCCTTCTAGCTTCTGCTGTCGCCTTTTCTACCTGTTTAGCTACTTTAAGATCATCAGACACAACCATGCCTAGGTCCCGCTCTTTCTTTAGTGGACAAAAGCACTTCATCCCCTATACTATTATTGCTCCCCTTGGATTGCTGCAGCCCAAATGCATGACCTTGCATTTCTTAACATTAAATCCCAGCTGCCAAATTCTAGACCATTCTTCAAGCTTAGCTAGATCCCTCCTCATGTTATCTACACCTTCCTGGGTGTCTAATTTATTGCAGATTTTGGTATCATCCGCAAAGAGGCAAACCTTACCCGACAGCTGCTATATCACTAACAAAGATACTAAAAAGAATCGGACCAAGGACAGATCCCTAGGGCACACCACTGGTAACCTCCTTCTCCTCAGAGTGAGCTCAATTTACCTGTACCCCTTGTCACCACCCACTTAACCAATTTTTAATCCAAGAAGTAACTTTAGGGTCCATCCCTAGGGTGCTCAGTTTGTTTATAAGTCGCTTGTAAGGAATGGTGTCAAAGGCTTTAATGAAATCTAAATACACCACATCTAGGGCTCTCCCTCGGTCCAACTCCCTGGTCACCCAGTCAAAGAAATCAATCAGATTTGTCCGACAAGACCTGCCTCTGGTGAATCCATGCTGCCTCGGATACTATAATCCGCCGGACTCCAGAAACTTCACTATTTTCTCTTTCAGCATCGTTTCCAATAATTTACTCACCACCAAAGTTATACTAACCGGACTATAGTTTTCAACCACATCCTTACTTCCGCTTTTGTGTAAAGGCACCACACGAGCCTCTCTCCAGTCCTTTGGCACCACTCCCGACTCCAACGAGGCATTGAAAAGGTCAGTCAGTGGAGATGCTAGAACGTCCCCAAGTTCCCTCAGTATTCTAGGGTGTATCCCATCCGGTTCCATCACATTGTGTATTTTAAGTTTAGCTAGTTTCTCACGAACAGTCTTCTGAAAATTGTTCAAGATGCCCCTCACTTCTGTTCCTGTTTGTGGGTGTTTTCTGAGGTCCTGCTCCTGGTTCTTCATCTGTGAACACTAAACAGAAATATTTGTTAAGCAATTCCACTTTATCCTCATCAGCTTCTACATATTCCTTCCCTTCACCCTTGAGTCTGACCATACCACCTTTGCCCTTCCCCTTCTCACTAATATATCTGAAAAATGTCTTATCCCCCCCCCCCCATTTTATTCCATTAGCTATTTCCTCCTCTTTTTGAATCTTTGCTTTCCTGACTACTTTGCTAGCTTCTTTAAGTTTTCTCAAATATAGATGCCTGTCTTCCTCTCTCTGTGATCTCCTGTATTTCATGAAGGCCTCCCCCTTTTAATTCACCTTTTCTGCTACTTCTTTTGAAAGCCATAGCAGTCTCCTTTTCCTTTTACCTTTATTTACCATTTTAACAAAAAGTTTAGTTGCCCTTAAAATATCCCCTTACAGTTTTGTCCACTGTTTTTCTATATCACCCAGCTGTTCCCATCCCGCTAATGACTCCCTGAGGTATTGGCCCATCTTGGCAAAGCTAGTTTTCCTAAAGTATAAGACTCTTGCTTTTGAATGGATTCTAACAGCCCTAGTCTTAATACTGAACCACACCATCTGGTGATCACTGGATGCAAAATGATCTCCCACTATAACATCAGAAACACTTTCACCATTGGTAAGCACCAAGACCAGTATGGCCCCTTCACGTGTGGGGTCTCATACCAATTGCCTGAATAGAGAATCCAGGATCTCCTTACTTCTAGATGACACTGCAGCCGGAATGTGCCAATCAACATCTGGTATATTGAAATTAAGAGTTAATTGAAGACATAAGCAGCATTGCTAGGAAAGAGTAGGTAATAGTGATAGGGGATTTCAATATGCCCGATGTTGATTGGCACATTGCGGCTGCAGTATCATCTAGAAGTAAGGAGATTCTGGATTCTCTATAGGGAGAACTATTCAGGCAATTGGTAACAGACCCCACACATGAAGGGGCTAAGAGGGGACAAGGCCATAGGGAAGAGACTGAATGAATTCTTTGCTTCGGTCTTTACTGAGGAAGATGTAGGGATGTTACCCATGACTAGAATGGCATTTAAAGGTGATACTGCGGAAGAATTGAAAGGAATATCGATACACCGGGAAGATGTATTACAACTATTTGATAAACTGAAGAGCAGCAAATCACCTGGACCGGATGCTATACATCAAAGGGCGTTGAAAGAACTCAAATATGAGATTGCAGACTTGCTATTAGTAATCTGTGAACTATCATTAAAATCATCTGTAATACCTGAAGATTGGAGGATAGCCAATGTAACGCCACTTTTTAAAAAGGGTTCCAGGGGTGATCTGGGAAACTACAGACTGGTGAGCCTGATGTCAGTACCGGGAAAAATGGTAGAAACCATCATAAAGAACAAAATTACTGAACATGTAGATAGATAGTCATGGCTTAATGGGAGACAGCCAACATGGCTTTAGACAAGAAAGATCTTGTCTTACTAATCTGTTATGTTTTTTGAGGGTGTAAATAAACAGGTAGACAAAGGTGAGTCGGTTGATATAGTGTATTTGGACTTTCAGAAAGCCTTTGACAAGGTCACTCATCAGAGACTTTTGGCAAAACTAAAAAGTAATGTGATAGGAGGCAGCGTACTATTATGGATCAGGAACTGGTTAAAAGAAAGCAGAGGGTAGGGCGAAATGGCCAATTTTCCCAATGGAGAAAGGTGAATAGTGGAGTACCGCAGGGATCTGTGCTGGGTCCTCTGCTTTTAGACATATTCATAAATGACCTGGAAAAGGGAATAATGAGTGAGGTTATCGAATTTGCAGATGACACAAAACTTTTTAAAATTCTTAAAACCCATGAGGATTGTGGAAAATTGCATGAGGATCTTGATAAATTGGAAAACTGGACATCCAAATGGCAGATTAAATTTAATGTGGACAAGTGCAAATTTATACACCTAGGAAAGAACAACCCAAACTATGGTTAGATGATGCAAGGTTCCACATTAGGAACCACCACCCAGGAAAAAGATTTAGGCATCATCAGGGATAACATGTTAAAACCTTCCGCCCAGTGTGCAGCGGCAGCCAAGAGAGCAAATAGAATGCTAGGTATCATAAGGAAAGGAATGGAAAATAAAACAAAGGATATTTTAATGCCTCTGTATCGTTCCATCGTGCAACCCGCACCTTGAATATTGTGTGCAATTTTGGTCGCCGTATCTTAAAAAGAATATAGCGTTATTAGAAAAGGTACAGAGAAGAGCCAACAAAATGGTAAAAGGGATGAAGGATACTCCTATGAAGAGAGGATAAAAAGGTTAGGGCTCTTCAACCTGGAAAAGAGACAGCTGAGGGGAGATATGATAGAGGTCTATAAATTAATGAATGGAGTGGAACGCGTAAACGTAGATCAACTGTTTACGTCATTAGAATATAAAAAGACTAGGGGACATGCGATGAAGCTACAGGGTAAACTATTTTAAGACTAATAAGAGAAAAAAAATTTTTCACTCAACGTCTAATCAAACTCTGGAATTTCTTACCGGAGGATGTAGTAAAAGTGTAGCTGGGTTTAAAAAAGGTTTGGACAAGTTCCTGGAGGAAAGGTACATAAAGCATTATTAAGAAGGGACCCAGGATATCACTGCTTGACCCAATACAAGCATTGTGGAACCTGTGTCTTTTGGGGAGACTGCTAGTTACTTATGACCTAGATTGTCCACTGTTGGAAAGAGGATACTGGGCTTGATGGACTTGGTCTAACCCAGTATGGCTTATCTTATGTTCTTATGGTGCTTACCAATGGTGAAAGTGTTTCTGATGTTATAGTGGGAGATAATTACGCATCGAGAGATCACCAGATGGTGTGGTTCAGTATTAGGACTAGGGCTTTTAGAATCCGTTCAAAAGCAAGGGTCTTAGACTTTAGGAAAACTAACTTTGCCAAGATGGGCCAATACCTCAGGGAGTCGTTAGCGGGATGGGAACAGCTGGGGGATATAGAAAAACAGTGGGCAAAACTGAAAGAGGATATTTTAAGGGCAACCAACCTTTTTTTTTTAATGGTACATAAAGGAAAAAAGGTAAAGGAGACCGCTATGGTTTTCGAAAAAAGTATCTGAAAAGGTGAAGAAAAAGAGGGAGGCCTTCATGAAATACAAGAGATCACAGAGAGAGGAAGGCAGGCATCTATATTTGGAAAAACGTAGAGAAGCTAGCAAGTAGTCAGGTAAGCAAAGATTCAAAAAGAGGAGGAAATAGCCAATGCAATAAAATGGGGGGATAAGACATTTTTCAGTTATGTTTGTGAGAAGAGGAAGGGCAAAAGTGGTATGGTCAGACTCAAGGGCGAAGGGGAGGAATATGTAGAAGCTGATGAGGATAAAGCAGAATTGCTTAACAAATATTTCTGTTCAGTGTTCACAGATGAAGAACCAGGAGCAGGATCTCAGAAAACACCCACAAACAGAAGCGAGGGGCATCTTGAACAATTTTCAGAAGACTGTGTTTGTGAGAAACTAGCTAAACTTAAAGTTAAAAAAGCAATGGGACCGGATAGGATACACCCTAGAATACCGAGGGAACTTGGGGATGTTCTAGCATTTCCACTGACTGACCTATTCAATGTCTCATTGGAGTCGGGAGTGGTGCCAAAGGACTGAGAGGCTCATGTGGTCCCTTTAAATAAAAAGCAGAAGTAAGGATGTGATTGAAAACTACAGGCCGTTTAGTTTAACTTTGGTGATGAGTAAATTATTGGAAACGCTGCTGAAAGAGAAAATAGTGAGGTTTCTGGAGTCCAGCAGATTACAGGCTCTGAGGCAGTATGGATTCACCAGAGACAGGTCTTGTCAGACAAATCTGATTGATTTCTTTGACTGGGTTATCAGGGAGTTGGATCGAAGGAGAGCCCTAGATGTGGTGTATTTAGATTTCAGTAAAGCCTTTGACACCGTTCCTCACAGGAGACTTATAAATAAACTGAGCACCCTAGGGATGGACCCTAAAGTTACTGCTTGGGTTAGAAATTGGTTCAGTGGGAGGAGACAAAGGGAACAGGTAAATGGATCTCATTCTGAGGAGAAGGAAGTTACCAGTGCTGTGCCCCAGGGATCTGTCCTTGGTCCGATTCTTTTTAACATCTTTGTTAGTGATATAGCGGAAGGGCTGTCGGGTAAGGTTTGCCTCTCTGCAGATGATACCAAAATCTGCAATAGAGTAGACAACCAGGAAGGTGTAGATAACATGAGGAGGGATCTAGCTAAGCTTGAAGAATGGTCTAGAATTTGGCAGCTGAGATTTAATGTTAAAAAATGTAAGGTCATGCATTTGGGCTGCAGCTATCCAATGGAGCAATACAGTATAGGGGGTGAAGTACTTTTGTCCACTAAAGAAGAGTGGGACCTAGGCGTGATTGTGTCTGATGATCTTAAAGTAGCTAAACAGGTAGAAAAGGCAACAGCAAAAACTAGACGGATGCTTGGGTGCATAGGGAGAGGAATGGCCAGCAGAAGAAAGGAGGTGATAGTGCCTTTATATAAGTCTTTGGTGCGACCTCATTTGGAGTATTGTGTGCAATTCTGGAGACTGCACCTTCAAAAGGATATAAACAGGCTGGAGTTAGTACAGAGGGTGGCTACTAAAATAGTTAATGGTCTTCATTTTAAAGCATATGAGGACAGACTTAAGGATCTTAATACACCTTAGAGGAAAGGCGGGATAGAGGTGATATGATTGAGATGTTTAAATACCTCCGTGGTATAAATACACATGAGGAGAGCCTCTTTCAATTGAAAGCAACTGTGCTACGAACAGACATGGGATGAGGGTGAAAGAGGATAGATTCAGGAGTGATATGCGGAAATATTTCTGTATGAAAAGAGTGGTGGATCCGTGGAATAGTCTCCCAGTGGAGGTGACAGAGATGAGGACAGTATCTAAATTCAAAGAAGCATGGGACAAACACAGATGATCTTTATAGGAAAAAGGAGACTGTTGTAGTGGTTGATATGGAAGGACAGACTAGATAGGCCATGTGGTCTTTTTCTGTCGTCATGTTTCTGTGAATAATGAGGGGCTGTGCAGAAAGAGGTTTGCCCTCTATAGAATGATGGTGTGCTGAGAGTGCGCTCAGGTGCACTCTGCTGGAGATGGATTTGAGTCCGGTTTGCGAGAGGTGAAGCAAGTACTGCAGCACTGTATGCACCTGGCAAGAGAACAGGTCAACCTATTGCTCTACACACCACAATGAGAATCTGTGCCACTTGAAGGTGTAGGCCTGTCTTGTGGAGTTCTTACAAGATGCCAGGAGGACTTCCTCCACCTCTCTTGGGAGGTTGAAGGGTGCTAAGGCTACCCATTCAGAAGCCAGGCTGTTAACATCAGAGACCCCAGCTTGGGGTGAAGAAGGGAGCCCTCCTTCTGGGTCAGTAGCCCCAGGGTGTTCCTCAGAAGGACCGGGAGCCCCGTCGAGAGGTGGAGCAATAGGGGAAACCAAGGTTGCCTGGGCCATCACCAGGCCACCAGGATCATGGAAGCCTTGTCCCACAGGACCTTGAAGCGGGTTTGGGTGATTAGTGGCATGGGAGGGAAGGCATACAGAAGGCCCTCCAACCACGAGTTGAGGAAGGTGTCCACCGATACCCAGACGGATGCGGCTGGGGATAGCAGAAGTGGGGCAGCTGAGCACTGGTCGGGCTGGTGAAGAAGTCCAGACTTGAGGTGCCCCAGAGTCGGAAGAGCCGATGTGCTACCCTGGGGTCTAGTCACCATTAGAGGGGTTGGAGGACCCTGCTCAGTCTGTACGCTAAGGCATGTCCTAGCTCAGGAGGTATACCACCCTGAGGAGCATTCCTTGACTGATCGCATATGAGCAGAGGGCTACTGCCTCCTGAAAGAGGTGGTGAGACCCTGTGCTCCCCCCCCCCCCGCTTATTCAGGTAGAACATCGTGACCTGGTTGTCCATTTGGGCCAGCACCGATTGGTTCCGCAGGCGATGGTGGAAGGCCTTGATTGCCAAAGAAATGGCCCCGAGCTCCAGCAGTTTGATCTACTGCTGGCTCTCCGCTAAGAACCAGTTGCCCTGCATGCGGAGTTCCTCCCAGTGGGAACCCCAGTCCAATAAGGAGGCATCCATGGTAAGGACCCTCTGGGGATTTGGGGACTGGAAGGGCATGCCCTCCTGCAGGTGCTGTGTGGCCTGCCACCAGTCAAGTGACTCTATTAGCTGGTGGGACACTGCCTGTGGCTTGTGTCCACTGGGAGCGGAGACAACACTGTGCCGCCCACTTGTGAAGGCGGGTGTTGGGAGCCACATGGACTATGGAAGCCATGTGGCCCAGTAGGTGAAGCATGGACCGCGCCAAGATTGCACCTCGATGGCTATAACCCTGAGGCAACCTGCCCTGTTCAAGGGAAGGCAGGCCCTAGACTGAAGATTGTCCAGTCAAACCCCTATGAATTCCATGTTGGAATGAGGTGGAGTGGTTTATCAGAAACCCCAGATGCTCTAGGACATTGATGGTGCAGGCCATGGCCTGTTGCACCTCAGTGGCTTTGTCCCCCTTTACGAGCCAATCGTCCAAGTATGGGAAGACGAAGACTCCTTGGAGACGGAGGTTGGCAGCCACCACTGCCAGGAATTTGGTGAAGACTCTTGACATGTAGGCTAGACTGAAGGATAGTACCCTATATTGCTAGTGGTCACCACCGACCATGAATCTTAAGTACTGCCTGTGACTGGGATGAATGAGGATGTGGGTATAAGTATCCTTTAAGGTCCAAGGAGCATAGCTAATCTTCCCACTGGAGGTAGGGCAGCAATGTTCCAATGGAGAGCATCTTGAACTTCTCCCACATCAGGAACTTGTTCAGGTTTTGCAAGTCCAGAATGGGCCATAGGCCCCATGTTCATTTTAGGACCAGAAAGTATTGGGAATAGAACCCCTTGTCCCTGAGGTGGTAAGGTACTGGCTCCATGGCTTTGTCCGTGAGGAGGCCTGCGAGTTCCTGCAGTAACAGGCCTGATGCAGGGGAGTTCGAGGGGGGCTCTCCTGGAAAGAAAGGGGGAGGCATCTGGTCCAAGTGAAGGAGGTAGCCTTCTCTGACTACTTGGAGTGCCCAGACATCTGGGGTGATGTCACCAATGGGCAAACTGAACCAGACGCCCCTCTGTTGGCAACTGCTCCCCCATGGGTGGAGAGGCTATGCTCAGGTTGTCAAAACCTTGACCCAGCCTGGGAAGGAACCAGGGTCTGGGTTTGGAGTCCTTAGGCTTGCACAGGCCTTGGTCTGCTCCCTTGCCCTGGTGACTCTGTTGTGGGGTCTGGGGGGCCTGGTATTGGGGATAGCCTCGATAAGGCTGGCCCTTTCTCTGAAAAGAGGGTCTCTTCCACGATGGTTTCTTCTTAGGAAGGGTGGAGGTTTTCCTGGAGAGCAGAGTCCTTGTGAGGTACTCTGTCTCAATCTCCACCTGCCTTTTCCTCCATCGTTTTGCCGAAGAGGTTTTCCCTGATGCAGTGCATGTCAAACAATTTCTCTTGGACCCATTGCTCGAGGTCTTATGCCTGGAGCCAGGCCTAGGGTCGCGCACCAATGCCTGTGGCGGTCACCCTCGCGTTTGACTCTAAGTCATCGTAGGCAGCCCAGGACATATACTTTGAGCACTCCCCGACACACTTTATGAGGGTTTGGAATTGCTGGAGGTGATCCCCACTGAGACCCGCCGAGAAACATGCGGGTTCCTTTGCCAGGTCTCAGAGATACATGCCAATATACAGCTGGTAGGCTTTGATTTGGCAACACATCGAGCCCTGGAAGCATTTGCGTGAGACTCCATGCACAGGGGTATGGAGGAGTGAGTCTTCGGGCTCTTTGCCGGCACATAGTCGACTCTACCACCACAGGTGTGTGGGAGTTGTACCTTCCGGAAGACAGGGCCCCGCTGGACCCGGTACATGGTGTTGAGGCATCAGCTAACTATTGGTACCGACGCTTGTGTCTCCCACATTCGAAGGAGGAGCCATCCGAGGATGGCAGGGACAGGGACCATCAGGGCCTCCTTGGGTGGAGCCTCATATTGGAGGATTTCAAGCTCCTCCGTGCGAGGTTTGGACAAGTTCCTGGAGGAAAGGTCCATAAACCATTATTAAGAAGTGACCGAAGATATCAATGCTTGACCCAGTACAAGCATTGTGGAACTTGTGTCTCTTGGGGAAACTGCTAGGTACATATGACCTAGATTGGCCACTGTTGGAAACAGAATACTGGGCTTGATGGACCTTGGTCTGAACCAGTATGGCATATCTTATGTTCTTATGGGTCCTCCTCTGACTCTGTGGTGAGGAACAAGGTTTTCACTATGTCTTGAGCGAACTCGAGGAACAATGTGTCCTTGGGCAGGGACCAGCGCCGTGATGCCAGGGGAAGATGGGTCCAACTGCAGCCTTTGACTCAGACACCGGGAATACAGAGTCTTGCGTCAGTGAGGAGAGGGAGTCCTCGATGGGACAGGCCTCGGGGGTCCGGGACCCATCACCGGAAGCCTCGGCGTCTGTTCAGGGAACCTTCACTGGCCGTTTCTGCTTCGACTCCTCTCTGTGGACTGTGGGACCTGGCACGGGACTTGCCCTGTGTGTCACAGTCCCAGGGTGAAGTTCTCAAGGATTTCTTCTTCTTCTTGCGTTCCCACTCCAGGGAACCCTTGTCAGAGTGTCCATGGACCCGATCGGGCACCGTGGGGGCTTTACATGACTCAGAGGATCCGTGCGGGGCCTTAAAGCATGAGGCTACCAGGAATACCAGGGCAGAATCTGACTTGTGGAAGATGTTATCTTGCTTTTGAAGACAACGCTGGATAGTCTTCATGGACATCTTTTTGCACAGGGTGCAGATCTCTGGGTCATGGTCTGCAACTAGACACCGGAGGCAGCAGTCGTGCCTATCGGTGAGGGACATGCATTTTGTGCACCGATCACAGTTTTTGAACTCACTGGCCATTGGGGCAAAAAAGGATCCCTGCAAGGTCGAAGACCCCCGACACAGCCAGTGGATAGAAAAAGGCATGAAACAGCGCTGGAAAAGAAAATGAAAAAATGGGTCCAAGACTCAATGCCAGGGCAACAGGGCTCAGAGGTGGGAAAGGAACTGGTGCTAACTGGAGAAAGAAAAGAGAGTTTAATGGAAAAAAGATCAACTTTTTCCAGGGAAAAAAGATGGATGTCTGTTGGCCTCCGCGGAAAAAAGGAGACCGAGTAAAATGGCACTCTTGGGTGAGAAGAGGACCATACATGTGTGGTGGCATCTCCCAAAGGCTTTCTTTGAAAGCTGGGGAGATGCTTCTGTGGGGTGGCACCATCACCCATATGTGAGGACTGACTTCCTGCTTGTTCCTGGAGAAAAAAATATTTTTCAGTATAGGGTTTTTTCTGATTGGTGATGGCTGACATGCAAATCTGTAATGGTGCCTTGAGCATGAAATGACCATTGGCTTGGAGGGCTGGGGTCTGTTGTTACCCCCCCCCCCCCCCCGTTTAAAGTTTACATTTTCAAACGGCGATTTATTTTTGTGAGCTCTTGAGGAAGAGCATTCCTTCCATCATTTGCACTGAATTGAAATTGTTTAGATGGATTTGGAATTTTCTGACTCAGACCTCCGCATAAAGCCAAGCTTGGCCAACAGGAACTTGAAATTGCCATGAGCCCAAAATAGAATGGGAAGGAAAGGAACAGAAGAGGACAAGGCCTTGGAGGAAAGCTGAAAGAAGGGCAGGGAAGATGTAATGCATAGTTTCCCAACTGGTATGCCACATCATCAGTGCAGCTGTACTTCAAAACTTTTCCATTAGCCAGTCAGAGCCCAGTAGGGAGAACAGCTTAGGCAGGCCCAGGCTCCTGCCACCACCTGTGAGGTCTACCAGGGATTCAAACCCCCACAGCCCTGTGCACTGGAGATCGGTGACTAGCAGCTGGAGCGACTGAGACCACAGCCTGATAGAACAACATCCGGTAAGCAAGAGATGTGTCTTCTGAACTACCGTATATAAGGAAGCCCAGCTAGACACACCCTTGCTGATACAACAAGAAGGCTGTAAGCCACTGGTGTAAAAAATCAACGTGGGTATAACTGGCATCTGCATCTATAAGTTGAGCCCACAATATTGTCTGTAATTTTTCTACAAGTACAAAAAGTGAAAGAGATTAATGGGCTGTTTGACAGAAGAGTAACAGATAAAGCTTATCCATTAGCCAGAGGTTCGAGGACCTTCATTCACAATTACTATACCTGTAAGGGCACTGTAATTCTTCCCCAGGATCCAGACTGGCTCACTAGTCTCAGGGAAATCTTCCAACTCTGCGAAGCGAAGTGTGTCATAGGTAAGGGTGGCTGGGAAGAAAAAAAAAGTAATGAATGGATTAGAAAAATGTATTGTTTCAGCAATCCAAGAGTTGGGTGGTCACTGGTAATTCCAGAATACAAGATTTTCCCTTGGTAATAACTGTACCATGTTTAAAAGGCTCGCCCTCCTCCCTGGTAATCATATCAGCAATAGTGACAGCAGACCAGCAGTGTGTGGACAACTACTCCCTTTTAAATGTTTTCTAATAAAACAAGTGTGTACCATGAGGGAAGAGCAGCTGAGGAGAACAAGGGGTACAAATTCTTCCTTGTTCTCATTCTATTGGCCTGCCACTACTCTCCTCAAGATAAAGTACCTCAAGAAAAATCAAGAGGAACTTGAACAGTGGAAGATGAAAAAGGATTTGAAAGTCAGGCGAGAATCTAAGGGAGAAGCAACTAAAAGAAAGGAGAGGAAAGAGGGAAAAAGTCAAGAACAGAAGATGAAGAGGACCTTAGAAGGGGAGGAACCTGTGGATGTGTGAGCAGAAGATGGAGAAGAACCTTGGGAAGAAAAGATGGAAAAAAACTTATGGGGCTATAAAGAGATATTGAAGAAAGAATGGGAAGGAGACAAAGAAATAGAAGGAGATTGGTGGGGTGGAACTTGGAGAAGATGAGAGCAGAATCTAAGGTGAAATTAGATCTTACCTGCTAATTTTCTTTCCTCGCGTCCATCCAGTCCAGTCCAGTCCAGTCCAGATGCGTGAGTTTATGCCATCCTATCAGCAGATGTAGACTGAGAACCACTAGTTTGATATCGTCAACCTATAAGGGTCCTGAGCAGCCCTCCTCAGACTAGTAATTCTGTAACCAAGTAGACACTACAGATAGAGTAGGGCCATTAAGAACTCACTAACAAATATATCATAAACTCAAGACAGTATGATGTAAATTCAACTAAACAAGTTAATGTTCCGCAAAGGGTCCGGAAAAGCAAAATTAATCTGCCCCCACAGTGACCCCATATATAAGCAGCCACAACCCAAGACAACAGAGCCCCACAGAGCTGTGGCTCAACTGAGCCTGTCAATGCAATAATATCCATGAAAAACCTCTTCATTTCTGGGCTCAAACCTAGACAGAAAAAAACAAAAGAGGGTGGGTCTTGGACTGGACCGGACTGGAGGGACTCAAGGATAGAAAATTAGCAAGCAAGATCTAATTTCACCTTCCTCATCATCCCTTCAAGTCCAGTCCAGACCAGACATGTGGGATGTACCAAAGCAGTACCTAACAGGAGGGACAAGAGAGCCCAGCCAGCCAGCCACACACCCCAAACCTTGCATCACTTTATACCTGCACATCCAGGCAGTAATATAACATGAAGGAAGACCACATCGCTGCCTTAAAAATCTCGACCACAGGCACCAAGCCAAACTCAGCCCACAAGGAAGCTTGAACCCTAGTAGAATGGGTTCTAAGACCCTCCAGAACTGAACACCCCTTAACGAGGTACACCGAAGCAATAGACTCCTTTAGCCAGCGAGCAATCAACACCTTGGAAGCTGCCGCTCCCTTACATGGCCCCCCAAACAGCACAAGAAGATGATCTGAGCAACGAAAAACATTTGTCTTCTTCAGATACTGTTGCAGCGCCTGCCGTATATTCAATTTCTGCAGCAGTTGAGAATCAGGATCCCCATCCCCCTTCACAAATGCTGGAAGAATGACAGGATGATTGAGATGAAATGCAGACACCACTTTAAGTAAAAAAGGATGAATGGCCACTTTCTCCTTAGAAAGCATGAGGAAAGGCTCCCTGCATGATAATGCCTGGAGCTCTGAAATTCTATGTGCCGAACAGATTGCCACCAAAAAGACCATCTTCAGCATAAGATCTTTTAGGGAAGAGTATGAAAGAGGCTTAGGCAATGCCCCAACCAGCACCAACAAAACCAAGTTAAGGTATGCAAACGCCCAGGGGGCTGGAGATACTTAATGCCCCTCAAGAAATGCGCCACATCTGGATGAGAGGCCACTGAGACTCCCTGAACCCTGCCTCCAAAACACACCAAAGCTGCTACCTGCAACAGCAGGGAATTCAAAGTAAGACCCTTGTCCAAACCTGCTTGCAAGAACACTAAGATATCTGGTAACAAAGCTCTGAGAGGACAAAATTCTCTCACCACACTCGTACATACACGAGAGATGTGGACCGCCTACATGCTCACAACAACGTTGCAATGACCTGTGCAGAGTAACCTCTCTTCCTTAACCTTGCCCTTTCAAGAGCCAAGCCATAAGCAAGAACTGACCTGCATCTGGCATTGGAACTGGACCCTGGGACAGGAGATCCTCCAACATTGGCAAGGGCTATGGATCCCCCACCGCCAGATGAACCAGATCCGCCTACCATGTCTCTGAGGCCAATCTGGTGCCACCAAAATCCAGATGGGTTTCCACTCTCTGGACTACTCGCCCTATAAAAAGGTCACGGAGGAAACACGTACAACATGGCCCCGCAGATGAACTCTCCACTACACTAGAAACAGTATATGCTGCAAACTCCCCCCTCAAGCCGCAAATTGTGATGGGAGACTTCAATCTAAATTCAGTACCCAACAAGGAGGCAGAACCTTCCTCAGAGCCATGGATGCACTACAGTACACACAACTCCTCAATATATCTACCCACTTGTCTAGGCTCCACCTGATATTCATGCCAAACCGAATCCTTCAAGGCAACAGCATAACACCCCCCCACGGCATTCCAATACCCTGGTCTGATCACCACTCCATATGATTCAGTATGTCCCATCCTAGACTTATATTGGAGAACCCACAGCACCCAGGATGAAGATTCAGAGCATTCGATACAGACCAATTCCTCCAGGAAATCGTCGCTATCCTAGACTACGACTCAATCGACCTAGACTCTGTCATTAACCATTGGAATAACACCATCTCTACAGCAGCAAAGGCACCAGCCAAAAACTGCAGCAAACCCACAGGACAAAGAAAACAAGCAGCACCATGGTACTCATGAAATAAGGGCAGCCAAGAGAATACTTCAGAAAATTGAACAGAATTGGAGAAGAAACAAAACACAAACCACCCAACAGCTATACCAGGAGAAGCAAAAGGATTGCAACAGCCTAATCAACTGGCATAAACAGGAATACCACACTAAACTCATCCTAAAATCAACCAATAATCCTAGAGACCTCTTCAACATAGCCTGTGAACCAATGCATTGAGACCTTCAGACATTCTCTCCTGCCTGTGGCTGAAGAAACGACTGACCTTGGTATTGACCGTGGACGCCATGAGATCCATTATAGGCATTGCCCAATGCAGCATTATCTGTTGAAAACCTGGTTCTGCTAGTGTCTATTCCCCTGGGTCCAAAAGATTTCTGCTGAGGAAGTTGGCCTGGACATTTTCTTTTCCGGCCACATGAGCTGCCAACAGAACCAGGAGATGCACCTCCATCTACACCAGGAGAAGTGCCACCTCCATCGCTATTTGCCCACTTCTGGTGCCTCCTCGGCGGCTGATGTAAGCCACTGCCATCG
Organism: Ichthyophis bannanicus; assembly: GCA_033557465.1. NCBI lineage: Eukaryota > Metazoa > Chordata > Amphibia > Gymnophiona > Ichthyophiidae > Ichthyophis > Ichthyophis bannanicus. The sequence goes on from CM066038.1 coordinate 328,356,897, forward strand.
CATTGTCAGACAAAACCCATAATGGCTTGCAATGGACCAGGGGAAAAAAAGCCTTCAGTGCCAGAAATACCGCACGAGTTTCTAAGAGGTTGATTGACCATGGCATTTCCTCTGGAGACCACTGCCCCTGCACCACACATGACAGACCATAGACACCCCCCATCCCGACAAACTGGCAAAAGTGGTGACTACGAGCCATTTCCGAACTTCCTGAGGGACTCCCACCGAGAGCTTGCTTGAGTCCTGACATCAGAGAAGGCTTAATCGGGCCTCCTCTGGTAGCACGAGTGCCTCTGTGCCGACCACCTGGTCAATAACGCCTGCTGCAGAGGGCACATATGTGCTCTGGACCACGGAACCAACTCCAATGTAGCTGCCATGGATTCCTGGACTTGCAGATAGTCCCAAGCTCAAGACGTACGCCTGCTCAAGAGCTCTGCAATCTGATCCTGCAAGCTGCGTATTCGTTTCAGCGTCAAAGTCACAACTCCCGCTCTGGGGTTAAAATGTGTCTCTAAGTAATCCAAAGTCTGAGTCGGCAAAGTTGATGACCCAGTGCAACTTCTGCAGCAACTACAAACCCGCTGAGTTGCTAACTGGCTCTCCTGCAGAGACTTTGCCCTGATCAGCCAGTTGTCCAGGTAGGGGTGCACCAACACCCCTTCCTTGCACAATGCTGCTGCTACCACTATCATCATCTTGGTGAAGGTACTGGGAGCTATGGTAAGACCAAAAGGCAATGCTCAAAACTGATAATGGCCCAAGGGCACTGCAAACAAAGATAAATGCTGATGCTTGGGTCAAATCAGGATGTGCAAATACACCTCAGAGAGGTCCAATGAGATCAGATTCTCCCCCTGTCAGACTGCCATCATGACCACCGCAAAGTCTCCATACAGAAATGCGGCAATGCGGCACCCATAATGATCCGTTAACCTGTTTTAAATCCAAAATCGGACAAAAGGTACCTTCCTTTTGGGGGTCCACAAAGTAAATGAAGTACCAACCTTGACTGCACTTGTCCGGAGGAACTTACAAGACTGCCTGAAACTGCAGCAATAGCTGCAGCAAGTTCATCATTGCACATGCTTTGAATATTGCCTGGCAGGGAGATACCATAAATGTGTCAGAGAGGTCGCACAAACCAGATGGTGTAGCCCTCACGAATCACCTCCAGAACCCATTAGTCAGACATGATTTGGGTCCAAGCGGAATAGAAGGCCTGTAAACGACCCATACTGGAACTAGCTCTGCCTGGACGGCCAAACCTTCATTGGGCATGTGTAGGACCACAGAGAATGCCCAACAGCCCAACTGTGACCGCCATGAATGGCATGGCTGCATGTAAGAAAACACGAATGTGAGAAGTTTCGAACCTCCTTGGCTGAAACTTACGCATATCCTGAAAATTCCCCTGTGAAGAAGAAGCAGACATAGCAATTTTGGTCCTTGAGGTTTATCTGGGCAAGAGTGGCACTTTGGTCTCCCATAAATCTTTCACCAGCTTCTCCAAAGCCTCTCCAGAGGAGCTTCCCTCTGAAGCAGAGCTTACTAAGCTGACCTTTGGAAGCCATGTCTGCTGGCCAACTGCGCAATCACAAAAACCTAGGGACTATAACCACTGATGCCATGTTTTTCGACGATGCCAGAACCAAGTCATAAAAGGCATTTGCCAAAAAGCGTTGTTATTCACCTGTAATAGGTGTTCTCCGGCAACAGCAGGAATCAGTCCTCACATATGGGTGACGTCGGCACCAATGGAGCCCTCGTGTGGAGCAAATCCACAGTTTTCAGAGAAAGCCTTTGGGAATTGCATCACGCATGCGCGGTCCCCTTCCCACCCAAGGGTGCCATCTTGCTCAGTCAAGTGACATAGCTAAAAAGAAGGCAAAAGAATAAAAATAATAATACGAGGAGGCAGAGCCAGCCAAGGATCAGCATGGCCGCTTAGGAGGCTTCTCCCACAGACCCGAACAACAAATCCTGCTCTAACAGTGATATACTCGACAGAAATATCGACGAGATCGCCCCCCTGTTCGAAGGTAATGGCAAATAGCAAGCAAACGCGATTGGACTTTGCGAATCCGCAGAGTATGGGCACAAAAAGATCACAGTCTGATCTGTTGTCACCACACAAGATGGCGCCGCAAGAAGATTCAACAGAGGGGCTGCAAGAGATTTTGAAGAAAATAAGAGTGGTCCAAAACCAGGTAGACGCAAATGGCGAATCGCTGAACGAACTACAGGCGGATGTGAAAGAAATGAAAGCGCAAGTGATTTCACTCACCGCCAGAGTTGAAAAGTCTGACGTGACTGCTGTGGTGCATGAGAAACGAATTCTGCAATTGATAAGTCCGCTCTGAGAACGGAGGTACTGGAACGCAGTATCGACGATATGAACAACAGGGCAAGGAGGAATAATGTACGGCTAATTGGGATACCGGAAGGTGCAGAAGGAAAGGATCCAATAGCATTCTTGGAAGACTTAATTCCGAAACTAGTGAAAATAGAGCCAGCTCGCCCATTTGAAATCGAAAAGATGCACCGTGTGCCGGCGTTGAGGAGCCTGCAAGCCAGGAGCCCTCAGCCTTTGATATTCTGTGTTCTAAGACATCAATAAATTGTCCAAATAATGTCGGCTGCTAAAGCTAAATCCTCCCTCCAATACGAAGGACATAAAATCTCCTTTTACCCAGATTTCAGGAAAGTTACGGTAGAGAAGAGAAAGCAATTCCTATCGCTCAGGCCCAGACCAACAGCTTCAGGCTCGCTACGGATTATTTTACCCCGCGGGCTTCGAAGTCACTTTAAATAACTCTACAAAATCCTTTGAAGATCCTGCGTCTTTGGAGCTGTTCATTGAAGAACAAGAAGCGCTACAAATGCAATAAGAACAGTAGCTGGCTTTTTTTTTTCTGTAACCGTCTGGGCTCCAGCAGGAGATGAGGAAAAACACCCTGTGGTTTAATGGTGTCTTTCTCGCTATGGGGCACCTTGACAGACAGTGGTACTGCGAGTAGTGCCTCAGACCTAAGCTTTCACTGTATACTTTGCTAGTATAAGGATGAGGCTGGCGGCGGCAGGGAATGCTACATCTGGATGCTGCTTGTAACGTGGCCTGTGTAAAAGGGCTGAGAAAAGCAGGTGTATAAGGACTGGTGGTGGGGGGGGAGGATTGATTGATTGCGATTAATGGGTGGGCAATGGTCCCAACTTGCTTTGTGTTATAGGTATAAAAGGGAACTTATGTGTAACTCAAGAACTTAGGGGTGGGAAATATTTTACAATGGGGGTCTGGGTTGTGTCATGTGTGATGTACTTGCTGTCTCATCTAAGGAGATGGTCCCCGGTCAAGGGGGGCGTAGGGTGGCTCTCTGAGAGGAAGAGGAAAATAGATCATAACTCATGGTTTTCCACAAGGAATGGTAGGCTTATCTGTTGCCAAGAGTCATGGATAAGGGGATAAAGATATTATCTCTGAACGTTAAAGCAATTAAAAACCCGATAAAAAGAAAAAAGATCATTACATATTGTAAGCAACAACAAGCTGACCTGGTCTTACTACAGGAAACCCATTTAAATTTGTCTGAGACCAAAAAGCTAGAGGGTAGGCATTTTCTTTTAATTGGGCAGTCGCCTACAGCACAAAAAAAAAAAGACAGAGTGGCCATACTAGGGCGGAAAGCATGATGGGGGATCAAGGTGGAATCCATGCGTAATGACCTAAATGGGAGATGGGCTAAATCCACCATTTCAATAGGAAGCACCAAATTGACAATCCTTAATGTTTATGGCCCCAATAGTAATGACCCCTAATTCTTTATGGAAAATATTCTTTCACTCAACGTGTAATCAAACTCTGGAATTTGTTACCGGAGGATGTAGTAAGAGCTGTTAGTGTAGCTGGGTTTAAAAAAGGTTTGGACAAGTTCCTGGAGGAAAGGTCCATAAGCCATTATTAAAAAGGGACCCAGGAAATCAATGCTTGACCCAATACAAGCATTGTGGAACCTGTGTCTTTTGGGGATACTGCTAGGTACGTATGACCTAGATTGGCCACTGTTGGAAACAGGATACTGGGCTTGATGGACCTTGGTCTGACCCAGTATGGCATATCTTATGTTCTTAGCGGGTACACTGCAAGAAGGCGCGGTAGCTCCTGTCATTATGGGAGGGGACTATAATATGGTATTGGACCCCTTAGTAGATAGGAATCTGGGAAGAGTGGAGAGAACCTCTAGAGCTGTGGTTCCCCCAGCCAGTCGGATTTTCAGGATAACCCCAATGAATATGCATGAGAGAGATTTGCATACACTGCCTCCATTGCATGCAAATCTCTCTCATTTTATTTATTTATTTAACACTTATTTATATACCGCATCTTCCAGCGATCAGTTGCGGTGTACATTTAACAACAATTAACAATGCAGAGCTTGTTTTACATAGAACAGTTATAACTTTTTACAATGAACATCTTAACTTGAACAACAAAGTGTATGTAAAAACTATGCGGAATAGTTCAATGCATATTCATTGTGGATACCCTGAAAACCCAACTGGCTGTGGGGTCTCCCAGGACAGGTTTGGGAACCACTGCTCTAGAGCGAGAGCTGCGCTTAAGGCCCTGATGGAGTCTACAGGTTTGGTTGATATATGGAGACTCCTTCATCCTAGCAAGAAAGACTATACCTTTTATTCCACTCCGCACAGGTCCTTCTCGCGGATTGATTTTTTTTCTAATTTCTAAATCTTTAGTTCCGGATGTGCGAGAGGCGGAGACCCTGAGCACCTATATTTCAGACCATGCAGCTACTGTAAAGAGGGGATGTCCGAGCAAGCGTGATCGTAATCCGGCATGGTCCTTTAACAGGGCCCGTTTAGCAGATGCTTCATTTCAAGAAGAAATTAAAATCGCAATAAGGGAGTATTTTAACACAAATAAATTAGATGAAATGGCAAGTTGGGCTTGGTGGGAGGCCTTTAAGGCTTACCTTCGAGCAACTGTCAAGAGTTTCACTATTAAGGAGAATAGAAAGAGAAAGGCCCGATTAAAAGTCCTGGACGAGCAAATTAGGGCGGATGAGCGATTATGGCAAAAACATACAGACGCAGGAATATTGTTATGATTTCAGAGATTAAGATACCAATATCATGAAATTTTAAGCTCAGAAGTGGAGCAAGTAGTGCTCAAGCAACAGTCCCGTTACTACGTTGAGCATAACAAAACGGGTAGACTGCTGGCTAATGCTTTGAAAAGGAAGCAGGAGAGAGCCCGAATTGCCTATATATCCAATCATAATCAGGATAGATTGACTAGCAATGAACAAATCCTGGAAGGTTTCTCAAAATATTATGAGCAGCTATATACCTCAGACCTGTCCCCTGATCCTGACTCCTCTAATACTTCCTGAGGAACTTAACCCAAATTGGGGGAGCATCAATCTAAGGAGCTGGATAGACCCCTATCAGGAGAAGAAATACGAAGGGCAATTAATGCAATGGCTACCGGAAAGGCAGTAGGCTCAGATGGCATATCCACAGAATTTTATAAAGTGTTCGGGGAAGAACTAGTTCCATACTTGCTGGTTTACTTTGAGGAATTGGGCAACTCACAGGGGAGCACCGGGAACATTTCAGAAGCTACGATTGTAGTGTTAGAAAAGCCTGGAAAAGATCCCACGAGGGTCTCAAATTACAGACCCATTTTCTATTAAATTCTGGCTACCAAATATATGCAAGTGTATTAGAGAAAATACTTTTTAAAAAAAATGTTATATTTATTAAATTTTCAATATTATAGATTAAAAGCAATCAAGCAATATGAAACAATAATATCCAAAATATAAACAGTAATAGGACAGATAAAAAGAAAACATACATCTATCCTAAACCACATAATATACATACAAGTCCACATTATAGGAGAGCAGAGAACAATTACATAAGGAAAAAGAAAAAGTAAAAGATAAACTAAAACCGGTAAGGTGAACAGATAAATCAAAACCCTAAATTACTAACTTGTCACAACCTGCTGAGACTCTTGAGCATTAAGATAACCCAATAATTGATCAGGTTCCATAAAGCCATAACTCTTCCCTAGATGGCCAACTACACATTTGCATGGGAACTTAAGAAAAAAAGTAGCCCCCAAAGCCAGTGTACGAGATTTCAACTCTAGAAAAGCCTTATGGCGGATTTGAGTCATCCGTGACACATCAGGGAAGAAAGTGACCCTATGTCCACAAAATAAAGCATCTTTTTTTAGTAAAATATGCCTTCATTATAGAATTCTTGTCCATCTCAGATACAATGTTAAACAATCAAAGTTGTATGAGCAGAAATGGTATCTGAAGAAGATTCAAGAAATTCAGAAATATCTAAACTAGGAGGAGTGGCTGCCTGGTCAGTTCCCTCACTTTCCCCATCTCTAGCCACTACCTTGAAAACTTCAGGTTGCTCAAACAACAGGACTTCTTTCAAATATTTATAAAATAAGATCAATTGGGAAAGATAGTGCGTAATAGGAAAATTTAAACACCTTAAATTTTTAGAACGTGATATATTCTCAAATTTCTCAAACTGTCTATGAAAATATAAACTCTCTTTTACAGAAGCTATGGAAACCGCCTGAACGGTACCCACTTTAGCTTCTAACTGACCCAGGCGATCACCCACCACTACTAGTTGATCATCATCATCTTCAAATTTTGCTACAGCCTCACTAGTAAATTGCTCAATTTGTCTCATAGTACCAGTTAAAACAGTTTCAGTCCGAGTGACTACTGCCCAAATATCTTTAAGAGTCACATTTTGAGGTGGAATGGAGGAGACCCCCTCACTATCCACCGAAGACGCAACTTTGAACACCTTAGGTAGAGGCAATTGCTTTGCAGATAGACTTCCCCGTGCCAAAGATAATCCTAAATCCTGTGTCAGAGCAAAGGGAGAGGAAGACCTTCCCAAACCCCCTTCAACCGGCACAGTCTGTTGATGTAACAAGAGGGGTAGGGTTACACCCCCAATTGGGGATGAGTTGGACAAGGAGGAAGAACTCACGGAAGCTGACACGTCCAGACTACAGTCCTCCAAAACAAGCCGTACAAGATGTTTATCCATAGGGCCCTCATTCTTGGCAGCCTTCGTAGTTGGAACAGTTGGAAATATTTTCTTCTGTCTCTTCCCCATTACAGAATCACAAAGTTCCACCTCTCAGTCCCTCCAAAGTACTCCGAAGGGACTCCAAAGTGGCGTGACCTTCCCCTTTAGTGATGCCTCTTCGGTCACACGCCCAAAGGACGCGCCCGCGCCCGTGACCGCATCCAGTGGCTCAGCCCAAGCTGAAATAGGGCTCACCTCTGATGTCAGCCAGCACTCAGCGGTCTCAGCTGTTTCACCACCGGCAGGATCGGCTCCACTCCCCGGTGTCCTGCGGCTCAGCCCAAGCTGAAATAGGGCTCACCTCTGACATCAGCCAGCACTCTGCGGTCTCAGCTGTTTCACCACCGGCAGGATCGGCTCCACTCCCCAGAGAAAATACTTTCTAAAGCTGTCCAGGAATTGCACCACCCTGACCAGTGCAACTTCATTCCCGGCAGGGCAACCTCCGACAATGCCAGGTTGTTCTGCAACTTGCTGGATAGAGCAAGTATCACAGATGTGCCCTATGTCGGCCTTTCCTTAGATGCAGAAAAGGCGTTCGATAGACTTGAATGGCCTTTTCTTTTTAAAGCCTTAAAGTGGTTTGTGATGGGCCCCGGTTTTACAAATATGATTCGAGCACTATATGCGAGACCAAGGGCCCACAATTTGGCAAATGGTATTCTATAAGAACATAAGATATGCCATACTGGGTCAGACCAAGGTCCATCGAGCCCAGTAACCTGTTTCCAACAGTGGCCAATCTAGGTCATACATACCTAGCAGTTTCCCCAAAAGACACAGGTTCCACAATGCTTGTATTGGGTCAAGCAGTGATATCCTGGGTCCCTTCTTAATAATGGTTTATGGACTTTTCCTCCAGGAACTTGTCCAAACCTTTTTTAAACCGAGCTACACTAACAGCTTTTACTACATCCTCCGGTAACAAATTCCAGAGTTTGGTAACACGTTGAGGGAAAAAATATTCTCTCTTATTAGTCTTAAACAGTTTACCCTGTAGCTTCATTGCATGTCCCCTAGTCTTCCTATATTCTGATAATGTAAACAATCGATCTACGTTTACCCGTTCCACTCCGTTCATTAATTTATAGACTTCTATCTTATCTCCCCTCAGCCGTCTCTTTTCCAGGTTAAAGAGCCCTAACCTTTTTAGCCTTTCTTTATAGGGGTATCCTTCCATCCCCTTTACCATTTTGGTGGCTCTTCTCTGAACCTTTTCTAATAACGCTATATCCTTTTTAAGATATGGTTACCAGAATTGCACACAATATTCAAGGTGCGGTCGCACCATGGAACGATATAGAGGCATCATAATATCCTTTGTTTTATTTTCCTTTCCTTTCCTTATGATACCTAGCATTTAATTTGCTCTCTTGGCGGCTGCTGCACACTGGGCAGAGGGTTTTAATATGTTATCCACAATGACGCCTAAATCTTTTTCCTGGGTGGTAGTTCCTTATGTGGAACCTTGCATTGTGTAACCATAGTTTGGGTTGTTCTTCCCTGGGTGTATAACTTTGCACTTGTCCACATTAAATTTCATCTGCCATTTGGATGCCCAGTCTTCCAATTTATCAAGATCCTCTTGGGTTTTAACAACTTTAAATAGTTTTGTGTCATCTGCAAATTTGATAACCTCACTCGTTATACCCTTTTCCAGGTCATTTATGAATATGTCAAAAAGAAGCGGACCCAGCACAGATCACTGGGGAACACCACTATTCACCTTTCTTCATTAGGAAAACTGGCCATTTAGCCCTACCCTCTGCTTTCTATCTTTTAACCATTTCCTTATCCACAATAGTACACTGCCTCATATCCCATGACTTTAGTTTTGTCAAAAGTCTCTGATGAGGGACTTTGTCAAAGGCTTTCTGAAAGTCCAAATGCACTATATCAACCGACTCCCCTTTGTCTACCTGTTTATTCACACCTTCAAAAAAAATAACATATTAGTAAGACAAGATCTTCCTTGTCTAAAGCCATGTTGGCTGTCTCCCATTAGGTTGTGACTATCTACATGCTGAGTAATTTTATTCTTTATGATGGTTTCTACCATTTTTCCCGGTACTGACGTCAGGCTCACCGGTCTGTAGTTTCCCGGATCACCCCTCGAACCCTTTTTAAAAATTGGTGTTACATTGGCGATCGTCCAATCTTCAGGTATTACATATGATTTTAATGATAGTTCACAGATTACTAATAGCAGGTCTGCAATCTCATATTTCAGTTCTTTCAACACTCTTGGATGTATACCATCACGTCCAGGTGATTTGCTACTCTTCAGTTTATCAAATAGTTGGTAATACATCTTCCTGGTGTAGCGATATTTCTTTCAATTCTTCTGCAGTATCACCTTTAAATACCACTTCAGTCATAGGTAACATCCCTGCATCTTCCTCAGTAAAGACCAAAGCAAAGAATTCATTCAGTCTCTCCGCTATAGCCTTGTCCCCTCTTACTGCCCCTTTTATCCCTCTATCATCTAATGGACCAACTGACTCTCTCATAGGTTTTTTCCTACGAATGTACTCTGGTAGCTCCTCCGAGATGTGCAGAGCCGAAGGTAACTCCTCCCGACCTCCTCCCTCAACGTCGGGAGACACAGCCGGAGAAACCAGCACCGGTAATCCTTCTCCGGGGCTGGACGGTTGAAACTGTGTTTCCTGAGGCAGGCACAGCATCTCACTCACGCCCGCACTCGACAACCCATGCAAGGACTCTCCTTCCGGCTGAACCGGCAGCAGTCGGAGTTCTGGGCTAAGAGAAACCTCTAAGCCCTCGGCGCTGGGAGACCTTCCTTCCACCCCCGCAGCACACAACGGGTGCTCCAGAACTAATCCACTAATCCCGGCAGGGACCACGAATACATCCATGGGCCCGCTGATCGCCATCCTCACTGTATCCGGGGTCTCTCCTGCCGAAGTCGTCGCCAGCTTGGCTTTTCTCTTTCTGCCCGCATGCGGCATCAGGGGTAATCACCAGCAGATATAGAAGGTAAAAAATAAAGAAACAATAAGTAACAGGAGGCACTCCGGAGCAGTGTCAGCAAGCGTCTGCTCCCGGCACCATCTTGCCTCCACAGCCCGAGCAAGGGTATCCAAAGATGTGTCCCTCGACTTAAAAGAGCACTCTCCCTCCTCCAGTTAACTCGGGGGGGGGGGGGAGTGGACTTAGGAATATTAAGGTGGAATTCTGTGACCTAAAGTAAAAAGAAAAGATAACTCTCAGAGAGCCGGGGAGGGAGGGGGGAGTTTGAAGATTCATGGTTGTAATGTGTGTGTTGATGATTATAATTTACGTTGTTATTGTAAATCTATAAATAAAGATTAAAAAAATAATAATAGTAATAGGACAGCAACTCCAAGGGGAGGAGGGAGGGTCGTGAGGACTGATTCCTGATGTCCCCGGAGAACACCTGTTACAGGTGAGTAACTACGCTTTCTCCGGGAACAAGCAGGAAGGCAGGCAGAGAGAGAATTTGAGAAGAAGCTTGCTGCGGAAGCAAAAATGCGAAATAAAGACCTTTTCAAGTACATTCGTAGCAAAAAACCTGTGAGAGAGTCAGTTGGTCCATTAGATGATAAAGGGGTTAAAGGAGCACTAAGAGGCGACAAGGCGATAGCGGAGAGACTGAATGAATTCTTTTCATCGGTCTTTACTGAGGAAGATGTAGGGATGTTACCCATGACTGAAGTGGTATTTAAAGGTGCGGAAGAATTGAAGGAAATATCGATACATCGGGAAGATGTCTTACAACTATTAGATAAACTGAAGAGTAGCAAATTACCTGGGCCGGATGGTATACATCCAAGGGTGTTGAAAGAACTGAAATATGAGATTGCAGAACTGCTATCAGTAATCTGTGAACTATCATTAAAATCATCTCTAATACCTGAAGATTGGAGGATCGCCAATGTAACACCAATTTTTTAAAAAGGGTTCGAGGGGTGATCCGGGAAACTACAGACCGGTGAGCCTGACGTCAGTACCGGGAAAAATGGTAGAAACCATCATAAAGAATAAAATTACTCAGCATGTAGATAGTCACAACCTAATGGGAGACAGCCAACATGGCTTTAGACAAGGAAGATCTTGTCTTACTAATCTGTTATGTTTTTTTGAAGGAATGAATAAACAGGTGGACAAAGGTGAGTCGGTTGATATTGTGTATCTGGACTTTCAGAAAGCCTTTGACAAGGTCCCTCATGAGAGAATTTTGGCAAAATTAAAGAGTCATGGGATAGGAGGCAGTGTACTATTGTGGATCAGGAACTGGTTAAAAGATAGAAAGCAGAGGGTAGGGCTAAATGGCCAATTTTCCCAATGGAGAAAGGTGAATAGTTGTGTACCCCAGGGATCTGTGCTGGGTCCGCTGCTTTTTGACATATTCATAAATGACCTGGAAAGTGGAATAACGAGTGAGGTTATCAGATTTGCAGATGACACAAAACTATTTAAAGTTGTTAAAACCCAAGAGGATTGTGAAAAATTGCAAGAGGATCTTGATAAATTGGAAGACTGGGCATCAAAATGGCAGATGAAATTTAATGTGGACAAGTGCAAGGTTATGCACCTAGGGAAGAACAACCCAAACTATGGTTACACGATGCAAGGTTCCACATTAGGAACCACCACCCAGGAAAAAGATTTAGGCGTCATTGTGGATACCATGTTAAAACCCTCGGCCTAGTGTGCAGCGGCGGCCAAGAGAGCAAATAGAATGCTAGGTATGATAAGGAAAGGAATGGAAAATAAAACAAAAGATATTATAATGCCTCTATATCGTTCCATGGTGAGACCGCACCTTGAATATTGTGTGCAATTCTGGTCGCCGTATCTTAAAAAGGATATAGCGATTTTAGAAAAGGTACAGAAAAGAGCCACCAAAATGGTAAAGGGGATGGAAGGATACTCCTATGAAGAAAGGCTAAAAAGGTTAGGGCTCTTTAACCTGGAAAAGAGACGGCTGAGGGGAGATATGATAGAAGTCTATAAATTAATGAACGGAGTGGAACGGGTAAATGTAGATCGATTGTTTACCTTATCAGAATATAGAAAGACTAGGGGACATGCAATGAAGCTACAGGGTAAACTATTTAAGACTAATAAAAGAAAATATTTTTTCACTCAACGTGTAATCAAACTCTGGAATTTGTTACCGGAGGATGTAGTAAAGGCTGTTAGAGTAGCTGGGTTTAAAAAAGGTTTGGACAAGTTCCTGGAGGAAAGGTCCATAAACCATTATTAAGAAGTGACCGAAGATATCAATGCTTGACCCAGTACAAGCATTGTGGAACTTGTGTCTCTTGGGGAAACTGCTAGGTACGTATGACCTAGATTGGCCACTGTTGGAAACAGAATACTGGGCTTGATGGACCTTGGTCTGACCCAGTATGGCATATCTTATGTTCTTATGTTAAGTCAGTCCTCACATATGGAACTCCCCAGCTATAGGCTACCGAGAACCCACAGCTGAAAAATAGGCTCCCTCTATGAGAGCCGCAAGCAGCCACAATAGGAATCTAACTAAGAGAGTAGCACCTCCAGTAGCCTGACACAGAAGGGTCAGAGGGCAGGAGCTGCCTAGACCTTGAAATGGTTACAGAGTACAGCCTGGCCGAAAGCACTGTCCCGTCGGGACTCCCTATCCAGGCAGTAATGGGTTGTGAAAGTCTGACCTGAAGACCAGGTAGCGGCCCGGCAGATGTCTGCCAGTGGAACAGAGTGGAAATGAGCCACTGATGCCGCCATGGCCCTGACCCAATGGGCCGGGATACGACCCTCCAACGGAGGCTCAGCTGCCCTGTATGCCCAGGCGATACAGTCTGCTACCCAGGTGGACAGCATATGCTTGGAAACAGCCATTCCCAGCTTACTGGGGTCATAGGATACGAAGAGCTGAGGAGCCCTTCTATGGCCCTGCGTACACTGAATATAGAAGGCCAATGTCCTCTTACAGTCCAGGGTATGCAGTACTGTCTCTGCCCGACTGGCATGCGGCCTGGAAAAGAAGATAAGCAGCACCACCTCCTGGCTGAGGTGGAACGAGGAGACCACTTTTGGAAGGAACTTGGGGTGCGTGTGAAGCACCACTCGGTTCCTATAGAACCTGGTGTAAGGCCTGTGTGACACCCGCTGAGCCGACATGAGTGCCACCAGGAAAACCACCTTCCAAGAAAGGTAGCAGAGAGGGCAGGTCGCCATCAGCTCAAAGGGCGACCGAGTAGGCTGCCCTAAAACCACATTCAGATCCCACTCGGACAGCGGAGGGCAATCCGGAGGCTTCAGAAGAAGCAGTCCTCTCAAGAACTGAGAAACCAAGGGATGGGCAGAGAGGGGTTTCTCCTCCACCGGGATGTGGTTTGCTGCAAGGGCACTGAGGTGCACTCTGACGGAGTTGGATTTGAGGCCCAAATCTGAAAGGTGGAGAAGGTACTGTAACACCACCCCAACCTGGCAGGAGAAAGGATCCAAACCCTGCCCCTCGCACCAAGTTACAAACCTACACCACTTCAAGGCATTGGTCCTTCTAGCCGACAGCCTCCTTGAGGCCAGCAAGACCCCTTCAACATCCTTTGGGAGGAGGAGTGGAGCGATCATTACCCTTTCAGCAGCCATGCCATTAGGTTGAGGGAGCTGAGGTTGGGGTGCAGGAGAGTGCCCCCCTCCTGGGATAGGAGGCTTGGGGAGGACCCCAGGGGAATGGGGGCCTCCACCGCTAGCTGAAGTAGAAGTGGAAACCAGGGTTGCCTCGGCAACCTCAGGGCTACCAGAATGACTGAGGCCTTGTCCTGGAGGATCTTGAATAGAGTCTTGGCCATCAGAGGCATCGGAGGAAACGCATACAGGAGGCCCGCAGACCATATCAGAAAGGCATCGGCAGCCACCCTGTGCGGGTGCAGCTGCCTGGAGCAGAACCGGGGCAACTGGTGATTGACCGGACTGGCCAACAAATCCATCACTGGCCATCCCCAGGCCTGGAAAAGCCAATGGACTACTCCCCGGTCCAACTGCCACTCATGGGGCTGGAGAATCCTGTTTATTCTGTCAGCCAAGCAGTTGTCCTGGCCCAGCAGGTAGACGGCCCGCAGATGAATGCCATGCCGGGCTGCAAACGAGCACAGATCCAGGTTTCCTGTCATAGGAGGCAGGACACCATGCCACCCTGCTTGTTCACATAGAACATGGCCACCTGGTTGTCTATCTGTACCAAGACAGGTTCGTGGGCCAGCGAGGTCCACTTCAGCCAGTGAGGTCCACCAGGCCACATCTCGCACCATCCAGGTGCTCCAGCATCTGGGGTTTGTAATCAATTACCTCAATTCCAGCCTTGCTCCCACTCAACAACTAGAGTTCATTGGGGCCAGACTCAACACCCTTCAGGCAAGGGCCTACCTGCCTGCAGACAATGCAAACAGTGCTCTGGCTCTGGCCCGTCAGGTGAGTCGCAGATCCGTAGTGTCAGCAAGACAATTTCTGCGCCTCCTCGGGCACAGGGCGTCCACGGTCCATGTGACACCAGATGCCTGCCTCCACATGCGAACTGCACAGTGGTGCCTCAGAGACGAGTGGTCACAGGCCACAGGTTGCCTCAGTTCAAAGTCACAGTGTCCAGGCGGCTAGTACGGTCCCTGGACTGGTGGCTTCTGCCACTCCACTTGGAGGCGGGAATGCCTTTTCAGGCTCCTCTGCACACTAGGATCCTGACCATGGATGCGTCCCTGCTGGGCTCGGAAGCCCATTGCCAGGGGTTCTATATTCAGGGAGTGTGGTCCCCAAACGAGAGAGCACAACAAATCAATTTCTTGGAGCTCCGTGCCATCCTGTAGCCTGCCCATGGCTTGAGTCCACTGTAAGCAGAGGGCCCATTTGGCTGTCCACATGTGCAGGCGGGCTAGTGGTGTGACTTGGGCCGTTGAGGCCATGTGACCCAACAGGCGGAGGAGGAGACGAGCCGGTACTGACCTGCGGTGCTGAACCTCTCCTGCTAGTTGTATGAGGCAGTCCGCCCTTTTTCTTGGGAGAACGGCCTTGACCAGTAGCGTGTCCAGCTGCACCCCTATGAACTCCAGACTTTGAGTTTGGGCAAGATGGGACTTGGGGTAGTTGATGACGAACTCCAAGTGCTGCAGCACTTGGGAGGTGTGCTCTGTGGCCTGCCTTACCTCTGAAGCCGTACAGCCTCTGATTAGCCAGTCATCCAGGTAGGGGAAGACGAAAGCCCCTTGCAGGCACAGGTGGGTGGCGACCATTGCCAAGCACTTGATAAAGACCCTTGGCGAGAAGGCCAGGCCGAAGGGCAGACTCTGTATTGGTAGTGCCCTCCTCCCACCACAAACCGTAGGTGGGAAGGAGGGAATCCTTTAGGTCCAAGAAGCACAGCCAATATCCCTGGTGGAAGTAGGGCAGCAGTGTTCCAAGGGAGAGCATCTTGATCTTCTCCCTCACCAGAAACGTGTTCAAGTTGTGCAGGTCTAGTATGGGCCTGAGGCCCCCGGTTCTTTTAGGGCAGGGGTCACCAACCTCCAGAGGGCCGCGGGCCGCACAGCCGACTACCGGCAGACTCGCGGGCCGCACACCCCCCCCCCGAAAAAAAAACTGCTCATACCTGTAGTTTTATTTTTCCATGTCAGCTCCCTCCCTTCTTCTGCAGCCGCGGCTCCCTGCCTCTTAGGGAACCGCGGCTGTGCTTGTAAAATCATCGCGGCGCCCTTCCTGTCTTGACGGGCTCCGTGCAGCATTGTCCCGCCTCTAAAGGAAGTTGTTTACCACTTCCTTTGGAGGCGGGACAATGCTGCACGGAGCCCGTCAAGACAGGAAGGGCTCCGCGATGATTTTACAAGCACAGCCGCGGTTCCCTAAGAGGCAGGGAGCCGCGGCTGCAGAAGGAGGAGTTGGTGAGTTTGCCTTGGCGGGCCGCACCGGGGTAGAGTCTCGCGGGCCGCACGGAGGGACCTCGCGGGCCGCAGGTTGGTGACCCCTGTTTTAGGGGCAAGGAAGTGCCTTGAGTAGAAGCCCTTTCCCCACAGATGCTTGGGTACAGGCTCCACTGCGTTGTCCCTGAGTAGACCTGCAAGCTCTGAGAGCAGAAGGGTCTGGTGAAGGAGAGATATCACTGGCTCTCCTGGGAAGAACCTGGGTGGTATTTGTCCTTAGTGGAGGAGGTACCCCTCCTTCACCACCTGCAGCCCACTGTTCTGAGGTGATCTGGGACTACCTGTGGGCAGAGTGCCAGGTGGCCCCCAGTGGGCTGGTGAAGGTCTCCCAGGGGAGGGGAGGCCTTGCCCTGGGAGTCAAAAGCTCCTCCCTGGTTGGGCTGGAGCCAGGGCCTGTAGCTTCCGAGTCTTGGGCTTCTGAGCTCCTTGGCCCTGCCTCTTAAGGCGAGAACTCTGTTGTTGGCCCGAGAAAGATGGCTATCTGTGACCCTGATAGAAGTGCCTCTTTTTCCCAGAGAATAGGGGCCTTTTTCCAGAGAGTTTTTTTGTGGGGAAAGGAAGAGGTCTTCTTTGAGAGCCTCTGGCGGATCACCACCTCATCCTCTATCTCGGCTGCCTTGTCAGCCATGGATTTACCAACAGGTTCTTGCCGATGCAGAGGACGTTGAGAAGCTTGACCTGGATCCACTGCTCGAGGTCCAAGGACTGTAGCAAGGCTTGGCATCAAGCTCCAATGCCGGCCGCTGCCACTCGAGCCTCCGACTCGAATCCATTGTAGGCTGCCCAGGAGAGGAACTTTGAACAGTCCTTGATTCTAGAGGTCAGAGCCTGGAAACGATGGAGAGGTTCCCCGGCCAGCCTCACAGAGAACCCAGATAATTCCTGGGTCAGGGCCTTTAAACACATGCCTATGTTTAGCTCACAGGCCTGGATTCAGCACCCCAGCATTGAACTCTGGTAGCACTTGTGCCCAAGGTCATCGAGGACGCAAGCATCCCTGCCTGTGGGAGGAGGGGTGGGGACGGAAGAATAAGTCTTTTGACTTCTGAGTTTTTGCATGGTTGTCTCAACAGCCATGGAGTTATATGGCAGTTGGGGCTTGTGGAACCCCAGCCCCTTCCTGATGTGGCACATGGCATTGAGGCACCAGCTGACCACATCCACAGCAGCAATCGCTCAAGGATCAGCTGGACCAGCATCGTAAGGGTTTCCTTAGAAGGAGACTTGAACTGGAGGATCTCCAGTTCCTCAGTGCACGGGTCCTCCTCCACCTCAGTGTGCACCGAGAGGGTTCTGGCTATATCTCTGACAAAGTCGTGGAAGGCCACATCCTCTGGAGGAGAATGGCACCGGGGGAGACTGGCCCGAGGGGACGTTTCAGTGCCATCTGGTTCCGGAGAGGCCTTGTCGTTAGTCTCCCACTCAGAGTCAAGAGAGGACGACAAGTCCGAGGACCTGCAACTTCTTGCCTCGAGGCCCACACCAAATTGTCGGGGCCCTCCTTAGGACCTGGGGTCCAAGTTCCGGAAACTAGCCAGGGAGGACCAGATACCTGAGGAACGGGACCAGGACCTCAACCGAGGCAGAGGACATACCAGAGGTCAGTGGCGCTCGGAGTTCGGTTTGATGACTGGGACTCCCCCGCAGTCGGGGATCCAGTTGTCAGGGCAGATGATGCAGACAAATCTGCTATCATCGCCTGCTGCATGGCCAGGATAGCAGTGATGTTCTGCTCCATGGCTGCCATTCTGGATTCCAAGCCAGAAGGCTCCGCAGCTTTTGGCATGGGCACTGAGGATTTCGGGCCCGGTGCCAGCACTCTTGCGAGTGCATCCTCGACGAGGACTATATCCTCAAGGACCCTAGCACAGATCTCCGCAGCCAAGGCGTCCCTTTTGGGAACTTTGGTAGGCCTTCTCTCGGAGTCGTCAGAGTCCCTCCAGGCAGTCTTGCCGGGTTTCTCTGATGGAACCTCGACGGACTTCGAGGATTTTTTTTCTTTTTCCACTCGGAGTCAGAGGTCTTCTTGGAAGAGCTGCCGCTGCGGGTCTCTGAGGACACTCGGCCTCTCGGGACATGCTGGGCTTGGAGCTCGGCGTCAGGGAGGCCGATGCTGAGTCGGGCTGGGGAACAGCTTCCCCTGCAACTCTGACCTCTTTTTATTGGTTTTGGGCATCATGGCCTGGCACAAGCCACAGGAGGAGCTGTCATAGTAGGCAGCGTAGGCAGCAGTCATGGGTATCAGTGACAGATATAGTTTGATTGCAGTGGTCACACTTTTTGAACCCACCGGGGGACATGGTGGGGGACACCCGGCCGGGGCCAGGGCTGACAATTCCTGGGCAAAAAAGGGCAAGCCTCAATCAAAAAAATGGAGAAGGAGCCAAGAATAGAGCCGGCTCGAGGTGGGAAAAGGAATTGGTACGCAAATTGGGAACACTAAATTTTTAAGGATAAAGATTGAAATTATACTTACCTGGTAATTGTACTTCCTTTAGGAACTCCAGTTTAGTCCTCCACCTATGGGTAGTGTACCTCCTCCTGCAGCTTGAAGACTGGGCATATCAAACACGTGACATCACTGGATGTAGCCTGCTGGTATCTCCCATCAGTCCCAGTGAACTATTGACAAAGCACACTCAAAGGAGCAACAAATAAGTAGCTAATATATCACATGAACTGTCGAAAACCAGAACTTATGAACACTAACTATAAACAATGGAATTTCCATATGGAAAGACAGGCCTTTTCTCTTGTGCCTTTTCCTTCCGCCTTAGACAGAATCAGATACTAGAACGAGACAGAATTGAGAGAAAAGAATAACCAAAAATATACCTACTGGTAAACTTACTCTTCTTCCAACGGCCTCTGCCATGCAAGCCATAGCATCCCAGGCGGGAATGAGGACTAAACTGGAGTTCCTAAAGGAACTACAATTACCAGGTACGTGTAATTTCAATTTCCTTATCGTTCCTCCAGTTAAGTCCTCCACCTATGGGATGAAACAGAGCAGTAACTAATGGGAGGGGCCTTTCCAGCCGGCTTGAAGCACCCCCCCCCACCTCAAACCGCATCTTGTGCTGACATCACATCCAGGCAGTAGTGTTTACTGAACGTATGAAGAGACGACCAGGCAGCCACCCTGCAAATGTCCCCCGGCGGAACCAAACTGTGCTCCGCCCAAGATGTCGCCTGTGCTCTGGTCAAATGAGCTCTTAAACCTTCTGGCACCTCTCGCCCACACAGAAGATACGCTGACGCAATCGCCTCTCTAATCCATCGAGCAATAGAAGCCTTCGCAGCCACTTCCCCTCTGCGGGAACCACCAAACAAGACAAACAAACGATCCGATTTGCAAAAGGTCTCTGAAACCTTCAAATACTGCCGCAGTACTCACTTTATATCCAAACGGTGCAATCCTCGGTCCGCAGAAGTACCCTCCAGCGAACCCAGAACTGGAAGAGACACCGTCTGGTTTAGATGAAACAGGGAAACCACTTTAGGCAAAAAGGAGGGAACCGGCCTCAATATCACTTTTTCTCTGGAAAAGGACAAAAAAGGTTCCCTACAAGACAACGCCTGTAGCTCCAAAATTCGCCGCACTGAAAAAATAGCTACCAAGAACACTGTCTTCAGCGTTAAAACTTTGACCGACGCCTTGTGCAACGGCTCAAATGGCTCCTTAGCCAAGGCTCCTAAGACCAAATTGAGATCCCACGGAGGCACCACAATTCTGTGTGAGGGTCAAAACCGGGTTACCACTTTCAGAAAACGCAACACATCGGCATGGGCCCCCAGCGACGCCCCAAATGCACTCTTAAGGAACTGGACGCCAGCCCCTTCTCAAACCTCTCTTGCAGAAAGCTTAAAACCTCTGGCACCGAAACAGTCGCCACACGAACTTGCCTCCTGGAGCACCAATCCTCAAACACACGCCATACATGAACATACGCCAAAGACGTAGAGTTAGAGTAGTTACTCACCTGTAACAGGTGTTCTCCAGGAGCAGCAGGAATCAGTCCTCACATATGGGTGACGTCGGCGGAGCCCTCGTGCGGAGCATTTCCCCAGCTTTCAAAGAAAGCCTTTGGGAATTGCAGCGCACATGCGCAGTCCCCTTCCCGCCCAAGGGTGCCATCTTGCTCAGTCTGATGACATAGCTAAAAGACAGCAAAAAATTAGCAAAAACAAATCATATGACTGCAACTCCAAGGGGAGGAGGGAGGGTTGTGAGGACTGATTCCTGCTGCTCCTGGAGAACACCTGTTACAAGTGAGTAACTACTCTTTCTCCAAGACCAAGCAGGAAGTCAGTCCTCACATATGGGACTCCCCAGCTTAAGGCTACCGGAGACCCCAAGCAGAAAAAAGAGCTCCCTCGAGCTCGTCAGCACAGAAGGAAGGAATCTTCTCTGAGAACGCCCCCGACCGGTAGCCCAACACCAGGGCCGGAGAGTAGGAGTTGCCTAAACCCCAAAGAGATTATGGAGTACTGCCTGTCCGAAAGCACTGTCCCTGAGGGACTCCCTCTCAAGGCAGTAATGGGCTGCAAAAGTCTGGCTTGAAGACCAAGTAGCGGCCCGGCAGATGTCTGCCAACGGAACAGAGCGGAAATGAGCCACTGACGCAGCCTTCGCCCTGACACGATGAGCCGTGACTCGACTCTCCAACGAGAGGCCGGCTGCCCCATAAGCCCAGGCGATACAGTCAGCGACCCATATGGACAACGTACGCTTGGAGACAGGGAGCCCCAACTTATTGGGGTCAAAAGAAACAAAAAGCTGAACAGCCTTCCGATGCTCCCGCGTACGGTCAAGGTAGAAGGATAATGCCCTCCTACAGTCCAGGGTATGCAAGACCATCTCAGCCCGGTTGGCATGCGGCCTGGGAAAGAAGGTCGGAAGAACCACCTCCTGATTGAGGTGAAAAGGTGAGACAACTTTAGGAAGAAACTTAGGGTGAGTCCGTAGGACTACCCTATTCTGGTAGAACCTAGTGTAAGGAGGATCAGACACTAGTGCTTGCAGTTCACTCACTCGCCTAGCAGAGGTGAGAGCTACCAGAAATAAAGTTTTCCAGGAGTGAAAACGGAGAGGGCAGGTAGCCATAGGTTCAAAAGGCGGACAAGTAAGCCGCTGTAAGACCACATTCAGATCCCACTCAGGGGCCGGTGGACGCAAAGGAGGCTTAAGCAGAAGAAGGCCTCTGAGGAAACGAGCCACTAAAGGGTGGTTGGAAAGAGGCCTGCCGTCCACCGACGAGTGGTGTGCTGAGAGAGCACTAAGGTGAACTTGGACAGAGTTAGACTTAAGGCCCAGATTGGAGAGGTAGAGCAAATATTGAAACACTACCGCTACCAAGCACGAGAAGGGATTCTCACTGTGCTGAGCACACCATGCGGAGAATCTACGCCACTTAAGAGCGTAGGATTTCCTGGTGGATTGACGCCGAGAGGCCAAGACTACATCTTCCACCTCTCGAGGTAGTATTAAGGGAGCTAGGACTACCCTTTCAGCAGCTAGGCCATCAGATGAAGGGACTGGAGGTTGGGGTGCAAGAGAGTCCCCTGATCCTGAGACAGGAGATCATGTTGAAACCCCAGAGGAAGAGGTGTGTCCACCGCCAGCTGTAGCAGAAGCGGGAACCACGGTTGCCTCGGCCACCTGGGGGCTATGAGAATCAAGGAAGCCCCGTCCCTGAGGACTTTGAACAGCATCCTGGACACTAGTGGTGTGGGAGGAAACGCATACAGCAGGCCTGTGGACCACGAGATCAGAAACGCATCCGCTGCTACTCTGAGAGGATGTGGTTCCCTGGAGCAAAATCTCGGGAGTTGCCGGTTCAGAGGACTGGCAAAAAGATCCATGGTGGAGAGCCCCCACTTGAGAAAGACCTGCTGAACCACCAATGGGTTCAATCTCCATTCGTGTGGTTGCAGGATCCGGCTCAGTCTGTCTGCCAGGCAATTTTCCTGACCTGGGAGGTAGACAGCCGTGAGAAGGATTCCGTGATTGACAGCCCAAGAGCACAGTCATTGTGCCTCCTGACAAAGAAGGAAGGAGCCTGTGCCTCCTTGTTTGTTCACATAGAACATGGCAACTTGATTGTCCGTCTGGACCAGTACAGACTGGTGAGAGGCGAGGTGGGAGAAGACTCTCAGAGCTAGGCGTATTGCCCGTAGCTCCAGGAAGTTTATCTGTTGAGTAGCCTCCCAAGGGGTCCAGAGACCCTGAGTACATGTCCCTTGGCAATGTGCTCCCCAACCGAGAAGAGAGGCATCGGTTGTCAACACCTGAGTATGCGGAGGGAATTGAAAAACCACTCCGAGCACCAGATTCGGAAGATGAAGCCACCATTGCAGAGAGGAGACCAGGAGGTCGGAGATCATCACTGAGTCCGCTAGGCCCACTGTGGCTTGATGCCACTGAGTGCGAAGGCTCCACTTAGCAGGTCGCATGTGCAGGAGGGCATTGGGGGTGACATGGATCGTGGAAGCCATATGGCCGAGTAGTCTCAGGAATTGCCTGGCAGAGACCAGGGAATTGCTGCGAAACTGGCTGGCCAGATCCATTAGCCTGTGGGCCCTGTCCAGAGGCAGAAAAGCCTTTGCTTGAAGAGTGTCTAGTCTGGCCCCTATAAATTCTAAGTTCTGGGATGGGAGCAAAGTGGACTTTGCGAAGTTTATGACAAACCCCAAGTGCTGAAGCAGAGCCACAGTGCGAAGGGTGGCTTGACTGGCCTCCTGGGAAGACTGGCCCCTTATGAGCCAGTCGTCCAGGTACGGAAACATAAAAAGACCCTGAAGCCTCAGGTAGGTCGCCACCACTGCCAGGCACTTGGTGAACACCCTGGGAGCGGATGATAGGCCAAAGGGAAGTACTCTGTACTGATAGTGGTTTCCTCCCACAACAAACCTGAGATATTGTCTGTGGTCTGGATGAATAAGGATGTGAGTATACGCATCCTTTAGATCTAAGAAGCATAGCCAGTCTCCCTGCCGGAGGTAGGGCAGCAGGATTACAAGGGCAAGCATTTTGAACTTTTCTCTCTCCAGGAACTTGTTGAGGTTTCGCAAGTCTAGGATGGGTCTGAGGCCTCCTGTTCTTTTTGGTACCAGAAAGTACCTTGAATAAAAGCCTTGACCTCTCAGGTGGTGGGGCACCGGTTCCACAGCCTGATCCTTTAGCAGACCTGCCAACTCCTGAAGGAGTAGGTCCCTGTGCAGAGGGAGTCTTGGAGGCTCCCCTGGAAAATAGGAGGGAGGTACCTGGTGAAAATGGAGAAGATAGCCCATTTGGACTATACGAAGAACCCAGGTATCTGATGTGACGGCTGACCACCTGTGGGCAAAGTGGGCCAGCCGGCCCCCTGTGCTGAGAGAAGCCAGCTGAGGAGAAGAGGCTATGCTGTTTGAGTCAAAAAACCCCACCCTGCTGAGCAGGGGCCGGTGTTGGTGGCTTGGGGGTCTTTGGCCTACGGGGCCCTTGACCCGGGCCCTTGGCCTGCTGACCCTGTTGGGGAGCTGCAGAGGCCTGATAATGAGGCTATTGTTTGTAGGCAGATGACTTCCTCGGGTAAAAGGTCTTTTTTCCCGAGCCCTTCTTTTTCTGAGAAGGGGCAGAGGTTTTCCTGGAAAGCCTAGTCCTGGTCAGAGTCTCGGTCTCGAGTTCTGCAGCCTTTTCAGACATGGGCTTGCCAAAGAGGTTTTCACCTCGGCAGGGGACATCGACCAACTTGTCCTGGACCCATGGCTCGAGGTCCGATGACTGTAGCCAAGCCTGTCGGCGGGCACAGATGCCGGCCCCGGCTACTCGGGCCGAAGCCTCGAAGCCATCATAGGCTGCTCGAGAGATAAACTTCAAGCACTCTCGAATTCCGGTGGACAAGGCCTGGAACCTCTGCAAAGGTTCCTCGGAGAGACCAGCAGAGAACCCGGCAATCTCCTTTGCCAGGTCTCGGAGGTACATGCCCATGTAGAGCTGGTAAGTCTGGACACGGCAAGCAAGCATAGAGCCCTGGAAGCACTTCTTACCGAGGGCATCCAGGTTCCGGGCCTCCCGGCCGGGAGGCAACAAGGAGTGCATCTTCTGACTTTTCAGTCGATGCATGGCCGATTCCACAACCATGGAGTGGTGCGGTAATTGTGCCTTTTGGAACCCGGGGCTCTTGCGGACTCGATAAATGGAATCGACCCACTTGCTTAACACCGGCGTCGAGACCGGGGTCTCCCACATGCGGAAGAGCAGCCGCTCCAGCATCGCAGGAACCGGAAGGGTAAAGGCCTCCTTCGGGGGAGAGTCATACTGGAGGGCCTCGAGCTCCTCGGCTCGAGGCTCCTCCTCAGGATCCGCGGGGAAGGCCAAGGCCTTGGCCATATCCCGCACGAAGTCCGAGAACCGGGTATCCTCCGGTGGGGACCGTCTCCAAGGTTCGGACTCGGGCGAGTCCGAGGGGACACACCGAGTCCGATGGGTGTCGGGTGACTCTTCGTCCTTCGTCTCCCAGCCAGACTCCTCGGAGGAGGAATCGAGCGGCTCCAATCAGGCGGGCACCGATGCTCTCCGCCCCGACGCCGAGGGAATCGGCGTCGACGACCTCGGCCCCGAACGGGAGGTCGAGGGAGACTGTGGCCGAGGATCGACTCGAGCCCGCATGGACTCGAGGATCGGCTCGGCCTCCGGGGTTGATTTGGACGTCGAGGTCCCGGTGGTCGGGGCAGATGCACCGGTGAGACCGGCGATCAGTGCCCGCTGCTGTTCCATGAAGGCAGCGAAGCTGCTCTCCAAGGCCGTCAACCTGAGTCCGAGCTCGAGACCCAGCAGCCCCCGACTCGGGCCCCGACGGCGTCGGGCCCGACGTCGGCTCCCTCGGAGGAGAGTCAACGAGGACAACAGCACTTACGTGTCCAGGAAACTCCATCTCGACACGAGGATGCTTTGCAGGCCTCTCCGACTCCGAAGACCCGGGACGGCTATCGGGGCTATGCGACCTGGCCCTCGAGGAACCAGGAGCGTCCACCGACGACGCCCTCGCGGGTTTCTTCTTCCTGCGATGTTCCCACGAAGGAGAGCCCCGCTCAGAGGAACCCCGACGCTGCTCGGGGCCGGAGTCCCGAGACTTCGAGGCCTCTGACGAGGTCCGGGTCTGGCCAGACGCGGAGTCAGAAAAAATTCTATCCCTCTGGTGCTGCCAACTCCTCAACGCCTTCGAGGACATTTTGCCACACGGAACACAGATCATCGGGTCATGATTGGGTCCGAGGCAACGGAGGCAGCAGTCATGTGTGTCGGTAAGAGACATAAGTTTCTTACACCGATCACATTTCTTAAACCCGCTGGCAGCCATCGGGGGAAAAAGGGCCCCTGCTAGGTCAAAAGACCGGTCTGCCAGGGAAAAAAGAAAAAAGGTGCGAACGCCAGTCACAAAGGACAAAAAACGAAAAAGAGAGAAAAGGACTCGATACCGGCGTATCGGTCCGAGCAGGAAAAGGATCCGGCGTCGAACTGGAGAAAAATAGAGAAAATCAACTTTTTCCTCGGGGAAAAACGAACTACGTCCGTCGGGCTCCGCGGAAAAAAGAAGACTGAGCAAGATGGCACCCCTGGGCGGGAAGGGGACCGCGCATGCGCGCTGCAATTCCCAAAGGCTTTCTTTGAAAGCTGGGGAAATGCTCCGCACGAGGGCTCCGTCGGCGCCGACGTCACCCATATGTGAGGACTGACTTCCTGCTTGGTCCTGGAGAACTTCCTTGCTTTGAGTAAGGTTGCGACAACTGCCCCAGAGTAACTTTTTTTCCTTAGCCTAGCCCTTTCAATGGCCAAACCGTAAGCGAGAACCGATCCACTTGGGGCATCCGAAGCGGCCCCTGTAGTAACAGACTGTCAGACACTGGTAACCTCCACGGCCCCCCGATCGAGCAGCTGTACGAGATCGGTGTACCACAGCCGCCTTGGCCAATCTGGGGCCACAAGCAACACTCTCCCCCGATGAGCCTCGATGCGTTGCACCACCCGGCCTATGAGCACCCATGGGGGAAACACATATAGAAGACCTGACACATGCCACCACTGCCTGAGCGCGTCAATGCCCTCCGACATCCTCTCTCGCCGTCTGCTGAAGAAATGGGACACCTTTGCTGACTGAAAAGTCGCCATGAGATCCGTAATCGGCGGCCCTCAGTGTCGCACCACTTGTGCAAACACCTCCGGATGCAACTCCCACCCTCCTGCATCCACTTGGACTCTGCTGAGAAAATCCGCCGTCACATTGTCCTTTCCCACAATGTGAGCTGCCGAAATCGCTGGCAGTCGATGCTCTACCCACGTGAAAAGCGCCTCCGCTTCTTTTTCCATGGCCACACTGCCTGTACCGCCCTGTCGATTGATATAGGCCACTGTTGCGGAGTTGTCCGATAGCACTCGAACTGCTGTTCCCATCACCGCAGTCTCGAAGGCCTGCAGTGCTAGTGTCACAGCTTTGAGTTCCAAGCTATTGATCGACCATGTACTCTCTTGAACCGTCCAAATGCCTTGCGCGAAGAGATCTCCGAAATGTGCTCCCCAACCCATGAGGCTTGCGTCTGTCAACAATGGCAACTATTCCGGCTGCTCCAGGGGCATCCCTGTCCGCAATGATGCTGGCATCAGCCACCACCGCAGAGACCGCCTGACCTCGGGAGGACAGGGAAGCCGCTTGCTCAGCGAATCATTCTGATGAGACCAACGGCGGAGTAGCACTCGCTGCAAAGGTTGCATGTGAAACTTGGCCCACGGTACCACTTCCAATGTTGCTGCCATTGTCGCTAGCATCCGAAGGTAATCCCAGGTCAAAGGTGCCGGGGAGGCCCGGAACTGGCAGACCAACGCTCTCAAGAGTTTCACTCGTCGATTCGGCAGAAACACTGCACCCTTCTTCGTGTCGAAGCGCATCCCCAGATACTCGAGATCCTGGGACGGCACCAACTGGCTCTTTGCCGTTTTGGCAACCCAACCGAGGTTCTCCAAGAACTTCACCACCTTGTCCATTACCTGCACACTCTCAGCCTCTGATTTTGCTCGAATCAACTAATCGTCCAGATAGGGATGTACCAGAATCCTTTCGTAACGCTGCCACGACCACCACCATAATTTTGGTGAAAGTTCACGGTGCTGTTGCCAGCCTGAAAGGCAATGCTTGGAACTGATAGTGCCCCCATGGAAGGGCGAAACGCAGTAACTTTTGATGGCCCACTCTGATAGGAATGTGCAAGTACGCTTCTGTAAGATCGAGGGATGTCAAGTACTCTCCTTGGCGAACCGTCACAATGACAGAGCGCAGTCTCCATCTGGAAATGCGGCACTCGTAGACAGCTGTTCACTCCTTTTAGATCCAAGACAGGGCGAAGGGATCAGTCTTTCTTTGGTACCTCAAAATAAATTGAGTATCGACCCCTGCCGTAATCTTCTATCGGCACCAGGAAGACCGCCCCTATTTGCAACAATCGGTCTAGCGTGCATCGTACTGCCAGGGTTTTCCACTGCCCCCTGCAGGGGGACATCACGAAGGAATCCTGGACTGGCTTTGCAAATTCCAGCGCATAACCATCCCGAATTATCTCCAATACCCACTGGTCTGACGTTATTTGGGCCCAGGCAGGAAGAAACCCACAAAGCCGTCCTCCTATCAGTTGACTTCCTACCGGGGCCCACCTTACTTCATTGCTGCTTTCGAGTTGAGGATGTCGCTGCTGCTGCAAAACCTCTACCTGCTCAACAAAACCCTTGGGCTCTAGAAGCAAATCTTCCTCTCTGGAATCCACCAAAGCGAGAAGTCCGAAACCTCCTAAAATCTCTAAACTGACCCCGGAAGGCCGGCACAGACCTCCCCTGCTTAGGCTTTTTTTCAGGAAGCCTTCCACCTTTAGACTCCCCTAAATCCTTAACCAACCTGTCTCTCCGAACAATAAGTTGCCCTTAAACGGAAGTTTACTGAGACGCGTCTTGGAAGACCCGTCGGCTGCCCAATTACGCAACCACAGGGATCTGCGAGCAGCAACCAATGATGCCATACTATTAGCCAATGCTCTGATCAAATCATAATGGACATCCGACAGATAAGCCAAGCCGGACTCCAGGCGGACCAATTCTCTCAAAGTTTCTTGCTCTAACAGGGCCGACTGACGCAAACTTTGGGACCATCGGAGACAAGCTCAAGCAACCCGCGCTCTACAAATGGCAGCTTGCAAGGACAAAGCATCTGCTTCAAAAGATTGTTTCAACAAACCGTCCACTTTTCTATTCTGTGCATCTTTTAAAGCTGCACTACCTTCCACTGGGATAGTAGTTTTCTTAGCTACCACGGACACCACCGCGTCAATCCGTGCAGTCCGAAAAGCGTAGTTACTCACCTGTAACAGGTGTTCTCCAGGAGCAGCAGGAATCAGTCCTCACATATGGGTGATGTCGGCGCCGACGGAGCCCTCGCGGAGCAATTTTCCCCAGCTTTCAAAGAAAGCCTTTGGGAATTGCAGCGCGCATGCGCGGTCCTCTTCCCGCCCAAGGGTGCCATCTTGCTCAGTCAGATGACATAGCTAAAAGACAGCAAAAATTAGCAAAAACGAAAGCATATAACTGCAACTCCAAGGGAGGAGGGAGGGTTGTGAGGACTGATTCCTGCTGCTCCTGGAGAACACCTGTTACAGGTGAGTAACTACACTTTCTCCAGGACCAAGCAGGAAGTCAGTCCTCACATATGGGACTCCCAAGCTTAAGGCTATCGGAGACCCTTAGCACAAAAATGAGCTCCCTCTAGCTCAGCAGCACAGAAGGAAGGAATCTTCTCTGAATACGTCTCCAACCGGTAGCCCAACATCCGGGATGGAGGGTAGGAGTTGCCTATACCTTGAAGAGGTTACGGAGGACTGCCTGTCCGAAAGCACTGTCCCTGCGGGACTCCCTCTCCAGGCAGTAATGGGCTGCAAAAGTCTGGCTTGAAGACCAAGTAGCGGCCCGGCAGATGTCTGCCAACGGAACAGAGCGGAGGTAAGCCACTGACGTAGCCTTCGCCCGAACACGATGAGCGGTGACTCTACCTTCCAGCACGAGGCCCGCAGCCTCGTAAGCCCAAGCGATGCAGTCTGCAATCCAGATGGACAGAGTACGCTTGGAGACAGGGAGCCCCAACTTGTTGGGGTCATAAGACACGAAGAGCTGAACCGCCCTTCGGTGCCCCCGCGTACGGTCCAGGTAGAACTTCAGCGCCCTTCTACAGTCCAGGGTATGCAGGACCATTTCAGCTCGGCTGGAGTGTGGCCTGGGAAAGTAGGTCGGAAGTACCACCTCCTGGTTGATGTGAAAAGGGGAAACCACTTTAGGAAGAAACTTAGGGTGAGTCCGTAGGACTACCCGGTTCTTGTAGAACCTAGTGTAAGGAGGATCAGATACCAGGGCCTGCAGCTCACTAACGCGTCTAGCAGAAGTGAGGGCCACCAAGAACAAGGTTTTCCAGGAAAGAAAACGAAGAGGACAGGTAGCCATAGGCTCAAAAGGCGGACAGGTAAGCCGCTGTAAAACCACATTGAGATCCCAGTTCGGGGCTGGCGGGCGCAAAGGTGGTTTAAGGAGAAGGAGGCCTCTGAGAAAACGAGCCACCAGAGGGTGGCTGGAAAGAGGTCTACCATCCACCGGCACGTGATGCGCAGAAAGAGCACTGAGGTGGACCTTGACCGAGTTGGACGTAAGGCCAAGATTGGAAAGAGAAAGCAAGTACTGCAAGACCACTGGTGCCGAACAGGAGAAGGTGTCTTGAGACTGCTGAGCACACCAGACAGAGAACCGACGCCACTTAAGAGCGTAGGACTTCCGGGTGGAAGGCCTCCTGGAAGCCAAGACGACCTCTTCCACATCTGGAGGTAGCTGGAGAGGAGCAAGGACTACCCTTTTAGCAGCCAGGCCATCAGATGAAGGGACCAGAGGTTGGGGTGTAGGAGCGTCCCCTGATCCTGCGAGAGGAGGTCGGGCTGAAACCCCAGAGGAAGAGGGGTGTCCACCGCCAGCTGCATCAGAAGCGGGAACCAAGGTTGTCTCGGCCACCAGGGAGCCACTAGGATCATCGATGCCTTGTCTCTGAGAACTTTGAAGAGTGTCCGAGACACCAGAGGCATGGGTGGAAAGGCATACAAGAGGCCTGTGGACCATGGAATCAGAAAAGCATCCGCCGCTACCCAGAGAGGATGCGGCTGTCGGGAGCAGAATCTGGGAAGCTGCCGGTTCAGAGGACTGGCGAACAGATCCATGGTGGGGAGGCCCCACCGGAGAAAGATCCGCTGAACCACAAGCGGATCCAATCTCCACTCGTGCGGTTGGAGGATCCTGCTCAGTTTGTCTGCCAGATAGTTTTCCTGACCTGGGAGATAGACAGCTTTGAGGACGATGTTGCGATGGACGGCCCAAGAGCAGAGCTTCTGTGCTTCCTGACAGAGAAGGAAGGAGCTGGTTCCGCCTTGCTTGTTCACGTAGAACATGGCAACCTGATTGTCTGTCTGGACAAGTACTGACTTGTGAGAAATCAGGTGAGAGAAGGCTTTGAGCGCTAGGCGGATGGCTCTGAGCTCCAGGAAGTTGATCTGCTAAGCGGACTCCCAAGGAGTCCAGAGACCCTGAGTACAAGTCCCTTGGCAATGTGCTCCCCAGCCCTGGAGAGAAGCATCGGTCGTCAGGACCTGAGAATGTGCAGGGGGCTGAAAAGTCACCCCGAGCACTAGGTTTGGCAGGTGAAGCCACCATCGCAGAGAGGAGACCAGCTGGTCGGAGATCTGTACGGAGTCCGCTAGGCTCCCAGTGGCCTGATGCCATTGCTTGCGAAGGCACCATTGAGCAGGTCGCATGTTCAGGCGGGCATAGGGGGTTACATGGACCGTGGAAGCCATATGGCCGAGCAGTCTCAGAAATTGCCTGGCCGAGACCAGGGAATTGCTGTGAAAACGGCTGACGAGATCCATGAGCCTTTGGGCCCTGTCCAGAGGCAGGAAGGCCCGCGCCTGAAGAGTGTCCAACCTGGCGCCGATGAATTCTAGATCTTGAGAGGGGAGCAAAGTGGACTTTGCGAAGTTTATGACAAATTCCAAGTGCTGGAGCAGAGCCACCGTGCGATGAGTAGCCTGAGTGGCTTCTTGGGCAGACTGGACTCTGATGAGCCAGTCGTCCAGGTATGGGAACACAAAGAGACCCTGAAGTCTCAGATAGGCCGCCACCACTGCTAGGCATTTGGTGAACACTCTGGGGGCGGAGGATAGGCCGAAAGGCAGTACTCTGTACTGGTAATGGCGGCCGTCCACCACAAACCTGAGGTATTGTCTGTGGTCTGGATGAATAAGGATATGAGTATACGCATCCTTCAGATCTAAGGAGCATAGCCAGTCTCCCTGCTGGAGGTAGGGCAGCAGGATTCCAAGGGTAAGCATTTTGAACTTTTCCTTTGCAAGGAACTTGTTGAGGTTGCGCAAGTCTAGGATGGGTCTGAGGCCTCCTGTTCTTTTCGGAATCAGGAAGTATCTGGAATAAAACCCTTGACCCTTCAGGTGGTGGGGCACCGGTTCCACGGCTTGTTCCTGAACAAGACTTGCTAACTCCTGAAGGAGTAAGTCCCTGTGCAGAGGGAGTCTGGAAGGCTCCCCTGGAAAGTAGGAGGGAGGTACCTGGTGGAAATGAAGAAGATAGCCCTTTTGAACTATCTGAAGCACCCAGGTATCTGTGGTGATGTTGGACCATCTGTGGGCAAAGTGGACCAGCCGGCCTCCTGTGCTGAGAGAAACCAGCTGAGGGGGAGAGGCTATGCTGAGAAAGTCAAAAACCCCCACCCTGCTGAGCAGGGGCCGGTGGTGCAGGCTTGGGGGCTGGCTGCCTACGGGGCCCATTACCTCGACCCTTGGCCTGCTTTCCCTGTGGGGGAGCTGGGGAGGCCTGATACTGAGGGTAGTATTTATAGGCAGCACCCTTCCTCGGGTAAAAGGGCTTTTTCCCCGAGGCCTTCTTCTTTTGAGAAGGAGCAGAGGTCTTCCTTGAGAGACGAGTCCTGGTGAGAGTCTCCGTCTCGATTTGTGCAGCCTTCTCATCCATGGGCTTGCCAAAGAGGTTATCACCTCGGCAGGGGACATCGACCAACTTGTCCTGCACCCAGGGCTCGAGGTCGGACGTCTGAAGCCAAGCCTGGCGGCGTCCACCGATGCCGGCCGCGGCTACTCGAGCCGAAGCCTCAAAACCATCATAGGTTGCTCGAGAGATAAACTTGGAGCACTCCCGAATGCCAGTAGACAAGGATTGGAACCTCTGCAAAGGTTCGTCGGAGAGACCAGCAGAGAACCCGGCTATTTCCTTAGCCAGGTCTCGGAGATACATGCCCATGTAGAGCTGGTATGTCTGGACTCGACAAGCAAGCATAGAGCCCTGGAAGCACTTCCTACCGAGGGCATCCAGGCTTCGGGCTTCCCTACCAGGGGGCACCGAGGAGTGCATTTTTTGACTCTTCAGTCTATGCATGGCCGATTCCACCACCATGGAATGGTACGGTAGTTGTGCCTTTTGGAACCCGGGGCTCTTGCGGACTCGATAAATGGAATCGACCCGCTTGCTTAACACCGGCGACGACGCCGGGCTCTCCCACATGCGGAAGAGAAGCCATTCCAGCATTGGAGGAACCGGTACAATAAAGGCCTCCTTCGGGGGAGAGTCATATTGGAGGGCATCGAGCTCTTCGACTCGAGGCTCCTCCTCGGGACCCGCGGGGAAGGCCAAGGCTTTGGCCATATCCCTCACGAAGTCCGAGAACCGGGTATCCTCCGGGGGGGACCGTCTCCGAGGTTCGGACTCGGGGGAGTCCGAAGGGACACAGCGAGTCCGAAAGGAACCAGGTGACTCTTCGTCCTCAGATTCCCAGGCCGACTCCTCGGAGGAGGAGTCGACCGGCTCCGGTCGGGCGGGCACTGATGCCATCCGCCCCGACGCCGAGGGAGTCGGCGTCGACGACCTCGGTCCCGAACGGGAGGCCGAAGGAGACCTTGACCGGAGGATCGACTCGAACCCTTATGGACTCGAGGATCGGCTCGGTCTCCGGGGTCGACTTGGAGGTCAACGTCCCAGCGGTCAGGGCAGAAGCGCCAGCGAGGCCAGCGATCAATGCCCGCTGCTGGTCCAAGAAGGCAGACAAACTGCACTCCAAGGCCGTCAACCTGAGTCCGAGCTCAGGAGACCTAGCAGCCCCCGACTCGGGCCCCGACGGCGTCGGGCCCGACGTCGGGTCCTTCGGAGGCGAGTCCACGAGGACAACCGTACTTACGTGAGCGGGCAAGTCCACCTCGAGTCGAGGATGTTTTGACGGCCTTTCCGACTCCAAGGACCCGGGACGGGAATCGGGGCTATGCGACCTGGCCCTCGAGGAACCAGGAGCATCCACCGATCCCGCCCTCGCGGGTTTCTTCTTCCGATGATGCTCCCGGGTAGGAGACCCCCTTTCAGAGGAACTCCGACGATGCTCAGGACCAGAGTCCCGAGACGTCGAAGCCTCTGACGAGGTCCGAGCCCGGCCGGAGTCAGAGAAGATACGCTCCCGCTGGTGCTGCCGACTCCTCAATGCTTTTGAGGACATTTTGCCGCATGGCGTGCAGATCATGGGGTCATGATCTGGGCCGAGGCAGCGGAGGCAGAAGTCATGAGTGTCTGTAAGAGACATAAGTTTCTTACAGAGGTCACACTTTTTGAAACCACTGGCCGCCATCGGGGGAAAAAGGGCCCCTGCGAGGTCGAACGACCGGGCAGCCAGGGAAAAAAGGAAAAAAGCGCGAAATCTGTCACGAAGGACAAAAAAAACGAAAAATAAAGGACGGACTCGTAACCGGCGTCGCGAGTCCAGGCGGGAAAAGAACCGGCGTCGAACCGAAGAAAAATTAGATAAAAATAGAGAAAAATCAACTTTTCTGCGGGGATTCACAGGCAACGTCTGTAGGGCTCCGCGGAAAAAAGAAGACTGAGCAAGATGGCACCCTTGGGCGGGAAGAGGACCGCGCATGCGCGCTGCAATTCCCAAAGGCTTTCTTTGAAAGCTGGGGAAAATTGCTCCGTGAAGGCTCCGTCGGCGCCGACGTCACCCATATGTGAGGACTGACTTCCTGCTTGGTCCTGGAGAATCTCTCCTTATCCTTATCTCCCAAGGGATATAACCTATTCATAGTCCTGATCCCTCTGAGTCCAGCCTCCAGTTGGTCCCACTCCCCCTGGATCATCTGGTCCACAACTTTATGCATGGGAAAAACTACCCGAGTTTGCCTCACCGCCTGTATAATCGGGTCTTCCTCATTTTCCTCTTCTACTGGCTGCACCGTGGCCAGCTTCAGCGTCTGAAGTGATTCCGTAATCAGTGCTGTCAACTCCTCCTTACGAAATATCCGAATGATTTTTGCCTGATCCTCTGGTTCCAGAATCTCCCCTTCTTCCAATTCCTCCACACCTACTTCAGGCTCTTCCTCTGGGTCTTGCCACTCCACGTCAGAGGGTGAAAGCTCCCAAGGCCTAGACCTCTTTGGTGGCTTCGGTGCACTAGAACCCGCCTCAGCTGTTCCCTGCTGCTGTGGCATCGCAAGCAAAGGCAATGGTTCTGGCATTTTCCCCTGTCGCCTTAAGCAGAACGCCTGATGCATGTTCAGGACAAAGTTCGGGCAGAAATCACCAAGTTGTGGTTCTGAACCCCCAGCCGGAGGTACCCCCGACGATCTGACTGGAGTTTCATGGACTGCCCCTGGGGAAGGGGTCGGCTGAACCTCTCCTTCCACTCCAGCTGCCGCTATTTGCAGCTCCTTTCCTACCTTGACCTCCATCTGCTGCTCTACATTGGTAGACACTGCCACGCAACCCCGGCAGATTCCAGACTCTGCGATAACACCTCTCCGGGTACCGCAGACTACGCACAGAGGACATGCCACCATAAGCTACACTCCTATTTAAGAAATCACTGTTGTGCTTATTGTTATTTTTCTTTTGTTTTTTTTTGTTTTTTTCAATCCCCCCAGCCAAACAGGGCTGAAGTGTAATTGTCAGAATCACCTCACCTAATAACTAACCTAGGAACTCCTCTAGGCTACCTTTCCAGCAATCCTGCAGGGGTAGACCGCCCGCCCCCCCCCCCCCCCGCCCGCACAAAGGACTTCCAAAATAAAAACTGCGGAAGGGGAAGGAGAAGCAGAGCTTTGTAGCTTTGGAAGCCCCAGCACTAACGTTTGCCATGCGACGACCACGCTCCCAAAATGGCTGCCGCTGTCTTCAGCTCAAAAATGGCGCCAAAATCGCCGAGACCTATTTGGCCCCTACTAACCTTTCTCCTGCTTGCCGAGCTCCTTTATCTGCCCCCGCAATACAGCTTACCTCAAAAAACACGTTTACCGGCTTTCTCTGCTGTCGTGGAGGTCCAGCCCGCGCGGCTCCACTCAGCGGGAGTATGAGCGCACCACCACCAGGTGAACACACCGCCAGGAAACTTAGTGATTCGGGAGGGACGTGTCAGCTCCAATCACCACCGATGGCCGGTTTCACTGACTTGCAGGGGGGAGAGAGCTGATAAGGGGGAAAAGAGAGACGGAAGCCAACTTATGAGAGGGCAGGCAGGAACAGGCACAATTGCAGAGGTCTTTTTTTTTTTTTTAAAGTCCCAGAACCACAAAGTAATACAATTTAAAGGAATCCAAATCAAAGCATAAACCTATGCTACTGCTACCCTAACTGCTCCTTATCCATTCCTCTAGTGAGCCTAGCACCTAGGCTCACTACATCCTCCTACTGCATGAAGACTGGACACACTGGGGCTGATGGACACACTGGTACTTGACTCAATTCAACACACTATTTTGTTGCGCAGCGTTTCTGAATTGAAGCAAGGGGTTTTAATTTCCGAGGAAAAGGATTTCAAAAGTTTGTTTAACTCCTGAATAGATACGCGGACAGCATCAGTGACAAATACAGGGTGGCAATCCCCTGAAGAAACGAACACTAGTGAAATGCTTTGGGCGCCTCTGTTATGGCGTTGGGATTGATATAAGAAAGAGTGACATATCTAAAAGAGAGATATTGTAAAAGTCAACAATATCTGTACATGAGCTAAGTATTTGCTTTTTATTTATTTATTTTATTTTTATTTCTTATATACCGCGCTATTATAATCAGTGCGGTTTACATTTGAACAGAACATACAAGACTGTAACAAGTTACATCGAGTTTTTACATTGAACAGGGAAAAGTAAACATGGAGGAAAAAAACCGAGGGAAAAACTATGTACAAGTTATATACAAATTATGGATACTCTTACGAATAAAATCTTAAAAAAAAAAAACCTTTACCTAGAGGCCTGGGCTAGTGGGTCAAGGAAGCAGATAGGGGAAAAAATGGTTAGCCGTTATCTACAGGAGGATGATCTAAGGGACAGGCTAGGAAGGGAGGTAAGGTGATGGCAGTGTGAGTGTCTGGATTGGTGTCAGGGTAATGTAAGAATAGGTGGTATTTGAGGGCTTTTCGGAATAGCGCCAGGTTTGAGATGGCCCGGATTTCAGCAGGGAGGGCATTCCATGCCAAAGGTGCAAAAATGGAGAAGGCTCTACTTGCTGTTGCCTTCCTACATTTTATCAACAATTTCGGGACTTCGAGTGTATTCATCGATGTAGATCTCCTGGTTCTGTTGTCTGGTGTGCTGTGGAGAAGATCACTGATGGGCGTGGGAGGATGGTTCTTAAGGGCCTTGAATGTCATGACCAGAGCCTTGAAATGGATTCTGGCCCGCAGCGGAAGCCAGTGTAGGTTCTTTAGAATTGGCGTTATGTGGTTTGATCTTGAGAGCCCTGTCAGTACCCTTGCAGCTGAGTTCATGGCAAGACGTAACGGGTTAAGAGTCGACTGTGGGAGTCCGAGTAGGATAATGTTGGCAAAGTCGAGGTGTGGGATGATTAATGCTTGGAATATTGAACGGTAGTCAGGGAAGTCAAGAAGTGGGCGGAGATGGCGTAGTGATTGGATCTTATGGTATATTGCTTTAGTTGTGTTTATGACATGTGCTGACATATCAAGACGCTGGTCGAGGGTGATGCCCAGGTAGCGAATTGTAGATTTGGACTTCAATTCACTGTTATTGACTAGAAGTGAGGAAGGTGGCGTGAACTTCTGGTTTCGCGAGATGAATAATACATCTGTTTTGCTGTGGTTAATACGTAGATTTTGAGAGAGGAGCCAATCCGCTACCACTTCAAAGCATCTTGTAATTGGAGAAAAGTCAGGCTGATCGATTTTAAACTGTGTGTACATTAGGATGTCGTCCGCATATGCAAGGCATCGGACATTGAAGGAACGGATTAAAGCGCAAATGGGCTGCATGTAGATGTTAAACATTAATGCAGAGAGGGAAGATCCCTGAGGTACACCTTGCTTCAGTGAGAATGGTTCAGAGGTCTTGGAACCTGCTCTAACTTGTTGCCATCTGTTACACAAATAGGATTTACACCAGGCCAGCGCTGAGCCTTGTAGACCTTTATCTTTGAGGCGGGATAGAAGTGTTTCGTGATTCACTGAATCAAAGGCAGCTGCTATGTCTAAGAAGATGAGGACGAATCCATGGTTGATATTGTCAATTTTATTTATTTATTTATTTAGCTGTATTTATATCCCACTTTTCACCGGGTCAAAGCGGTCAATTGGGGGATACATTTAACACGAGGGGATATGAGACACACACACTAATACATACAGGGAACATGGGCATTGGAGGGTTAAGTGGCTCGCCCAAGACCACAAGGAGTGCCTATAGGACTAGAAATCCCAATCCCTCCGGCCTGAGATTGCTGTCCCCAGGTGGGACTTGAACCCCCGACCCTCCGGCCTGAAGTACCTTGTCCTAACCACTAGACCACGCCTCCCAATTCCTGTGATTAGGTTGTTGAAGAGGGTTGTGAGGATGGTGTCCACTCCGTGAGCTTCCCTGAAGCCATGTTGGGATGGGTCCAGAGGTGCAACAGTATCCACATGGTGTTGGATTT
Organism: Ichthyophis bannanicus; assembly: GCA_033557465.1. Lineage (NCBI taxonomy): Eukaryota > Metazoa > Chordata > Amphibia > Gymnophiona > Ichthyophiidae > Ichthyophis > Ichthyophis bannanicus. The sequence continues at coordinate 328,395,033 of CM066038.1, forward strand.
GCCTCTGTACTACCTTCTCCATAATTTTGGCAAGCAGTGGGATGCTCGAGATTGGTCGGAAGGACTCAACTTTAGATGAATCGAGCCTACTATTCTTTAACAGGGGGCGGATTGAAGTGTATTTTAAGCTTTGAGGGAAGGATCCTGTTGTGAGTGATTGATTCAGAATTCTGCATATAGTTGGACTGAGGTCATGGCGCAACTCTTTAATCCAGCTAGCGGGGCAGGGATCGTTGGGAGAAGTGGTGAGGTTAATAGATGTGATGATATCTAAAACTTCTTTGTTTGATACCTTGGAGAATGACAGTAGAGGGGTTGGTTGGGGGGGTCCGTGTGGGATGTAGGTAGATAATATGGTTGCGTTCATGTTGCGCTTGGTCTGTATCATCTTTGATTGAAGGTAGTTAGAAAAGTCTTGCGGCTGGGGCATGATTGTTTGGGCTAGTGCTGGATCGCCAGTTAGTGACTTTACTATGTTAAATAAGTCGTGAGGTTTGTTCAATGATCGCTTTAGTAATTCTGAGTAATACAGTTTTCTTTTTTCCATGGTTTTTAGTCGGTGGGCTTGCAGGTGAGTGGAGTACGCACTGAGTGCCTCAGGAGTCTGGGTGTGGCGCCACTGTCTCTCGAGTTTACGTAAGTGGAGGAGCGATGCTCGCAGATCCTGGGAGTACCATGGTGCATGTTCGCGTTTCGCACGGTTCATGTTGATGGATGGTAGGCAGGCGGCAGCTCTAAGGGTGTCGTCCCAATTGGAAACCAGTTCATCTGGGTCGAGGGATTCGTTGGTGAGTAGAGGTAGAATCTTCTTAAGAGCCTTGTCCTTAACAAGAGGTCGAAAGCGTGTTGTTACCGTTCTAGTAGGGGCACGTGCTTTGTTGCTGGGAATGCTGAGATCGTTGGTGGGTATGTGGAATAGAAATAAATGATGGTCGGACCAGAGTACAGGTGTTATGGAGAGTAGCAAGCTCTGGTAGGGATTGACGACAGTCTGTGGTACGAAGACCAAGTCCAGTATGCCACCATTCAACTATTTTTAAGTTGAATGAGAGAAACAAAATAGTGTGTTGAATTGAGTCAAGTACACATTGAGTTGGCAGCACAGTGAGAAGGTCGTTGATGCAAAGGAAGCACTATATAAGGACCGAATTTCAGCCCGTGATTGAGTGCTGTGATTTTGTCCGAGACCTTATTATGATGTGCAATGAAAATATCAGCTTGTGAAATTGAGGTTTCCATTGGTGAACTTTAAGCATGAGATACAAATTTTTACTTACAAAATTCGGTTAAATCTTTAGGCCAGACTGAAAAACAGGGCAATTGTGTATTCTGTTCATGATGAAGCAGAATACAGACAGTTTCTTAAACAGAACTATCTTGTGTAAGGCAGAGCACCTGCCTACCCTACTCAAGAGAATGAAGCGAGAAATGAGTTGCTCTTTTGATGGCAATCAAGCACTGCCTGTCTAAATTAATTCTATTCCCCAACTTCTCCCCCACCCCCCACACACAGATAGAGCTGGCAAAATATTACTCTCCTGCAAACATAAGGAATTTGGTCTGATCCCTCCATAGAAATATTCACCTTATAGCACGGTGTCTAAAAATCACAATTTCAAATTATAATTGTAAAACACATCAATTATGAATATATTATTGGACAGGTGGGGCCTTCATGATCATGGTACCTTACTACATATACCAAACCATTATAAGCTATTATCAAACATTACCCAACAGAATTAACCTTCTAAATGTCTGTTTATATATTTAATCTTAAAAGCCTATTTTAGGGAAAGAGAAGGATAACAAAATTGCTAAATGGGATGGGATGGCCAAATATAACAGGGCTCTTACACTTGGCAAAGTGATAATAGAGGGGATACAGTAGAGATTTATAAACCATAAATGAGGAAAGAGTAATTACACCCTACCTGCTAATTAGCGTTTCTGGAGGAACTCCAGTTCAGACCCACACTTCTGGGTAGTGCACCTCTTCCAGCAGCTTGGAGACTGAGCATGTCATCTTTTTGATGACCCCGGAGTACAAATACAGCTGGCACCTCCCACCAGCTCGAGCAACCTATTTACAAAAGCAGACTCACAGGAGCAACAAATACGTAGTCAAACAAAACCAACTCTAATGCTAAAAACAGAGATATGTTCTCCCTCCTCCCGGAAGGGACTCCCCACCCTCCTCCCCCGAACGAGGAGGTGGCTTACCTGAGACTCATCCAGCCTCCTAGGCCAGACAAACAGAGAGACAGACAGCTCACCCAATCCTCCCTGACTGCCGTCGCCCTGCAAAATGTCTTCACCAAGTTCCCCAATCCTTGTTCCTCCAGGATCATATCCTCCGGGCCAGGGTTGCATTAACAGTATCTCATATGGTACCACTCAGGGAGGGATCCGGGACTGGACTGGGGTGCCTCCAGGAATGCTAATTAGCAGGTAAGGTCTAATTACTCTTTCCTCATCATCCCTCCAGTCCAGTCCTGCACTTCTGGGATGTAACAAAGCAGTTCGATCAACACGAGGGACCTGCGAGACCGGCCCAAAGGACTGCTCCACCAAAAACAGGCATCTCCTTCCGCCTGGACATCCAGGTGATAATGCTTAGCAAAGGTATGCAAGGAGGACCACATCACCGTCCTACGTATCTCCACTGACGGAACTAATCTAAATTCCACCCATAAGGCCGCCAGAGCTCGTGTGGAATGTGCCTGAACCTTGCCGGCACCGACTTGCCCTTCAAAATGTATGCCGAAGCAATCGCTTCTCTGATCCACCTGGAAATGGAGGCATTGGCCGCCGCCTCTCCTTTGCGTGGCCCTCCAAACAAAACAAACAGCCAATTCGATTTGCAGAACGTCTCTGTCCTCTTCGAGTATCACCTCAGGACCCACGTAAATCGCCACCAGAACACTGTCTTGAGTGTCAAATCTCAATGGCTCAAAGGGCTCCCCCATAAGTGCCGCTAGCACCAAATTAAGATCACAGGATGGGACCACTAACCTCCGTGGAGGCCAAAGATGCCCCACCGGCTTCAGGACCCTTCCCCGATAGCAGGAAATCGCTGCCAGTTGCATCCTCAAAGAACTGGCGGCTAAGCCCTTCTTAAAGCCTGCTTGCAAGAATGATAAGATGTCCAGCATGGTCGCGGCGGAAGGTCGGCTCTGCCAGACTGCGCACCACTCCTCAAAGATGCGCCATACTCTGACGTAAGAAATGCAGGTAGACCTCTTCCAAATCTTCAACAAAATTGAAATCACTGGACCAGAGTAACCTCTCCCTTTCAAGAGCCATGCCATAAGCGAGAATCTATCCACCTGAGGCATCTGGACCCGTCCCTGGGTCAAGAGATTCTCTCGCGCTGGGAGTTACCATGGCCGATCCACAAGGAGTCGCACCAGGTCGGCATGCCACGGGTGTCTCAGCCAGTCAGGGGCGATGAGGATGACCAACCCCTGGTGAGCCTCGATACTCTGAACGACTCTGCCTATCAACGCCCAAGGGGGAAACCCGTACAGTAGGCCCTCCATGGGCCACCTCTGCTCCAGGGCATCCAGGCCCTCTGACATCCTTTCTCGCCTCCTGTTGAAGAAACGGCTCACCTTGGCTGAGCCCCACCTCGCCATGGAGTCCATAATTGGGGTGCCCCATCTGCTCACCACTTGTGAGAAGACCTCCTGGCAGAGCTCCTATTCACCATGATCCACCTATACCGGCTTAGGTAATCCGCCATCACATTTTTGACTCCTGCTACATCAGCCGCTGACAACACCTGCGCCTCCTTGGTGGTTGATGTAGGCTACCATGGTCACATTGTCCAAGAAGACCTGGACCGCCTTCCCCTGGTCGAAGCTCTGGAGTGCCAGGGCCACTGCCCTCATCTCCAGCTTGTTGATAGACGAAAGGGCTTCCTGCAGGCTCCAGCGCCCCTGAGCAATGTGCCCTTCGTAGTGGGCTCCCCAGCTGGATAGGCTGGCATGGGTCGTCAGCGACATCCACTGAGGATACTCGAGGGACATACCCTCTGCCAGGTTTGCTGGGCAAAGCCACCACCTGAACGCTCTTCTGGTTGCCTGCAGGCAGGGGAGTCTCCTCAAGAACGGATCATGCGGGTGGGAGCAGGGCCCGCTGCAATGGTTTCATGTGGGCTCTTGCCCATGGGACCAACTCGAGTGTTGCCGCCATGGTCCTGAGCACCTAAAGATAGTGCAGGCAGATGGTTCCGCCAGCTGTAAGAATTGGCACACCAAGTGCCGCAGTCCCTGCATCTAGTGTCCCAGCAAGAAGACCCTGCCCCTGCGAGTGTCAAAGTGCGTTCCCAGGTACTCGATCTCCTGTGACAGGACTAAATTGCTCTTGGCCAGGATGATCATTGTGCAGGAATTCCACCACTCTGGTTCTTGCCCATTCGCTCTCCTCCTTGAATTTTGCCTGAATCAACCAGTCGTCGAGGTATGGGTGTACAAGGACTTCCTCCTTGTGAAGTGCCGCCACCACCATGACTATGATTTGGTGAAGGTGCAGGGGACTGTCGCCAGGCCGAACGGCAATGCCCAACAGGACTGTGAAACTGAGGTACTGCTGATGGGCCAGCTGGATGGGAGTGTGTAGGAATGCCTCCGTGATATCGAGAGATGTAAGGACTTCCCCCTTTGGACCGCTACTATAATGTTTCCATGTAAAATTGTGGCACCCGTAGGCATCGATTCACATGATTGAGATAGAGGACTGGCTGAAAGGAGCCCTCCTTTTTGGCACCACGAAGTAAATGGCGTACCGACTGCAGCCGTATTGGGGACTACTGCCCCCAAATGAAGGAGCCAAGTCAAGGTGTCCTTTACCGCTGTGGCCTTCTCTTGGGCCCAGCAGGGGAGACTGAACAAAGGACTGGCCTACCAGATGCGCCAGGTTGAGGGCATAGACACTCTACCCCCACCCAACCACACTCATTAATCCTCTCTACGCAGTCACACTACCCTGCACAACCTCCTCTGCACAGGCACCCTACCCCCACCCAACCACACTCATTGACCCCCTACACACAGGCACCACAGCAACTCAACCCACAAACATCCACAGCACCACACACAACCACGCACACACACACCACACTCCACCCCATACCACCAACCCCAAAGGCCACCTGCACCTCTCCATCTCACTCATAAACGCACGTTCCGTCAGGAACAAATACCACATGCTCCAAGACCTGATCATATCTGAGAAGATTGACATCCTGTGTACAACAGAAACTTGGCTAACAGAAACCGACACGGTAATAATGAACCAACTGACACCAACCGGATACAGCCTTGAACACTGTTCCCGTACACACGCAAAAGGCGGAGGCGTAGCCATCATTGCAAAGAACAACCTCCACCTACGAATCCACGCCTCTGAAACCTCCAACGAAGCGGACATCCTCACCCTCACCAACAAACACCTCACAATATGCCTGGTCTACCGAACACCCGCCGCAAACTCCGACCTCCCAAGGATACTGCACCTCATCTCTGAAAGCATTGACCCCTCAAAAGATCAAATTATCCTGGGAGACTTCAATCTCCCATCACTCCAAGGCACACAAGCAGAAACCTTCGTCAACGCCATGACAGCAATGGACCTCTCACAGATCATAAACGAACCAACGCACGAAAAAGGAAACACACTGGACCTCATATTTCTGAACTCCCAAACAGCCTCCACATGCAGCAATCCAACAATCTCACCAGTACCATGGTCAGACCACCACATCATCAACATATCCCACACATACCAACCAAACACTAACAGAGGAAACATGCAACACTCACGGAGATTCAAAGCATTCAACAAAGAAGACTTCCTAACCCTAACCGTACCTAACCTACTTACGAACTCCAACAACCTTGATGACCTGATAAACAACTGGAACACCACAATCTCCTCAGCATCCAGCACAACTATAAACAAAACCAGTACTAGACCCATATCCTCAAAGGCCCACTGGTTCACCCCTGGCCTCCGGAAACTAAAAACCAAACTTAGAAGAGCTGAAAGGAAATGGAGGAAAACCAAAAATGAAATAGACAAAACGCAATACCTCTACGAACTCACTACATACCACTCGGAGACCGACAACGCGAAGAGAAACTACCACACCAAAATCATCACGACTGCTTGTAAACAAACCTCGAGAACTCTTCCAAATTGCCAAAAAACTGACAAAAACACCGAGCACTTCTGATCAACTCCCAGATATCCCCCCGGATCTCCTGGCCCGACAATACAAACAACTGCAACAACCTCAACAATCACACCACTGTGCTGAAACCACAAAGACAAATCCTTGCACCACCATAAACGCAGATTGGAATACGTTTGATACAACCTCAAAAGAAGAGATATCTTCCACCATCTCCTGTCTGAACACCACTACCTCCCTGCTGGACCCCTGCCCTACGGACTGGATAAAGAAAACCAAGGAAGACCTAAGTGCTCCATTAACCCACATCATAAACGAATCCTTCAAACAAGGATACATGCCGGATGCCCTCAAGACAACAATCATCCGACCAACCATGAAAAAAAACAACCTGGACCCCCTGGACCCCACCTCCTACAGACCAGTTGCGAGCCTCCCCCTCACCGCCAAGATAATAGAAAAGGTAGTCCAACGCCAGCTTCAGGACCATCTGGACATCAACGACATACTAGACCCGCAGCAACACGGATTCCAGCCACTACATGGAGTCGAGACCCTCATGACCATGCTAATGAACACCCTCCACATAGGAACCCAAGAGAAACAATCTGGATACATCCTGATCTTCCTAGATATATCAGCGGCCTTTGACACAATCTCCCACGAAATCCTCATACGCAGACTCCAATCAATTGGAATCAAAGACACTGTACTCCAATGGTTCAAATCCTATTTAACCAACAGACAGCAACGGATCCGCACTTTCACCACAACCTCGCCCCCCTACCAGCAACATCAAGGAGTACCCCAAGGATCCACCCTATCAGCCATGCTATTCAATATATATCTCCGCCCACTATGCTCAATCATACGCACCCACAACATCAACTTCCACATATACGCTGACGACATAATGCTCTACGCACCGATTACAACCATCAAACCAACAAATGACCAGCTATCAGCCTGCTTCACCGACGTGGCCAACTGGCTACACGAGAACAACCTATCCATCAACATAAAGAAAACTGAAGCCCTTATAGTGACAAGAGAACCAGACTTCAAACCACCTACCCACCTCAACATAGGAACCACACAAATTCAAATCCAGCCTCAAATAAGGTATCTAGGCGTTATCATTGACCAAGCTCTCACCTTTAAACATCAAATCAACAAGACCGCCGGGACGATATTCCACAAAGCTAAAACTGTACAACGCCTCCGACCCCTCCTAGAACCTCACGACTTCAGGACAGTAATGCAAGCTGTGACACTCCCTCATCTGGACTTCTGCAACATAATCTACCATGGACTTCCCACCTCACAAACCAACCCCCTCCGAACTGCCTTAAATACTACAGCAAGGATTATTCAGAATGCAAGAAAACGGGATCACATCACCCCAATCTTAAGAGACCTCCACATCCTTCCAATTGAAGCAAGAATCAAGTACAACGCTATCCTACTCACCCACAAGACTATCCACCAAACACGGAACACCTCACTCTACCCCCTACTGCCTCGCCCATCCCACAGCAGACCAACCAGACAATCCTCCAATAACTCCATTGTCGTCCCCCACAAGAGAACCAAATCCACACAACGGACCTGCAACAGAGCCTTCGAACTTTATGCTCCATCCCTCTGGAACTCTCTGCCAAACCACATCAGGAACAACGCTGACATCACATCATTCAAGAAACAGCTGAAAACAATCCTATTCCGTGAACATCTCTGAACAGAACAACCACCCTACCCACATGAACTAATATTTTGATACAGCCGAAATGTACACGTCTATGTCCACCCCAAATCAATAAATGTTGCCCCCTGGTGATGGCCCCATCCTTTAAAATTTTGACCCCCCCCTTTTTGTTATATGTTACACTGCTTTGACCCGGTGAAAAGCGGTATATAAATGCAGTTAAATAAATAAATAAATAAATAAATAGACCTCCCTGATGACCTCCAGGACCCATTGGTCAGACGGGATCTGGGCCCAGGCAGAATAAAACTCCCGTAATCAACCTCCCATGTGCTGCACCCCCATCTGGATCCCCCTCGCTTCATTGTGTCTTCTTAGGTCATGAGGAGATGGAGACGCTAAATCCCCTCCAGGCTCCTCGAAACCCCTGACCCTTTGAGGGGAAATGGCCCCTCTGATAGGGCGCAGAATGGGTTGTCTGAAACCTTCTGAATTCCCGTGACTATGTCCGCGTTGGAGGGGGATTGAGAGTCTGCTTCTGATTATCCTCAGGAAGGCGCCTGCCCTTGGATTCCCCCAAGTCCTTCGCCAACTTATCTAGCTCCTCTCTGAACAGCAGCTTCCCTTTAAAGGGGAGCCTGCAGAGCCAGGACTTGGAGGAACTGTTGGAACTGTCGGCCGCCCAGTTTCGGAGCAAGAGGTAGTAGCATGCTGCCATCATAGAGACCATGCTCTTAGAAAGGCCCCTGATAAGATCCTAGTGGGTGCCTGCAAGGTAGGCTGCTCCAGAATCCAGTCTTGCTGCCTCCCAAGTCGACTCTGCCGCCAGGTCCCCCGGCTGCTGAATCCGTTGAGACCACGGATGCAGGCCCTAGCCATTCAGGCTCCACAAACTGACACCTGAAGCGTGAGGGCTTGCTTCAGTAAGATGTCCAACTTTCTATAAGAACATAAGATATGCCATACTGGGTCAGACCAAGGTCCATCAAGCCCGGTATCCTGTTTCCAACAGTGGCCAATCTAGGTCATACATACCTAGCAGTTTCCCCAAAAGACACAGGTTCCAGAATGCTTAAGCGCCGCACTGCCTTCCACCAGGATGGTTGTCTTCTTGGTCACTGCTGACACCGCCGCATCTACCTTTGGACACTGAAGCAATTCTCTTTCCTGCTCTGGCAATGGGTACAGACGCATCATTGTCCACACCCCATGTAGTCTGGACTCCGGCAGCTCCCACACATCCTGGATCATCTGCTTAAACACTTGATGGACCAGGAAAACCTTCTGAGTTTTCCACACCGCCTGAAGTAGAGGGTTCTCCAGTGTCTCTTCCTCTGCCTGGAGGCCTGTAGGCATATTAAAGGCCTTTAAGGATGAGACAATGAGTGCAGGCAACTCCTCCCTGTGAAACACCCAAGGAATCCGTGCCTGCTCTTCCTGCTCCGAAATCTTGCCTTCTTCTAGCTCCTCATCTATTGCATCCAGTTCAGTGTCCAGGTCCATCCCATCCTGGCCTTTGGACCGTGGAGATTGCTCTCCCCAGTCGTCCGAGGTTCTTGCCCTCTTAGCCATTTACACCGATGTCCCAGGCTCCCTAAGGCAACAATACTGGGATCACCAGCTTAACCAAAATTAAGGAAAACCAATAAGATAAAAAGAGAAACCCTAACTCTCTCCTTAGTTGCCTCTCCAGTGAGTCCAGCACTCTGGCTCACTGCTTCCTCCAGCTGCTTGGAGACCGAGCACACTGGAGCTGGTGGGAGGTGCCAGCTGTATATGTACTCTGGGATCATCAAAAAGATGACATGCTCAGTTTCTAAGCTGCTGGAAGAGGTGCACTACCCAGAAGTGTGGGACTGGACTGGAGGGATGATAAGAAACAGGTAAATAAGGAAGTGTTATTTATCCCTTTAACTAGGACTAGGGAAGATCTTGACAAATCTTCTTAGGATCTATGAGCTAGCCCAAAAATCTAGAAGCCAGACTTGGAACTAACTGGAATTGTATTTATTTATACCAGGCTCAACAAATCCCAGGTGCCAAATCACCATGGCGACTATAAATGGAACCCTGACGCCCAGGATTTCATTGCCCCCTCCCCAGCCATCATCTGATATTTCTTAGAATTCCAACCGTGCTGTTTATTGCTCCACCGTGATCGGTTCTGCATGTAGCTCAAGCCACGCGGTGGAGGAAGTTTACTGATCTCGTGATTTTAAGTCTCGTGAGATCAGCAAACTTCTCACACTGCGCGGTTCGAGCTACATGCAGAGCCAATTCCAGTGGAGAAGTAAACAGCACAGCAGAAATGATAAGATAGATCGGGACAAGGAGAGAGAAACAGATTAGGTGATGGCTGGGGGAGGGGGCAGAGAGAGACAGACAAGCTGGAGTGATGGGAGGGGGGAGGGAACAGTAAATCAGGCCCTTAAAAAAAATGAACCGAGATATATTTTTTGTTGGATGGGGGGGAGGGGGGGGCACTGTGACTGAGGTCTCAGTGGCCGACTCCTAGATTCCAAGAAAATTTATCAAGACCTGATTTATACATATTTATAAATAGCACAATCATAATGTATTCAAGGTGATGTACAGCAAGGTACTTATCACAGTAGCTGTTTAAACATAAAATAAATGCAACAAAGTGCAGTTGCTGAGAGGGGGCAATGAAGAGAGGCTGAGATTGTAGCTCCTGGAGATGGGTGGGACATGCAACCACTTACCCACCCCGGGAGCCTCGACCTCAACCTCTTTCCATCACTCACACGTCCCCAGCAGCCACAGCCCCACTGGTGATGCAGAGAGGATTTAGGTTGCAGCTGCTGAGAGGGGACAAAGGAGAGAGGCTGTAGTATTAGCTCCTGAGGGTATGCCTCCCCACCCCAAGCAGCAACCTCTTTCCATCCCTCACTTGCCCCCATCATCTGCAGCCTAGAACCTCTCTACATCAGCTACTCATCCCCAGCAGCAGCTTTGGCATCACAGCACTCTCCCACAGCAGCCTCTCTCAAATTATTTTTGCCTCTCCTCAACACAGCAACCTCTCTAAATCCATTTCTCACCCCCTCCCCCCCCCCAGAAGCCTCTCTCAATCCATTTTTCCTGTACCCCATCCCTGCAGCAGCCTCTCTTCCCTTCCACTTCCCAAAAGGAAAGATTTCAAGATACCTGCTAATCTCCTTTCCTTGAATCCTGCTATACCAGTCTAGACAGTGGGTTATGTCCCCCTGTCAACAGGTGTAGACACAATTGAGCAACTTTTAGTGATGTCATCATATGGTATATCCTCAGATACAGCACTGAGAAAAGTCAGTTTGACACTTCCCAAGCAATAAGCAAAACTGGAAACTCAGATAACGTTACTAAAAACACATGTCACTAAGAATGAGATCCTAGTACTTGGCTCTCTTATTAAGAAAAAGTGAAGCAAACCCAGAAGGCTGACTAGACCTTTCACAGCAGTCGGAACCCCCCAAATCTGCAGAAAGAATCTCCCAGGCAGTAACTTCGCCAATGTGACCCAAAAGCAGCAGGCTTTTCAACCTACAAAAGGAGTCTTCCAAGGAAGGTTCTGGAGCAGTTTAGCAGGATTCAAAGAAAGGATATTATCAGGCAAGTTAAAATCTCTCCTTTTTTATCATTCTGCTAGACCAGGCCAGATGAGTGGGATATACCCATGCAGTCAGGGCTCAGGGTGGGCGGAACAACAGGACAGACCAGCCAAAGAGTCATCTGAATAACTTCCCCAAATGCCCCGGAAGCCTCACAAAAGGTGATTAACTAAGGCCAGGTGGCTTATAACTGTCCTCTGGGGACATCCATGTGGACTCCAAAGAAGAGGGCTGCATGACCTGTGACTCACTTCTGAGTACACTTATCAGGTGCACACTGCACCCAAATGTCTCCCAGGGTGAAGGGACAATAGAGAACTTAAGCTCTGCCAGCACTTCTTTCAACTGCCAAGAATGTAGGAGGTTCCATTGACAGGAGACATGAGAAATTGCGATGAACTCTTGCAACACCCTCCGCCCATCCACCAGGTGCAGCTAGGAATACATTTGAGACCCTTCTCTACGATGGATGGCAGGCCTACAATCCAGTCAGAATGAGAGAAAAAGGAGTGGGGAAGTCTTCTTGAAGAAAAGGATGGTGAAGGTGTCACCACAAAATGAGAGTTGTCCAAAGAACCAAAAAGGCATATGTGAAGTCATGGGCTGCAAAACACATACCTTTTGACAAGTGTCACAGATGCCAGGAATGTATCATATATAATCATTCCCACTATGGAGGCTTCAAATTGGACCCCCCAGAAGGGTCCTTCCAGGGCCCTTTACCACAGGAACCCACCAAGACTCAACAGGACACTCAAGCAGACAAAACAGCTTCACTCCTGCTGAAAGAAGCCTTACCAAGATACCCCTATGGCATGCCTTGGAGGCTAGGCCTGTAGCAGAACAAAGCTGCCACTTGAACCCCAAGGGTTCCACGTCAAACCACAGTCTAGATGGAATAGCTAAAAGACTCTAACATCTGCTAAGGGCATAGAGACTCACCAGGTCCCAAGTAGGCAGGTACCAAGCAGCTTAAATCCACTAGAATGCACTCGCTAGGGCCAGGCCCGAAGGGACAAGGCACTGGGAAACTAACTTATCAAGACCACCTGCCATGCTTTCCCTGTAGGCCCATACCTGACAAGGAAAAGAAAACCGCACCGCTTGGCCCCAGTGTCCGTGAAACCCAGTGTGCAAGTTCAAACCGGGGCCTCTGAGAACACAGGATCAAATAAGCTGCTACTTCTGCAGAAGAGAGCTCATGCAGAGTCAGAGAGGAGGCCACACAGCATCTGTCTCCTAGGCCATTTCAGAAGAAGAGCTTTCCAGCCTACCATTCGCGGAATGCCCCCATGCCTTCAACCATTCCACAGATAGCATCCACTAGAGAAGTGGATAAATCAGTTTCCTGGACCATGGGATGCTGTTCCAAGGGTTGCAGAGCAGAGATGACGTCCATCTGTCCAAGAAAGGTTGACGTGTCTTCAGTAGCAGACTAGCTAATCTACTGAAGAGGGCTTTAAACTAGATTCGTTAGGGATGCGTTAAGAAAGCCCCAAGGTAAGTGAAACATTAAATACCTTTATGAAAATGGGTAAAAAGGACAACATATGGAAAACGATGTGTATAAATGCCAGTAGTATGGGAAATAAGATCCCAGATGCTGAAGCTTTAATGGGAGAGGCTGACTTGGATTTAGTGGCAGTTACAGAAACATGGTTCATAGAAAACCATGACTTGGATGTAACTATACCAGGTTATAATTTATTCAGAAAGAACAGGGTAGGAAGCAGGGGAGGAGGAGTGGCTCTATTTGTAAAAAATAATATTAAAGCTTTGGAACTACAGAGCTTAAAAGGGAGAGAGGAGGCACTGTGGATTAAACTAGTAAGAGAAAAAGAGAAAACTACAGTATTTCCATTGGCATGATATACAGACCTCCCTCACAGGAGGAAGAGGTGAACGGAGAGTTAATTGAAGATATACGCAGCATTGTTAGGAAAAAAGAAGTGTTACTGATAGGGGATTTCAAATGCCAGATGTTGATTGGCACATTCCTGATGCAGTATCATCTAGAATTAAGAAGAACTATTCAAGCAACTGGTAACAGAATCCACACGTGAAGGGGCCATACTGGACTTGGTGCTTATCAATGGTGAAAGTGTTTCTGATGTTATAGTGGGAGATCATTTTGCATCCAGATGGTGTGGTCCAGTATTAGGACTAGAGCTGTTAAAATACATTCAAAAACGAGGGTCTTAGACTACAAAAACTAACTTTGCCAAGATAGGCCAATACCTCAGGGAATCGTTAGTGGGATGGGAACAGCTGGGTGATGTAGAAAAACAGTGGGCAAAACAGAAAGGGGATATTTTAAGGGCAACCAACCTTTTTTGTTAAAATGGTAAATAAAGGTAAAAAGAAAAGGAGACCGCTGTGGTTTTCGAAAGAAGTAGCTGAAAAGAACATAAAATATGCCTACTGGGACAGACCAAGGTCCATCAAGCCCAGTATCCTGTTCCAACAGTGGCCAATCTAGGTCATTAGTACCTAGCAGTCTCCCCAAACAACACAGGTTCCTCAGTGCTTGTATTGGGTCAAACAGTGCTATCCTGTGTCCCTTTTATTAATGGTTTATGGACCTTTTCTCCAGGAACTTGTCCAAACCTTTTTTAAACCCAGCTACACTAACAGCTTTTACTACATCCTCCGGTAACAAATTCCAGAGTTTTATTAGAGGCCGAGTGAAAAAATATTTTCTCTTATTAGTCTTAAATAGGTTACCCTGTAGCTTCATTGCATGTCCCCTAGTCTTTTTATATTCTGATGACGTAAACAAATCGATCTATGTTTACCCGTTCCACTCCGTTCATTAATTTATAGACCTCTATCATATCTCCCCTCAGCCGTCTCTTTTCCAGGTTGAAGAGCCCTAAACCTTTTAGCATCTCTTCATAGGAGTATCCTTTCATCCCCTTTAGCATTTTGGTGTCTCTTCTCTGCATCTTTTCTAATAATGCTATATCCTTTTTAAGATACGGTGACCAGAATTGCACACAATATTCAAGGTGCGGTCGCACCATGGAACGATACAGAGGCATTATAATATCCTTTGTTTTATTTTCCATTCCTTTCCTTATGATACCCAGCATTCTATTTGTTCTCTTGGCTGCCGCTGCACACTAGATGGAGGGTTTTAACATGTTATCCATGATGATGCCTAAATCTTTTTTCTGGGTAGTGGTTCCCAATGTGGACCCATCGTGTAACCATATTTTGGGCTGTTCTTCCCTAGGTGCATAACTTTGCACTTGTCCACATTAAATTTCATCTGCCATTTTGATGGCCAGTCTTCCAATTTATCAAGATCCTCTTGCAATTTTCCACAATCCTCATGGGTTCTAACAACTTTAAATAGTTTTCTGTCATCTGCAAATTTGATAACCTCACTCGTTATTCCCTTTTCCAGGTCATTTATGAATATATCAAAAAGCAGCGAACCCTGCACAGATCCCTGCAGTACTCCACTATTCACATTTTTCCACTGGGAAAATTTGCCATTTAGCCCTACCCTCTGCTTTCTAACTTTTAACCAGTTCCTGATTCACAATAGTACACTGCCTCCTATCCCATGACTTTTTAGTTTTGCCAAAAGTCTCTCATGAGGGACCTTGTCAAAGGCTTTTTGAAAGTCCAGATACACTATATCAACAGACTCACCTTTGTCTACCTCTTTATTCACAGCTTCAAAAAAACATAACAGATTAGTAAGACCAGATCTTCCTTGTCTAAAGCCATGTTGGCTGTCTCCCATTAGGCCATGACTATCTACATGCTGAGTAATTTTGTTCTTTATGATGGTTTCTACCATTTTTCCCAGTACTGACGTCAGGCTCACCAGCCTATAGTTTCCCGGATCACACCTCGAACCTTTTTTAAAAATTGGCATTACATTGGCCATCCTCCAATCTTCAGGTATTACAGATGATTTTAATGATAGTTCACAGATTACTAATAGCAGGTCTCATATTTCAGTTCTTTCAACACCCTTGATGTATACCATCTGGTCCAGGTGATTTGCTATTCTTCAGTTTATCAAATTGTTGTAATACATCTTCCCGGTGTATCGATATTTCTTTCAATTCTTCCGCAATATCACCTTTAAATACCACTTCAATAATGGGTAACATCCTATATCTTATTCAGTAAAGACCAAAGCAAAGAATTCATTGAGTCTCTCCGCTATACCCTTGTCCCACCTTACTGTCCCTTTTACCCCTCTATCATCTAATGGTCCAACTGACTCTCTCACGAATGTACTTCAAAATGTCTTGATTACACGTTTTGCTTCCACAGCAAGTTTCTTCTCAAATTCTTTCTTTGCTTTCCTTATCAATGCCTTTCATTTAACTTGATAGTGCTTGTGCTGTTTCCAGTTTTCATCATTTGGCTCTTTTTTCCATTTCCTGAAAGATGTTCTTTTGGCAACAACAGCCACTCTAACCTCACCTTTAAACCATGCTGGCAGTTTGTTGGACTTCCTTCACTTTTCTTAAAGCGTGGAATATAGCTGGTCTAGGCTTCCAACATAGTATTTTCAAACAACACCCAAGCTTGATGTAAGTCTTTAACCTTTGCAACTGCTCCTTTTAGTTTTTTCTTAACTATTTTCCTCATTTTATTATGGTCTCCCTTTCGAAAGTTAAAAGGTAGCACTGTGGATTTCCTTACCATCCCTCCTCCACTAATTAAATCAAACGCGATTATGCTATGATCACTATTGCCAAGTGGCCCCAACACCACTGTTCCCTCTAAGCTGTGCGCGCGCGCACACACCTCACTGAGCGAGCGCACATACTTTACAACAGAGTGCACAAAAATTACGGTTCTGATTCTGATAGAAAAGAACACAGACGTCTTAAAATTTAAAAGTTTTGATTGTAATTATTAGAAATTTTCCGCTTCATTTAGTAATCATCTATTTTCATTTAATTTGATTAAAATCAATGTGGTGTAATACTGTATTCTAACGTGTAGTCAAATTTTAAAGTATATAACTCCAAGTGTCTTTATGTGGCACACAAAAATTTAACCTTCCTTCAAAAGCTGCACAGCTGATATTTTATGCGTACACAGCCTACAGAAAATTAGAGGGAACATTGCCCAACACCCTTATCTCTTGCACCAGATCTGGTGTTCCACTAAGGACTAGGTCCAAAATGGCTTCCAAAATGGGTAGAAAGTGCGATATTAATGACTTTGTAAAGGGACAAGTTGTCACACTCCATGCTGAAGGATATTCGCAATGTGCTATTGCAAAACGTTTGTATATATCAAGGTGTACAGTTCAGAATGTTCTGAAATCAGGTGGCCGTACACGTCGTTCGAAATGTGGGCGCAGACGGATAACTACTGGACGAGATGACCGATTCCTCAAAGCATTATTACATCTAGTCCACATACTTCATCTCAACGTGTGGCTCAGTTAGCTAATGATCGAGGAATAAAGATAAGTGCCAGATCTGTCCGACGACGGCTTGTGGATGAATTCAAACTCGTGGCCAGAAGACCTGCCAAGAAGCCTATGATGACCAGGAAACAAATTGCTGCCCGCATACAGTTTTGTAGCAAGACAAATCTGCTGAATGGTGAGAGAGAGTAATGTTCACAGATGAAAGTACATTTCAACAAGTACATGGGAGTGGTTATAACTACATCCGTCGACCAGCAGGCGAGAGACTAAATCCGAAGTACATGATCAAGACTGTTAAACACCCACCATCGGTCACGGTATGGGGTGGTATCTCGGCAAATGGACGATGTGGCCTGCACATTTTTGAGAAAGGTGAGAGTAAATGCTGCAAAATACATATCCGTGCTGAATAGTAAAGTTAAAATACACATGAATGTTTCTGGCACAACTATATTTCAGCAGGACTCGGCACCGTGCTGCCACATTGCAAAAACAGTCAAAAAATGGTTCATGGACAACAAGAGCGAACTGCTACCAAGTTGGCCATCAAACTCTCCGGATCTCAATGTAGTTGAAAACTGTTGGAATCTTATGAAGAAAAAGGTGGCAGCACACGTCCAACTTCAGAAGCAGATTTAAAGGACATACTCAAGCATGTATGGGTCAACGAAATCACGCCGGCATACTGTAAAACGTTAGTTAACAGTATGCCTACAAGAATCCAGACTGTGCTGAAAAATCATGGACACCCTATCAAATATTGACACATATATTGTTTCCTGAATAAAACTTTGAAAAGGAGAAATTAGACCTTATCTGCTAATTGTCTTTCCTTGAGTTCTCTCCAGGCTGCAGAGTCACTTGTACCGCCTCCCTCTTTGCCTGTGCTTTGCAAGGCGACAGTACAAACGCTTCCGCCATCGGTTGAAAAAATTCCAGAACATAACCCTCATGGATTATCTCCAGAACCCACTGGTCTGTTGTCACTTCGGCCCAGGCAGAGTAGAACTCCTGTAACCTTCCTCCTATTGGAACCTCCGGCTGGGTCTTCCCAAATTCATTGTGTTTTCTTGGATGGATTTGGCTGGGAAGCGAAATAGCTCCTGCCAAATCCGCAAGCCTCTCGAAAGGGCTGTCCTCTGGCCATAAAATGACCCTGCTGATACGGAGTATACCGAGATGCTCGAAACCTACAGAAATCCCTTCCTTGACCTCTTTATGGACTCGCAGGTCTCTGGCCCCTTGGTCGGTCCTCCAGCAGCCGCCCGCCTTTGGAATCACCTAAATCCTTCACAATCTTCTCCAGGGCCTCCCCAAAAAGCAGTTTGCCTTTATAGGGGAGTTTACTAAGGCGCACCTTTGACAATGCGTCCGCCGCCCAATTTCTTAGCCAGAGAAACCGATGGGCCGCAATCATGGACGCCATAGACTTCGCCGAGATCCTCACGAGATCATAGAAGGCATCCGCCAAATATGCCGCAGCTGATTCCAACTTTGCTCCCTCCGGAGAGACAGTCTCGTCCCCCTCGAAAGATCTGTTCCCCTGAAGCCACCGGATGAAGGCCCTAGAGACATAAGCTCCACAAATAGAGGCCTGCAGAGCAAGAGCGCCAGCATCAAATGCCTGTTTGAGTATAGCCTCCAGCTTCCTTAAGGGCCGCGCCCCCTTCCACTGGAATAGTCGTATTCTTTGTTACCGCGGAGATCAACGCATCCACCTTGGGCATTCGCATTAGTTCTTTCTCCTCCTGTGGCACCGGATACAGGCAACTCATGGCCCGGCTACCCCTCAAGGTAGCCTCCGGGCACTCCCATTCTGACTCTACCATCTGTTTGATCTCTCTATGAACAGGAAAACACCTCTGCTCTGTTTTAAACCCTTGAAGCAGTGGATCCTCCAGTGGTTCCTCCTGAACTACTGGCAGAGCTATATTCAGCGCTGCAAGCATATGAGCAATGAGCGCCCCTAGCTCCTCTCTGCGAAACACCCTAAACATGTTGGGATCCTCCCCCAGCAGAATCTCACCTTCCTCCAATTCCCCGGTCCAGGGATCCAGCCCCGAATCTGAGAGGATCTCTCCTTCCTCCGCACTCCGGAGCCCTGTCTCCTGCTGGCCAAACCAGTCTGAGTCTTGAACTTGTCGCGCCGGCGCCCCTACTGGTGCAGTAGAGTAAGGGCGTCTGCCGACATTTAATTTGTATCAGGGAGTATTTGAGCTGCAGGACCTAAAGGATTGTGGTCCTTGTAGTGTAGTGCTCCCTGAAATGAATAACTATGCCAAATGGAGGGTAAATAAGGCTTTATTTCCCCGCTTAATGCTCTAGGTTCAAATGAGACAACAAACAAAGTGGAGGTAAGGCTTTCCTCAAATAATAACAAAGTTCCACCATGGACTAAACAGTTAAATATTGTCGGCTGTACAATTGACTGTTTAGCTGGGTTAAGGGATTTTCCAAACAATAGAAAAACAATTAGAACAGAATGGTTATCAGCTTCACCATTTGCAGACTCATTTCTTCATTGTACAATTATTATGGCAAGCAACTACCTCTTAAGCAAAGGTTACATTCCATAGGTTCTGTGTGAGGCATGGGAACACTGGAGCTGTAATCCAAGTCCATTGATTCTGGCTCACTACACTCTTCAATGTTTAGAGTATCCTCAGTGTTACTTAGTTCCTCATAGAAGTTCCTTGGCTTCTCATATAACTTCTGTAGAACCCTTTTGGTCAGTGGTTTTAAATAATTAACTTTGCTTCTTCTCTGGTAATGAGGTTTATCTACCTGCATAAGTCTGCCTTCATTTAAAGTCCCTTTTAGAATAAAAGGCTTCTCATATACCTTATCTTCGGGGGAGTGCCACGCCTAGGATTCAGCTTACTCTGTGGCTTTTCTTGTTGATCCTCTGTCCTGTGCACTGCTCCACAATTAAGGCTGCTAGGAAACCCAGACGTGGATTTCCAGTCTTTACTTGGAGAACTTCTTTTAACAGGCAGGCTGTTTCTCTGGGCCTTATCCCAGGGCTGAGACTTGCCTCTGTCTGTATCCGTTCTTCTCCTTCCTTCTCCGGTTACTGTTCCTAATACCCTCGCTGGTACCCTTCCGGTTGGTCTGTCGGCTACCCTCCTGGGTGCCTCTCTTTGCTGGACTCCTCGGTCTCTCTGCTGCACTCCTGTGCTGGTACCTGAGCTCTCTTCCCGGTCTCTGTGCTGGACTCTTTGCTGCAGTCCTTGCCGCACACCTGGATCTCTTGAGCCCCCTTTTCTGGTCTCTGTACCGGTCTCTGTACTGGATCCTGTACCGTTCTCCTTTCGGTTCTCTCCGGTCTCTGTCCTGTTCCCCCTCTCTGCTCATCTGATTTCCCTTATAAAGGGATTTCCAGCTTGCACGCTGTGAGTTTGAGGACAGGTGAAAACACTCATCATTAAGGTGCCCAGAGCTTGAGCACGTGGGTTCAGGCACTGTGTAGCTTTTCATGCGCCCTCTGGCTGAGCTACACTGGAACTGCGCTCTCTGGCTTTTCTGAGATTTATGCAAATCAGGAGTTTTTTTCAAGACTGTTTCTTCCCTAGCTCCAGCCTCATGACATATCCCCCGAGTTAAAATATTACAAGCTGAGTGTTCAGTTTCACTACAGTTTGTAATTCTGGACATCGCGTCCGCATTGTAGTGGAGCTTTCCAGCCCTGTATTCCACCTTGTAATCATATGGCTGTAGCGCCATGTACCATCGAGTGAGTCGACTGCTTTCGTTTCTCATATGGCTCAGCCATTTAAGAGGAGCATGGTTTGTAATAAGGATAAATTTCCTTCCAGTCAGGTAGAATTTTAAAGCTTCTACAGCCCATTTTATAGCGAGACACTCGCGCTCGATAGTGGAATACTTCTGTTCCGCTTGGTTCAACTTCCTGCTGAGGAAAAGAATCTGATGTTCAGCCCCCTCCTGGACCTCTGAGAGAACGGCTCCTAAGCCTATTTCTGATGCATCCGTCTGGAGCAGGAATTGTTGACGGAAGTCGACTCCTCGCAATACTGGGGCCCTGCAGAGTTTTTCCTTTAAATTCTGGAAGGCCTCCTCTGCCTCTGGCGACCAGTGGAGCGTCGTCGGAGCGTTTTTCTTTAACATCCCTGTTATTTATTTATTTATTTATTTGGTAAACATTTATAAGCTGCCACTTCCAGCGATCTTCTGCGAAGTGGGGTATAAAGCGCCTATAATACCCAATAAGGCCCAAAAAGCTTCGCAGTTGTTTTTTAGTTCACGGAATGGGAAAAGTGCGTACGCTCTCCACTTTGTCCAATAATGGTCGTACTGTGCCTCGACCAACAATGTGTCCCAGATATTTTACCTCTGCGGCCGCAAACGTACACTTTTTAGGGTTCAGTGTTAACCCAGCCTGCCGCATAGCAGATAACACTGCCTCCACATGGAGTAAATGTTGCTCCCAGGTGGCGCTGTGGATAACCACGTCATCCATATAAGCAGTGGCGTATACTTGATGGGGGCGTAAAACAATATCCATTAGTCTCTGGCAAGTGGCGGCGGCCCCGTGCAAACCAAAGGGCATGCGCGTGAATTGAAACAGCCCAATAGGTGTGCTAAATGCTGTCTTGGGGCGCGCTTCCCTAGTTAGGGGCACTTGCCAGTACCCCTTCGTCATGTCTAATGTCGTTAGAAATTTAGCTTGCCCCAGCCTATCCAGCAGTTCTTCAATCCGTGGCATGGGGTAAGCGTCAAACGTAGAAATCTCGTTGACCTGACGGAAATCTATGCAAAAACGCATGGTTCCGTCAGGTTTGGGCACTAGAACGACTGGACTACTCCAGGGGCTCCTGGACTCTTCGATCACGCCCATCTGCATCATCTCCTGGACTTGCGAAATGACCTCCTGTCTTTTCGCCTCTGGTAGGCGATAAGGCCTTAGCCGAATAATTTTTCCGGGGGTTGTAATTATCTCGTGTGCCATAAGATTTGTTTCCCCAGGAAGGGGTGTCAGCACATCCTTAAATTCCCTCAGGAGTTTGGACAGTTGCTGCCGTTGTGTCAGTGACAGTTCCTCACTGATATGTGGCACAGGATGGGTTTTGCAGTCCGACAGGACTGGACCTAGGTCTTCGTCGACCGCCTCCTTGGTCACAGCTACAAAACTCTTCACTTCGGCTTGTCCTGTGGAGCCAAAGCCCCTGACTCCTCGGCTTGTAGGGGTTACCATTTCTATCTCCTCGAGAACTGGGAAACCCACATGCTCACAAATTATTTGCGCGATCCGGTCTCCGGTTTTGACTTCGAAGTCTTCTTTAGCGAAGTTAAACAGGAGGACCTTTATTACGCCCCTGTAATCAGGGTCCACCACTCCGGCCCCAACATCGATAAAATACTTGGCTGCTAGGCCGGAACGTGGTGCAATTCTCCCATAGCATCCGGGCGGTAATTCCAACTGAAGTCCGTGTCAATCAGAGCTTTTCCACCTCTTGGAACGATCTTACTTTCCGCACTGTACAGATCGTATCCCGCAGCTTGATCTGACGCTCGACAAGGACTACGTGCATGTTTGGATGTCCTACAAAACCTCAAGGCAAATTTCTTTACCGGTTCCTCCGGTTTCTTGACCTTTGTTCCTTTGGGTTTTCCTAGGAGGGGACTAGGAATGGAGGTTCCTTTAGTAAGGATACTCGTAGATGCCAAAACTTCCCGAGACGTTAACCCTTCATTTATCGCTTTTTCAAAATGAGGCCAGTCCCAGCCTAAAACTAAGTCTTGTGGTAGCCTAGGTACCACAGCTATCAACATTTTTTTAGATGTTCCCAAACTTCTTAGTTAGGTTATACACAGGATACAATGTTGCTGTGCCATGAACACATTTTATTTTTACTTGGCGCTCTGGTTGATCCGGTGCAGACTCTGCTCGCTCTTTGACTAAACCCCAAAGCTTGCGAGAGATCATTGTTTGATCCGCACCGGAATCAAGTAGTGCCTTAGTTGGAACTCCTTGCACAAGCACATCCAAGACTAAACCCTCACATGGCATTTCTCGGTTTTCTCCTAGGAGAACCATGCGTGCTTGGCATTCAGCTCGCCTATGACCTGTTTTTCCACAAGCAAAACATCTTTTATCAACATCCTTTGACAAATCATCTTTATACTTTATAGTGTGTGGCTCAGAATGAGACAGAGCTCCTAAAGACTGTTTGTAAGTACCCAAGGCCTTTTCAGATACATCTTTAGAATTTTGGGTAGCCAAATCTGCTTCCAAATATCTTTCCGTAAGGCTGATGGCCTGTGCCGTGGTACTACAATTTTGGAGAATTAGAAAGCTCTGCACATTGCTAGGCACTGCATGCATAAACTGTTCAAGGACTACCTCGTCCATAATGGTTTCCACAGTCTTACCAGCAGGTCTTAGCCATTTTTCCACTAAGCTTTTAAGCCTGTGGCCTAGTACTTTTGGAGTCTCACCCCTCTTAAGGTGAGCGGCCCGCAGCATGCGATTATAAACAAGTGGGGTCAAGCCTAGGCGCTCGCGAATGGCTTTTACCACCTCGCTATAATCTGCAGCTAATGCAGTTGGCATCGCCCGATAGGCGGATAGCGCCTCCCCTGTTAGTGAAGCAGCTAGCCTAATTGACCATTGCTCTTGTGGCCACTTTATTGCACTCGCTATCCTTTCAAAGGAGTCAATAAAGTCGTCAA
Organism: Ichthyophis bannanicus; assembly: GCA_033557465.1. Classification (NCBI taxonomy): domain Eukaryota; kingdom Metazoa; phylum Chordata; class Amphibia; order Gymnophiona; family Ichthyophiidae; genus Ichthyophis; species Ichthyophis bannanicus. Next base: position 328,418,648 of record CM066038.1, read on the forward strand.
CATCATCAGTGGGTGACAGTTTTCCTAAGCACAAAGAGTCAAAGGCGCCCGGCCCTAGTGACCATTTGCCTAGTCCAGAAACCTGTTCCTGTTGGCTGGAGGCTCCCCCTGGCATCTTCAGTTGCTGGGTGGCCCAAGCCTCCATTAGCTGAAGAATGGGTTTCTGTTGCTCCTGTAGCGCAAGTATAGCTTGTTGCTGTGTGTGAGCAGCAAGCTCCCTCTGCTTTTCAAACTGCATCATCATCCACTCTAGCAGCTCTTTCTGCTCCATGATGACGTAGTTCACCTAGAAAAGACAGAGAAAAACACAAAACCAAGTGTGGTTCCACAACACTTAGCCCCTTTTCCCTTTACTGTGTTTTTTTTTTTTCCACACGTATCCAGACCAGTTTACCCCTCGACCTTTTACCTGGTAGCAGAGTAGATTCATGCCTCCAGTAAGAGGTTGCAGCAGCTCCTTGAGGTAGCCTCCACGACTGCTGATCGCCCTAGACGAACTCCTCTCCTGGTGTTGTCTTGGTCCTGGATTTTCCTTGAACTCAATCAGGATTTTTTTTTTCAACTCCAGTCCGGATTCTCTCAGACTCCACTCCGGGTTTTCTCAGACTCCACTCCGGGTTTTCCTCAGAGTCTGGTTCAGGTTTTCCCACCCAGTACTGGTGGTTTCTTTAGTTTCTTTTTACTTTGTTTTCCACTTTAGCGTTTTAGGGCGTTGTCCAATGTTCCCTCTAATTTTCTGTAGGCTGTGTGCGCATAAAATATCAGCTGTGCAGCTTTTGAAGGAAGGTTAAATTTTTGTGCGCCACATAACGACACTCAGAGCTACATACTTTAAAATTTGACTACAAGTTAGAATACAGTATGTACACCACATTGATTGCACTAGAAAATATTGTAGAACTTGTGAAAACCATAAATACACACCTTTCCAATTTTAAGAACGTCTGTGTTGTTTTCTATCAGAATCAGAACCGTAATTTTTGTGCGCTCTGTTGTAAAGTATGTGCGCTCACTCGGCGAGGTGTGTGCGCGCGCACACGCGCACAGCTTAGAGGGAACAGTGGCGTTGTCCCAACATCCAACAACTACGCCATTATGTCGCCCCCAGCGCCCCTACTGGCGCAGTAGAGTAAGGGCGTCTGCCGACATTTAATTTGTATCAGGGAGTATTTGAGCTGCAGGACCTAAAGGATTGTGGTCCTTGTAGTGTAGTGCTCCCTGAAATGAATAACTACGCCAAATGGAGGGTAAATAAGGCTTTATTTCCCCGCTTAATGCTCTAGGTTCAAATGAGACAACAAACTTAAAGTGGAGGTAAGGCTTTCCTCAAATAATAACAAAGTTCCACCATGGACTAAACAGTTAAATATTGTCGGCTGTACAATTGACTGTTTAGCTGGGTTAAGGGATTTTCCAAACAATAGAAAAACAATTAGAACAGAATGGTTATCAGCTTCACCATTTGCAGACTCATTTCTTCATTGTACAATTATTATGGCAAGCAGCTACCTCTTAAGCAAAGGTTACATTCCATAGGTTCTGTGTGAGGCATGGGAACACTGGAGCTGTAATCCAAGTCCATTGATTCTGGCTCACTACACTCTTCAATGTTTAGAGTATCCTCAGTGTTACTTAGTTCCTCATAGAAGTTCCTTGGCTTCTCATATAACTTCTGTAGAACCCTTTTGGTCAGTGGTTTTAAATAATTAACTTTGCTTCTTCTCTGGTAATGAGGTTTATCTACCTGCATAAGTCTGCCTTCATTTAAAGTCCCTTTTAGAATAAAAGGCTTCTCATATACCTTATCTTCGGGGGAGTGCCACGCCTAGGATTCAGCTTACTCTGTGGCTTTTCTTGTTGATCCTCTGTCCTGTGCACTGCTCCACAATTAAGGCTGCTAGGAAACCCAGACGTGGATTTCCAGTCTTTACTTGGAGAACTTCTTTTAACAGGCAGGCTGTTTCTCTGGGCCTTATCCCAGGGCTGAGACTTGCCTCTGTCTGTATCCGTTCTTCTCCTTCCTTCTCCGTTTACTGTTCCTGGTACCCTCGCTGGTACCCTTCCGGTTGGTCTGTCGGCTACCCTCCTGGGTGCCTCTCTTTGCTGGACTCCTCGGTCTCTCTGCTGCACTCCTGTGCTGGTACCTGAGCTCTCTTCCCGGTCTCTGTGCTGGACTCTTTGCTGCAGTCCTTGCCGCACACCTGGATCTCTTGAGCCCCCTTTCTGGTCTCTGTACCGGTCTCTGTACTGGATCCTGTACCGTTCTCCTTTCGGTTCTCTCCGGTCTCTGTCCTGTTCCCCCTCTCTGCTCATCTGATTTCCCTTATAAAGGGATTTCCAGCTTGCACGCTGTGAGTTTGAGGACAGGTGAAAACACTCATCATTAAGGTGCCCAGAGCTTGAGCACGTGGGTTCAGGCACTGTGTAGCAGTTCATGCGCCCTCTGGCTGAGCTACACTGGAACTGCGCTCTCTGACTTTTCTGAGATTTATGCAAATCAATAGTTTTTTTCAAGGCTGTTTCTTCCCTAGCTCCAGCCTCATGACAAACTAACTCCAGAGGCATGTAAGAAGACCCTTCCCCCAGCTCCTCCTCCACCATCAAGCCTCCGCTTTGAATTCCTGACAAACTGGGAGATGCTCCCTTGTCCTGAACCTGTTTCCTCTTTATACAATAGGCCCTGTGCATAGATAAAATAAAATCTGGCGAAAACAATGGTTCCAAGGCCTCCTGCAGTCCAGCAAAAACCTTCTGCGGAACTGGAGCCTTTGGCAAAGGCTTCTTAACCTTACATTTCCCTTTTTCAGATTTTTTGAGATTTTTTTTTACCAGCACAGGAGAAACGGCTGCCTCTTGCTAAATGGCCGCCGTTCCCACCTTCTCCGCTGAGGTTTGAGGCCTTCCCAAGCCGTCCCCGGGTCCCCCCTTATCCTCCATGACTCCAGACAACTTTCTCTTCACAGAACTCCCTTGCCGGAAACAAGTGCGGCAGAGCCCCGGTCCTGCTAAACCCCGGCCACTACCACACTGCGCGCACGCCGCCGCAACTGGCAGCATGCGCCTGCAGTGAAAAAACTACCCGGCTGAGAAGCCCAAAAGCCGCGCATCTCGACGCCCCCAAAACTGACCCTCACGATCGCTGACGCCGAAATTGCTTACCTTCCTCTACTCTGCTAGAAATTAGGAATGCTCCCTCCCCCGCTGCTAGTGAGGACAGAAAAAACAACAACGATGTCTGAGGAGGCAGAAAGAGTGCTCTGGGGCTCCCAGGCACTTCTGTTCTGGGCAGAATCAGTGTGTCAGCTTTCCATGAGGCAGGCTCTGCCTCTGCTGTCCTTAACAATCTCTCCTACAACCACCACTTGCCTTCCGCTGGTCTTACTGCCCTGCTAGGGCAACCCAGATCTGCCTGTATTTTTTTTAACCCCAAACCTCCTGTCTCTTCTACTTCTCTTTAGAGGGAGCTTGCTACCAAACATCCTATCCAGCTGCTGAGGACTGAAGACTGAGCTTCTGGTACTAGAGGGAGCTGGATAGGGTGTCAGCAAAGCTTGGTTGTTTCCAGTCCTCAGCTGCTGGAGGGAGCAGACTACCCTACATTCCCTGGACTGGCCTGGAGAGACGAATAGGAATGACATATATGTCTTCGGTTCTTAAAGCTTTTGACCATGAAAGTGACAACAACATATACTTTTCTAATACAATTCTAATATTTTGGACTCTGCCTTAATTTTTTGGCCACTACTGTATTTAGTGAACCCATTTCCATGTAACTGCCACATACATAACACAGGCAGTTATTTTTCCTAAGGCCTTAAAAAGATAAAATCCAGAAAGAAAGCCACTTAAATCCACTCTCTCAAAAGATTTTGACAATATGTGAATGAAATACCAATGAAAGAAGAATGGACTATTTATTTATTTATTTAGCTGTATTTATATCCCGCTTTTCACCGGGTCAAAGCGGTCAATTGAGAGATACATTTAACACGAGGGGATATGACACACATACGCTAATACTTACAGGGAACATGGGCAATGGAGGGTTAAGTGGCTTGCCCAAGACCACAAGGAGTACCTATAGGACTAGAAATCCCAGTCCCTCCGGCCTGAGATTGCTGTCCCCAGGTGGGACTTGAACCCCCGGCTCTCCGGCCTGAAGTACCTTGTCCTAACCACTAGGCCACTCCTCCCTATGATAGCATCAGTAAAAATACAAGAAGCTGAGACTTCCTGGGCCCTCCTATTTACAGTTCACTTTTACATTTTTTGCTAAGCTTGTACAAGTCTCAGTATACTATATAATACCTGAAAATAGTTACACACATTGACAGCGCTTCCAACATGGCAACCATGTTAATCTAAGTAACAAAAATAAAAGGAGGCTGGCAGCACCTTGAATAAAGGAGCCTTTTACTAAAGTGAATTAGTGTATGCATTGTTAGCACATAGCTATGTTAACAGGTAATGCAGTGGACTGACACTTACACACCAATTTATGTGTTTCCACAGCAATGGGAGAAGGGAAACCAGCTCCAAAACGCCTAACACAGAAGGAGAATGGAAGGTAAGCCAGCTACACGCGGCTCCTTGCCCCGCCTCCCTCCGAGGTCACTACCGGCCACCTGGGACATTAAAAAGGCCGCGCTTCAGGCGCACCCGCACCTGAGGGCCTCTCAAGAGGGCCCTTAGGCGTGGCCCTTGAGTGTGGACACTGACATTGAGCAGAGTTGCTAACAACGCTTGAGCATCTTACAAATTTACTCAAGGCAACTGAAGGTACTAAATATATTTAACTCTTATCATTATGACTTACAATAACTACTTCAGGATCTTGTTAACCATACTAATTTTAACTGCTTTATTCATATCAAGGTATACTCAGGCCTACTCAATTGGCACCCACAACATTCCAATTATACATCAATACAAAAATCCCAACCTCTATCACAATACAGCTAACTACAAACCAATATATAACCACGGTCAAAGAAACCGGACTTACATACATCATACCTGGGGAACCTGCCCAACACAACAATCAGCAACCTAGATCCACATCTAAAGAACTTCACTGCATCCTCATAAATGTGAGATCAATTAGAAATAAAATACCAATTATAACTGATATCCTCACCGACAATAAGCCTGACATACTATTTTTAACAGAAACATGGCTCACTGACCATGATATCATTCTCCTGAACCAGTTGCAAACTGATGACTATGAAATATTGCACTGCCCAAGGCATCAAAGAGAGGTGGTGGTGTAATTGCCATAATAAAGAACACTCATAAAGCCACCATCATATCTACTAACAATATTGAGAACATGGATGTACTTATGATTGAAACAGCAACGTACACTATTCGTCTAATATATAGACCACCATCCACTGATACAAAATATTTAACCTTCATTTTAGATATGATAGGCGCCCACAATACAACAAAAAAACAACTAGTAATTATAGGAGATTTAAACCTCCCTCAATTAAACCAACCCACTTTAAAGCATTTATGGAAACAATGTCAGAACTGGACTTCGAGCAAATCGTAGGTTTCCCGACACATATAAAGGGGAACACCCTCGATTTAATCTTCATTCAAAAATCATCAAACTGCAGATACATTCCCACTAAAGTCCAAGCTACTCCTGTTCCATAATCGGAACATTATCTAATGCGATTCATTCTTCCACAACATAATAAGAATCCACCTCAACAGCCTAATCAAAGACCTTCTGCAATGTTCAAAAATTTTGACAAAGACAAATTCTTAGAGCAAATATTGCCACATATTCCTCTAACAGTAACTGATATCAATACCAGTATTGCAAATTGGAATGAGACCATCATAACAAAAGCAGCCATACTCCCCAATCATAAAACAAACAAACTTAGATCCAGGCAAAGAGACTCCCAGCCTTGGTATTCGCAAGAAATAAGACAACTAAAGAAAGAATTAAGAAAGATAGAAAAAATGTGGCGTAAATCTAATTTGAATAATGACGGAAAACTATACAATGAGAAACTAGCCTCCTACAGGAACACAATAAATGCATCAAGAAAAGCCTTTAATACAAACTTACTTACAAATTCTCTCAACCGTCCCAGAGTGTTATTTGAAACAGTCAAAAACGTATCAAAGACACATAATAAGGATATCAACACCCTTATTACCCCGCAAACACTAGCTAACTATTACATCACTAAGATCTCACCTCTATCAGACTCGCCAATACTACTCGCCAATACTACCAATTGAAGTAGTAAGCAAATATGGCATAAATTCCATACTTTGACACTGAAGGAACTTGAAAGGGTGATCTCTAATATAAACACTACCACCTCTAGTCTTGATCCATGCCCAGTTAGCTGGATCAAAATTACAAAACCTTTTCTAGCACCATCCATATTAAATATAATAAACTTTTCACTCACACATGGTAACATGCCCACCATACTAAAAAGGGACTCAATTAGACCAATCTTGAACAAAACAAAAAAACTAGATAACCTTGATCCATCTTCATACAGGCCTATATCTAGCCTACCATTTATGGAAAAGATCACAGAAAAAATTGTGCATAATCAATTACAAGATCACATTGAGTTACATGCACCACTAGAAACCCATCAATATGGCTTCAGGCTGCACCATAGTGTAGAAACACTGCTTATAGGACTCTTTGATGATATTCTAAAATACACTGACAAAACCAAAGCAAGCGGTCCTACTAATATTTTTGGATATAACTGCTGCCTTCGATTCAATTAATCACTACATCCTAATTGAAAGACTCAAACAAGTTGGAATACATGGTACTAGTCTTGCATGGTTCCAATCATGCCTCACTGACCGAACACAAGAAGTTAAAATAGGACAACATACATCTAAAACCTATACACAAAAACAAGGAATCCCATGGGGCTCTGCATTGTCAGCGCTCCTTTTTAACATATATTTACAACCCATCTGTCACATCATTCAGCAGTGCAACATAAAATGTGCAATATATGCTATGCGGATGATGTCATGATTTACCTCCCAATGGATATAGATTCTCTTGACTTCACTAGTATCAAATCATGCTTCATCAAAATATCACAATGGCTAACACAATCTCTATATTAATTTTAAAAAACCAGAAGCATTATTCGTATCACGAAACCAAAAAAACTTTATTCCCCCAATAGAGATAAAAATTGAGAACACAAATATTTGCATAAAAGACAAAATTAGATACCTGGGTGTCATAATGGACAAAACATTGAGCCTAACACCACACATCAGGAACACAACAAACATAATATACAATAAATTAAGATACCTAAAAAAATCAAAAACCTTTATTAACACAACAGGACTTTAGATCAGTCCTCCAAACACTAATCCTACCTCACATAGATATCAGTAGCACTATCCTTTAAGGTATCCCAAAACATGCACTACATCACCTAAAAATAGCACAACATGTTGCTGCACGAATGCTTACTAAAGCAAGTGCAACTGAACACATTACCCCTATCCTGTTTAAACTTCACTGGTTGCCTATACAAAGTAAGATCAAATATAAAATGATCATGATAACGTTCAAACTGTATATAGCACCATCATACCTATCTGGTCTACTAACCAACCACACAAGGAACAGAACAGTGAGACAACGGAACATGAACACTCTACTCATTCCCTACTCCTTCACAAAATTCAATAAAACTACAACGAATAGAACATTCAGTTTCTCAGCCCCCTCACTATGGAATGCCTTGCCGGAAAGACTTAGAGCTACTACTGACCTAGCAACCTTTAAAAAATACCTCAAAACACATCTTTTTACAGAGTACTTTGGTACCTCAGAACCAAATGAAGAACTATTCCCCACTTAAACCCAACCTTACTCTCATCCATCACAATACAATCCACTTAACCCCAACACCCTCATCTCTTCTGTTAAAACACCAAACAATCCACAATGATCTATAGCTAACAGGCAGAATAATCCTCACATAGAGATTTCCAGTGATATACAATGCAACATGTAACACTAAAAAATGATGAATATGTAAACATAAATTTGTAAAACTTGTAAATTTGTAAATATGTTGCTTATGCAATCCTATAATCAACCATGTAAAACAGGCATGTCCAACTTTGAACAGGTCGTGATCTACTTTTTCCGGCCAAAAGTGCCGGTGATCTACCACCATGAAAATTAAGTTTCAAATTAGTTTCAAATTAAATTTTAACCCAATAAAGTTGGAGGATTTCCCCCCCCCCCCCATTTTTAATGAACCTTCTGTCATTTACTTGGATGTGATCAGCTGTTAAGCAAATTAAGCAAAAACAAAACAGAGACGCGAAGATCTAGTAAGAACTGTGAGGGGAAATGGAAAGTACATTTTTTCTTAAAGTTTTATTGAGTAATAACTTTCCTTTAACTGTCTTAATAACTTTAACTTTTATTGAGTAATGTGTGTTAAATTTAGGTCGAGTATTGATCCAGGCTGATCTTGCACAATCTTTAATATTTCGCTCTTGCTCATTAGTGAGACGTCTGAGCCTGCATTTCATCCACCGGCTTTTTGAAGTTGGGTAAATATTGCGTGAGGGCCAGTCTCAGGGAATCCTGGAGATGTTCATCTGTCATGCTGGAACATTGTGTACTCTTTGTCATTTTCAGATGGGAAAACGCAGATCCACACAAATAACTTGAACCGAAACAGGAGTGTACAGCTTCACTGCATCTTCTCATGTTGGGAAATTTGTCTCTAGCCACTAGCTTCCAAAACGATTCTTGCTCAGCACGGGTCTTGAGAAAAATGTCATTTTTAAGGGTTAATATTTCGTTTTCAAGAGATGGCTTGTTCAATGAGTAATTTTTACTGATAGCAGCTGCAGTTTCTTTAATGTCCACATCTACTTTGAATGGGTATGACAAATACTCCACAACTGTTCCAATTTTTTGGAAGTCACAGAATCTATTTTCGAATTCCTGGATAACAGAACAGATTTCTATCACATACTTCTCGTTCTGAAAAACAAAATTTGGATATTGTCCAGATGGTCCTGCGTATTAGGAAAATGATCAAAAGTGTTGTTTGCAAGGTCAGTCATCATTAGCTCAAATTTGCTCTTGTAGGATGAAACTGTACTCATCATCTCGCCAATGCATTTGTTTTTACCTTGTAGTTCAAGGTTCATATCACTCAGTTAGCCTGTAAAGTCAGCAAGAAATGCCAGATCACATAACCACTCCTCATCTTCCAATTTTGCTTGGTCATCTCCCCTCTCCTTCAAAAAAACTTCTTATTTCATTCAGCAGATCACAAAATCTTTGCAGAAATTTGTGTCTTCTTAGCCACCTTACATCTGTGTGCAAAATGATTTCCGCTACCCCTTCATCAAGAGTAAGATCGAAAAGCCATCTTTGAAGTGATCTTCCACGAACTGAATTTACAATTTTGAAAGTGATGTCCATGACAGTCTTTGAATTGAGTCTCTTGCTTGCCAAAACTTGCTGTTGAATGATGCAGTGGTAAGAAAGGAAATCTGGGAGGTCGTCATGCTGTCTACAGAGGGCTATGAAACAGTTAACCTCACCTGTTATTGCTCTTGCTCCATCAGTAGTGATGGAAACAAGTCTATGCAATGGAAGATTATACTTTGTTACAAAAGAATGGAAAGAATTGAATATTTCCTGACCGGTAGTTCTCCCTTTTAAAGAAATCATTCCAAGTAGTTCTTCTTTAACACTGAAATCTTCAAAAATCATCCGGATAAAGACTAGTAACTGGGCTATGTCTCTTATGTCTGCAGATTCATCCAGTTGGAGTGAGAAAGCAACACAATTTGAAACATCCTCCAACAATTGTTCAGTTGTGTCTCCACACACCTTTTCTATTCACCGCACAACGGTGTTTCTTGACAATTGTACATCTTGAATTCCAGCTATGATCTCTTTCTTATTTTTAAATCCTTCAAAAAGATTGTCAGCTGCTTCAAGAAAACAATCTTTTACAAATTCCCCTTCAGTGAAAGGTTTGCATTTCTTTGCGATCAGGTTGCTGACCTTGAAGGATGCTATGGTTGCATTGACCGAATGTGACCTTGGCTTCGCCATCAACTGATGCTGAGTAGCCAATTTCGATTTAAGTTCTTTGAGCTTCAGTTTACGAATTTCAGTTTTGGGTGGAAAATCAGCATCAAACCTACTGCTATGCAGAGCCTTATGACGACGTTCCAGATTACCCTTTTTGGGCAAGGATACTGGGGCGTTACAAATTAGACAACTTGTCTTTCACCATGATGAAGAAGTAGTCCATTTCCCATTCATCATGAAAGTTGTAGGTTTTGCTCTTCTTTGGAACACTCATCTTCGTTATACTGGGGTGGCTGGATGTAAGAAGGCCAAATCTGCTAAGTTAGTATAAACACTGGCTGAATCTGGTCCAAAACTGTCAATGTCCCAAAGTATTAAAGATCAACAGGAACTGAAGACCTCTGGATGATGTGCAATACAAGGACTGGAGATGCCAAAACCACACATGCAGTTCTAAAAGTTAAAATAAGAATTCATCATACTGGCACCATAATCAAATACCACCAATCAATCATCAAAACAACTCAAAACACCTGTCCAGCAAACCAGATAAAATCAAATATCGCCAAACAAGTTCAAATACCACCACATGCAATTTAATAAATTCTGCACATAGTGTAGAATCAACGCAAAGGCTAGGCAAAATAAAATTGCAGAGGCAAGCAAAAGTCACAGTGGTCTGAACCAATTCGAAGGCAAGGCATAGGCAAGTTAGAACAAAATTGGAAAAGCCCTCCAGGAGTGGCCTAGTGGCTGGGAAAAGTTACCTCAGGCCGGAAGGTAGGGGGTTCAAATCCTACTAGAGGACAGCAACCTTGGGCCGGAAGGACTGGGGTTTCTAGTCCCACAGGTGCTCCTTGTGGTCTTGCGCAAGCCACTTAACCCTCCATTGCCCATGTTCCCTGTAAAATAGTTATCTCCAAGTTATAATGCCCTGTTCGTTGTAACTTCACTTTATTCAATGTAAACCGCCTTGATATCATGAAAGGCGGTATATAAGAAATGTTAAATAAAAATCAGCAAATTTGTGACACTTTGTTGTGTCTGCCCGAAAGTGAACTATAAAGCGACCAACAACCAGCACACAACACAACTAATACGGTAAGTGTATTCAGGTAAAGCCCGGGCGAATGGATATCGCCCGGTATATAAACAGAAATTAGACTTACCTGCTAATTGTTGTTCCTTGAGGAACTCCAGTCCAGTCCCGCACCTCTGGGTAGTGCACCTCTTCCAGCAGCTTGGAGACTGAGCATGTCATCTTTTTGATGACACTAGTGTACATATGCAGCTGGCACCGCCCACCAGCCCCAGTACCTATTGACAAAGTAGACTCAGAGGAGCAACAAATAAGTAGTTAAACATGCAACAAACGCTTCTACGTCTAAATAAACTAGTACCCCCTCCATCCCCTGGGAAGGACACCTCATCCCCCACTCCAGGATAAAAAGGCCTACCTGTTGAGCGCCTGAGCAACTCCAACCAGCAGGATACGAGCAACCGACAGCTCTTCTGGTCCGCCCCTCCCCCAAACACTGACTACACACCCCTCCCCGGCTCCTCCTGGCCACTTCCTCCACCAAGGGAACCAGCTTCAGGACCGGGGTGTGCACAGATCATCACAAGAAGCACTCAGGGAGAGTTCCAGGACTGGACTGGAGTTCCTCAAGGAACAATAATTAGCAGGTAAGTCTAATTTCTCTTTCCTTATCGTCCTTCCAGTCAAGTCCTGCACCTCTGGGATGTATCAGGGCAGTTAAACTAAAGGGACGGACCCGCACAACCGGCCTGAAGCACTGCCGATCCGAAACGAGCATCCCACGCCACCTGGACATCCAGGCAAAAATGTTCAGAGAAGTATGCCACCCTACAGATCTCCACCGACGGAACTAAAGTATACTCTGCCCATGAGGCTGCCTGAGCCCTCATGGAATGCGTCTGCAACCCCGCCGGCACTGTTCTACCTTTCAAGATGTATGCCGACGTGTTTGCCTCACTGATCCATCTGGAAATGGAGGCTTAGCTGCCGCCTCACTTTTGTGTGACCTGCCAAACAGAACCAACAGACTGTTCGATCTCTGAAAGGACAATACCCTTTTAACATACCTTCGCAGGACTCTCTTACCATCCAGGTGGCACAGCTGTGGAGTGGCAAGGCCCATACGCGCTCTCGCCCACATCCGTGCTCAACAAAGCCGGTAAAGAAACTGCCTGATCTACATGAAATGCTGACACCACCTTGGCAAAAATGAAGGTACTGGGTGCCGGACCACTTTCCCCTTGGAGAAGGAAAGGAATGACTCCTGGCATGACAGGGTCCGTAGCTCCGAAATCCTGCGTGCCGAGCAACTCGCCACCAGGAATGTCATTTTCAGAGCTAAATCCTGCAAGAAAGCTTGACTCAATGGCTCAACGGGTTCCCCAGACAGCACCAGATTGAGATTCCAAGGCGGTACCACTGCCCTCTTTGGCAGACGGAGGTGGGTCACCACCCCTAGAAAGCTCAGCACGTCTGGGTGTGTACCCAATGGCACCCCATGGACTTTCCCGCGATAACCGGAAAATCGCCGTCAGTTGCATCCTCAAGGAACTGGCAGCTAGACCCTTATCAAAACCGGATTGCAAGAACATCAAGATGTCCAGGACGGAGGCAGTGGAAGGGCGTGGCTGCCTCTCTCCACACCATGATTCAAAGATGCGTCCTACGCAGATGCACGACAGGTTCATAGACCACCTCTGGGCCTGTAGCAAGGTCGCTATCCCCGAGCCTGATTATCCTTTCTTCTTTAACCTCACCCTTTCACGAGCCATGCCGTAAGCGAGAACTGATCCACCTGGGGCATGATAAGCGGCTCCTGCATCAAGAGGTCCTTCCGAACCAGAAGCCACTACAGTCAGTCCGCCAGTATCCGAATCAGGTCAGCATACCACGGGGCACCTCGGCCAGTCTGGTGCCACCAGAATCACAAATCCCTGGTGTGCCTCTAGCCATTGCACTAACCGGCCTATGAGTGTCCATGGGGAAAAACAGAGAAGACCCTCTTCGAGCCACTGCTGAATTAGAGCATCCAGGCCCTTGGACTTCTTCTCTTCTTCTACTAAAAAACTGGCAGGCCTTGGCCAACTCGAACATTGCCATTAGGTTCATGACCAGTGTGCCCCATTGGCGGACCACCTGCTCGAACACCTCCTGATTGAGCTGCCACTCTCTGTGGTCCATGCGCACTTAGCTGAGGTAGTCTGCCATCATGCTGTCAACTCCTGCTACGTGCGCAGCTGATAATGCCTGGAGATGAATCGCTGCCCATCCGAACAGACCTTCGGCCTCCTCCTCCAGGGCTGCACTGCCCATGCCTCCTTGCTGGTTGATGTAAGCCATCGTGGTCACATTGTCTGAGAGGACGTGGACCACCTTCCCCTGCAACCATGGCTCGAAACTTTCTAGCGCCAAGGTCACCGCTCGCATCTCGAGCCTACAGATTGACCACAGAGCCTCCTGCAGACTCTCGTCCCTGAACATCCTTCGCAATGGGCTTTCCAACCTGACAGGCTGGTCATCTGAGGAACCCACACCAGGGACTCCTTCCACATGCAGCCACCAACTGAAGACTCTCCTGGCGCTCCGTGGGCAGGAGAGTACTTGGGACAGGGGTTGACACTGATGGGACAATCAACGGAGCAGAGCCCTCTACAGCAATTGCATATGCGCCCTTGCCCATGGGACTAGCTCGAGAGTGGCTGCCATGGTCCCCAGAACCTGAAGATAATGCCACGCTGATGGTCTTGCCCTCTTCAGGACCTGCTGTATCAACTGTCGTAGCTCTTGCACCCGGCGAACCGGCAGGAAATTCCTGCCCACGCAGGTATCAAAGTACGCTTTCAAATACTCTAGCTCCTGGACCGGCCGTAACTGGCTCTTGGCCAGGTTGACCTCAACCGAGACTTTGAAGGAACCCTCCCACCCGCGCTGTTACTCTATCGTCCCTGGACTTCGCCTGGATCAGCCAATCGTCAGGTGGACAAGAACCCCTTCCTTGTGGAGAGCTGCTGCCATCACCACCATGACCTTGGTGAAGGTACGGGGGTGGTCGCCAGACCGAAGGGCAACGCTCGAAACTGGAAATGGCCCCTTGGCATCACAAAGTGGAGAAACTGCTGATGTTCTGGATAGAAGGAAACATGCAGATATGCCTCTGTGAGATCGAGAGTCACCAAAAATCTCTGTTTCCTACCGCCATTACTACTGTGAAAATGCGGTATCTGGAGACCATAGTTCATGCCCTCAAAGTTGAGAATTGGGCGAAAGAAACCTTCCTTTTGGACAAAACGAAATACATGAAGCATCGACTGCAGACATACTGGTCTCGCAGAACCAGTTCCACAGCTCTCAGCTGCAGGAGAACAAGTCAAGGTCTCTTCTATTGCTGCCAACACCACTGCGCCCACTTTGGACAATCAAAAGAGCTCATTCCTGCTCCGGCAGTGGGTATAGGGGCGTCATGGATTGCACCCCTTTAAAGGCCAAACTCTGGCAGATCCCACACATCCTGGATCATCTGTCCTACTACTCCATGTACTGGTAAGTATTTCTGCGATTTCCATAGCGCCTGGAACAGCGGATCCTACAGCGCCTCTTCCTCTGCCGGGAGGTTAGCAGGCATATTCAGGGCCTTGAGGGTTGCCAAGGTACACACAGAATGTGAGCCCTTAGGGAATGAGGAATTGTATCAGTACCCGCTTGTAGTGATTGTAAACCGCCCTGATGGCCTTCGGCCTGGGCGGTATATCGAGAAATTGCATAAACATAAAGATAAGCGCTGGTAGCTCCTCCCGGTGGAAAACCCGAACAATTCGGCCCTGATCCTCCTGTTCTGGGCTCTCTCCTTCTTCCAACTCCTCCTGCAGATCTAACTCCATGTCAAGGTCTTCCCCATCCAGCCCCCCCTGACAGCGGCGATTGCTGCCACTCCTCTAAGCCTCTAGCCCGCTTAGATGCCACTGCTCCTGACTCATGCTCTTTTGCGTCTGACATCCTCTTAGCCCTGTGTTCCAGGGCCGAGGAGCCACTTGGTAGGCAAAATGCCTTATGCAAAGTAAGACAAACTCCGGTGAGAACTCCCCCGGGAGCCCTATTGCTCCCTGGGCTTGAGAGGTGGATGGTCCGGGCATCGTGCAGGGACTGGGGGCTGGATCCGTTGAAGGTAACATGGCACCCCCCCGCCCTCAGAGTCTCTTGCAACTGGGAGTGACTCTCCTGCCTCCTCTCAACCTGCAGTCTTGCTCCCATGACCTCCTCTTGCATGCAGTTTAGGAAGACACCTGCCTCCGACATCACACCATATCGGGGACTGCACATCTTGAGGATTTTTAGATTGCACTGCAGTGTTGTATCTTAAAGATATGAAATGGACCTTGCCCTGATCCAATAAAACTGACACATTCTCAGAGTAAAGTTTACGTTTTTATTATACTACTACTAATGGCTATAAGGGAGTACAGCTTCCCTTACAAGCAATATTACAGATTTAATAGGTACATAATCTGGGCCAAGAGACAAGAGATGATCATGTCAGGTTACTCACTGACCACAGACAGATGGAAGGATTTCATTTGTTTCCTATCCACTTTCAAATTACATACATTTCTTGTATGCAGGTACTTCCTGTTTTCCATAGAGCTGTAGCTGCTACAAACCTATATGCAGTATTTTTTTTAACACATCTTTATTACTGTCCCTGACTTTCTATCAGACCCTTCTCAGGAGAAGGGCAGTTGGTTGATACATTGTTTCTTTTAGATCACCTGACCAGGCACACAGCGCTCTGAAATTTGTCCAGCAACAAACAATGGCCTATCTGATTAGGCCTTTCCCACATGTCTGCATCAAGTCATTGTGCACTGAATAAGTTTCGAGCTGTACTGTATAACACAATGAATGCTTAAATAGGAATTACATTTACCTGGTAATTGTGGTTCCTTTAGGGAATCCAGTTTAGTCCTCCACCACTGGGTAGTGCACCTCCTCCTGCAGCTTGGAGACTGGGCATGTCCAAAAATGTGACATCACTGCATGTAGTCCACTGGCTCTCCCATCAACCGCCAGTAAACAAATGACAAAGCACACTTAAAGGAGCAACAAACAATCAACTAATAACAATGCCATTGACTATCTAACCATAAACCCGTAAGACTAAAACATGAAATAATTTCTCATACGCTGAATTATCTATGTACATTTTGAATACAGAAAGGCCTTTTTCTTTATGCCTGCCTCCGAGCTCTTGTAGCAAAGTTGTAGATAGAAGAAAAAAAAACAAACAAGACAATAATTCTTACCTACCAGTAACTGGCCCTGACCTGAAAGCCTTCGGCTCCTTACAACATCCCGGGCAGGAATAAGGACTAAACTGGATTCCCTAAAGGAACCACAATTACCAGGTAAGTGTAATTCCTATTTCCTTATCGATCATCCAGTTTAGTCCTCCACCACTGGGAAGTAACAGAGCAGTAACTATTGGGAGGGACCTTTCCAACCGGTCTGCAACACCGCCGCCCCGAATAAAGCATCTTTCGCTGAAAGCACATCTAGGCAGTAGTGTTTACTGAACGTATGAAGGGACAACCAGGTGGCCGCCCTGCAAATTTCTCCAGGAGGCACCAGGCTATATTCTGCCCAAGATGTAGCCTGCGTCCTGGTCGAATGAGCTCGCAAACCTGCCGGCACCACTCTGCCATCTAAAAGATAGCGGAAGCTATGGCCTCTCTAATCCACCGTGAAATAGACGCCTTAGCCACCGTCTCCCCCTTACGGACACTTCCCAATAACACAAACAATCTATCCGATTTGTGATAGGACTCTAAGACTTTTAAATAGCGCTGCAGCACTCGCTTCAAGTCCAGCCGACGCAAACAGCGATCTGACGCACTGCCGTCCAACGAACCTAGAACTGGAAGAGACACTGTCTGATTCAGGTGAAAAGGAGAGACCACCTTTGGCAAAAAGCAGAGAACAGGCCTCAACACCACCTTTTCTCTAGAGAAGGACAAATACGGTTCCCTGCAAGATAGCGCCTGGAGCTCTGAGATCCGCCTAGTGGAACAAATGGCTACTAAAAACACCGTTTTTAGGGTTAAATCCTTCACCGAAGCCTTGTGCAAAGGTTCAAAGGTCTCTTTAGCCAAGGCCCCTAAAACCAAATTAAGATCCCACAAAGATACTGTGAATCTACGAGCCGGACGCAGCTTGGTAACTGCCTTCAGAAAGCGAAGCACATCCGGATGCGTCCCAAGCGACACACCCTGCACCTTGCCCCTATAGCACGCCAGAGCCACTAACTGTACTCTTAAGGAACTAGCCGCCAGTCCCTTCTCAAAACCGTCCTGCAGAAAGCTGAGAATCACTGGGACTGATGCCATCGCTGCCCGTACCTGCCTCTTAGAACACCAGTCCTCAAAAACACGCCATACGCGAACATACGCCAACGATGTAGACTTCTTTCTCGCCTTCAGTAACGTCGAGATAACCACTCCCAAATAGCCTCTCTTCCTTAACCTCGCCTGTTCAATGGCCAGACCGTAAGCGAGAATCGATCCACCTGAGGCATTCGAAGCAGACCTTGCTGTAAATAGGCTCTCGGACACTGGTAATCTCCACAGATCCACGCTGAGAAGGCAAATGAGATCTGCGTACTACGGACGCCTTGGCCAATCCGGTGCCACTAACAACATTCTGCCTCGATGGGCTTCGATCCGCTGCACCACCCTGCCGATGAGAGCCCACGGAGGAAACACATAGAGGAGCCCTGATGTTGGCCAAGGCTGCATCAGAGCATCGATTCCTTCAGACATTCTCTCTCGCCTTCTGCTGAAGAATCGACTTGCTTGTGCTGACTGGAACGTCGCCATGAGGTCCATGATCGGTGACCCTCATCTCTGAACTATCTGTGCAAACACCTCCAGATGCAATTCCCATTCCCCGGCATCCACTTGCACCCTGCTGGGGAAGTCCGCCGTCACACTGTCCTTCCCTGCGATATGTGCCGCTGAAATCGCCAGCAGCCGAGTTTTCACCCACTCGAAGAGCGCCTCTGCTTCTGCCTCCATGGGCACACTTTCTGTGCCACCCTGGCGGTTGATGTAGCCTACTGTCGCCGAGTTGTCGGATAGCACTCAGATCGCTCTTCCAGTCACGGTGGACTTAAATGCCTGGTGCGCCAGCAACACCGCTCTCAATTCCAATCTGTTGATCGACCACGCAGCCTCCTGAGCTGACCAGAGACCCTGTCTGAAGAGCTGCCCGCAATGTGCTCCCCAGCCGACCAGACTTGCGTCTGTCAGCAATGGAAGCCACTCTGGCTGCTCCAGACGCATCCCCGAGGTCAACGAGCGTGGGAGCAGCCACCAGCAAAGCGCCCTCCTGACCTTGAGAGGACAAGGAAGTCGTGTGTTCAGCAAGTTCTCCTGGTGGGACCAGCGGCGAAGCAAAGCTCTTGCAATGGACGCATATGAAACCTGGCCTACGGCACTGCCTCCAAAGTCGCCGCCGCCATGGTTCCCAGCAGCTGAAAATAATTCCAAGCCGAAGGCGCCGAAGTAGCCAAGAAGCAACGAAGCAATGAACCAACGCCGTCAAGCCTTGCAGTCGCCGGCACGGCAGAAACACCGCCCCGTTGCGGGTGTCGAACCATACCCCAGATACTCGAGATCCTGTGACGGTACTAAGTGACTCTGTCAGATTGACCACCCAACCGAGTTCCTCGAGAAACTGCACCACTTTGTTTGTGACCAGAACACTCTCGGCTTCGGATTTCGCTCAAATCAACCAATCGTCGAGATATGGATGAACCAGAATTCCTTCCGTCCACAATGCCGCCACCACCACCACCATGATCTTGGTGAAGGTTTGTGGCGCCGTCGCGAGACCAAAGGGCAAGACCTGGAACTGATAATGCCCCCACGGGAACGCAAATCGAAGTTATCTGCGATGGCTCTCTCTGATTGGGATATGCAAATACGCCTCTGTAAGATCGAGAGACATTAAGTACTCCCCCTGCCGCACTGCGACAATGACAGACCGTAATGTCTCCATTCTGAAATGTGATACTCGAAGGCAGCAGTTCACTCCCTTGAGATCTAAAATAGTTCCAAAGAAAGACGGATCGGTACGCCCTATGAGATAAATGGAGCATCGACACCTGCCGTAGTCATCCGCAGACACGGGGATGACCGCCTGCATTTGCAACAAATGGTCCAGGGTGCTGCGGATCGCCATAGTTTTCCTTTGGCCCTTGCAGGGAGACAGTACAAAGGAATCCTGTACGGGCCAAGCGAACTCCAGTGCATTGCCCTCTCAAATTATCTCTAGCACCCACTGATCTGTCGTTATTTGGGCCCAAGCAGGAAGAAACTCCCGCAGTCTCCCACCTATCAGTTGACTTCTGACCCGGGACCGCCTCATTTCATTGCGATTTCCTAGCAGGAGCCGAGGAAGCCCCTGCAAAACCGCTGGCTCCACGAAACCCCCGAAATCCTTGAGCTCGCAGTGCAAATCTCCCGCGTTGGAAGCCCCCCAACCGAGAAGTCCGAAACCTCCTGAAATCGCGAAACTGACCTCGAAAGACCTGCGAGGACTTCCCTTGCTTAGGTTTATCTTCGGGAAGTCTGCCCCCTTTAGACTTTAGACTCTCCCAAATCTTTAACCAGCTTGTCTAAATCCTCACCAAACAAAAGGGAACCCTTAAAGAGAAGTTTACTGAGTCGCGCCTTAGAAGAACTGTCCGTCGCCCAATTTCTCAACCATAGGGATCTTCGAGCGGCCACCAAAGAGGCCATACTATTAAGCCAAGGCCCTGATTAGGTCATAATGCACATCGGACAAGTAGGCCTCACCCGACTCCAGGCGGTTTAACTCCCGCAGCCCCTCTTGCTCTAACTGAGTAACCTGGCGTAAACCCTGGGACCATCTAAGACAAGCTCTGGCTATCCAAGCTCCGCAAATGGAAGCTTGAAGAGACAAAGCATTTGCCTCAAAGGCCTGCTTCAACAGACCATCCATTTTTCTATCCTGCGCATCCTTCAGCGCTGCGCTGCCCTCCACCGGAATGGTGGTTTTCTTCGTCACCGCCGAGACCACCGCATCAATGCTGGGTGAGCGAAATCTCTCTCTGTCCTTATCCACCAAGGGATACAATCTATTCATAGTTCTAATTCCCCTAGGTCCTGCCTCCGGTAAATCCCATTCATCCTGAATCATTTGGTCCACCACCCGATGCACGGGAAAGACCACCTGGGACTGTCTTACTGCCTGAATAATCGGGTCTTTGCCACCCACGTCTTCCACCAGTTGTTCCGTGGCCAATTTCAGTGTTTGAAGGGATTCTGTGTCAAGTGCCATCAATTCCTCTCTCTGGAACAACCTAATAATCTTCGCCTGATCCTCCGACTCGGGAATTTCTCCTTCCTCCAATTCCTTGAAACCGGCCTCGAGCTCTGACTCCCGCTCCTCCGAGTCTTGCCACTCCACCTCTGGAGGCGAACCGTCGCGAATCCAGACTCTCTTGGGAGGCTTCAGACCCCCACTGCCCCCCCCCCCCCCAGCGGAAGGACCCTGCGGACCCGGAGTTGCCAACGGCAAAGGATCCGGTACCTTCCCCTGCCACCGCAAACAGAACGCTTGATGCATAATTAATACAAAATCTGGACAAAAATCTCCGAGCTGTTGACTTGATCCCCCCGGCAGGGACGCCAATAACTGCCCCTCCGGAGACCCTTGACTGGCTGCCTACTGAGCTGGAGACAGAGACTCCCCCTCCATCCCAGCTCCCATTCCTGGAAGCTCGGACGACTGTGCTTCCATCTGGTGCTCCAGACTGGCGGAAACTGCCGTACACCCCTGAAAGATTCCAGATTCCGCTATCGCCCCCTCTGCGGCTGCCACACACCACACACTGAGGGCGTGCCACCATACAAACTCTACCCTGAAGGAGACAGCAATAATCTTCTTTGTTTTGGCTATCTTTGTTTTTGTTTTTTGTTTTTTTTACAGTATTATTCCTACTAAGAAAAAGCACATAATGGACCCCCTAAGGCAAAACACCACTGCTGCCCACTAAGGAAAGTAGTTGAAACTACTCCCCCTCCAGGCCCAAAACAAAAAACGGACTCCTGCCCACCAGAGCCCCAAACAGCAAAGGAAGAAAATAAACTAAAGAAATCAAATTAAAGAAATTAAGGCAACTGATCTCCTGCGGACCGACCTAGAACATTGCCTTACCACTCTAATGAAACACGCTCACACACACACTTGCTGCCTGCACGCGGCTGCCACGAGGTCAAAATGGCCGCCGCTGACAGAAAGCCAAGAATGGCGCCAAAATCGTCCCGCGACGCTCCACAGCCAGGCACATGGCCTAAGGCTTCACACTGCTCGGCCCCCTCCCTACCTGGGATCGCTGCTCAAGTCGTTGCCACAATCACGGGACTCCAGCCCGTGCGGCTCCGCTCAGCCCGAGATGAGCAAGGAGCCGCCAGACAAGTTACCCACTAACCAGCCTTCCTTCTCTGCTGGCTCCAGGCATAAGATCGGCGGTGAGCGGTCAAGCGTTTCACCGAGAAGCATCGAGCTCCCCCCCGTACTTGCAAGGGGGGGAAGATCGGAGCAGTGAGCAAAGTGATAGCGGTGAAATGGAGAAATCAAGCAGGGACTGGCAGAAGAAAAAATTTATGTCCCTTTTTTTTGTTTGTTTGGTTTTTTTTTAATTTAAAGGAGCAGAACACCAAATAAATCAAAACCAGCAAATAAACCTCAAATCAAACCCAAAACTACGGGAATGCTACACTAATGCTCCTGGACAGTACCCTAAAGTGAGCCCAGCACTAGGCTCACTTCGTCCTCCTGCTGCATGGAGACTGGACACACTGGGGGTTGATGGGAGAGCTGGTGGACTACATACAGTGATGTCACATTTTTGGACATGCCCAGTCTCCAAGCTGCAGGAGGAGGTGCACTACCCAGTGGCAGAGGACTAAACTGGATGACCGATAAGGAAGTAGGGTTCACACCCCTTGATACCATCCTATACCAGGCACTGCGGTCTGGCCGGCATGGTGGGAAGGGCTGGGGGCACCCCTCAGGAACTCCCTCAATCTGTACCTGGGTATGTAACAGGATCCCCAGCACAGTGCACTGCTGCGGCAAAAGAGTCAGGAAAGGACACCCGGAGTCTCGTGAAAATACAAACCAAAGTTTATTGTGCTAGCACAGACCCAGAGAAATCATTTCCAAAAACTCTGAGCCCTGAGTCAGGGGCTATACAATCCTTATATACTCAGTTCATATCATCAGTTCATACCTACGTACAGGTTTCTGACTGGTGCTCCCTTGGGGGCCTGCCCAATCATATTCCCTTAGATAAGGGGCTATCCCTTCCCCCTACAGCACCAGAATCGAAACCAGAAACCTAACAAAGAGAACAAAGAAGTGAAAGGGAAAGGGGCAGCCCCTCCTGTGGGCTACAGAGGCAGCCCCTCCTGTGGGCTACAGGTGGGACAAATGGCCTTGGATTACAGTACAGCCCTTCTCTGGCCGTTTGTCTATGCAATTTGTTGCATGGGCGTATTTACTTAGCCAGGGGCTGAATTCCTTTCATCCTGAGGTGACTGCCACATTCCCCCCTTTGATTCTTCCACCTACAGAAGCGGGTGGAATCAAATCATCTTAGATAGGACAGGCCCCCCCCCCCCTCCTGTGGAAGGGCATGATAATTCCACATGGCCATGACATGGGTAGCCGTCTTCCATTCTACTGCCGCATCCACGACTGAATGAAAAGTACGGATGCAAATTGGTAGGAGGCAGGGTAAAAGCATACAACCTACAAAAAACAATACTACCAAAAATACAAGTGTTCTCGGGCCCCCATCCCAGAGAATACAGACCCAAACCATCCATCCAGGCTAATCCCGTTCCAAGTCTGGAAGGTACATGCGCTATCTTCCGCATCCGGTCTGCAATCTCCTCAATTACCTGGCCATGATCAATCTGTAGACAGCAATTTGTCAAATTAAATTTTCCACATACTCCTGCTTCCGTGGCCAACAGATAATCCAAGGCCAGGCGATTCTGGTAGACCACTGCTCGCATTTGGGTGTTCTGTTTCGCTAAAAGGGTTAGTGCTTTGCTGGTTTCATTAGTACTCCACCTACCCCGAAGTGATCTCCTGCGGACCACCTACCCCGAAGCTCCTGCCCAATCGGGGCAGTGGGAGCCTGAAAACAGCGGCAGCCCCGGCTCCATAAAAGCAGCGTCCCTGCGTTCAGGGAGCTGCTGCCGGGCACTCCACCTACCCCGAAGCTCCTGCCCAATCGGGGCAGTGGGAGCCTGAAAACAGCGGCAGCCCCGGCTCCATAAAAGCAGCGTCCCTGCGTTCAGGGAGCTGCTGCCGGGCACTCCACCTACCCCGAAGCTCCTGCCCAATCGGGGCAGTGGGAGCCTGAAAACAGCGGCAGCCCCGGCTCCATAAAAGCAGCGTCCCTGCGTTCAGGGAGCTCCTGCCGGGCACTCCACCTACCCCGAAGCTCCTGCCCAATCGGGGCAGTGGGAGCCTGAAAACAGCGGCAGCCCCGGCTCCATAAAAGCAGCGTCAGTGCGTTCAGGGAGCTGCTGCCAGGCACTCCACCTACCCCGAAGCTCCTGCCCAATCGGGGCAGTGGGAGCCTGAAAACAGTGGCAGCCCCGGCTCCATAAAAGCAGCGTCCCTGCATTCAGGGAGCTGCTGCCAGGCACTCCACCTACCCTGAAGCTCCTGCCCAATCGGGGCAGTGGGAGCCTGAAAACAGCGGCAGCCCCAGCTCCATAAAAGCAGCGTCCCTGCGTTCAGGGAGCTGCTGCCGGGCACTCCACCTACCCCGAAGCTCCTGCCCAATCGGGGCAGTGGGAGCCTGAAAACAGCGGCAGCCCCGGCTCCATAAAAGCAGCGTCCCTGCGTTCAGGGAGCTGCTGCCGGGCACTCCACCTACCCCGAAGCTCCTGCCCAATCGGGGCAGTGGGAGCCTGAAAACAGCAGCAGCCCCGGCTCCATAAAAGCAGCGTCCCTGCAGGGCGGGCCCGCGCCTGAGGGCCTCGCCAGAGGGCCCTTTGGCGTGGCCCTTAGGCGCGGCACGAAGGCGCACAAAGGAATTACAAAGGGAGAACCACAGCAACCAGTACACCAGAAGAAAAGCAACAGAATAACAGAAGAAAAGCAACAGCAAAACAAACAAGAAACGAAGACTTAAGAAAAACAGGCATCCCCTAACAGAACATCACAAAAAAAAAACCAACATGCACGCAACATACTTCCTCCCACTCTACCTACTTGTAACACAACTCCTCCCACCAACCACACACCTCCACTATCCACAAGCAAACACAACATGGCACCCACCAACTGCATTGCCATATTTAGAACCACAGCACACACATAAAGAGACACGCAGAACTTCCCAGACAAAACGACCAACCAGACACAAATCGCACTCCCACACCTGTACAAAGGAAGCACATGTAAAAGCAACCTACTCAACAAAGACAACAACGATTGAGCTCATAAACGCCAGATCGTCTGCAACAAGATACACACTCTTGTAGACCACATAGAAGACCGACAGCCCGACATAATATGCATCACACAGACATGGCTCAATCCTACCGACAATGTACTACTCAACCAACTAGTACCGGACAACTACTCAGCGTACAACTGCCCACGCACCCACAAGCGTGGAGGAGGAGTCCTGATAATAGCTAAGACAAAACTAAAGTTCAAAACACAGAACTTCACCGATACACAGCAATATAACACAATCAGCATCAAGAACAAACACATTGCAATCTGCCTTACCTACAGAGCACCCAGAGCTCCACCCGACGAACTAGCCTTCACACTCGAAGAAGCCTGTGCTATAACAACAAATAACAAACCAGCGCTACTGATTGGAGACTTCAACCTCAAGTCCACCAATGCCAAAGACGCAGAAGCCTTCCTTCAAGCAATGACCTCACTTCAATTCACACAGATAATCAATGCACCAACGCACAGACATGGATCATCCCCAGACCTCATCTTCGCATCCAATTACCTAACATCAAGAGACCTAATTTCTCCACCCACCATTACCCCAGTGCCATGGTCTGACCAATACTTAATCGAGATAAAGTTGCGATCACAAGAGGACCAGACAAACGAAAGAGCAAACATCTCACACACACAAAGACGATTCAAGAATTTCGACAGGGACGAATTCATACAGGACACAATACAACACTTGAACATTACTACAGACGACCTGGAGGAACAAGTTTCCAGCTGGAACAGCATTTTAGCTAAAGCCGCCAAACCATCTGGTGGCGGGCCCGAGAAACACCACCACAACAGGAGACAAAACAAACCATGGTACTCAGCAAAAATACGACAGGAAAAGAGGGAGCTCAGGAAGATTGAAAGGAGATGGAGAAAAAAAAAATCAACATCCGAACAGCATCTTTACCTAACAAGGCAAAAACAATACAATGAACACATCAACCAATCAAAGAGGGAATTCCACACAAACATGATAAATACTTCCATCAACAAACCCAGAGAGCTTTTCGAAATAGTAAAAATCCTCACAAAAGAGCAAACAACAGAAGGGGAAGTACAAGTAGATCCACAGGAATTCGCCGACCACATCAAAGACAAATTTCACTCCACAGAGCAAACACCCAGTGGGACCACCAGGACAGACGTACACACCAAAACCTGGGGCACATTCTACTCACCCTCAACAGAGCAGATATCCCACATCATCTCTACAATCAACACAAGCACTGCTCCTACAGACCCGTGCCCAGTGTCATGGGTCAAAACCACCAAATCAAGCTTCATCCACACCATACATAAAATGGTACACAACTCACTCCCTCAAGGACTCATGCCAAAGCAACTAAAGCTTGCCTCAGTAAGACCAATCACAAAGAAAACAACTCTCGACAAAAAAGATCCAGCAGCATACCGACCAATCTCCAGCATACCCTTCCTGGCAAAAATCATTGAAAAATCGGTTCAACTACAACTTCAGGAACACATCGACAAACATGAAACACTTGACGACAACCAACACGGCTTTCGTCCCAACCATGGAGTCGAAACGCTACTGATCTACCTCTTCTACAGCATCCTAAGAATAATTGACAACACCAGGAATGGAATCATAATGATCTTCATCGACATCTCCTCAGCCTTCGACACAGTGGACCACAACACGCTCTTGGAAAGACTAAAGAACACTGGTATACACGGCATCACATTGAAATGGTTCCACTCATACCTAACCGAAAGACAGCTACAGGTCAAGGTGGGACACACCACCTCCCGACCCATAAATGTCCGTCAAGGAGTACCTCAAGGATCCGCACTCTCAGCACTCCTATTTAACATCTACATCCAACCAATATGCAACATCATGAAAGAGAACAACATTCAATACACAGTATATGCAGACGACATCATGATATACACCCCGATATCAATCGACAACCCGGACTTCTCTAAGATAACAGACTGCCTTACCCAAATGACGAGTTGGTGTCAAAACAACAACCTCGCAATAAACTACAGCAAGACCGAAGCTTTAATCATCACTCGGAACCAAAGCTTCATACACCCACCAAATATAAAGATACAAAGCACTACTATACCAATAAGATCAGAAGTGAGATACCTCGGAGTTACTCTGGACAATAAACTCAATCTCAAACCACACTTAGACAAAACAATCCAAAAAGCCTACTACAAGATGCGAATCATCAGGAGACTGAAACCACTCCTCGCCCCCGAACACTTCCGTACCGTCTGTCAAGCACTGATAACCCCACTTCTGGACTTCTGCAATTCGATATACCTTGGACTACCGAAACAAGCCCTCAAACCACTCCAACTGGCACAAAACACTGCAGCACGAATAATATCCGGAACTGCAAGACAGGAGCACATCACACCTATCTTAAAGGACTTACACTGGCTCCCAATCGGTGCACGCATCAGATACAAAACTATCATAAACCTATTTAAGATAAATCAGCACACATCAGCCAACTGCCTGCACACCCTCATACAACCAGACACCAGCACACGTCCTAGAAGAAAACAAACACACAACCGAGTCAGCACCCCAAGTGAATACAAACACACACGCAAGGACACAACAGACAGAGCACTCTCCATGGCTGCTCCAACAATATGGAACAAACTACCGGACGATTTGAGGACAACTACAGACCTCAAAGACTTTAGAAAACAGCTGAAAACCATGCTGTTCATAGAACACTATGGACACATCACATAACCTCAGAGAATGTATAACAGCACATGATACTGCCTAACACTGTATGTATAGAAAATGTTTTTTAGCCCCACTATATATAGCTCACTTTGTACATAGCTCAAACTAATCCCGCACACAATACAACACACACTCAACTAAATTTCTCCCTCACTGCATGTATAACACACTCACTCTACCCGACTGTTTGCTGTGATACCAACTTGATTTATAAGATAAGGCGGTTTAGAAATACTGTTAAATAAATAAATAAATAAATAAATTAGTAATAATCGATACAACAGCATGCAAGCGGATAATACGATTCAGCATATAAATGGGAGTGCGGTAGCCATAGGTTCCATCCTCGGCCCATGTGGCGAGGCCATAATACTATATGATACGTTCAGGTGGCCATTCATTATCCCTCCAGTTACCTATGCGTAGGGAGTCGGTGCTCTTGGGGGAGCGCCTATTGCGGGCCTTGTAAACAGGGATACCCAATGTTTCTCCCCGAGAGATAGGAATGAGGAAGGAGGAGGGTCGCATTGTGCCGAGTACACATGCCCCAGCCCAGGTTCTGGGCAGCTGGGCGTATGCCCGGGGCCCACAAATCCAGTAGAGGTCCAGAGGGGCCTCCCATGTGCTGGCAGCTGCCAGGTTGGCCCAGACGCCAGCCAGGTGAGAAAAATTCGCAAACGGATTCTGTGGTGCGGATAAGTTAGTACCGGACCACCAGGTGGTTCGTTTTGTGGTGGCATTATAGGACTGCTGCCCTAGGCAGGCCAGCTCTCCCACCTGGGTGGTAAACTGAGGTCCTGCTCGGGCAATACAGGTATGGCCTACAACAGAGGTCTTCAATACCCACTCACTAGTTGTACGGTTTAGTGTTGACTGATTGTAGGGGGTTGAGTAGTTCAACTCCTGGGCTTCCCATGGCCACTGGTCACCCATGTTTGTCCTGCCACAGAAGAAACAATTGGATACATTAAGACTTGTGGCCACTGTCTCGGCCAATTCGATGAAAAGGTTCCACGTGGCGGTGGGCACCTCTATTTGGGTCCTTAGTTCCTCATAGAAGGAGTGGAAGACCAAGGCGGCCTGGGAGGTGTGGGACTTCGTGACTAGACGGATATGTATAAGGGTGCCAGGGTCAGTACCCTCACCCTCCATCTGGAGGCCAAAGGTGGATCCGGTGGTCCAGGCACCGGGGTTCATAAGGGTCAGACTGAGGGGGTTACAGGTATCTGTCTGATAACCTGGTCAGAACTGCCTTGCGGGAATCCAGGGTGTGCCCTGTCGGTGCTTTGGGCTAGGATGCATAATAAACACAGCTCCAAGTGGAACAAAAATTATGATCACGGGCTCCCGGTCACGTACAAGATGGGGCCCTCTGTGCTACGGCTGGACACATATATTTGTAATTGTGTGTGTATGTGTGCTCCCAACTAATAGAGCCGCACCCTGCCCTGGGCCACTTGTTGGCATTTATGGCAACTGTCATGCTGCCGCCCCAGAGGCCAAGGTTGGTATGGGCAGGTCAGATGGACATGAGAGTTTTTTATATATTTTGAATTTGGTCCTTCTGTAAGAGGTCTTGGTAATGTTCCCAGGACCTTCCGGGGGCCAAAGCTCAAGAGAACACAATAGCCAGAATGTAGGGAAAATAAGGCTTTATTTCCCTTTAAGCACAATGGTTCAAGTTATGGGAGACTACTTCAACAAACTGAAAGAAACCTTGCTTCAGGCAACAAAAAAGAAAATATATTCACACTTGCTTTGTTTAACTGTTGCTTCACAGTACTTGGCATAAACAAACTTTACAGGCATTCGCTACTATTCACTGTTTTATGTTTCATGCACAGACCTTAGGCTACCTGCCTGACAGTAGCTACAGTCCATCGGGGTTTCAGGTGGGTCTTCGTTGAATTCCACCTGCATGGGCTGAGTATCAGACAGCTGTGAATCAGTGTCAGTAAACTCTTGAGGAGTGTACTGAGGTTTCTCATATAACACATTTACTAGCTTCCAATGTTCAGCATTCAAGTCAGGGCCGCGCCCATGTGAGTGTTTGTTATGGCAGTTACTTCCCCTTGCAGGCTGCCTTATGTTATACAGTCTTTTTACCAAGGGCTTGTGCCTTGTTTCACAAACAGTTTGATAGGGAGGATATACTCCAGTATCTTGTGTTTCCTGTCTTCTTAACTTATATTGCTTATCAGAATAAAAAGGTATTTTACCTTGTTTAGTTGAGTCCCACGGCCTGGTCCCGCTGTAGTTCAGCCTGTCTTGAGCAGTAGGCTTTTCACACTCCAGCTGGCCTTCATGCAGAGTCACCACTCTCTCACATTCACACCTTTTACCATTTGAATAAGGAATATTACCATTTGCAGCAAAGACTTCATCCTTGCTCAGATAATGCTCACTGTGTCTTGCATTTACTGCTGCCGGTTCTTCACACCAAACTCTGGGGTTTATTTCTCCCCTTGTGCCTTTCTTTCCAGTACCTCTCAACCAAGGACTCCTGGAACTCTGTGGCCTCGGATTCACTATGCCCTCCTGCCCGGAACTCCTTCCTCTCTGGTGCTCTGGACACTCCTTATGGTGCTCTCCTTCTTGGTTCCTTTCCAGAAGCTCTCTGTGGTGTGACTCTCCGTGGTCTGCTTTTCCTTGATAAGCCTCTTCTTGATATGCCTCCTTTTGGTAGGCCTTCCTTGGTATGCCTCTCCTTGGTCTCTCTCTCCCTGGTCTGCCTCTAACTTGTCCTAGTTCCTCCTTTTCAAGTTCCCAGCCTTTCTTCAGGGGAACTCCCCCTTTTCTCCATTGGCTGTTAGGTTGCATTACCTCATCAG
Source organism: Ichthyophis bannanicus (assembly GCA_033557465.1). NCBI lineage: Eukaryota > Metazoa > Chordata > Amphibia > Gymnophiona > Ichthyophiidae > Ichthyophis > Ichthyophis bannanicus. The sequence continues at coordinate 328,448,941 of CM066038.1, forward strand.
CTCTGAGGTGCAGTTCTCTGGGCCTTGGAAGGTCACTCCTGCTCCCTCTATTGGGCTCCTCATAACATTGCAGCTGATGATAAAATCTTTTTTCAGGATTTAAAACCCTTTTTTCTCCATGAATAGGCTCTGCGGTACCACACAACGCAGGCATCAAAGAAAAGGGAGGTCGGGATAGTCGGGGAGGATATCTTAGTGGAGTTCAGAAGACAGCCATCAGCTGAGAGAGAAAACGGACCTCGATAACCTGATAGGTGGGGCTAGACCGGGGGTCATAACATGTTGCATTTTTCCCAGGTACGCTGCAAATGGTTAAGTCTGTGCCATTGTGATGGCACCGGGTAGTATTTCGGGAGTTACAGGCGTAATGGGAATGGTACACAAGGGTCTGGGTGACTTTCTGGCCAATTTTAGTTACCTTTAGACAAGGGGCACAGGAAGGCAGGACTGCAATGGAAGAACCCAGGGCTACTGCAAGGACAATAAACACACATATGTTAAACATTTTCAGCTACAGTGATCTGAACTGCCGTTAAGGTTTAAAACAGTAAGTCCTTCTCCTTCTTTCCACAGCTTCCACTGTACGTAGACCTGTCAGCTTCCGGTAGTGACAGGAGTAGGGCTGGAGGTTCCAACGGGGTCGATCCGATGCCGGCGCAAGGTGAGAAGTAAAGGAAACCCAGGATGTTCTTCAGAGGTCCAAGGGTCGACTTCCTCGTTTGCTGCTGGTTTCAGTCTACTGTGATGTATCCATGGAGCGAGTTCTGCCACCTTTACTGCAGTGGGTGTTGAGAGTAGGACAATGTAGGGCCCCCTCCACTGGGGGGCAAGAGGGTCCTTTTTCCACTCCTTAACCCACACCAGGCAGGAATGGGTGCAGGGGTTCAGTTAGCGAGACAGGCGAGCAGTCCTGAACCCAAGTGAAGAGACTCTGCAAAACAGAACTTAAAGCTAACAGTTCTTGCCTAGTAATTTCCAACCCAATCTGGCCCATGTCCTCCTTTATACCCTGGACAATGGGGGGTGGCCTCCCATACAAGATTTCAAATGGGGATACCCCTAGTGCTTTGGTTGGGGAGGAGCGTATCCTGAGGAGTGCTATGGGTAGAACTTGGGGCCATTTCAGACGAGATTCCTGGCAGAGCTTTGGGGTTGGAGAGGAGCTTTGGGGCTTTCAATGTACAGTTCATGTGCTCCACACCTTTCCTGAACTTTGGGGGCGGTAGGCTGCATGCAACTTCCAGTTAATCTGTAGGGCATGGGCCAGCTTCTGGGTAACCTGAGACACAAAAGATGGGCCATTGTCTGAGCCCATGACAAGTGGCATACCAAACCGGGGAATAATTTCATGAAGGAGGGCCTTGGTGACTTCCCTTGCTTTTTCAGTTCTAGTGGGAAATGCCTCCACTCACCCTGAAAAGGTACAGACCAGAACTAACAAATAACAGTAGCCATTTGCCCGAGGCATCTCAGTGAAGTCTACTTGAATGTTTTCCATTGATGCTGTACCTACGGACAGAGTTCCCGGAGGGGGCAGGGGACCCTGTTGCGGATTGTTCTTTGCACAGGTCCTGAAGTGGCCAAGGGCCCAAGCATGGAGATGTAAAAATGGGGCCTCAAAGCCTTTTCCATGGCGGCTTTTCCAAAATGGGTAGCCTGATGGAAGGCTTTAACAAAAGCGGGGCCCAGGGATTCGGGGATAACAGTGGGGCCAGGCAGAGGGTTCCTCCCGTACGGGGGTAGGATTATCCAGCCTTGGTCATTCAGAACTCCTCCTTCCTTACAGCAAAAGTAATCCAGCTCATCCAGGGCGTAGCAGGGCACCCAGTGGCTAAGAGGCACTGGAAACAAAGGGGCCTGAACAGGGCAATGATCCCTCAGTGAGACTTCGGAGAGGGCAGCTCTCTGGGCAGCGGCGTCAGGCATCCGGTTTCCCTTAGCAACCTCCCCTCCCCCTCTTTGGTGGCCCTGACAGTGCATTACAGCAACTTGCTTTGGGGCCCAAACAGCATCTAACAGGGTCAGGATCTCACGACCATATTTTATGGGCTTCCCTACTGATGTTATTAACCCTTGCTCTTTGTAAAGGGCCCCATGGGCATGCAAGGTAGTGAAGGCATATTTGGAGTCAGTGTACACATTTATCCGCAGACCCTCCCCTAATAGTAAGGCTCTAGTAAGGGCCACCAGTTCGGCCTTCTGGGCTGAAGTTCCCAGGGCAAGGGCCGAGGACTATTACCGCACATAGGGTCACCACCGCATACCCTGCACGCCGTTGACCACTGGCTATAAAGCTGCTCCCATCCACAAAATAGGTTACATCTGGGGTCTTGAGAGGGAGATCCGTCAAGTCCGGGCAGCTGGAGAACACAGTATCCATAACTTCCAGGCAGTTGTGGTCAGGGGGCCCAGGACCAGCAGGTAGGAGCGTGGCCAGATTCAGGGACTGGCTGGAGAGTAGCTCAAGTCGTGGATTTTCACACAACATACTCTGGTACTTGAGCATCCGAGAGTTAGTGAACCAATAGTTTCCCTTGTGTTCCATGAGGGTCAGGATGGAGTGTGGAACTGCGACCTGTAGGTTCTGGCACAGAGTTAATTTGTCTGCCTCCTCCACCAGGAGTGCCGTGGCTGCAATGGTCCGCCAACACGGGGGCCATCCTTTGGCAACTGTGTCCAGTCGTTTAGACAAATAGGCAACAGGGCGCTGCCAGGAACCAAGGGCCTGAGTTAGGACTCCCAGGGCGGTGCCTCCGACCTCATGGACATAGAGGCAGAATGGTTTCTGTACGTTTGGGAGTCCTAAGGCTGGTTATGACATCAGAGCCCTCTTCAGGGCCTTGAAGGCCGTATCTTGTTCAGCACCCCCCCCCCCCCCCCACTCCATGGGGACCATTTCTGCTCCTTTTGTGGCCTCGTAGAGGGATTTCGCTATCAGTGCAAAGTTTGGGATCCAGATGCGACAATAACCTGTGGCCCCTAGAAAGGCCCTCAACTTCTTCCTGGTCCGGGGGATGGGTATGTGACACTCTGCCTCCTTTCTTTCGGGACCTAGTCGGCGGATCCCGGTGGACTCCAAGGTACTTGACCTCCGTTTGGCACAACTGCGCCTTGCTTCTGGAGACCCTGTATCCTGCCTCCCGCAGGAGGTAAAGCAAATCGTTGGTGGCCCGCATGCACTCTTCCCGGGAGTCTGCAGCGACTAGGAGGTCATCAATGTACTGCAGTAGGATTCTTCTGACAGGAGTGACAGGGTAATTTTCTAGGTCTTGACTGAGAGCTGCACTGAAGAGTGTGGGCAAGTTCTTGAAGCCCTGAGGTAATCGGGTCCAGGTAAGTTGGCCCCGTGTTCCGGTGATGGGGTCCTCCCTTTCAAAGGCAAACAGAGGTTGGCTGGATGCTGCAAGGCACACACAGAAGAAGGCATGTTTTAAGTCCAATACTGTAAAGTGGGTGGCCTCGGCAGGGATCAGTACCAGGAGAGTGTAGGGGTTTGGGACTACAGGGTGTACAGCAACGACTGCCTCATTTACCCTTCTCAGGTCTTGGACCGGACGATAATCCCCCGTTCCGGGCTTTTTGACAGGGAGGAGGGGTGTATTCCATGGTGATTGACATTTTCGCAGTAGTCCATACTTAAGTAGTTTTCTCAAATGCTGGTGGATTCCCTCTACCGCAGGCCACGGGAGAGGGTATTGTTTCACATGTACCGGTACCGCCCCTGGCTTGAGGGTGACAATAACTGGGGGGGGGGGGCATTCTTCGCCAGACAGGGTGGATTTCCTTCCACCCATACTTTGGGTGGGGCTCAGATACCGGGTGGGACACTGGGGTCCGGGGGCCTAGACGGGGAGGTACTGTAGAGTCGCCACTCCTCTTCACAGGGGACGGACGGAACCAGTATGCCGGCGGGCTTTCCTTTCAGTGTCATTTCCATGTGTCCCCCTTCAGCAAAGGATATCTGTGCTTGAAGTTTGGTAAGCAAGTTCCGTCCCAGGAGGGGGACAGGACATTCCGGCAGGTACAGAAATTGGTGGGATATCCTCTGTCCTCCTAGTTCACAGGTACGGGTTTGCAGGAAGGATCTGGTGGCACGAGCACCGGTGGCCCCCACAATAGTGACTGCATGGGAAGACAGGGGGGCCACAGGCCTTGCCACCACAGAGTGTTTGGCCCTCGTGTCCACCATAAAGTCCATAGGTTGGTTCCCAATTTTCAAATTGACCATAGGCTCCTGGGGACCTAGAATAAACATGGAGCCCGGTCTGGCCTAGTAGTCGTCTGTGTAGTATTCTTCTACCTCGGCCAGACCTCAAATGCCGTATCTTCCCTCCACTGGTGTTGATGTTGAGATTCAGCGCCATTTTGTGCCCCCCTTCTCCCTGATGCGAGAGCTCCTCGCCCTCCCTTCCGTGGGGCCCCGCGGTTCGGGCATTCATTCTTCCAATGTCCTTCTTCCTTGCAATAGGCGCACTGATTTGCACCTAAGGGAGGGTTGCATAGCAGGAAAACGAGGAAGATGACCCCTATCTCTTCCCTTCATCCTTCCAGCAGGTGGCCCTCCCCGGCGATGCTCAACGAGAGCAGAGGCAAGGAAATCAGCCTTTTTCTTCATCTTCCGATCACTCTCCCTTCTCTGTTCCTGGTCACGATTCACAAATACCTTCTGCGCAACTTCCATTAACTGTGTAGCGTTCATGCCCGCGAATCCTTCCAGCTTCTGTAGTTTCCGCCTAATATCCCCTTGGACTGTCCCACGAAAGCGGCATTTACCATTAGTTGGTTCTCAGGGGCCATCGGATCGTATGGAGTATAGAAATGATATGCTTCTGACAGGCGCTCATAGAAAGCGGCGGGGCTCTCATCGAGTCGCTGCAGAACCTCAGAAACCTTTCTGATGTTCATAGCTTTTTGGCCGCCTTTCTTCAGGCCCTCCATCAGGGCCTGGCGAAAATGGGCTAGTGAGGCTGCGCCAATTGCATCATTCAGGTTCCAGTGAGGGTCTTCGCCAGGGAAATCCTGGGCCGCGTCCTGTTGCGCATTAAGGGCCCCAGCAGGAGGATTTTCTTCCAATCATTTAATGGAAGCCGCTAATATTCGGGACCGCTCTTCAGTGTTAAAAAGGGTAGACAAGAGTTGTCAGCAGTCCGATCAAGTTGGCTGGTGAGTCTGCATAATAGTGGTCATAAGGTCAGTGAGGTCCTGAGGCTTCTCTGATAGGAGGCATAGTGGGTCTTCCAGTTAAGCAAGTCGGTGGTGGAAAAGGGTACGTAGACTAGACTAGGAGGGCCCAAGATGACTTCCTGTCGCTCGTTCAGTGTGGGGAGTCCCTGGACCTCACGCAAGGGCATAGCCTTAGCGTCTCGACCGGGTAGATTCCTTAAGCCGTACGCTAGATTAGACTTCTCTGATTGTTTTGGCAGGGTTTTGGAGGTATCGGAGGATGCCCCCATGCTGGCAAATGAGTCTCGTGTGTCCCCATCACCCACATATGTGGCATCAGATGAGTCGAGGCTGGTGGGGGGGACCCTGTCCTCGGGAGAGGACTGAAGAGCAGGGTACATAGGCTGGCTGGTGGAGGGGGCACCTATGCCTGGCGGGGTAGTGGGAGAATCACCCACAGCCTGTTCCACAGGCTCCCTATATGGCGGTGGGACAGGAGCACTGTTCCGATACAAGAAAACTTGAGGGAGGGGCTGGGGCTCCGGTTGTTCAGGGGGCTGATAAACCGGAGGGCGGGAGTGTCCGGTTAGGGTTTATACTCCCTATCATTTTTGAAACCAGAAACCTACAATGTTCTTCATAACAGTTATCCAAGGGGGGCGTTTCTGGCAGACCTCTAACCAGGAATCTATATATGGGAATTGATCTGGGTGCTCTTGGCGTACAATTTGATGGACTAGACACAATACCGACATCCAGAGTCCCTGAGGTGGCCCATGAGGTAGACAGACTTGGCCACTCTCTCTCACATAACACTTGCAATCTAGGGAGACCCATTTTTACACCATAATCCCCAGAGAAACCCTTTTTAAAGTTTTTGATCATACTTTTCAGAGGCGTCAAAGTGGACTTGGACCCACCCATAATGACCCACAGACCAAACAAAAGGAGCGGGTAGGCGGACTGGAGATAAGGGGTCCGTCCAGTCTTAGAAACAAAGAAGGAGAGACAAGCACCACACGCTTCCTCCTTTTTGCGACCTGGGCACGGTCGCCCGGCCAGGAAATGCGCTACTCAGAAGTCCACAATCACTCGGTATTTATTCTCAATACCTCTCATACATACACAAGCAACCACACAGACACTTCCCATCAATCCCAGTAACTTACTGCTAACAAAATGTTGGTGGTTTCAGTCACAAAAGCAGCTTACTCAGACCGACCAGAGAGGTGATCATGCTCTCATAGAAGACCCAACCTTACAGTCTAACTATATCCTCTTAATACTCACCGGATCCGGTACAGGTAACAGGACAGGATTGGTTCCCAAACTCCGCACGGGTTCAAGGGTGTCGGCCGGAAGGAACCGGCGGCTCTGGCGAGGCAAGAAGGAAATTCTCCCCGGAACAACCGCCCGGTGGTGCCTGAGATTTCCCCCTGCGTTCGGCACTCCCTGGTTCCGACCGGTCCAAACCCAGAGGTGGTAAATGACGAACCTTTACCGTGAAACTTTACCGTGCTTCCCGGTCATGGAACCAGAGAAATGCTGCGGCGAAAGAGTCAGGAAAGGACACCGAAGTCTCGTGGGAATACAAGCCAAAGTTTATTGTGCTAGCACAGACCCAGAGGAATCATTTCCAAAATTTCCAAGCCCTGAATCAGGGGCTGTACAATCCTTATATACTCAGTTCATATCATCAGTTCATACCTATGTTCAGGTTTCTGACTGGTGCTCCCTTGGGTGCCTGCCCAATCATATTCCCTTAGGTAAGGGGTTATCCCTTCCCCCTACAGCACCAGAATCGAAACCAGAAACCTAACAAAGAGAACAAAGAAGTGAAAGGGGCAGCCCCTCCTGTAGGCTACAGGTGGGACAAATGGCCTTGGATTACAGTACAGCCCTTCTCTGGCCGTTTGTCTCTGCAATTTGTTACATGGGTGTATTTACTAGCCAGGGGCTGAAAATTCCTTTCATCCTGAGGTGACTGCCACAGCACCTCCACAGGCTCAGGCACAGAGCACCAGAGTACTTGAACTAAAAAAAATAAAACCTAATTAACTGAAATGAAAAAGACACTGCAAATGGCCCCCTAGGAAGAGGCTGCTCTGTCCTGCTTTATTCTCCGGTGGCTGCCTTTCCCAGGCACCCAAAACACAGCAGGGGGTTAAACACATGCGGGCCTGAATAAGAAAATCACACCTAAATGCAGCAGGGGGAGTTTCCCACACTGCTGCAGGCTCCCAAACATGTGGCTGCAGGCCACTCTCTGTCTCCTCATGTTCTGGCAGTTCCTAGAGTTTTCTGCTGCCTTCCCCCCCCCCCTTACCTTGGAGCCTCTTTGCTGCATGGCCTTTCTACCCCTTGCAATCAGCCTTCCTTCCTGGCTTCGGCACTGGGGGGGGGGGGGGGTGACTCAGGGCTGCCAGCTTTCGCTCTTGTCAAGCAACTGCAGCCCCTGCAGCGGCTTCTCACCCGATAACGGGTTCGGGAGCAGCCAGAAGTCTCGGACTGAGAAGGCCCCCACAGAACCCTCCCCCCGAAATCCGGGGGGGGGGGGGAGAGGGGGAAGAAGAAATATTCTCCCCTCAGCCCTGTTGTCTCTGTTCCTTCTGGTTCTTTTTTTTTTACTTCTGCCTTTAAAAACACCTTAACAGAGGAAATAAAAGCAAACGCTAACTAAACATATCTCCTTAGTTGTCCTTTCTGTGAGTCCAGCACCCTGGCTCACAACCTCCTCCAGCTGCTTGGAGGCTGAGCATACTGGGACTGTTGGGTGGTGCCAGCTGCATATGTACACTAGTGTCATCAAAAAGATGACAGGCTCAGCCTCCAAACTGCTGGAAGAGGTACACTACCCAGAGGTGCAGGACTGGACTGGAGGGATGATAAGGAACACACTTCTAAGGGGTGTTGGGGCGGGGGCATGAATGGATGATTCTGAGAGGCAGGAGACCAGGTATGACCCCGGGCCTGTGGTGTCTTGTTGCGGGGTGCGGGCGGTGGCCCCCTAGGGTACCCACAAACTATTCGCACGAAAACAAGCGCCCCCAATACACCCTTAGGCAAGATTTCCACAGGCAGGGAATAAAGACAGGCAAAGGATCAGCAGCGGCGGAAAGCCCTCAGCAGACGACCTGCCGGCACAAGCTCTTTCCTAGCGACGGGGCAAGCTGCTGGAGAGATGGAGCCAAGAGGGTCTGGCGATCTACCTCTGACCCCTCCACAATCTACCTGTTGGACATGCCTGATGTAAAACATTAATGACATCCTATCTATCCTTTGTATTCTGATAAGTTACCTGTTTGAATAAGTTAAAATGTAATGTTCTAGTTTTGTTTGATGTAAACCGCTTTGATTCTCCTGAAAGGTGGTATATAAAACCGTTCAATAAATAAATAAGAATAGGGAGAGAAAGGGTAGTGGATTGCACCATGCAACTAATGCATGATAAATGATCTGTGTTATCTGCCTGGGTAACAGTTAACGTGCTATAAGTTAACACCACCTCAGCAGGTGACATTAAGTGCAGCCACATTATCAGCAAAGCACGTAACACATGGTAAGTGTATTGCGTCTGCATTAAATGCATGGGCAGATGCTGGGAACATCCCCCAACAGTTAACTCAGAAGTTTTGCGGTTACCACACATTCACAGCAAAATTTAACAACATACAGTAACTGAAAAACCTTACCACTCTTTAGTAAAAGGTCCCATAACTGATTTATGGAAGCATAAGCATTCAAGGATAAAGAGCTCACTTTGTCAAATGCGCGAAATGTAGTGGAAGTGGTAGGCATATATACTAGTTGATGGAATAGATTAAGAAAATGCTATAACTATATCTGAAAATACAATACCCCCTGATAAAAGTAAAAGCAGAAAACCTAGAATAGAGCCAGGCAAATACCCAGAAGAAGCCCACTACAAATCCCCATGAAAAAAGAAAAAAAGATTACAGAACAGCTCTGGTTATCACCAACAATTCTCAGCTAAAAATGTATCAAGGATTTACAACATATTTTAAATAACATTAAAATGGCAATCCCGTCTTGGTTTACAGCCAGCACCCAAACTTCAAATGCATATTCACTACTAATCATTAACCATATAACAACAAAACTAACACAGGACCAGAAACTGTTTCGAATGTATTTGGGCATCACCAGTCAGATTAATATGTATATCATAGACTGTCTATACATATTTAGGGATGGCCCCAGAGCAGGTGCAAGGTGGTGGTTGATCTGGACAAACCTTCAGTCTTATGCACTCCCCCTGGCCCCAAGATGTCGATAATTATAATTAGAGGGTCCGCATTTCAAGCGAGATAATACTGTGGGATCTTGAATACAAACTCTCTGCCTGCGAGCTCTTAAAGAGGGCTTTTTCATTTCATTTTTAATAGCTAATTTTTTTCTGCTGTACTGCAAAAGGGGAATTTTGTGTGTTCTTGGGCAATGCTTTTTTTTTCTGCTGCTAGAGTTCTTTGTCGCCTTCTCCAGTATACAAGTTCAAAGTGGTAAGCTCTTTAAAGTCACTGACCTCCTCTGGGACAGAGGGTAAAGCAGATAGGTGTGCAGATGGTGTCCTCTTAAATCCTCCTTGTTGAGGGTAAAGGCCGAAGCAAAGAAGCTCACATCCTGGAGATGAATGCTTTGCTGAGTGTCATAGAAAGCATTTTGGTTTCCTGGACCAAGGGCTGCAGAGAAGAGATGACATCCACCAATCTAAGAAGGGTCAAACTCCCTACTGCAGCAAACTAGCTAAGCTATTGAAGAGGACTTTAAACTAGATTTGTTGGGGATGGGTGAAGAAAGCCCTCAGGTAAGTACCTCTGTAGAAATGAGTAAAAGGGGCAACATCTGGAAAGCGGTGTGCATAAATGCCCATAGTATGGGAAATAATACCCCAGATGTTAAAGTTTTAAAGGATCTTTATCTTTATTCGAATGTTTGATAGACCACCCATCGGGGCCATCTGGGCGGTTTACAATAACAGTAACAGAAAAAAAGCAAAAACCAGACAAGAACTACAATTGTAGACAGGAAAGCACACAGCCATACCAGACTATAGAAGAGAAGAGCCTAAGTGGAGGTGGAGGAGGAAACAGGCGAGTCAGGAAAAGGAAGGTCATAGGCAGTACAGAAGAGGCAGGTTTTTAAGAGGGACTTGAATTTGGGAAATGATTGTTCTTGACAGAGTAGGGGGGGGAGGGAATTCCAGAGTGACAGGGCTAGAAAAAAGAAGGCGGAATGCCGAGTTTGCTCCAAGGCTGGGGAAGGGAAGTCAAGGCGATTGGTGTGTAGTGACCGGAGGCTGCGAGTTATAGTACGAAAGTAATGAATCTGCAAGATACTGAAGAATGTGCTGATGCAGGGCCCTGTGGGTCAGGATTAGGAGTTTGAAGGTAACGTGGTAGGGGAGGAGAAGCCAGTGTAGGTGGATCAAAGAGGGCGTGATGTGACTGAAATAGTGGGGGACGGGGGGGGGGGGTATGAGTGAGGAGGCGAACGGCAGCGTTCTGAATTAACTGTAGACGGTGAAGCTGATGGTGGGGGATACTGGCAAAAACAAGATTACAGTAGTCCAGGTGCGAAATTACAAGAGAGAGAAGAATTGTAAGAGATGTAGGAGAGAGTACTGGACTGACAGCTCGGATCTGACAAAGGAAAAAGTGAGAACGGCGCACAAGAGAGGAGATGTGGATGTGAAAGGAGAGATCAGGATCCAGGGCGACCACAAGGCTGACTTAGATTTAGAGGTGGTTATGAAGACCTGGTTCACAAACAACCATAATTGGGATGTAATTATATTGGGCTATACTTTATTCAGGATGGACAGAATAGGAAGAAGGGGAGGAGGAGGAGTGGCACTATATGTAAAAAAAATAATATTAAAGCTACAAAATTACAGGGCTTACAAGGGAGCTAGGAGCACTGTGGATTAAACTAGAAAGAAGAAATGGGAAATCCATTTGCACTCCTTCCCCCTGTTTACTCCCAAGTCTTCCCCTCAACCTCTGCCACTTTTGCTTCCTTTTCTAAGATCTCTGATGAAACCACGCGTCTTTTTCCCTCCTCCAAACTCACTACCTGTTCCTCTAATCCTATTCCCATCCATCTTCTAAACTCCATCTCCTCCACCATCATCCCTTCCATCTTTCATAATCTCAACCTATCACTCTCCACTGCTACTGTTCCTGCAGCCTTCAAGCATTCTGTGGTCACACCTCTCCTCAAGAAACCTTCATTAGACCCTACGTGTCCTTCTAATTAATTGATCCATTTCCCTCCTCTCTTTCAGTTCTAAAACTACTTGAACATGCAGTTCACCACCGTTACCTTGACTTTCTCTCCTGGATCCACTGCAATCTGGCTTTTGTCCTTTACATTCTATTGAAATGACTCTTGCCAAAGTCTTCAGGGACCTGTTCCTGGCAAAATCTAAGGGTCTCTACTCAATCCTCATCTTTCTGCTGCTTTTGCCACTGTTGACCACCACCTTCTCCTCGATATCTTGTCCTTGCTTGGTTTTAAGGGCTCTGTGCTATTCTGGTTCTCTTCTTATCTCTCCCACTGCACTTTCAATGTTCGTTCTGATGGAAACTCCTCTACTGCTATCTCACTCTCAGATGGTGTACCCCAAGGGTCTGTCTTGGACCCACTCTTCTCTCTATACCAGTCCCTTGATGCACTCATCTCCTCCCATGGTTTTCAGTACCATTTTTATGCTGATGACTCTCAGATCTACCTATCTACACCTGAAATCTACAACAATCCAGGCTTGGATCTCTGCCTGCCTATCTGATATTGCTGCCTGGATGTCTCACTACCATTTGAAATTGAACATGGCCAAAACCAGGTTTCTTCTTTTTCCCTCTAAACCGACCTCCCCCCTTCCTCCTTTCTCTATCTCTGTGGATAGCACTTTTTACTACTCCCCGTTTCCTCAGCTCGAATCATTGGGGTAGTCTTTGACGCCTTCCTCTCCTTCTCCATACATATCCAATTGATAGCTAAAACCTGCCGTTTCTTTATAACATCAGAAAATTTGCCCCTTCCTTTCTGAACACACTACTAAGACCCTTATCCACTCTTTAGTCAACTCCCGTCTAGACTATTCTAACTGTTTCCTTACTGGTCTCCCTCTGAATCATCTCTCTTCCCTTCAATCTGTTCAAAACGTGACTGCACAGCTAATCTTCCGTCAGCCTTGATATGCTCATATTACCCCTCTCCTCAAGTTGCTTCATTGGCTCTCTATCCATTTCTGTATCCAATTCAAACTTCTCCTACGGACCTATAAGTACACTCATTCTGCTGCTCCTCAATACAATGTTCCCTCTAATTTTTTGTAGGCTGTGTGCACATAAAATATCAGCTGTGTGCAGCTTTTGAAGGAAGGTTAAATTTTTGTGCACCACATAATGACACTCGGAGTTATATACTTTAAAATTTGACTACACGTCAGAATACAGTATGTACACCACATTGATTTTAATCAAATTAAATGAAAATAGATGATTACTAAATGAAGCGGGAAAATTCTAGTAATTACAATCATAGCTTTTAAATTTTAAGACGTCTGTGTTGTTTTCTATCAGAATCAGAGGCGTAATTTTTGTGCGCTCTGTTGTAAAGTATGTGCGCTCGCTCGGCGAGGTGTGTGCGCACGCATACGCGCACAGCTTAGAGGGAACAGTGCCTCAATACCTTTCCTCTCTTATCTCTCCCTACACCCTTACCAGGGAACTGCGCTTTTTTAGTGGATTGCTGCTGTCTGTGCCCTTCTCTTCCACTGCCAACTCCAAACTTTGATCCTTTCACCTTGCTGCTCCTTACACCTGGAAAAAATTATCCGAGTCTGTACGTCAGGCTTCATCTCTGGCCCTTTTCAAATTCAGACTGAAAACTCACCTCTTCAAAGCTGCTTTTGGATCCTAATCCACTTAGTCTCCTGTGTATTTCCTTACCATACCCTGAGATGTATTCTTGTCCTCAGCTGTTGTATTACCTGTCTCTACTAGTTTAAAGCTCTGATGAGCAGGTACTATCTTTTACATTGCCTCCATGGCACTGTGTATGCCTTGTAATGCTAAATGCACAAGGAGCAAGAGACAAAGGTAGGATGTTTAAGATCCTTTATTGATGAAAACCCCAACGCGTTTCGGCGTGACCGCCTTCATCAGGGGGAATATAGCTTAAAAACAAACAATAATATACTTTAATAAGATACATATAAATAAATAATTATTTAAATGAATGTCAGACACAAGATGGATATTTATGACTAAAAATTAATAAATATACTGTTGTAAATGATGATAAGATATGTTCTATAAATATTCAAAATTGAAGCATTTGATCGAGTACATGATATCTATACATTGATATAAAATTATTGATAGATAATAAAGAATGTTACATATAAAAAGCTACAAACGCAGGACTTGAGGTAAAAACCATGATGGACAAACAGAATAAATAAATTATAACTATACTAGATGAGGATGAGGAATGCCAATAATGAATAATAAAAAACACGGTAAAAAGCTTAAAAGGTTGAGCCATAAATAAGATAGGATAAAGATATAATATTGAGAAGCTATATCATGGAAATTTGCTATTGAATTTGTATTTATTTAATATGGAATTAGTTGTTAATACATTCCACCCTGATATAGTTTAATAGCTGTGATAGTTATCTACAGGGCATTTAGAATTGGCATATAAAGGAATAAATAAATAAATAATTAAAAATATCTAGTAAAATAATTGTGACCTTCACGTACGCATACATAATAGTCCTCTCATAGATTGATACTATTTATTTATCCGCACACCTCTATATGCTATAGACATTGGAGTATTTTAAGGCATGAAAGAATTAGCCTTTGGATTCATGAATATATAAAACTTGTTTACCTTTATACAAGTTAGATATTAGTAAGGCGATTCTATTGGTTAATAGATCTAAAGGTTTTGTTTATGAGCAATGTCAGGATAAATAGGTTTTAAGTATATCAAGTGTTTAACATCATAGAGTTTAGATCGGTGGTCTTTTAACTATATCGGAAGATCTTTGAATCTTGTTTTAACTTGATGGTACATTTTACATATAGCCGGTACTAATAATTATAGTTGTGCACAAACATGGTGAGCCAGAATATATTGCTTTCTTCCCACGACAACAATTATTTTACTAGATATTTTTAATTATTTATTTATTTATTCCTTTAAATGCCAATTCTAAATGCCCTGTAGATATTAGAATATAATCATGTTTTTAACAACTTTTTCACGGTTTCAGAGATGAACAGAAATTGTACAACCCATGTATAAGACAAATACAAATTGATTTGAACCAATCAGGTCAGTAGACCAAATGGTTATGTCTGACAAACATGCTAAGCTAGCAAGGTTTGACACTTCATAAATGTTTTATAGTGCGTTCATCGATAAAACATCTAAGCAGCAAAACAGAATAGTTTGATAATTATCACAGCTATTAAACTATATCAGGGTGGAATGTATTAACACCTAATTCCATATTAAATAAATACAAATTCAATAGCGAATTTCCACGATATAGCTTCTCAATATTATATACGATTAATATTACACCTCGGTTTTAATTTTTATCTTTATCCTATCTTATTTATGGCTCAACCTTTTAAGCTTTTTACCGTGTTTTTTATTATTCATTATTGGCATTCCTCATCCTCATCTAGTATAGTTATAATTTATTTATTCTGTTTGTCCATCATGGTTTTTACCTCAAGTCCTGCGTTTGTAGCTTTTTATATGTAACATTCTTTATTATCTATCAATAATTTTATATCAATGTATAGATATCATGTACTCGATCAAATGCTTCAATTTTGAATATTTATAGAACATATCTTATCATCATTTACAACAGTATATTTATTAATTTTTAGTCATAAATATCCATCTTGTGTCTGACATTCATTTAAATAATTATTTATTTATATGTATCTTATTAAAGTATATTATTGTTTGTTTTTAAGCTATATTCCCCCTGATGAAGGCGGTCATGCTGAAAAGCGTTGGGATTTTCATCAATAAAGGATCTTAAACATCCTACCTTCGTCTCTTGCTCCTTGTGCATTCTGTGTTTTGTGCAAGACACGCTGCTCCTTGCTGTGTTACTACTGCCTTGTAATGCTATACAGATGATTAGAAGTAGTAGTATCAAGAAGTGGACAGAGATTTAATAGAAGACATACACAGTATTGCCATGAAAGGAGAAGTGTTACTGATAGGTGAATTCAATATGCTGGATGTTGACTGCAACATCCCTGCTGCTGTGTCAGGATAACTAAAAAAGAATAAAAAGGACAGAGAAGTAGGGCAGCTGATCTATAGTCTCCTTGGGTAATACAGTTCAACAAAAATAATCTATATAGCAAAGCGGACTCTTTGTATGGGGTTTTCTTGGAGTCAGTTAGGAGAACTATTCCTGCAACTGGTAATAGAAAGAGTAGTTACTCACCTGTAACAGGTGTTCTCCAGGAGCAGCAGGAATCAGTCCTCACATATGGGTGTCATCGGCGCCGATGAAGCCCTAGTGGAGCATTTCCCCAGCTTTCTATGAAAGGCATGACATAGCTAAGAACAGCACACAAAAATGAAAAATAAACTATGTACAACTGCAGCTCCAACTATGTACAACTGCAGCTCCAAGGGGAGGAGGGAGGGTTGTGAGGACTGATTCCTGTTGCTCCTGGAGAACACCTGTTACAGGTGAGTAACTACTCTTTCTCCAGGACCAAGCAGGAAGTCAGTCCTCACATATGGGTGACTCCCAAGCTCTGGGCTACCGAGGAACACAGGCTGAACAAGAGAACTCCCTCTAGTCTCAGCAGCAAAGAAAAGCTTTTCAAGGACACAACCTCCACCGGTAGCCCAACAGAGGGCAGGAGTTGCCTAAACCTCAAAGAGATTCTGGAGTACTGCTTGGCCAAAAGCACTGTCCCTACGGGACTCCCTCTCCAGACAGTAATGGGCCGCAAAGGTCTGGCTTGAAGACCAAGTTGCAGCCCTGCAGATGTCTACCAAGGGCACAGAGCGGAGATGAGCCACTGAGGCAGCCATTGCCCTGACTCGGTGGACCGTAACCCGACCCTGCAAAGGAAGGTCAGCCGCCTTGTAAGCCCAGGTGATACAGTCAGCCACCCAGATGGACAAGGTACGCTTGGACACAGCCAACCCTAACTTATTAGGGTCAAAGGAGAAGAAGAGCTGAGTAGCCCTTCTATGCTCCTGCGTACGGTCAAGGTAGAAGGATAAAGCCTTCCTACAGTCCAGGGTATGCAGAACTGCTTCAGCCTGGTTTGCATGAGGCCTAGGGAGGAATGTTGGAAGAACCACCTCCTGGTTGAGGTGGAAAGAGGAGACAACCTTTGGGAGGAACTTTGGATGAGTCCTAAGGACTACCCTGTTCCTATAGAAGCGGGTGTAAGGCCTGTCACAGACCAGGGCCTGAAGCTCACTCACTCGCCTGGCCGAGGTTAGGGCTACCAAGAAGAGTGTCTTCCAGGACAGGAAGCGCAGAGGACAAGTAGCCATCGGCTCAAAAGGTGGGCGAGTCAGTTGCTGCAAGACCACATTCAACTCCCACTCAGGAGCTGGAGGACGGATTGGAGGCTTGAGCAAGAGCAAGCCTCTAAGAAACCTGGACACCAAGGGGTGAACCGACAGAGATTGTCCTTCCACCAGTGAGTGGTGAGCTGCTAGAGCTGAGAGGTGGACCCGAACAGAATTGGACTTAAGCCCCTGATTGGACAAGTGCAGTAAGTACTGAAGCACTACCGGCACAGTACAGGAGAAAGGATCCTCTGTACGTAGCTGACACCACACAGAAAATCTTTTCCATTTGAGAGCATAGGTTTTTCTAGTGGACTGTTTCCTAGAGGCTAGGACAACCTCCTCAACTTCCTGAGGTAAGCCCCAGGGAGCCAAAACTACCCTTGCAGCCTCCATGCCATCAAATTGAGAGCTTTTAGATTGGGGTGCAGCAGGGAACCCTGCTCCTGCGAGAGAAGGTTGGGTTGCAACCCCAGAGGCAGTGGGGGATCCACCGCCAGTTGAAGTAGAAGTGGCAACCAAGGCTGTCTCGGCCACCTGGGAGCCACCAGTAGGACCGAGGCCTTGTCCTGAAGAAGTTTGAAGAGAGTTTGGGCCACCAAGGGCCTGGGAGGAAACGCGTACAGGAGGCCCTGAGACCATGGAATCAGAAAAGCATCTGCTGCTATTCTCAGCGGATGCGGTTGTCTGGAGCAGAACTTTGGCAGTTGCTTGTTCATTGGGCTGGCAAAGAGATCTATCAAAGAGAGACCCCATTTTAGGAAGATCTTCTGAACTACTGAAGGATGCAGCTGCCACTCGTGGGGCTGCAGAATCCTGCTTAACCTGTCGGCCAGGTAGTTGTCCTGGCCTGGAAGGTACACAGCCTTGAGGAGCATGTTGTGCTTGAGGGCAAATGAACAAAGGTCCTGAGCCTCCCGACAAAGGAGTCTGGACCCAGTCCCGTCCTGTTTGTTCACATAGAACATGGCTATCTGGTTGTCTGTCTGAACCAGGACAGATTGATGAGCCAGGGTAGGAGAGAAAGCTTTGAGTGCTAAGCGAATAGCTCTGAGTTCAAGGAGATTGATCTGCTGAGCAGCCTACCAAGGAGACCACAGGCCCTGGGTGCACTTGTCTAGACAATGAGCTCCCCAGCCCTGCAGGGAGGCGTCGGTGGTCAGTACCACCGTGTACCCAGGAATCTGAAAAGGCACCCCCTTTAGTAGAGTGGGTGGGTGTAGCCACCAGCTGAGGGAGTTCAGAAATTGTCTGGACACCCTTATCCTGTCCCTGAGGCTGCCTGTGGCCTGTGACCACTGAGTCCGAAGGCACCACCGTGCAGGCCTCATATGGAGTCTGGCATTGGGGGTCACATGTACTGTCGAGGCCATGTGGCCTAGAAGCCTCAGGCAGAGTCTGGCAGAGACTATTGACCTGTTGAGAAACTGGTTTGCCAAGGCTATCAATCTTTGTGCTCTGTCTTCTGGCAAGAAAGCCTTTGCCAGTAGAGAGTCGAGTCTTGCTCCTATGAACTCCAAGTTCTGGGAGGGGAGCAAAGTGGACTTTGCGAAGTTTATTACAAACCCCAGGCTTTGAAGAAGAGCAATAGTTCTGAGGGTGGCTTGTCTGGCCTCCTGGCATGTCTGACCCCTGATGAGCCAGTCGTCCAGATAGGGGAAGACAAAGACTCCCTGATTTCTCAGGTAGGCCGCCACCACTGCCAGGCATTTGGTAAAGACCCTGGGAGCGGAGGTGAGGCCAACAGGCAGAACTCTGTATTGATAATGGTTTCCTCCCACAAGGAACCTGAGGTACTTTCTGTGGTCTGGATGAATGAGGATGTGAGTGTACGCATCCTTTAGATCTAAGGAGCTTAGCCAATCTCCCTGCTGGAGGTAGGGCAGAAGTGTTCCAAGAGTAAGCATCTTGAACTTTTCTTTCTCTAGGAACTTGTTGAGGTTCCTGAGGTCCAGAATGGGTCGAAGGCCACCAGTTCTTTTGGGCACCAGAAAATACCTTGAGTAGAATCCGTGACCTTGCAAGTGGGGAGGCACAGGCTCCACCGCCCTGTCCACCAACAGACCTTGAAGTTCCTGAAGGAGAAGGTCTGTGTGCAGGGAAGGCCTTGGAGGCTCCCCTGGAAAGTATGGTGGAGGCAGTTGGTGAAAATGTAGTGCACAGCCCCTGTGGACTATGTCCAACACCCAACTGTCCCCGGTGATGAAGGGCCACTGGTGGGCAAAGAGGGTGAGGCGACCTCCTGTGCAGGGTTGGGAGAGCAGAGATGGAGAGGCTATGCTCAAGGAGTCAAAAACCCCCACCCTGCTGAGTGGGTGCAGGGGCCGGAGGCTTGGGGTCCTCTGCCTACGGGGCCCATTACCCTGCCCCTTGGCTTGCTAACCCTGGGGGTGGAGCTTGGGCAGCCTGATATTGAGGGTACTGTTTGTAGGCAGTGCCCTTCCTCGGGTAAAAGGGCTTTTTACCCGAGCCCTTCTTTTTATGAGAAGGGGCAGAGGTCTTCCTAGACAGCCTTGTCCGTGTAAGGTGCTCTGTTTCGAGCTGGGCGGCCTTCTCGGTCATGGGCTTGCCAAAAAGGTTTTCACCTCGGCAAGGGACATCGACCAACTTGTCCTGAACCCATGGCTCGAGGTCCGATGACTGCAGCCATGCCTGGCGTCGAGCCGCGATGCCAGCTGCCGCAACTTGGGCCGAAGCCTCGAAGCCATCGTAGGCGGCGCGGGACATGAACTTTGAGCAGTCCCGAATCCCCGAGGACAAGGACTTGAATCTCTGCAAGGGTTCCCCGGAGAGACCAGCAAAGAACCCGGCCAACTCCTTGGCCAGGTCCCGCAAGTACACACCCATGTACAGCTGGTAAGACTGGACACGGCAAGCAAGCATCGAGCCCTGGAAGCACTTTCTACCGACGCCATCGAGGTTCCGGGCCTCCCTGCCGGGGGGCACCGCAGAGTGCATCTTCTGGCTCTTCAGACGATGCATGGCCGATTCCACAACCATGGAATGGTGTGGTAGCTGTGCTTTCTGAAAGCCAGGGCTCTTCCTGAGTCGATAGATCGAGTCGACTCGCTTGCTTAAAACCGGCGCCGAGGCCGGTGCCTCCCACATCCGGAAAAGGAGTCGTTCCAGCATTGGAGGAACCGGGACAGTAAAAGCCTCCTTCGGAGGAGAGTCATACTGTAGAGCCTCGAGCTCTTCAGCTCGAGGCTCTTCCTCGGGGTCCGCCGCAATAGCAAAGGCAGTGGCCATATCCCGGACGAACTCCGAGAACTGAGTATCCTCCGGAGGGGATCTACTCCGGGGTTCAGACTGCGGTGAGTCCGACGGGACGCACCGAGTATTGAACGTATCGGGGGACTCCTCATCCTCCGTCTCCCAGGCGGACTCATCCGATGAGGAGTCAGGGTCCGACCCCGCGGGGCCCTGGAGCACCCGCCCCGACGCCAGAGGCACCGGCATCGACGCCCTCGGTCCCGAGCAGGAGGTCGAGGGAGACCGCGACCGAGGTCGACTTCAAGCCATGATGGACTCGAGTATCGGCTCGGTCTCCGGGGTCGACTTCAAAGTCGATGTCCCGGTGGTCAGGGCAGATGCGCCAGACAGGCTGCCCATCAGTGCCCGCTGCTGCTCCATGAAGAGAGACAATCTGCTCTCCAAGGCTGTCATCCTGAGACTCAGCTCGGGAGACGCAGCAGCCACCGACTCGGGCCCCGGCGACACCGGGCCCGATGTCAGCTCCCTGGGAGGAGAGTCCTCGAGGACTACAGGGCTTACGTGTCCAGCAGACTCCGGCTCCATGCAAGGAACTTTGTCAGGCTTCTCTTGGTCCACGGTCCCGGTGCGACGGTCGGGGGTCTTAGACCTGGCCCTCGAGGAGCCAGGGACCTCCTCCTCCGACGCCCTCGCGAGCCGCTTCTTCCTCTTGCGTTCCTGATCGGGGGACCCCCTGTCCGAGGAGCTCCGACAGCGCTCGGGATCCGAATCCCGAGATGTCGAGGCCTCAGACGAGTTCCGGGCCCGGCCGGAGGCTGAGTCCGAGAAAAGCCTTTCTTTCTGCTCCTGGCGACTTCGGAGTGCCTTGGAAGACATCTTTCCACATGGCCCACATGACTTAGGGTCGTGATCAGGACCGAGGCACTGGAGGCAGCAGTCATGTGTAGCAGTGACAGACATTAATTTCTTACACCGATCACACTTCTTGAAACCGCTGGAAGCCATCAGGGAAAAAAGTGTCCCCGCGAGGTCAAAGGACCGGCCTTCCAGGGAAAAAGAAAAAAGGGTGCGAACACCAGCCACAAAGGGCAAAAACCGAAAAAGAAGAATCCGGCGCGATACCAGTGTACCGAACCCGGCGGAAGGGAAAACTGGTGTCGAACCGGGAGAAAAAAACAGCGAGTATCGCCGAAAAAAATCAACTTTTATCCGGGATGACAGGACACACGTCCGGTGGGCTTCTCGGAAAAAAAGAGACTGAGGTAAGATGGCACCTTTAGGCGGGAAGGGAACCGCGCATGCGTGCCTGCATTCCCAAAGGCTTTCATAGAAAGCTGGGGAAATGCTCCGCTGGGGTTTCATCAGCGACGATGACACCCATATGTGAGGACTGACTTCCTGCTTGGTCCTGGAGAACCCACATGTGAAGGAGTCATACTGGACCTGATGCTTACCAATGGGGAAAATATTTCTGATGTTACAGTGGGAGATCATCTTGCATCTAGTGATCATCAGATGGTGTGGTTCAATGTTAGGACTAGGGCTGATAAAGTCCATTCAGAAGCAAGGGTCTTAGACTTTAAGAAAACTAACTTGGCAAAGATGGGACAATACCTCAAGGAGTCATTAGTGGGATGGGAACAGCTGGGGGATGTAGAAAAGCAATGGGCAAAACTGGAAGGGGTATTGTAAGGGCAACAAACCTTTTTGTTAGGAAAAGGAGGCCACTATGGTTCTCAAAAAAAGTAGCTGAAAAGATGGTTAGTGGTCTTCATTATAAAGCATATGAGGACAGACTTAAAGATCTTAAGATGTATACTTTACAGGAAAGGTGGGATAGAGGAGATATGGAGAAGTTTAAATATCTCCGTGGCATAAATACCCAGGAGGAGAGCTTCTTTCAATTGAAAGCAGGCTCTGCTATGAGGGGACATAGGACTAGGGTGATAGGGGATAGACTCGGGAATAATATGGCGAAATTAGACCTTACCTGCTAATTGTCTTTCCTAGAGTCCCTCCAGGCCAATCCAGTTACTCTTAGGTAGCCACTGCCCTCCAGCAGCTGAGAACTGAGCTTGTCAGGATTCTGAGATCCTAGTAGAAGAGCTCTCCCTTAAGCCTCAGCCTCCAATCTCCTCCTATCAAAGCAGCTACCTCCTTCCTATGTCCACTATACTTGTACCAATATGTGTTGTGACAATTTTTTTTATTTTTTATTTTGAATTAAGCAAGTGCTGAGATATAGCCGGTAAGGACTAGACATGTGTGGAGAGTCCACCTTGTCAGGACGCCCCCCCCTCCCCTCCCAGAGGGGACCCGAATACATAGAAGTGCTGTACCTCTTCATAAAAGTACTTACCTAACACCCCCCCCCCCACTCCCCATGTTTCACAAAGAGAAGAAATCACCTGAGCGGGGCCTGGACTGGCCTGGAGGGACTCAAGAAAAGACAAGGACCTTCAGGACCGGGGGTTGGAGTTGCTGCTTAAGCAGGCGTATGATTCGAGTGCGTTGGCTCTGCAGCCCTCGACCCGGACAGCTTTGGGGTCACAGAGAGTAGCAGGCTGGAGTCGACAGCGGCTTACAGTATATAGCCAATGCCTTCTACGATTTGTGGGGGTCACCTCTAAGACTATGGCTTCGGTTATTGCAGCAGACTCCTCCTCCAAGTCCAGACTCAGTAAGCTGCCATTTAAGAGTAAGCTGCTCTTTGGGGAGGTACTGGAAAAGATCGTGAAGGACTTGGTGGACTCCAAGGGAGGCCGCATGCTGAAGGATAAGTCCAAAGTTCTGAAGTTTGCAGCCCCCCAATGGGGCCTTTTTAAGGACTTTCGCAGGTTCAGAAGTGCCTGCTTTGCGCCCTATCAAAGGGGGCACTACAGAGCACGCAAACAGCCATTTCGGGGATCCTGGGAAATTGGGCAGGGTTACTACTCCCCCCCCTCCCCAGACAAAATAAGAAGCTCCAGTGCAGCTGGGAGGACCCAGGTGGAGGTAGCAGTGGGTAGTCGGTTGCAACAGTTTTAGTCCGCCTGGGCCAGCATTACAACCAATCAGTGGGTCTTGGAGATTATTTGAGAATGGTATGCGCTCAAATTGACCAGACCCCCTTCTCAAGGCATTTGTCTGCCTGCCCTGCAAGGTGCCACAGAAGGAGGATACAATCCGATCCACCCTCAACCAGTTGCTTCAGCTGGGGGCCATAGCCCCAGTACCTCCAGACCAGTGCGGGTTAGGTCAATAAGCCATCTACTTTTGTGGTGCCAAGAAGGAAGGGAGTTTTTGGCCCATCCTCAACCTTAAATACGTAAATCAGGCACTGCAGGTACCGCATTTCTGGATAGAGACCCTTCATTCAGTTATTCTGGCAGTGAGTCGGGGCATTTCTGACTGCCGTGGACCTCACGGAGGCCTACCTACACATACCCGTTCAGGCCGAGCAACAGCGGTTCTTCTGCTTTGCGATCCTGATGGGGCATTTTCAGTTCCAGGTGTTACCCTTTGACCTGGCCACAGTGCCGTGCACTTTCACCCAGGTCCTGGTGGTGGTGGTGGCAGCTGTTCGGCAGGAAAGTATATTGGTGCACCCATACCTGGACCACTGGCTTATCAGGGCCAAGTTGCAGGAAGAGTCAGTCGCCACAATGAAGCGACTAATGGAGGTCTTAGAGAGCCTCGGTTGGGTGATCAGTCGTGCCCAAGAGCCAGATTCAACTGGTTCAGCGATTGATCTACCTGGGTGCCCAGTTCGACACATGGGCAGGCCTGGTCTTGCTTCCCGACGAGCAGATATGCTAGGTGCAGGTACAGGTACAGCGCTTCTTGAGCAGGCCAACGTCTGCGGCATGGTACTATCTGCAGCTCTTGGGCTTCATAACGGCAGCACTGGACTGCATGGCCTGGGCCCAGACTCAAATGTGTCCTTTGCAGCACGCACTGCTGACTCGCTGATCTCCGCAGACCCAACCCCTGGTGCAGATGCTGGAGTGTGCGGAAGACACCAAAGACAGCCTACATTGGTGGCTGCAGCCCGATCACCTTGCAGCAGGGGTGCCATTGGAGTGTCTGCCATAGATCCTAGTTACAATAGATGCCAGCCTCACTGGCTGGGGTGTACATTGCCTGTCATAGGTGACCCAGGGTTGGTGGTTGGCCAAGGAGAGCATGTGATCCATCAATCATTTGGAAATGAGGGCCGTATTCCTCGCCCTACAACTCTTCTTGCCATTGATTGTGCAGAAGGCAGTGCGAGTGTACTCTGACAGTTCCATCATGGTGGCATACATCAATTGGCAGGGAGGCACGGGAAGTGCTGCACTGCTGGAGCAGAGTCAGTCCATCATGACTTGGGCAGAGGCAAACCTAGTAGCTCTCTTGACAGCGCACTTTGTGGGCAAGGACAGTGTCCAAGTGGACTTCTTTAGCAGGCACTGGTTGGATCTAGGTGAATGGGAGTTGAATGCAGCGGTCTTCCAGGAGATCAACAATGTGGGTAATGTTAGTTGGGATAATTTGTTGAAAATCCAAAAAAAGCTGGTTTGAATGGAATTACATTGATTTTCCTTGATCGAATATATACAAAGACAACATATCCCGTGGGGACTCCGTATGTATTGACAAAGTAAACTCAAAGGAACAACAAATAAGTAACTATACCATAGCTTTAAGTAACTCTCCATTCCTCAACTTGAGGAAACTTTTTAACCTTATCAATCTTATATATTTATTTTTAAAACTTTACATTCACATCCCCCCTATGCAAACACGTTTCCTATACCATCCCCTCGTTTAAATAAGAGAGAAGGAAGAAACAGAGAGGGATACTCACTGTGATCTAGAATCTGAAAGGATCTGTCTACTCCTTGAGATTGATGCTCCACTCCGCCTGAAAATAAACTCTGAAGAAATCACACCCCTGGGTGGGAATGAGGACTAAACTGTCGTCACTCAAGGAACGACAATTACCAGGTAAGTGTAATTTCTATTTCCTTATCGTTCCTCCAGTTTAGTCCTCCACCTCTGGGATGTAACAGAGCAGTAATCATTGGGAGGGACCTATCCAGCCAACTCACCACACCGTCGACCCGAACCGGCATCCTTTACTGCCAGAACATTTAGGCAGTAGTTGCTACTGAGGGAATGAAGAGAAGACCTGGAAGCTTCTCTAACAATCCCCCCTGGTGGAATGACACAGTGATCCACCCATGAAGCTGCTTGCGCCCTGGTAGGAAGAGTCAGAAAGCCCCCCCGGAATCGTACAACCTCACCACCAGAATGCTGAGGCAACCACCGCCTTAACCCAGTGCGAAATGGCCGCCTTCGCTGCTGCGTCCCCTTCGTGGGGACCTCCAACCAACACAGAAAAACAAAGGCCGCACCCTGCATTTTATGTTTCCTATCGGCGTAAGCTACGAATAACAACCTCCCCTTCCAGAAAAACCGAGAACTGGAAGAGAAACCAATAGGCTCGGGAGAAAAATCAGATACCACCTTTTGGAAGGATGACGGGACTGGTTGCAAACACCACCCTCTATCCAGAAAGGGTGAAAACGGCTCATTACATGACAACGCCTGAAACTCCGAAACTCGTCGTGCCGAACAAAGAGCTATCAAAGCCACTGTCTATAACAGCAAATCCTTTACCGACGCCTGGAGTAAAGAATCAAAGGGCTCTTTAGTTAACACCTCTAAGGCCCAATCGGGATCCCACGGCGGCACCCGAACTCTCCTTGAGGAGCGCAGTCGGGTCCCAACTTAAGGAAACGCCACCCATCGATCCGAACACCTAGCACTATTCCCTCCACAGAACCTCTACAGCCAGAAACAGTCGCCAGCTGGACCCTCTAAGGAACTGGCCGCTAATTCCTTCAGACACTGTCCTGCAAAGAACTCAGACCAAGGATACAGACACCTTTGTCGCCCGGACTTGCCGCCATGAACAGCAGCCTTCAAAAAGGCGCTAAGCACGGACCTATGTACCAGACGCAGCCTGCCTCCTTGCTCTCAACAAGGTGGCGAAGACTGCCGCAGAATAATCCTTCTTCTTCAGCCCCGCCCATTCAAAGGCCAAACCGTAGGCGGGCACCGATCCACCTGAGACATTCGTCGCGGACCTAGTCGCAGCAGAACGTCCGCTACCGGCAACTTCTAGGAAATGCCCGTCGAGTAGGCGAATGAGATCAGCCTAGTACGGCCGTCTTGTCCAACCGGGCGCTACCAAGAGTACCTTTCCCCGAAAGTCTCGATACGCTAACTACTTGCCCTATGAGAGCCAATGGGGAAAGGACAAGACAGACTTAACTGGGAGCTTACTGAGCCTCGACTTGGACGAACCATCAGCCGCCCCATTCCTCCACCAGAAAGACCTCCGGGTGAACCCCAAGGAAGCCAATAATATTAGCTAGCGCTCGAAATAAAACCATGCACATTTGCCACATAAAGCAAATCAGGCTCTAGTCGATTCAACTCCCTGATCCTTTCCTGTTCCAGGTAAGTAGACTGCCGTAAACACTGCGACCACCTGAAGCATGCTCTCGCTCCCCCAGGCTCCACAAATGGGAGCTTGTAAGGACAGAGCATTGCCCCCAACGATCGCTTCAGTGAACCATCTACTTTCCTATCTTGCGCTAAAGAAGATTGCTAGGGCTCTCTTCCATACAGTGAGTCCACACCCCCTGGTAGTGCAAGGTGTGCACCCACACACGTAGTACCCAGGCCTGCCCCTGCTTAGCCTCAAAATGTCAATCAAGAACAGGCAAATTCAGGACAGCTGAATACTTTTTTTGTTTTTTGGGGTTTTTTTTACAAAGACATCTCTTAACCAAAAATTCCTTCAGCATATGTTAAGAGAAGCTCTTTCCGTGCCAACAATATGAAGTAGGCATACTAATCCACGGCCTTCCTGCTAGAGTAACGCCCCATTCCGTCTGACTGCCCAAAGATGGACTTTATATTTTAAGTTCAACTAGCACCCGGTGTCGGGAAATACAGCGTTCTCATTCTGCAGTGGCAATTGAGTCAGCCATGAAGAAGCCGAGAAACTGCAGACAAGTTCCCATTATATCACCTGGTAAAGACTCCACTTTTAGACCACTGAAGCAAAAAAGCATGCGAGAGTGCATTGTGTCCTGCCAGTAGTTGATCGAATTTAAATGATTCAGTGTATGCAGGGCATTTTCCAGAGAACGCAAGGTCCCTCATCCAGGCTGCCTCCACATTCACAGTCGAAACCGGCAGCCATATTGGCTGATGCCGATCAGCGTGGAAGCCATCTTGTAAGCCCAGCATATGATGTATGCCTACTAGAATCTGAGCTGCTGCTATTGCTGCTAGAGAACTAGCCTGGCTGCGTGCTTCTGGCCCCCATTAAGGCATTCGCTGAACACTAGCAGATACTCTCCGTACTGGAGAACCTCTGATAAATGGAATGGGAGCATAGATAGCTTCAAAGGCCAGAGTTCTATTTTGCAACCCCTCTCCGCTGAGCTGCCTTTTCCATATGTAAAATTAAACCACATATAGCCAAAATTAAGACATTACAAATCTACCGTAAAATCTTATAATTTGGGCAAAGCCAAACTAAACGGGAATATTTTCCATTAAGAAACCACACAACTATAAAACCCCTCTCATGACATAATGCTTATGGCAGAGCATTCCACATCTGTGGACTGGCCATGGCGCTCACCCAAGCACCTGTTACAACTGTCCACGAGAGTTATCACCATAATTCCTGTTGACTTGAATATGTTTACAGCGGATCATAGTGCTATATCACAGCAGCTAAGCCAAAATATTACCCTGCCATATAAACCAACTTTAACGCTTTATAGAACCTTCTATGGATAGCGGAAGGAGATTCTTGTAAATCAACATAGCTATGCCCTTTTTTTTTTTTTTTTTAAAGTATAGGACTCCAAAAACCAAGTTTCCGCCAACTCCAATGAAATCAAAGCAGATCAGCTAAAATTACCCGAACTGCTCCTATAGCTTTGCAAGAAGCTACCAGCCCCCCGCTGCACCCAGCTTTCCTTCCCCCCTTATCCTGAGGGATTCAGCGTTGCAGGACGCGTTGCGCACCCCCTGCCAGCCTGCTGCGCCTGCCAGGGAGCTGAAGAGCAAAATAGAGAGTAGAACCCCTGGAAGCAAACAAACAGTGTCCCGACCTTGGGGTTCAGGACGCAAAAGGCCACCGAATAAATCAACAGTGTTAGCTAAATTGAACAAGGCTATCTCTCACTAAAGAGCGTTTCTTTTTCTTTTGAAATCCCACCGAAGTCCGTGGGACCCAAGCGTCGAACACAGCCTCTTAATGCTGTGCATTAACCATAAACAGAGAAATGAAATGAAATCCTGCTCTAGAAATAGATTTATTTATTTATTTATTTAGTGTACACTTGTATCCCGCTACTTCCAGCGATCAGCAGCGGTTTTCTATACATAATGGTGCGGCTGTACAGGCCGGATTTGGAACATACATTGTGATTTCAGGGGTGGGTAAAAGGCACATCAAACAGTCACATATTTACATTTGATTGTATAAGAGGAGACTTTACATATCTACATTTGATTGTTTGAGAGGAGGCTTTACATGTATACATATACACATATATTACATATTACAGGATGTGTTTTATACTGCTGTGTGTTATTTAAGCTGGCAAGGTGCCCAAATAGAATAAGATACTCTGACTAGGTTAGGTTGAAATGGGTCTGGAAGAGGTGAGTTTTAAGCTTCTTCCTGAAGTCCTTCAAGTCCTTGTTTGCTCTCAGTTCATAGGGCAGTTGGTTCCAGAGTATTGGTGCAATAAATGAGAACGCTCTGTTGGTGGTGTTTGCGTTGCAATTTCTCAGGCTACTCGGGACATGAAGGGTGTTGCTATTTACTGTTCTTCTGCTTCTGATGATTGGTTGATCGGATATTAAGGTGTTTAGGTATGAGGGTGCTACGTTATGAATGAGCTTGAACGTGGTTACTAAGAGCTTATATTGGATGCGGGCTTTGATGGGGAGCCAATGAAGCTCGATTAGTACTGGAGTGATGCGTTCGGTTAGGCCTTTTTTCATGATGATTCTAGCCGCTACGTTTTGTGCTAGTTGCAATATGTTAAGGCTTTTTTTGGGCAGACCTTGTAATATAGCATTGCAGTAATCCAGGTGGGGAATGATGAGGGCTTGTGCCACTGTCCTGAAGTCGGAGTGGTCAATAATATTCCGTAGCGGTTGCAGGATTCTTAATTTGCGGAAGATGGCCCGATTGGTGATTCGGAGGTGCTTTTCCATATTTAAGTTGCTGTCCAGCATTACACCTAGGTATTTTATTTCAGGCTTTGTGGTATAGACATTATTGTTCATGGTAACCGTTGGTGGTGGGTTAAAGTCAGGTTTTCTGGAAATGCACATCACTTCTGTTTTTTGTGGTTTATTGACATATTATTCTGTTGCAGCCAATTTTGTAGTTCACTTAGGCATTTTTCGAGCTGATTGAGGTTGGGGTTGTTGATGTCGAGATGAGTGTAAAGCATCAAGTCGTCTGCGTAGATATGGTAACTGATCTTGTGGTCCTGCAGGATTTCACAAATAGGTCGTAGATATAGGTTGAACAGGAGTGAGGATAGGGCAGAGCCTTGTGGTATGCCTTGAGTTTGAGGGAAGGCAGAGGTCTTTGTGTTGTTGAATTGGACTTGCTGCATTCTGTTATTTATGTAAGATGCGAACCATTTCAGGGGGGTCCCCGATATGCCTATGGAGGCAAGTCTGTCCAGGAGCGTGGCATGATGCACTGAATCAAAGGCAGCAGATATGTCTATAAAAATGAGCATATACATTTTGCTTTTGTTCTCAAGACCCTTGTGTAGTTTGTCCATTAGGGCTAGTAGGAGAGTTTCCACGCCATGATGTTGGCGGAAGCCGTATTGATGATCATCTAGGGCAGCGATGGCGAACCTATGGCACGCGTGCCAGCTGTGGCACGCGAAGGCCTTGCAGCTGGCACGCGGGAAGGTCCGCAAAAAAAGAAAAAGCTGGCTCTGACTGCTGCCGCGGACGCGGCAAGGGCAGAATGCAGCGTCCCGCGGGGCCCCCTCCGCCCGCTAAGCCCCTCTGCAAGAGCTTTCAGATTCGCGAGGGAGAGCGTCTCCCTCGCGTCTCTGTTAAGCCCGCAGGGGCTAATGGGAAATTTCCCATCAGCCCCTTTAGACGCGAGGGACTGATGGGAAATTTCCCATTAGCCCCTGCGGGCTTAACAGAGACGCGAGGGAGATGCTCTCCCTCGCGAATCTGAAAGCCCTTGCAGAGGGGCTTAGCGGGCGGAGGGGGCCCCGCGGGACCTTGCAATCTGCCGCGGCAGCAGCCAGAGCCTGCTTTTTTTTAAAAAAAATTTGCCAGAGGGGGGTTAGGACTTCTAATGGGCTGGGGGGGGGGGGGTTAGGACTGCTAAGGGGCTAGGGGGGGGTTTAGGACTGCTAATGGGCTCGGGGGGGGTTAGGACTGCTAATGGGCAGGGGGGGGGTTAGGACTGCTAATGGGCTAGGGGGGGGGGGCGGGGGGGGGCGGGGTTAGGACTGCTAATGGGCTGGGGGGGGGCGGGGGGGGGGGGTAGGACTGGTAATGGGCAGGGGGGGGTTAGGACTGCTAATGGGCGGCGGGCGGGCGGGTTAGGACTGCTAATGGGCTGGGGGGGTTAGGACTGCTAATGGGCGGGCGGGCAGGGGTAGGACTGCTAATGGGCTGGGGGGGTTAGGACTGCTAATGGGCGGGGCGGGCGGGCGGGGGGGTGGTAGGACTGCTAATGGGCTGGGGGGGTAGGACTGCTAATGGGCTGTGGGCTGATGGGGGCTGTCTGGAAATGGAGTGATGGGGGTTAGGACTGGTAATGGGTTATAGGGGGGCTTAAACTGAAAATGGGGTGATGGGGGTTTAGGACTGGAAGTGGGTTGATGGGGGGGGCTAGGACTGGTATTGGGTTGGGGGGTTGCTAGGACTGGAAATGGGCTGATGGGGGCTAGGACTGGAAATGGGCTGATGCAGGGACTAGAAGGGAATGGATGCTGGGTGAGGCTGGAACTAGAAGGGAGCTGATGTTGGGGGAGGATTAGAATGGGATGGGGCTGGGAGAGTAAAATGGAGAGGGGAAAAATATTTTGTGTGGGAGGGATAAAAAATCTACAATTGGCCGGGTCTTGGGAGAGTACGTGGGGTGTTAGGATGGAGGGGTAATATTTGAGTGGATGACATAGGAATGAGGATAGAGCAAATGGAGTAAGATTAGTATGTTAAAGCGGAGGTAGAGAGAGAGAATGGAAAAAAAAAAACTAGAAGAGAGAAGAAAGGACAAATGGACAGCAGATGATGGAGAGTTAGCAGAAAACATGAAGAAACCAGAAGAAAGTGGCTGGAGCAATTGCAACTGTGTAACTGAGCTGAGGTATTCTGTTTATGTAATTCCTTTTTGACATTGCCACTTGTTCTCTTTCCCCAGTAGGTCATGTATTGTTATTGTCTGAAATGTATTGGTTTAATATTTGCAGTGTTGCCTTTTGATAGGTATGGTGTGGTGCTTTGTGAGTCCTGGTAGTGCTGTTAGGATACGGCGGGTTTGCTATTGGTTCTAAATGGGCAGTGTTTGTAGTAGTTCCTAATGTGCCTGGCGGTTGGCACTGGATTATAGTAATGTAGAAATCTTTTAGTCTGTCTTTATCCATACACTCATTAAGAGACATGTTTACTAAAAGTTAGTGTATGTTAGCATTATGCAAATATTTATGCAAATTGACGTGCTGGCACTTTGAGGAAATTCTTTGGTTTTGTGCGGCAGTTTGGGCACTCGGGCTCAAAAAGGTTAGCCATCACTGATCTAGGGCATTGTTAACATCAATATGATCCTGCAGCTGTTGCTGGACAGCCTTTTCGATAATCTTGGCTAAGAAGGGTATGCTGGATATCGGACGGTAGGAGGCAGGGTCGCTCTCGTTGAGAGTTTTGTTTCTTAGGATGGGTCGTATGAGAGATTGCTTAAGTCGTGCTGGCATGATCCCTTGTAGTAGAAATTGGTTTACTATATGGGTGATATACTTGGCAGCATCTTGTTTCACCGCCTTGATCCAGGCTGCTGGGCAGGGATCGAGGGGGGAAGTGGTGGAGTTCAAGTTGGTAATTATGTTGATGATTTGTCTGTCGTCTATGCTTCGGAAGGTGTCCCAATCTTGGTACTGGTTTGCACTTTTTGATGTGAGGGTTTTTTGCTGGGTGGTGATTGTAGCCATTTCTTGGGTGAGGTGTGCAGGTGTTTGTAAGTTTAGCTTGCTGTCTGGTGGGTTAAGCTTGCTGGCATAATGGTCAGCTAGGGTTTGGGCCGTCATTGTACCGTTTTGGTTTGTTGGTTGGGACGTCTTGGTGAGAGATTTGACAAGTTCAAAAAGTTCTCGAGGTCTGTTGAGGGCTTTATTGAGTATGCTGGTGTGGTGGGTTTTTTTCGCCAGGTTGATTTCGTGCTTGTATGTTGTAAGGAGTTTAAGGTATTCACTTCTATGTTCCTCAGTTTTGGTTTTCCTCCACCTTTGTTCTTGCTTACGCAAGTCTATTTTCAGCCTTCTTAGGGTATGGGTATACCACGGTTCGGTTTTGGTATTGGATGGTTTGGTTGGTGGTTTTAGGGATGGTTGCGAGGTTGCTTCGATTCCTGTATTCCATTGTATCACTAATTTCTCGAGGTCCGAGTGTTCCAGGGTTAAGTGTGACATTATGGATGTTGCTAAGGCTTCTTTATCGAATTTTTGGAAACTCCTCCGTAGGTTTGCAGCAGAGTTGGGTTGAGAACGGTCTGGAGCGATGGGGAGGTGTAAGGAGAATTCTATTTGGTGATGGTCGGACCATGGTACCTGAGTTATTTGCAGTTTGGTTTGGTTTAGTTCCTGATGTTTGGAAGGCAGAAACACCGAGAATTTCCTGGGAAGAGCATGCTAAGTGGAGCTATGAAACACACAGGAGCTATGAAGTGGAGCTATGAAACACACAGGCACCCCCCCCCCACCCCGGCCTTCCTGCAATCAGAGAAATAGCAGTGGGATACGCCGACAACCTTGCAAATGGAGGTCTTAGAGGTTGCTGCCTGTGTGAACCTGAAGAGTAATACGATTTTGTATTTTACCCCCCCCCCCCCCCAAGGGATGGGGGCACTGAATACTATATGTGCTTTATCAGCAGCGCTGCCATCCGGTGGCCTTTAGGGCACCAGAGCCCAACAAACGATACAGAAGTTAAGAGCTTTAATTAACCCTTTGAAGGCCTACTTTAAATTGTTAATCCACATTCTGCAGCCAGGTTAATTTTTGCATATTTCAGGAAAATTGTACCCGTCTTATTCAATATGTTCTAATAGTGATTTTCCTTCTGCTATGGTCATGTATTATATACCATTTGATAGGAATATTTAGACAGTTGCTTGTGTAGTCACTAACTCCCGAGAGCCCATGAGGTGGCCCTGTGGATATTTCTTCCCTGACTTGCAGAGAATGATCAATCTGAGATGGCTGCAAACACATGGTCACAGAAAGGCACTGAGTGTACCAGCTGCCCTCTGGTGGCCATAGACCATAGCACAGGCACTTCTAGGTTGACAGTTAACTGTTATATACTTTTTTATATCCTAAGGTTTCCTAAACCTGTCCCTGTGAAACCACAGGCATTTGGGCAACTTTCACTATAGAATACACAAAGGCACACTTCCAGCCTGTCCCTCCTTCCAACTACAAGTTAGGGCTCTGCTCTTGAACCTAAAAGCTGGCAATTTGCCTAATATCCCGGGACTTAACAGATGCTCCTCAGAGACATGATTAGGAGGGAAAGAACATGTGGTATCAGCGATCAATGCCAAAACTGCTGTTCTATAAAACTAAGAATAAACTTAAAAATAAAGAGGACTGACAACAGCCCCCTTAAGGCTGAGGAACCCCCCGAGCCTCAAAAAACCTACAAACAAAAGAAACAAACACTAGGCCCAAAAATCTAGCTATTCTGCCTGTCGTCTTCCTCACACAGGCAGCTCCCTGCAACTCTCGCCATGCAGTCCAAATACCTAGAGAGAAAATGGCCGCCCCTTTGCCAATGAATTTTGGCGCCAAGAACAACAGCCGCTGCAAAAAGGAGGCCTCAGCAGACCGACCGACCCCGAAGGCCTTACCTGCAGGGCCGAAAGCCACACAGCCTGCTCCTACTGCCTTGAATTCCTCCGATCCTCAAGCCGCGCTGATGCACCTGGCAGCCGCGGCGAGGACCGCTCAGCCGGTTCCACAGAGTAAAATTAAAATCCCGCAGCAACGGAGAGGCTCCGTCTCACACAGCTTCAGTGTGGCTGTACGGGTCCCGGAGCTCTCTCCCGTACTGTCCAGGGAGAGAGATCCACACCAGCAAATGCCTGCAGCAAGTGAAAATAATTGACAAGGAGGGAAGGCGAGAGCTGCTACTAATTTAAAGAGCCAGGCTCAAATTTAAAATTACTGTAAATATAAGGAAATTTGTTCCTAATAACTAAAGGGAACTAATCCCTGATTGCCATTTAACTGAATTAAAAGTAAAATAAAAGCAAAAGTAAAATCAGAATAGAATTTGTCACACTAAATGCTCCTTATCTGTTCCCCCCAAGTGAGCCCAGAAGCTAGGCTCACTATGTCCTCCTGTTGCCTGGAGACTGGACACACTGGAGGCTGATGGGAGATACAAACAGGCTATATCCAGTGATGTTACGACTTTGACATGCCGTCTCCAAGCTGCAGGAGGAGGTGCACAACCCAGAGGTGGAGGACTAAACTGGAGGAACGATAAGGAATGGTTTATAGTTAGGAATATAACAGCATAAATCTCCTTTTGATTCTTTATGCTGAAGGTGCAATTGAAACTATAAGTGGATTAATGTGCAAATAATCCCTGAAGAAACATGTTGAGTGAAACGCACAGCGCTGAAGTTTTGGCGTCGTGGGAATAGTTCTGAAGATTAAGTCAAGATAAGCAACGACTTTTCAAGATTGTTATAAGTTATTCACATTTGAATTTAAAATAATTAGAAAGTATAAGCAACATAAACGGTCGTTGATGCAATCAGGGGCATGAGTTTGCTGTAGACTCTAAGAGCCCTGCTAAATTCTGAGACCAGTTGCTTATTATTCAAGCTGAAAAGTTTATTTATTACAAGTATCAATGTGAATAGCACCATTTAGAACGGCATTAGATTGTGCTGATCGGTTGAGAAGTGGAGCGTTACCATTTTTTGATTCTCAATCGTTGTATAGATGACATTTTTCTATTATGAAGTGGACATCTAGACATTTTGAAAGAGTTTTTTTGATTGTCTTAATGGGTGCAGCAATAATATTAAATTTGAGATTCATATCCAAAAATCTATGGTGCATTTTTTAGATGTGCAAGTTGTGAAAAATGAAGATAAATTTGATACAACAGTGTATACCAAACCTACTGATAAAAATACTTTGCTGCACTATTCAAGTTTCCATCCGAACCATTTGAAGCATAGTCTACCGTATTCACAGTTACTTCGTTGTCATCGTATCTGTTCATCTAATAACGAATTTGAGAGTTAAGCTAACGATATGATATTGAAATTTCAAGAGTGGGGATGGACTCATACAGACCCATCTCCAGTATACCGCTTCTAGCTAAAATCTCAGAGAAAATAGTACACCATCAACTGAGCCAACATATCGAAGATAATTCACCCCTCGATCCCTGCCAGCACGGGTTTCGCGAGCAACATGGTGTGGAAACCTTGTTAACAATTCTACTCAGCACTCTGATAACAGGGATAGATAACGCCAAACAAGGATTCGCCCTCATCTTTCTCGACATTGCAGCGGCTTTTGACTCCGTCAGTCATGATCTACTTCTGGCCCGCCTTGTCGAAAAGGGAATCCACGGCACCGCCCTCGCATGGTGTACCTCATACCTACATGACAGATGGCAACACGTCCGCTCCGGTACCTCAACCTCCACCTCATTCCCACTAACGAAGGGTGTCCCTCAAGGTTCCTCACTCTCCGCCCTATTCTTCAACGTCTATATGCAGCCTATCTGCTCCATCATCAGGTCCTTTGGTATAAACTGCCTAATTTATGCTGATGATGTCCTCATGTTCACCCCAATACATACTGATCACCCAGATCTATCCCGATTATCCTCATGTTTCAACGCAGTCACAGACTGGCTACACTCGCAGAAGCTCAAAATCAACCTTAAAAAGACGGATGTACTTTTCATCAGCAGAGACCAAGCATTTACCCCGCCACCTTCACTGAAAGTACGTGATGCCGAACTTCTCACGAAGTCAACGATCCGTTACCTTGGAGTAACGCTCGACCAACATCTCAACTTAAACGCCCAGATAAGCAACATCTCAAAAGCAATTTACCACAAGATCCGTATGTTACGTAACATCAGACCTCTACTTGAGCCAAAGGACTTTCGAACAGTCTTTCAGTCACTGGTGATGCCCCATTTCGATTATGCGAACTCCATTCTCCACGGCCTTCCAAAGTGCACTCTTCAACCTCTGCAGCTAGCAATGAACACTGCAGCCCGAACCCTTCAACCAAGCCTCTAGAAGGGAGCACATCACCCCCATCCTGAAAACGCTACATTGGCTCCCAGTACGCCACAGGATCACCTTCAAAATCTTAACAATAACTTTCAAAGCCATCAACAAATGCACAGCCAGCGCCCTCTCTGAACTTATTCAACTCACTCCACCCAACAGACTGAGAAGATCTGCCGCCACCAACTCCCTAATACTCCCAAAACCCATCACCAAATGTACTAAAACCACTAGAGACCGCGCCTTTGCTCTATCAGCACCTCCATGCTGGAACAACCTACCAACCAACATCCGTGCCATAAACAACCTTCACCAATTCAGAAAGGCTTTGAAGCACTACCTCTTCCTGCAATGCTTTCCCAACTTAAAAGACATTACGTAGCCACACCTCATCCTTACCCAACACCATCCAATCGCCCTCTCCGACCCTCCATCCCTCCTTTCCCGGTTAGTCACCTGACCGACCTCAACTCTACACCTCACAACGACCTTTAAATACATGCATAGATAGATTGAAGAGTGATGTACATAGTTTACCTGTTCTCCAAGTTCAAATTCCTGTTTATTGTAAGTCCAATGTAGACTCCCCACACTGGACATTTGTGTTACATGTGAACCGCGCTGATGTTAAATAGTGCGGTATATAAAAAATGTTAAATAAATAAATAATATAAATAAATAAATAAATAATCCCGATCCTGTTTTACGAAAGGCTTATAAAATGTGCAAAATTTAATCATCGTGAATGGCTGTTAATGCCTAAGAATGTGAATTCTGTTCAGCTTCCAGATCTACTGTCTATTACATGTGTATTACCATATTCAAGTCTTTCAAATCGGATTGCTGCTTCCATGCGTAAAAGAAGGAATCTTTTTGCGTCCCATCCTATTTTGTCTGGTAATACTTTACATATGGCATATAGTAGAGGTAGGAATTTTAGGGATCAACTCTGTTCGGAAGTTCAGAAACAGACCAGCTCTTCTCCAGTATGTCATCATAATAAATGTGGGCACTGTCTATATTGTAATATGATGAAAGACCAATTATGTGTACAACACATGCGACAGTTTTCTCGGTTAAACCAGCCTACTAACTTGTAACACTTCATTTGTAGTGTATGACTTATGGTGTTCTTGCTTTAAGGTATACATTGGTAAAACCACGCGTCCTTTACATACGAGATTAGCGGAGCATAAATACAGCATTGTTAAAGCCAGACTTGAAACTCCATTGGTTCAGCATTGTATGTCTTTTAATCATACTTTTGAAGAGCTTCGCTGTACGGTGTTAGAACAGGTTCTCCCTAGTATGCAACGAGGTGATAGAGGAAAACTGTTACTTCAGAAAGAACAAAAATGGATTTACGATCTGAATACTCTGGCTCCTAAGGGATTGAACGATAACATTGAATGGACATTATTAACTTTTATGCTTAAACTGTGAAGTTCCTGTCAGGTATCCTCTTTTTTGTTATGTGTTGTAATATGGTAAAATGTTTTGTGAGTTTTCTCTGTAGAATGTATGTGATAGGGGTGGAATGAACATAAAGTTGTTGTTGAAGTATTACGTCAGCAATGGTGAGCGTATCGGCTCACTAGATTTCTCTTTAAATGATGATGATATCAGATGCTGTCGATACAAGCAATGGGAGACACTGTAGATGTCCGCGATTGAAGTTCTCTATTTGTGCAATTGTGGCGAATATCATCTGATTGCTTTCCTGAGAATTTAATTTTGAATCCCTGACGAAGCCGAACAGGCGAAACAGAAGCTTTTGTCAGGCAATTTTAGTAAGGTATTCAAAGTATATAACAGAAAGTTCTTCACAATAGTAGAAACAATTCGCTGCTCCTTTGATATTTGAAGCTCTAGTGAAAGTGATGGCATCCCGCTGCGGTGCAGACTGATGTCTTTACAACGTCCAGATAAGTGAACTTTTGTTACTAGTATGGTATTGTATACTATTAAAATTGAAGAATACCTTATTTCTCTTTTGTAGGAATTAAATGGGCAGTTTGTGGGCCTCGGCTCTCTGCTAAAGCGTGACGGTGTGGAAATTTGAAATAAATTAAGATAACATTTAAATAAATTTTTTAAACAACAAATTTCAAGAATCCCTAAAAAGTACTTTTTGGGCGTAGGTAATTTTACTATATTTGGATTAATTTCTTGTAAGTTTGAATTAAAGATAGGAAGGTTATGACCCATGATATGAGGTTTGCTACCTGACCCTATGGTGATTTATTTCGCCACATGTAGGGAGAAGGTTACCCTGAGGTCATATATACCTTATATGAATATGTGAGAGTTGTGATTATTTAGTGTGACGGCGCAGGCCAGAAAGAACATAAGAAAGACGAGAGAAATCCAGGGATTTTCCCAGTGAAAGACAGAGAAACCAGAAGTTCAGGGGTTAAAACTTCTGAATCTGAAGAAAACTCCACACAGAAAGCTGGTAGGCAAGGGACACACCCTAGTTCCCTAGTAACCAAGCCCGTGCACGAGGGAGTGCAAGGGGTGGAGTCAGCAGGCAGTGAGAGAAACTGCAGGTATAAACACCGGAACTTTGAACAGAGAAAAAAAGGCAAGGAAAAAGGCAAGGAGGAAGCCAGGAAGGAAACCAAAGCAGGAGTTCAGAGAGGAATCCCAAGCAGATGGGAAGGAGCTCGTGGAGGTATCTGGAGAGCCCAGCAGAAAGGTCCTCAAACTGCCCAGCCTACAAGTGCCCGAGAGGGAGGTGCTCAGAGAGCAGAACGGAGGTACACTGCAGGGGAAGGCAACCTTAAGGGAAGGTGCTTTAGGAGACCAGCTTCCACTGATGCTGAATCTTCTACGGGAAGAGAAGGGACAGACAGAAGCTCCAGTCCTGAATCCAGCCCTAGGGTAATTGGGTCAGGAAATTCCAGGAAGGGAAGAGTTTCTGGGAACCCAAGAATATTACCAAAGAAAGGCCCTCCAACAGTGAAAGAAGCCTTACCTGAGTTTCCAAGCAGAGAGGAAAAAACCAGCCAAGGGTTTTAAAGCTGGCCAGGGAGAGTTCACAGACCATGTGAGTAATTCACAGCGTTTCCTAGAAGATTTTACAGAGATTGAGCCAACAGCTGCAAGGACAGCCAGGTGCTTATCTCCACAAAATAAGGTGAGCGTGGCTAAGACTTTTAACCATTCTAAGAGTAAGGAGCCGTATGAGAGAAAAGGCATTGTCCACAGGAAGAGAGATTCTGCTTTAAAGAAAGTTCTGAGATTGTTAGACCATTTGCAGCCAGAGATAGCTGGTTTTAAACATGAGGCTGTTCTAACAGAGTCTGACCTGAGAGCATGGATTTTGAAAATGCTATAAACCAAGAGCTTAGTTCTGAGACAGAAATGGAATGTCTTCCTGTTTCATTATAGTAACTAAAGAGGTTTTTGAAAGCATTAGAACTAGCAGCCGTGTTCCAAGGCTGAGCTGAGGGGCTTATGCAAATTAGGTCGGCTAGAAAGCCTGAGAAAGCTTAACCCTTAATGTGAAAGGCTGCACACAAAGTATATTGAGTCTGCTAGAAGGGCAGATAAAGAAACCTGGTTTGAGAAAGGAAAGAAAACCTTTTGCAGAGAAAGTCTGGCACTGCTGTTTTGCTGAAGAGACTGCAAATGTTTTAAAGCCCTTTTTTTGGAAAGGAGGTTTTTATTTCCAACCTTGTTTCAATGGTATGAAGAAATACTTTGTTTGAGTTCATTAACAAGCTGCATGTGGAAGCTGTTTAATTTTGTTACCTGTTTTTCTGGAAATTACCCGCCTTTGTGTTGAATATTTGGGACTGTATGTAAAGGTTCCCTTTTGGCCTTGTGGAGAATAAAATCCTGCGTGCCTATATTACTGCTCGGCTGAAGTTATTTTTGCCATACCACAACTACACCCATAGGCACTCTTATAAATAAAAGACTCTCACCACTTCATATACCTAAGCAACCGCCTAGGGCTCACGAAGTCGTGACATTAGTTATAGAACTCTGTGATTACGGTAGGTTGGTGTTTCTAAGGGTGTTGGTATTTAGCAATAAGGGGTTACCATGCAGTAAGTGTTCTGGGTGTGTTAGAGGCATTCCGGCGTTAAGGGGTGCTAGTGGACACTTAGTGGGCGATATAGGACATTAAGGGGTGGTAGTGGATATTTACCATGTGGTAATAACACATTCTGCGGGAAGGTGTCTGGTATGCACCTTAATGCAGAAAAGCCACTGAAACGCTGAAAGGGGGACAGAGAAGCCTTTGGAGAAGGTATGGATACAAGCACAATTGGTAGCTGATGGAGTTGACTCACCTGATGCTTGGCAATGTGGCAGTATGTGCGATGAGCATGTTTGATCGTACAGCAGGCCTATGCTGTTGACTAGGCGAGATAGGCGGCCGCCTAATGATGAAGATCCATGTAGGTGTTGGCTGTGTCATGGGTGGGTGGTGGTGGCAGCGGAGTCAGCAGAGGGGATGCAGCAGCGGAGGGCGCTCTGACAGGCATGCAGTCCTAGATGCACCTGAAAGCATATACCGTGCCGTAAGCTACATTATAGTGTCTGTGAGGGGTGGAGAGGTATCCAGATGTACTGTCAGTGTGTGGCATGCCATATGCCAGGACAGTGTCTGGGTGGAGACAGCATGTGCCTGATGTGGGCAACAAAGGGAGGATTGTCCATGAGTGCACATATGGAGCAGTCACAAGAGAGGTGTGCATGATATGGCTAACTGCTGCAAACGAACCCTGAGGGCCATAGTGGGGCTGCCAGTAAGCTGCACCACCATGAATCTCCCTGATGGTTGAATGGTGGGTGCAGGGCTGTGCCATGGATCATCCAAGCAGAGAATTTGCATTGTGTGTGGTGGGTGGATGTATGGGATCATACAGGCCAAAAGCATTTGGTGAGTGTGAACCAAAAGTAGCAGTGCCATGGGCTACATGAAACACCATTTGTGAGGATGAGACTGGTGCCTCAGCCTGTGCAACTGCAAGACAATACACCTGACAGAGTGGCCTGATAGAAAGGGAGAAATTGAACCCATTTGCCCCATGTGGGGCAAGTAATGATGGCAGAACAGTGCAGGGAATGGCTATGCAATGAGTGTTAGATGTCTGAATGTACGAGATATATCCTCTTTATGTAAAGCTGAGAGGTCACAATGATGGCAAAACAGAAAACGCATCCATACCAGCTGACCCAGACATCTGCTACATATACATCACTGAACCGCTGCAATGCGCCGTGGCAGAGCCACTAAAGCCATGTCCACAGATGTCCATGATGGGGAATGCCATGTTGTGCTACCCAACATGTGGCCATAATGCATAGAAATGTAGAAGAATGATTGTCTGCAGGTCACAGCAGAGCTAGGACTGCAAGTGCACCCAGACACAAAACAAACAAGTGGGAATCAAACCCTGGACCTTTGACCATGAAGACATTGCACCATCCAGTAGGCTACACCTCCACACAGCTCTATGCAGATGTATACAGCCTGCAGATCTCTGATCAAACTGTTTGCTGTCTGCTGGCACAGGTTGGGCCCTCCACTACCCATGAGACATTGCACATGCAGAACAGTGGTTTGCAGCTGAAGAACCAATGGAGAATGCACTGATCCAGCATATCAGCTCAGTAAGACACACTGGCTGCGTGTGCTACATGCACATAACAGCAAGCCGAGCTGCAGAGCCGTTTCAGCTGTCACCCTGAGAGTGAGGAGGGGTGCCCAGCACCTGGTCCACTGAACCTGCACTGTTAGAGATGATCTCTGCTGGCTGTGCTGTAGGTCCACATCACTGCTAGTGTTTAGCAGGTATTGCCTGCATTGTGTTATGCTTTTTTTCCCCATTTCCTGCATGCTGAGGCGACAGCAACAGCTCGGCCCTGTGTTCTGCCCATTGGGCACTAACCCTTGAATAACAATGCAGGTTAGTGGCCAGTGTCGATATGTTGCTGCCATGGACAGCCACTGCAGTGGGGGTTTATAGGCTGGCATGGGGCCACTGCTACAGTCCTGTCAGGACCCTAGTGAGTAGGCCATGAATGACTGCTGCCCCAACCATTAAGGACTAACAATTGCCTACAGCATGGGCAGAACAATTACCCTGCTGCCCTTCACTGGGCTGTTTCAGTCAAGCACAAACCAACTACGATAGGTCTGCTGGTCAGCATGCATGGTGGAAGGTTGGCAGTTAGAATGGCTATGAAGTAACTTTTGATTACTGTGTGACCCCTGATGACGCCTCTCGGTTGGCGAAACAGTAGCTTCTGTAGGGTTGTGGTTTAGATTTTATATGATGGAAGTTCAGTGCTATTTCCTTCTTCGCTGAATTTATAGCTCAATAGCTTTTGAAGATTGCATTTCACTAATGGACCCGTTCGTGACTGCTGGAGAGTCTCTTCTTAAAGATAAGTAATTGCGGACCCGTTTGGGTTAGTGATTCTTCTATATATTTACCATCTGTTTTCCCCTTTTTTCTTTTAGGGGTTTTATGTAGTCTCGACGGATCCTGTCGTAGATAATTGGAAAATTACTTTAAAGTATATTTGACGCTATTTGTATGTGTGGTGTGGTAGTGTGGTTGTGAATAAGTGTATGATGCAATTAGGAATTTTCCTTTGGGGTTATTTGATTGGGTTGTTATAACGTTTTGGTATGTATGAGTATTGCGGATGAATTTGTGATGGACTTTGGTGACCAATGATGTAAGCGTCAGCTGCTCTTTAAGTGAGATTTTCACTTTGTGTGAGATATCGAGCTTTCCTGAGGTCACATTGCTTATGAGCCAATGGTGAATGTGCTTGTAATGTGGAATATTGTAATTTAAGAGCTTTTATTATTTGGATGTGTGTAGTGTGACCATGAGCACTCTGCCTTGGGATACTCAGCATTGACACCCAGCCGTTTACTCAGTGATTGGCATCCTGAGACAGAGAATACATCCACATCACTGGAACCAGACATTATAATAGCTCTATGTGGATACATAGCCATGCCATGGTCACTTTTTGGCATAGTGAGAGTGCCATCTCAGCATGACATACAGTGGCCACCCATGCAATTCACGTGGCAGATGGGCACAATGGCATCTTAGCCAGTAACCCTACCATTGTGGTAGACACATCTAGGCCAATCTGCACTGTTTCAAGCGATATCCACAATCCTCTGCCTCCCCTTATTCACTTTTTCCAAACAGGCTGGGAAGAACTCAGACAAGGTGAGCCAAAGTGCAGTGCAGAAAGCCATAGGACAAAGGGGAGCCATACACACGCACACGCGTACACTCTCATTGGCAAACTGAGCAAAAGTGGAGATGGTTGGCATTATTGCTTGACACTCCTGTCTCAATGTCAGCTCAAGGATTGATAACGTGTGCTCTGTTTGCACATGCTACATTACCATGCCTTCCCCTCACCACAGATTGATAATGTGTGCTCTGTTTGCACGAGCTATATTACCGTGTGCTAATCCTCCAACCAGCTGTGGATAGTTGAGTCTGTCAGTGCTGCTAGTGGATGTTTCTTCCTTTGCTTGCCATCTTCTTGTCAGCTAAACCTTGTCTATAGGAATATGCAATACAGAAACCCCAACAGGGACCTGAAGCTGTGACCCTCCGCATATATACACACCAACTGTGTGTGTTGCACCACAGTGCTGCCTTATCGGGATAACAGCTCCCGTTGCTGACATGCTTCTCTTCAGCTGACCTTTGGCACATGCTGCAATACACATGGTGCACACGACCAGAAGGCTTCTGTCTGCTGCAGGCTAGTGCCACATCCCATGCCACCACCTACACCCCACCGTGCAGACATGCCCATGCACTGTCAGTGGTGGTGGTCGCAGTCCCAGCATGTTAAACATGCGGGTTTGGCGGGCGCCTTGGGTGCAAGGTCCGGATTGGGGGGGGCCAGGGGCACACATGGACGGCCACGCTTCCCCCCACCAGCTGCTCATGCAGGGGCCCCATCACCGCCTGCCACCGATACATCTCGGGGGAAGGATTGCAGCCTCTGCTGTAGAATTTCCCTGGGCACCTGCATTTTCCAGCTACCCAGAGGGCTATCGCATCTGCCACTATCAGCCTCTTCCACCACAGCTGGGATCTGCAGTAGCAGGAGGGGGGGAGGCAGCCTGGATCTCTGCCTGGGGTGCCAGGACCCTTGGACCACCCCATGTGGCACACTGCGTTTCCGCAGCA
Organism: Ichthyophis bannanicus; assembly: GCA_033557465.1. Taxonomy (NCBI): domain Eukaryota; kingdom Metazoa; phylum Chordata; class Amphibia; order Gymnophiona; family Ichthyophiidae; genus Ichthyophis; species Ichthyophis bannanicus. The sequence goes on from CM066038.1 coordinate 328,493,728, forward strand.
GTAGCAGGACTATGTGCTGCCACTGTCACTGTGGGATCATGACAAACATCACAGATGGTTCTGTGGAAGGCAGCATACCCCTTTGTGGAGAGGCAAAAAGGTTTGGGACTCATCAACCTGGGGAAGAGACAGCTGAGGGGAGATATGATAGAGGTCTATAGATTATTGACCGGAGCGGAACAGGTCAACGTAGATTGCTTTTTTATGCCATTAGACTGTGGACAGAATAGGGGACCTGCAATGCGGCTACAGCGTAACCTGTTTGGGTCTTCTAGATGAAAATATTTTTTCGGTCAACGTGTAATCAAACCCTGCAATCCATTACCAGAGGATATGGTAAAAGATGTCAGTGTAGCTGGGTTTAAAAAGGTTTGCATGGGTTCCTGGGTAACGGTCCATAAACCATTGCTAAGAACATAAGATATGCCATACTGGGTCAGACCAAGGTCCATCAAGCCCAGCATTCTGTTTCCAACAGTGGCCAATCTAGGTCATATGTACCTAGCAGTTTCCCCAGGGGACACAGGCTCCACAATGCTTGTATTGGTTCAAGCATTGATATCCTGGGTCCCTAATTAATAATGGTTTATGGACCTTTCCTCCAGGAATTTGTCCAAACCTTTTTTAAACCCAGCTACACTAACAGCCTCTACTACATCCTCCGGTAACAATCTCCAGAGTTTGATTACACGTTGAGTGAAAAAATATTTTCTTTTATTAGTCTTAAATAGTTTACCCTGTAGCTTCATTGCATGTCCCCTAGTCTTTCTATATTCTGATAAGGTAAACAATCGATCTACGTTTACCCGTTCCACTCCGTTCATTAATTTATAGACTTCTATCATATCTCCCCTCAGCGGTCTCTTTTCCAGGTTAAAGAGCCCTAACCTTTTTAGCCTTTCTTCATAGGAGTATCCTTCCATCCCCTTTACCATTTTGGTGGCTCTTCTCTGAACCTTTTCTAAAATCGCTATATCCTTTTTAAGATACGGCGACCAGAATTGCACACAATATTCAAGGTGCAGTCTCACCATGGAACGATATAGAGGCATTATAATATCTTTTGTTTTATTTTCCATTCCTTTCCTTATCATACCTAGCATTCTATTTGCTCTCTTGGCTGCTGCTGCACACTGGGCCAACGGTTTTAACATGGTATCCACAATGACGCCTAAATCTTTTTCCTGGGTGGTGGTTCCTAATGTGGAACCTTGCATCGTGTAACCATAGTTTGGGTTGTTCTTCCCTAGGTGCATAACCTTGCACTTGTCCACATTAAATTTCATCTGCCATTTTGATGCCCAGTCTTCCAATTTATCAAGATCCTCTTGCAATTTTCCACAATCCTCTTGGGTTTTAACAACTTTAAATAGTTTTGTGTCATCTGCAAATTTGATAACCTCACTCGTTATTCCACTTTCCAGGTCATTTATGAATATGTCAGAAAGCAGCGGACCCAGCACAGATCCCTGGGGTACACCACTATTCACCTTTCTCCATTGGGAAAATTGGCCATTTAGCCCTACCCTCTGCTTTCTATCTTTTAACCAGTTCCTGATCCACAATAGTACACTGTCTCCTATCCCATGACTCTTTAGTTTTGCCAAAGGTCTATCATGAGGGACCTTGTCAAAGACTTTCTGAAAGTCCAGATACACAATATCAACCGACTCACCTTTGTCCACCTGATTATTCACTCCTTCAAAAAAATATAACAGCTTAGTAAGACAAGATCTTCCTTGTCTAAAGCCATGTTGGCTGTCTCCCATAAGGTCATGACTATCTACATGCTGAGTAATTTTATTCTTTATGATGGTTTCTACCATTTTTCCCGGTACTGATGTCAGGCTCACCGGTCTGTAGTTTCCTGGATCACCCCTGGAACCCTTTTTAAAAATTGGTGTTACATTGGCGATCCTCCAATCTTCAGGTATTAGAGATGATTTTAATGATAGTTCACAGATTACTAATAGCAGGTCTGCAATCTCGTATTTCAGTTCTTTCAACACCCTTGGATGTATACCATCCGGCCCAGGTGATTTGCTACTCTTCAGCTTATCTAATAGTTGTAATACATCTTCCCGATGTATCGATATTTCCTTCAATTCTTCCGCACCTTTAAATACCACTTCAGTCATGGGTAACATCCCTACATCTTCCTCAGTAAAGACTGAAGCAAAGAATTCATTCAGTCTCTCCGCTATCGCCTTGTCGCCTCTTAGTGCTCCTTTAACCCCTTTATCATCTAATGGACCAACTGACTCTCTCACAGGTTTTTGCTACGAATGTACTTGAAAAGGTCTTTACTTTGCGTTTTTGCTTCCGCAGCAAGCTTCTACTCAAATTCTCCCTTTGCCTGCCTTATCAATGCCTTGCATTTGACTTGCCAGTGCTTGTGCTGTTTCCAGGTTTCATCGTTTGGCTCTTTTTTCCATTTCCTGAAAGATGCTTTTTTGGCAACAACGGCCTCTCTGACCTCACCTTTAAACCATGCTGGCAATTTTTTGGACTTCCTTCCACTTTTCTTAAAGTGTGGAATACAGCTGGTCTGGGCTTCCAAGATAGTATTTTTCAACAACAGCCAAGCCTGATGTACGTCTTTAACCTTTGCAACTGCTCCTTTTAGTTTTTTCTTAACTGTTTTCCTCATTTTATCATAGTCTCCCTTTCGAAAGTTAAAAGGTAGTACTGTGGATTTCCTTACTATCCCTCCACCACTAATTAAATCAAAGGCAATCATGCTATGATCACTATTGCCAAGTGGCCCCAACAACCTTATCTCTTGCACTAGATCTGGTGTTCCACTAAGGATTAGGTCTAATATGGCTTCCCCTCTGGTTGGTTCATGAACCAGCTGCTCCAAGAAGCAGTCATTTATTTCATCTAGGAACTTTATCTCCCTAGCATGTCCTGACGTGACACTGACCCAGTCGATACCGGGGTAGTTGAAATCACCCATTATTATTACTGTGCTGTAACGTTTCTTAGCTTCCTTGATTTCTTGAGCATTTCATCATCCATTTGGTCATTCTGGCCAGGCGCTCGATAGTACACCCCACTGCCATTGCCTTCCCCCTTTTACATGGAATTTCAATCCATATAGATTCTACAGCAGATTTTGTTTCCTGCAAAACTTTAATCCTTTCTGACTCAATGCCCTCTCTAACATAGAGAGCAACCCCTCCACCAATTTGATCAGCTCTATCATTACGATATAGTTTGTACCCAGGTATCACAATCCCACTGGTTGTCCTCCTTCCACCATGTCTCTGATATTCCAATCATATCTAACCTTTCATTTAGTGCTATATATTCTAACTCTCCCATCTTATTTTTTAGACTTCTAGCATTTGCATACAAGCATTTTAGAGAATGTATTTTATTCATATTAATTTGGCTATTGTTAGACATGGGTAATTTGGGATCTTTAAGCTCTGTCTGCTCCATACTTGAGGGCATTTGGGCTACTTTACTCTTTTGTGGAACCTCTCTGCTTTTGGTAGTATCCTTCAAAGATACATTCTTCCGAACCATCCGTTCTTGGGCGACTGTCGGCTTTCCCCTAATATCTAGTTTAAAAGCTGCTCTCTCTCCTTTTTAAAGGTTAATGCCAGCAGCCTGGTTCCATCCCGGTTAAGGTGAAGCTCATCCCTTCGGAAGAGCCCCTCCTTTCCACAGAATGTTCCCCAGTTCCTAACAAATCCAAAACCCTCATCTCTTCACCATTGTCTCATCCACGCATTGAGACTCCGGAGCTCTGCCTGCCTTTTGGGTCCTGCGCGTGGAACAGGAAGCATTTCGGAGAATGCTACCCTGGAAGTTCTGGATTTCAACTTCCTACCTAAAAGCCTAAATTTAGCCTCCAGAACCTCCCTACCACATTTTCCTATGTCATGGGTACCGACATGTACCAAGACAGCAGACTCCTCCCCAGCACTATCTAAGACCTTATCTAGGTGGCTCGTGAGGTCCGCTACCTTCGCACCAGGCAGGCATGTTACCAGGCGATCCTCACGTCCACCAGCCACCCAGCTATCTACATGCCTAATGATCGAATCACCAACTATAACGGCAGTCCTAACCCTTCCCTCATGGGCACATGGCCCTGGAGAAACTGCCTCGGTGCGAGAGGGTTTTACATCACCTGGAGGACAGGTCCTAGTTACGGGATCACTTCCTGCCACACCAGGGTGATGCTCTCCTGTCACGTGACCTCTCTCCTCCATGGCAACAGGGATGCTGCCAGACTGGAGGTGGGACTTCAGGACTATATCCCTGTAGGTCTCGTCTATGTACCTCTCTGTCTGTCTTATGCTTTCCAAGTCTGCTACTTTAGCCTCTAGAGAACGGACTCGTTCCCTGAGAGCAAAGAGCTCCTTGCACCTAGTGCACACGTAAGACCTCTCACCAACTGGGAGAAAATCATACATGTGACACTCAATGCAAAAGACTGGAAAGCCCCCATCCCGCTGCTGGACTGCTGTCTGCATCTTAGTTTTAAGTTTGTGTTTAGATCTAAGTTCTTTACTTACTAAGGGTTGCTATGGATTTTTATACCAATAAAACTACCTAATACGTGTAATATACCTTGTTCACCTGAAGCTTAACTAATCTCAGGTCCTTAGTGTATGACTGATTTGGGTAATGAGCTTCACCTGAGAGCACCTCCTGTCTTATTAAAAGAGGGCTGCTACACAGTACCCTGTCTTGTGCTGCTGAGGTAAGCTATATTCTGATTTGATTTAAATTATAGCTCTTAGCTGCTGCTAGGCTCTAACTTCTTATGAAATTTAAGCTACAAGCTCTCTGCTGGGTTCTAAATTTAGCCAGAAAACTCTTTTCTGTGTTTTAAATTTAAGCTAAAAGTACTTTACTGATGCTAGGCCCTGAGTGACTATTAAATTTAGTCTACAAGCTCTCTGCTGGGTATGAAATGTAACCAGAAAGTTCTCCTCTGTGTTTTAAATTTAAAGTTAAACTGCTGCTACTAGGCCCTGACTGATTTAACAAAAATAGTGGATTCACAGATTAATTAGCTTTAATACAAAGAATTCCTTTTAGAAAATTACCAGAAGTATATACTCACAGTTGCAGATCTCTCTCCAGCAGTAACAGTCCCTTTTTCTAGTTCTTCATGACAGGATCCGAGCTATGCATTGCTTGCCCCATTACAGTTATTGTCTGTGTGTCTTTTGGGGAAACTTCTAGGTATTTGTGACCTAGATTATGCACTATTGGACACAGGATACTGGGCATGATGGACCTTGGTCTGACACAGTTTGGCATATTTTGTAATTTTATGTTCCTATGTGCCATCTAGGCAGCTGCCTGGTCCCCCCTGTGCACCAGCAGCTCCCACTGCATGACCTATGTGCCACCTCCTTTGCCCCCATTTGCAATATCAACATAGTACCCTTTCATAATTGGGCACTATGTTGTTGCTGCTACTGGAGCACTACTATCACTCTTTTGGGCTCCCCTCTCTGTGCATCACATTGCAGACATAAAATAAGCTCTCTCTCCTCAAAAAAACACCATTTCCGCCAGGTTTTGGATTGCATTAGGGTTCCTGCCGTTAAGGGAGCAAGCCTTGTTCCTGCCCACTCTAGGCCCATTGACCCCCACTCTCCGCCCCATGCATGCCTTCTCTCCACCCACAGAGCGCTTTACGCTGCTGGTGCCATTAGCACTCGCTAATGTGATTTTTTGCACGCGCTAAGTGTGCACATGCACAGTTAGCACACACTAACAGCACACTTGCTCCTTTACGGCCGTTTAGTAAATATACCCCAAAAGGTCTCTAAAGGAAAAAAGGGACTATAGCAGATGATAGGGAAGGGCAGACTAGATAGCCCATATGGTCTTTTTCTGCCATCATGATCATCTGAACATGCTTCCAACAACAATCCTGTAAAACTGAATAATGGGACATCATATTTTTTAAATATTAAAGTTTGCTTTGTTTTTATGTTTGTGCCTGCTCTTCCTGCAGGTAAAATAATGTACTGATGGCTCTTTGAGTTTGTGGTTGTCAGGATCTATTGCTTTGCTTTACTTTGATTACTGCTTTTTTCTTTGCTGGGCTCTCCCCACCCCCATCTCCAAACCCAAAGAAGCTGCTGCCCTAGGTTGACTGCCTAGGCTTGCCTGATTGCTGGGCCAGCCCGGTACATGACATCTGTGAATTCTGGAGGTGGCTCTCTGTCATCATGGAACTATTAAGAATAGCTCTAGCAATAAAGTTTAAGAGAACAAAATCATATCCAAAATACTCTAGCTTATTAGTGAGGTTCATTCTCATCATTCTATGTGCTAAAATGATAATTACACTTACCTGGTAATTGTAGTTCCTTGAGTGACGACAGTTCAGTCCTCTACCTCTGGGTTGTCAATCTCCTCCTGCAGCTTGGAGACTGGTATGTCAAATTGATGACATCACTGGATATTGCCTGCTGCACTCTGTCCTCCATCCAAGTGTGAACTATTAACAAAGCAGACTCAAAGGAGCAACAAATAAGTAGCCAACAATACTGAAACGCGGTGTAACTAAATCTATAACCTATCATCCCCGTGAACAAGGCTTTCTTACCCTCCTTCCCTGTCACAGGGGAAGGTAACCAACCACTTTGTCGAAAACAGATGTACCTGTAATACTCTTCAGCACATGATGCCTTCTGGATCCCTCTGAAATAATTTGGGTGGGAAGGAGGACTGAACTGTCGTCACTCAAGGAACTACAATTACCAGGTAAGTGTAATTATCATTTCCTTATCGTTCCTCCAGTTCAGTCCTCTACCTCTGGGATGTACCAGAGCAATAATCATCGGGAGGGACCCTTCCAGCCGGCCGACAACACTGCCGACCCGAAACGGGCATCTGCCGTCGCTGCTACGTCCAAACGGTAATGCTTACTAAACATATGCAGAGACGACCAAGTCGCCGCCCTACAAATTTCCCCTGGCGGCACCAAACTGTGCTCCGCCCAAGAACACGCTTGCACCCTGGTGGAATGCGCCCGCAACCCCCTGGGCACAGCTCGACCCTGGAGCAAATAGGCGGAAGCAATCGCCTCCCGGATCCAGTGGGCAATGGACGCCTTAGCCGCTGCCTCCCCTTTACGCACACCTCCGAACAAAACAAACAAATGCTCCGACTTGCGAAAAGACTCCGTCACCTTCAAATACTGACGCAACACTCTCTTCACGTCTAGACGACAGAGACTGCGATCCGAAGCGTCGCCCTCCAGAGACCCTAGGACGGGCAAGCAGACCGCTTGATTCAAATGAAAAGGAGACACCACCTTAGGTAAAAAGGACGAAACCGGGCGTAAGACCACCTTTTCCCTGGAAAAAGATAAGAAGGGTTCTTTACACGACAACGCTTGCAACTCCGAAATGCTCCGTGCAGAACAAATCGCCACCAGGAACACCATCTTTAGCGTCAAATCTTTTACCGACGCTCGACGCAACGGGAGAACTAACGCCGCTAACACCAAATTGAGATCCCACGGCGGGATGCACACCCTCCGCATCGGCCGCAACCGAGAAACGGCCTTCAGAAAGCGACTCATATCAGGGTAAGCACCTAAGGGCATTCCGTTGACCTTGCCACGATAACAGGACAGAGCCGCCAACTGAACGCGCAAGGAACTAGCTGCCAGACCTTTATCAAAGCCGTCCTGCAGAAACTCTAACACCATAGGAATAAAAACAGTAGCCGCTCGGACTTGGCGACGGGAACACCAATCATCAAAGATACGCCAGACCCGCACATACGCCAAAGATGTCGATTGTTTCCGTGCTCTAAGCAAGGTCGACACGACCGCTGACGAGTAGCCCTTCTTCCTCAGCTTAGCCCTCTCAATGGCCATACCGTAAGCGAGAGCCGATCCACCTGCGGCATGAAAAGTGGCCCCTGGATCAACAGATCTGCCCTCATTAGGAGCCGCCATGGGTCGCCGTCCAGGAGACGCACCAAGTCGACGTACCATGGACATCTCGGCCAGTTGGGCGCTACCAGGAGCACTCTTCCCGGATGAGCCCCAATCTTTTGAACCACTCGGCCTATCAACGCCCATGGAGGAAAGACAAAGAAGACCCTCTGATGGCCACCGATGCAACAGCGCGTCGATGCCCTCAGACATCCTTTCTCGTCTTCTGCTGAAGAACCGGCTTACCTTTGCCGACTGGAAGGTTGCCATCAGATCCATTATCGGAGTCCCCCAGCGATCTAGAATTTGTACGAAAACCTCGGGATGCAACTCCCATTCCCCTGCATCCACCTGCACTCTGCTGAGGAAGTCCGCTGTGACATTGTCCTTTCCTGCAATGTGAGCTGCCGAAATCGCGGGCAACCGCCTCTCTACCCACGCGAATAACGCATCCGCTTCTTCTTCCATCGCGGCACTCCCTGTGCCGCCCTGCCGGTTGATGTAGGCTACCGTCGCCGAGTTGTCGGAGAGCACTCGAACTGGGTGACCCAGCACCAAAGGCTCGAACGCCTGAAGTGCTCGGGCCACAGCTCGAAGCTCCAGACGGTTGATCGACCATGAGGCCTCCAGGGGAGACCACATCCCCTGCGTAAACCGGTGCTCACAGTGTGCTCCCCAGCCCACCAAGTTGGCATCCGACAGCAGCGGGAGCCACAGTGGTTGTTCTAGCAGCATGCCCGCTGCCAGAGACGACTCGTGCAGCCACCAGCAAAACGACTGTCTGACGTCGCGCGGACACGGGAGCCTCTTGTTCAACGAATCGTTCTGATGTGACCAACGGCGCAGAAGTGCTCTTTGCAGGGGCCGCATATGCACCCTGGTCCACGGCACCGCTTCCAACGTCGCCGCCATTGTCCCCAGCACCCGGAGATAATCCCACGCCGACGGTGCTGACACTAACAAGAACTGGCGGACCAACTGTCTTAACGCTTCGGCCCTCTTGATTGGCAAAAACACGTGACCCTCTTGTGTCGAACCGCACGCCGAGGTACTCGAGAGTCTGAGAGGGTTCCAAGTGACTCTTTGTCGGGTTGACTACCCAACTGAGGCTCTGCAAGAACTGCACTACTCTGGCTGTCACCTGAATACTCTCCTCCTCTGACATGGCCCGAATCAACCAATCGTCGAGATAAGGGTGGACTAGAATGCCTTCCTTGCGCAACGCCGCCGCCGCCACCACCACCACCACCATGATTTTGGTGAAGGTCCGTGGTGCCGTCGCTAGCCCGAAGGGCAAGGCTCGGAACTGATAGTGACCCCAAGGAAGGCCGAACCTTAAGAACCTCTGATGACCTTCCCGGATAGGGATGTGCAAGTACGCTTCTGTAAGATCCAGCGATGTCAAGTACTCTCCCTGACGCACCGCCACGATGACGGAGCGCAAAGTCTCCATTCTGAAATGCGGGACCCGCAGACAGCGATTTACGGCCTTCAGGTCTAGGATAGGCCACAATGTTCCGCCCTTCTTTGGCACCACGAAATATATAGAATACCGACCCATGCCGCATTCAGCCTCCGGCACTTCTACAACTGCCCCCAACTGCAGCAGTCTGTCCAAAGTGCCGCGAACCGCCGCGGTCTTCTTGGGACCCCTGCAAGGCGACATCACGAAGGAATCCCTGACGGATCGCACCAACTCCAGCGCGTAGCCCTGTTGAATGATCTCTAACACCCACTGATCGGATGTGATGTGGGTCCAAGCGGAAAGAAACTCCCGGAGCCGACCGCCAATGGGAGGCCCTTCCGCCAGGACCCGCCTCACTTCATTGCGATTTACGGGTTGTGGAAGCGGAGGTTGAGGAGAAGCCTCTATTAGCCCCCCGAAACCAGCGAAACCCCTGGGCGCGAGGCGCAAACCGGCCCCTTTGGAAACTGCCGAACCTTGTCGAACGAAACCTGCGAAAATCCCGAAACTGACCCCAAAAGCCTGGAGCTGACTTTCCTAGTTTCGGCTTATCCTCTGGCAGTCTACCCGCCTTGGATTCACCCAGGTCTTTTACCAACTTCTCCAGATCTTCACCAAATAGCAAACCACCCTTAAAAGGAAGCTTGCTAAGCCGTGACTTAGAAGGACCGTCCGCCGCCCAATTACATAACCACACCGAACGACGGGCAGCCACCACGGACGCCGTGCTATTAGCCAGCGCCCGTATCAAATCGTAATGTACATCCGCCAAGTATGCCGCTCCGGATTCCAGACGATCCAGCTCCTTCAACTCCTCGAGGTCCAGGTGGGGAGACTGACGCAAATGCTGGACCCATCTCAAACACGCTCTGGCCACCCACGCTCCACAAATGGAGGCTTGCAGCGAAAGAGAATCCGCCTCAAAGGTCTGCTTCAGCAAACCGTCCACCTTACGGTCCTGTGCATCTTTCAGGGCAGCGCTCCCTTCTACCGGGATAGTGGTCTTCTTTGTAACCGCCGACACCACCGCGTCCACCTGCGGGGCTCGGAATCTCTCTTTATCCTTATCGGCCAGCGGATAAAATCTATTCACGGTCTGTATACCTCGTAGGCCTGCCTCCGGCCTATCCCACTCTTCCTCTATCATCTTGTCAACCACTCTGTGCACCGGAAACACCACCTGTGTCTGTCGTACCACTTGAATGACGGGATCCTCAACCTTGTCCTCCACCGCGGTTGGCGTAGCCAGACTCAACATCTGCAACGTCTCCGAGATCAGAGCCGCCAGCTCCTCCCTGCGGAAGACCCTAATAATCTTAGCCTGATCCTCGGGTTCCGGGATCTCTCCCTCCTCCAAATCCTGCGAACCCTCTTCCTGATCCCATTCTGGATCCTGGACCTCAGGCCACTCGCCTTCCACTGAAGGCAGATCCTTCATTCTAGCCCGCTTAGGTGCTGGAGGCTCCTCGCCTATTCCGCCAGTCGCCTCCAGCTGCTGGACAGCCCCTGTCAGAACCCCGGTATCTGGACGCTTACCCTGGCGCCGCAGACAAAAGGCCTGATGCATTAGTAGAATAAAATCTGGGGAGAAATCCCCGAGGCCCGGCGTCTGCTCCGCCAGCGGAGTCCCAGAGGGCCCCACTAGCTCCTCCAATTGTGGCCCTTGCGCCGGTGACCGCGGGGAGGCTGTCTTCGCCACTCCCTGCGCCTCTGGGGTCTCCTTGATGTCCATCTGCTGTTCCACGGTGGATGAGAGGGATGCACAGCCCCGGCACACCCCTGTATCGGCCACTGCTCCCCTCCGAGAGCCACACACACAATACACTGTGGCCTTGCCGCCATAAATCAACCAGCCGCTGCCCCCCAAGGCTCACTTTGGCTGTCTGAAGTAAGCACTTTTTTTTGTTTTTGTGTTGTGCTAAACACCAAAGCAAACTATGCAAGTGAGATCCGTTGCATAGTCTGCCCCCCCTTGGGCAAAAGGTATCCTCAGAGAGACTGTGACTGCACCACAAGCTACAAACCAAGTCCCTAAGGTCAAGACAGGGAAGATAACAAAAGAAATCAAGAAAATAAATCAATAAAAGAAAAGAAAAAAACTACCGCTGCCCTTAATGAGCTCCCCCCGACTTACCCGGCAATGGGCTTGAAGGCTCCCTGACACACGCGGCTTCTCCGCGGCAGCTAAAATGGCCGCCGGAGAGCTGAGCCACAGAAAAAAGGGCACGAAAACAGGCCGCGGACGACTGGCGTCTCGTCAGGCTAGCTCCCGCTGACAACTGCAGCCTGTCCCGGTGAACCGCTTACCGGGCAGGACTGAAGCTCCGCTGCTGAAATGACACCGTGGGGAGAAGAGAATTGCGGCTCCGGAGCAGTGCTGATCTGACCGGCGGCAACCCCTTAAGCATCTGCAAGCCAGTCGCCGGCACTTACATCAGCAGAAGGGCTCTCCCCCGTCAGGTCAGGGGGGAGAGAACCTCTGGGCCACCCCAGGGGGAACCAAGCTCGACGTCCTGAGCTAGACCCCCTTGAATAAATGAACAATCGGGGCAGACAGGGAGCAAGAAAGCCGGGAGTCTCTCTCTTTCTATTTTTTTTTTAAAGGAACAGAGTCCAAAATATAAAAAACTAACTAAAATCTCTAACCAGCTCACTAATCTACTAGCTCCTTATTAGTTTCTCCAGAGAGCCATTCCCTAGGGCTCGTCAAGTCCTCCTGCTGCATGGAGACTGGTCACACTGGGATGGAGGACAGAGTGCAGCAGGCTATAGCCAGTGATGTCATCAATTTGACATACCAGTCTCCAAGCTGCAGGAGGAGATTGACAACCCAGAGGTAGAGGACTGAACTGGAGGAACGATAAGGAACTCATCTGAAGATACTATCCCATGAGGAATCAGACCATGCCAGAAAATCGAAATTACACTTACCTGGTAATTGTAGTTCCTTGAGTAACGACAGTTTAGTCCTCCACAATTGGGCAGTGCACCTCCTCCTGCAGCTTGGAGACTGGACCAATCAGAATCTTCACCTCCCTGGATGTAGCATGCTGGAACTCCCATCAGCCCCCCAGTGACCTACTGACAAAGCAGACTCAAGAAGACACGAAATAAGTAGCCAATTTCCTTTTTCATTGCAATCAGTATCATTATCACCATCAGTTATTAACCAAAAGTTGGTGTTTTTTTTTTTTGTTTGTTTGTTTTTTGTCAAAGTAGCACCCTGATCCAGACAGGAACATGCCCCTATGGCGAACACCAAAAGCCGCTCTAGAAAGATGCCCTCCTGCCATTGAACTCTACCATGCGGATACAGGCAGAAGAGAGAAGTGCAAAGAAAGAAACCGAAACTGCCCGAGGAAACACTCACCTGTGACTGCGCCTCGCAGTACCAAACCCGTGCCGAGCTGACTGTAGAAATTTAGGGCGGGAAGGAGGAATAAACTGTCGTTACTCAAGGAACTACAATTACCAGGTAAGTGTAATTTCGATTTCCTTATCGTTCCGACAGTTTAGTCCTCCACAATTGGGATGTACCAGAGCAGTCCTATCGGGAGGGACCCCGCCAGCCGGCACACCATAAAGGCTTCCCAATACCGGCATCGCATGCCTCTAACACATCCAAACAATAGTGTCTACTGAAAGTATGCAGCGATGTCCAAGTCGCCCCTTAATACCGTATACCGGGAAAAAAACGTAGCAGCAACCGGAACGCTGCGTGCAGCCGTAGAGGAAACTCCCAACCTCCACCAAGGACCGGACGCCCCTGCCTCTTGTGAGCTGCGACAACCGCCTCCTTAACCGACCTGGCTATGGACAGCAGCGCCAATAAACCTTCCAACAAGGAGAGTAGACGATTGGATTCGAGAAAGGACTCGAACATTTTCCAGGCGCCACATAACATCCGTAGTATGGCCAAACGATACCATCGCCCATCCAAAGCCTATCCAGCCGCCACTTGCGAACCTGAAAACAACTCCGAAGATGCGAAAGAAAGGAAACCGCCGCCCAGCAACTAGGCCAGCGCCGAGGTACCCCTTTACCAGGGACAACAGGAAAGAAACGGGTCTCCAGAGGAAGAGCATGCCACTCAGAAATGCTCATTGTGGAGAAAAAAAGGTAACGCCTCCTGAAACAGCAAAACCCCTGACGGAACCGTGCCTGAAAGGCGCAAACAGCACTAGATCAAAGCCCCGTAAGACGAAGAGAAAAGCCGACGAGGAAACGAAACTCGACACGTAAGACGCAGAGCAGAAACCAGACGCTAGGTTCACTAAGTCCGTCAGGCGATGTCATGTATGGAGCCGTTTGCACCCCTTCTGGATAAAGGGTGATGTTTGCGAGCAGTCCTGTCGCCCTTCCAAAAGGCGGAAGCTAATGCTTTTTTTTTTTCTTTTTTCCGAGCACAGATGCTCAACCTATCATCCTGGCTTTGAACGCTTGCCACGCTCAGAGTATCGGACGCAGTTCCCGCCGGGAAATTGACCACTAGGACCCCTGTGTCCTCCAAGAACCTCGCACGAAACGCTCTCCGAACGTAGCGGCGTAACACAAAGTTTCCGCGCAAGGTCCCGGGCTTTTTTATTTCCATCATTCTCCACCTGTACGAATCCAAGAACCAATCCACGGAACCCTTAGGCAGGAACAGACACGAATCCACCGCGTGCTCCGATGCAAGCCCTGAGTATCCGAAGCACCTGCTTGGAAAACAGCCAGGGTCCCTAGGACCTAACTGGCTACCCCCAGGATTGAACATACGGGGCCTAAAAGAGTGTGAATGACCCCACATGGCCTTACCCACATTCTTATGAATGGAGCCTCCACAAGGCCTCTGCCTGGGCACTAGCAGGCCGCGTCTGGGCCGAAGACCCTGGGACTAGCCAGCACGGAGCAGAGCGGCCTAGTGGTTAAGGTACGCTACCAGAGGAGCAGGGGATTAAATTCCAATCGAGACCACCAGCCATGGACCACAACATAAAACCCCAGGGATGCGGACCCCAGAGGCGGTCCTGCTGACCCTTGTTACTCGATGTAATCCCCTGTCCCAGGCACCAAACCAAAATGCGAGGCCAGCAGGGATAAGGGAAATAGAAAAACCGTAAGCTCCTGCATGCGCACCCTGACCTATAGGGAACAGTATCCCTAAGAAATAACGCACCGTAAAGAAGGAACCGCAGGAAATAGAGGCAGCTAATAGACAGAGCTGGTGCGGGTCCTTGACCCCCTTCACGCCTCTCAGCCCATTCGTCAGCCTTAAGAGAAAGTGGAGAGGAGAATGGCTAGGGGTCCGCATAACTCACGTCTTAGACATCAAAAAGAAAGAAATACTAGGAGTCGGGAGCAAAACTCAAAGAGAATGGGAAACTTATGACCGAAATCGCGACATCCTCCCCATACTGGATAAACTAATCCCATCTAAGGAGACCGCCTGAGCAAAGAAAGAAAGACGGTCGGCAACGAATGCATCCAACAGAATGCATAAGCTATGGACAGCACCTACAAAGTGCCCAGATACAAATAAGAGCGACCCAGCAGCTGCCACCCAAACACCGTGCAGGGAGCACGCCTGAACAGAGGTGGAATCCTTGACGCATACAGAGAGCCCAGACCTCCTCTAGGAAGGCGTCCAGAATCCCAGGGCACTAACTCCCAGACCGAGCTACCGAGGCGTTCTTCCCTTCACCCACAGCACAGTCCCTTGAACAAGATTGTCCAGGCGGGCAGTGCCCTTGCGAAATGCATCCCGCCCTGTTCGGACAGCTCAGCTCCAGAAATAAATGAAAACTAACTGGGAAGAGCATGCGAAGCGGAGCCATGAAACACACAGGTACGCACCTGGCCAACCAGCCGCCAACGAGAAGGCGGCGGGACAGATTGATAACCGAGCAAGAGAAGGACGGAGAGGATGCTGCTTGCAGGAACCTGATGAGGAAGAGAAAGCGGTATTCCGCCACCCCGCCTCCAGTGAAGGGGACACTAAGCTCTATGGGAGCCAGGGCAGCGTTGACAGGCGGTGGGCCTTTAGGGTACTAGAACCCCCACCACTAAACAGACATTAAGAGCCTTAAACCCTGGCCTGCAGCACACTACAGTTGCCGGGTGAGCCACTAACCCCTTAGTGCTTCTTTTTTTTCTTTTTTTGTATTTTTTGGGGGGGGGGGTTGGGGTTTTTTTTTTAGATTAGTCTAAGCATGAAAAATTCACCCACCAAAAAAAAACGATGACTCGATAGAACACTGGGCGACTGAAGGAGCCAAAAGATTCACCCCCAGTGCCGACCCGGAAGGAAGAGTACCACGCCTTCCCTGTCGGTCTCGCCCCCGTAGGAAAATTTACCCCCAACTCAGACACTCTTTGAGGAAAGGAAGAACTAAGACTCCTGCCGCCTGCAGCACTGCCGCGTCCCCAAACCAAAGTTTGGGGATGAGCCGCAAGCCGCTGCGAACCCAAGATAGGGGCTGGACCGAGAAATTGAAGGTATTAATCCTGTACATAGCTACACTCCCTTAGAGACCGCGCTAGCCTGCCGCAATGTGGTTGCCACTGCACAAACCGAAAGGATCCTGAACCGGGCCTCAGAACTTGGAGAGAACTATTGTCCTGGGAACCAGGACAAAGGAGGGTGAAGCGACTCGGCCCAGACCACCAGGAAGCGCCAACCCTAAAAGGCAATGATGCACCGCTCGGAATGGACAAGGCACAGAAGGCACACCTGAACAGCACAGCCCATGTGAAAAAGAACTTGCCAAGTTACCACAACGGCACGACAAAAGACCGCCGCCACAGGGACAGAGTATCGCTTACTTAAAATGTAGCAGCGAGCGCGCTGTTCGGCACGGTGGTTGTCCACCACCCTGCTAAGGGAGCATGGAGTGACCAGATATGACAACTGGCAATGTTGAAGCCAGACGTGAGCTGCCCCACAATTAAAAGTGTATTTCACTATCCACGAAGCCGAGGCAGCTAACAGCCATATAACCCACAGAGATGGAGAGGGGTCACGATCAACTAAGCGGGAACTAGGAAGATCCTTGCCTGTGAAGCCACATGCCTCCCGACGACAGTCCGTTGCCACAGAGCAGGGAGGCGGACACATAAACAGCTTATGCCGGTGCGAAGCCGACCGCAATATGTTTAGAAATATTCATAATGCTTGACCGCCAGGGGTTAGCAGATGCTGCAGCCTGGGCCACCCCAAGCATCTATGGACCCCAGGCACACGAGAGGCCGAGCCGCCACAACTGACTTGGCACTTGTGCACACAATAAATAAGAACAGTGTACCCAAGGGTTTGTCCATAAACACGCATGGAACGCATGCCCTGAAGACTGTAATTAAACGGGCTTAGCCACCCAAGGAGTAACAACTAACCCCTGCCGGTACATAAGTCCCAGGAGTTATACCCATCAATGGAGTGTGCCCAGGGGAATGACCGGTGGACATCACATAGGGGGGGAATTCAATTTACCCATGTAGTAATGTAGCGGCAAAGCATTTATTTCAAAGCGAGACACAGAGTTATACCTGCGCAGAGGTATAGTGCAACCAGGGGAAACACATCTGACCACCCCCATGTGTTGATGCGTGTAGTGTATAAAAGAGGATTCAAAAACACACCTGGCAATGCTCATTAACGGCAGGAGAGATTACAAAAGTACCTCATAATGCACCTGTTGGTATCCTCCAATGCTGGATATAATATAAAGGTTACTGTTTAGAGCACCAAAACAAAAAACCGCTCTAAGCTTGCTCTGAAATAAACGGGGACTAGACACAGGACCTAAAACAAAAAAGGGCAAAGGTAGCAAAAAACAAAAGAAAGAAAGCGCAAGCAATTAGCTAAAATCCCCCAGCAGAGGCAGCCTATTGGGGAAAAACGCTGAAATTGAGCTTGGAGAACTCCCTGTTCCGGCGATCAGTGCTGCCGCCCTTAAGGAAGAAATCGCTGGAGAAACCGCGTGCTCAAAATGGCCGCGGTTTCCTCACAGCGTTTTGGCGGGCCGTGCCATAAGGCTTCTCTGGGTCCCCCGTGCTGCACCCGGCTGCCCGGGAAGAAATCAAGCGACCTTTGCCAAGCCGCAGCTCAACCTCCAGGAACCAACAAGCCTGCCAGGGGCTCCTGCACTGACAACAAGGAGAACCCCCGGTTCTGGCCGCTACAGCTTAACCTGCCTGTGAAGCACGATAGGAGCTCAACACCGTGCTGTCCAGGGGAAAAGAGATCCCATATAAAGAAATGCCGGTTCAGTTGAACATGGCGCGGTAGAGACAGAAGCTCCCTGTAAGGACAGAAGGCTCCCCGTCTATGTGAGCCTCTCCGTCTCTTTCTCAGGTTTTGTTTGTTTTTCTAGTTGTTTTTTTTTTGTTTTTTTTTGAAGGACACAGTCAAGAAATTCCCCCGGTCCAAATGCAGTAACTGAATCTAACCCAAACAAATAGAAAATAGAGTATCCCAAAACAAACAGAAATAAAGCTATACTAAGGAACCATACTAACTAGCCTGCTTATTATCAGATCCTCCAGTGAGCCCAGCACCTAGGCTCACTACGTCCTCCTGCTGCATGGAGACTGGACACACTGGGGGGCTGATGGGAGTTCCAGCATGCTACATCCAGGGAGGTGAAGATTCTGATTGGTCCAGTCTCCAAGCTGCAGGAGGAGGTGCACTACCCAATTGTGGAGGACTAAACTGTCGGAACGATAAGGAACCCAGATTTCAACCCTATCCCCATATTGTTTTGAATAATATTATTACAGAACTCAAAACATCAGCTACAACATCCAGGGCTCATACAGTTGCTTTTTCTTTCTCCAGTGTGGCATGTACATTATCTGCCAACAATGTCCCTCTATTAAGTGCATAGGACAAACAGGTAAGCTCCTATGAAAAAGAATAAATGGATGCAAATCTAACATCAGATATGGCAACATCTACCAACCAGTAGTAGAATATTTTAGCATCTCAAGACACTTGACCTACCATATGCCTATAAAGGAATCTGAAAAGAACACACTAACATTAAACGACTGAATTAGAAGGGATCAGATTTCTGGAAACCATCACCCTGGGCCTCAACAGGAGTGGAGGAGTAGCCTAGTGGTTAGAGCACTGCTCTGTGACCAAAAAAAACAGAGTACAAATCCCACTAGCCTCTTTGTGGCCTTGGGCAAGTCACTTAACCCTCCATTGCCTCAGGTATAAACTTAGATTGTAAACCCTCCGGGGACAGGGAAAAACCTACAGGACCTGATTATAACTTGCTTTGAACTGCTGCTGGAAAGGCATGAGCTAAATATTACTAAAAACAGGGAAAGTGATTTCATGGCCCACCAAGGAAATTAGTTTTTACTTGACCAAGATGTCAATGGTTTTCTCATGTAATCACAAGTGATTAGTTTACCTACATCATGCTCTAGTTTATTTAACTGTGCCATAATATTCACTAATTGTACATTTAAATTTCACTTACACATACAATATGGCCTTACTCTACATTATAACATTTACCTTCTACCTTATCACTATAGGAATATGTAATGTTACCAGTCTACACACTAGCTATAATAGAATACCAACAATCCATAATCACAGAAGAAAGTGGTCTGATACTCCCTTCTACAATTCTAGAGTATCTACCCAAAATTCCCACCATCATCTGTTACTCATCTCATTACAAAACACCACAAAAAAGAAACAAGTAGGAAATCCAATTCCCCAATATCTGAAATGTGCATTAATAAATGCCCGATCCATACGCAAAAAATGGCCTATCATCTCTGACATAATTTCATTACATAGCCTTGACCTTCTCCTAATCACTGAGACATGGCTTTCTTGTGCTGACAATGTATTAATCAACCAATTTTTGCCTTCTAATTTTTCTATACATACATGTCATAGAAGTGGCAAGAGGGGAGGTGGTGTTCTAGCCATCACCAAATCTGACCTTCATTTCAACCTTAAAGAAGCAACAAGCTCATCACTCCTAGATACTTTTACAATAGCAAATAAATGTTGTTCTTTCACTTTACTATACCGCTCTCCTTCTTCCAATTCTGATTCTCTATCTATGATAATTGACTTGGCCTCCAATACACAAAACCCCCACATAGCAAGTTGGGTGCTAGGAGACTTTAATCTCCCTTCTCTCCAAGACTCCCATGTAACAGCTTTTCTTGAAGCTCTACAAGTTTTGGGGTATAATCAATTAATTAAAGATCCAACCCATATTAAAGGTGGTATATTAGATCTAATATTTACAACTGAAACAACCGCCAATTTACCATCTATCTTGGATCTATCAATCAACCCAGTTCCATGGTCAGATCACAAACTAATTATATTCAAGGCTAGATGTAACCAAAAGGATGAAAGAGGAATAAACGACCATCCTAGTACCCCTCTGAGAAGATTCAAGCCATTTGACAAAGACCTAATCCTAAAATCAACACTTCCACTAACCAACTTACCAGAGTGCAGCATTGATGATTTAGTTTCTAATTGGAATAGTACTTTCAGTTTGATTGCCACATGTCCGTCGACCAACAAACTACAAAGCAAGCGACACTCTGCTATATGGTACTCATCTGAGCTGAAGGCCTCGCGCACAACCCTAAGGAAACTTGAAAGACGATGGCGACACTCACACTCTGAAGTTGACAGAGCTGTATATATCCAACATCTCACATCTCATCGCATGGCAGTTACTGAATCAATGAGACGTCACCATGCAGTCACTTTAAAAAGATCTCTGAACAAACCTCATGACCTGTTTGCCATAGTTAAGCGTTTGACAAATGAACCTGCCTCACAACTTAAATATGAAATCCACCCTCAAATATTTGCTATCTACAATCCAAACTCTGCCAAATTGACAATAACTCGGCTCCTAACATAGTTCCAGTTCCAGTAGATCAAACTCTACTCACTATCTTCTCAATACCATCTAAACGACAAATCGAAGACACCATTGCTTGCATAAACATGACCACCGCTCATACTGATCCTTGCCCTGCGTTCTGGATCAAAGATCTACGAGCTGATCTCAGTCCCATCATATCCAGACTCATGATTCAATCATTTACAACAGGAACTTTCCCTCGTACCCTTAAGCAAACATCCATAAGGCCATTACTAAAAAACAACAAACTTGACCCTCTTAAACCAGAATCATATAGACCTATTTCAAGTATTCCATTACTAGCAAAAATTTTGGAAAAAGAAGTACAAAAACAAATTCAGGATCATATAAGAGATTGTTAAATAAATAAAATAAATAAAATATAGATCTTAACGCCCCACTGGACTCATGCCAGCACGGTTTCAGAGAATTCCACGGTGTGGAAACGCTTCTAACTACTCTGTTCAGCAGCTTATTATCAGGAATTGATAACATCCGCCAAGGGTTCGTCCTTGTTTTTCTTGATATCGCAGCCGCTTTTGATTCTGTTAGCCATGAACGCCTCCTTGAGCGTCTCAAAGGGAAGGGAATTACTGATAAAGCACTTGAGTGGTGTAGATCCTACCTTTCTGACAGATGGCAACAAGTACGATCCAATGATACTTCATCAGATCAGTTTCATCAAAAACAAGGAGTCCCTCAAGGCTCATCCCTTTCCGCCCTTATGTTTAATATATACATGCAGCCTATCTGTAACCTGATTCGATCCTTTAGAGTTAACTGCATGATATACGCGGATGATGTACTTTTATATTTTCCTTTTACAACTGAGAACCCTGATCTCAATCCATTAACTAACTGCATAAATGAAGTATCCAACTGGCTACAATCCCAAAATCTAAGGATCCAACACAAGAAAACGGAGGTGTTATTTATTACACGTAACCAAAATTTCACTGCTCCATCCTTTTTGAAAGTGAATGATGCTAACCTCCAGACCAAGACCACCATCAGATACCTCGGTGTCACTTTAGACCAGAAATTAGATATGAAAGCACATATTAGTAATATTGTAAGAGCAGTATATCACAAAATACGCTCCCTTAGACACCTTCGATCCTTGCTAGAGCCAGACGATTTTAGAACCATCTATCAGGCGCTAATCATACCTCATTTTGATTATGCGAACTCAATTTTACAAGGTCTTCCACAAACCACCTTACACCCACTTCAAATGGCTATGAATGCTGCAGCTAGAGTCCTTCATGGAGCTTCCCGGAAAGACCATATCTCACCTATTCTAAAACATCTTCATTGGCTCCCAATTCAAAGTAGACTCACTTTCAAAATTTTACTAATTACATTCAAAGCCTTCAAAGAACTCTCATCTTCATCAATATCAGACTTGATCCAAACACCACCCCTCAATAGAGACAGAAGGTCAGTAACACTCAATACTCTGTTAGTCCCTAAATCAATATCACAGTGTACCAAAACTACTTCAGACAGGGCCTTTTTATTCTGTGCACCAAGGTGTTGGAATAGCCTCCCTCAAAACATCCGAGCAATACCAGACCTTTTGCAGTTTCGCAAAGCTTTGAAACACTACCTCTTCCTTTTATCTTATCCAGTAAACAATAAAGACATCTCAACCAACCCACAGACCTTCCACTCATACACATACAATACAGATACCCCACAGACCACATACACACAAAACTGAAGCCATGATGATATTATGACTATGTTTATTAATTATATACCCTGTTATCCGAGTTATATTCTCCTGTTTTCTGTAAACACAAAGTACTGTTGAATTGTGTATCTCACTGTTTTTTGTGAACCGCGCTGATGCCTAATAGTGCGGTATATAAGAGTCTATAAATAAATAAATAAATAATAATGTTCTCTGTACATTATAAACCCCCCCCCCCCCCCGTCTATTCAAGCTACATATTCTTAAATCCGGATGAACTAAGTAAATATACAATTAGAGATACAAATTTACAGAAACAAATATTTGCAATAAAGTTAATTTGAAAAGGAAAGACAGCCTGTGAGGAGCACGCCCCCATGACATCACTTCCTCGGGCTCTGCGATGACCGGAGGGCTCCTGACACAGTTTCTCTTTACTTTTCAATGTAAGTGTAGTGCAGCCGCTGCTCTGTACAAAGCAGAAGCAGCGGCTTGGGCAGAGGGGGGGGGTGTGTGTGAGTGAACCAGCAAGGGGGGGGGGGGGGAGTGTGAGTGAACCAGCAGGGGAGGGGGGGGGTGAGTGAACCAGCAAGGGGGGGGGGCGATGGTGTGAGTGAACCAGCAGGGGAGGGGGGGTAAGTGAGTGAGTGACCCAGCAGGAGGGGTGAGTAAGTGACAGGGGGGTGGGTGAGTGAACCAGCAGTGGAGGGGGGGGGGGTGGTGTGAGTGAACCAGCAGGGGAGGGGGGTTGGTGTGAGTGTTTGACTCCTATTCAAGAGAATTACTTTATATATAGTCAATATAGGCACAGAGGTAAATTTTTTTAACATTTTCTAATTGTGGTGTGCCTCGTGATTTTTTTCATGAAAAAAGTGTGCCTTTGCACAAAAAAGGTTGAAAAACACTGCTCTATAACATGCTAGAGCAGCCAGGTAAACCTTGAGAGTGCTGAGGGCTAACCCCTTCTCCAGACCCCCTTGCAGGAACGACAGGATATCTGGGAAACCCGCAGAACAAAGTTTAACGGTACATTCCTCACACCACACTGCAAATATGCGACAAACGTGCACATACCCCAGGGACGATGATCTTTTCTTGGACCTTAACATGGTGGCTATTACTAACACCGAGTACCCCCGTCGTCGTAACCGGTTCCTTTCAAGAGCCAGGCCGTAAGCAAAAACCGATCCACCTGCGGCATCAGCACCGCACCCTGGCTCAACAGGTTGCTTCGAGTGGGCAGCCTCCATAGAGGTTCCACTAGAAGCTGCACCAGATCTGCGTACCAAGGTCGTCTGGGCCAATCCGAAGCAATAAGAATCACCTTCCCATCGTAACCCGCTACTCTCCGAATGACCCGCCCTATCAGCGGCCATGGGGGAAAGATGTAAAGCAGCTTGCCCGACGGCCAAGGCTGCACCAGGCCGTCGAGACCCTCAGACATGTGCTTTCTGCGTCTCCTGTAAAACCGGGCCGCCTTGGTATATGACTGGCTGACCCCACCGCACAGTGATGTCATGAAACACTGCCATGTTCAGCTCCCATTCTCCGGGATCCAGAAAATTCCGACTGAGATAGATGGCTTGGACATTGTCCTTCCCTACTACATGTGCCGCCGAGAGCGCCTCAAGATGGACTTCCGCTCACTGAAACAATTGCCAACTCTCTTCCAGCAAAAACAAACTGCCCGTGCCTCCTTGCCTGTTGATGTAGGAAACCGTTACCAAATTGTCGGAGAACACTCAAACCGCTCGCCCTTCGAGTAGACTGACGAAATCCTGCAGCGCGAAGCGCACCGCTCTCAGTTCTAACCGACTGATCGACCAAGTGCCCTCTTGCGCCGACCAGGTCCCCTGCATCACCTGAGATAGACAATGAGCCCCCCCCAGCCGGAAAGGCTGGTGTCCGTTGTGACCAATACCCATTCTGGGTGTTCCAGTGGCATTCCTTTCTGAAGATGCCCTGGAACCAACCACCACTGTAGACTGTCGTGCACTTCTGGTGGGCATAACAGCCTCCGCGACAGAGGATGATCTTGCAGGGACCACCTGGAAAGCAGCGCTTGCTGGAGAGGACGCATATGAGTCCTGGCCCACGGAACCAGGTCCAAAGCCACCGCCATGGAACCTAACAACTGCAAGTTCCTCCCAGCTGTTGGAGCCTTCATCTGCAAGAACACTCCCACTTGAGCCAAAATCTTCTATACCCTGTCCTCGGGTAGGAACACCGACCCTATCTCCATGTCAAACAAGGCTCCAAGGTACGTCAGTCACTGCACTGGATGCAAGTGACTCTTTGCTCGGTTGATGACCCAACCGAGCTGTTCCAGGAACTCTACTACTCGTGCTGTTGCTGCTACCGAATCCGCTCAAGACCCTGCATGGATCAACCAATCGTCCAGGTAGGGATGTACCTGAATTCCCTCCTTCCGCAGGGCCGCCGTCACTACTACCATCACCTTGGTGAATGTCTGAGGCGCCGTGGCCAGACCGAACGGCAACGCCCGAAACTGAAAATGGCCTATGGGAACAGCAAAGCGCAAAAACCTTTGATGATCCCCTCTGATCGGGATGTGCAGATAAGCCTCTGTTAGGTCTATGGAAGAGAGCACCTCTCCAGGCTTTACCGCCCGAATAACCGACCGTAGGGAAACTGCTAGGTACGTATGACCTAGATTGGCCACTGTTGGAAACAGAATACTGGGCTTGATGGACCTTGGTCTGACCCAGTATGGCATATCTTATGTTCTTATGTTCTTATGTTCATTCGAAAATGAGGCACCCTCAAACAGCGGTTGACATGCTTGAGGTCCAGAATTGGCTGAAAAGAACCTTCTTTCTTGAGGACTACAAAATAAATCGACTATCGACCTAAGCCATACTGCTCTCGGGGCACCGGCACTACCACCTGAAG
The DNA here is from genome assembly GCA_033557465.1 of Ichthyophis bannanicus. Taxonomy (NCBI): domain Eukaryota; kingdom Metazoa; phylum Chordata; class Amphibia; order Gymnophiona; family Ichthyophiidae; genus Ichthyophis; species Ichthyophis bannanicus. The sequence goes on from CM066038.1 coordinate 328,518,633, forward strand.
CCGCAACAAACGTTGCAGCGTGTCGTTCACCACTGTCCTCTTTTCTTGAGGACCACACGGAGACATCACAAAGGCTACCGGCACCGGATGGGCGAACTCCAACGCATACCTCTCGCGGATAATCTCCAGTACCCACCAGTCCGTAGTTATGCAGGCCCAGATGGAGAGAAACTCCCGTAACTGCCCTCCTATGGGGATCTCCACCTGGACCCGCCGACCTTCATTGTGGCTTCCTAGAAGAGTTCTGCTGAGCGGCAAAATAGCCTCTGCTGAACTCCCTGGCTCCTCGAAAGGACTGCCCCCTGGCCATGAAACGACCTCTTTGATAAGGCACAAACCAAGACCCTCAGAACCTGCGAAAATCTCTACCTTGACCTCTCTGCATAGGACCCAGTTTTGCAGCTCTCGGTCGGTCCTCTGGAAGCCGACCCCCTTTGGAATCTCCCAGATCCTTCACAATTTTCTCCAATGCCTCCCCAAAAAGCAATTTGCCCTTATAGGGAAGCTTACCGAGACACGACTTAGAGGAGGCGTCTGCCGCCCAATTCCTTAGCCAGAGAAATCTTCTAGCGGCAATCACTGGAGCATACCCAGTGCCACAGAAGGAGAAGGAGTTGTTGCAAATGCCGAAAGTGGATGCACTGGTTTCTGTAGTCACCAAGAAGACGACGATCCCAGTGGAGGGGGGTACAGCACTTAAAGATCTTCAGGACCGCAGGTTAGAGGCGCTTTTAAAGCAGGCTTTGGAAGAGGCTATGGAAGAGAGCACCTCTCCAGGCTTTACCGCCCGAATAACCGACCGTAGGGTTTCCATTCGAAAATGAGGCACCCTCAAACAGCGGTTGACATGCTTGAGGTCCAGAATTGGCTGAAAAGAACCTTCTTTCTTGAGGACTATCCGAGCTCCCGACACCATCTTCTGCTCTCCCCTTACCTGGGGATCGAGCGCAGACAGCGGGAGGAGCCTTGAGACCCAGCGAGGCCCAATCGGGGCAGGGCACAGGGCCTACAAAAGCTTCGCGCCATCCGGCGCTCACCCTCTGAGCTCCCGATACCATTTTCTGCTCTCCCCTTACCTGGGGATCGAGCGCAGACAGCGGGAGGAGCCTTGAGACCCAGCGAGGCCCAATCGGGGCAGGGCACAGGGCCTACAAAAGCTTCGCGCCATCCGGCGCTCACCCTCTGAGCTCCCTACACCATCTTCTGCTCTCCCCTTACCTGGGGATCGAGCGCAGACAGCGGGAGGAGCCTTGAGACCCAGCGAGGCCCAATCGGGCCAGGGCACAGGGCCTACAAAAGCTTCGCGCCATCCGGCGCTCACCCTCTGAGCTCCCGACACCATCTTCTGCTCTCCCCTTACCTGGGGATCGAGCGCAGACAGCGGGAGGAGCCTTGAGACCCAGCGAGGCCCAATCGGGGCAGGGCACAGGGCCTACAAAAGCTTCGCGCCATCCGGCGCTCACCCTCTGAGCTCCCGACACCATCTTCTGCTCTCCCCTTACCTGGGGATTGAGCGCAGACAGCGGGAGGAGCCTTGAAACCCAGCGAGGCCCAATCGGGGCAAGGCACAGGGCCTACAAAAGCTTCGCGCCATCCGGCGCGCCCGCGCCTGAGGGCCTCGCCAGAGGGCCCTTTGGCGTGGCCCTTAGGCGGGGACCAAAGAAGGGGCACCAGAAGACTGCTGCACAACAAACAGCACCAGACGACGCACTCATCAAGCCTCGAACAACGCCGCTGGAAAACCACCGTATGCAAATCTCCCACGAATCCAAGCAGCTTGAGCTCCTACAAAGTTGAGCTCGCTCCCACCCTCATCGAAGATTTCCTTGAACACAGCAAGTATACTACACTAAAATGAACTATCTATACCTGGAACTTTTGCACACTCGTTCATAACGCGATATATACTATTATCAGTAATCACTAAAATGCAAGTTCTATCTCCCAGTAGCTAAATATACTGTTGTCAGTAACCATTAATTGCAAGTACTGTCTCCCAGTAGCTAAATATACTGTTGTCAGTAACCATTAATTGCAAGTACTGTCTCCCAGTAGCTAAATATACTGTTGTCAGTAATCATACTCGCTTAATACACAATGCCCTCATTAATGATGCATACACTGGTAACCCTCATCATTACCTACCTCCTCACTGCACTAGCTGGATACTCAAACGCCTTTAATGGCGACCAAAACTCCATACCAATATTAAGAAATAATTGGAAGAGATGGTCAAACAAGACACAAACAGACCCTAACCCTACCCATACCCACCACTCTCATTTAATCCACGTTGCTCTTCAGCTCACCAAAAAATCTCAACCTAAACGACAATACCAACCACCACTGCATTGCGCCCTTATCAATATTAGATCCATCCGCACAAAGTGGCCTTTGATACCTGATCTCATAACAACGCACAACCTTGACATTTTGATGATCACAGAAACCTGGCTATCTGACTCTGATAATATAATCCTCAATCAGATGCTCCCCCCAGGCTTCTCAATATACACGTGTCACAGGACCAAACAAAGAGGAGGTGGAGTACTCATCATCTCTAAAAGCCAGCTACAATTTCAGATAGACAACAGTATTAGCACAACCCACCTAAACATACTCAACATATCAAACAATGAGCATTCAATCAACCTAGTCTATAGATCTCCAACAACGTCAGCTGATGATCTGCCAACGATAGTTGACCGGGCCTGCAATACGGAAAATCCACAATTATCTAATTGGATATTAGGAGATTTCAACCTCCCCTCTCTACATGATACTCAAATCGCAGCATTTATAGAAACGATCGACAACCTTGGATACAACCAGATAGTCAAGGAACCAACTCATACTATGGGAAATACCCTCGATCTGATATTCGTTCCACAAGCCACCTCAGAAACCGACCACAATTATGATATTTCCATAATACCAGTACCATGGTCGGACCACAGCCTAATCTTATTCCAAATTCCCAACTCCTCCAAGGCCATTAACTCCAAATCCACCCTCGCCAAACCAACAACTAGGAGGTTCCGCCCATTTGACAAAGACGAAGTACTCAAGAATATTCTTCCAATACTACACACCTCTGAACCTGATTTAGATAGCCTAATCAACACTTGGGACCACACTCTTAGAACTAACTCCCAAACAACAAATATGTCAAGAAAGCCCAACCATCGGACACATGTTGCTTGGTATTCTAATGAACTGAGAACATCCCTCCTCCATCTTCGTAGACTCGAAAAACGCTGGAGACGATCCCACTCTACCGACGCCTACACAGCCTACTGCAAGCACCTAAAAAAGCATCGCCAAGAAATAGCAGATCGAAGGAAACAATTCCATACTAATCTCCTAAAACAATCATTAAATAAACACCATGACCTCTTCAACATTGTAAAGACAATGGCAAAGGAACCTACTCCCCAACACACTCAAACGATACATCCACAAGATTATGCTGACTATTTAAAATCAAAAATGAAGAAAACACAACCAACATCTACATCACAGAACCAACAAATATAGACAAGCTATCACAGTCAAACACACTAACCAAGTTTAACGCATTATCAACCAAAGAAATTGAAAACACCATCGCATCAATAAATGCTACCACTGCAGCAAACGATCCATGTCCAGCGGCCTGGATAAAAAACATTAGATATGACGTAAGCTTCTTCATACACAATATCCTTGAACAATCTTTCTCAACCGGAACCTTTCCTCAGTGCCTTAAACAAACCTCAATTAGACCATTACTGAAAAATAACAAATTAGACCCCCTAAAAGTAGAATCCTATAGGCCAATATCCAGCATCCCGCTGCTAGCGAAAATAATTGAGAAAGTGGTACAACGTCAAATACAACAACACATAGACACTGAAGCTCCACTGGACATTGCACAACACGGTTTTAGAGAAGCCCACGGAGTTGAGACCCTACTCATCACTCTATTCAATACATTAATCACAGGAATAGATAATATCCACCAAGGATTTATCCTTATATTCATGGACATCTCAGCTGCGTTTGATTCAGTAAGCCATCAAATACTTATCCATCGCCTTAAGGAAAAAGGAATACTTGGAACCGCACTTGACTGGTGTATATCCTACTTAAATAACCGTTGGCAACAAGTAAAAATTGAGGAAAAAACATCTGAACCATTTCTGCAAGATCAAGGGGTACCACAAGGATCCTCTCTTTCAGCACTAATGTTTAACATATACATGCAACCAATCTGTGACCTCATCCGCTCTTTTAATGTTACCTGCCTAGCATATGCAGATGACATTCTCCTATACATGCCATTCTCCATCAACCACCCTGATTTTACACCTTTGATAAAATGCTTTGAATCAGTAGAAGACTGGCTCCTCTCACAGAACCTAAGAATCAACCATAGCAAGACCGATGTTATGTTTATCACAAGGGATCAAAACTTCACACCTCCCACTACCTTAAAGATAAAGGACAAGGAATTGACAGTAAAACCTACGATACGATACCTAGGTATTACCCTTGACCAGCGCCTTAATATGAAGACCCACATAAAAAACATAACAAAACTAATATATCACAAGATACGCACACTACGCCACTTAAGACCTTTACTTGAACCCACAGACTTCAGAACTGTCTACCAAGCCTTGGTAATGCCTCATCTTGACTTCGCAAATGCAATTCTACATGGTCTCCCGCAATCAACTTTAAATCCCCTACAATTGGCAATGAACACCGCTGCTAGAGTTCTCGAAGGAATATCAAAGACAGACCACATAACCCCAATTCTAAAAAGCCTCCACTGGTTACCAACCAACGCAAGAATCCACTACAAGATACTAGTCATTACTTTCAAAGCCCTAAACAATCAAGCACCATCAACGATCACCAACCTTTTACACACACAGACTCCCAATAGATCCAGAAGATCAACTGCTATAAACTCATTAACAATCCCAAGACAAACAATCAGATACAATAAGGAAACATCTAAAAGAGCCTTCAGCATTCATGCCCCAATAGCTTGGAATGCACTCCCACCAGAACTGCGAGCCATAACCAGCCTAACACAATTCAGAAAAAGTCTCAAACACCACCTCTTCTTAAGCTATTTCCCAATTTAGTTTTGCACAAGAGAAATACTACACCCATACTCAGGTCAAGACAACTTCAACTGTGACTAATGTGTATAGACTACTGTATATAGTTACATAATGTACATAGTTTCCCTTTATTACCAAGTTCAAATTCCTGTTACTTGTAAAATGCACTACAGTTTTTCTGTATGTATATGTTTGGTTCCATGTAAACCGCGCTGATGATAATAGTGCGGTATATAAGAGATGTTAAATAAATAAAATAAAATAAATTTTGACTCCAGTGCTCTGGCGCTGCAGGCTATTTGTGGAGCATATGTTTCAAGAGCCTCTATCCGTTGGCTACAAGGGGGACCAAGCCCGGATGAGGTGGAGGAATCTTCCTCGGAAGAAGCGAAACTTGAGTCGGCTGCAGCTTATTTAGCGGACACCTTCTATGATTTGGTGATATCCTCAAGTTTCGCTTCTTCCGGCCTCCATGGCCTGTCCGCTAGCAGCCGCACCAGATCCGCATACCAAGGCCTTCTGGGCCAATCGGGCACCACCAGAACCACGAGGCCCTTGTGCCTCTCTATGCACTGAACCACTTGTCCTATGAGGGCCCATGGAGGGAAGACATAGAGGAGACCCTCCACCGGCCACCTCTGCGCCAACGCATCGAGGCCCTCCGACATCCACTCTTGCCTTCTGCTGAAAAATCGTACTGCCTTTGCTGACTCGAAGGTCGCCATCAAATCCATGAGCGGTGGCCCCCAGCGTCGTACGAGTAGAGCAAACACGTCCAGGTGAGGCACCCACTCTCCGGGATCTACTCTGCGGCGACTTAGAAAATCCACCTCGACATTGTCCACTCCAGCCACGTGTTGAGCCGACAGACCGTGCAGATTGCGCTCGGCCCAATCCAACAGTTGACTCGCCTCTTCCTCCAACACTGCACTCCCTGTGCCGCCCTGCCGACTGATGTACGCTACTGTCGTTGCATTGTCGGACAACACCCGTACCACCGTCTGTCTCAACCATGACCGAAACTCCTGAAGGGCCAAATACACTGCCCGCATCTCCAATCTGTTGATCGACCATTCCTTCTCTACCTGAGACCACTGTCCCTGGGCTAGCCTCCCTTCGCAATGCGCACCCCATCCCACCAGACTTGCATCCGTCCTCAAAAGTCTCCAGAGGCACACCCATTTCCAAACTTTCTGCCCGTAACCACCAGAGAAGCTGCTGTCGCACCTCTGGTGGGCAGACCAGCCGCTGAGACAAAGTATCCGACTGATGCAACCATCGCCGGAGCAGAGCCCTCTGCAATGGCCTCATGTGAGCTCTGGCCCAAGGCACCACCTCGATTGTAGCCGCCATCGTCCCGAGCAATTGCAGATACTGCCACGCCGTTGGCGCCTGTCGGGATAGAAATTTCCTCACTAGCTCTCTCAATCCGCACGCTCGCTGATCCGGGAGAAATACCGCTCCCAGCTTGGTGTCGAAACGTGCTCCCAAATATTCCAGAGCCTGCGAGGGCACTAGGCTGCTCTTCACAAAGTTGACCACCCAGCCCAGGCTCTCCAACACCTGCACCACCTGGGCGGTGGCCACGGCGCTCTCTTCCCTTGACTTCGCCCGAATCAACCAATCGTCCAAATATGGGTGCACCGGCGCGCCTTCCTTGCGGAGTGCTGCCGCCACCACCACCATGATCTTGGTGAAAGTCTGAGGCACCGTCGCCAGACCAAAAGGCAAGGCCTGGAATTGAAAATGCCCCATGGGCACCGCAAACCTCAGAAACTGTTGATGCTCCCGCTGAACGGGAATATGCAGATAAGCCTCCGTGAGGTCTAACGATGTCAGGAACTCTCCCTTCCTGACCGCAGCAACCACGGAGCGCAGCGTCTCCATATGGAAATGGGTCACCTGGAGACACCAATTCACTCTTTTTAAATCCAGAATTGGCCGAAAAGTGCCTTCCTTTTTTGGTACCACGAAACAGATGGAGTATCGACCGCACCCGCACTGGTCCGATGGAACGGGTGCCACTGCCTTTAGCTGCAGCAGCCGCTGCAGTGTCTCCCGCACCGCCCGGACCTTGTGTGGTGTTCTGCAAGGTGACTGGACAAAGGAGTCTAGCACCGGCCGATGGAGCTCTACCGCATAACCTTCTCGAATGATTTCCAACACCCACTGGTCTGACGTAATGTGGACCCAGGCAGGGTAAAACTCCCACATCCTTCCTCCCACGGGCACGAACCCCACCTGAGTCTGCCCTATCTCATTGTGGCTTTTTAAGGCTTGAGGACTGAAAAGGGGCAAAACCACTACCCGCCCCCCGAAATCCTTGAAACCCCTGGTCTCACACTGGACACCTTCCTCGCTGCGCATGGCCGAAGCGCGAGGACCAAAACATACGAAACTCTCTCTGAGCCCCCCTGGGCCCCGTCGCAATCCAGCTCTGCTTAAGCTTATCCTCAGTTAATCATCCCCCCTTAGATTCCCCAAGATCCTTGACCAACTTATCTAAATCCTCTCCAAACAAAAGCTTCCCCCTAAACGAAAGCTTGCTAAGCCGAGCCTTAGAAGAACCATCTGCAGACCAATTTCTCAACCACAGATACCTCCGTGCAGCCACTACGGAAGCCATACTCTTTGCCAGCCCCCGGATGAGATCAAATAGCCGGTTCCCGACTCCAGCCGCGCTACCTCAACCTGCTCACCCAACTGATCCCTTTGTAAACGCTGGGACCATCTTAAGCAGCCTCTCGCCACTCACGCCCCAGCTATCGAGGCCTGCATGGAGAGGGCGCTAATATCAAACACCTGCTTCAACAAGGCATCTAATTTCCTGTCCTGAACATCCTTTAACGCGGCAGCATCCTCTACTGGAATGGTAGTCTTCTTAGTAACTGCTGATACTGCCGCATCTACCTTAGGAGAGCGAAAAAGCTCCCTATCTTGGTTGGAAAGTGGATACAGCCGAGCTATTGCCCTAGAACCTCTCAGGGCAGACTCCGGCAAATCCCACTCCTTCTGAATCATATTCCTAAATACCCTATGAACTGGAAACACTCGTTGAGTCGTCCGCACCACCTGCAACAGCAGATCCTCCAACGCCTCTTCCGCAGACGGCGCCACCGAGGGCATGTTCAGCGTTCTGAGAGTCTCGGTAATCAGAGCAGGCAGCTCCTCCCGTCTAAACACCCTGACTACTCTAGCCTGTTGTTCCGAGTCAGGCAACTCACTCTCTTCTAACTCGGCCTCCGAGACCTCCTCTAACTCTTCGTCCCCTGCTTGTAGCTCCCCCCACAGCGGAAATGCTTGGCCCTCAATCCCTGTCCCTTTACTTTTCTTGGCAGAGGCCGACTCCTCCTCCGAATGCAATGAAGACCCGAGCCACTTCTCACCTCGCGCAGCCAGAGGCGATGGCGTAATCCCGGGCTGTAACAAGGCAAACGCCTGCTGCATAAGGGTGAAGAAGTCCGGCGGAAGCACGGCCGATCCCCCCCCCCCCACGGCCGATCCCAGAGACGGAGAGATTCCAGCCCCCGAAGACGGCCCCGCTACTGGCTCCGAGGGGACCAACGGAGATGGCTGTACTTCCCCCTCCCCCTGAGAAACCGCCAATGGACCTCCAGTCCCCACGTCCAGCGCCTTTTCCATGACGGCTGCTTCGTGAGTGCAACCCCTACACACTCCTGACTCCAATACTGCGCCCCGCCTCGAACCGCAGACTAAACAGCGAGGCCTAGCCGGCATAATAATTTTCAAGTTAAAGCTGAAATTCCCTCAGCAGCCCAAGCCAACCACTCACACTTTTTTTTTTTTAAACTGTAAAACACAGAAATCAGGCTAGGCTCTGTCCACAATAAAAAAAATTGCAAAACTGAGCCTTTTTTAAACCTTCAGGCCCTTAAATAAAGCACACTTGAATTTGCAGCATTAAAAATGGCCGCCGTCGCGCTTCCCGCACGAATCATGCGGCCCGGCCTAGCTGCACGAGTTCCGAGGCCCCGTTCAACCGCAGCCTCTCGTCCTTCCCACACCCCCACGCCAAACTAAACTGTGCGCCAAAGACTCACCACCGTTTGAAGGGGAGGGAGGGGGCTTAATCCTCACTGGAGCTCAGCCGAACAGCGGCTTCAGCTCCGGCGCTGCCGACATTGCCTGCCAGCACCTGCTCTTTCCGTGAGCAGCGGCCCCCCCTCGGAGCTGCGATTCGAGCCTGCTACCTGCTCCTCACCCGATCAAGCGGGTTCGGGAGCAGGGAGGCCTAGGCATCCTGTCAGTCCCCCGATGCTCGTTAGCGTGCCGGGGAAGAAAAAACAGAGGGGGAAGGGGGGGGGGGAGAAGAAAGAAATGAGAGGAAGAACCTGCGAACAGCAGGACAAAGGACGCCTCCGGCAGCAGCACCCTGCAAAAAACCAAGACAACCCAAAATTAAAAGATAAGAAATATTTAAATCTATTTGACAAGCTAGCTCTGCTTATTTGTGCTGAATGAGCCCTAAGCTCAGAACCTTCTCCTGCTGCTTGGAGACTGAAACTACTGAAGGAGAGGGGCAGTCCTTGCCTATTTATGCAGGTGTCATCAAAGCAATGACGTGTTTCAGTCTCCAAAGCTGCTGGAGGAGATTCTAAACTCAATGGTTCCGGGATTGGACTAGAGGGACGAAAAGGAAGCCTGCTTTAAAAGCGCCTCTAACCTGCGGTCCTGAAGATCTTTCAGTGCTGTACCCTCCTCCACTGGAATCGTCGTCTTCTTGGTGACTGCAGAAACCAGTGCATCCACTTTCGGCATTTGCAACAACTCCTTCTCCTCCTGTGGGACCGGGTAAAGACGCCCAATGGTGCGGCCCCCTCTTAGGGTAGCCTCCGGGCATTCCCATTCAGAATCTATTATCTGCTTAATCTCTCTGTGAATTGGGAAACAGCGCTGTTCTGCTTTAAACCCCTGCAACAAGGATCCTCTAGGGGCTCCTGCTGCACCACAGGAACAACAATGTTCAATGCTGCGAGGGACTGAGTGATAAGAGCTCCTAGCTCTTCCTTGCGAAACACCCTGAACACATTTGGATCTTCGCCTGGCACAATCTCACCTTCCTCTAACTCCACTGGCCAAGAATCCAACCCTGCTTCAGAAAGGATATCTCCTTCTTCTGCCACCTGTGGAACAGAGACTTGCGCCCCGAAGCTATCGAAGCCTGTCTCCGCACTCTTGTCCTTCTGGGAGACCCCCTCCCCTGGGTTTGACTCCTGGAATGCCCCTCTCTGTGTCTCTATCAAGCCGGGAGCAGACGGCACGCCTGAAGCCTGAGACATCTTCAAGCAATAAGCCTTATGCATCGCTAAAATGAAGTCAGCAGGAAACAAAGACAGTAAGTTTCCCTGCACGTCAGGCAACTGCTGCTGGCCTCGTACCTCAGAAGAAGGTGCCCTGGCTGAGTTTGACTTCTTTTTTCCTGACTTGGCCGGCCGCACGGGAGAAACGGCAGGCTCCGCCAAAATGGCTGCCGTTCCCGCTTTTTCTACTGAGCCCTGAGGGCCCTCCACTACATCTCCTGAAGCCAGTTTGCGCTCCATTAGCTGTGCCTACCCTGTCTCACCAAAAGTGCACAAACGGTCGGACCCGCTCCTGATCAGCACGGCAGTTTAAAAACCAGAAAGCCCGTTGCCGACGCCAGTATCCGATCACCAAGCAAACCGCCGAAACAAGCCTCCACACTGACCTAATGCCCATGGCAACGCACAAAACATCTCCACCTGCACACATACCTGTCACATTGTCTCAGTGCTAAGAGGGCATCAGAGCTCCCGATCTCCGGTTTCTCGTTGCTAGTGGACCTTAGAGATGAAGCTGATCGCAGGCAGAGAAGTGAATCCTGGGGCTCCCAGGTCCTTCCCCAGTCCCCAGAGCAACGAATCCCCCAAACTGAGGCAGGCTCTGTCTCACGTGCTGCTAAAAACCACTTTTAAACAGCTGGGGATCGTCTTACTCCTGTTCTTTTTTTTTTTTCTCTCAACTTTAAATAGATTTCCTCTGCAATACTGCCCTGCTAGGACAGAGTAAATATCTCTTCGTTTCTTCATCCCTCTTTATTTTTAGGTTTTGGTTTTTTTTTTTTTACAACTTCTAAGGCCCTACTGCCTAGTTCCTATTTGTTTCTCCTGGGAGCCTGTCAGCCACACGTCCAATTCAGCTGCTGAGGACTGAAAGACTGAGGCTCTGACATCAGAGGGAGCTGGACTGGCTGTCAGCAAAACTTTCAGTGTTCAGTCCTCAGCTGCTGAAGGAGGTTGACTACCCTAATGTACCTGGACTGACCCGGAGAGACGAATAGGAAAGAGAGAAGATCCTAATGTACTAAGAAATGCAGTCAGAGACCAAGAAAATGTGGCAGAAAGATAAAGAAATATTCCCCATTGTACTGGGAGCCACAGGCCTGATTAAGCACAATTTCCAATCACACCTTGATAAATTACCCATATATGTTACATCTTATGAACTCCAGAAGGAAGCTCTCTTTGGCACAATGCAAGCACAACGGCAGGCGTTGGCAGTAAATTTGAAAGACTGAGATCATATTCCACATACTTTCACTTAAGAGTGAGGTTCATGGTTCATGACTGTCATGGTATGTGCAAAATAATCCATTTGGGGCCAGACCTCGACAGAAACTCAGATGTCAACTCTTTCCCCATATTTACACAGGTAACACTATTACAGGACCCAAAAACATCAACTACAAAATCTGGGGCTTATTCACGGGCTCTTCATCTAATATAATATACACCTTCATCTGCCAGAAATGCCATCCTATTGCATAAATAGGACCTATCCCTAAGAAAAAGGATACATGGTCACAAACCTGATATTAGCAATAGCAACATTCAAAAAACTAGTAGGAGAATATTTCAACCATTACGGCACTCTAACTAATCTCAAGGTTGCCATTCTCCATCAAAGAAACTTTAAAAAGCTTAACACCTTCGTGTAAGATTTCAGCAGGGTAATGACTGGTGTGAATGAACTTATTCTCAAGCCATCCTGTGTCTCTGATCTCTCTTACACACCACTGTGGTCAGTTAGCTGAACTATGCTGCTATCATCACTCCCTTTCCAAACCCTGCCTACCTTCTCTATATTTGGTACCCTTCCTCTTCCTTACCCCCACTCTCACCTCACTTCATGCATCTGATAAAGTGGACTCTCCTCCTCAAAAGCTCATATCTCAATACAACTAGTCAGTGGTATTCACCTTAGCCAGTCAGTTTTCAGGATAGCCACAGTTAATATCCAGAGACAGATCTGTATGTGCTGCCTCCATTGCATAGCAAATCTCTCTCATGCATATTAATTGTGGCTATCCTGAAAACTTGATTGGTTAAGGACAGGGTTGAGAACCAGGCTAGATGGTACCACCAGCCTGTGTCAGACCCAAACAACATAGTGACTTATAACTAAGCAAACAGCAGCAAACGCCAAAAGTCATGTATCATTCTTTTCTTTAGGAGGGGAATAACTAAAATGCTACTCCGAGGAAATCTTTACCCAAAGTAAAACACACAATGTACATAAAAAGTACAGAGATCAGATGTATACTGATGTTTAACATGTCACTAATGATGGCACTTACAGAGACACTGTGACAAGAAAAGCAAGCAGCCACAGCCCATCCTCCCAGAAAGACATGCCCTGCCAGCCTCCTTCATGTCCCAAAGCAATGGAAGGGGCAGGCACAGCCCCATAGTCATCGGTACCCACCAAGGTGAGAACCTGTGCAGTTTTCTAGGAAAAACACAGTTCGTCTCTACGCTCACCTGCGTCCATCATTCCACGCTTAGTCCGAGACAAACAGAACACTAGAGAAGAGAGCCTGTCACAAACCAACACATACACAACCTAACCCAAAAACCCGGCTGCTGCTGTGGAAACAAGGCACGATACAGCCAATCAGGACGTGATCTCACTATAGTTTCCCTAATGGGCGGGGTCTATTGGTCACCAAGCTTAGCTGAGGCGCGTGATTCGTATTATTTATTATGCGGAAATGAGCGAATGTACCGAGCTATGGGGCGCCATTTTGTTGTACGTAGTATTTCTTAAGTTAGAATATAGCGAATAAAGGGCCTAGGCCTAAATACCATATAAATAAGGTGTTATCGGTACAGCGTAATAAGCTTTAGCGTATTGCAAGTAGTCACTAAAATGTATCCTAGCGTTCAATTAATCTGACAAAGTAGTGCTCCATAAGGGCGGAGCATAATGGTCGTCATATGTTTGTAAGGAAATGCCGTACCCAAAGATGGTTTCGGACAAATTTGTCAAATAGAATATTTTAATTCACTATTTGGCAACTAAGTTACAACTTAAGAACTCTATCGAAAGTCTAAATATTCAACCCTAACATGATTGCCTAGTCTAAACACTGTTCCAATACTTCGCAGATGTGAGAGAAAATTATGCCCAGACGATGAGTTGGCAGTCACCATTTGCTGGAACGGCATTGCCGTACATCAGGCATTTGTGAGGCTAATTGGAACCGCCATCTTGTTGTACGGATATGAACGCCGCTCTCCCTATCTTTGTGTTTTGGCTCGGTTTTTCTGATAAATCACGTTCGCCTCAGTTAAACGTCCGGACCCCGGAACTGAAGGAAAGGTGTTTAGGCCGGAGATGGTGATTTGCTGTGCGGCGTTCAACTGCTCCAACAGGCAGGGGAAGGGGAAGAAAGGGGCCATCTCCTTTCACAGGTAAAAGCGAGTACGGGCTACGGGGCAGCGGGAAGGTCTGCCAAGCTCTGGTCAAGCCAGGAACGTTCTGACATTCTCTGGCCCCTTTGACTCCAGAGCAACTTCCCAACTCCTCGGGCTCTTCTCTGCCCGCTTTCATTTTTCAGCCAGTGATCCTGTAAACAAAATATTCTCCCCCTCTCCTAGCTTTAACCGTGATTTGGTTAGTGCCAGAGTTTCCGTCCCGTGTTTACTTTCCGTGTAATCTCTGCCTGGCAGGCTGCAAAAGGGTGCGCTATTGCTGCTCCTTTCGTGCATCCCTACTGTAGTAGGGGGAAGCTACATTTCTGCTTGGAATATGCTCCCTAGGGTGGAAGGTGGTTCGTATCTGATCTCCAGTAGGAGCCTAACCAAAGTACAAAATGCGCCTAGCATGGGAGAACAAAATAACCGATTCGGGTCCTCTTGTGATGCACTCGTTTCAGACGAACTTTTTCCAAGGGGAATGTTCATATTCCTCGAGGGCTATATTGTAAGACTACTGGAGACTTTAGAGATCTTTAAGGGGGAGATGTGCTGAAATTGCTAGGGACTTAAATAGTTAGATGAAACTCTAAACATATCAAAGGCTCCGGTGCGGCATGTAAATGTGGGAAATATTGGAGGGAACAGACTTAAAACACGTGGAAGGAAGCATCTGCTGAAAGGCATGATATTTAGTGTACTAGTAAATTTTGGTATTACTCATAACTAATTTGTTCAGATGTTCTGAACGGAAATATTAGCTTGGTTCTCACGGGGGGTTTTGTATTTCGATCTCGAAGTACATGGATTTATATGAATTTGTGATAATAAGAATCTGACTTCATACATATTAGTGCATCAGAAAAATTAAGAATGGAAGGAAGAATGACAACTATACAAATGATCAGTAGTACTAGTATTGAGGAACGACCTTATGTAGCAATATTTGTAAATAGTTTACAAGCTTATGTAGCAAGTTTTTGTAAATAGTTTACCCCTGTTATCTAAGTTACTTGCCCTGTTATCTGTAAACTCATACATGTTAACTGTACTGAGCGTTTCTGTTCCATGTAAACCGCGCTGATGCTGAATAGTGCGGTATATAAGAGAATGTAAATAAATAAATAAATGAAGAAGATCGAGGAAAAAATGCTAAGGGATTTAACTATATAGATGACTTAAAAGCGCAAAGCCAAATAGAGGGTTGGCTAGAATTGATAGTAGCGATAATCAGTTAATACCCTTTGCCCTTGTGAGCTAACATTTGTTTAAGGAGCTCTTCACTCTAAATATTTTTCTTCTGGCCAGTAGAGGGAGGGGTGGTAACAAAATAATTGTCACAATAATCAACTGATATTTATGAAAAATATGTCTGCTAAAAAGACAAATTTGAGCTATGTACTTCCTAGAATGGATTCACTGGCATCTACCTACCAGTTATTCAATTCCTGAAGCCCTTTTTAAACACGCACAAACATTTGCGTTTTACATGAATCTCTTACTTTTTTCATGTTTCCTTAACTTGCTCATGCAGATGTTCGATTTAAAGGGCTGTACCACTTATCCATTCTGTTTTATGGGTAATTTGTCTTTTGCAAAGCACTTGTTTCTTCTGAAGGATTCAAATAAGTGCCAGAATTTGAAAATAGTCTCTATTATTATTATTTTTTTAATATACCTTTCATACTGGCTCAGACCAAGGCCCACCAAGCCAAGTATCCTGTTACTAACAGTGGCCAATCCAGATAACAAGTACCTGTCAGGTTCCCAAAAAAAGTACACATATTCCTCTTTGCTTATCCTTTCCTCAACCTCTAGATCCATACTTTTTATATATGTATGGCTGTTTTGGGAGTTGCACTCAAAATGGTTATACTCGGCCTTCATATTTTCACTGATCTCACATTCTACATAGACATTAACACATACCTTCTTACGTCTAGCAAAACACATATGTATTATTCATGTAAAAATACTTATAAACTGTGCCTTTTTATATCTGCAATCAAATAGTTATGATATGTAATGTCTGTCATATTGTACAGCAGACAAGTCCAAAAAATTCACTCCACTAATGCATACATGATCGCATCAGGTGTCTATAAAAATATGCATATAAATATGGAAGAAGAGAGCCTCAGAATCCAATGAGATGAACTAGCACCAGCTTCACATATCTGACGCCACGCCTCAACATCAATGGCTCTGAAAAAAAACTCCTGCCACATCACAAAACAAATTGTTTTTCAACTGTGTCAAATTGTAATTCAATTACAGTTCAAAACACCTGCAATCTCTCAAAGCATGGCTTGACTGATGAGATTTCCTCAAACAAACAAGATGTCATGCATGTAATGTCCTTGAAAGCTGTGAAACAAGCTCACCAAAATACAAAACCAAACTTATAATCTTTATATGATAACACAGCTACTAGGCGGGCTCACCGATGCTACACATAGGCTGCCAAGATGTTTCATTGCACGCTTCTTCAAGGAGTGCTCTACCGAAACTGCAGAAAACATGCATCTCAAAACCACATTCTGCTGTTGATCCCAACTTACACGTCAACCAACAGCTTTCAAGGACATTACATGCATTATATGTTGTTTGGGAAAATCTCATCACAGTCAAGCCAATTGAATTACAATTTGACACAGTTGAAAAACAATTTGTTTTGTGATGTGGCAGGAGTTTTTTAGAGCCATTGATGTTGAGGTGTGGCGTCAGATATGTGAAGCTGGTGCTAGTTCATCTCATTGGATTCTGAGGCTCTCTTCCATATTTATATGCATATTTTTATAGACACCCTATGTGATCATGTATGCATTGGTGGAGGGATCTTTTGGACTTGTCATTTAATTTTCACTCTGGAACTGACCGTTTTTGATATTGTACAGCAGAGGCATGAATAACAAACTCTTGTATAATTACCGGTAGCTGAATGAAAATCAGTTGCTGAACAAGCAGCATCCCTGACAAGGGTTCTTTTCAGTGCCCCTTTCCCTTTTCTACATGTACTATGCCACTCTTTTGAATCAATCTGCAGCACCCCCACCCCTGACTTGGTGCCCCAGCAGGACAGGATTTAAACTGTAAGTACCCATAGGCAATGGGGTTCCTCTGCATTCATTGAGGTGCTGAATTCACTTCCTTCCCCCACCTCTATTTGCTTCTGCCTAGATTCTCCAGGCAACTTCTGAGTTGCTATGTTACTTGCATTATATAGCAGCTGCAGATGTGTAGCAGTCACCATTCAGGAAAGTAAAATTCAGAGCTGGATTTCATGCCAGCTGTTGTACCCTCTCAGGGCCTTACCCCTCACCTTCCACATGGGCTTCCTGTTATAATGTAAACCTGCACAAGAAGCAGGGCACCATAGGGTCTGTGAGCATGATGGCTCGAAGAAAGTCCCACTCTGAATTTACTTTCCTGAGTTGTCTGTGTGGGAACCAGTGCCACTGTGCAAAACAAATAGCATGGTAGTGGCTGGCCCAAATGGCAGCAGTGACAGTGTTCCAGCCCCTGTAAAAAAAAATGTGGTGCTAGGGACAGTTGCTTACATTACATTGCCTGCACACAGTGTGTGTCTCTTCTTGCCTATCCCTAGAGAAGGGCTTGACCAGGGCTGTAGCAAGGGTTATGTGAGCAGTTTGGCTGCACAGGGCACAAGTATAGAAGGGGTGTACATATCATCACTGGGGCTTCCAGGAATCATGAGTGAGTTCCTGTGCATGGTTGGGGGGCGGCACCAGCTTCACAAGTCACATGGTGCATTTTTAGCATCTACAGCTTTGGTCTCGGCTTTCTTCTCCATCATGTGGACTTAGTGCTTTTTGGTCCCAGGAAGCCATCTGTTATAACATATCCCAGGCACCAAATTGCCATGGTGACCAGAAGTTTGCCCTAGTGTCTACGATTTACATGCCTGCTCCCTTTAAAAAAACAAAGCCATCAAGGTGGCAGAGACCCCTTCTATCTGCCTGCAGGATATCAAATCCCCATAAGCAGAACAGGAGGGGAAGGCCGCAATCATGGCCTGGATGCAAGCTGTCTGCCCGCGAGAGATTGGATCCTTGCAGGTAGACAGCTTATATCTGGGCCGTGATCACGACCTTCCCCTTCTCTTCTGCCTGTGAGAGATTGGTCCTCGGGGGGCAGAACAGGAGGGGAAGGCCTCAGGCTGCCTATAGGGATTCCATCTTATGCAGGCAGGCAAGCGGACTGGGGCCTGCAATTTATATAAAAGAAAAAAGATGCCGGGGGGGGAGGGGGGGATGAAGCTGTAAGAACATAAAGGGCCAGTAACAAAAAAGGGATAAAAAGGAAAGGCTTGGAGAATTGGAGGGTGCGGGGAGGGCAGGGGGGAAAGAGAAGAGAGTCTGGAAGGGGAACAGAGTCGGGAGGGGTTGGAGGTTAAAAGGATGAATGCATGGGGACAAAAGCACGCAATGCCTATTTGTCAAAAGGTGCATTCCTCTCCCCTCATAAGATTCATAAACGCTCCACGCACACACGCGTTAACATTCACACACAGACATGAGCATCCCACCTCTGCACATCACACACAGAGGTTCTCCAGCTCTGCAACACGCATACACACACGTGCATCGCAGCCCTGCACCCCATCCATACAAAGGTACCTACCACAATATCCCATGCACAGACAGGCAAACCGCTGATGCATCACACACCCACACAGACACTTGCAATCTGAAGCTATAGCTTTTTTCAGTCTAAAGATGACGCACAGTCTAGGAACTCTGATGCCGGTTTCACGAGGCTTGAGAAAATGAGACTAATGTGAGAGACAACTGCGGGGAAGGGGGGGAGGAAAGGCATGAGGAGGAGGTAACACGCACTGGCTCCTGAGATTTTGGCCTGGCTCCTAAATCTACTCAAAATTTGTTATGGACTTTGTTATAACAGTAAGTAGTATATATCCTAAAATATGCAGATGAACTGTGATTACTGATAGCTAATGATGGATGTGAGTGCTATGTGTTCTGTAGGTCCTGTCAGGATGGCCCTGAGTTAACACAACACAACTCTATGTGAGTGCATGTACAGAATTGAAAATATGTGGATGTGTGCTGGAGTAGTGCATTTTCTAATGATTTGTTGCTTAGGATGAGTCTTATGTGAGACATATTGCTTCTCACTTTATGATCAGATGTGTGTCTCTTTACCTGTCTCCCCTCTCCAGTGAGTTTGTGTTTTTCTTAAGATGTGAGTGCAGCCATTCATATCTGGTACTCAGGAGGATGAAAGGATAAAGGTTTAAAGTTCAACATACTTATGCAAAAATGAGAAACCAAGGGTGCACATAGAGATCAGATGCATGTCAAACCCAATTTATAAAAAAAATGGCCTTTATTAACAAACTTCCGAATGCATATTTTTAACACAAGACACATACAATAGCAAATAAGCACATGGGTATTGGTACACTGTGATGTAAGGGCATCCTATCCTAGGAGAAGTGGCATGTGTTTTCTGAGTTATGCTCTTTACATTGGCTCCTTTATTCAAGCAAGGATAATTTTTACAATTTCTTTGTTTAATATTCAAAATAATGCATGGATTATCTCCCGAATATCAGGTGTCTTTGTTAGTATTTTATGATCATAAGAAAGCATTACTTACTGGGAGTGGCCATACACTTGTATTTTTCCCTTTGTGAAAAATGTTCATTTTAAGAGGCTATTTGAAAATTCATTCTCTTATCAAGTTGCTGTGGAATAGAATTTCTTGCCTAATGCAATTAGGTGTATTTCTAACTACTTGCTTTATTGTTGTTCTATTAAAACCGCTGTTTTTAGAAAATATTTGACTTTATAGATAGGAATAAGGGACATACCTGTTTTAAAACAAATTGTATACCCGATCATCTTATTTCTTAATCTATGTATTTTTTACATGAATGATTTTTGTATGGATTTATGAATTTTGAAACAGGGAAATGGACCGTTGAATGCACGATATTGTCTTGGATTATGATTCACTTTTTACTGTTTTGGGGGTTTAGCGGACATATAAGAACTGGGTTTAAATTAAATTAAATTAATGATCAAGCTCGATGTTTTGACATTGTTTACATTGTGGCTGATGCAGAAACCTTGCATTAGAGCTGTGTGCTGAAGCTCAACACGGTTTCTTAATGCAAGCCTAACTTAAATGTTTTGTTCTCCAATTCTTTAAGCAAAAAGCATGCAAATAAGTTGTGCACAAAAAGTCTGCACTAAACAAGGAGAGTATGTGTGGCAGATGTGCACATAGGTCTGCATTAGCAGCAGCTTTATCTTCTGCACAAAAAAATGCACATGTTGAAATCTGTGCAGAATAAAATAGCTTGCCAGCATATGGGTATAACACTGTTCTACAACACCATCTCAGCTTCTTGTCCCCTGCTGTTTATTATCTGTTTGGTTTGTTTGTTTATTTTTATCATTCCCCTTCAGCAAAGCAAAATGAAGAAACGGGCATAAATTTCTCACTAGTGCTGACAGCAGAACAAGCTAGCCTTTTATGCCTCCTCAGACCTTGTGTTAAAACCCAAGGCTTGTGTTCAGCCTTGTGATCTTCTGTGCACTTCTCTGCATCTATGCTAAGTAGCTAATTGCTTCATTACCATGGATTTAAATTTGCTGTACTCTGCTATCTACTTGAAGCTTTGCGCACAATTAGCTTGTGCTCAAAATTCTTATCTACATTTGCAGAGCACGACATTATGCACAAAAGCTGCGATAACCTGCGTGGATAGCTTAGCATACTTTATTGCTTTGGCTCAAATGCTTAATAAAGAAGAAAAGTGGCCTACTGAGGAAAAAGCATTAATGAATTTCCTATTTCATTCCTAAAGAATCAACACAGTAATTATAAAAGATTTTTTGATTGGTGATATATAGAAGAATTGGTTACTAATTTTTTTCTGAGTAAACCTTTGTGGTTGCTATGTTAGTATATATGGAAATTCCAAATAAAGAATGGAAGATAAAGCCCCGTTAACTCATCACATTCTGCCCAGTAGAGATTCTTCCCCTCTAGAAGAAAAGAGCATATAAATTTCCATATTTTATAAATTGCCTTCCCGAATTCAGAGGTTTCACCTAAAGCGACATACAGCAAAGTTACATAAAAACTATGGGCCTGATATTCAAAGGCATTTACATGGTTTACAGAACTGTAACACTGCACTAAGGGAAATGACTATAAAGGCAGAACCTCACCCTTAGATCAACAAACCAAATTATACTCCAGACCTACAGTGGTGTGCAAAAGTCTGGAATCACTTGTGAGTTTTGCGTTTTTCGTACTTTCTAACATGTTTTTTTTTTTTTTTTTTGTTAATTTTGTGTTAGCCCAACATATTCATCTTTCTATCACATTAAAAGGGATACATTTGGCTATTAGAGTTGACTTTTTTGCATTCCTTGCTTCCAATTTAAAAACTTTACAGTCACTGGGAGATAGATACTGCGATTTTTGTGGATCCTGCGTCAAAACTTGATCGAGATTATCCAATATGCACACGTTATTTCTGACCAATCAGGAGGCTGGTTTCACTAGCCAATCACAATGCAGATATCTAGCCAACAGTGCAGCTATAAAAATGCACAGAATTTTTGAATTTCATATGCTTTCTGGATCGACTATGAAGATGACTCGGACCCTAACGTTGGAGGAGCGTGTTCGTGTGTCCTTTATGAGCTAGGAAGGATTTTAAAGCCGTCAGCCAGGAAAGTTGGCTGCAGTCAGAGCGCCGTTAAGATTGTACAGAAGAAGAAAGAAACGGGTTCAGTGGTGGACAAGCCTCATTCAGGTCATCCATGTGCATCAACATCATGCCAGAACTGCGCACTACGAAGCATTTCACTGACTAATCGCAAGTTGACCTCTCCTCAGCTACTTCGAGAGTGGTCAGACAAGAGTGAGGTCAGTGTCAGCTCATCAATAGTTCGTCGCCGGTGCCTGCAGTTTGGTCTTCGGGGCTGCAAAGCACGGAATAAGCCACTGATGACTGACAAAGGCACAACCGGATCGTGTGGGCGAGAAAGCACTCAACCTGGTCGACTGAAATGTGGGAAAAGGTGCTATTCAGCGATGAAAGCACCTTCTGCCTGTTTGGTAACCAGGCCCACACCTATGTGAGGAGATTTCCTGGAGAGGAATTCAAGCCTTAGTGTCTCAACCTCATTGTGAAGCATCCTTTGAAAGTCATGGTCTGGGGCTGCATGGCTGCCAGTGGCGTTGGACATCTTCACATCCAGCGGGGCCAAGTACATCACCATACTGCAAAAGTGCATGGTGCCATCAGCACACCAGCTGTTTCCTGGCCAGTTTCTGTTCCAAGATGACAATGCACCCTGCCATTGCTCCAGACAGGTGATCAACTGGAAGCAGCAGAACAACATTAAGTCAATGGACTGGCCTGCCCAGTCTCCAGATCAGAATCCAATTGAGAACCTGTGGCACAAGGTGGTCTTGGAAATATCCAAGAGGCATCTGACATCAAAGCGTGAGCTGATTAAGTCACTCATTGCAGCTTGGAACCGCGTTGTCACCAACGATAACCTTGTCAGACTGGTTCATTCAATGCCGACAAGGTGCAGTCAGGTGATCAAGAACAAAGGGTGGCCCATCAAATACTGAGCCATCACTGACACATAAAAATGGCCTTTTTGAAGGCCACATACATTAATTTGAAGGAAACATGGCATGCGTCCATAATATTTTAAAGTATACTTACAATAATATATCGTTGGCCAACGATGTACATTACGCGATTTTCACAGAAAATCTATCAACAGGACAGCTATGGGGAACAAACTAAGAAAATAAGGGCCAAACCAATACTAAAAGTTGGCCCTAATAGCCTAAATCTATCACTTATCATGAGATACACAGAAAAAGCCATTGGGAGGAAAAAGAAATTAAGATATAAGGTCACAAAATTGAAAAAGTCACATTTACAAGTGATTCCAGACTTTTGCACACCACTGTATATCTTCACACACTGCACTAAAACTTATTCACCTACCCCATACTCAATTATATGGGAGAAAGAGACCTCGGGATATCCCACAAAATCCCACTATGTGGCGAACTTAATCACCATAGGGGAATACAAATTTCTCACATCACCTGTCCCAGAAAACTCCCTTTACTAAATAGCTGATGCATTTATTAATTCATTTCAAAAAAAGTACTTTTTTATTTTAAATCTATTTTTTAAAGAACTAATACTATTTATTTTGAAAAAGCTAATGCTCTGTATATTGTATGCTATTGTTGCTTTATGTTAGCATTCTTTCATATTCAGGTTCACCAACCTCCAATATCCCTTCAACAAAATTCTGCAAAAAAACAAAAAATTCCAATGCTGTCAGACATTTAGATACACAGCTTTAAGCACCAATTCTACTTATCTCAAAAACGTCGCTTCCAAGTTCTTCAGACATCATTGCCTGCTCTGCCCATTCACCCAACAAAAATCCTTGTTTTTCCTTCAAAGAGGCTACAACAGGGGTTCTCCTTAATCACAGGCGACAATTGTGCGGTGTAGTTTTTGAAGGAGAAACAAGGATCTTTGTTGGGCGAATGGATGGAGCAGGCGATGATGTTTGAAGAACTTGGGAGTGAAGTTTTTGAGATAAGTAGAATTGGTGCCTAATGCTGTGTATCTAAATGGCTGACGGTCATTGGAATTTTTTGTTTTTTGCAGAATTTTGTTGAAGGGATGTTGGAGGATGGTGAACCTGAATATGAAAGAATGCTAATATAAAGCAATAATAATAATATATAATATACAGAGCATTAACTCTTTCAAAAGAAATAGTATTAGTTCTTTAAAAAAAAATAGATTTGAAATTTAAAAAAGTACTTTTTTAAAAAATGAATTAATAAATGCATCAGTTATTTAATAAGGAGAGTTTTCTGAGACTGGTGATGTGAGAAATTTGTAATCTCCAGGAAAAAGCAGGAATGTAGTCTTCACATATGGGTATCGTTGGTACCGACGGAGCCTGTGCGGGAACGCTCCCCAGCGTCCAATAGGAAAGCTTTTGGGAGCATCCCACAGCACCTGCGTGCTGCCTTCCTGCCTTTCCAATCTCCCTCTTCAGTTCTTCGTTTTCCGTGGAGCCAACAGGACGCATACCCTGTCACCGCAGAAAATTTATTCTTCTTTTTTTTTTTTTTTTTTGTGGTCGCGTCTGCCTTCATTCGACACCTACCAGTACTGCTGGTTCTCTTTTTTCTTCTTTAAAAAAAACCCAAAACAAAACCTAGCTTACTAAAAGATATTTTCTTTCAGGGGCCATTTTGGGCACTAGGCCCACTTTTCTTCAAACATGGAGAAACCAGCTAGTGGTTTCAAGAAATATTCTATGTGTGGCGGTACCATATCCGTTACCGACACCCATGACTGGTGTCTCAAGTGCTTAAGTCCTGACCATTCTCCATCGGAGTGTGTCTCCTGCAGAAAGATGACTGAGAGGGGCCTGCAGAATAGAGCTGCAAAACTCTGTACCCTTTTTGCCGCAGATACGCTGTCAGTTGCATCGACGTCTTCCAGGGCTTCATCTTCCTCCCATGGATCTCAGGTAACTAAACCTAAGTCTTCTAAGACTGGCCGGTCCTCAAAGGGTAGATCTCCTTCCAGGTATTGAGATGCCATTGGTGTTGCCCTCGAGGAAAGTTCACCAGCAAAACAGCCCCGGCGGGAGGCCTCGGTCTCCAAAGCATTAATGGGCCTCCAGAATGTTCCAGAGGCTTCCACCTCTCCACCGGTACCGAAACCTAGGCATCGGCAGGAACGATGGATCAGAGAATCCTCGGTATTGAACGCAATCTAGCGGCCCTCTTAGCAGCTTTGGTACCGCTAAGACCGCTGCAGACTGCTCCACAGGTATCAGTACCGACATTTGGTACTGGTACCGAGCACACCGGTTGGTATGCTTCCCCCCCAATGCCAAGCCTTGAGTCTATCTCGGGTATCGAAAGGCCAGTACCGAGACACACCGACTTTAAGCACTACCAGTACTGTGCGTTGCAGGAACACCCGGCGCAGAGATACTTCGAATCCTCCGATTCCGATGACTCTGACTCTGCCGGTACCAGAGTAATCCTTCCGGAGGATCCATCTCCTCCTCAACACAGAATGTCTTCTCCAGAAGACATGTCCTTCCAGGATTTCATACGTGATTTAGCTTGAGGTCTTTCAATCACGGTGACTCTGGAGAAGGAACCCAGAGCAGAAGAATTAGAAATTCTTCAATACCCTACGGCTCCTAAGGAGGCAGCTACCCTTCCCATTCACGGAATCTTGCATGATCTTATGCTAAGAATGTGGGAAGCTCCTTTAATGGTGTCTCCACACTCTCAACGACTCGATACCATGTACCGAGTTCCAAGCTGTCCTGGTTTTCAAAAGACTGTTACCACACCATTCAGTTGTAGTGGAATTTGCGATGCGTAGGATTAAGAGTGCTAAAACGTATTCCAATCCTCCAGGCCTTGAATCGAGGACACTCAATGCCTTTGGGCGTCGATGCTTCCAATCCTCCATGTTGTCAACCAGGATCAGCTCCTACATTCTGTATATGGGAATGTTCCTCAAGGAGGTTGCAAGAGACTTGGACTCATGAGCCCTCTTCTCCCTGAGGAAAAAAGGGGGGAATTCTTTACTCTGGTCAAACATGCCCAGGATGTCTCTAAGTTTATGAACCGTGCAACCTTTAATTGCTTTGAATGCATTAGCAGAACCTCTGCTATTTCCATCGGTGCACGTCGTATTGCCTGGCTTCAGGCATAGAACAATGGGTGCAAGATAAACTGGGAAACATTCCTTGCACAGGCGAAAATCTCTTTGGCCTTGTCTTTCCAATCCTTGCCAATCAGATTGAATTTGAAAATACTACCTTGAACAGACCTATCAAGGTCTACAGCCAACCCAGCAAAGAAAAAGTCAGTCAAAAAACCCTTTTTTCAACAAGAAGAAGAGATTTTACCCATCTTACACCCATCAGGACCACTGTCTAGTTCATGCTTCCCAAAAGGGGCAGCAACAAACCAGACAGCAGAGGAAGCCATGAGTTCCAAGAGCTCAACCGGCTCAGCAGACTCGGCCTCCTCAGGCGCTTTGACTCCTTCCTAGAGAACTTAGTCTTTTTGCCCCGAAAGGTCCAGAACCCCTTAAAATCCTGGGCAGGTTATGCCATTTTGCCAGAAGATGGCAACAAATGACATCAGAAAACTAGACTCTGTCCATTGAACGAGAGGGGTACAGACTTCATTTTCACAGTATGCCCCCTCCTACAATCATAAGACAGTTCAATTTTCAGGTCCCTGTCGCCAATCTCTTGGGTCAGGAGGTCGCATCACTTCTTGCTCAGGGAGCAATAGAAGAGGTACCCATATCCCAACAGAGTACGGGGTTCTACTCCCCCTGTTTTCTCATCCCAAAGAAAACAGGGGGACACAGGCCTATACTGGATCTCAGAGAATTAAACGGGTATCTGTTCTGGGAAAAATTCAAGATGATCTCCCTCGGAACACTCCTGCCCACTGTTCCCTCTAAGCTGTGCGCGTGTGCGCACGCACACACCTCGCCGAATGAGCGCACATACTTTACAACAGAGCGCACAAAAATTACGGTTCTGATTCTGATAGAAAACAACACAGACGTCTTAAAATTTAAAAGTTGTTGTGTATTTATGGTTTCCACAAGTTCTACAATATTTTCTAGTGCAATCAATGTGGTGTACATACTGTATTCTGACGTGTAATCAAATTTTAAAGTATATAACTCCGAGTGTCGTTATGTGGCGCACAAAAATTTAACCTTCCTTCAAAAGCTGCACAGCTGATATTTTATGTGCACACAGCCTACAGAAAATTAGAGGGAACATTGCTCCTGCCATACCTTCAGAGTCAGGACTGGCTATGTTCTCTAGATCTAAAGGATGCATATACGCATATTCTCATCCATGCAGATCACAGGAAATTCCTTTGATTCCTTTTCCAGGGAAGACACTTCTAATACAGGGTTCTTCCCTTCGGTCTGGCTTCTGCCCCAAGAGTCTTCACAGAATGCATGGCAGTAGTAGCAGCTGCATTCCTGAGAACTCTAGGCATATTCATCTTCCCCTACTTAGACGACTGGTTCATCCGAGCATCAACAGCTCCAGAAGCCAGCTTCGCTCTCTCGCACTATGCGAATCCTTCGGTACTTGGGACTGGTCATAAACCTCCCAAAATCTCATCTCGCCCCTTCTCAGTCTCTAGAATTCATAGGGGCTCGTCTAGACACAAGGCAGTCAAGGGCTTTCCTGCCACAGCCATGTTGTCTTCATATAGTACAGCTGGCCTCCCAAGCAGCTATGAAAGCTTTCCTGACTGCTCGGGAGATGCTTCAGCTTCTGGGGCATATGGCATCCACTGTCCATGTGGTTCCCTATGCTCGCCTTCATATGCGAGCGGCCCAGTGGACCCTATCCTCTCAGTGGACACAGGCCTCGGGTCGGCTAATGGACAAAATCAGAAACTCCACACGTCTCATTTCATTCCTGCAATGGTGGCAATCACTGGAAAACCTTCTCGTAGGCTCTTCTTTCCAGCAGTTTCTATGCCAAGCTACCCTGACAACAGATGCGTCCAAGTTGGGTTGGGGGGCTCACTTGCACAGTCTCTCAACTCAGGGTCTCTGGACCCCACAGGAGGCTTGTCTTCACATAAACCTCCTAGAACTCGGAGTCATTTTCCATGCTATTCAAGTATTTCAGGCCCATCTCAGCTACAAGACAGTTCTGGTCCAGACCGACAATCAAGTAGCCATGTTCTATGTGAACAAGCAGGGCAGAATGGGCTCTCTGTCATTATGCAACGAAGCTTTGCAACTCTGGGCCCTCTAAAGAGAGCTTCAAATCCACCTTCTAGTGGTATATCTTCCGGGCATTCAAAATCTTTGGGCAGACAAACTCAGTCGAATACTGCTGCCACACGAGTGGTCTCTTCAGTCAGACCAGCTTGCTCGAGTGTTTCGAATCTGGGGCACGCCAGATATAGACCTCTTTGCAAGTCCTCAGAATGCCAAACTTCCCTGATTCTGTTCCAGAATTCTGGCTCAAAACTGTCAGGCAAGGGATGTTTTCCTCCTCCACTGGGGTCAGGACTTCCTCAATGCCTTCCCACCCATTCCCAAAACTTTGTTCGAGCTTCAGAGAGACAGAGGTCATATGATACTCATAGCTCCACGTTGGCCACAACAAATGTGGTATCCTCTGCTTCTGCATCTCTCTCAAGCCACACCTCTGGAGTTGGGATATGTTCCAGATCTTCTTTCCCAAGAGAACAGGACCCTATTGCATCCAAATCCCCAGTCCCTGCACCTCAGGGCCTGGTTACTGTAAGCCTAAGATTCCTGGATATCTACCTTTCTCAACAGGTAAAGGATATCCTTGTGGCTTCCAGAAAGCCTTCCACAAGGCGATCCTACGCCTTTAAGTGGAAGAGGTTCTCTGTATGGTGTTCTCATAGGGGACTTAACCCCCTTTCAGTGCCTGTGGAATCGCTTCTGGAGTATCTCCTCCATTTATCAGATTCTGGTCTTAAAACTAATTCAGTAAGGGTCCATCTTAGTGCCATTGCTGTTTTTCGCAAACTTCTGGATGGACAACTTATTTCCTCTCATCCACTCGTAGCAAGATTTATGAGAGGTCTACTCTTAACAAAACCTCCCATTAAGCCACTGCCGGTGGCATGGGATCTGAATCTTATTCTCGGGCAGCTCATGAAACCCCCCTTTCAGCCTTTAGCCACTACAGCTCTAACGTTTCTTTCGTGGAAGGTCATCTTCCTAGTTGCCCTCACTTCTGCAAGATGCATCAGTGAGTTACAGGCCTTAGTGGCGGATCCTCCTTATACAAGATTTCACCATGATAAGGTAGTTCTTAGGACTCATCCCCACTTTATGCCAAAGGTGGTTTCGCCTTTTTCATTTGAACCAAGCGGTTTACCTTCCTGTATTCTTCCCTAGGCCTCATGCCTCTAATGCAGAAAGGAACCTTCATACTTTAGATTGAAGGTAAAAAGCCAAGGCTCTTTTACAAAGAACTAAGCAACATAGGAAATCCTCTCAGCTTTTTGTTGCTTTTGATTCTAGTCATTTGGGACTTCCAGTTTCCAAAAGAACTCTCTCTAGGTGGATTGCAGATTGCATATCCTTTGCATATGAGAGTAAGGGACTTTCTCTCGAAGGCCATGTCACAGTTCACAATGTCAGAGCAATGGCAGCCTCTATGGCTAATCTTCGTTCTGTGTCCATTGACGACATCTGTAAAGCAGCCACTTGGGCTTCGGTACACACCTTTACAGCCCACTATTGCTTAGACAAGGACTCCCGTCGGGTTGCCTCATTTGGCCAGGCTGTTCTCCAGCATCTCTTTCAGACTTAGTACAACGTCTACCTGCCGTCCCGGGTTTTGATGCCAGAGATCCATGGGAGGAAGCATGACCCATCTCACCTTGGGTTCGCAGCTTGCTGGGGTCATCCCCCTGGCATCTCTCAGCTGGAGCGTCCCCATATGTGAAGACTACATTCCTGCTTGTTCCTGGAGATAGTGTAGTTACTGACCTGTAACAGGTGATCTCCGGGAACAGCAGGAATTAAGTCTTCACAACCCACCCACCTCCTCTGGGAGTTGTCTCTATCTATCTCTCTCTTTGTCTACTTCTCTCCTTTGGTCTCAGCTATAAAATCAATTGAAGAGGGAGAGTTGGAAAGGCGGGAAGGCAGCATGCAGGTGCTGTGGGATGCTCCCAAAAGCTTTCCTATTAGACACTAGGGAGCGTTCCCGCGCAGGCTCTGTTGGTACCGACGATACCCATATGTGAAGACTTAATTCCTGCTGTTCCCAGAGACCACCTGTTACAGGTGAATAACTACGCTTTCCCCTATGGTGATTAAGTTCGCCACATAGTGGCATTTTGTGGGATATCCTGAGGTCTCTTTCTCCCATACAATTGAGTGCAGGGTAAGTGAATATGTTTTAGTGCAGTGTGTGAAGATATAGGTCTGGAGTATAATTTGGTTTGTTGATCTAAGGGTGAGGTGGTGCGTTTACAGACCTGTACACCATGTCAATGCTGCTTAGCATTGGGGCATTGATGGCGTTCCATGTCAGAGTGGAGGCAGCACCAGTCGCTAACTGGGCAGCATCGATATTAAGCCGCTGCCCACAGGGCCGGCCCTAGAGTTGGTCCAAAGCTTGGAGCCCTAGGCAAACCTTAAGCTTTACACTCTCTCTGGCTGCCAGAATCAATTATTTAACTTTGAATGGCCTGCTTTTGTTGCCATCCAGAGACTTCTGCCCTAGGCGACCTCCTAGTTTGCCTAATGGTTGGGCTGGCCCTGGCTGCTCGGTTAGCTCTCATGGATAAAGATAAGCCAGTTTTCCTGCATCTTCTTTTTCTGTGGAAGCTAACCGGGCAGCGGCTCAATATCGCTGCTGTCTAGTTTGCTTCTGGGGTGGCAGTGGCTGTGCAGTGACCCCAGATATTCAATGCTAGGGCCAGATATGACTCTGGCATTGAAACAGCCAGCACGGTAAAATTCCTGCACTAACTGCTTAATGTGCAATGGGGTAGGCACTGGGCGAGTTAGAGAATGGCTGTTGAGTGCACATTGTGATTAATTCTGGGGCCATTCGCATGCACAAATCATCAATGTTGGAGTTAGCAAGGGTGCAGTTACTGTCACCTTTTATTTATTAGTTTTTTGGGGTTTTTTTATATACCGCCGTTTCCTGAGAACAGAACAGAACAACTTTATATTATGACAATGTTATGGGTGGCATTAAATGCACCAGCGTTAATTAGGACTGTTGGTTTAGCATGGTAAGTGCTTCTCACTGTGCTAACTGTATGGGGACATGCTAGGCATGCCCCCCCCCCCCCCCAACAGTTAGAATGGGTCTGTTGAAGCTCCCGTGCTCATTTTTGGCACTTAACATACATTAAGTTGCCGAACTTTAGTGCACTTTAGTAAACATGCCCCAGTGACTGCAGAGTGAATTAAAATAAACAAATGAATATGCAACACATTTACTCCTCCCTCTCTCCATTTCTTTTCTTTTACCTGATTGCTCAGTCTTTTTTTCCATCACCACTTTACATATTGGGCCTGATATTCAGCCCTGGCTGCTAAAGCATCTAGTCGCTGGCACTGAACTTTTAAACCTGGACATTCAATGCCAGGACCGTATCCAGGCTGCCCGGATTGCCACAAAGCTAACTGGGCAGCAGCGATATTCAGCCACTATTCGTTTACCTACTGTGGCGAAAGTTAGGCCAGGGTTTCCTATGCTTGACTTTGCCATGTTTAACCGGGCAGTAGTTCAATATCGCAGCTGCTTGATGTCGCCCATTATGCCCCAGTGCTAACCAGTTAGCATCTGGGCATGTAGCGGTGATATCCACTTCTTAGACCGGCAGTTAAACCATTTTCAGGACAGCAAATTGTTTAAATGCCTTTGAATATCCCCCTGGTAGTGTTTTAAATTTGTATTCCATATTCTGCTAGACCAATCCAGACACATGGGTTGTGATCCCCTACCAGCCGATTGGTGGAGACAAAGAACCAATGAAAAGCCCAAGCTTCGATGACATCTTTCCCATGTCTCTATTTGCCTCCACCACCAGAGGTCCCTTCAGTATTTTCTTTGTCTCCAGCAGATGGTGGATGGATTTTCTCCTCTCTGAAGAAAATCTGAGGATTGAGAGGAAAAGATTGATTAAATGCTCGTGAATGACCAACTTGAGGATGCCTCTCACTTCAGCACAACGTGGAAGGCTCCACTAGACTGCAGTCTTTTCGGTAGCCATAGGAAGAGGGAAAATTTGGTTCAGCTCCAGGCTCTTATCATGATAAGAACCTGTTGAGCAACCACAAAATTGGAAGGATCTGGAAGAGAGCAGCAGCCTCATACACCCTTTACGCCCCTCCCTCTTCTTCTGTTCCTCCCTGCTCTCTCCCAAAGATTGCAAAAGGCTCTTGGAGGAATCTGCTTGCCAGCCATCTTAAACACAGAGCTGCAAAAGCCAGTGAAAAAAAATACTGTGGGAGTAGAGCAGATCCTGGCATGGATCCTCTGCCTGGGGTTCTCAGGGGGGTGACCAAGGCTTGATCTCGTCATTGTCCTTACATAAGAAATGCCATGCTAGATAAGACCAAGGTCCATCAAGCCCAGTATCCTGTTACCAACAGTGGCCAAACCAGGTCACAATTATCTGTCAGTTTTCAAAAAGACACACAGGTTCCACAATGCTTGTACTGGGGCAAGAAGTGGAATTCCCAGGTCGTCTTTAATAATGGTTTATGGACCTTTCCCCCAGGAACTTGTCAAACCTTTTTTAAATCCAGCTACACTAACAGTTTTTACTACCGCCTCTGGTAACAAATTCCAGAGTTTGATTACGTATTGAGTGAAAGAATAGTTTCTCTTATTACGGATTACACTGTAGCTTCATTGCATGTCCCCTAGTCTTTCTACTTTTCGATGGCATAAACAGTCGATCCACATTTACCTGTTTGCTCCATTCCTTAATTTATAGACCTCTATTATATCACCCCTCAGCCATTTCTTTTCCAGGTTGAAGAGCCCTAACCTTTTTAAGTCTCTCCTCAAAGGGGTATCCTTCCATCCTCTTTACCATTTTGGTGGCTCTTCTCTGTACCTTTTCTAATTCTGCTATATCCTTTTTAAGATATGGTGACCAGAATTGCACACAATATTCAAGGTGTGGTCACACCATGGAACAATACAGAAGCATTATAATTTCCTTTGTTTTATTCTCCATTCCTTTTCTTATGATTACTAGCATTCTATCTGTCTTCTTGGCTGCCGCTGCACAGTGGGTGAAGGGGTTTCAATGTGTTATCCACGATGACACCTAAATCTTTTTCCTAGATAGTGATTCTTAATGTGGAACCTTGCATCTTGTAATCATAGTTTGGGTGGTTCTTTCCTAGGTGAATAACTTTGCACTTGTCCACATTAAATTTCATCTGCCATTTGAACATCCAGTGTTCCAATTTATCAGGGTCGTCTTGCAATTTTTCACAGTCCTCTTGGGTTTTAACAACTTTGAATAATTTTGTGTTATCTGCAAATTTAATTACCTTGCTCGCTATTCCCATTTCCAGGTCATTTATGAATACAAGGTGTGACAAAAAAGAAATGAGACTGTGGCAGCTACGCCCATGACTCAATGCCAGTTGGCTAACCGCATATGTCACTGTGTTGTGCAACATCTCGCCACTATTCTGCTATAATATTTTTCATCTCTCTCACTCTGTTTTTCTTTTTCAGGTTTATTTGTAGCACACTGCTCCATTGCTTTGTCATGCAACTGGAGGTGGCAGAAATATGGAGCAAAGAATCAACTTGAAATTTCTGGTTAAGTTGGAGAAGGACCCAACTGAGTGTCTCCAACTTCTCCAAAAGGTTTGTGGAGAATATGCACTCTCAAGGCTGCGAGTCTTCGAGTGGCACAAATGCTTCAAGACTGGCCGTGAGGAGGTGGAGGATGAAGCCAAGTCAGGACGGCCTTCCACGACAAAGACGGCTGAGAACATTGAGAGAGTGAACCAGCTGGTATGGAGTGACAGTGCAAATGATAGCTGAGGAGCTCAGCCCAAACAGGGAGTCAGTGCGGACCATCTTGGTGCAGAAGCTGGGGATGTGGAAGGTGTGAGCCAAGATGGTGCCCAGGCTTTTTTCGGATAACCAGAAGGAGCACTAGGTCAGTGTTTGAGACTTGCTAGAGAAGATCGGAGAAGATCCAGAGTTCGTTGGCAGAGTCATCACAAGAGGCGAGATGTGGATCTTCCAGTACGACCCTGAAAGCAAGAGATAGAGCTTGCAGTTGAAGACTCGACTGTCACCCAGCCCCGAGAAGGGTGCGCATGTCCAAATCAAGGATCAAGGTCATGCTGATCGCATTCTTCGACCAGCAGGTCCTCAATTGCCTCCTTGACCAGGTTCGGCGCAGCAGGCGGGCTCTGCGGAGAGACAAGTCGTGGCTGCTCCTCCACGACAATGCACCCGCACACACTGTGCTCATTGTGAGGCAGTTCTTGCCCAACGAGTAGATCACAGCTCTCAACCACCCTCCTTATTCCCCAGATCTCGCACCGTGCGACCTCTGGCTCTTCCCCAGGCTGAAGACTGTGCTCAGGAACTCATTTTGCCTCTGTAGAAGAGATCAAGGCCACTGTGACGAGGGAACCGAGGGACCTCAAGGATGAGGACTTTACCGAGTGCTTCTGTACGTGGCAGAAGCGAATGCATAAGTTTATTAACTCTGGGGGGGATTACTTTGAAGGAGACCATGATTAATTTCTCTGTAGATTTTGTAATAAAACATTTATGCGACATTCTCTTTTTTTTTTTTGTCACACCTCGTATGTTAAAAACCAGTGTACCCAGCACAAATCCCTGGGGTACTCCACTATTTAGCTTTCTCCATTGGGAAAATTGGCCATTTAGCACTACCCTCTGCTTTCTGTTTTGTAACCAGTTCCTGATCCACAATAGTACACTGCCTTCTATCCCATAACATTTTAATTTTGCCAAGAGTTTCTCATGAGGGACCTTGTCAAAGGTTTTCTGTCTGTCTGACACAATTCTGGGTAGACTGCTGACAACTGTTGGCACAGTGTGGGGGTTTCCTGTCATTTTTTTACATGCGTTAGTAGCATTTTCTTCTCTTCTGTGCCTGGTGGTCGCATAGTCTGTATGCACATTCTGCCGAGGTGGCTCCAACATGCGTTCTTACCCTAGCGCCTGTAATGTGCATTGCAGTAAAAGTGCAGTTAACATGCATCCTTGGGCTGCCACAGCCTTAGTGTACACAGTTGTGATATTTGCCTTAACACTCTGTCTTTTTCCAGGAAACGTTTCCCCTTTGGCAAGCGAGGTGCCTCATCTCCAAATTCTGGATTCTGCTTTTCTTGTGTGGCAGTTTTTGAGTTGTCCCTGGAGAGCCCGCTCCCCCTCTTTTGCCGGGGATTGTGATTAGTCCGGCCTTGCCTGCCTCAGGGCATTAGGTGACCGGTGACGCTATGGGTAAGATATTGTCACAAGCACAATGCCATAACCACTAGTCTTCTAGTTGTTGAGGGCATGGTGGTTGAGAACCTTCTATCAGCTGTAACATTTATGCTTTAAGTAGAAGGATTGTAGTCGTGTTTAAACCAAGGGTAAGGCTTATGACAGAAAAATAATTTATTTTGAACACAATAGACAGTAGAGGAACGTGATGTGTCCAAGGATAGAACCAATTAATCATATAATGTTGAAAAGAGGCTTTTATTTACAATACCAATCCTTGGACACATCACATTCCTCTACTGTGTACTGCTTTCGACGTGACGGTTTGCTCTTAGTTGGACCCCTTTTGAACACAATAGAACAGATCAGGTTCCTGGTACCATTTACAGAATTTTAAATTATAGGATTTTTGCTTAAGGTTCAGCAGGTTGGTGGCAAAACAAACCAAACTCAATATTGGCTTTTAAAGTCCTCTTCACTGCAGAAGCTAGCCTTTTCACATATAACCAGATGCCACTTTTCTTATTGTCCTTTGTCAACCAGAGCAATAGAAAAACAAACTTTACCTCTTTTATGGCAAAATTATCTTCACTCAGCCATAATTCTCTCTAGGCTGCACTTCCAGGTGAAGAACCAAACTTAGGTTATGAAATAAGCATTCACAGTGTCCTCAAGACTCTTATAGCAGGCTTTTCTTATAAAAGACAGGAGCAAAGCACAAACAGTTCTAACAGCTAATTAACTTTCTCTCCGTTGTAGAGTTTCAACACAGCTGACACAGAAGCATGAATCACAGCCTTACTTCATTAGCTTATGCTGCAGTAAATTCCTCCTTTCAAAACACACAGGAATTTACTTTCTCACTGCTTAGCTCTAAGGTTATTTCAGCAAGGGAACAGTTCTTTCCAGGCTGGCCTTTCTTCAGACACTTTAAGTCTAGAGCTTGGCACAAAGAACAATCCATCAACATATCTTCTTCTGACCCTTCTTCTCCCAATTGCATAGGTTCTGACTCGCCCACTTGATGAGAGTGCCCTGCTGATAACCTCTCTGGTGGCCTGAAAGCTTCTCTCCTTCCTGGCTCCCACCTTTGTTGCAAACGTGATTCAGGGAAATCACCTTTCTCAGCAATGGGTAGCTCAGCCTGTCTCCAGAAGTTAGCACCTGCTCTGGCTTCTCCAGCATTCCATCGTCCTTGCTGCTCTGAAGTCCGTCCTCTGCTGCTTCTCCAATCACTCCTCTTTCAGCTCCTACTCCTACTACTACTGCCATAATTTTAACCAAGGTTTATACTCACTGGGATCCAACCCCACCTCTTTCTCTCCCAGGTGTTTGTAATCCCTCTGCCTTCTGACATCAGAATAATCAGTGCAATTACTAGAGTGAGGGTTTTTGTCCTCGTGCTTGCAATCTATCCTTCTTACACGGTCAAGCATTTCCTGGAACTTGTTCCAGCTGGGTTTTTTCTGCCTTTGAACTTTGGCCTTTTGACCCTGCACACCTAACAGAGGCCCCTTGATTAAGGTGAATTCCTTATGCTGTTCACCTCCCCCATGCTCAAAATGGTTGACTTTGCCACAATATCCAGCCTGCCGGAGGATCCAGCGACCTTCCTGTGAGTCCCTCATCGTCCTATAGGGGGTTTGTGGCCGCTATGCCCCCTGATGTTGGGGGGGGGGGGCTCATTTCTGAGTGGAGAGCTTTCTGACTCCGGAATTCTTTCTTTTTCGCAGCAAGCCAGGTTGTTCTTGTGTGGAAATTCTGACTCTGTGGCCTCGGGGTGCCCCTGGGTGCAGTCTCATGCGGGGCAGGTGGAGAGTGGAAGCCCTGTTCAATTCTTTTTGGCTAAACATCCCCTGCATAGGGTGCTCCCTGGAGATGGGGAGCATCTGGGAGCTGTCTGAGATTTGACTATGATTTGGATTCAGATGGCTCGGTACTGGGCCCTGACATGGATGTAGAAGGACCCTCTCCTTCAGAAGATTCTGAGGAGGCCGATGTGATCCGCTTATTCTGGAAGGAGGAGCTGGTGGCATTGATTGCCAGGATTTCATCCGCTTTGAACTTGACGGATGCTTCCAGCATGGAGCAGGAGCGAAGGTATACCTCTTACTTCAAGGGGTGTGAAATCCACTACTGTCTTCCCATTTCTGGAAGTGATCAAGGATATGATACGGTCGAAGTGGGACTCTCCCTATATCCTGCCTAAAGAGTTAAGGGTGTGAAAGAAGATCTCCGCTCTCCTGGAGGAGTTGAGTGGTTTGGTATTCCCAAGGTGTATGCGCAGGTTATGGCAGTTACCAGATGGACCACCATTCCTGTGGAAGACAGATCGGCCTTCAAGGATTTTCTGGACCATAAGGTGGATTTGTAGTTGAGGAGCCAGTTTCACCATTGCGGCGGCTGTTCTGCAGCTGGTGGTATGTACCAGTCTGATGCCCTGCTGCAGTGGATTCAGTCTCTTATGCCGGCTGATGTGATCTCTCGTTTAGAGTCTGCTATGGCCGTCTTTCTGATGCCATGTATGACCTAGTACATTTGGCACTCACATATGGTGCCCTGATGGTAGTGTCATGGCATTTGATTTGGCTCACATGGGCGTTCCAGTGGTCCTTTTTGACTCGGTGGTCCCCAATTTCTCAGGAGTTCAAGTGTAGGCTCGCACTTCCATTGATGATGAAGACCAGCCTGCAGTGATGGCAGCAACCCTGTAATCGGAGGAAGGGCGTGCCACTGGACGATTCTCCTGGATCCTCCTGACGATGCATGCTAGTCTTTCGGGCTGGGGAGCCCGTTGCCAAGACCGTATGGCCTAGGGCCATTGGAACCACAGGGAAGCAGTGTGATTCATCAACTGCCTTGAATCAAGGGTCTTCAGGTTGGCTCTTCTTCATTTCCGGCCTCTGATCGAGGGCCGGGCGGCTCGAGTGTTTTCAGACAACACCATGGCAGTGGCTTATGTCAGTGGGCAAGATGACACACGGAGTGCTGGGGTAGCTCTGGAGATTGCTGTCCTGTTTGCTTGGCTGGAGAAGAACCTCCCTAGCCTTGTCGACTCAGCACATTGCCAGGGTGGACATTGTAGAAGCGGACTTCCTCAATCAGCACTCTCTGGATCCTGGAAAATGGGAGTTGAGCCAGGAGGCATTTCTGTTGATCCTGCACCGCTGGGATCGCACTGAAATGGATCTGTTGGCGACCTGCTCAAATGTCAAAGTTTGCTGCTTCTTCAGTCACCACATGGAGATACTCAGAAGGTGTTGACACGCTGACCCAGCCTTGGCCAAGTTAGCACCTGCTGCATGT
Source organism: Ichthyophis bannanicus (assembly GCA_033557465.1). Taxonomy (NCBI): domain Eukaryota; kingdom Metazoa; phylum Chordata; class Amphibia; order Gymnophiona; family Ichthyophiidae; genus Ichthyophis; species Ichthyophis bannanicus. The sequence goes on from CM066038.1 coordinate 328,556,901, forward strand.
GTTTTTCCTCAGTGCCCATTGTGATAAGGTGTATAGAATGCCACCCGAGCAGGATTGTTCTGGTGGCACTGGATTGGACGAGGAGAATGTCGTTTGGAGACCTGATGTGGCTCCTGCAGGCACCGCCTCTTTGGTTGCCTCCTTTTCAAGGCTTGTTGCAGCATGGCCCGTTAGTCCTGTAGAACCCAGTTCCCTTCTCGCTTACGGCTTGGCTCTTGAAAGGAGACAGTTAGCACGTAAAGTTTACTCTCCAGCAGTGATCTCCACTCTGCTCGGAGTCCAGAGAAGCTCTATCAGGCTAGCTTATGTGCGAATCTGGTGCCTCTTTTGAACAATGGCGCGACGCTTGGCAGTAGGCTTTTGAGGCAGCCAAGCTGCCATATCTGTTGGGACTTTCTACAGGATAACCTGGAGAAGGCCCTTTCCCTTAGCTCCTGAAAGTTCAGGTAGCAGCAGTAGCCTGTTTCCAAGGTCCAGTGGCGGGTACGTCTCTAGCCTTGTTCCTGGACGCCTTGCACTTTCTCCAGTAGGGTCGATGTCTGCGTCCTCCCCTCCAGTCTGTGATCCCTTCTTGGAATTTGTGTCTGGTGCCCTTTGAACTGTTGAAGCGCACTACTTTAAAGGATTTGATGCTCAAGATGGTCATCTTCGTCACATTTTGTTCCGTAAGGCAGATTTCCTAGTTGCAGGCTCTGTGTTGCCGAGATCCTTATCTGTCTTTTTCAAGGAGGCCATTTCTGTTTGGCCTGTGTCTTCTTTCTTGCCTAAGATACTTCTCCTTTTTACGTGAACCAGATGGTATACCTGTCCTCCTTCGCTAAAGAATAGTGTCGGAGGAAGGATAAAGATCTTCACCTTGTGGTTGTCCGCATGGTTCTTCTCAGATACTTGGAGGTTACAGATTCCTTTCATAAATTCAACCATCTTTTTGTGCTGTTAGTTACCACATCACCCTTGCATGGGTGAGCAATTTCTACATTGGGGTGCTGGATTAAGGAGGTCTTTGCCTCGTTTTATATGTTACGGAACTTGTTGGTCCCAGAAGGTTGCATGCCCATTCTACCTGAGCGCTGGCGACTGAAGAAAACCCCGTGATCTGGCCACAATACCACGGCTCTTTCGGTCTCTGGTCCCTCAAGCAGTGAGAAACAGGCAGAGAGTAACACAGAACACAATCACACACAAAGTTCTACTTTCTTTGAGCTCAGAGGGAAAACAGACGGCCTGTGGACACACAGCACAGTTCCACGTCTGCCGGATTCAAATTCTTCCTTCTAAAAAACTCTTTTTATTAAAGAAAAAGGGGAAGTAACAGTCATTTATTATAAACGTGAAATAACACAAGGTGTCGCTAAAGTTCTTTTTACAGAGTAAGAGCTGATTACAGTGTATTAGATGAAATTTACTTGATTATGACAAAATTATTTATAATTGCAAAGTTGCAAAAATTATGTTGTGTCAGCATTGACTGTACAATGAGCTATGGTTGCGCAGTTCATAGCCTATGTTTACTCTTTATGCTTGCGTTAACAATGTTCCAAACTATTTTAAAAACAGTTACACAGAACTCATGATCATGATATCCTATTCTATTTAAGAGGAAGTAGGTGAAAGGCCAAACTTCTAAACACATTCTGCATCAAGAAATTCATCCATCTTCAATTGCATATTGGGGATTCTGGTATCCCTTTACTTGTCCATTTCTACAGCGACCTCATGGGCGGAGCAGAGCTCAGTAGCCCCTGCAGACATTTTTTCAGGTAGCAATAGGAGCATCCCTTTCCACTTTGTCAAGCATTACTGTTTGGATGTCTTCACAAGGACGGACACAACCTTAGTTCAAGGGTTTTGCAAGCTGCTGTGTCTTCTTCCTGCCCAGTGGAGTTGTAGCTTTGGTACATCCCACTTGTCTGGACTGTCTATCAGGATGATATGGAAGGTGACATTTTACTTACCAGTTAATGTCCTTTTCTGGAGTCCTGCTAGATCAGTCCAGGGCCCGCCCCTGGAACCATATTCTAATTTTTACACTTGGCTCTGCAGGTTCATCTACTGAAAGCCTTATGTTTATGCTTTCCTATACATTGTTCCCTACTGTCGATCACTCATTGTTGCTCACAGTTGAGATTGTGTGAGACTTGCCATGTTTCTTCCATATGCTTTCGGACAAAAACTGAAGGGATCTCTGGTAGCTGAAGCAAGTAGAGGCATGGGAGTGATGTCATTGATATCTGGGCTTTTCATTGTTTCTTTGTCTCCACCAATCTGCTGGTAGGGGAACAAAACCCACTTGTCTGGACTGGTCTAGCAGGACTCGAGGAAAGGACATTAACTGGTAAGTAAAATGTCACCTTGTTCTAAGTTGTAAACTGTCTGAAGTGCCTTTGTTATTGAGATGGTACAGAAATGTAAATATTGATTCCTGCCAACAAATCTGCCAAAAGTGCCATCCTCCGAGAATATTTATAGATCAGTGGAATATAACTAAATATATATGCTGGTAGGCCTTTTTGTGTCTTTTCATCTTCAGTTTTTGTTTCTTGCAAGACCAAAACTTAATCCAAACCCCAAACTTCTTTTTCACGGAATTCTGTGATAAATCCCCACAGCCATCAAAATTAGTAAAGCTATTATTAAAACAAAACAAAAAGTCTCCCCATGCCCATAGAATTCTGGATTTTAACCATGGGCTTTTAATGCAGGTTACTCCAGCCTTCTTGCAAGCCTGATACTATTGAATCACTGTGGCTTAAGGTTGTCACCACCGCTTCACACTGGTTATCCCAGAACCTTCTTGGAATCCTGAGCAGTCACACCACAGTTTTGTGCAGGTTCTGATAAAGGAAATACAGCCCTCCAAAAAGTAGCATATGTTTTATTGAATTAGTCAAATAAAAAAGATATGATCTATAACTTGTTAACTGTCCCTTATTTCTAAATTTAATTTTTATAGACATCTGTTTTTGAGTTGCTGGACAACAGTGTTTGTGTGTTTTGGGGGTTTTTTTGAAAATGTAAAACAAGTGTAAAACCATCGAGAGGCATGGCTTCAGGAATATTTTCTGACCTAGATTTGTAGAAGGGTTGGTGAGAGGGGATATATGGGGGGAGGGTGGAAATGATATCAATATTACATTTATACTTAGTTATTGCCTTTCTCAAACAAAAATTAGATCCAAAGGAGTTTGCAAACAAGGCCAACTTCAAAGTTGGCTCAATGTGTTGGTGCCTTAGGCAAATCTTAAGCCTTATGAAACCCGCCCTCCCCCCCCCCCCCCAAATCAAGCCGACTGTTAGAATCTATTGTTTAGCTTTGAATGCCCTTCTCTTTGCTGCCCCCAAGAAACTGCAACCTTAGGTGACTGCCTAGTTTGCCTAATGGTTGGGCTGGCCCTGTTTGCAAATAAAATAATACAATAACACTGGTAAACAAAATTCAAAAGATTTTCTGTCACAGAAATGAAAATGGCTGATTCTAGTACTGTTTTTGGTTACGAACTCGGATATGTACTTAGAAATTCTCCATCGCGTAACATTTTTGAGTGACATGTAGTTTAAATTTAGACTATGTTGCTCATATTTACATTAGATAGATGTATATTGTAACATAATGTCTCCTAAAAGGTAGTTGTATATGATTTTCTGCTGTATTGCGCCTCAAGAACATCCCTCTTAAGGGTCCAACAATAGTCTGCAAGCATACTGGAGCTCCACTTGCCCTGGTACCTATTTTCGATTACCAAAATGTCCTGATGAAACCTTTCCCCATGTTCATCACTGACTGCTCCTAGATTTGCAGGAAAAAAATCCAGGTGTGAATGCAAGAAGTGCATTTTCAAAGACATGTTACATCCCAGTTTCTGGTAAGATTTCAGTAGAGTATCCACTGATTCTGCCTAGTTGTCTGCCTTATTTCCCAAGAAGTCGCAGCAAACAGTCTTAAAGGACTCCCGTGCAGCTCTTTCAGTTTCATTCAACTGACCATCAAAGTTTTCATCTTTCATCAGTTTTCTAATATTAGGTCCGACAAAGATCCCTTCTTTGATCTTCGCCTCACTTATTCGTGGAAATGTCTTTCTTAGATATGCAAATCCAAGTCCACTTCTATCCATGGCTTTTACAAAGTTCTTCATAAGACCCAACTTTATATGGAGTGGAGGTAGATATACTTTATTCGGCTCCACAAGTGGGTCCATGTGCAACATTTTTCTGGCCTAGGACCAGTGATGTTCTCTTTGGCCACTGTTTCCAGATGTAATGATTTTTCCTGTCCCTGCTGTCCCACTCACACAGAAAGCAACAATACTTTGTCCAACCAAGCTGTTGTCCAAGCAAGAGGGCAATTACTTTTAAATCGCCACAAATATTCCACTTGTGTTCTTCATACTTGATATTTGTTAGCAGGAGATGCATACTGCTGTAAGTTTCTTTCATATTGGCGGCATGAGCTACTGGAACTGATGGTAAAATATTTCCGTTGTGGATAAGCAAAGCTTTTAGGCTATATTTAGAGGAATCAATAAATAGTTGCCAATCCTCTGTTCTATAATCCGGACAAAGTGTTTCCATCAGGGATTTAACTTCACAACAAAAAGCAATTCCATCTTCAAAGGCAAAGTAATCCACAAACTCTGTATGCCTATTTCTAAAAGTGCACACTTTGGTTTCTTTCTGAAGAAGATTCCAGCCTTTCAGTCGTGACCCTAACAGTTCTGCTTGTCGCTTTGAAAGATTCAAATCTCTGACGAGATCATTTCAAATCGCCTTTGTCCAGTAAATGTGGTTCAGAAGAGGAACCGGATGCCTCAAAGCTTGGATCCTGCATTACAGCATCGCCATCATTGTCAACATCATCAGCATTCATTGGTGGTTCTTCTTCATCCTCATTCACTGTAAGATTTTCTGGAGATTTTGGCACCGGCAATTCTTGACAGTGAGGCTCAGGCCTCATGGCAGATGGTAAATTTGGGTAATTTACAGTGTGTTTTGATTTTGAAGTAATGCCTGCAGTGTTTGTACTGTAAGGCAAAAGTAGCAATCTGTCAAGTAACATAGTAAATGACAGCAGATAAAGACCAGCATGGTCCATCCAGTCTGCCCAGCAATATGGCAAGAGTAGGTGCACCTGTCGCTCTGTGCAGGCCACCCCTCCCCATGTCTTTGTTTAGGGGTGGACCCACCACTCCGTGTAGGACACCCATATTTGTTGAGAAGTTAGATGATTCAGTTTAAAAATTTTTATCCTGTTGCTGTAAAGAGATCCACTGTGCTTGTCCCATGCTGTTTTGAATTCCGTCACCGTGTCACTCAGGAGCTCCCCCTCCAGCACCGGCTTCCCAATGCAAACGTTCCACTTTGGAATAGGGTTGAGCAGGAAAGTGCCACTGCATGAAAAGGCGAAGAAAAAAGGTAGATGTAAGAAGGAGCTGGTGCAAATCAGCATCAAGATGGCTGGGGGCTTATGCTTCTTCCATTTTCAGTATATTACCATATGTACCCCTTTATTGCCTGCACCCAGGGCACACGGCTCCCACCACCCTGTCCTTGGTACATCACTGTGTGTGCATATTACAAATTTAAAGCATATTCAATCGATCACATGCATTTTTAAACGTATGTATGCCAATAATGTGCATGCAGAACATGAATAGTCCAAATAAACATGAAAAATGCTCAAAAGTCAGGGGAAAAAATCATTTGAAACAAGTACAAGCCAAACTTTTCAGTGATCTCTTGGTTCCCTCCAGATCATTGGAACAGCAAAATTCATGTGTCGAACACCCTTTACCCAACCTGTTAGGAGTCTGATACAGGTAATACAGTAGACATGAGGCGCCCAATTTTTGTCCTGGTCACCGACTTGACATCCAAAGTGCAGCTTATAAGATGTCTTAACAAGCAGAGTAAAACGTCTTCTCTTCTTCTTAAAAGTAACCTTACCGCAAATGTAGCAAAATGAATCCGGACGATTAACACACTTTCGAGGCATTGTTAAACAACTACAAGCGATAACCGTAATATTTATTAACCAACTGCTGTTTATGAAATAGATTAACGCAAACTCATATCCATTCAGATTCTGTTTTTTTTCCAAACAATACAAACCACAATCGCTGACGGTGACAGAAAGCATACCAATACATGACTCGGCGTTTTCTGCTTGTATCAGCCAGATCAGTAGGGCAAGAGGCCCGGTTAATTAATTATAACTTGTCACACCGCCCCCCTGGTGGCAATGGCGGGCCACAGCAGAAAGGGGGTGGACATGCAAAGTTTGTGGAGGAGTTTAGCTCAATTACAGGGCCCAGGTTTTTATAGTCCTGGTAGCCTTCTGTGTAACTAAAAGCTCCCAAGAATATCACAGTCCGAGGGTAGGGAAAAATTAAGGCTTTTATTTCCCGTGTTGCAAATAGGTTCAAATAGCACAGCTTACATCAACACAAAAGAATGTCCTTGCTCCAGGTTAAAAGAAAAAGAAACATGAACTGAAGAAAACCTGTTAACTTCACAGCAATACCAAACGGAATACAGAATCAAGCTTTTACCCCAGACCACAGCTATTCCTCCGCTAAGGGCTCAATTCTTTCGGCCAGGCAATAGCTACAATCCATCGGGAGGTCAGAGGGATCATCCGGGAATTCCACCTGCATTGGCTCGCAGTCTGGAATGTCTAGGGGCTCGCCTTCAGGCTTTTTGTATAATGCTTGTATGATGCCCCAATGTTCAGCATTTAAAGGTACACTTTGTACACTTTTAGAATGTGGACAGTCTCTCCTGCACACTGTTCCTTCTCTAGAAAGTCTCCTGTTTGGTACAGGTTTGTATTTTGTAGCATGAATGCATCTAGAAGGACAGCATTCTCCAGTGCCTTGCTCCTTCCGCGTCACAGCATTCGTAAAATCATAGTCAGTAAAATAGTAATTACCTTTTCTTCTAAGGTTATCACAGTGAGGTGAGGGCTGAGGCCTGTTCCTGCTGGGGCTTGGCTTCTCTGGCACCCAGGTAGGCCTCCGGTTCTCAGGTCGGCCTTCTGCTGGGGTTAAGCCGCACTTGCAACACAGCTTCTTTCTCCCAGGGCCTTGAAAGTTGCCTTTCAAAATTCCTCTTTCACCCCTTTCCTGGTTACTCCTTGTTGCGCCTTTCAACAGTTGCTGGCCCTTGCCAAACTCAGGCCTTGGACTCTCTGGTACATTCCTTCTCCTTCCAGGGTTAGCTTCCACACGGTATCTTTCCCTCCTGGAAAGTGTGTCCTCTCCCCTTTTGAGATATCTAAAGCAAGTTTCTTCACCTGGCTCTGCTGAGTCTGCTAGGTCGGTTCCATCTGTTAGGACTCCTATTCCTGGGTCCTCCTCTCCTTCCAGGAAAGCTCTCCTTTCTCCTTCCAAAGTTAGCTTCCTTCCTGGATCCGGATCTCCATGCGAATCTGGAACTGGAACTCCTTGCACAACTCCCTGCCAGTCTGAATTTCTCCAGTCATCTGGGCGTTTAAAAGGAATCCTTCCCTTTCTGGATTGGGTGCAGGCCGGTATTGCATCATTGGCTCTAGGGCGTGGTTCCTCAGTCCTCCAGAGGTCCCTCTTGCTCCCCCTATATGGCTCCTCGTGATGCTGCAGCCGGTGTCTGCCTCTTTTTTCTGAGTTTAAAACATTTTCTTCCGCCTGCAGAGGGTCTGCAGTGCCACAAACTACATGACTCAGCATTTTTGGTTGTGGCTGACGACATACAATAATAATTATGATGGAATTTTTCGTATTCGACCTTTGTTTACTGAAACAAAACTATAATGGCTAATTTACAGTAATGTACACACTTTACTAGATGATATCTCCTGAAGTATGGGTGATAGAAAAATTCTGATACCATATTTGTAAACAATGGGAAAAATTACATATGAAACAGGTCAGAGCGGGTCTGTGACAAAAATTGTGTTGACCAGTGTAATGAAATATATCATTATAATTTGTTATTTTTCTTAAGCTTATTAGCGCCTCTATCAAACAGACCCATCTTCCATAAACATCTTCCGTAAACTGTTGGATGTTTTCTGTTTAATGTAAACCGCGCTGATGTCTAATAGTGCGGTATATAAGAATTGTTAATAAATAATAAATAATAAATAAACACATTACATTAAACATGAAATAAACTATCCCATACATGCACACTTAAAGGCACATTATTTTCATAGAAATTCCCTCTTAACACATTCTTATAGAGCCCTCTATCTTTGATAAACCTACTTAAATAACTTTTTAACTGTCTTTCTAAAAGCCAAATAATATGTGGAATTACAAATCCGTGTGGCATATTTTTACTAAAGTACAGTAGCAGGGGTAACATGCATTTCCATATTGTCCTACTAGACAGTCCAGACGAGTGGGTTGTGTTCCTCTACCAGCAGATTGGTGGAGACAAAGAACCAATGAAAAGCCCAGGTTTTAATGACATCACTCCTATGCCTCTATTCGCCTCAGCCCCCAGTGATCCCTTCAGTATTTCTTGTCTCCAGCAGATGGTGGATAGATTTTCTTCTCTTTGTAGAAAATCTGAGGATTGAAAAGAAAAGAAATTTGATTAAACGTACATGAACGATCACCTTAATTACAGAAAGGTGACTCTCGCTTGAGTGCTACAGGGGAGGCTTCACTAGACTCCGTTCTTTTTGGTAACCATAGGAGGAGGGAAAACTGGTTGAGCTCCATGCCCTTATCACAATAAGGGCCTGTTGAGCAGCCACAAATTGAAAGGATCTAGAAGAGTACAGCAGCCTCACACAATCTCTGTGCCCCCTCCTTCCTCCTCTGAACCCCCCACCCCCTGCTCTCTCTTGAAGATTGCAAAAGGCTCTTGGAGAGATCTATCTGCCTGCCAGCCACCTTACACCCAGTGCTGAAAGTGAAGCAGTTTCAGGGGAGTAGAACTGAGCCTGGCACGGATCCTCTACCTAGGGCTCTAAGGGAGGGGCAAATACCAAGGTTTGACCTCATCATTGTCCTTTTTAGGGACTCCTGGTTCTGTCTCGGAAGGATGCAATTCAAGGTGGATTGTTAGCAACCGTTGGGCGCTGTGTGTGGGTTTCCTGCTGTTTTCTGCACACTTTAGTAACGTTTTTGCCTATTGTGCGCCTGAGGGGTCGCGAGTCCTAATGTGTGTTCCTTCCCTAATGCCTTTAACATGTTTTACGTAAAAGCGCAGTTAATGCACACTTGCGGGCCAATACATCCTCAACACATATGCTTGTGATACCCTAACTGTTTGTCTTCTTCCAGGAAATTTAGACTTGTGGCAAGCAAGGAGCCTCATCCTTGGATTGTGGACTTTGCCCTTCCTACATGGCAACTTCTGAGTTGTTCCTGGAGGGCCTGCTTTCCCCCTCTCAGCTAGGGGATGTGGTTAGTTCTCCCCCACCTGCCTCAGGGCAGGAGGTGTCAGATGGTGCTATAGGTAAGGATATATTCATCTGACCAAAGGCTCTGGTGACTGTGCTGTGAGCCGCTCTTCGTTCTTTAGGGTGTCTGTGGCAGCTGTGCTCCCTGGTGCTGGGGAGCTTTATTTGAGCTTCCGGACTCTGGATTGTCCTCCCCAGAATTTCTTTCTGCAGCAGGCCTGGCCCTTCTGGCATGGTAATTCAGACCCAGCAGTCTTTGAGTGCCTCTGGATGCAGTTTCGTGCCAGGCAGGCTGAAAGTCGTAGCCCTGTTCGATTACCTATTGCTAAGCATCCACCGTGAGGGACACTCCCTGGGGATGGGGAACAGCTAGGAGCTATCCGAGATGTTGACTATGCCTTGGATTCAGATAGTTCAGTACTGGGCTCTGAAGTAGATAAGAAAGTACTCTCGCCTTCAGAAGATTCTCTGACGCTGGAGTAATCCACCTATTCTGGAAGGAGGAGTTGGTGTTGCTTACCAGGGTCTCATCTGCCTTGAACTTGCCAGATGCTTCTGGCACAAAGCAGGAGCCGAAGGTACACCCGCTCCTTCAAGGGGAGCGGAAATCCACTGCTGTCTTCCCATTCCTGGGGGTGATCAAGGATATGATCTTGTTGGAGTGGGTTAAGGTTATATTAAAAAAATCTATGCTCTCCTGGAGGAGGAGCACAGGTCACAGCGTTTACCAAATGGAAGACGGCCTTAAAAGATGTAATGGGCTGCAAGGTGGATTCCTTGCTGAGGAACCAGTTCACCATGGCGATGCTATTCTACAGCTGGCAGTATCTACCAGCCTGACATCTCAAGCTCTGCTCCAGTGAATTCAGTCTCTTCTGCCTGATGATACTACCCCTCTTTTGGAGTCGGCTATGACCTTCCTTTCTCATACCATGTTTGAACTTGTACGTTTGGTGGCCAGGAATGGTGCCCTGATGACTGTGTTATGACATTGGATTTGGCTCCAGCACAGGGTAGCGGACACCTCCACCAAAGCCAGGTTTGTTTAGCTGGCCTTTAAGGGGAAACCTCTGTGTGGAACTGATTTGGAGAAAATGGTGAAGGATCTAGGCAAGACTAAATCTTATTACCTACTGGAAGACAGGTCCAAGAGACTTGTTAAGTGGGCTGGTGCCCATTTCTCATCCGCATCCGCCCAACCACCAAGGGCATGCTGGCTGGATTTCCAGGGGGTCTCAGGTCTATCGCCATTACTAAACTGGAAAACCTTTCTTCCTCTCTGCTTCATGGCCTCGGGCTTGTTCTCAGTCCTATCATGGAGCGCATAGGCCCAGGGACTTGGTACCCTGCAGAGGAGGACCCTCCCGTGCTGCGCAATGAAGGTTTGGGGGTCCATTCTCTGGTTCCTCTGGTGGGCAGCAGGCTTCACCTTTTCTTTCATGAATGGGCCCGAATTACTGGGGATCGCTGTGTGCTAGACACCATTCAGTTCGACTATGTCCTGGAATGCAAAGAACCAATTCCTGATACCTTCATCATTACTCCTTGTGGGTCTGTGATCAAGGATTCTGCTATGTGGACCACCTTGGATAAGTTACTATGCCTAAAGGCGGTGGTGCCCATTCCCCTGGACAAGCAGGGCAAGGGCAGGTACTCCATCTATTTTGTAGTACCAAAGAAAGATGCTTCCTTCTGAACCATTCTGGACCTCAAAGGGGTCAACGAGCACTTGTGCGTCTTGCACTTCTGGATTGAAACCTTGCACTCTGTGATTTAAGTAGTACACCAAGGGGACTTCTTGGTTTCTCTGGATCTGGCCTATTTTCATTTCCCAATTCGGGTGGATCATGCATTTTGCCATGCTTGGCTCTCACTATCAGTTTGCCACCTTCCTTTTCAGGCTATCCACCGCCCCAGGGATGTTCTCCAAGGTTATGGTGGTGGTGGCTGTGGTGCTGCAGCGCTAAGGGATCTGTGTCCATCCCTATTTGGATGACTGGCTCATCTGAGCCTGTTCCCTTTAAGAGCCTGATCCCTTTAAGAGCCTGATCCCTTTAAGAAACGACTGCAATCTCATATTTCCAAGGGTGTTGAAAGAACTGAAATATAAGATTGCAGACCTGCTATTAGTAATCTGTGAATTTTCATTAAAATCATCTGTAATACCTGAAGATTGGAGGATCGCCAATGAAACGCCAATTTTTAAAAAGGGTTCCAGGGGTGATCTGGGAAACTACAGACCGGTGAGCCTCACGTCAGTACCGGGAAAAATGGTAGAAACCATCATAAAGAATAAAATTACTCAGCATGTAGATAGTCATGGCCTAATGGGAGACAGCCAACATGGTTTTAGACAAGGAAGATCTTGTCTTACTAATTTGTTATGTTCTTTTGAAAGTGTGAATAAACAGATGGACAAAGGTGAGTCAGTTGATATAGTGTATCTGGACTTTCAGAAAGCCTTTGACAACGTCCCTCATCAGAGATGTTTGGCAAAACTAGAGTCATGGGATAGGAAGCAGTGTACTACTGTGGATCAGGAACTGGTTAAAAGATAGAAAGCAGAGGGTTGGGCTAAATGGCCAATTTTCCCAATGGAGAAAAGTGAATAGTGGTGTACCCCAGGGATCTGTGCTGGGTCCGCTGCTTTTTGACATATTCATAAATGACCTGGAAAGTGGAATAACGAGTGAGGTTATCAAATTTGCAGATGACACAAATCTATTTAAAGTTGTTAAAACCCAAGAGGATTGTGGAAAATTGCAAGAGGATCTTGATAAATTGGAAGACTGGGCATCAAAATGGCAGATGAAATTTAATGTGGACAAGTGCAAAGTTATGCACCTGGGGAAGAACAACCCAAACTATGGTTACACGATGCAAGGTTCCACATTAGGAACCACCACCCAGGAAAAAGATTTAGGCATCATTGTGGATAGCATGTTAAAACCCTCGGCCCAGTGTGCAGCGGCAGCCAAGAGAGCAAATAGGATGTTAGGTATCATAAGGAAAGGAATGGAAAATAAAACAAGAGATATTATAATGCCTCTATATCGTTCCATGGTGAGACCGCACCTTGAATATTGTGTGCAATTCTGGTCGCCGTATCTTAAAAAGGATATAGCGTTATTAGAAAAGGTTCAGAGAAGAGCCACCAAAATGGTAAAGGGGATGGAAGGATACTCCTATGAAGAAAGGCTAAAAAGGTTAGGGCTCTTTAACCTGGAAAAGAGACGGCTGAGGGGAGATATGATAGAAGCCTATAAATTAAGGAACGGAGTGGAATGGGTAAACGTAGATCGATTGTTTACGTTATCAGAATATAGAAAGACTAGGGGACATGCAATGAAGCTACAGGGTAAACTATTTAAAACTAATAAAAGAAAATATTTCTTCACTCAACGTGTAATCAAACTCTGGAATTTGTTACCGGAGGGTGTAGTAAAGGCTGTTAGTGTGGCTGGGTTTAAAAAACGTTTGGACAAGTTCCTGGAGGAAAGGTCCATAAACCATTATTAAGAAGGGACCCAGGATATCAATGCTTGACCCAGTACAAGCATTGCGGAACCTGTGTCTTTTGGGGAAACTGCTAGGTACGTATGACCTAGATTGGCCACTGTTGGAAACGGGATACTGGGCTTGATGGACCTTGGTCTGACCCAGTATGGCATATCTTATGTTCTTATGTTATGTTCTTATGACTTGGGTGGTGTCCTGAGTGATATCGTTCTTGGAAAGCCTCGGCTGGTTGATCAGTCAGGGAAAGAGCCAGCTTTTGTCTTCCCACTCCTTGGAGTTTCTGGGAACACATTTTGACACTCGAGTGGGCAGTGTTTTTCTGCCAGAGGAAACAGTCAGAAGACTGTTGAATTTCATGGCGCTGTTCTGTGCGCAGCAGGCCCCTTAAGTCTGGGATTATCTTCAGCTCCTCTAATGGCAGCGACCACAGAGATGGTGCTGTGGACACATGTTCCCATGCAATCGCTCCAGCGGTCCTTGTTGACTTAGTGATCCCCAAGTTCTCAGAAGTTTGAGTGCAGGCTTCTGCTCTTGTTGATGGTGAAGGCCAGCTTGCGGTGGTGGCGGAAGCCCTGTCTCCTGAGGAAGGGTGTACTCCTGGACAATTCTTTTTTTCCTGGATCCTGCTGACTACAGATACCATTTTCTTGGGCTAGGATGGCCATTGCCAAGACCATATGGTCCAGGGCCATTGGAACAGCAGCAAAGCAGTATTGTCCAACAACCATCTCGAGGCAAAGGCCATAAGGTTGGCTCTTCTGCATTTTTGGTCCCTGGTTGAGGGTCCAGCGGTTTGAGTGTTTTCAGACAAAGCCACGGTGGTTGCTAATGTCAGTCGCCAAAGCAGTACAAGGAGCTCTGGGATGGCTCTGGAGATGGATATGCCTGGGCAGAAAAGAACCTCCGAACCTTGTCAGCCCGGTACATTGCCAGGGTGGACACTGGATGTGGGCTTCCTCAGCCACTATTCTCTGAATCCTGGAGAGTGGGATTTAAGTCATGCGGTGTTTCAGGAGAATTCTGCACTCCTGAGGTCACTCGGAAATGGATCTGATGGTGACCCGCTCCATTGCCAAAGCTTGCCGTTTCTTCAGTCGCCACATGAAGATGGGGTCTGAGGATGTTGATGCCCTGATTCAGCCTTGGTCAAGTCGATGGCTGCTGTATGCGTTTTCTCTGTGGTCCTTGGTGGGGCTTCTGATTCACCATATAGAGTGCCACCCAGGCAGGATTGTTCTGGTGGCGCTGGATTGGTCATGGAGAGCATGGTTTGTAGACTTGATGCGGCTCTTACAGGTGCCTTCTCTTCGGCTCGGGGGCTGTTGAAGCAGACAGATCATCCTAGAGGACCCAGCTCCCGTCTTGCCCGAATGGCATGGCTCTTGAAAGGTGACTGCTAGTGCATTAGGGCAACTCTCCAGCAGTGATTTCTACTCTGCTTGATGCTCGGAGGAAGTCTACCAAGCTAGCATACGTACAGATATGGTGTCTCTTTGAGCACTGATGCGGCATGCGGTAGTTGGCTCCTGAGATGGACAAGATTTCCTCCCTGTTGGTCTTTCAGTAGGAAGGTCTAGAGAAGGGCCTTTCTCTTAGCTCCTGTAAGTTCAGGTGACAGTTCTGGCTTTCTTCCTGGGTCTGGTGAAGGGCAAATATTTGGCCTTGCACCCGGAAGTCTCATATTTTTTCCAGGGGGTTTGGCTCCTGCGTCCTCCCCTTTGATCTGTGATCCCTTGTGGGATCTGTGTCTTATGCTCAGGGCCCTGGTGGTAGTACCCTTTTGAGCCATCGAAGCATGCTATATTAAAGAATTTGATGCTCCAGACTGTCGTCTTTGTCGTGATTTGTTTTGCAAGGTGGATTTCCGAGCAGCAGGCTCTCTTGCCGAGATGCTGATCTGTCCTTTTTGGAGAAGGCCATTTTCATTTGGCCTGTGTCTTTCTTCTTGCCTAAGGTGCTTTCTCTGCACAGTAGCAGGAGAGCAGAAGCCATCAAGAGCAGCTGTTTGTAAATGCTCCCTCCCCCTGCTAAGTGGATCACGAGGGAAGAACTTTTAAACTGTCACTGCGGGGGGGGGGGGGGGGGTGCCCGCACCTGAGGGCCTCGCCAGAAGGCCCTTTGGCGTGGCCCTTAGGCGTTGGACTGTGCGAGGCAAAAGAAACATCTGCTCCTTGCTATATAGTTGGTAGCTCTGTTTGAAGGTATGACTATGTTAGTTAATTGTATTGTAATGTATGTATTGTCATTCCCTGTGCTATGTAGTCTCGCTTCCAACCACTTTGATGTAATGATAAAGTGGTGCATGTCCTCCCTGCCTTTGTATGACCTTTGTAGTATGTTGTGAACCGCTTTGATTGAAGGAAAAGGCGGTATACAAAACATGTCAAATAAATAAATAAATATGAACCAGGTGGTTTGCCTAGCTTCTTTCCTGAAGGAGCAGTGTCTGGGAATGAATAAGGATCTTCACCTGGTAGATGTCTGGAGCGTGCTCCTCCGGTACCTGGAGGTTGCGAATCCCTTTTGTAAGTCAGACCATCTTTCTGTACTGTTTGCTAGTCTGCGCAAAGGTGAAGTGGCACCAAGTCGACTTTGGGGTGCTGGGTTGAGGAATCCATTGCCTCTGCTGCAGATCCGGACAGTTCTGGAGGGTTTGTGCACCCTTCTACCCGAGCACAAGTTTCCTTGTGGGCCAGTGCGGAGTGAGTTAGCCCCTGCAGACATTTGTTGGGTGGCAACGTGGGCATCACTTTCCACTTTTGTCAAGCATTACCACTTGGATGTCCACGCATGGACGGACCCGGCTTTCAGCTCAACAGTTTGGTGAGCTTCTGTGTCTTCTTCCCACCCAGTGGTGTGTTGTAGGTTTGGTACATCCCACTTGTCTGCGTGGTCTAGCAGGAGATATGGAAGGTGACATTTTACTTACCAGTTAATGTCCTTTCCTTGAGTCCTGCTAGACCACTTCAGGGCCCACCCTTGAAACTGTATCTGCTCTACTATTCTGCTACGGTACCTTTTTTTGGGTTTGCTATGATTTTTGTCCTTAGCTCTGCAGATTCATCTTCTACTGATATCTTTCTGTTTATGCTTTCCTAATATAGTTTCCTACTGTTGCTCATTCATTGTTGCCCACAATTGAAGTTGTGTGAGGCTTGCAATGTATTTCCCGTAAGCTTTAGGATGAGTACTGAAAGGACCACTGGCTGAGGTGAATAGAGGCATAGGAGTGATGTAATTGAATCCTGGACTTTTCATTGGTTCTTTGTCTCTACCAATCTACTAGTAGGGGAACACAACCCACTTGTCTGGAATGGTCTAGGAAAGGATTTTAACTGGTAAGTAAAATGTCACCTTTTGGCCACAAGCACACAATCAAAAAGTAACAGCGCTAAAAGAACCACACTACCAGAGCAGTTTACAGATAGGGCAGAATGTAGGTGGCAGCTGCTGAACATTTCTACCACAACTCCGCTAGTGGTACTCTGGACAAAGAAAGGTGCCACAAGCACAGGTGCAACTGTCTCTGACCAGGTTATAAATGCACCCACCTTGATAGCGTGCCAAGAACGTGCAGTTCCTGATTGTCCCTCCAGTCTAGTCCCGGAATCTCTGGGGTTGTCAACCTCATCTAGCAGCTTTGGAGACTGAGAAAACTTCAGTGCTGTGATGTCACCAGTATATAGGGGCTGGCACCGCCTTCTCACCTCAGTTTATCAGTCTCCAAAGCAGCTAGAGGAGTGATGAGCCCAGGGGTCTAGGGGCTCACTTGAGGAACGAGTAAGTAAAGCTAGAATAGGCGTTAGATAGGTGGCTAAATCTTAGGTTTGGTTAAATTCTCTACCGGCAGTGGCTGGGTGAGCGTTTTGCTGGTATTGCCCTGAGATCCCCTGCTCCCCCCCCTTCCCGTTCATTGCTCAGTGGGGCGGTCAGGAGTCTGGACAGGGCTCTCGGTGACTCCGGGGAAGGGGATCTTCAACTGGTTACCTGTCCGGGTTGAAAGGATAGGAGCCAGCTGGCTTCAGAGCGCAGCGAGTGCAGAAGTCTTTTGCCTGTCATAGCTGTCTGCTCGGGGAGTCACTCGCAGCTGTGTGGTGTTTTCGGGTGCGGAGCACCGGCGGGAATATGAAGTCAGGTTCGGCTAGGCGCAAAGGTAAGAGATGGGGAGAGTCCCCAGAGCAGTTGTGGGTGCTAGCACACAGTGTCGGCCCTGGCAGCTGCACTTTCGGCGGACAACGGTGTTTGCCGGAGTAGGCCTGCCTGCGTGTGTGACAGGCGGGAAAATCGTGGTTTCAGCGTTGGGGCTTTGGTGCTGCTTTTCTCAGCCCAGGGGCTTCGTTTTTAGTTCCTTTCTTCAAGGTTTGGCAGGGGGACTAATTCTGGGGCTACTGGTGTAAAAAAAAAAAAAAAAATTCTATGGGGGGGGGGGGGGGCTTGGCTGTCGGTGAGTATAGAGGCAGCATGCCTTCCAAACAGCCTTGTTTATTATGTGGGGCAAAGAGGAGCTCAGTATCGCAAGAAGGCGTTTGTAGGGGCTGCGCTCCAGAGTTGGAAGCCAGAGACACAAGGGCTGAGGCAGAGAGAGGGCAGGAGGTTTTGGAGGCCCCCATGGATCCGGGTCTCTCTTCCCTGCCAGCTCCGGAGCCTGGGCTCGGGTCTCAGTTGGCTCCGGCGCCTCAGCTCTCGCAGCAGCCTATAGTGGGCAGTTTAGCTGCAATTTTTTCGCCAGACTTTCTGGCTCTGCTCCAAAGGTCTTTGACTGGGCCTCAAGGGGGGCCCATTCCCAGTACTTCGGGAACAGAGCTGGGGCAGAAGAGGCCAGGTTCGCCCGGGTCGGCGGTAGCGTCGGGCATCAGTGCCAAGAGAGCCAGGTCTGTTAAGGAACAGTTAGCTCCCTCCGTGGGGTCAGAGGACTTACGGTCAGAGGAGGCAGATATGGACAGGGACTTGGACGATGTCGAGGAAGGAGAGATCCGTGAACAGGAAGATCAAGCTCGTGTAGTGCAGGTATTTCGTAGGGAGAAGCTACCGGCACTCATTGCAGAGGTCCTCAAGGCCCTGAATATGCCCGACGTAGGGCCGTCGGAAGACTCTACCCTGGAGGATCCCTTGCTGCAGGCCTTTCGAAGGAATCGGAGGGCGTTTCCTGTGCATAGGGTATTTAGGGAGATGATTCAGGAGGAGTGGGATATGCCAGAGGCCGCGCTTAAGGGAGCGAGAGTCATGGCGCGGCTATATCCCCTTTTGGATCAGGATCGCGAGTTGTTTAAGGCACCAAGGGTGGATGCGGCAGTCTCTGCGGTAGCAAAGAAAACTACCATCCCGGTAGAAGGTGCGGCGGCACTTAAGGATGCGCAGGACCACAAGTTGAAAACATTATTAAAGCAAATGTTTGAGGCTAATACCTTATCCTTACAGGTGTCTATTTGCGGGGCCTGGGTAGCAAGGGCCTGTTTGCGGTGGGTGCAGAGGGTCCATGGCGACCACTTGGGGGAGGTCACCGAGGAGGTGGCACGGTTAGAGTCCGGTGTGGCGTATCTCGCCGATCTTCAGTATGACTTGATCCGGGCTTTGGCCAAAAGTATGGCTTCGGTGGTCGCAGGACGGAGGTGTCTGTGGCTATGAAATTGGGCAGCTGATGGTTCGTCCAAGGCGAGGTTGAGTAAGCTTCCCTTCCGGGGGAAGCTGCTTTTTGGTGAGGATTTGGCCGACCTGGCCGACCTCATCCACTTCCATACCCCCAGACACAACCCCGCTCTTTCCATCTCAACCGTATCGCACTTCCCTCCCCCTCACTTGCTCATCTCCAATCCACCCGCTCCTCTGCTTTCTTCTTCATAGGCCCGGCTCTCTGGAAATCCCTACCCCCCTCTCTCCGCCTGGAGCCCCACCACACTGTCTTTAAACACGCCCTGAAGACGCACCTTTTCTCCCTCGCCTTCAACTCCCCTCCCCCCTAGCCCATCCTCTCCCTATGCTGTCTACCCCCCCCCCCCCCGTGTTTCTGTCCCTTTACTCTTACAATTTTTCTTAAGAGAAAAGAAGAGAAACTTCCTTTCCTGCCTCCGGCCCTGTGCCTTGCTGTAACCGACAAATTTATTTTCCTTTGTAAACCGCTCTGCTTACCACTGAAGGGCGGTCAAGCAAATCAATAAACATAAACATAAGTTGGTGAGTGATTTAGGAGATTCCAAAGGAGGCAGGTTGCCGGAAGTCAAACAGAAGCAGAGCCGTTCGGTTCCCGGGCCTAGAGGTCAGCAGCATGACTTTCGCCGCTTCTCTTCCCCGAGGGGAGGCCAATCCCAGCGAGGGTGTTTCCCTAATAGGTCCCAGGGTTTTCGGTGGTTTCGAGGAGCAAACAAGGGGTTCGCGTCTGCTTCCTCGTCATCCTCCTTCAAGAAACCACAATGAAGTCAGGGGGGTCCAGGGAGAGTTAATTCCCGTAGGGGGTCGGCTACGTGATTTTTACCCTGCCTGGGCCCAACTCACGTCCGATCAGTGGGTACTAGAGGTGGTTCGAGAAGGTTATGCTCTAGAGCTGCTACGGCCGGTTTCCGAGTCTTTCATTCAGTCCCCATGCAGCTCGCGAGCAAAACAAAAGGCAGTGCAGGAGACGGTGCAAAGGCTTCTCCGGCTCAAAGCGATTGTCCCGGTTCCGGCCGACCAGTTAGGGTGTGGTCGATACTTGATTTATTTCGTGGTGCCAGAGAAGGAGGGCACCTGGCGTCCCATTTTAGACCTAAAGTGAGTGAATCGGTGTCTGCGCGTATCTCATTTTTGGATGGAGACTCTGCGATCCGTTATTGTAGCGGTGAGGAGAGGGGAGTTTCTGACATCCCTGGATCTATCGGAGGCGTATCTACACATCCCGATATGCCAGGAGCATCAGAAATTCCTCAGATTCGCGGTGCCCATGGGTCACTTTCAATTTCAGGCGCTCCCGTTTGGCCTAGCAACGGCGCCGCGAAGTTCACCAAGGTCATGGTGGTGGTGGCGGTGGCCTTGCGGAAGGAGGGCGTCTTGGTACACCAGTATCTGGATGATTGGTTGATCAGGGCAAAGTCCAGAGAAGAGAGTGTTTCTGCCACAACACGAGTGATAGCGTTGTTACAGAATCTCGGTTGGGTGGTCAACAGGGCAAAAAGCAAGTTGGAGCCGTCCCAAAACCTGGAGTATCTCGGAGCACGTTTCGATACAAGAGCGGGGCGAGTGTTTCTGCCTCAGCAGAGAGTATTGGGTCTCAGGCTTTTGATACGTCGCTTTCTAGGCCAGAGCTGTCCCACAGCCTGGGATTATCTGCAGGTGCTAGGGACTATGGCGGCGACTCTAGAGTTGGTTCCGTGGGCTCGGGCCCACATGAGATCTCTACAACGGGCCCTGTTTAGAAGGTGGTCGCATCAGGATGATTCTCTCTCCCACTGGTTGTCCTGTCCTCCACAAACCCGGCTGGCGCTACAGTGGTGGTTGAGGCCGCGGAGTCTAGAGTCAGGAATGTCGTTAGAGGCGCCGGATTGGATTTCGCTGACGACGGATGCCAGCCTGTATGGCTGGGGAGCCCTTTGTCAAGGTTGCTGGGTGCAAGGCCAGTGGTCCGACCTGGAAAGGTTGTGGGCGATCAACAGACTGGAATTGAGAGCGGTGGTGTTGGCGCTTCAGGAGTTTGGCCCCGGGTTTCAGAAAAAGGCCGTTCGGGTGTTCTCGGACAATGCGACGGCGGTAGCATACATAAATCGCCAAGGGGGCACCAGCAGCGTGGCACTGGAGGCCGAAGCGGACGGTTTGTTCGAGTGGGCCGAGAAAAACCTGGAGGCTTTGTCAGCCGTGCATGTCGCCGGAGTGGACAATGTGGAAGCCGATTTTCTGAGTCGAGTAAAGGTGGACCCAGGCGAGTGGGTTCTACATCCGGAAGTGTTTGCGATGATAGTCTGGCGCTGGAGCACGCCGGTGATGGATCTCATGGCGTCGTTTCAGTCTGCACAGGTCGATCGTTTCTTCAGCAGAAGAAGAGAGCGAATGTCGGAAGGCCTAGTTGCTCTCATCCAAAGATGACCAGAGGGGCAGCTGCTGTATGTGTTTCCGCCGTGGGTGTTAATCGGGCGGGTGATACAGCGTATAGAGCAGCGATGGCGAACCTATGGCACGCGTGCCAGCTGTGGCACGCGAAGGCCTTGCAGCTGGCACGCGGGAAGGTCGCACATTAAAAAAAAAAAAAAAGCTGCCCGCTGCCGCCGCGGCGGCATGGAGTGTCCCGCGGGGCTCCCTCTGCCCGGCGGGACTCTCCCGGCGCTGCTCAGCCCCTCTCTGCCGGCTTGCAGAGACGCGAAGGGAGAGTCTCCCTCGCGTCTCTGTTAAGCCCGCAGGAGCTGATGGGAAATTTCCCATCTGCCCCTGCGGGCTTAAGAGAGACGCGAGGGAGACTCTCTCTCCCTTCGCGTCTCTGCAAGCCGGCAGAGAGGGGCTGAGCAGCGCCGGGAGAGTCCCGCCGGGCAGCGGGAGCCCCGCGGGACACTCCATGCCACCGCGGCGGCAGCGGGCAGCTTTTTTTTTTTTTTATTGCCATGAGCCGAGGGAGGGGGTTAAGACTGGCAATGGGCTAGGGAGGGAGAGAGGGGGGTTAAGACTGGCAATGGGCTAGGGAGGGGGGTTAAGACTGGCAATGGGCTAGGGAGGGAGGGAGGTTAAGACTGGCAATGGGCTAGGGAGGGAGGGGGGTTGAGACTGGCAATGGGCTAGGGAGGGAGGGAGGGAGGGGGTTGAGACTGGCAATGGGCTAGGGAGGGAGGGGGGTTGAGACTGGCAATGGGCTAGGGAGGGAGGGAGGGGGTTGATAAATGCCATGGGCTAGGGAGGGAGGGAGGTTAAGACTGGCAATGGGCTCGGGAGGGGGGAGTGGGTTTGAGACAGGCAATGGGCTAGGGAGGTGGGGAGGGGGGATGAGACTGGCAATGGGCTAGGGAGGTAGGGAGGGGGCATCAGACTGGCAATGGGCTAGGGAGGGGGGGTTAAGACTGGCAGTGGGCTGGGGAGGGGGGTTAAGACACAGTGGGCTATGGGGGGGAGTTAAGACTAGCAATGGGCTGTGGGCTGATGAGGGCTGGCAATGGGCTATGAGCTGATGAGGGCTGTCTGGAAATGGGGTGATGGGGGGGTTAGGACTGGTAATGGGCTATGGGGGGGGGGTTAATACTGGTATTGGGCTGATGGGGGGGTTATGACAGGTAATGGGCTATGGGGGGTTAAGACTGGTTGTGGGCTGTTGGGGGTGTAGGACTGATAATGGGTTATGGGGGGGCTAGGACAGGCAATGGGCTGATGGGGAGGGGTTAGGACTTGAGGTGGGCTGATGTGGTTAGGACTGGTCATGGGCTGTGGGCTGATGGGGGGGTTTAGGACTGGCACGGGGCTATGGGGGGCTGAAAGGAAATGGGCGGTTGGGGGGTTCGGACTGGTAAAGGGTTATAGGGGGGGGCTTAAACTGAAAATGGGGTGATGGGGGTTAGGACTGGAAGTTGATTGACGGGGGGCTAGGACTGGTAATGGGTTGGGGTGTTGCTAGGACTGGAAATGGGCTGAGTGGAAGGGGAGGCTTGAACTGCAAATAGCTGATGGGGAGGGGGCTTGGAATGGAAATGGGCTGTGAGGGAAGGGAGCTAGGACTGAAAATGGGCTGATGGAAAAGCTAGGATAGGACTGGAAATGGGCTGTTGGGGGGAGCTAAGATTGGAAATGGGCTGTGGTGGGGGCTTTAATTTAAATGGACTCATGGAGGGGCTAGAACTGGAAGTAGGCTCATGGGGGGGCTTGGACTGGAATTGGGCTGAGTGGAGGGGAGCTATGATTTGACATGGGCTGATGGTGGGGCTAGGAAATGAGTAGAAATGGGCTGATGGGGGGGCTAGGATTGAAAATGAGCTGATGAAGGGACTTGGACTGGAAATGGGCTGATGCAGGGACTAGAAGGGAATGGATGCTGGGTGAGACTGGAACTAGAAGGGAGCTGATGTTGGGGGAGGATTAGAATGGGATGGGGCTGGGAGAGTAAAATGGAGAGGGAAAAAATATTTTGTGTAGGAGGGATGAAAAATCTACAATTGGCCAGGTATTGGGAGAGTAATTGGGGATTGAGGATGGAGGGGTAAAATTTGTGTGGATGAAATAGGAATGAGGAAAGAGCAAAAGGAGAAAGATTAGTATGTTAAAGCAGATGTAGAGAGAGAGAGAGAATGGAAAAAAAACTAGAAGAGAGAAGAAAGGACAAATGGACAGCAGACGATGGAGAGTTAGCAGAAAACATGAAGAAACCAGAAGAAGGTGGCTGGACCAATTGCAACTGAAAAAAAAATGCACAAAAGGTAGAAAGATATCTCTTTATTTTGAATTTATTAACTGGAATATGTCAGCTCTGGGAAATGTGCATCATTAACATCTGCGCTTTGTTTGGTACAAGAGGAAATTCCTATTTGACGTTGCCACTTGTTCTCTTTCCCCAGTATTCTCTGAAATGTATTGGTTTAATATTTGCAGTGTTGCCTTTTGATAGGTAGGGTATGGTGCTTTGTGAGTCCTGGTAATGCTGTCAGGATACGGCGGGTTTGCTATGGGTTCTAAATGGGCAGCGTTTGTAGTAGTTCCTAATGTGCCTGGCGGTTGGCACTGGATTATAGTAATGTAGAAATCTTTTAGTCTTTCTTTATCCATACACTCATTAAGAGACATGTTTACTAAAAGTTAGTGTATGGTAACATTATGCAAATATTTATGCAAATAAGACCACTTATGCAAATGACGTGCTGGCACTTTGAGGAAATTCTTTGGTTTTGTGCGGCAGTTTGGGCACTCGGGCTCAAAAAGGTTAGCCATCACTGGTATAGAGAGACACTGGGGGCGAGTGGTTCTCATTGCTCCAGATTGGCCACGAAGGCCCTGGTACGCGGACTTAGTCAGACTGTTAGGGGAGAGGCCGTGGAGGCTTCCCATTCGCAAGGATCTCCTCAGCCAGGGACCTCCTCTGCATGCCGCAGGTGGATCGATTCTCGCTTACGGCCTGGCTATTGAACTGGCGAGGTTGAAAGCGAGAGGTTATTCGGCGGCAGTGATTACTACCTTGTAACTGCCCTCTTTAATAGGACTTATCTCCCCCCCTCCCTCACCAGCGCCCACCCACCCCTGGGGAAATAGTAGTTTTATAGGTACTTGGACATCTTAGAGGAAAGGGGCTGCTCTCAGGTGCAGCTCTTAATCCAAATCAGTCATACACAGAGGACCTGTGATTAATTAGCTTCAGGTACACAGGGTGTATTAGGGGTATTAGATACACTTTTATTAGTATAAGCATCTACACCAATCCTTATTATATACCGATTTAAAAGACCTAAACACAAGCTTTAAACTAAGATGCAGTCAGAGGTCCAGCAACGAGATGGGGGTTCTCCAGTCTTTTGCATCGAGTGTCACATGTATGATTATCTCCCAGTTGGTGAGAGGTCCTACATATGCACTAAGTGCAGGGAGCTCTTTGCTCTCAGGGAACGAGTCCGTTCTCTAGAGGCTAGAGTAGCAGACCTGGAAGACATAAGAAAGACAGATAAGTACATGGACGAGACCTACGGGGATATAGTCCTGAAGTCCCACCTCCAGTCTGGCAGCATCCCTGTTGCCATGGAGGAGAGAGGTCACGTGACAGGAGAGCATCACCCTGGTGTGGCAGGAAGTGATCCTGTAACTAGGACCTGTCCTCCAGGTGATGTAAAACCCTCTCGCACCGAGGACGTTTCTCCAGGGCCATGTCCCCATGAGGGGAGGGTCAGGACAGCTGTTATAGTTGGTGATTCAATCATTAGGAATGTAGATAGCTGGGTGGCTGGTGGACGTGAGGATCGCCTGGTAACATGCCTGCCTGGTGCGAAGGTAGCAGATCTCACGCACCGCCTAGATAGGATCATAGATAGTGCTGGGGGGGAGTCTGCTGTCTTGGTACATGTTGGTACCAATGACATAGGAAAATGTGGTAGGGAAGTTCTGGAGGCTAAATTTAAGCTTTTAGGTAGGAAGTTGAAATCCAGAACTTCCAGGATAGCGTTCTCCGAAATGCTTCCTGTTCCACGTGCAGGACCCAAAAGACAGGCAGAGCTCCGGAGTCTCAATGCGTGGATGAGACAATGGTGCAAGGATGAGGGTTTTGGATTTGTTAGGAACTGGGGAACATTCTGGGGAAAGGGGGGGCTCTTCCGAAGGGATG
This sequence comes from Ichthyophis bannanicus, assembly GCA_033557465.1. NCBI lineage: Eukaryota > Metazoa > Chordata > Amphibia > Gymnophiona > Ichthyophiidae > Ichthyophis > Ichthyophis bannanicus. Next base: position 328,582,046 of record CM066038.1, read on the forward strand.
GGCTTCACCTTAATCAGGATGGGACCAGACTGCTGGCATTAACCTTTAAAAAAGAGATAGAGAAGCTTTTAAACTAGAAAATAGGGGAAAGCCGACAGTCACCCAGGAGCGCACGGTTCGGACAAAGGTATCCTTGAAGGATACTACCAAAAGCAGTGAGGTTCCAAAAGGGAGTATAGTAGCCCAAATGCCCTTGAGTAAGGAGCAGACAGAGCATAAAGATTCCCAATTACCCATGCCTACCAATAGCCAGATTAATATTAATAAAATACAGTCTCTAAAATGCTTGTATGCCAATGCTAGAAGTCTAAACAATAAGATGGGAGAATTAGAATATATAGCATTAAATGAGAGGTTAGATATGATTGCACTCTCAGAGACATGGTGGAAGGAGGATAACCAGTGGGACACTGTGATACCTGGATACAAACTATATCGTAATGATAGAGCTGAACAAATTGGTGGAGGGGTTGCGCTCTATGTTAGAGAGGGCATTGAGTCAGAAAGGATTAAAGTTTTGCAGGGAACAAAATATGCTGTAGAATCTCTATGGATTGAAATTCCATTTATGAAGGGGAAGGTGATGGCAGTGGGAGTATACTATCGACCACCTGGCCAGAATGAACAAATGGATGATGAAATGCTCAAAGAAATCAAGGAAGCTAACAAAAGCCACAACAGAGTAGTAATAATGGGTGATTTCAATTACCCCGGTATCGACTGGGACAGTGTCACAGCAGGACAAGCTAAAGAGATAAAGTTTCTAGATGAAATAAATGACTGCTTCTTGGAGCAGCTGGTTCATGAACCGACCAGAGGGGAAGCCATACTGGACCTAGTCCTTAGTGGAACGCCAGATCTGGTGCAAGAAATAAGGGTGTTGGGACCACTTGGCAATAGTGATCATAGTATGATCATGTTTGATTTAATCAGTGGAGGACAGATAGTAAAGGAATCCACAGTACTACCTTTTAACTTTCAAAAGGGTGACTATGATAGAATGAGGAATATAGTTCGGAAAAAACTAAAAGGAGCGGTTCCAAAGGTTAAAGACTTACAGCAAGCTTGGGTGTTATTTAAAAATACTATCCTCGAAGCCCAGACCAGCTGTATTCCACGCATTAAGAAAAGTGGAAGAAAGTCCAAAAAACTGCCAGCATGGTTTAAAGGTGAGGTCAGAGAGGCTGTTGCTGCCAAAAGAGCAACCTTCAGAAAATGGAAAAAAGAGCCAAATGATGAAAACTGGAAACAGCACAAGCACTGGCAAGTTAAATGCAAAGCATTGATAAGGCAGGCAAAGCGGGAATTTGAGAAGAAACTTGCTACGGAAGCAAAAACACGAAATAAAGACTTTTTCAAGTACATTCGTAGCAAAAGGCCTGTGAGAGAGTCAATTGGACCATTAGATGATAGAGGGGTAAAAGGGGCAGTAAGAGGAGACAAGGCTATAGCAGAGAGACTGAATGAATTCTTTGCTTCGGTCTTTACTGAGGAAGATGTAGGGGTGTTACCCAAGACTGAAGTGGTATTTAAAGGTGATACTGCAGAGGAATTGAGAGAAATATCGCTACACCGGGAAGATATATTACAACTATTTGATAAACTGAATAGTAGCAAATCACCTGGACCGGATGGTATACATCCCAGAGTGTTGAAAGAACTGAAATATGAGATTGCAGACCTGTTATTGGTAATCTGTGAACTTTCATTAAAATCATCTGTAATACCTGAAGATTGGAGGGTCGCCAACGTAACACCAATTTTTAAAAAGGGTTCCAGGGGTGACCCGGGAAATTACAGACCGGTGAGCCTGACGTCAGTACCAGGGAAAATGGTAGAAGCCATCATAAAGAACAAAATTACACAGCATGTAGATAGTCATGGCCTAATGGGAGACAGCCAACATGGCTTTAGACAAGGAAGATCTTGTCTTACTAATCTGATCTGTTTTTTTGAAGGTGTGCATAAACAGGTAGACAAAGGTGAGTCGGTTGATATAGTGTATCTGGACTTTCAGAAAGCTTTTGACAAGGTCCCCCATCAGAGACTTTTGGCGAAGCTAAAAAGTCATGGGATAGGAGGCAGTGTACTATTGTGGATCGGGAACTGGTTAAAAGATAGAAAGCAGAGGGTAGGGCTAAATGGCCAATATTCCCAATGGAAAAAGGTGAATAGTGGAGTACCCCAGGGATCTGTACTGGGTCCGCTACTTTTTGACATATTCATAAATGACCTGGAAAAGGGAATAACTAGTGAGGTAATCAAATTTGCAGATGACACAAAACTGTTTAAAGTTGTTAAAACCCAAGAGGATTGTGGAAAACTGCAGGAGGATCTGGATAAATTGGAAGACTGGGCATCCAAATGGCAGATGAAATTTAATGTGGACAAGTGCAAAGTTATGCACCTAGGAAAGAACAACCCACACTATAGTTACAAGATGCAAGGCTCCACATTAGAAACCACCACCCAGGAAAAAGATTTAGGAGTCATCGTGGATAACATGTTAAAACCCTCCGCCCAGTGTGCAGCGGCGGCCAAGAAAGCAAATAGAATGCTAGGTATCATAAGGAAAGGGATGGAGAATAAAACAAAGGATATTATAATGCCTCTGTATCGCTCCATGGTACGACCGCACCTTGAATATTGTGTGCAATTCTGGTCACCGTATCTTAAAAAGGACATAGAGTTATTAGAAAAAGTACAGAGAAGAGCCACCAAATTGGTGAAGGGGATGGAAGGCTACTCCTATGAAGAGAGGCTAAAAAGGTTAGGGCTCTTTAACCTAGAAAAGAGGCGGCTGAGGGGAGATATGATAGAGGTGTATAAATTAATGAATGGAGTGGAACGGATAAACGTGGATAAATTGTTTACGCTATCAGAATATAGAAGGACTAGGGGGCATGTAATGAAGCTACAGGGTAAACTATTTAAGACAAATAGGAGAAAATATTTCTTCTCTCAACGTGTAATCAAACTCTGGAATCTGTTACCGGAGGATGTAGTAAGGGCTGTTAGTATAGCTGGGTTTAAAAAAGGTTTGGACAAGTTCCTGGAGGAAAGGTCCATAAACCACTATTAAAAAGGGACCCAGGATATCAATGCTTGGCCTAGTACAAGCACTGCAGAACCTGTGTCTTTTGGGGAAACTGCTAGGTACGTATGACCTAGATTGGCCACTGTTGGAAACAGGATACTGGGCTTGATGGACCTCGGTCTGACCCAGTATGGCATTTCTTATGTTCTTATGTTCTTACCTTGTTGAAGGCGAGACGAAAGTCGACTTCCTTGGCTTACGTCAGGGTGTGGCGTATCTTTGAGGCTTGGTGTACAGAAAGGGACTGTGTTCCTTTAAGAGCATCGATTCCGCACGTTCTCTCTTTTTTGCAGGATGGTTTTCAGAAGGGCTTAGCGGCAGCTTCTCTGAAAGTTCAGCTGGCGGCTTTATCCTGTTATAGGGGAAAGGTGCAGGGGGGTACGCTGGGGAGTCATCCTGATATTAAGCGTTTTTTGAAGGCGGTTTCTCTTCTCCGACCACCCCGTATGCGGACGGTTCCATCTTGGGATCTGCCATTAGTGTTGGAGGCCTTAGGGAAAGCACCTTTTGAGCCTTTAGGTGAGGCTTCTTTGAAGGATCTTACTCTGAAGGTGGTCCTTTTAGTGGCCATTGCCTCCACTAGGCGTGTTTCGGAATTGCAAGCACTGTTATGTAGGGAACCCTTCTTGGCGTTCTTCGATTCTAAGGTAGTGTTGAGGCCAGTCCCGTCGTTCTTGCCTAAGCTGGTCTCGGCCTTTCATTTGAACCAAGTGGTGTCGTTAACTGTGTTTCGAGAAAGAGGTAAAGGTCGCTCGGCGGAGCGGCTTCATAGTTTGGATATTCGGCGGGCGTTAAAGAAGTATGTCTATAGAACTGCGCCGTTCAGGAAGTCAGACAGGCTGTTCGTGCTGTTCGCCGGACCCAGGAACGGGGAGGCAGCATCGAAGGCCTCTATTACTCATTGGGTAAAGGAGGCTATCGCTTCAGCGTATCTTCTGCGTGGTCGCGTGGTACCAGAGGGGCTTAAGGCTCATTCCACTAGAGCGCAAGCGGCGTCTTGGGCGGAATGTAGTTTGGTGCCGGCAGCGGACATCTGTAGAGCAGCTACGTGGTCGTCGTTGAATACCTTTGTGAAGCATTATCATCTGGACATACAGGCAGGCAAAGACACCTGTTTCGGATCGGCTGTGCTTTAGGCCGGTCTAGCGGGTCCCTCCCGTTCTTCATAATGTACTGCTGTGGTACATCCCCAGAGATTCCGGGACTAGCCTGGAGGGACGATCAGGAAGGTTAAATTAGACTTACCTGCTAATTGTAGTTCCTGGAGTAACTCCAGTCTAGTCCCGTGTCCCACCCTGGCTCTTTGGGAGCTCGGACCTGAAGCAGCAGCGGTGTTACTGGTAAGCAATTTTATTTTGGGTTTTCTTCATGATTATCGTGAATTGGAGAAAACCGGAGTACCTGTTTCGGGGTGCTGGACGGGGGATCTCGCAGCACCTTTGCCACGTTCGTGTAGTCAGTGGGGGGGGGGCTGGCAGACCGTTGTAGTTTAGTTGAGCAGTGATTTAGTTCTGCAGTGTATTACTTACTTGTTGCTCTGGTGAGTCTGCTTTGTCAATAGGTAAACTGAGGTGAGAAGGCGGTGCCAGCCCCTATATACTGGTGACATCACAGCACTGAAGTTTTCTCAGTCTCCAAAGCTGCTAGATGAGGTTGACAACCCCAGAGATTCCGGGACTAGACTGGAGTTACTCCAGGAACTACAATTAGCAGGTAAGTCTAATTTAACCTTCAAATGCGAGTCGTACAAGGTATGAAAGGCATAAACAAGGTGAACACACAGAAGTTAAAAAAAAAATGGCCAGATAGGTGATGTGAGCAGAAGCCATGGGCGGCTGTCTAGGACTCCTATTTGCAGAGACAGAATAGTCTGGTTGTAATAACAGCTGTCCTTAGAGACTGATGGGCACAAGATAAGCTCCTGTATCACAAGGAATGAACCCACTGGGGCTGGACCATGTAGGGGTGCATAGGTAGCCCTGCAGAGGTGAGTGCCATGAGTCCTGTTCCTGTGGGCAGATGGCCCCTTACCTTGACTCTGGGAATGCCTGTGTTTCATCTACTGGCTTTGAGCAGTTACATCATTCCAAACCATGTTCAGTGGTAGAAATTTATACGTATCTATGAAGGATACTAGCAAAACAGGGAAGTTAGGGCATCCCGAGAGAGGTTCCAACAAAGGAAAAAGTAACCCAGGATGCCTTTAAGTAAAGAGCAGAGAGAGTTGAAGGATTCCAAATTACATCTGTCAACTGATTAAACCAGATTGTTAATATGAACAAAATACAAATTTTGAAATACCTGTATGCAAATACTAAAAGTAAAAAAAAATATGATGGGAGAGTTAGAATACCTAAATGAAAGGTTAGATATAATTGGCATCTCAGAGACGTGGTGGAAGGAGGACAACCAACGAGATGCTGTGATTCCTAAGTACAAATTATCATAATAAGGATGATCAAATTTGTGGAGGGGTTGCATTTTATGTTAGAGGGCAGTGAGTCAAACAGGATAAAGGTTTAGCGAGAAACACAGTATACTATAGAATCATTGGGAAAGAAGTTCCATATAAAAAAAGGAAGGCGAATGGCAGTGGGCATGTGCTACTGTCCATCTGATCAGAATGAACAGATGGATGACAAAATGCCAAAAAAATTAGAGATGCTAATAAAAGTTACAACACAGTAATGGGTGATTTTCAGTTATCTCGATATAGACTGGGTCATTGTCACATCAGGACATTCTTAGGAGACAAAGCTTTTAGATGAAATAAATGACCTACTTTTATGGAGCAGCTATTTCAGGAACCTACATGAGGGGAAGCTATTTTAGACCTAGTCCTTAGTGGAATGCAGGATCTGGTGTGAGAGACAATTGTATTGGGGTAATTTGGTAATAGTGATCATAGCATGATCACAGTTGATTTAATAAATGGAGGGAGGACAGTAAGGAAATCCTACAGCGCAAGCATTTAACTCTCAAAAGGGAGACAAATGAGGAAAATGGTTAAGAAAAAACTAAAAGGAGCAGCTGCAAAAGTTAAAGGTTTACATTAAGCCTGGGTGATGTTTAAAAATACTATCGTGGAAGCTCAAATCAGATGTATTCCACACTTTAAGAAAGGTAAAAGGAAGGCCAAACAACTGCCAGCATGGATTAAAGATGAGGTCAGAGAGGCTGTTGTAGCCAAAAAAAGTCTTTCAGAAAATGGAAAAAGGAGTCAAATGATGAAAACAGGAACACAAGCCCTGGCAAATTAGATGCAAGGCATTGATAAGGCAGGCAAAAGAGAATTTGAAAAGAATGATTGCTGTGGAAGGTGATGTATAGGAGGAATTGAAGCAAATCTCAATAAACCTGGAAGATGCAATACAACAATTTGATAAACTTTTTTTTAATCTTTATAAGTTTATAAAATACCCAAGCATTGCATCTTATACAGAAATATAAAGAACACACAAAAAGTAAAAATAAATATACAGTAGGAAGCAAAGGAAACAAAAGATACAGTTGTTTTTTAAATCAAGCCCACATTGTAAGGTGAATCTAATTCATAATAACCAAATCAAACACAAATGGTGGAAAAACCCAACATTAAACAGTCAGAATCAAAATACTGCAGATTATAACATTATGGGGACTTGAGGGACTATAAATCTTTATTAAGGAAAGCAACTTGGAGGGCTCAAAGAAAATTTAACTAACTGACTGAAGCTTCATCAAGCACCTACAAGGAAACTTAAGAGAAAATTAAGCCCCCAGCTGCAAATCCCTGGGCCTTAGAAGGAGAAACATCTTCCTTCTCTGTGTCTCCCTGGGCAGATCAGGAAAAATACGGACCATAAGCCCTTTAAAAAGTAAATTCATTTTCTCTTAAAACATTTTTAGTTACCACTCGAGATCAGACATTAAAGCACAGGTAGCTGGAACTACAGACTCAGTATCATAAGTTTCCAATATAGCAGAAATGTTTAAAATATATACATTTGTTGAACCTCACTATCATGTCCTCCATCTAAATCCTTCTTGGCACCAGGCAAATAACATAAGTGAGTCAACAATGGATGTGACTCCAAAGGAATTCCCAGTATTTCCACTAAGTTGGTTTTAAACATATCCCTTACTAAGATTAAAGAAGACAGGAAAATTTAATCAGTCTCAGATTTGCAAAGAGCACAGAGTTCAAGTGCTCAATTTTATCTTAACGGTTTCACTGCAACCCTCTAAGCGGAGAATTTTAGATTTCACCTCAGGGAGACATACATGATTACTAGCTTATCTCCTTTGTATTTTTTGTAATAGCAGACGTACTACCTTGAACTCAGTGTCAGAGCTTGCATTGTGGAACCGATGCTTCTCCCATCTGAGAGAAAGCAGACCATATACAGTAGATTCCAAGGTAAAAATATCTGGCCGAGTCAGAGAGAGAGGGGAAGCCAACTAAAGTCTATCCAGGGCAATTCAATATGAATGGAAGCAAATAAAGATCCAATGACAGAGGTCTGCAAAGCAGCTTTTACTTTTGCCACCTCAGCTTCTATCACCTTCACCTGTTTATGTGGTTCCCGCGGGGCCGTCATGCTCCTGCATTAGCTCCAGGTGTCAACTTTCCACTGGGAACTGCTGTGCTGCTCATCGGTTGGGTGAGTTATCCAGCAATTCTCCAGAGGTCCCACAGCTGTTGGCTTAGAGGGAAAGAGATATCCACGACCAAGTAAGAAGCTGAGTCTCACAATTCCAGCACGAGACCTGCTGGGTTTATTCCCAAAGTACTTTGCTGCAGCGCAGGTCGCTCAAGAAAAGAATCTATAGGACCAGTAACCACAGGAGGTAAGCTGTGGTGACCTGAGCACTGGTGGGTTTCTTGCCTGATTTCACCTTCCTCTTGCCCATAATAATATTAGCAATGCTGAGCATAACACCTGATATCAGGCATCTTGGATTGGATCAAAGAATTTTGATAAACTAAAGAGCAGGAAATCACCAGGACAGTGTGTTATACAGCCCAGAGTGATGAAAGAACTCAAATATGAGACTGCAGAAAATCTGTAGTACCTGATGATTGGAGTGTGGCCATCATAACACCAATTTTTAAAAAGGGTTCAGGGGTGATCTGAAAAACTACAGACTGGTGAACCTGACGTCAGTATCAGGCAAAACAGTAGAAATCATTATAAAGAACAAAATTACTGAACATACAGTCATGGCTTAATAGGAAAAAAGCCAACATGGATGGATTTTACTAATCTGCTATATATTTTTTTGAAGGTGTGAATAAAAAGGTAGATAAATATGAACTGTTTGATACACACTATATCTGGATTTTCAGAAAGCTGTTGACAGGGTCCCTCATGAGAGACTCTTGGAAAAATTGAAAAGTCATGGGATAGGAAACAGTGTACTATTGTGAATTAGGAATTGTTTGTTTAAAAGATAGAAAACAGAAAGTAGGGTTAAATGGCCAATTTTCTCCATAGAGAAAGGTGAATAGTGGAGTATCCCAGGGATCTGTGCTGTACCTGCAACTTTTTAACATATTCATAAATGACCTGGAAATGGGAACGAGAGAGATGTTCAAATTTGCAGATGACACAAAATTATTCAAAGTTGTAAAATCACAAGAGGCATGTGAAAAATTGTAATAGACACATGATGGCAGAAAAAGACCACATGGCCTATATAGTCTGCCCTTCTATATCAACTACTACAATAGTCCCCTTTTTACCTTTTGAGATCCTCTGTGTTTGTCCCATGCTTTTTTGAATTCAGATAATGTCCTCATCTCTACCACCTCCACTGGGAGACTATTCTACACATTTACCACTATTTCCATAAAGAATTATTTCCACATATTACTCCTGAGTCTATCCCCTTTCACCCTCATCCTATGTCCCCTCGTAGCAGAGCTTGCTTTCAATTGAAAGAGGCTCTCCTCTGCATTTATGCTGTGGAGATATTTAAATGTCTGTCTCATATATCCTCTATCCTGCTTTTCCTCTAATGTATACATATTAAGAACCTTAAGTCTATCCTCCTATGCTTTATAATGAAGACCACTAACCGTTTTAGTAGCCACCCTCCACACCGACTCCAACCTATTTATATCCTTTTGAAGGTGTCTCCAGAATTGCACACAATACTCCAAATATGGTTGCACCAAAGACTTATACAGAGGCACTATCAACTTCTTTTTTCTGCGTGTCCATTCCTCTCCCTATGCACCCAAGCATCCTTCTAGCTTTCATTGTCGCCTTTTCTACCTGTTCAGCTACTTTAAGATCATCAGACACAGTCACGTCCAGGTCACGCTCTTCTTTTGTGGACAGAAGTATTTTACACCCTACACTGTACCGTTCCCATGATGGATTAATGTTAGTCTTTAAACAAAGAAATTTCTTCTCAGGAACCTATGAACAAGGAAGGAAAGAAATAATTGATTAATCGTGAACACATTTTTTTTCTGTTTTTTTTTTTTTTTTTCCTTCTTGCATTTGAAAATTAGCTTGGGTAATTTGCACACGCTAGAAGTTTAAAAAATAAGATGGGAGAGTTAGAATTTATAACAGTAAATGAGAGGTTAGATATGATTGGAATCTCAGAGATATGGTGGAAGGACAACCAGTGGGACACTGTGATACCTCGGTACAAACTATATCGTAATGATACAGCTGATCAAATTGGTGGAGGGGTTGCGCTCTATGTTGGAGAGGGCATTGAGTCAGAAAGGATTAAAGTTTTGCAGGAAACAAACTTTTTGCTGTAGAATCTCTATGGATTGAAATTCCACGTAAAAAGGGGAAGGCGATGGCAGTGGGGGTGTACTATTGACCGCCTGGCCAGAATGAACAAATGGATGATGAAATGCTCAAAGAAATCAAGGAAGCTACCTGGGTAATTGAAATCACACATTATCGACTGGGTCAGTGTCATGGCAGGACATGCTAGGGAGATAAAGTTCCTAAATGAAATAAATGACTGCTTCTTGGAGCAGCTGGTTCATGAACCGACCCGAGGGGAAGCCATATTGGACCTAGTCCTTAGTGGAACACCAGATCTGGTGCAAGAGGTAAGGGTGTTGGGGCCACTTGACAATAGTGATCGTAGCATGATCGCATTTGATTTAATTAATGGAGGAGGAATGGTAAGGAAATCCATAGTACTAACTTTTAACGTTCGAAAGGGAGACTATGATAAAATAAAGAAAATAGTTAAGAAAAAACTAAAAGGAGCAGTTGCAAAGGTTAAAGACTTACATCAAGCTTGGGTGTTGTTTAAAAATACTATCTTGGAAGCCCAGACCAGCAGTATTCCATGCTTTAAGAAAAGTGGAAGGAAGTCCAAAAAACTGCCAGCATGGTTTAAAAGTGAGATCAGAGAGGCTGCTGTTGCCAAAAAAGCATCTTTCAGGACATGGAAAAAAGAGCCAAACGACAAACTGGAAACAGCACAAGCACTGGCAAGTTAAATGCAAGGCATTGGTGTATTTAGATTTCAGTAAAGCCTTTGACACTGTTCCTCACAGGCGACTTATAAACAGTATGAGCACCCTAGGGATGGATCCTAAAGTTACTGCTTGGGTTAGAAATTGGTTGGGTGGGAGGCGACAAAGAGCACAAGTAAATGGAGCTTATTCTGAGGAGAAGGATGTTATCAGTGGTGTGCCCCAGGGATCTGTCCTTGGTCCAATTCTTTTTAACATCTTTGTTAGTGATATAGCGGAAGGGCTTTCAGGTAAGGTTTGCCTCTTTGCAGATGATACCAAAATCTGTAATAGAGTAGACACCCAGGAAAGGGTAGATAACACGAGGAGGGATCTAGCTAAGGTTGAAGAATGGTCTAGAATTTGGCAGCTGAGATTTAATGTTAAAAAATGTAAGGTCATGCATTTGGGCTGCAGCAATCCAAGGGAGCAATATAGTATAGGGGGTGAAGTACTTTTGTCCACTAAAGAAGAGCGGGACCTAGGCGTGGTTGTGTCTGATGATCTTAAAGTAGCTAAACAGGTAGAAAAGGCGACGGCAAAAGCTAGAAGGATGCTTGGGTGCATACGGAGAGGAATGGCTAGCAGAAAAAAGGAGGTGATAATGCCTCTGTATAAGTCTTTGGTGCGACCTCATTTGGAGTATAGTGTGCAATTCTGGAGACCGCACCTTCAAAAGGATGTGAACAGGATGGAGTCGGTGCAGAGGGTGGCTACTAAAATGATTAGTGGTCTTCATTATAAAGCATATGAGGACAGACTGAAGGATCTTAATATGTACACCTTAGAGGAAAGGCGGGATAGAGGTGATATGATTGAGATGTTTAAATACCTCCGTGGCATAAATGTTCAGGGAGAGAGCCTCTTTCAATTGAAAGCAAGTTCTGCTACGAGGGGACATGAGATGAGGGTGAAGGGAGATAGATTCAGAAGTGGTATGCATAAATATTTCTTTACGGAAAGAGTAGTGGATCCGTGGAATAGTCTCCCAGTGGAGGTGGTAGAGATGAGGACAGTAACTGAATTCAAAAAAGCATGGGACAAACACAGAGGATCTCTAAAGGTAAAAAGGGGACTGTTGTAGTTGTTATGGAAGGACAAACTAGATAGGCCATGTGGTCTTTTTCTGTCGTCATATTTCTATGTTTCTATGATAAGGCAGGCAAAGGGAGAATTTGAGAAGGCGCTTGCTGCAGAAGTAAAAACACGTAATAAAGACTTTTTCAAGTACATTCGTAGCAAAAAACCTGTGAGAATCAGTTGGTCCATTAGATGATAGAGGTGTTAAAGGGGCACTAAGAGGCGACAAGGCGATAGTGGATAGACGGAATGAATTCTTTGCTTCGGTCTTTACTGAGGAAGATGTAGGGATGTTACCCATGACTGAAGTGGTATTTAAAGGTGCGGAAGAATTGAAGGAAATATCGATACATCGGGAAGATGTATTACAACTATTTGATAAACTGAAGAGTAGCAAATCACCTGGGCCGGATGATATACATCCAAGGGTGTTGAAAGAACTGAAATATGAGATTACAGACCTGCTATTAGTAATTAGTGAACGTTCATTAAAATCATCTGTAATACATGAAGATTGGAGGAAAGCGAACGTAACGCCAATTTTTAAAAAGGGTTCCTGGGGTGATCCGGGAAACTACAGACCGGTGAGCCTGACGTCAGTACCGGGAAAAATGGTAGAAACCATCATATAAAGAACAAAATTGCTGAACATGTAGATAGTCATGGCTTAATGGGAGACAGCCAACATGGCTTTAAACAAGGAAGATCTTGTCTTACTAATCTGTTATGTCTTTTTGAAGGTGTGAATAAACAGGTTGACAAAGGTGAGTCAGTTGATGTACTGTATTTGGACTTTCAGAAAGCCTTTGACAAGGTCCCTCATCAGAGACGTTTGGCAAAACTAAAGAGTCATGGGATAGGAGGCAATGTACTATTGTGGATCAGGAACTGGTTAAAAGATAGAAAGCAGAGGTTAGGGCTAAATGGCCAATTTTCCCAATGGAGAAAGGTGAATAGTGGTGTACCCCAGTGATCTGTGCTGGGTCCGCTGCTTTTTGACATAGTCATAAATGACCTGGAAAAGGGAATAACAAGTGAGGTTATCAAATTTGCAGATGACACAAAACTATTTAAAGTTGTTAAAACCCATGAGGATTGTGGAAAATTGGAAGAGGATCTTGATAAATTGGAAGACTGGGCATCAAAATGGCAGATGAAATTTAATGTGGACTAGTGCAGAGTTATGCACTTAGGGAAGAGCAACCCAAACTATGGTTACACGATGCAAGGTTCCACATTAGGAACCACCACTCAGGATAACGATTTAGGCATCATTGTGGATAACATGTTAAAACCCTCCACCCAGTGTGCAGCGGCAGCCAAGAGAGCAAATAGAATGCTAGGTATCATAAGAAAAGGAATGGAAAATAAAACGAAGGATATTATAATGCCTCTGTATCGTTCCATGGTGCGACCGCACCTTGAATATTGTGTGCAATTCTGGTCGCCGTATCTTAAAAAGGATATAGCGTTATTAGAAAAGGTTCAGAGAAGAGCCACCAAAATGGTAAAGGGGATGGAAGAATACCCCTATGAAGAAAGGCTAAAAAGGTTAGGGCTCTTTAACCTGGAAAAGAGACGGCTGAGGGGGAGGTATGATAGAAGTCTATAAATTATTGAATGGAGTGGAACAGGTAAATGTAGATCAATTGTTTACGTTATCAGAATATAGAAAGACTAGGGGACATGCAAGGAAGCTGCAGGGTAAACTATTTAAGACTAATAAAAGAAAATATGTTTTCACTCAACGTGTAATCAAACTCTGGAATTTGTTACCGGAGGATGTAGGCTGTTAGTGTAGCTGGGTTTAAAAAAGGTTTGGACAAGTTCCTGGAGGTAAGGTCCATAAACCATTATTAAAAAAAGGACCCAGGATATCGATGCTTGACCCAGTACAAGCTTTTTGGAACCTGTGTCTTTTGGGGAAACTGCTAGGTACGTATGACCTAGATTGGCCACTGTTGGAAACAGAATACTGGGCTTGATGGACCTTGGTCTGACCTAGTATGGCATATCTTATGTTCTTATGTAGTTTTCTAAGCTAAACCTAAAAGACATAATAGAGATGTTTAAATATCTCCGTGGCATAAATGCACAGGAGGAGAGCCTCTTTGATTGGCACATCCTTGCTGCAGTGTCATCTAGAACTAAGGAGATCCTAGAACTATTCAGGAAACTAGTAATGGAGCCCACACATGAAGGGGCCATACTGGACTTGGTGCTTACCAATGGTGAAAGTGTTTGTTTCTGATATTTATAGTGGGAAATCATTTCACATCCAGTGATCACCAGATGGTGTGGTTCAGTATTAGGACTAGGGCTGCTAAAATCCATTAAAAAGCGAGAGTCTTAGACTTTAGGAAAACTAACTTTGCAAAGATGGGACAATACCTCAGGGAGTTGTTAGAGGGATGGGAAAAGCTGGAGGATGTAGAAAAACTGGGCAAAACTGAAAGAGGATATTTTTCAGGGCAACCAACCTTTTTGTTAAAATGGTAAGGAAAAGGAGACCGCTATGGTTTTCCAAAGAAGTAGCTGAAAAGGTGAAGAAAAAGAGGAAGACCTTCATGAAATACAAGAGATCACAGAGAGAGGAAGACAGGCTCTATATTTGGAAACACTTAAAGATGCTAGCAAAGTAGTCAGGAAAGCAAATATTCAAAAGAGGAAGAAATAGCCAATGCAATAAAATGAGGGGTTAAGACATTTTTCAGATATGTTAGTGAGAAGAAGAAGGGCAAAAGTGGTATTGTCAGACTCAAGGGTGAGGGGGAGGAATATGTAGAAGCTGATGAGGATAAAGCGGAATTGCTTAACAAATATTTCTGTTCTGTGTTCACAAATGAAAAAACAGGAGTAGGACCCTGGAAAATGCCCACAAACAGGAATAGAAGCAAGGAGCATTTTTGAACATTTTTCAGAAGACTGTGTTTGAGAAATTAGCTAAACTTAAAATAGACAAAGCAATTGGACCAGATGGGATACTGAGGGAACTTGGTGATGTTCTAGCAGCTCCACTGACTGACCTTTTCAATGCCTCGGAGTCAGGAGTGGTGCCAGGGGACTGGATAGAGGCACATATGTGGTCCCTTTACACAAAAGCAGAAGTAAGGATGTGATTGAAAACTACAGTCCGGCTGGTCTAACCTCTGTGGTAAGTAAATTATTGGAAACTCTGCTGAAACAGAAAGCGGTGAGGTTTCTGGAATCCAACAGATTACTGGATCCAAGGCAGCATGGATTCATCAGAGGCAGGTCTTTTCAGAAAAATCTGATTTCTTTGACTGGGTAACCAGGGAGTTGGACAGAGGAAGAGCCCTAGATATGGTATATTTATATTTCAGTAAAGTTTCACACGGGCGACTTATAAACAAACTGAGCACCCTAGAGATGGACCCTAAAGTTACTGCTTGGGTTAGAAATTGGTTGAGTGGGACATGACAAAGGGTAAAGGTAAATGGAGTTCACTCTGAGAAGAAGGAGGTTACCAGTGGTGTGCCCCAGGGATCTGTCCTTGGTCTGATTCTTTTTAACATCTTTGTTGGTGATATTGTGGAAGGACTGTCGGGTAAAGTTTGCATCTTTGTGGATGATACCAAAGTCTGCAATAAAGTAGACACCCTGGAAGGTGTAGATAACATGAGGAGGGATCTAGCTAAGGTTGAAGAATGGTCTAGAATTTGGCAGCTGAGATTTAATGTTAAAAAATGCAGGGTCATGCATTTGGGCTGCAGCAATCCAAGGGACTGATATCATAAAGAGAGTGAAGGACTTCTGTCTATAAAAGAAGAGCGGGACCTAGGTGTGATTGTGTCTGATGACCTTAAAGTAGCTAAACAGGTAGAAAAGGCAACTGCAAAAGCTAGAAGGATGCTTGGGTGCATAGGGAGAGGAATGGCCAGCAGAGGAAAGGAAGTGATAGTGCCTCTGTATAAGTCTTTGGTGTGACCTCATTTGGAGTATTGTGTGCAATTCTGAAGGCCACACCTTCAAAAGGATATAAACAGGTTGGAGTCTGTACAGAGGGTGGATACTAAAATGGTTAATGGTCTTCGTTATGAAGCATGTGAGGACAGAATTAAAGATCTTAATTTCTATAATTTAGAGGAAAGGCGGGATAGAGGTGATATGATTGAGACATTTAAATACCTCCGTGGCATAAATGCACAGGAGGAGAGCCTCTTTCGATGGAAAGCAAGCTCTGATACGAGGGGACATAGGATAAGGATGAAAGGGAATAGATTCAGAAGTAATATGCGGAAATATTTCTTTACGGAAAGAGTGGTAGATCCGTGGAATAGTCTCCCAGTGGAGGTGGTGGAGATGAGGACAGTATCTCAATTCAAAAAAGCATGGGACAAACACAGAGGATCTCTAAAGGGAAAAAGGGGACTTTTGTAGTTGCTGATATTGAAGGGCAGACTAGATAGGCCATATGGTCTTTTTCTGCTGTCATGTTTCTATGTTTCTAAGTTTTTAAATCTTAGCTTTCGACCTCAGGAAGGACAAATAGTATATCATCAGGTTTTCGTGATGCACCGAGAACAATGGCTCTGTGTCTTTTGGGGAAAAGTTACAGACAAGCATCTGCTTTTGTATATGCAAACAAATCTCTCTTAAACAATGTATTGGTTTGGTTTGTAAATTCCCTACTTCTGATCATGTTAGTGGGTAATGAAACATTGTTTTATCTTAGGTCGTTTTAAAGACAGCACTCTTTTCTGCATGTCTTGTACATGACCCACTGCAATGAGTTCTCTGCAAACAGTCTGTGTTCTCTGAAATCTGCCCAGCAACAAGACAATGGCCACATTTAGTTAGGCTCTTGCTACAGGTCTACTTGGGGTCACTCTGTTAGTAGCCACAGGACTGCTTTAGGACATGGTATGAAGTGGGCTTCAACCTGCTTCATCCCAACTTTATTGCAGCCAAAATGCATGACCCTGCATTTTTTAGCATTAAATCTCAGCTGCTAAATTCTTGACCATTCTTAAAGCTTAGCTAGATCGACTCTCATGTTATCTACTCCTTCCTGGGTGTCTACTCTTTTGCAGATGTTGGTATCATCTGCAAAGAGGCAAACCTTACCCGACAGCCCTTCCGCAATAAAACTAACGAAAATGTTAAAAAGAACACTGGTCAACAAATATTTACAAAAGTCATGTTACTGAAATAAAAATAGTCATTTCTTATCAATTTTTATATGCTGAACACGAATATGACAGTGAAATTGCAAAGTTGGCTCTAGTTTTTTTGTAATCTACATGAATTAATGTTTACATTACAAAATAGTAAATATAATAGGCCTTTGGTTAATACGTGTAAAAAAACTAAGTCGGACTACTTCTTAGATTTTTTTCGCCTGTCTCTTGTACAGCTGTTCGGGAGCTTCTCTGGGAAGTGTCCAGCAGTAGTCAGCCAGCATTGTAGTGGACCATTTTCCCTGGTATCTTTGCTCCATCATTGCGATATCCTGGTGAAAACGTGAAAACGTTCGCCCTGTTCATCACTAACCATACCGCAGTTGTCAGGAAAGAAATCGAGATGGGAATCGAGGAAATGGATCTTTAGAGACATATTGCAGCCAAGTTTCTGATACTGCATCAGCATGTCTTCTGATACTGCATCAGCATGTCGAGGTCCTTCAAGTATTTTCCAGTACTTCATACACCCCACCTCTAACCCTTACTATTGGTGATCTCTCCCTCACCATAAAAAACCAAGTGAAATATCTTGGTATCATCCTTGATCAGAACCTCTCCTTCACTGATCAGATTAAGAGGACCACTAACACAATATACGCTAAATTACGCACTCTACGGAACCTCAAACCTCTCTTAAGCCCTGGCTCCTTTCGTGCTGTATGCCAGGCCCTCACAATCCCTTCTCTTGATTATTATAACTTGGTATACCATGGCCTTCCCAAGCACTGCTTACAACCCCTCCAACTGGCCCAGAACACGATAGCCAGACTATTATCCAACAGCCCTAGACGGTCCCACATCACACCTGTCCTCTATAATCTCCACTGGCTCCCTATTCAATACAGAGTTAAATTCAAGGTGCTTATCATTACACATAAGATTATCTCCAATGAGTCTGCCCCATGCCTCTCCCCTCTCCTTTCCTCCACCAACAACACAAGAACACGTCGCTCCATTACCAAGAACCTACTTACTATCTCAATAAACAAGAGACATAGCAAACAATTTACTAGTAACAGGGCCTTCTCCCTCTATGCCCCATCCCTATGGAATACCCTTCCACATATCCTGCGAAACTGCCCCAGCCACTCTGAGTTCCGGAAAAAGTTAAAAACTCACTTATTCCTGGAGCACTTCTCCCAACCACCTTAATTCATAGCCCCCTGCTTCCCCCTCCTCTTACCCACGCTATCCCAATGTTGATCATAAAACCATGTAGCATCTCTTAGCTTGTATATACCATGTACATAGTTATTCTGTGTAAATAGTTCCACGTTTTGTTTTTGTTTCTATTTTCTGGCACACATATTTATCCCTGTTCATTGATTTGTAGAAGGACGGTATATAAAAAATGTTAAATAAATGTCTTCTACTAGTTCCTTGTAGTTTTCTGCCCTAACATTCCTGAGAAAGTTTGACACTAGGCGAAAAGCATTCCATGCTTGTTTCGCAACACCCTGCAGCAAGTTGTTGAACCAGTCATCTTTGAAGAGCTCTCGAATCTGAGGACCCACAAAAACTCCCTCTTTAATCTTTGCTTCGCTGAATCAAGGGAATTTTTCATGCAGGTATCGGAAAACTGGCGAAGTGCGGTCCATGGCTTTCACAAAGGTTTTCATCAAACCTAGTTTGATGTGAAGGGGTGGTAGTAGGATTTTGTGATCCTCAACCAGAGCTGGGTGCTGGATATTCTTCTCTCCAACTGTTACATTTTGTCTGCGATTCCATTCCTTCCGCAAGTAGTGCCAATCCCTTGCTCAGCTATCCCACTCACATAAGAAACACATGTATTTTATATATCCCTGCTGCAGTCTGTGATGGCCAAAATGTTCCCGAGCCCTTAGAAGTAGGAAAAAAGCACAATTTTACCTTGAGGGAGAGAAGCAGGAGGCGGGGATGTGAAACACAAAATGTTCTTGAACAGAAAAAAACTCATCTAGTGCCTAGCTACAAGCCACGCCCTAGCTCAGGAACAAGCTGTAGGGCTAACGAAGGCCAGCTGAGGAAGCAGTACGTGGTTACTGCTCAAATACGTGCAGGGAGAGTCCCTAGGGGATTACAAAAGGAAGAGGGCAGTAACAGGAGATATGTGGAGGTTAATCCTAAGGTGGATGCTAATGCTGAGCAGGATCCTGACGCTGATGCAGAGGCCGAGGTTGAGGGGCAGCATCACAGGAGGAAGGGAGTTCCCAGGGGAGGAGCTACCCGAGACTCAGAACACAGCAGAAGTCCTAACGTGCTGGAAGGAAGAAGAAGCTCCCGGGCAGCTAGAGTGAAAGGTATTTCCCAGGACAGCCCAGGGGAGGAGAAGGAACTGCTGAGACAGACTTCTAAGAGAAGCCCAGCCTTAGAGGACACTGTAGAATCTGCTGGAACACTCAGGGGAATAAGCCAGGGAGGAATCCAGAATGCAGGAGAGTTGCTTTGGAGCCTGGAGGCAGGAGATTTCCTTCTGAGGGAGCCTTAAATGAGGACACTTTTACTGCAAGCCAAAGGCTTGGTGAAAGCTTATCTGGTACAAGGAGAACCGTGAGTAACCCTGTGTCCAACAGCAAGTTAACAAGTTGCAGACAATAAGCCAGTTAATGAGAGAGAGAGAATTGCCAGTATATGCTAAGAATTCTAGAGGCAAAGGAAAGTCTTGCTGGAAGAAAATTCTTGAGCTGTTAGACAGGGCAGAGCCTGGGTTTACCCGGAGAAGTTTAAACCACGATACACAAGAGTCAGATATTGAGGAAATGGAGACAGGAAGCTATCCTTCTGATATTGACTCTGAATGTTCTGCAATGGAATGTGCTCTGTGTCACGAGACAAGTTAAATGTTTGAGCACTATAAAGGGTGAAGCTCAAACAACTGCATTAGCTAGTAGAGAAAAAAGAAACAGGCTGGACAGTGTTTTAAAGCCTGTGTGCTTTTAGAAATGTTTCCTTGAATGAAGCCAGAAAGTTTGTTTGAATGTTGGGAAGTTTCAAGAAGTGCAAACTGGCATTTATGTTTAAAGGCTAGAAGAAGTAATGAAGCCTGATTTGTGAATTCTGGAAGTGACAGAAGCGAATTGTGTTAGGAGAAGAAATCCTACTTTTTTTTTTCTTCTTGCCCTTGCGCTGAGTTTTCTAAAAGCTGTGTATGGAGAAGTAGTAAAAATCAATAAATTTCCTGTGTTAGCCTTAAGCCTCTCGGACTTCAATTTATTTGAAACCCACAACTACAGAAAGAGTGCTCGCCCTACCTTAGGCAACCGCCTAGGGTGGCAACAAAAGGCGACAAGTCCCATTAAAAGGGCAACTACCTTCAAGTCACCACAGAGGTGCCAGCTGTACTTGTTATACGAGTAACTTAAAGCATCTACTGACTTCCATTATCGTATGTCTCTTTCATGTGGACGGCATGCGCTACTGGAATAGATGGAAGACGGATTCCGTTGTTCAAAAGCACAGCCTTCAGACTCAGTTTCGAAGAGTCTATAAATAGTCTCCAGTCTTGTGGGTCATGAGTGATTTTTAAGGCATTCATGAGGCTTTCAATATCGGAACAGAATACCAGATTACTTTCCGACTGCGTATAGTACACTGTTGACGTCAGATGGCTTCAGCAGCCGTCTGGCAGTAGTATTACATTGCATCATAAAATGATGCAATCAACTCTGAATGATGTGTGCATGCTGGTATTATGCAGTGTGATGCAATATTACATCATTCATGGCTTATTTGGGATGTTGTTAATGTCCTACTGGATAAATTTACATGGTGAAATGTCAAAAATGAACTACATGCAATATCTTCGTAACGAGAGTCAATACAATTTTTTTAATGTTATATTCGTGTTCAGCTCACCAAGATACTACAGATTAGGGCATTTTAAAGTCAGTAACGATTTCAATGTTGACCAGTGGAATCGGACCACTGATAGACCCTGCAGCACACCGCTGGTAACCTCCTTCTCCTCAGAGTGATCTCTATTTACCTCTGTTTTCTCGCCTCCCACTGAACCAATTTCTAACACAATCAGTAATTTTAAGATCCATTCCTAGGGTGCTCAGTTTGTTTTTAAGTCTCCTTTGTGGAACGGTGTCAAAAGGCTTTACTACAGTGGTTCTCAACCTTTTTTATACTGTGACCCCTTTTACCATTGGTCAACGTGGTGGCCCCCAATGATAAAATCAAATGCGTCTCTCTTCCTTTACCGTTAACGCATTGTCGCTGTAATCATTTGTTGAATTATTAAGATATTATAGGCCTTTTCAATATATTTTTATTTATAAAGTGTACTTATTTAAACCACAATAATTAATCACAATAACAAGTAACAATATTTGATTTCAAAATTATGATGATTTTGTAGTCAAATCACTAATATGAAATAAAATTATTTTTTTCTACCTTTGTTGTCTGACCAATTTATTCTCTGATCATGCTGGTTCCGATCTGAGGCTTCTGCTTTCCTGTCTTCTCTTAGCTCTCTTTCTGTGGTCTATGGTCCATCTGCCATTTCTTATCTCTTCTTTCGTTTTCTTCACTTCTTCCATCAGCCTATTTCCAATCCCAGTAACCCTCCCCAGTATCAGCCTCTTTCCAGTCCTCACTCCCAGTACCTTCCAATGTCAACTTGCATTCCCATGACTGCCACTGGTGTCCATTCCCTTCCAGTCCCCCTCCTTCACCACTGACCAGTCCCTTCTAGTACAAATACCATGGCAGCCCCTCTCAGATCCATTCCCAATAACATTCTCCCATCCCCTTTTATCAGCCCATTTGTAGCCTTAGCCCCCAGTTTTCTTCCAGGGCCAGCAGCTCTATCTTACCCTCCCCACAATCAGTCCATTCCCAGTCGAAGCCCCCCAATCAGCTCATTTCCAGTGCTAGTCCCTCCTGAACCCCATTACCAGTCCTCTAATCAGCCCATTTCCAGTCCTAACCTCCCCGATCAGCTCATTTCCAATGCTAGCCCCCTATCAGTCCATTCCCAGTCCCAACCCCCCCTTGATCAGTCCATTCCCAGTCCTAGCCTTCCCTAATCAACCCATTACCAGTCCTAGCCCCCCATCTGCCCATTATAATCCTAACCCGATTGTCTCTGCTCTCTGTCCAGCATTTATCCCCCGTCTGTCCAGTATGTCCCCCTGTTTCTTCCCTTTGTCCATGTCAGTCCCCCTCCATCCATGTCAGCCCCCTTCCCTCCATCCATCCATTCATATCAGCCCCCTCCCTCCCTCCGTCCATGACAGCCTCCCTCCCACATGTCAGCCCCGTTGCAGGTTCCCTGCTCCCCTCTCCCCATGTCTGCCTCCTGCAGCCGCGGTTCCCTGTCTCTTAGGGAACCACGGCTATGCCCGTGAAACCATTGCGGAGCCTTTCTGTCTCTAAACGGGCTCCGTGCAGCATTGTCCCGCCTCCAAAGGAAGTGGTAAACCAACTTCCTTTGGAGGTGGGACAATGCTGCACGGAGCCCGTCGAGAGGCAGGAAGGCTCTGCAATGGTTTTACAGGCATAGCCGCGGTTGCAATAGAAGGGAAGCGGTCAGTTTGCCGGAAATTGCCGCTGCTGAGAAGCAGACTCGGCAACGGCAGCAACTTGTGCACTTTTTTTTTGTTTGTTTTAATGGTGGAGTGAGGCGACCCCCATGGGGGGTCGCGACCCACAGGTTGAGAACTGCTGCTTTACTGAAATCCAAGTACACCACATCTAGGGCTTTCCCTCTGTCCAACTCCCTGGTCACCCAGTCAAAGAAATCAATCAAATTTGTCGACAAGACCTGCCTCTGGGGAATCCATGTTGCTGCCAATCCTGTAATCCATTGGATTCCAGAAACCCCACTGTTTTTCTGTTTCAGCCGTGTTTCCAATAATTTACTTACCACAGAGGTTAGACCAGCTGGACTGTAGTTTTCAATCCCATCCTTACTTCCGCTTTTGTGTAAAGGGACCACATGTGCCTCTCTCCAGTCCCCTGGCACCACTCCCGACTCCAAAGAGGCATTGAAAAGGTCATTCAGTGGAGCTGCTAGAACGTCCCCAAGTTCCTTCAGTATTCCCGGATGTATCCCATCCGGTCCCATTGCATTGTCGTCTTTTACTTTAGCTAGTTCCTCACAAACAGTCTTCTGAAAATTGTTAAAGTATTTCTTTTGCTGTTTGTGGGTGTTTTCTGAGTTCCTGCTCCTGGTTCTTCATCTGTGAACACAGAACAGAAATACTTGTTAAGTAATTCTGCTTTATCATCGTCAGCTTCTACATATTCCTTCCCTTCACCCTTGAGTCTGACAATACCACTTTTGCCCTTCCTCCTTTCACGAACATATCAGAAAAATGTCTTATCCCCCCCATTTTATTGCATTGGCTATTTCTTCTTCTTTTTCTATCTTTGCTTTCCTCACTACTTTGCTAGCTTATCTAAGTTTTTTCCAATCATAGATGCCTGACTTCCGCTCTCTGTGATCTCTTTTAATATGTAAAGACCTCCCCCTTTTTCTTTACCTTTTCAGCTGCTACTTTTGAGAACGATAGTGGCCTCCTTTTTCCTTTTACCTTTTACCTTTATCTACCTTTCTAACAAAAAGGTTGGTTGCCCTTAAAATATCCCCTTTCAGTTTTGCCCACTGGTTTTCTACATCCCCTCCCTCCCCCCCCCCCCCCCCAGCTTTTCCTATTCTGCTAATGACTCCATGAGGTATTGGCCCATCTTGGCAAAGTTAGTTTTCCTAAAGTCCAAGACCCTTGCGTTTGAATGGATTTTATCTGCCCTAGTCCTAATACTGAACCACACCATCTGGTGATCACCGGATGTGAGATGATCTCCCACTATAATATCAGAAACAGTTTCACCATTGGTAAGCACCAAGTCCACTATGACCCCTTCACGTGTGGGTTTCCTTACCAGTTGCCTGAATAGTTCTCCCTGTAGAGAATCCAGGAACTCCTTACTTCTAGATGGCACCACAGCAGGGATGTGTCAATCAACATCTGGCATATTGAAATCACCTTTCAGTAGCACTTCTCCTTTCCTGGGAATGCTGCATATGTCTTCTATTAAATCTTTGTCCACTTCTTTTCCCTGTGAGAGGGTTCCGTCTATCATGTCAATGCAAACGGATTTCTCTTCTTTCTAGTTTAACCCAAAGTGCCTCCTCTCTCCCTTTTTAAGCTCTGTAATTCTATAGCTTCAAGATTATTTTTTACATATAGTGTCACTCCTCCTCTCCTTCTTCCTACCCTATCCTTCCTGAATAAAGTATAGCCTGGTATAATTATATCCCAGTCATGGTTGTCCTTGAACCATGTCTCCGTAACTGCCACTAAATCCATGTTGGCCTCTTCCATTAAAGCTTCAAACATCTGGGATCTTATTTCCCATGCTATGGGAATTTATACACATCGCTTTCCAGATGTTGTCCTTTTTACACATTGCTATAGAGGTATTTAATGTTTCACTTACCTTTGTGCTTTTGTCACCCATTGCAACAAATCAGGTTTAAAGCCCTCTTCAGTAGGTTAGCCAGTCTGCTACTGAAGACACGTTGACCCTTCTTGGACAGATGGATGCCATCTCTGCTCTGCAGCCCTTGGAACATCATCCCATGCTCTAGGAAACCAAAACACTCTCAAGGACACCAGCCATGCATTTATCTCCAGGATGTAAGCTTCTCTGTCTTGGTCTTTATCCTCAACAGGGAGGATTGAAGAGAGCACCACCTGTCTACTTCACCCTCTGTCCCAGAGCCATGAAATCACTTTTGATACGCTCAGAGGGATACATGGCAGTATCATTTGTGCCGACATGGATGAGCAACATCGGGTAATAGTCAGTAAGCTTGTGAATCTTGGCAAACTCTCCGTAACATCTCAGATTTTGGCACCTGGCAAACATCAGACCTCTCTGGACATCAAGTCTGGTCTGCAGATGGATGCCTCAGTACCCCTCAGAAGAAAGTCACCCCTTGAAAAATTGGGAGACTGGGCATCCAAATGGCAGATTAAAGTCCCCCAATATCACCATCTCGCCCTTTCTTTTCTACCCTTGCAATATCATTGATCAAGTCTCTGTGCAATAGTATTGAGGAAATGGGCAGAGACTGATCAGTGATATTGCAAAGGTAGCAAAAAAGGGTGAGGTGGTGATACTGGGGCACGTTAATCTACCAGATGTGGATTGGAGTATTCTATCTGCGAATATGGAAAGAAGTAGGAAGATCATGGATGCCCTACAAGAGGTGTTGCTCAGGCAACTGGTGAAGGAACCCATGAGGGAAGGGCCAGCTAACTAAGACAGAGTGTCCTAATGTCAGGGTGGGTGCCCACTTGAACAACAGTGATCATTGAATGATATTGTTTGAGGTAAAAGCCAAGGCAGAATCCAACTGCAGCAAACTCAAAGTCCTAGATTTCAAAATACTGACTTTAGTTAAATGGGAAAGTACCTGAAAGAGGAGCTGGCAGGATAGGAGGAGATAAGGGAAGTTGAAAGCAGTGGCCCAATCTGAAACAGGTCACAACAAGGGCAACAGATCTATATGTCAGGAAAGTACATAAAAGCAAGAGGAGAAGGAAACCAATATGGTTCTCCAAAGAAATGGCTGCAAAAATAAAGACAAAAATGGCAGCATTCACAATTTTGAGAGGAACACAGAAAAAATACCAGATTAAACTGAAAGAAGCAAAAAGAAAAGTTAGAATGGCAAAAGCCCACGCAGAAGAAGAAATGGCTGCAGATATGATGAGAGGTACCAAGTCGTTTTTCAGGTATACTGGGGAAACGACGAAGGTGAGAGATGGTATTGCAAAACTCAAGATGCTGCTACTATTAACCATTTCTATAGCACTAAAAGGCGTACGCAGCACTGTACAGACAGATATAAAAGATGTTTCCTGCTCATCAGAGCTTACAATCTATTTAAGATAGATGGAGGACAGATTTGTGATAAGGGAAAAGCAGAACTGCTAAACAAATACTTCTGTTTCATGTTACCATGCGTCCACTGCAGCTGTTTCTTAACCACCTGAGTCAAGCACTGTAATGCAGAACCCCACAACTTCTCCAGCATGGGACATTCCAGAAATGCATGTTGCAATGTTTGTCTGGCATTTACATTTGTCACATTGGTTCTGTACCCAGATACCACGCTGCACACTTTTTGAGAGAACCCCTGTGAATAATTTGGAATTGCATCTCCTGATAGCACGCCAAGGAAAGCACCCTCGGGATCTGCTGGCAACAGCACTCCTATTGCTCTTTTCCCGCCTTCTCTCCCAGTTCTTCAGTCCATTGCCTTGCCAGCCCTTGTAAATAAGTGGATAGAGTGTCTCAATATATGATACCAATTACCCAGTCTTTTCCATTGCAGAGTTGAATTGTGAAAATCTGCATTGCCTTACTTAATCTTCAATGCAACCTGGTGTATGGCAGGCAAAGTCTGTCAGTAATGCCTAAGTTTATTTATTTAACATTTCTTATATACCTTCTTTCATGATATCAAGGCGGTTTACATTGAACAAACTGAAATTACATTGAACAGGGCATTATAACTTGGAGATAACTATTTTACAGGGAACATGGGCAATGGAGGGTTAAGTGGCTTGCCCAAGACCACAAGGAGCACCTGTGGGACTAGAAACCCTAGTCCTTCCGGCCCAAGGTTGCTGTCCTCTAGTGGGATTTGAGCCCCCGACCTTCCGGCCTGAGGTAACTTGCCCCAACCACTAGGCCACTCCTCCCTCCCACTATAACATCAAAAACAGTTTCACCATTAGTTGTAGATAGGAAAAGAAATGATGTCCTGCTGGACTCTCTCAAATGTGGGTAGACCTCTCTCCCTCCAGCTCTCCAAGTGTCCCATGTTGAGGCGATGGCCGGACTGCCATTGGAGGAATTTAGTATTTCCTTGTCTGGGTTGAAAACCCCGGTTGCCCATAATTTGTAAAAATGGGGTTACCTGCCAGCTATGGTTATGTTTTCCCGCCCATTGTTTCCATGCTTTCTGGAAGGCACCCAACCATGTTCTGTGTTCCGGACAGGTGAGGTCAACCTTATTATAATGAAGGGTGCTAAGCAGCCCATAGGGATGGCTCCATAGTTCTAACAGGCCCTCCAGGGCATACTGATTCGTCCCCATGAATGCATCATGAAATCCACTGGAGAAGAGCAGCCACATTACAAGGTGTGACAAAAAAGAAACAAGACTCTGGCAGCCACGCCCATGACTCAATGCCAGTTGGTTAACCGCTTAGGTCACTGTGTTGTGCAACATCTCGCCACTATTCTGCTATAACATTTTTCATCTCTCTGACTCTGTTTTTCTTTTTCAAGTTTTTTTGTAGCACACTGCTCTGTTGCTTTGTCACACAACTGGAGGTGGCAGAAATATGGAGCAAAGAATCAACTTGAAATTTCTGGTTAAGTTGGAGAAGGGCCCAACTGAGTGTCTCCAACTTCTCCAAAAGGTGTATGGAGAAGATGCAATGTCAAGGCCGCGAGTCTTCGAGTGGCACAAATGCTTCAAGACTGGCTGCGAGGAGGTGGAGGATGACCCAAAGTCAGGACGGCCTTCCACGACAAAGACGACTGAGAACATTGACAGAGTGAACCAGCTGGTGTGGAGTGATCGCAAATTGATGGTGCAGATGATAGCTGAGCTCACCCTGAACAGGGAGTTGGTGCAGATGATAGCTGAGTAGCTCAGCCTGAACAGGGAGTCAGTGCAGACCAGTGCAGGAGCTGGGGATGTGGAAGGTGTGCGCCAAGATGGTGCCCAGGCTTTTATCGGACGATCAGAAGGAGCACCGGGTCAATGTTTGTCGAGACTTGCTAGAGAAAATCGGAGAAGATCCAGAGTTCGTTGGCCGAGTCATCACAGGAGACGAGACTTGGGTCTTCCAGTACGATCCTGAAAGCAAGAGACAGAGCCTGCAGTGGAAGACTCGACTGTCACCCAGCCCCAAGAAGACGCGCATGTCCAAATCAAGGATCAAGGTCATGCTGATCGCATTCTTCGACCAGCAGGTCCTCAATTGCCTCCATGACCGGGTTCGGCGCAGCAGGCGGTCTCTGTGGAGAGACAAGTCATGGCTGCTCTACCACGACAATGTTCCCGCACACACCGCGCTCAGTGTGAGGCAGTTCTTGGCCAACAAACAGATCACAGCTCTCGACCACCGTGCAACCTCTGGCTCTTCCCCAGGCTAAAACTGTGTCCAAAGGAACTCATTTCACCTCTGTAGAAGAGATCAAGGCCACTGTGACAAGGGAGCTGAGGGGACCTCAAGGAGGAGGACTTTATCGAGTGTTTCCATACATGGCAGAAGTGCATTAACTCGGGGGGGGGGGGGGATTACTTTGAAGGGGACAATGCGTAATTTCTCTGCAGATTTTGTAATAAAACATTTATGGGACAGTCTTGTTTCTTTCTTTTGTCACACCTCGTATATGACCTAAAATCTGGTAGCCCTGCCCCACTCCCTTTATCCTAGAATCAATTTTGTATGGCTTCTTCTCACCCGCTTACTGCACCAAAGAAAGACTCTTATGACTCCCTTGAAGTTCTCATCTACCCGACTTGCCCAGGCAGGCAACATCTGGAGTTGATATAGGATTTTGGGTATAAGAACCATGCAAACTACTGCCACCCTCTCATAGAGAGTGGTAAGTCGTTGCCCCCCATCGCTCTCACAAATGTTTGATTTGTCTTAATTTATTTTGTGTATTGAGCTGGTGCACCATTTGGGGTCCGAGTTTAAGAAAATACCTAGGTATTTCATAGGGCCGGTGGCCCGCTTGAACTCCTCACAGTCTCCCCCCAAGGGTCTGCCCTGTCCCAAAATGTGGGCCTCTGGATTTCTCCTTATTTATCTTAAGCCCAGAGAATTGCCCAAATTGCCACAGCGTCTCGGTCAATACGGTCCACCCCTCCCTCATGCAATGCTTGCTTACCAGCAGACATGCTGATTTTGTTCATGGCTTGAGTTCCTCGCACTTTGATAGCCAGGGGCTCCAAAGCAGTATGAATAACAATGGAGACAGTGGGCAGCCCTGCCTCGTACTACCTGTGAGCTCAAACAGTTCCCTCTGGCGCCCATTCACCAATACCTGTGCACTGGACTTGCTATACAATGTATGAACCCATCTAAGAAAATACCCTCCAATCCCAAACATTTGCAACACTCAAAACAGATAGTCGCAAGCCACTCTGTCAAAAGCATTTTCGGCATCCTTATTTCTTTTCTTTTTTTATTTAAACTTTCTTTTCAAGTTGTCAAAGCGGTTTATAGAGAACGTCAGCTTATAGAGAACGTCAGGGGTGGGGGTGTGGTGAATACATTTATAGC
Source organism: Ichthyophis bannanicus (assembly GCA_033557465.1). Taxonomy (NCBI): domain Eukaryota; kingdom Metazoa; phylum Chordata; class Amphibia; order Gymnophiona; family Ichthyophiidae; genus Ichthyophis; species Ichthyophis bannanicus. Next base: position 328,611,221 of record CM066038.1, read on the forward strand.
TTTTTGAAACTTTTTACAGTAACTTATATACAATGACTTGGTTAGGTGAGTGGGTTGGGGAGAGGGTGGGGTAGTGGAGAGGGCTAAGGTGGAATGGGGAAGGTAAAGGGGTGAAGTGTTTTAGGGCAAGGTTTTAAGTGTCCATTCCATTGGCTTTATCTTTATTCAGAACTTAATATACCGCTCACACAGAATGTACTAGAGCGGTTTACAATTACTAAAATAGAGAGATACTGCTATGAAGAGGAAACAGAATGCCAGCAATTCAGATAGGAGAGAGATGTACTAGAGCGGTTTACAATTACTAAAATAGAGAGATACTGCTATGAAGAGGAAACAGAATGCCAGCAATTCAGATAGGAGAGAGATAGCAAGTTAAAGCAAAGGACAGCAGATAAAGGAGGACTACACCAGGGAGGGAAGGACGTGGACTTGAAATCAGCAGGGGCGCAGAGGACAAGGGGGAGGGGGAAGATCAAAGGATGAAGGGAGATGAGTCTATAATCTGACTTTAAAGGTGTTGAAGGAAGGTTCCAGGTGGAGAGCTGACGGGAGCGAGTTCCAGAGCCGGGGGCCAAGGAAAAGAAAAGCGGAGGAACGAATGGATGCCAGATGGGCTTGGGATGGGGACGGAAGAGACATGTGATTAGAATGGATGGACCTGAGAAGCCGGTGGGGTGTGTGGAGATGGACCAAATCAGAGAAGGTAGAGTGGTGTACCTATGTGGATTGATTTATGAACAAAGATGAGGATTTTATACTGAATTTTGAAGGGAATGGGGAGCCAATGCAAGTGAATGAGAAGAGGTGTAATGTGATCTGCACGGGAGGCGTTAGTCGGGATATATGCGGCTGAAAACCATGACTGGGATGTAACTATACCTAGCTATACTTTATTCAGAAAGGACAAGGTAGGAAGAAGGGGAGGAGGAGTGGCACTATATGTAAAAACTACTATTAAAGCTTTGGAATTACAGAGCTTAAAAGGGAGAGAGGAGGCATTGTGGGTTAAACTAGAAAGAGGGAAAGAGAAATCTATTTGCATTGGTGTGATATACAGACCTCCCTCACAAGAGGAAGAGGTGGACAGAGAGTTAATTGAAGACATACGCAGCATTGCTAGGAAAGGGGACGTGCTACTGATAGGAGATTTCAATATGCCAGATGTTGATTGGCACATTCCTGCTGCAGTATCATCTAGAAGTAAGGAGATCCTGTATTCTCTATAGGGAGGACTATTCAGGCAATTGGTAACAGAACCCACACATGAAGGGGCCATACTGGACTTGATGCTTACCAATGGTGAAAGTGTTTCTGATGTTGTAGTGGGAGATCATTTTGCATCCAGTGATCACCAGATGGTGTGGTTCAGTATTAGGACTAGGGCTGTTAGAATCCATTCCAAGGTGAGGATCTTAGACTTTAGGAAGACTAAGGGGTATGTTTACTAAACCGGGCTAACGGTTAACCTGGGCTATCTGCAACAAGGTCCCATTGAATAATATGGGACTTCATGGCAGATAGCCCTGGTTAACCGTTAGCCTGGTTTAGTAAACATACCCCTTACTTTGCGAAGATGGGCCAATACCTCAGGGAGTCGTTAGTGGGATGGGAACAGCTGGGGGATGTAGAAAAACAGTGGGCAAAACTGAAAGGGGGTATTTTAAGGGCAACCAACCTTTTTGTTAAAATGGTAAATAAAGGCAAAAGGAAAAGGAGACCGCTATGGTTTTCGAAGGAAGTAGCTGAAAAAGTGAAGAAAAAGAGGGAGGCCTTCATGAAATACAAGAGATCACAGAGAGAGGAAGACAGGCATCTGTATTTGGAAAAACTTAGAGAACCTAGCAAAGTAGTCAAGAAGGCAAAGATTCAAAAGGAGGAGGAAATAGCCAATGTAATAAAATGGGGGGATAAGACATTTTTCAGATATATTAGTGAGAAGAGGAAGGGCAAAAGTGGTATTGTCAGACTCAAGGGTGCAGGGGGGAATATGTAGAAGCTGATAAGGATAAAGCGGAATTGCTTAACAAATATTTTTGTTCTGTGTTCACAGATGAAGAACCAGGAGCAGGACCTCAGAAAACACCCACAAATAAGAACAGAAGCGAGGGACATCTTGAACAATTTTCAGAAGACTGTGTTCGTGAGAAACTAGCTCAACTTAAAGTAGACAAAGCGATGGGACTGGATGGGATACACTTTAGAATACTGAGGGAACTTGGGGACGTTCTAGCAACTCCACTGACTGACCTTTTCAATGCCTCGTTGGAGTCGGGAGTGGTGCCAAAGGACTGGAGAAAGGCTCATGTGGTGCCTTTACACAAAAGCAGAAGTAAGGATGTGGTTGAAAACTACAGGCCGGTTAGTTTAACTTCGGTGGTGAGTAAATTATTGGAAACGCTGCTGAAAGAGAAAATAGTGAGGTTTCTGGAGTCCAGCGGATTATAGGATCCGAGACAGCATGGATTCACCAGAGGCAGGTCTTGTCAGACAAATCTGATTGATTTCTTTGACTGGGTGACCAGGGAGTTGGACTGAGGGAGAGCTCTAGATGTGGTGTATTTAGATTTCAGTAAAGCCTTTGACACTGTTCCTCACAGGCGGACTTATAAACAAACTGAGCACCCTAGGGATGGACCCTAAAGTTACTGCTTGGGTTAGAAATTGGTTGGGTGGGAGGCGACAAAGAGTACAAGTAAATGGAGCTCACTCTGAGGAGAAGGATGTTACCAGTGGTGTGCCCCAGGGATCTGTCCTTGGTCCGATTCTTTTTAACATCTTTGTTAGTGATATAGCGGAAGGGCTGTCGGGTAAGGTTTGCCTCTTTGCAGATGATACCAAAATCTGCAATAGAGTAGACACCCAGGAAGATGTAGATAACATGAGGAGGGATCTAGCTAAGCTTGAAGAATGGTCTAGAATTTGGCAGCTGGGATTTAATGTTAAAAAATGTAAGGTCATGCATTTGGGCTGCAGCAATCCAAGGGAGCAATACAGTATAGGAGGTGAAGTACTTTTGTCCACTAAAGAAGAGCGGGACCTAGGTGTGGTTGTGTCTGATGATCTTAAAGTAGCTAAACTGGTAGAAAAGGCGACGGCAAAAGCTAGAAGGATGCTTGCGTGCATACGGAGAGGCATGGCTAGCAGAAAAAAGGAGGTGATAATGCCTCTGAATAAGTCTTTGGTGCGACATCATTTGGAGTATGGTGTGCAATTCTGGAGACCGCACCTTCAAAAGGATGTGAACAGGATGGAGTTGGTGCAGAGGGTGGCTACTAAAATGATTAGTGGGCTTCATTATAAAGCATATGAGGACAGACTTAAGGATCTTAATATGTACACCTTAGAGGAAAGGCGGGATAGAGGTGATATGATTGAGATGTTTAAATACCTCCGTGGCATAAATGTTCAGGGAGAGAGCCTCTTTCAATTGAAAGCAAGTTCTGCTACGAGGGGACATGGGATGAGGGTGAAGGGAGATAGATTCAGGAGTCATATGCGGAAATATTTCTTTACAGAAAGAGTAGTGGATCCATGGAATAGTCTCCCAGTGGAGGTGGTAGAGATGAGGACAGTAACTGAATTCAAAAAAGCATGGGACCAACACAGAGGATCTCTAAAGGTAAAAAGTGGACTGTTGTAGTTGTTGTTATGGAAGGACAGACTAGATAGGCCATGTGGTCTTTTTCTGTCATCATGTTTCTATGTTTTCTGGATGAGCTGGAGTCTGCACAGTTGGATTTGGGGGAGGCCAGCCATGGAAACACTGCAGTAATCCAGACGTGACATGACAAGGGATAGGAGCAACGTGGTCAGAGAGGGGACAGAAAGGAAGGGATGGACTGCGCGGAGTTACCTCAGAATATGGAAAGAGTGCTGGACTACAGAAGAGAGATTTTCTTTGAATGAAAGAGACGAATTGAGGGTGACACCGAGGTAGCGCAAAGACGAGATGACAGGAATGGGGTTTCAGGACAGAAGGGGGGACAAGAGGGAGGGGCCGAGTTGCTGGAGGTAAATGGCCATGGTTTTGGAGAGATTAACATGCAGGTGCTTCATGAAAGAGATGCGTTTTTAGCTTGTTACAGAAGCCAGAGAGGTCATCGTTGGCTCTTAAGTGGCTTGGTAGTGCATTTCAGGTTGAAGGGCCATATATTGAAAATATTCTCTTACCATAGTTTACCATAACTATTGGCGAGTCCCTCAACCGCCCTTGTTGAAAAATCGTTGGGGTGTGCAAGATAGCATCCACCGTGCTGCATTCCTTCACAAATCCTGCCTGATCTGGGTGTATAATATCAAGCAGGATGGTACTCGGTTGCTTAGCTAGAGCTGTTGTGGTGATCTTAAGATCCTGGTTCAAAAGTGATATAGGCCGATACAATTTCTTTTTCTCTGGATCCCACCTCAGCATGGACAACAATATGACCACCACCCTAGTGGCATATTACTCCCAACTACTCTGTGGCTGCCACAGCCTCTCCCTTGGCCACGAGGGGCCAGCCACCGGGTCTTGCAGGATTTTATAGAACTCTGGGCCCAAGCCATCTGGGCCTGGGGCCCATGCTGGCCGTAGACTGCATCTAACTCCTCTTATTCCCCTCTGCATTAGGGGTTGATCAAACAACTGTCTTTGGGCCTCACTAAGCTGGATGCTCAAACCAGTGAAAAAATCCTCCCATGCTGACGCGCACCACTTTCTGCATGATACAGCACCTCAAAAAACCTGTGAAATGCCGAGCAGTCTCCACTGCCTGTGTGGCCAGCATGCCATCTGCAGGTCACAGTACCCATTGTTTTAGCCAGCTGGATCAGGTTAGCTAGGAGTTTACCGGTTTTGTTCCCCCATCTGTGGAGTTTATACTTACAAAGCCTAATGCTGCTCATGGCCCTTTGTTGCAAGATCACTTGCACTTTTTTCCTATCCTCCTGCAATTGCAACCTTGCACACTTCATCCCCTCTCTCAGATACTGTGCCCAGAGCGCCCGTATGTTTCACAGTCCCTGTTGTAGGGCAGCCCCCAGCCTGTGTTGCTGTGCCATCGTGAAGCCCAGTATCCATCCCTGGAGGATGCTTCCCAATAAATCATTGGTCCCACCTCATCCACCCTGTTTACAGCCTCATATTCAAGCCACACCTTCCAGAGAAAGGTTTGAAATTCCGTGCTCTGAGACCAAACAGGGTTCAGTTGCCAAAATTTATCCTCCTCCCTCTTCCCTCAATTTGAGTTGCACTATTGCATGGTCCTATACCATCTGGGGGTGTTTGTCCAAGCCACGCATGTTGGGATACAGCCACTCTGACAAACGCAAATAGTCTATGTGGTGGTGGACATGATGTGGTCTCTAATAGTGTGTGAATTTGATGTCTAGGGTGTTTTAACATATGCCACCCATCGATCAGCTCTATCTCTTTACATAAGAGATTAAGGCCTCTGTTCTCTGCACCCTTAATGGTCGACCATGGTGACCGACAGTCCACTGTTGTGTCAGCTACCAAGTTAAAGCCCCATCCTAATATTTGATATTCCGATTGATCTGCCAGGTGAGCAAATATAAGAAGAATCTGTTGATAACACAGGTACACTAAAAAATTTTTTTTTTAAACTGCCTCTAATGTTTCGATTGATTTTTACGTTTTTTGGTGCGCTGAATCCAAATCTGGTAACCAATTTGCTCCATCACGTACAGATTTTTTGCTACATTGGGTTAGCAGTTTGAGGTGAACGTTTCAGATTGAGTGCGATCGAGATAAAAGTTTCTTGGATGAATTCTTTATACTAATTGTTTAGTAGTTATTCAAATAAGAATAAAGAAAATTGTAACAAGGCAGCACATAAGAATAGAGTAATGTCAACAAAACACACTGTGATGGTAGCAAAATTGTCTGCACTTAAAACAGCCACATACATGTGCACAAACATTGAGCATATAAGAGCGAGGTTAGACACAAAGCAAAGCAAAGAAATGTGCAAAAAATGTTGTACAGGTATGTATGTAAGAATAGAAAACGCAAACCGCACCATTGCAATACATGAAGACAAACACCCGATGGTGTGAAAATAAAATTCTAATAAATGAGATCCGACACTGTGGTAATAACTAGCAAATTTTTATTTCAAAGTTTAGTAAAAACACGATATTTGTCAACACAGTTTAGATTTTAAAGTCATTCTTGGGTCAATCAATCTCCTGGTGGGCCCGTTTCTTCTTCCCCCGAATGCTTCTCTTGGTGCGCTGCTTGGCGTATTTTTCATCTGGGGTTTCCCGCAGCAGCAACCAGCAGAAATCAGCCATCATAGTGGTGTTCCATCTTCCTTGGTACCTTCTCTCTGCGTCCTTGATGTCCTGGTGAAACCTTTCACCTTGTTCTTCACTGTACGCCCCCAAGTTTTCGGGAAAGTAGTTCACATGGGAGTGCAAGAAATGGACTTTCAGGCTCATGTTACAGCCTTGTTCTTTGAAGGCATTGAGCATCCTGGCAACAATATCTTTATAGTTCTCATCCCGCCTGTTCCCCAAGAATTTGAGAACAACATCCTTGAAGGAATCCCAGGCTTCTTTTTCCTTCTCAGACATCGTTTCAGCGAATGCTCAATCTGAAATGAGTTTCCTTATATCAGGGCCAACAAACACTCCTTCCTTTAGCTTTGCTTCAGAAAGTCGGGGGAACTTTGAGCAAAGGTACCGAAAGCACTCACCATCTTTTGGAAGGGACTTGATGAATTGCTTAATGAGACCCAACTTAATGTGGAGAGGTGGTAATAGAATTTTATCACGAGGTACCAAGCTCTCATGAAGAACATTTTTCTCACCGGGTCTCAAATACTCCTGAATTGGCCAGTCTTTTTTCCCCCAGTGTAGGTCACGGGCCCGGCTATCCCACAAGCAAAGGAAGCAGGGATATTTGGTGAAACCGGATTGCTGCCCTAATAGCATGGATATAATTTTAAAGTCTCCACAAATCATCCACTTATGCTCATCATAACGAATCTTCTGAAGAATCAGGGCCAAATTCTCGTATTTTTCTTGGAGAATAACAGAGTGAGCAATAGGAACTGAAGCGAATGTGTTGCCATTATGAAGAAGAACACCTTTTATGCTGTCTTTTGACGAATCAATGAACAGCCGCCATTCAGCAGGATCATACTTGAGTTTAAACTTTTCCATCACTCCGTATATATCGTTGCAAAATACCAAATCTTCCTCTTTGCTGAAATACTTCAAAAATTGTGTCTCGCGGTTGCGGTACCAATAAAAAGTTGTTCCTGGTGACAATAGATTTTTCTGTTTAAGCCGAGAACCTAGCAGTTGGGCAGCATCGTTTGGGAGTCCTAAATCCCGGACTAAATCATTCAATTCAGCTTGAGAGAAAAGTTCAGGTTTCGGATCTGGTTCAGTTTCAAACTCGGAAGTACTGGACTCATCGGGAAAAGCCATCTGATGAGTCTCATCATGATCAGAACCGTCCACACAAATATGATCCAAAGATTTTGGTGGTTCAGGCACAGGTACTTCGTTGCTATGAGGCATAGGCCTAATTGCTGAGGGAAGGTTGGGGTAACTTATTACGTTCTTATTTTTTAAGTTGTATCCCTTCACAATGCAAGAGCAAAAATAGCAGTCACTGCTGTGGTCTCTTTGTTCACGCCACATCATAGGTATTCCGAAACGAAATGCTTGTTTTTTACCTTTCATCCATAAGCGTAGATCTTCCTCACATGTCTTGCACACTTTGTGAGGAGCCCACGGTTTGTCTTGATCGCCTAACTTCAAACCGAAATAGACGAAATATACTTTTTAAATAAATGCAGAAATGTTCCTCTGCCGCTTTTTCACGGTATATTCCCCACAAATAAAACAAAAACTGTCCGGAGAGTTGACGCAACCTCTGGCTCTGTGAGCCATCACAAATACACAGCACTGCAAACTACAACTGTAGTGAACCACTTCGGAATAAAGCTGGATTACGACTGAGCAAACAAAAGGTAATAATGAACTTGCAAGAAACTGAAATTTCACAGGAACGTTCATGTCGCAACCACCGTGTTTGAGCGAGCGAACGAGGCGAGGCGAACAGGAAAGAACATGCGCCAGCGCGAGTACTGGATTTAGCCCCCCGCCTCCCAATTGTCCTGTTAATGTATAAAATGAATACAAAACACTCTAAAATATCATGAGGGAGTGTTTCTAGTTAGTTAACCATTACAACCTCTATTTTGGGCCAAGAAAATAAACTGCAGTCGGCTAAAAAGAAATTATGTGAACATTTCTTATATGGGTAAGAAATCTAATTTTGCAAGAAAACATGACGTGATGGAACATTTTGGCTATTTTTCCTGGATTCAGCACCCCAAAATCTATAGGAATCAGTTGCAAAACTGGAGGCAGTTTTTTGGTAGTGTACCTGTGTAATTGGGGGCATATATACTTCCAAGGATTATTTTTTTCCTTTGCAGTTCCCCGAGGATAGGACATAGCATCCCTCTTGGTCTCTGACCCCTCAATGGGCTTCCCAGGAAACCTGTTTCCCCACCAAAATAGCCACCCCCCATTGTCGTGAGTTATAATGAGCTGAGATAACTTCCCCCGCCCACCACCTCTGGAGTTTAAGGTGCTCTGTAGCATTCAGGTGTGTTTCCTGAATGAGGGTAATTGTAGTTCCCAACAAGTGCAAGTAGGTGAGGACCCAATCCCACCTTACTGGGAAGTAGAGGGAGGAGTGGCCTAGTGGTTGGGGCAAGTTACCTCAGGCCGGAAGGTCAGGGGTTCAAATCCCACTAGAGGACAGCAACCTTGGACCAGAAGGACTGGGGTTTCTAGTCTCACAGGTGCTCCTTGTGGTCTTGGGCAAGTCCCTTTTCCCTGTAAAATAGTTATCTCCAAGTTATAATGCCCTGTTCAATGTAATTTCAGTTTGTTCAATGTAAACTGCCTTGATATCATGAAAGGCGGTATATAAGAAATGTTAAATAAATATATTAAATAAGTGAAGTCCTTCCACATTCTGTGTGACAATATTAGACTTACCCATAGCCCCTCAGCATCTGAAAAGGTATAAGGCAGGTCATCATATATGTACCCTTCCAGAGGCCTCCCATCCAAGCCTCCGTAAGGATAACCCCCAGGATTAGGGCCCCTCCCATCTCTCCCCCCATTGTCTAGTTTATTTTTATCACTCTCAAGAAGGCCCAGTATCTCTCGAGAGCTCAATGCAAAATCACCCCAAAAACAACCCCTGCCACTTTGTCCCCTTTTCCCTTCCCCCATCATGCACTCTTTCTCACACCATACATGCTTCACCACCATACATGTGCCATGCCTCCCTAAAATATGTGTTTAATAGATCCTTGGATACTGGGGAGGTGCCACAGTATCCAAGGATCCACATTTGTGAAGAAGGGCTAGCGTGGCCCTTCTTCACAAATGTGGCAACAAAGAAGAGGTGGCAAACTACAGGTCAGTAAGCCTTACCCTTTGTGGTGGGAAAAGAAATGGAGACCCCGCTGAAAGAAAGGATAGTGGATTTTCTAGAAACCAATGGTTTGTGAGATCTGAGGCAACATGGATTTACCAAAGAAGGATCATGCCAAAAAAATCTGATTGATTTCTTTGAAACTAGATCAAGGGCATATGATGGATGTGGTCTGCTTAGATTTCAGCAAAAGCTTTGATACTGTTCCTCATAAGAGGCTTGTGAATAAACTGAGCAGCCTGGAAATGGATCTCAAGGTGGTGAACTGCATCAAGAACTGATTGACTGGCAGTCTACAGAGGGTATCAGTGAATGGAACTCACTCTGAAGAAAAGAGGGTGAGTAGTGGAGTGTCTCAGGGATCAGTCTTGGGACCACTACTTTTCAGTATCTTCGTGGGTGATATTGCCAAAGGGTTAAAAGATAAAGTTTGCCTTTTTGCAGATGATATGAAGATATGCAACAGAGTGGACACTTCAGAGGGAGTAGACGACAACGTGAGAGGATCTTTAAAAATTTAGAAGAATGGTCAATGCTTGGCAATTGAGATGTAATGCAAAAAAGTGCAGAATGATGCACTTTATTTATTTAGCTAAATTTATATACCGCAAATCTAAAAGTCTAAGCAGTTTACAAAGAACAATAAGGCTTTACATAGAACAAGGACTTAAAGAAAAGAAAATGTTACATAAAACTATGATAGACAAATTATGTGAGCTGGTAATTAAAGAATGTTATCTGAGAAATATTCTGTATATAGGTGGGTTTAAAATTTTCTTTTGAAGTTGAATAGATTATTGATGGCATGAAGTTCACACAGGAGCATGTTCCAAAGAGTTGGAGCAAAGAAAGAGAAAGGTCTCCTTGACATTGCAAAACCAACCCTGACGTAAGCTGGAGACACATGGAGTGAGTTGAGGGAACATGTCTTTCTACCATCTGGTGTTTTCAGAATCAGAGTTTGAAGGTGGGAAGCAGACAAACCATGACAGATTTTGAATGTGGTTAATAGAGACTTAAATTTGATTCGCTGGGACACAGGTATCCAGTGTGGCTGTTTAAAAAGTGTAATGTGCTCTGATCTGGGAGCATCACAGAGAAGATGAGCAGCTGTATTCATTGCAAGTTGGAGAGGATGAATAGCATAGTTAGTCAGGCCCTAAAGCATGAGATTGCGTAAGTCAAGGTGTGGGAATATGAGACCCCGCAAAACAGAGCAAATGTCATGCGGCTCTAGCAGTGGCCTTAGGTGTTGTATACTATTGAGCTTATAGTAAATGTTTCTTCCTGTGCGACTTATGTGTGAAAAGAGGGTGAATCGTTAATCTATAATAACGCCAAGGTAACATATCTCTGATTTTACTTGTATGTGAATACCATCAGTGGTTATATAGGGTAGTGGAGTGAAGTTAATATCCCTAGAAACGTAGAGGATTCAGTCTTTTAGTAATTACTAGCAAAGTTTTGCGCCATAAGCCACTGTGTGATGGAGCTGAAGCACTTTTTTAGCGGCAAGATATCTGGGTTGTTAGTGTCAATAGGAGTATACAACATAACGTCATCAGCATATAGATGGTAAAGGATGTAGTGCTCTAGTATGACCGTGATATTGGTGGGAGGAAAATGTTGAATAGTAAAGAGGATAAGGTGGAACCTTGTGGGACACCTTGCAACTGTGGGTAAGTGGATGACTTTTCGGGGCCGATTTTGCCCTGTAACTGTTTGCAAGATATGAACCACCTGAGTATTAGTGACAGCAAGATTCTGCGGGGGCACAGAGGATTGCATTTGTTGAACTTGTGGATGTGCTAGAGTTTTAAAGTGGTCAGCTAATATTTGTGGCGTTATATCTAGTTCGTCTCTATGTTGGAGGGGGGGCTTTTACTAAAGCTTTAACTAGGTTAAAGAGTTCTCTGGGGCAATTTAAGGAAGATTGGATGAGCTTGGCATAGATGTCCTTTTTTGCTCTACTTTAGCCAATTGGTATGCCCAAAGATCAAACATATGTTTTATGATCATTCAGGGATTTAGAGTGCCTCCATCTGCTTTCTTTGATTTTAAGGGTGCACTTCATGACTTCTAGTTGTGTGTTGTACCATGGAGCTGTTTTCCATTTTTTGTGAATAGTTGGTGACTGTGGTAAAATGGCTACGTTGCTGATGGTATTGTACTAGATTTGAGTGAGCATATTAAGGTCATCTGAAGGGTGTTGAAAATGTGGTCGAACATTGTTCAAAAATTGCTCTTTGTCTAAGTGGTAGAATTTGTGGATGGTAGACTTCGGACGTGGTTGATTATTGAGCAAGTGATTCAAGTAAAAGGTTGAAACTAATAATTTTATGTTCTGACCAAGGGATGTTTAGGAATGTGGGCGTTGGAAGGGTGTTGTAGGAAAGAAGGCATTTAAGTATAAAAATTAGGTCTAGTATGTTTCCTCTATTGTGAGTAGGTTGATTGATGATTTGTGCAAATCCTAGAGCTTCCTTGGCATTCATAAAGGCCTTTGAAGTTCTGGATGGAAGTACAGTGAGATTGAAGTCACCTAGGGGTAAAAGAGGAAGAGCTGTGACTATATATTATCTCTAACAGGTCTAAATCTTATGGACTAGCACTGGAAGATCTGTATATGAGGAGGATGGTTATGGAGTCATTGGCCATTGCTAAGCCCTTATTTGAAGAACAGCTCAGGAGTCTAAAGTTGAGGTTTACCTTAGTAAGGATGATGACGCCACCACCTATGCGCTTAGTTCTTGGGCAACTGAAAATGCTATAGTTGGAAGCTGCCAGGTGTGAACCAAGATTCAGTTATACAAAGAATATCTAATTGATTATCAGAGAGGTATTCAAAGAAACTGTGCATGATGGGGTATGAGAGGCTGGTATGTACAGAGCAAAAGAGAGAGACTTTGGAATTATAGTATCTGAGGAACCCAAGGTGGCGAAACAGTGTGACAAGGTGGAAGCCAAAGTTAGAAGGATGTTAGGCTATATATAGAGAGGAATAACCAGTAGGAAGAAGGAGATACTAGTGCCCCTGTACAAGTCATTCATGAGGCCTCATATAGAGAGTTATGTTCAGTTTTGGAGACCGTACCTTACAAAGGATATAAAAAGACTTGCAATGCTTCAGAGGAAGGGGACCAGGATGATTTGAGGCCTGCCCCAGAAGGCATATGAGAAAAGATTTGAAGACTTAAATATGCATACCCTTGAAGAGAGGAGAGACGGGGGGATATAATACAGAAGTTTAAATACTTAAAGGGTGTTAATGAACAAACATATATTTTTCAAAGAGGGTGAATCTGTAGAACTAGATTACATGAAATGAAGCTGCAAGCAACTAAATTTTAAAAGCAACATCAAGAAATACTTTTTCATGGAAGTGTAGTGGATGCCTGGAATGGCCTCCCAGAAGAGGTGGTGGGAGCTAAAACAGCGACACAATTCAAAAAGGCATAGGAGTCACAAAAAGGATCACTACATAGCAAGAGGACGGAATCAAAACATGTGTAAATAACTTATAAATGGAGAGAGAGAACCTGTCTGGAGCAGCATGTACAACTCTACAATTCTTGCACCTTACTGGGCAGACTAGATGGACCATGCAAGTCTTTATCTGCCATCACTTACTATGTTACTATAATGTGGACAAGTGCAAAGTTAAGTATGTAGGGAAGAACAACCCAATTGACTGTTCTACACCAGGAAAAGGATCTGGGCATCATTGTGGATAATATGTTGAAACCCTTTGCCCAGTATGCAGCAGTTGCCAAGAAAGCAAATAGAATACTAGGAATTATAAGGAAAGGAATGGAGACTAAAATCAAAGTTATTATAATGCCTCAGTATCGCTCCATTGCGTGACTGCACCTCGAATATTGTGTGCAATTCTGGTCACCATATCTTAAAAAGGATATAGCAGAATTAGAAAGAGTACAGAGAACAGTGACTAAAACGATGGAAGGATACACTCTACAAAAAAAGGCTTAAAAGATTAGGGCTCATCAGCTTGGAAAAGATATGACTGAGGATAGATATGATAGAGGTCTATTGAATAATGACTGTAGTGGAACGGGCGAAAGTATATTTGTTGTGTTTTCTCTTTCAAGAAGTAGAAAAACTAGGGGGCACGCAATGAAGCTACAGTATAACACATTTAAGGCTAATCAGAGAAAACATTTTTTCTTTCAACATGTAATCAAACGCTGAAATTCATTGCCGGAGGATGTAGTAAAAGCTGTTAGTGTAGCTGCGTTTAAAAGAGATTTGGACATGTTCCTGGAGGAAAAATCCATTCCATATCGTCCTGCTAGACCAGTCCAGACAAGTAGGTTGTGTTCCCTAGCATCAGATGAGGAGACGGAGAAAACATTCAAGAGGCTTCTTATGTTCATCATCTTGCCATTATCAGGCTGAGCCTCTAGGGCATGATTCAGTATTTTTCTGTCTCCAGCAGATGCTGGATACAAGTTTTTCAGCTCTGGTGAAATCTAAACCAATAAAGGAAGTTTGAAGAAGGAAAGATTAATTTTTCTCGTGAACAACCACTCTCTGGTGACTCTCACTGGAGCGCAACGCAGGAGGCTCCTTTAGATACCCTTCAAACTGGTGTTCTTTTCAGAAGCCATAAGGAAGAGGGGAATAGATTCAGCTTCACATTCTTATGCTGTTAAGGATTTGTTTAACAACCAGAAAATTGGAAAAGGAGTTTGGGAAAAGGATTCTTCACAACCTCTATGCTCCCTCCCTCCTTCTCCTTCCCCCTGTTCTCCCCTGAAGATTGAAGAAGGCTCTTCAGAGATACGTGACTGCAGGTCTAGCGGGAGGGGGTGGAACTGAACCCGACACGGTTTTCCCTTCCTTGGGGCTCCCTGGGGGTGAGTAATGAGACAGAGTCTCTGCCTGTCCGACTGATTTTGTAAGGAATTCTCAACCTCGTCCATTGATTATGGCATAAGTTGGGTTGGACTGCTTGGATGTTCATTGGTGCAGCATCAGTGTTTCCTGGTTTGACCAACTGCCTGCGTGCTCTCTGTGCTTCCCATGCTTTGCCTTAAGCACCTTCCCTAGAATGCATCTGCAGCATGCGGTGTCTTTCCTGCGCAGCCCTAGTGCATGTTCTGCCATGCGGCTCTAGCGCACTGTACTGTTTGTGTGGCCTTAGCATTTGGCACATTGCACCAATTGGGTGCACCATGAGCCTGCGTTGTGCTGGCAGTGGAGAATCATATGCCAACTTCTGAGAAGCGTCATCTGGGGAAAGCGGAGAGCCTTGTTACTGGATTCTGCAATCTGCACCTCTTGCATAAAGGTTTCTGAAGCGCCGTTGGAGGGCCCAACCCCCTTTTCACAGCAAGGGGACATGAGTGACCCAGCCTTACCATCATTTCTACAGGAGGCGGCGGAGGATGACCTATAAGCGTTGAGCTCCAGCGCTTGCTGTTCTGGCCACTCCTCTTCTCTTAAGGGTACGGCAAAGACAGTTTCCCCTGAAATCGGGGGCCATACTCTTGACAGGGAACTCCCGGTCTCTGGGTTGTCCTCAACAGATTTCTTCTTGTTTCTGCAGCAATCTTGGTAGTATTTTTGGTGTGGCACTCAGACCCTGAGGTTGTTGGGTGTTCTCAGTCTGTCGGAAGAGGGGCAGGCAGCGAGTCGAAGCTTGGCTCAGGCGCTGCCTTCTAAATGATCTTGGCAAAGGTTGGAATCTAGAAATTTAGACCTGGAATCCAGTCTTGATGTCTCAGGTGATGATTCCAACCTAGAGGAAAAGGTGCTCCTTCAGAAGATCATGATGCAACTGGTATTTTCCACTTATTCAGGAAGGACGAGCTGGTGGCTCTGATCAAGTGTTGTCTTCTCTGTGTTGTGACCCCTGTTCCACCGCGAGAGGGTCAAAGTCCTTCCCCCCCCCCCCCCCCCCCACGCAAGGGTTTTGGAAGTCTATCAAAAGCATGGTCTGCTCGGAGTGGGACTCGTCCAATCCCTGGCAAAGGAGCTGAGGTGGTGTAGAAGGCTGTAAGCACTGCCAGAGGATTGTACTGCATGATTCAGCATGCCAAAGGTGAATGCACAGGTTATGGCAGTCACAAAGCAGACCACCATGCTGGTTGAAGGTGGAACTGCCTTGAAAGACCCTGGATCGTAAAATGGACTCGCCTGAAGAATCATTTTGCAACTACCGCTGCTATACTCCATTTGGCTGTATATGTGGACATGATGACTCGAGCCCTTCTCCAGCAGATTCAGTCTCTCACCTTGGAGATATTACTGCCCTCTAGGAGTCTGCCACAGCCTTTCAGTTGATGCTATGTATGATCTCATCCACTTGACAGTCAAGGACATTGCCCTCTCAATAGTGATGTGACATTGGATATGGCTTTTTCACTGGGTAGTGGATACGTCCTCCAAAGTCCGAATGTCCCAGCTAGCCTTCAAAAGATTGTTTAGGGCTGTCTTGGAAAAGTTGGTTAAGGACGTTGGTAGGTGCAAGATTCGCTGCCTCATGGAAGATAGACAAAAAAGGCCTGGGAAGTATATGGGAACATCGTCCTCCTCGACATATGCCCGTTGTTCTTCTTGCTAAGAGGCCTTCTAGATAGAGGGCAAGAGACCTGTGAAATTGTTTTAAATAGGTGTTAAAGCCAATTGACAGATCAAAGGGCCTTTTCGAAAGACTTCCTCTGTCCAAGCAAGGGCTCTGTGAATCACCCTGGAATTTGGTCACAGATTACTTCAGAAGCACAGGCATAAATACTTCAACCAGAGCTCTGTGATTTTCAGTCTTGAAGGACTAAAAAAGTGACTGCTACTTCTGGAGAGAGATCTGCAATTTTAAGTATTTACTAATGGGAATTTTTCTAAATCTTGGTGAAAAAGGAATTCTTTAGATTAAAGCTGGTTAATCTGTGAATCCAGTGTATTTGTTAAATCAGTGATGGCCTAGTACCAGCAAAGAGCTTTTAGTTAAACTGAAAGTTACCTGTTTAGTTTTTAATTTAAGTTTAACACCCAGCAGAAAGCTTCTAGTTCAAACTTTCGAAAGGGAGACTATGATAAAATGAGGAAAATAGTTAAGAAAAAACTAAAAGGAGCAATTGCAAAGGTTAAAGGCTTACATCAAGCTTGGGTGTTGTTTAAAAATACTTTCTTGTAAGGCCAGACCAGCTGTATTCCAAGCTTTAAGAAAAGTGGAAGGAAGTCCAAAAAACTGCCAGCATGGTTAAAGCTGTGGTCAGAGAGGCTGTTGCCAAAAAAGCTTCTTTCAGGAAATGGAAAACAAGAGGCAAATGATGAAAACTGGAAACAGCACAAGCACTGGTAAGTTAGATGTGAGGCACTGATAAGGCGGGCAAAGAGAGAATTAGAGAAAAAGCTTGCTGTGGAAGCAAAAACACGTAATGAAGACTTTTTCAGGTACATTTGTTGCAAAAAATCTGTGAGAGTCAGTTGGACCATTAGATGATAGAGGGGTAAAAGGGGCACTAAGAGGAGACAAGGCCATAGCAGAGAGACTGAATGAATTCTTTGCTTCAGCCTTTACTGAGGAAGAAGTAGGGATGTTATCCATGACTGAAGTGGTATTTAAAGGTGATACTGTGGAAGAATTGAAAGAAATATTGATACACCGGGAAGATGTATTACAACTATTTGATAAACTGAAGAGTAGCAAATCACCTGGACCAGATGGTATACATCCAAAGGTGTTGAAATAACTGAAATATGAGATTGCAGACCTGCTATTAGTAATATGTGAACTTTCCTTAAAATCATTTGAAGATTGGAAGATGGCCAATGTAACAACAATTTTTAAAAAGGGTTCCAGGGGTGATCCAGGAAACTACAGACCAGTGAGCCTAACGTCAGTACCGGGAAAAATGGTAGAAACCATCATAAAGAACAAAATTACTTAACATATAGATAGTCATGGCTTAATGAGAGACAGCCAACATGGCTTTAGACAAGGAAGATCTTGTCTTACTAATCTGTTATGTGTTTTTGAAGGTGTGAATAAACAGGTAGACAAAGGTGAGTCGGTTGATATAGTGTATCTGGACTTTCAGAAAGCCTTTGACAAGGTCCCTCAACAGAGATTTTTGGCAAAACTAAAACGTCATGGGATAGGAGGCAGTGTACTATTGTGGATCTGGAACTGGTTAAAAGATAGAAAGCAGAGGGTAGGGCTGAATGGCCAATTTTCCCAGTAGAGAAAGGTGAATAGTGGAGTACCCCAGGGATCTATGCTGGGTCCGCTGCTTTTTAACATATTCATAAATGACCTAGAAATGGGAAAAACGAGTGAGGTTATCAGATTTGCTAATGTCACAAACTATTCAAAGTTGTTTAAAATCCGTGAGGATTGTGGAAAATTGCATGAGGATCTTGATAAATTGGAAGACCGGGCATCCAAATGGCAGATGAAATTTAATGTGGACAAGTGCAAAGTTATGCACCTAGGAAAGAAAAATCCAAACTATGGTTGCACAATGCAGGGTTCCACATTAGGAACCACCACCCAGGAAAAAGAATTAGGGGTCATCATGGATAACATGTTGAAACCCTCCGCCCAGTGTGCAGCGGCGGACAAGAGAGCAAATAGAATGCTAGGTATCATAAGGAAAGGAATGGAGAATAAAACAAAGGATATTATAATGCCTCTGTATCATTCCATGGTGTGCCTGCACCTTGAATATTGTGTGCAATGCTGGTCAGCTTATCTTAAAAAGGATATAGCGTTATTAGAAAAGATACAGAGAAGAGCCACCAAAATGGTAAAGGGGATGGAAGGATACCCCTATGAAGAGAGGCTAAAAAGATTAGGGCTCTTCAACCTGGATAAGAGACGGCTGAGGGGAGATATGATAGAGGTCTATAAATTAATGAATGGAGTGGAATGGGTAAACGTAGATCAATTGTTTATGCCATCAATATATAGAAAGACTAGGGGGCATGCAATGAAGCTACAGGGTAACCTATTTAAGACTAATAACACTGGTCAACATTGAAATCGTTACTGACTTTAAAAGGCCTAATTGTAGTATCTTGGTGAGCTGAACACGAATATAACATTAAAAAAATGTTATTGGCTCTTGTTTTGAAGATATTGCATGTAGTTCATTTTTGACGTTTCACCGTATAAATTTATCCAGTAGGACATCAACAACATTCCAAATAAGCCTTGAATGATGTAATATTGCATCACATTGTAATATTGCATCACATAGGCTTTCCTAACAAGGGATCTATAGATCAACCAACAGTAAGGATTTGAGGGTTTATTTTTATTCTATTAAATTGCTAGCTCTCTGACTGGGAGCTCTTAAAAGGGTTTTTTGTATATTTTTAAAGCAAGGTTACTTTCTTTTGGGTGCTTTAGTGGAACTTTCCTTGAGCACAGTAGGCTGCTGAACTCTAGTAACCTCCTCAGGTTTGGAAACTGCTAACACCTAATCAGATGTTAGTTCCCACCCACCCCTAATGAGCAGTCTTGCTTTATAGGGCACCTCCCCATTTAACCCAATCACAGAGAATTGGACCAGCACATTTTGAATATAATTAAAGAGATTTAACTGCTTTTTCTCTGAAAGGACAGCTGGGAAACCGGCTGGTACTTGGTAGATCTCTCTCTTTTGCTTTAACAGATATCTAAGCTCCACGAACAGAACAATGGCTGGGAAAAATCGTATCGCTAAAGCTGTTGCCCCCCGTTACAGCTTCTGCCTCGGTCCAGACAGAGGTCCTAATGCCAGTTATTTATTTTATTTATTTATTTAATTCTCTTATATACCGCGCTATTCTGCATCAGTGCGGTTTACATTGAACAAACTGAAATTACATTGAACAGGGCATTATAACTTGGAGATAACTATTTTACAGGGAACATGGGCTATGGAGGGTTAAGTGGCTTGCCCAAGACCACAAGGAGCACCTGTGGGACTAGAAACCCCAGTCCTTCCGGCCCAAGGTTGCTGTCCTCTAGTGGGATTTGAACCCTTGACCTTCTGGCCTGAAGTACATTGCCCCAACCACTAGGCTACTCCTCCACTCCAGTTGAAGGACCGGTTCCATGTGCAGGGTGCCTGCATGCTGAAGCTCTGAGGAAACAAGTGGAGGAACTCGGAGAGGAGGTGGCGAGGCTGAGGAGCATTCAAGACAGTGAGAAGTACATTGATGAGATGCTTCTTGCAGCAACTAAGCTCTCCAGCACAGGAGAAAAGATGGGTGCCAGAATGTCGATGGTTGGACACAAGTCACCAGGGCCTGCAAAATCACCAATCCGACTTCTCCAGCCCTTGAATTGAAGAACCATTATGCAGCCCTGGAAGTGGAGGAGGTGAAAGCATCCCTGGAAAGGGAAGAACCAGAGCTCAAGTACCCCAAAGTTGCAGAATCAGTGACCAGAAGGAAATGAAGGGTAGTGGTGGTTGGAGACTCTCTTCTGAGGGGTACTGAGGCGTCCATCTGCCGACCAGACTTCATGTCCAGAGAGGTATGCTGTCTGCCTGGTGCCAAAATCCAAGATGTTATGGAGAGTTTGCCGAGACTCATCAAGCCCACTGACTATTACCCAATGTTGCTAATCCATGTTGGAACAAATGATACTGCCAGGTATACCTCGGAACGTATCAAAAGTGACTTCATGGCTCTGGGACAGAGGGTGAAGCAGTTAGGTGCACAGGTGGTGTTCTCTTCAATCCACCCTGTTGAGGGTAAAGGCCAAGGCAGAGAGGCTCGCATCCTGAAGATGAATGCTTGAGTTTGCATACTAGTAGTTGATGATCTGTACCACAGTCAGCTCCAGGTTTTGTCTTTGTTGATGTTACAGAGCTTTTCCATCGTTGACTTCCACATATGTAGTCAATTTGATTTTTATATAATCCATTCGGTGAAGTCCATGTGTACAGTCGCTGCTTGTGTTGCTGGAAGAAGGTGTTTGAGATGAATAGATCATTGGTCTTGCAGAATTCTATCAGTCTTTCTCCAGCTTCATTTCTGTTGCCAAGTCCATATTTTCCAACTACTTTGCCTTCTTCTTTGTTGCCAACTTTTGCGTTCCAGTCACCCATGACTATCAGGATATCCTGTTTGCATGTTCTGTCAATTTCAGCTTGTACTTGTTCATAGAACTCTTCAATTTCATTCTCTTCTGCAGCTGTTGTTGGGGCATATACTTGAATTATAGCTGTGTTGATAGGCAATCCTCGTAGACGAATAGAGATTAAGCGTTCGCTGACTGCATTGTATTTCATTACAGTTCTTGCAAGTTTCTTCTTTATTATAAATGCAACACCATTTCTTCTTTGTCTTTCATTTCCAGCATAGTAGACCATGTGATCATCTGATGCAAAGTGCCCCATGCCAGTCCATTTCAGTTCGCTGACACCCAACAGATCAAGTTGTACACGTTCCATTTCATTCTTGACCACCTCCAACTTCCCTTGGTTCATGCTTCGTACGTTCCATGTTCCAATGTGTAAGACATCTTTACAGCTTCTGACTCTCATTTCATGCGCAGCTACATCAGCAGTCAGACTTCTCGAGGGCTTTGATCCAACCACATCATAAATGCTGGCTTTACTCTGAAAAGTCTTCAGCTCTTCCCCAATAGCTAGTTGAGTGCCTTCTGACCTGGGGGTCTCATCTTCCAGCACCATAGCACAATTTGTTTTGTTGTAAAACCCAATGGATAGTTACAACAAATGCCCATAGCATGGGAAATAAGATCCCTGATTTTGAAGCTTTGGTGGGAGTGGCTGACTTGGATTTAGTGGCAGTTACAGAAACATGGTTCACAGAAAACCATGATTGGGATGTAACTATACCTGGCTATACTTTATTCAGAAAGGACAGGGTAGGAAGAAGGGGAGGAGGAGTGGCACTATATGTAAAAAATAATATTAAAGCTTTGGAATTACAGAGCTTAAAAGGGAGAGAGGAGGCATTGTGGGTTAAACTAGAAAGAGGGAAAGAGAAATCTATTTGCATTGGTGTGATATACAGACCTCCCTCACAAGAGGAAGAGGTGGACAGAGAGTTAATTGAAGACATACGCAGCATTGCTAGAAAAGGGGAAGTGCTACTGATAGGAGATTTCAATATGCCAGATGTTGATTGGCACATTCCTGCTGCAGTATCATCTAGAAGTAAGGAGATCCTGGATTCTCTACAGGGAGAACTATTCAGGCAATTGGTAACAGACCCCACACGTGAAGGGGCCATACTGGACTCGGTGCTTACCAATGGTGAAAGTGTTTCTGATGTTGTAGTGGGAGATCATTTTGCATCCAGTGATCACCAGATGGTGTGGTTCAGTATTAGGACTAGGGCTATTAGAATCCATTCAAAGGTGAGGATCTTAGACTTTAGGAAGACTAACTTTGCGAAGATGGGCCAATACCTCAGGGAGTCGTTAGTGGGATGGGAACAGCTGGGGGATGTAGAAAAACAGTGGGCAAAACTGAAAGGGGATATTTTAAGGGCAACCAACCTTTTTGTTAAAATGGTAAATAAAGGAAAAGGAGACCACTATGTTTTTCGAAAGAAGTAGCTGAAAAAGTGAAGAAAAAGAGGGAGGCCTTCATGAAATACAAGAGATCACAGAGAGAGGAAGACAGGCATCTATTTGGAAAAACTTAGAGAAGCTAGCAAAGTAGTCAAGAAGGCAAAGATTCAAAAGGAGGAGGAAATAGCCAATGCAATAAAATGGGGGGATAAGACATTTTTCAGATATATTAGTGAGAAGAAGGAGGGCAAAAGTGGTATTGTCAGACTCAAGGGTGCAGGGGAGGAATATGTAGAAGCTGATGAGGATAAAACGGAATTGCTTAACAAATATTTTTGTTCTGTGTTCACAGATGAAGAACCAGGAGCAGGACCTCAGAAAACACCCACAAATAGGAACAGAAGCGAGGGACATCTTGAACAATTTTCAGAAGACTGTGTTCGTGAGAAACTAGCTCAACTTAAAGTAGACAAAGCGATGGGACCGGATAGGATACACCCTAGAATACTGAGGGAACTTTGGGACGTTCTAGCAACTCCACTGACTGACCTTTTTAATGCCTCGTTGGAGTTGGGAGTGGTGCCAAAGGACTTGAGAGAGGCTCATGTGGTGCCTTTACACAAAAGCGGAAGTAAGGATGTGGTTGAAAACTACAGGCCGGTTAGTTTAACTTCGGTGGTGAGTAAATTATTTGAAACGCTGCTGAAAGAGAAAATAGTGAGGTTTCTGGAGTCCAGCGGATTACAGGATCCGAGACAGCATAGATTCACTAGAGGCAGGTCTTGTCAGACAAATCTGATTGATTTCTTTGACTGGGTGACCAGGGAGTTGGACCGAGGGAGAGCTCTAGATGTGGTGTATTTAGATTTCAGTAAAGCCTTTGACACTGTTCCTCACAGGCGACTTATAAACAAACTGAGCACCCTAGGGATGGACCCTAAAGTTACTGCTTGGGTTAGAAATTGTTTGGGTGGGAGGCAACAAAGAGTACAACTAAAAGGAGCTCACTCTGAGGAGAAGGATGTTACCAGTGGTGTGCCCCAGGGATCTGTCCTTGGTCCGATTCTTTTTAACATCTTTGTTAATGATATAGCAGAAGGGCTGTCGGGTAAGGTTTGCCTCTTTGCGGATGATACAAAATCTGCAATAGAGTAGACACCCAGGAAGGTGTAGATAACCTGAGGCGGGATCTAGCTAAGCTTGAAGAATGGTCTAGAATTTGGCAGCTGGGATTTAATGTTAAGAAATGTAAGGTCATGCATTTGGGCTGCAGCAATCCAAGGGAGCAATATAGTATAGGGGATGAAGTACTTTTGTTCACTAAAGAAGAGCGGGACCTAGGCGTGGTTGTGTCTGATGATCTTAAAGTAGCTAAACAGGTAGAAAAGGCGACTGCAAAAGCTAGAAGGATGCTTGGGGGCATACGGAGAGGAATGGCTAGCAGAAAAAAGGAGGTGATAATGCCTCTGTATAAGTCTTTGGTGCGACCTCATTTGGAGTATAGTGTGCAATTCTGGAGACCGCACCTTCAAAAGGATGTGAACAGGATGGAATCGGTGCAGAGGGTGGCTACTAAAATGATTAGTGGTCTTCATTGTAAAGCATATGAGAACAGACTTAAGGATCTTAATATGTACACCTTAGAGGAAAGGCGGGATAGAGGTGATATGATTGAGATGTTTAAATACCTCCGTGGCATAAATGTTCAGGGAGAGAGCCTCTTTCAATTGAAAGCAAGTTCTGCTACGAGGGGACATGGGATGAGGGTGAAGGGAGATAGATTCAGGAGTGATATGTGTAAATATTTCTTTACGGAAAGAGTAGTGGATCCATGGAATAGTCTCCCAGTGGAGGTGGTAGAGATGAGGACAGTAACTGAATTCAAAAAAGCATGGGACCAACACAGAGGATCTCTAAAGGTAAAAAGGGGACTGTTGTAGTTGTTATGGAAGGACAGACTAGATAGGCCATGTGGTCTTTTTCTGTCATCATATTTCTATGTTTCTATTGTATAATACCAGCATGCACACATCATCCAGAGTAGATTGCATCATTTTCTGATGCAATGCAATACTACTGCCAGACGGCTGCTGACGCCATCTGACGTCAGCAGTGTACTATACGCAGTCGGAAAGGTTGAGCATTTAAAATATTTCAGACTGTGTGCGAGACAGTTTAAGCTACTGTTGCATGTAACTTTTATTAATCATATAATTTTAGACATTTAGGTACAATACAGAACAGTAATGTCGTGAAAGTGTGTTAATACCGTTGACAATTTCTGCTACATTTGTGGGGAAGTGACATTTGCCAACCAGAAGAAAAGTATCACTTCTCAACTGAAGAAGGCATATCATCTTTACTTCGGATGCAAGATTGGTGACCAAGACAAGCCTTGGGCCCTGCATATATGCTGCGCTACATGTACAACACAGCTTTCACAGTGGTTGAATTGCAAAAGACCATCAATGCTGTCTGCAGTCCCCATGGTGTGGAGAGATCCAAGCAAACACATAAATGACTGTTACTTCTGCCTGGTGGTTCCTCTTTCCAGCGGAATAACGAAGCAAAGAAGTCCAGCATAGTCTACCCAAACATTCCGTCTGCATTGAGACCAGTTCCACATGGTGAGGGACTTCCTATTCCAGAACCTCCATCACAATATTCTCTTGATTCATCTGATGAGGACAAGGGTGAGCCAACCTTTTCTTCTCCTGGTCCATCAGCATGCAGTGACCCAGATTTTCACTGGGATGCATTATCAACTCCACACAAAATAACACAGGAAGAACTAAATGACTTGGTTCGTGATTTGGACTTATCCAAGAACAAGGCAAAATTGCTAGGATCAAGACTCCAACAATGGAATCTTCTAGAAGAAGATGTCAATATTACTTCATATCGAAAGCGCCACAAGCAGTTGGAGCCTTTCTTCAGAAAGGAAAGTAATCTGGTATTCTGTTCCGATATTGAAAGTCTCATGAATGCCTTAAAAATCACTCATGACCCACAAGACTGGAGACTACTTATAGACTCTTCAAAACTGAATCTGAAGGCTGTGCTTTTGAACAATGGAAACTGTCTTCCATCTATTCCAGTAGCACATGCCGTCCACATGAAAGATAGAGCAAAAATCCTACAATCATGAGATAAAGTGTGTGTACGTGAATGCATTAATTTTGGAAGATAAGCCGTGAGGAAACCAACTACCTCTCGTAGCTATACTTCCGTTTTACTCAATATTAATAAGCCCCAATCGGAGCTTAAAAAGTAGGTAAAAACACCATAAAAATAGTGTACCCTACGCCAAACGTGTTAAATTATATTCCTTCCAACTTCACACATACACCATGAACAGAACCAAACAGAGTCGTTCCCCCCCTCCCCCCCCCGTGCAAGAGGATCAACAGCATTTTCTCTGTTTCGCAATGCTTGGCTCTTTCATTTTTAGTTTTCTGCTCTTCCCTTTGGCCTCTCCACCACCCTAAGGATGTTATGCAAGTTAATGGTGGTGGTTGCGGCTGCACAGACGCCCCAAGGGATCTGTGTTCACCCATCCAAACCAGGTCCGAAGCGCCTTGATTTTCGACCTATGTGGTTCACTTTCTGGAGAGTCTCAGCTGCATGATCATTTGGGGAAAGAGCCATTTGGAGCCTTCCTATTGCTGGAATACTTGGGAGCACATTGCGACACTCTGAGAGAGTGAAAAATTTGTTGGCACATCTGGCAGTCTTCTGATCTCAGTAGGCTCCTAGGATTTGGGATTATCTACACTTTCTCTGTTTGATAGTGGTAACAATGGAGATGATGCCATGAGCACAAGCTCATAGGAGGCCGATTCAGAAGTCCTTGCTGACTCGGTGGTCTCGGCTCTCAGGAATTCAAGCTCAGTTTTCCCCCTTCAGCCAAAGGTGGTGTGTCTAGCCTGCAGTGGTGTCAGCAGCCACAACATCTGAGGAAGGGTATGCTATTGGAGATCACATGTGGCTTCTCCTGTTGATGGATGCCAGCCTGTTTGGCTAGGGTGCCCATTGTGGAAATCAAACAGCTCGGGGCCATTGGGAGACAGCCATGGCCCATCAGCTGTCTCAAGGCAAGGATCATTCATCTAACCCTTTTGCACTTTTGGACTCTAGTCAAGGGCAGTGCGGTCTGGATATACTTGGAGAATGCCAAGGCAATGACATATGTCAATCGGCAGGAGGACACAGAGTGCCAGAATGGTTATGGAAATGATGCTCTTGTTCTCCTGGGTGGAAAGGAACCTCTTAGTTCTATCAGCACAACATAATTGCCAGAATAGGCAACCTGGAGGTGGCCTTCCTCAATAGCCACTCCCTCAATCCTGCGGAGTAGGAGCCAAGTCAGGTAACATTTCAGCAAATTCTGCGCCTCTTGGGCCTTCCCGAAATGGGCTGATGGTGACTCGATACAGTGCCAAAGCGCACACAGATTCTTCAATCACTGTGGGAAAGCAGCCTCCGAGGGCATCTATGCCCTTCTTCAGCCCTGACCAAAGGATAGCCTGCTTTGTTTTTCCTCCGTAGCCGCTCATAGAACGTGTACTTTAATGTTTGTTTATTTACTTTATATGCCGCTAAACAATAACATCAAAGTGGTTTACATAGAATAAAAATACAGAAAGCCAATGGTAGAAAGTGGAAAGGAAGTTACAATAATGGATAGGAAAGCAAAACAGTAAATCCACACAACGAGACAAAAGAGGAGAGGAAAAAGAGGGGGAACAGGGAGAGTAAGTACTTTAATCTATAGAGGAGCACCCAGGCTAGGTGATCCTAGTGGTGCCAGATTGGCCATGGAGGCTGTGGTTTGGGGATCTGATGTGGCTCCTAGCCTGGGGTCTCTTACATCGAGAGCTGTTCCTCCTGGATGACCCATCTCCTTTCTCGATCACAGGTTGACTCTTGAGAGGAATCACTTAACCTGTAAAGGCTATTCTCCTGCCATGGTTTCCACGCTCCTCAAGGCAAGGAGAGTTTCCACCAGTCTGGCCTACATGCATGTCTGGTGCCTTCTTTAAAGGATTGGTGAAATCCCTGCTTGCCTTCCTTGAGGGTGGCTTTGTCAAAGGTTTTTCCCTTAGCTCCCTGAAAGTTCAGGTTGCAGCCTTTTCTTGCTTCAGAGGGCTGGTGAGAGGTGGTCTATAACCTTGCATCTGGATGTTTCCCATTTTCTTCAGGGGTTTTGACACCTGTGTCCTCCGTTGTTTTCAGTTGTTCCCTAGTGGAATCTCTGCCTTGTATTCTGAGCCTTATATCAGAGCCCTTTGAGCCCTTGAAGCGGGCTGCATTTAAAGATCTAACTATTAAGACTGTCTGTCTGTCTTCTTGGTCACAATCTGCTCATTGAGATGTATTTCCGAGCTACAGGCTTTAACATGAAGGAATCCTTACTTACTCTTCAGTGTGCAATTGGCCTGTTCCTTCCTTTTTGCCCAAGGTGCTGTCTTCCTTCCACATGAATCAGGTGGTTTGTCTGCCCTCCTTTTCTAAGGAGCAGTGCCATGCGAAGGACAAGGACCTTTACCTGGTGGATGTCTGGAGGGTTCTTCTCCGGTACATGAAGGTTACTCCTTTCGTCAGACCATCTTTTTGTGCTGTTTGTGGTCCATGTAAGGGAGATGCAGAGGCTAAGTCTACCTGAAGCACTGGATCAAGGAGGCCATTGCCTCAGCATATCTATGGTGGAACCAGCTGGTTCCGGAGGGTTAGTGCACCTATTCTACTGGTGCACTAGCATCCTCATGGGCATAGCATAGCTCAGTAGCTTTCTCAGACATCTGTCGGACGGCAACATTGATATCACATTCCACCTTTGTCAGGCATTACCAATTTGGATGTCCATGCTCGGGCAGACATGCCTTTTGTTTCAGAAGCCCTAAAAGCTGCCATGACTTCTTCTTGCCCAGTGGAAATGTAGCTTTGGTACTTCCCACTTGTCTGGACTGGTCTGTCAGGATGATTTGGAAGATGGCATTTTACATACCAGATAATGTCCTTTCCTTGAGTCCGGCTAGACCAGTTCAGACCTGCCCCTGGAACCTATACTGGTTTGCTGTATTCTGAGTGGTATACCGGGCGAAGGGTCAGCCAGACTGTTGGTCAGATGGTTCCCAAGCAGGCCCTTCCTCTATCCAAAAGGGAAATGACACACCCAGAGAGGACATATCACTTCCAGATAAAAGAAGCACACAGGGAAGACTTACATTTCCCAATAAAATCTCACCTTATGCTGGACAGCACCTCACCTTATGCAGGACAGCACGCTCGTACATGATAATAACTATCTCACAGATTTTTCTTTGCAAAAGGATCCTTTTATTATTCCCTATTTTACAGAAACAAAAAGACCAAGAACAAAGAAAAAAAGCAGTCTAGTGGAATTACAGATCTTGCCACCTCTCACAGCAAATAAACAGGGTCATTCTGTACTTATCTCGGAAGCCGATAACTAAACAGGTACAAGCAAGAATGTCTGGTCCTCCTTGCATGATTCTGTCTTACTTCCTGACTCAGAAATAGCAAACAAAAGTACATCCTTCTTGCCTGTCTGTAACATGAAAGAGAGAATGTGCGACAGGCATTCGGACAAAAGCGATCAGTGTTAGAAACACATGACACTAGAACAATTTTAGACGAGACAAACTAGCACACACACAAAATGCTCAGATACAACAATAGGGATATTGGGGCCATAGGGAATCCATACCCCACGCAGCCTTCACTGCGCAGGAGACAAACTCATTGCCTATCTGGTCCTGTCACATTATATACCTTTGCTCAGGAGCATACTTGCTATTCTGGACATTTTTCTCTAATTAGCTAATTCTTGTTCCAGCTGTCTAGGGCCCCCACTTGTGTGATTTGCCATGTTATTCTACTCATGTCTGTATCCCTCTCTGTTGACCTTTCCTCAGGTCCATGCCTGAAATTATCAGTTTTGGCCTTGTTAGATTTATATTGTTAAGTGATTTCTGCCCCCTCACACAGTTCTTTTTGCTTGGTTCTCTTCCATCCCTCAGTTCCCAAGAAATATATCTTGTTAGTTCCCCATGTTCTGACAGCTATACTGGGGGCTATTTGTTGTTCTTCATGTTAAGCTGGCATGTTTATATCTCATGGTTGCCTCTTTACCCTCTCTCTGTCCACCACTTACTGATGTGTGTTTTCACAATTTTTCCATATGATGTGTCATACCTCTGAAAGCTTCACATGTGCACCTCGGTACAATTCCAGCATTCAGACAACATTTTGATTTTTTATTGTTTGTGTTCTCCAGGACCAAGCAGGAAGTCAGTCCTCACATATGGGTGATGTCGGCGCCGACGGAGCCCTCGCGGAGCAATTTTCCCCAGCTTTCAAAGAAAGCCTTTGGGAATTGCAGCGCGCATGCGCGGTCTCCTTCCCGCCCAAGGGTGCCATCTTAGCCAGTCTTCTTTTTTCCGCGGAGCCCTACAGACGTACCCATCGTGTCCCCGCGAAAAAGTTGATTTTTATAATATATTTCTCTTTTTTCCTTCGGTTCGACGCCGGTCTTTTTCCTGCCCGGACTCGCGACGCCGTCACGAGTCTTTCTCTTATTTTTCGGTTTTTCTGATTTTACTCAGTTTCGTTTTCGGTTTTTTCGCTGGCAGCCCGGTCCTTTGACCTTGCAGGGGCCCTTTTTCCCCCCCATGGCTGCCAGTGGTTTCAAGCGGTGTGGTCAGTGTGACAGAAATATGTCACTCACTGACACACACGATAATTGCCTCCGCTGCCTGGGCCCGGATCATGAAGAAATGATCTGTGGGGCCTGTGGCAAAATGTCCTCCAAAGCATTGAGAAGTCGGCGGCACCAGCGGGATAGAATCTTCGCTGACCCCAGCCGTACCCGGACCTCGTCGGAGGCTTCGGCGTCCAGAGGTTCCAGCTCTGACCATCGCCGAAGCTCCTCCGACAGGGGTTCTCCCTCCGGGGACCATCGACGGAAGGCGAAACCCGCGAGGGCGGCGTCGGTGGACGCTCCTGGCTCCGCGAGGGCCAGGTCGCATAGCCCCGATAGCCGTCCCGGGTCCTTGGAGAAGGAGCACCTCCCGAAGCGACCTCGCCTGGAGTCGGAGTTGCCTGCTCGGGTAAGTCCTGTATTCCTCCTGGACTCGCCTCCGAGACTGCCGACGTCGGGCCCGACGCCGTCGGGGCCCGAGTCGGGGGCTGCTGGGTCACCTGAGGTCGGACTCAGGTTGACGGCCTTGGAGAGCAGACTGTCTGCCTTCATGGACCAGCAGCGGGCACTGATCGCTAGCCTCGCTGGCGCCGCTGCCCCGACCGCCGGGACGTCGACGTCTAAGTCGACCCCGGAGACCGAGCCGATCCTCGAGTCCATGCGAACTCGAGTCGATCCTCGGTCGAGGTCACCCTCGGCCTCCCGTTCGGGACCGAGGTCGTCGACGCCGACTCCCTCGGTGTCGGGGCAGCCGACGTCTGCGCCCGCCCGAGCCGACCCCACCGATTCCTCCTCGGAGCCGGTCTGGGAATCGGAAGAGGAAGAGTCACCTGATTCCTTTCGGACTCAGTGTGTCCCCTCGGACTCGCCTGAGTCCGAACCTCGGAAGCAGTCCCCTCCGGAGGATGCCCGGTTCTCGGACTTCGTCAGGGATATGGCCAAGGCTTTGGCCTTCCCTGCGGATCCCGAGGAGGAGCCTCGAGCCGAAGAGCTCGACGCCCTCCAGTATGACTCTCCCGCCAGGGAACACTTCACTGTACCGGTTCCTCCCATGCTGGAACGACTACTCTTTCGCATGTGGGAGAGTCCGGCCTCCTCGCCGGTCTTAAGCAAGCGGGTCGATTCCATCTATCGAGTCCGCAAGAGTCCTGGCTTCCAAAAAGCACAGCTACCACACCATTCCATGGTAGTGGAATCGGCCATGCATAGGCTTAAGAGCCAAAAGATGCACTCCTCGGTGCCTCCTGGCAGGGAGGCCCGTAACCTGGATGGCCTTGGTAAGAAGTGTTTCCAGGGCTCTATGCTTGCTTGTCGTGTCCAGACCTACCAGCTATACATGGGCATGTATCTCCGAGACCTGGCTAAAGAGCTAGCCGGATTCTCCGCTGGATTGTCCGAGGAACCTTTGCGGAGGTTCCTGGCCTTAACAACTGGTATTCGGGAATGCTCCAAATTCATGTCCCGAGCAGCCTATGATGGCTTTGAAGCATCGGCTCGTGTGGCCGCAGCCGGCATCGGTGCCCGCCGACAGGCTTGGCTTCAGTCGTCTAACCTTGAACCCTGGGTGCAGGACAAGTTGGTCGATGTCCCTGCCGAGGTGAGAACCTCTTTGGCAAGCCCATGGCGGAAAAGGCTGCACAGATCGAGACGGAGACTCTCACCAGGACTAGGCTTTCTAGAAAGACCTCCGCTCCTTCCCAGAAAAAGAAGGGCTCGGGAAAGAAGTCCTTTTACCCGAGAAAGGCGGCTGCCTATAAACACTACCCTCAATATCAGGCCTCCGCAGCTCCCCAACAGGGCCAGCAGGCCAAGGGACGGGGTAACGGGTCCCGTAGGCAGCAAACCCCCAAGCCTGCACCACCAGCCCTGCTCAGCAGGGTGGGGGTTTTTGACTACATCAGCATAGCCTCTCCCCCTCCGCTGGCTCCTCCCAGCACCGGAGGCCGGCTGGTTCACTTCGCCCACAGGTGGTCCAACATCACTTCCGATGCCTGGGTGCTTCAGGTCGTACGAGAAGGCTATCTTCTCCACTTCCATCAGGTTCCTCCCTCTTATTTTCCGGGAGAACCTCCACGACTCCCTCTGCACAGGGACTTACTCCTTCAGGAGTTAGCAAGTCTCCTACAGGAACAGGCTGTGGAACCGGTGCCCCACCACCTGAGAGGCCAAGGCTTTTATTCCAGGTATTTTCTAATACCAAAAAGAACAGGAGGCCTCAGACCCATCCTGGACTTGCGCAACCTCAACAAGTTCCTCGTGCGAGAAAAGTTCAAAATGCTTACCCTTGGAATCCTTCTGCCCTACCTCCAGCAGGGAGATTGGCTATGCTCCTTGGATCTAAAGGATGCCTACACGCACATCCTCATCCACCTAAGCCACCGCCAATACCTACGGTTTGTGGTGGCAGGAAATCATTACCAGTACAGAGTACTGCCCTTTGGCCTGTCCTCCGCACCGCGAGTCTTCACAAAATGTCTCGCGGTGGTGGCGGCCCATCTCCGGCTTCACAGCCTCTATGTCTTTCCGTACCTCGACGACTGGCTCATCAGAGCAGCGTCCGCTCCGGAGGTCACCAACGCCACGCACCGCACGGTGACCCTTCTGCAGTACTTGGGCTTTGTCATAAACTTCGCAAAGTCCACTTTGCTCCCCTCACAGGATCTCGAGTTCATCGGCGCAAGACTGCACACTCCTCAGGCGCGAGCTTTCCTGCCTCTCGACAGGGCTCAACGGCTCATGGACCTAGCCGGCCGTTTTCGCAGCCAGTCCCTGGTCTCCGCTAGGCGCTTCCTGAGACTGCTCGGCCATATGGCTTCCACCGTCCATGTGACCCCCAATGCCCGCCTGAATATGCGGCCTGCTCAATGGTGCCTTCGCAAGCAGTGGCAGCAAGCCACCGGCGGTCTAGCCGACTTAGTGCGCATCTCCGAGCCGCTGGCCTCTTCTCTCCAGTGGTGGCTTCATCGGCCGAACCTGGTACTCGGCATGCCTTTTCAGTCACCTCAGCCGGCTCAAGTGCTGACGACAGATGCGTCCCTCCTGGGTTGGGGAGCACATTGCCAAGGGGCATGTACTCAGGGTCTTTGGACTGCGTGGGAGTCTGCTCAACAGATCAACTTCCTGGAGCTCAGAGCAATTCGTCTGGCGCTCAGGGTTTTCTCCCACCTGACTTCTCACCAGTCCGTCCTTGTCCAGACGGACAATCAAGTGGCCATGTTCTACGTGAACAAACAGGGGGGCACGGGCTCCTTCCTTCTCTGCCGCGAGGCTCAGAAGCTCTGCTCTTGGGCCGTCAGTCACGGCATCCTTCTCAAGGCAGTTTATCTCCCAGGCCAAGAAAATTGCCTGGCGGACAAACTCAGCAGGATCCTCCAGCTGCACGAGTGGCGCCTGGATCCCTTGGTAGTTCAGAAGCTCTTTCTAAAGTGGGGCCTCCCCACGATGGATCTCTTTGCCAGTCCTCTCAACCGGCAACTTCCTCGCTTCTGTTCTCGTCAGCCACATCCCCTTCGAGTTGCGGCGGATGCTTTTCTACTCTCATGGTCGGAGAGCCTTCTGTATGCTTTTCCTCCCATCCCGCTAGTCTCTCGAACTCTTTTCAAGGTTCTCCGAGACAAAGCTTCCATGATCCTGATCGCACCTCGCTGGCCCAGACAGCCGTGGTTTCCACTCCTGCTGCAATTAGCGGTGGAGGATCCATTCCCTCTGGGGTTTCAACCGGATCTCCTCACTCAGGATCAGGGGTCTCTGCTACACCCCAATCTCAGATCTCTCAATCTAATGGCCTGGCTGCTGAGAGGGTAGTCCTTGCTCCCCTTCTCCTGCCGGCAGAGGTGGAAGAGGTCGTCCTA
This sequence comes from Ichthyophis bannanicus, assembly GCA_033557465.1. Taxonomy (NCBI): domain Eukaryota; kingdom Metazoa; phylum Chordata; class Amphibia; order Gymnophiona; family Ichthyophiidae; genus Ichthyophis; species Ichthyophis bannanicus. The sequence goes on from CM066038.1 coordinate 328,644,772, forward strand.
GCTTCTCGGCGACCTTCTACCCGCAAATGCTACGCCCTTAAATGGCGTCGCTTTTCCGTTTGGTGTACCCAACAGTCTCAGGATCCCTTCTCCTGCTCGGTGTCGGTGATCTTGCAGTACTTGCTCTACCTCTCTAATCTGGGACTTAAGTCCAACTCCGTCAAAGTTCACCTCAGTGCTCTTTCAGCACATCATGTGCCGGTGGACGGCAGACCTCTTTCCAGCGACCCTCTCGTAGCGAGGTTTCTCCGAGGTCTCCTTCTACTTAAACCACCTCTGCGCCCGCCAGCGCCTGACTGGGATCTGAATGTGGTTTTACAGCGGATCACCTGTCCGCCTTTTGAACCTATGGCTACCTGTTCTCTCCGTTTTCTTTCTTGGAAAACATTGTTCCTGATAGCCCTCACTTCCGCTAGACGCGTAAGTGAATTGCAGGCCCTCGTGTCTGATCCCCCTTACACTCGGTTCTACAAAAATAGGGTAGTCCTACGGACTCACCCAAAATTTCTTCCAAAAGTGGTCTCCCCTTTTCACATCAATCAGGAGGTGGTACTTCCGACCTTCTTTCCCAGACCACACTCCAGCCGAGCTGAAATGGTCCTACATACCCTGGACTGTAGAAGAGCATTGAACTTCTACCTTGACCGTACGCGGGAGCACCGTAAAGCTGCTCAGCTTTTTGTGTCTTTTGACCCCAATAAATTGGGGCTCCCGGTCTCCAAGCGTACTCTGTCCATCTGGGTTGCTGACTGTATCGCTTGGGCTTATGGGGCAGCCGGACTCTCGTTAGAAAGTCGAGTCACGGCTCATTGTGTTCGGGCGAAGGCTACGTCAGTGGCTTACCTCCGCTCTGTTCCGCTGGCAGACATCTGCCGGGCCACTACTTGGTCGTCGAGCCAGACTTTTGCGGTCCATTACTGTCTGGAGAGGGAGTCCCGCAGGGACAGTGCTTTCGGACAGGCAGTCCTCCGAAATCTCTTCGAGGTTTGAGCAACTCCTACCCTCCATCCCGGATGTGGGCTACCGGTGGGTAATAATTCAGTGAAGATTCCTTCCTTCTGTGCCGCTGAGCTAGAGGGAGCTCATTTTTGTGCTTAGGGTCTCCGGTAGCCTTAAGCTTGGGAGTCCCATATGTGAGGACTGACTTCCTGCTTGGTCCTGGAGAAAGCGTAGTTACTCACCTGTAACAGGTGTTCTCCAGGAGCAGCAGGAATCAGTCCTCACAACCCTCCCTCCTCCCCTTGGAGTTGCAATCATCTGCTTAAGTTTTTTTTTGCAAATTTTTATGCTGTCTTTTAGCTATGTCATCAGACTGGCTAAGATGGCACCCTTGGGCGGGAAGGAGACCGCGCATGCGCGCTGCAATTCCCAAAGGCTTTCTTTGAAAGCTGGGGAAAATTGCTCCGCGAGGGCTCCGTCGGCGCCGACGTCACCCATATGTGAGGACTGATTCCTGCTGCTCCTGGAGAACACCTGTTACAGGTGAGTAACTACGCTTTACTGTGTTAACACTTTCTCCTCTGGCTCTCACAGTGGTTGGCCCTGTGGGCTCACAGCCTTCTGAAAAGCCTTCTGTTGAACATTTTCACTGAGGTTGTGTGAGGTCAGAGATTCCTTGCCATATGCTTGGGTGTGCCCCTAGAGGCTCAGCCTGATAATGGCGTAGCAATGTCATAAGAAGCCTCTGGAATGTGTTCTGTCTCCACATATGCTGCTAGGGGAACACAGCCAACTTGTCTGGACTGGTCTAGCAGGACTCAAGGAAAAGGACATTATCTGGTAAGCAAAATATCATCTTAACCATTACTAAAGTGGACTTGGGTATATCTACTACTTATCTTTAGGATAAGCAGCATAGAATCTGTCTACCTTTTGGGATCCTGCTAAACCTTAAACACAGGCGTATGGGGGGGTGACCTGCATGGAGTGGCAGGTACAACCCTAAACAAAGGCATAGAGGGGGGTGATTTGCACAGAGCAGCAGTTACAACCACTCTAACCACCTTACTGGGCAGTCTAGATGGACCATACTGCCATCATAGTTCCCCCAGTTGAAACCCAAGTTTAACTTCCTGTTCTTTGTAAGTGCCTAATAGGAACCTATTCGGCACCGAACCGTTTTATGTAAACCGCGCTGATTTTTAAGAGTGCGGTATATAAGAACAATAAATAAATAAATAAAAATCATATACTATGTTATTATGTAGACACTTGTGACCTGCATTGTCCACTGTTGGAAATGGGATACTTGGCTTGATGGACCTTTGGTCTGATGCAGTATGGCATATCCTATGGCAGATTGTACCCAACAAGGGAGGGCGTCTTATCTGATGGGCCAAGGGGATGCCTGTGGGACACCTTGCACCTTGGCCCCCCCATTCTCTGTAATTCTTTTAGGGTCATGATCCCAGTGTTTTTCAAGCATAGTGATGTTGTAGTGTTTAGAGTTTCCAATGAATAATGTGGAACCTTACATTATGTAGCTATAGTTTTGTTTGTTGCCCCCTAAGTGCATAACTTTGCACTTGTCAATATTAAATTTCATCTGTCACCTGAATGCCCAATCTCCCAATTTTTCAAGGTTTTCTTGCAATTATTCACAATCCTTTTGTGATTTAAGAACTTTTAATAATTTTGTATCATTTGCAAATTTGATCACCATTTCCAGGTCAATTATAAATATGTTAAAAAATAGTGGGCCAAGCACAGATCATTGGGGTACTCCACTATGTACATTTCTCCATTGAGAAAATTGACCATTTATCCTTACTCTCTGTTTTTTATCTTTTTAAACAGTTTCCAAGCAACAATAGGACACTGCCTCTTATTCCATGACTTTTTAAAAATTTCCTCAAGAGTCTTTCATGAGGGACATTCTCAGAGGCTTTCTGAAAATCCAAATAAACTATGTCTACTAACTCACCTGTATCTGCCTGTTCACATCTTAAAAAATGTGGAGGGGAATTTTACAAAAGACGTACTAGGCATGGAATGAACGTCCAAATGGAAACATGCTACAAATCTATGTGATTTTTGGCAGCTGACCTGGAGATGGTCCGCACAAGAGCAAAATAGCAAGCCAAGTGTGTGGGAAAATGGATGGACAGGCCAGACAAGGCATCTGCAGGTCCATCCCTTGTGGAATTCAATGATTAAGATAGCCAGGGCACCGTTCACCATGGTAGGCCCTTGGCCATCCAGGCAACAGCCACGATATGCAAGCACGTATGAGCTGAGCATGAGAACTCGGTGGGAAGTTGGGATGATGGTTACCAGTATGCCCAACTTCTCCCAGGCGAAGGCCAAGAGCCTCGACCACCTGATCCTTGCCAACGAGGAGTAGCTGTTTCCATCATATGGGTAACAAGACACCTGACAGAAGGTCCATGCCATCTGGCTAATGATCTGCCAGACCCTTCATCAGTAAGTTTGATAGAGAGCTCATGGAGTGGGTAGTAGGAGGTGCAGGAGAGCAAAGACAGCCTAGGAAATGGTGTGGCAGATGAGCAGGCAGCAGCCATAGGGGAGCGGGGCCAGAGACAGCGAAAGGGAGAGGTTTGAGAAGGCATAGGCTGCCAGCAAGGAATGGAAACACCATCCCACAAAACCTGTCGCTGGCCATAGCGAGTGCCCCGTGACAATGTGGGAGGGCAAAGGAAGAGGATAAGTAGGCCAAGAGACAATGGGCTCGCAGGTCAACACTTTCATGCTTTTGTGGAGCAGAGAACAGGGTGGACAGTGATACATTTAACAGGTGCGAGTTGATGGCCAGAGGTTAGACAGTGAGGGATGCACATGATGGTCTGGAGAACAGGTGGCCAGGGCAGTAAAGTCAGTAGGATGATGCTTAATGGTATGATAAGAGGCAGCAGCAGGGCTGGCCCAAGGGTTTCTGCTGCTCTAGGTAGACTCTCCATGCTGCACCCTGAAAATTGCTGTGCCGCCTGGCCCGTCATGCCGTCCCCCTCTGCCGGCATCCATCACCTGGAGGAGGCGGGATGACACTGCAATGCACTGCATCAGGCTTTAAAGCAGGGGTCTCAAACTCAAATTGCTTTGCGGGCCAAATGAGGACTTGTAAAGTAACCCGCGGGCCGCATTGTCAGAACTTTTTTTTACAATGGAAAAAAGTCAATAAAAAAGTCAACATAAGAACATAGTGCTTTACAAACTTTATTTAATTATTTTAATCCATTTATTATAACTGTAATGTGTAACGTGAATGTAATTATTGTGTAAGTTTTAAGTTTCAGTCAGTTTTTGTTCTGGCTACTTAGCTGGCAGCGTTTTGCATCAACAAGGACCTCAATATTAGGCTTTAATTTATTAGAAAAACCAATCTCAGTGTTGCTTGCAAATGTTCATCAGTGAGCCGTGACCTTAGCACAGACTCGTTAATCCTCATGGATGAGAAAAAATTGTTCACATACATATGTACTTCCAAACATTGCAATAATCCTTGCAGTAGCAGAGAGCAACCTCGGAAACCTGTCTCGTGGAAGAAACGTGTAGAATTTGGGAATCCCTAATTTTACATATTTTTGCTTCAAGATAGTATCACACTAAAGTTCCACCAACTCCATTTGCAATTCTTCTGCAACATTATCAACTTCTACAGCAAATGGCATTGAAAAAAGTTGAAATTGTGGCTCCAGTATCTTAAAGTCTTCAAAGCGCACATCAAACTCTTGAAGTAAGTTAGACAACAAATCTGTATATTCTTTCAAGCATTTAGATTCAACCTTTTGTAAAGAATTCAGGGTTGGGAAATGGACCAAATTGCCCTCACCCAGCTGCTTCATCCATAAACGTAACTTTGAATGATTTCACTTTGTCATACATCTGTGTGATAATCTGGTTTTTACCTTGAAGCTTCAAGTTCAATCCATTCAAGTGATCCGTAATATCTGTTAGAAAAGCAAGATTGCATTGAAAAATAGATTCAGTAAGCAAAGGAACTGCCCTATTTTTCATTATCATGAATGAAGCGATTTCATCTCTAAGTGCAAAGAAACGCTTCAAAACATTTCCACGACCTAGCCATCTAACTTCAGTGTGATAAAGAAGTTCACCATACTCAAGAGTCCATATCTGCAAGAAATGATATGAACTGCCTGTGATTCAGCCCCCGAGAACGTATAAAATTGATTGTTTTAACTACTACATCCATCACTTCTTTCATTTGTAGACTTTTACTACAAAGAGCTTCTTGATGCAAAATGCAATGTATATTAGTGAAGTTGATTCCTACTGTTTCAAGGCTGTTTAATTTGTTTTTCACCAATCCAACTACACCTACATTTTGAGAGCACATTGACAGTGCACCGTCTGTGGCCAAAGATAGAAATTTATCCCATGGTAAGCCATATTTCTCAATGCATTTTTCCAGGACTTGAAACAAATCATGTCCAGTTGTAGTACCCTTCAATGGTATTAATTCTAGGAATTTTTCTGTCAGATTTAAACTGCAGTCTACACCTCTGATGAATACAGCACATTGTGCAGTATCAGACACATATATAATTTCGTCGAGAGCAATTGAAAATACCTCAAAGTCCTTAGCCACTTCAATTAATTGTTTCTCCACATTATCTGCTAATTCTGTAATCCTAGTGGCAACTGTATTGGGTGACAAGCTTAAGCCTTCAAACTGTTTCTTTTTATCAGGACATAAAATGTCACTTGCCTTTAAAAGACATTCTTTTATGAACAAACCTTCTGTAAAGGGCCGTGATGACTTTGCAATAAGTTCACTTATAACAAAACTTGCTCTTACTGAATCTTCCTTGGACCGATTAATACTGGTAAAGAAACTTCTTTGCATAATGCTGATTTAAGTTTCGTAACTTTGTCCTCTCTAACTTTGCCCACGTACGCTTCATACTTCTCATGGTGCTTTGTTTCGTAGTGCCTACGCACGTTATACTCCTTTGGAACAACTAACGTTTGTTGACAAATGAGACATTGAATTTTATGGTTGATCTCAGTGAAAAAATATAACTCCTCCCATTTTTCTTGAAAAATTATATTTTCGTTTGCGATTTTTCTCTTTTTACTGCTGTGTCCATTGTCCTTGCATCCAGACTTTTGTGATCGTGATGTTTTCATTATAAATTATTAGGATTGCAATCACAATGCTTTTCCGGTACAGTAATGTTCTCCCGTGTTAGCCTTTGTCGTCATGACTCGTGTGTCCTCTTAGATTTGAAACTTTGCCAAATTTAAATATTTGAGTCTCTGCCCTTCTGATGAAACTCCCTTGCTGTTCTGAATGGTTTGGGCCTATCTAGGTTTAATTCAATATATTCAGTGCCTGGAAAGTTCAGATTAAAGTGCCTCCTTTCAGTCTGGGGCTGCAAACAAAGCACATAATTTGTATTGTGAGTCTTGACATGTTGTACAGTGGTCTGGAAAAAAGAGGTGTGTTAGAACAATATTAGAAGCAATGTGCCCACAAAGCTGCGGTGGAAGTCCTCTGGCAGTGCTGCCGCCACTGGAGGGAGATGCTGCAATTTCGCGTTTTCAGTCACTGCGCATGTTCCTTGCTACTTGGATATGCCCCTTTTGGAATCAGGCTCTTAGTGGAAATCTAAACATTCAGAGAATCTTTTTGAAACACTCTTCATGATTCCCACATCTGAAAACACCTGTTCAGACATCCGAATCACATCGATGTCCCAAGAGCCATCTTTGAATACATGTGTTCCATGCAATCACATCTATGTCGCACGGGGGCATGCCGGGACGTTCCCAAAAAAGATACATATGTGCACGATACCACTTGTTTGGACTCAGCGACAGACACATCCATGTCTGTACCCACCCCTGAGCATGAATAGGCATCTGCAAAGGGCTCGGTTTGGCAACCGAAGACTTGCACATAAAAGAGGAGAAAGCCCTCTTGCTTGCGTTTGGAGGTCCAGCGTGTGGGTCTTTAGGAGTGCCAGACCTTTACATGTGCACTTGTACATAACTTGCCTTGAGCTGCCAATGACACCGTTTGAGCTAAATTGTTCATAAATAAATATTAAAGAGGTAATATCTACAATGCAGCAGGAGGGGAAGGGAGCCCCCGGATCATGCACCTTTTCCACCAGGTACCATCCCCTTTAGAGAAGGGTTCTGGAGCACTAGGTTGCATGTTAGTGGCCTGATGATCCAGAAAGAGCCCAACGACGCAGCTTGTAGGGTTGATCACCAGCAGCATTAATCTTTACCATGGGAGTTACTAAACTGCATTATTGAGTTACCGCAGGTTAGTAAATACCAGGGTAAACTAAGCTGCAGCAAAATACAACATAAGAACATAAGAGATGCCATACTGGGTCAGACCAAGGTCCATCAAGCCCAGTATCCTGTTTCCAACAGTGGCCAATCTAGGTCATACGTACCTAGCAGTATCCCCAAAAGACACAGGTTCCACAATGCTTGTATTGGGTCAAGCATTGATATCCTGCGTCTGTTTTTAATAATGGTTTATGGACCTTTCCTCCAGGAACTTGTTCAAACCTTTTTTAAACCCAGCTACACTAACAGCCTTTACAACATCCTCCGGTAACAAATTCCAGAGTTTGATTACACGTTGAGTGAAAAAATATTTTCTCTTATTTGTCTAAATAGTTTTACCCTGTAGCTTCATTACATGTCCCCTAGTCTTTCTATATTCTGATAGCGTAAACAATTGATCCACGTTTATCCGTTCCACTCCATTCATTAATTTATAGACCTCTATCATATCTCCCCTCAGCCGTCTCTTTTCCAGGTTAAAGAGCCCTAACCTTTTTAGCCTCTCTTCATAGGAGTAGCCTTCCATCCCCTTCACCAATTTGGTGGCTCTTCTCTGTACTTTTTCTAATAACGCTATGTCCTTTTTAAGATACGGTGACCAGAATTGCACACAATATTCAAGGTGCGGTCGTACCATGGAGCAATACAGAGGCATTATAATATCCTTTGTTTTATTCTCCATCCCTTTCCTTATGATACCTAGCATTCTATTTGCTTTCTTGGCCGCCGCTGCACACTGGGCGGAGGGTTTTAACATGTTATCCACGATGACTCCTAAATCCTTTTCCTGGGTGGTGGTTTCTAATGTGGAGCCTTGCATCGTGTAACTATAGTGTGGGTTGTTCTTTCCTAGGTGCATAACTTTGCATTTGTCCACATTAAATTTCATCTGCCATTTGGATGCCCAGTCTTCCAATTTATCCAGATCCTCCTGCAGTTTTCCACAATCCTCTTGGGTTTTAACAACTTTAAACAGTTTTGTGTCATCAGCAAATTTGATAACCTCACTAGTTATTCCCTTTTCCAGGTCATTTATGAATATGTCAAAAAGTAGCGGACCCAGTACAGATCCCTGGGGTACTCCACTATTCACCTTTTTCCATTGGGAATATTGGCCATTTAGCCCTACCCTCTGCTTTCTATCTTTTAACCAGTTCCCGATCCACAATAGTACACTGCCTCCTATCCCATGACTTTTTAGCTTCGCCAAAAGTCTCTGATGGGGGACCTTGTGAAAAGCTTTCTGGAAGTCCAGATACACTATATCAACCGACTCACCTTTGTCTACCTGTTTATGCACACCTTCAAAAAACATATCAGATTAGTAAGACAAGATCTTCCTTGTCTAAAGCCATGTTGGCTGTCTCCCATTAGGCCATGACTATCTACATGCTGTGTAATTTTGTTCTTTATGATGGTTTCTACCATTTTCCCTGGTACTGACATCAGGCTCACCGGTCTGTAATTTCCTGGGTCACCCCTGGAACCCTTTTTAAAAATTGGTGTTACGTTGGCGACCCTCCAATCTTCAGGTATTACAGATGATTTTAATGAAAGTTCACAGATTACCAATAGCAGGTCTGCAATCTCATATTTCAGTTCTTTCAACACTCTGGGATGTATACCATCTGGTCCAGGTGATTTGCTACTATTCAGTTTTATCAAAAAGTTGTAATATATCTTCCCGGTGTAGTGATATTTCTCTCAATTCCTCTGCAGTATCACCTTTAAATACCACTTCAGTCTTGGGTAACATCCCTACATCTTCCTCAGTAAAGACCGAAGCAAAGAATTCATTCAGTCTCTCTGCTATAGCCTTGTCTCCTCTTACTGCCCCTTTTACCCCTCTATCATCTAATGGTCCAATTGACTCTCTCACAGGCCTTTTGCTACGAATGTACTTGAAAAAGTCTTTATTTTGTGTTTTTGCTTCCGTAGCAAGTTTCTTCTCAAATTCCTGCTTTGCCTGCCTTATCAATGCTTTGTATTTATCTTGCCAGTGCTTGTGCTGTTTCCAGTTTTCATCATTTGGCTCTTTTTTCCATTTCCTGAAGGTTGCTTTTTTGGCAGCAACAGCCTCTCTGACCTCACCTTTAAACCATGCTGGCAGTTTTTTGGACTTTCTTCCACTCTTCTTAATGCGTGGAATACAGCTGGTCTGGCCTTCGAGGATAGTATTTTTAAATAACACCCAAGCTTGCTGTAAGTCTTTAACCTTTTGAATCGCTCCTTTTAGTTTTTTCCTAACTATATTCCTCTATATTTGCTACACAGTAGTGCACTTCAGTAAAGCTACCTCTTCATGCTAAGCTTTTTTTACATGCTAAATATTTTTAATAATATGTTTAATAACATTTTAATCAATAAAACAAAGCCAGACTATGATACCTCATTAAATTATTAATACATTGTCTTTACTTCATTAACCACACTGTAGTATTATTTACTCAGCAACATCAAAGTGGAAAAACAAACCTCTGACAACTCAGCAAGTCTCAGTGGTGAAGGGAGACTGCCTCCTTCTCCTTGCTCGGTGCCTTGGAGAGCACGGGAGAGCTGTGCACACTGCAGCGGGGCAGGGAATGTGATTCTGATGGTGTGTGGTGCCGCGTGGCATTGGCGTGGCTGGCGGCTCAGACTGCCTCTGCCCTCCTCCTCCTAGGCTCCTTCCTGTCTCCTATTGGTCGAGGTCAGACTCGTGACTCGTGTCACGTGTGAGAGGAGAAGAGGAGTCTGAAGTAACATCGTCACCTGACATGAGAAACGGCGTGTAGATCGCCGGCATGGCCGCGGCGCCGCGTGGTCTTATAACATCCAAGATTTCAAATGCCATTAGGTGAGAGACTTGAAACAAGGTTGTGGGCCGCGTGTTTGAGACCCCAGCTGTAAAGTGTCCATACTAGCGCACTCACAGCCTGCCACTCCTGTCTGATGCAACTTCCTGTTGGAGGAGGCAGGAGCAGTAGGAAGTTGTGTTGAAGGAGAGCAGGAGAAGCAGCCTATGAGTACGCTAGCATGGACATTTTAAAGCCCGACGCAGCAGAGGTATTGCTGTGCCACCCCCCCAGATGAGAAGATGGATGCCGGAAGGGGGATGGCATGATGGTGTGTGTTGCAATGAAGTATCACTTCGCTGTGAAGAGGGGAGGGGAGGGGCCCTGCCACACATCGGAGGCCCTGCTGCCTTAGGCGACCGCATAGTTAGTCTAGTGTACAGGCTGGCCCTGGGTGGCAGGATGCAACAGGATGTAGCATGGTGCCATCCAAGTAGTGGAAAAGTAGAGGTGGGAATAGATATATGGAGCCAGTGTTTGGGAAGGCCAGATAGCTAGCAAAAATGGTAAGGAAGCATTAATCATATCACATCCATCCACAGGCACTACAAGATCCGTTGCAACACTGAGGCCCTCAAGTATCACTAAGGGCCTCCAGGAGGAAGAGGCCATGGCTATTGGAGTGGCTGCGATGGGAGTGCACCAAATGACAAGGTAACATGATACATGAGCACAGTCGCCCGACTCCCCACTGCGTGTCTGGCCATGGCATGGCATGGCAACGAAACAGAGCGGATGGTAGATCAAAAGAGAGTAGCAAGGGCCATGGGACAAGAGGTGTAGATGGCAGAGCAAAGACTGATTCTATGTGCCCCCATTCAACCTTGCAGATGTAGATGTCATGAAGATAAGCCCCACAGAGCAGGCAGAGGAGGAGTGGCTGCAAGAGGAATGGCTGGCACCAGTGGTGGAGGAAGAGGCACCCAGAGCAGCGGTAGCAGTTGCCTACTTATCAGCACCTCCCATGAGGATGAAGGTAAAAAGCTGCCTGAGGCCACTGCTACGCCACCAGTGATGTGCCTTTGCTATGTTGAGGGCATGCCAGAGACAGCAGGACTTGCAGCCCTCGCTAAGGCAGCCAAAGAGTTGTGGACAGAACATCAGGGAGGAGAGAGGGAATAGCTATTGGAGAGTTGGCTGTACAGGGGTGCCTTCTACTAGCAGTAGAGTTCTGCTATAGCTGCCCAGGACTGTGGCAGGGCAGGGGCTCCCTTTGACCAGCCCCCAGCTGTGCTACCATGAAGCCGCACTGGAGATGCCAACATCCTACTACACCTGCAGGATTTTGGGCATGAGATACAACAGGGCTTTGTGGCTGTCACCTGAGTCTTGAAGGACTGGAAAGGGGGGCTGTTACTTCTGGAGAGAAATCTGAAATTGTGAGTATATACTTCTGGGAATTTTTCTGAAAGGAATTTTTTTTTCTTTTAAAGCTAATTAATCTGTGAACCCACTATTTCTTTTGTTAAATCAGTCAGGGCCTAGTAGCAACAGTTTAAGATTCAATTTAAAAACACAGAAGAGAACTTTCTGGTTACCTTTCATACCCAGTAGACAGCTGTAGTTTAAATTTCATAGTCACTCAGGGCCTAGCATCAGCAAAGTACTTTTAGTTTCAAATTAAAACACAGAAGAGAGCTTTCTGGTTAAATTTAGAATCCAGCAGAGAGCTTGTAGTTTAAATTTCATAATAGGTTAGAGCCTAGTAGCAGCAAAGAGCTATAATTTAAATCAAATCAGAATATAGTTTTCCTCAGCAGCACAGGACAAGGTACTGTGTAGCAGCCCTTTTTTAATAAGTGTTATATCCCTCCCTCCCTCCCCACACCCACCCTCCCCTGGGAAAATCACAGCTTTATAGGTACTTGCACAACTTAAAAGACAGGAGGTGCTCTCAGGTGAAGCTCATTACCCAAATCAGTCATACACCAAGGACCTGAGATTAATTAAGCTTCAGGTGAACAAGGTATATTAAACTTCTTAGGTACAGTTTTAGTGGTATAAATATCCATTGCACCCTTTAGTACATATAGAACTTAAAGATCTAAACACAAACTTAAAACTAAGATGCAACAGCAGTCCAGCAGCGGGATGTGGGCTTTCCAGTCTTTTGCATTGAGTGTCACATGTATGATTTTCTCCCAGCTGGTGAGAGGTCTTACGTGTGCACTAGGTGCAAGGAGCTCTCTGCTCTCAGGGAACGAGTCCGTTCTCTAGAGGCTAGAGTAGCAGACTTGGAAAACATAAGACAGACAGAGAGGTACATAGACGAGACCTACAGGGATATAGTCCTGAAGTCCCACCTCCAGTCTGGCAGCATCGCTGTTGCCATGGAGGAGAGAGGTCACGTGACAGGAGAGCATCACCCTGGTGTGGCAGGAAGTGATCCTGTAACTAGGACCTGTCCTCCAGGTGATGTAAACCCCTCTCGCACCGAGGAGGTTTCTCCAGGGCCAAGTGCCCATGCGGGAAGGGTTAGGACAGCAGTTATAGTTGGTGATTCGATCATTAGGCATGTAGATAGCTGGGTGGCTGGTGGACGTGAGGATCGCCTGGTAACATGCCTGCCTGGTGCGAAGGTAGCGGACCTCACACGCCACCTAGATAAGGTCTTAGATAGTGCTGGGGAGGAGTCTGCTGTCTTGGTACATGTTGGTACCAATGACATAGGAAAATGTGGTAGGGAGGTTCTGGAAGCTAAATTTAGGCTTTTAGGTAGGAAGTTGAAATCCAGAACTTCCAGGGTAGCGTTCTCCGAAATGCTTCCCGTTCCACGCGCAGGACCCAATAGGCAGGCAGAGCTCCGGAGTCTCAATGCGTGGATGAGACAATGGTGCAGAGATGAGGTGTTCGGATTTGTTAGGAACTGGGGAACATTCTGGGGAAAGGAGGGGCTCTTCCGAAGGGATGGGCTTCACCTTAACCGGGATGGAACCAGGCTGCTGGCATTAACCTTTAAAAAGGAGATAGAGCAGCTTTTAAACTAGATAATAGGGGAAAGCCGACAGTCGCCCAAGAGCGCATGGTTCGGAAGAATGTATCCTTGAAGGATACTACAAAAAGCAGAGAGGTTCCAAAAAAGAGTAAAGTAGCCCAAATGCCCTCGAGTATGGAGCAGACAGAACTTAAAGATCCCAAATTACCCATGTCTACCAATAGCCAAATTAATATGAATAAAATACAGTCTCTAAAATGCTTGTATGCAAATGCTAGAAGTCTACAAAACAAGATGGGAGAGTTAGAATATATAGCACTAAACGAGAGGTTAGATATGATTGGAATATCAGAGACATGGTGGAAGGAGGACAACCAGTGGGACACTGTGATACCTGGGTACAAACTATATCGAAATGATAGAGCTGATCAAATTGGTGGAGGGGTTGCGCTCTATGTTAGAGAGGGCATTGAGTCAGAAAGGATTAAAGTTTTGCAAGAAACAAAATTTGCTGTAGAATCGCTATGGATTGAAATTCCATGTAAAAAGGGGAAGGCGATGGCAGTGGGGTGTACTATCGTCCGCCTGGCCAGAATGAACAAATGGATGATGAAATGCTCAAAGAAATCAAGGAAGCTAGCAAAAGTTACAGTGCAGTAATAATAATGGGTGATTTCAATTACCCCGGCATCGACTGGGTCAGTGTCACAACAGGACATGCTAGGGAGATAAAGTTCCTAGATGAAATAAATGACTGCTTCTTGGAGCAGCTGGTTCATGAACCGACCAGAGGGGAAGCAATATTAGACCTAGTCCTTAGTGGAACACCAGATGTAGTGCAAGAGATAAGGGTGTTGGGGCCACTTGGCAATAGTGATCATAGCATGATCGCCTTTAATTTAATTAGTGGAGGAGGGATAGTAAGGAAATCCACAGTACTACCCTTTAACTTTCGAAAGGGAGACTATGATAGAATGAGGAAAACAGTTAAGAAAAAACTAAAAGGAGCAGTTGCAAAGGTTAAAGACGTACATCAAGCTTGGGTGTTGTTGAAAAATACTATCTTGGAAGCCCAGACCAGCTGTATTCCACGCTTTAAGAAAAGTGGAAGGAAGTCCAAAAAATTGCCAGCATGGTTTAAAGCTGAGGTCAGAGAGGCTGTTGTTGCCAAAAAAGCATCTTTCAAGAAATGGAAAAAAAAAGAGCCAAATGATGAAACCTGGAAACAGCACAAGCACTGGCAAGTCAAATGCAAGGCATTGATAAGGCAGGCAAAGAGGGAATTTGAGAAGAAGCTTGCTGCGGAAGCAAAAACGCACAATAAAGACCTTTTCAAGTACATTCGTAGCAAAAAACCCGTGAGAGAGTCAGTTGGTCCATTAGATGATAAAGGGGTTAAAGGAGCACTAAGAGGCGACAAGGCGATAGCGGAGAGACTCAATGAATTCTTTGCTTCGGTCTTTACTGAGGAAGATGTAGGGATGTTACCCACGACTGAAGTGGTATTTAAAGGTGTGGAAGAATTGAAGGAAATATCGATACATCGGGAAGATGTCTTACAACTATTAGATAAACTGAAGAGTAGCAAATCACCTGGGCCGGATGGTATACATCCAAGGGTGTTGAAAGAACTGAAATTTGAGATTGCAGACCTGCTATCAGTAATCTGTGAACTATCATTAAAATCATCTCTAATACCTGAGGATTGGAGGATCGCCAATGTAACACCAATTTTTAAAAAGGGTTCGAGGGGTGATCCGGGAAACTACAGACCGGTGAGCCTGACATCAGTACCGGGAAAAATGGTAGAAACCATCATAAAGAATAAAATTACTCAGCATATAGATAGTCATGACCTAATGGGAGACAGCCAACATGGCTTTAGACAAGGAAGATCTTGTCTTACTAATCTGTTATGTTTTTTTGAAGGAGTGAATAAACAGGTGGACAAAGGTGAGTCGGTTGATATTGTGTATCTGGACTTTCAGAAAGCCTTTGACAAGGTCCCTCATGAGAGACTTTTGGCAAAACTAAAGAGTCATGGGATAGGAGGCAGTGTACTACTGTGGATCAGGAACTGGTTAAAAGATAGAAAGCAGAGGGTAGGGCTAAATGGCCAATTTTCCCAATGGAGAAAGGTGAATAGTGGTGTACCCCAGGGATCTGTGCTGGGTCCGCTGCTTTTTGACATATTCATAAATGACCTGGAAAGTGGAATAACGAGTGAGGTTATCAAATTTGCTGATGACACAAAACTATTTAAAGTTGTTAAAACCCAGGAGGATTGTGGAAAATTGCAAGAGGATCTTGATAAATTGGAACACTGGGCATCAAAATGGCAGATGAAATTTAATGTGGAGAAGTGCAAGGTTATGCACCTAGGGAAGAACAACCCAAACTATGGTTACACGATGCAAGGTTCCACATTAGGAACCACCACCCAAGAAAAAGATTTAGGCGTCCTTGTGGATACCATGTTAAAACCCTCGGCTCAGTGTGCAGCGGCGGCCAAGAGAGCAAATAGAATGCTAGTATGATAAGGAAAGGAATGGAAAATAAAACAAAAGATATTATAATGCCTCTATATCGTTCCATGGTGAGACCGCACCTTGAATATTGTGTGCAATTCTGGTCGCCATATCTTAAAAAGGATATAGCAATTTTAGAAAAGGTTCAGAGAAGAGCCACCAAAATGGTAAAGGGGATGGAAGGCTACTCCTATGAAGAAAGGCTAAAAAGGTTGGGGCTCTTTAACCTGGAAAAGATACGGCTGAGGGGAGATATGATAGAAGTCTATAAATTAATGAACGGAGTGGAACGGGTAAACGTAGATCGATTGTTTACCTTATCAGAATATAGAAAGACTAGGGGACATGCAATGAAGCTACAGGGTAAACTTTTTAAGACTAATAAAAGAAAATATTTTTTCACTCAACGTGTAATCAAACTCTGGAATTTGTTACCGGAGGATGTAGTAAAGGCTGTTAGTGTAGCTGGGTTTAAAAAAGGTTTGGACAAGTTCCTGGAGGAAAGGTCCATAAACCATTATTAAGAAGGGACCCAGGATATCAATGCTTGAACCAATACAAGCATTGTGGAACCTGTGTCCCTTGGGGAAACTGCTAGGTACGTATGACCTAGATTGGCCACTGTTGGAAACAGAATACTGGGCTTGATGGACCTTGGTCTGACCCAGTATGGCATATCTTATGTTCTTATGTTCTTATGAGCCCAAGGCCTTATGGTGGGCCATTTGGAGGGCCTCAGGGCAGAGCTGCAGGCTGTCTTGGGTCTGTGGGGCTCCAGCTCTGCCATAATGCCACTCACACCCAGAAGGGAGGGGACTCAGAGGTGGGGGGGGGGGGCAGTATATACTGTATGTGGAATAATGTCTGTTCTGCTAAAGTAATAAATGTGGGGTTTTGATTCGGCCAATCAGTGTGTCTTTGTCTTCCATCTCCCCTCCTGCTGCAGTATGCCTCGTGTCCCTGTAGCCTGCAACTCTGGGGACCCCCTCATCCAGGGTCCATCTGTGCCCAGTCAGCCTGCATGCATCCACAATGCTCTGAGTCCGGAACAGCAGACCTCAAAAGGACAGACTACGGGTCAGAGTGCTTCATGCTGTGATGGACAGCCCGCATCTGTACTCCTTCATCTATTGTAACGGCGTGAGAAGCCTACATACTTGCGCATCAATTTGTCATGACGATAGGAGAGAAAACGCATGTCCGGTCCCTGCACATGAGTCGGGGAGCATGCTGGTTTCCAAAGTGGCAAAAAGAACATATTGACAGTAGTGGGAACCTCTCTGATGGCATATGCACAGCTCCACAACCCCTTAAGTGTCCCCATCTTGAAGAGATGTGGAGGCAGCTCATGTAGACAAGATCCCCCAGTCTCCTCTGCCCCTCCTGTCACCCAAATGCCCCTGGAGATCATCACGCACACATGTAAAGCAGTGTATGACAGAATATTCATGAGTAGCCATCACAACGGTCCATGGGTGATTTCAACATTGCCCCAAATGAGTATGGTCATCAGTAGTCCTGGACAGTGAACATTCACTAGAGCTGCATTAGCAGGGAAACAGGACAAAAGATATGTAGGACCATCTGGCACCATTCTGGATTTCTGTCCGCAAATGGCAGCAGACCATGGTTTCTTTGCTCTTGGTTGGCCAAAAGCCACTTTGCCCCTGCTATACACCATGCAGTGAACATCCCTTGACTGCAACCGTGCTATGATATGGCTGTGCATGCCACAAAGCCGTTTGATTTGCTGCACCAACAGATTGAAGAGCTGGGGGTTCAAGTCTGCTATCCTGCAGTCCTGCTGGCGTCTGCAGCAGGCTTATGCTGTTCATTCACAAACATACCCTGCAGTATAACGTCTCCCTGCAGTATAACGTCTCCCTGAAACCCACAGTGTAGGCAACCTGTTGCGATCCACAGCATCTACAGCTGTGCTAGGAGTGTCCTCCCCCCCCCCCCCAAAAAAAAATCCCAGGACAGTGTAGAAGCATGTGCTGTACTGCACATATTCTTTGCCCACATGGATCGGTACCAACCCAACAGACATGTGCCAGGGGAGCCCGTAAGTGGTGGTCAAATGGCACACAGATGGTGTATCCTCCCCAAAGTATCATCTATTTGAAGGGAATCCAGTGGGTAGTAGTCCAGCCCAACGCCATAGCCCATAGCCACTGTATCATCCAAGCCATTTCTGCAGGAATCCATGTAGCTGATTCCAAAAGCTGTCCTAGGAACATTCGTCATCTGTGGATGTCTACACAAACGGTCCATTTGGACATGGGGATGTCCATCCTCAGGATGTGCAGACATAGGCCTCCGGAAATACATAAAGGTGCTGGTGTATATGTAAATGGACGATTTTGCAATGTGAGCTTGAGACAAGACGCCATATGTTGTGCACCATGGCACCTAAGGGCAAGGCCTCCAGCAAGAAGAAGAGCTTCTGTCTGACAGAAGTCAAGTTGCTGATTTGTGAGGTCCTCAAAAAACACCATATTCTCTTTGGTAATGCAAGCACCAAAGGAGCGACTCTGGCATTCAATCTGTATGAAATTGAAAGCCATCTACCACTGCAACAGAGACATCAAGGATGCCAAACAAAAATGGAGGGTGATGAAGTGCAGAGCAGAGGCTAAAGCAGCTGAACACAAACAGGATGAGAGACCATCAGTGCTAAGCGAACTGGAGGAATGGGTCCTGGGCACCATGGATAAGGAGGCATTGAGTTGGGTTGGCAATCTCGATACTTCAAAATCCTCACAGCAACCAGGTTGGTAGCACTCCCCTGCAATGTAACATGTGGTGAGACATGATTGCACCTGTGGTTTCTGCACTGGTGAATGCAATCATGTGAGACAAATCCATGGACGTTCACGACACTTGTTAGCATAGTATATGCAAGATGTTTCCCCACCCCCCTTTCCCAGAGGACTTCCAGACACACTACACAGCACTGTACCTTCAATTGTATGCCCCCTACCCCCTTTTTGACCAGTGCCCGTGGATATTTCTGGTCAGCCACCTTGGCTGCGTGATCCCTACTCCATCCACTTCAGTGTCGTTGAATGGCTATGAGGTGGCAAGCGTTAATAGATGAAGCTAGGCCACAGTGGCACCATATAGGTGTGAGGGGATGATGGCAGCTGCCCACCTGGGACTCCAGCATGACAGAGGGTAGGTGGTAGAGTGAAGCTGCCGAATCCCACATATCCCACATTCCCCTCATTCCCTTACCAAGCAGTGCCCCATGCACCCTCGGTTGCCCACCCTCCCATGCATAGTCATCCACTAAAACATGGTGTTTGTTTCCCTTGCATGCACTGTACTGATAGTGTCAACAGTCATTGCCTTGCCAGTCTCACAGGGGTAATGCTCAGGGGACATCCTGTTACTGAACCCTTATGATAACCTGTGGCAGCAACATATGTGTAGAAAGCTGGACATTCTTCACTCGCCTACAAGTGATGGTGCTGATGCAGAGGGTCTGCAAGCCTCCAGGGATGAGGATAACACTGAGGACAGTCCACAGGCAGAGGAGCCTGACATATTTATGGACTGGTCAGCAGACATAGCAATGCTGCAGGATACAGATGAAAGGAATGAGAGGTTAGCAGACCAGCAAGAGCAGTACCTCGACTTGCTACCTGCACATGACAGTGGCACAAGAACCACCTGGAGAGGAAGAACCAGTTGATCCACCAGGGGATGGCCACCAGATGACCCACTGCAGACAGAAGATGATACGGTGTGCGGGGCACCTTCTCCATCAGAACGAAGAATTCCTGGTGATAGAGAGGGAGCTAAATACACTTCTGTGAGTTATTCTGCATGCTCAAAGGGAGAGAAAGGAGACAGCTGATGGTGCCTGCAGAAACTGGAACAAATAAGCCAGTCGGTGAACACATTCCTGTTTCAGATGGGGGTGTCTCATCTCCTACACCCCATCTGCAAAATATTGCCAGCAATGTACCCTCTGCCCCTGTCCCTACCCCTGTAGCTTTGGGTCCTGCACCAAACAATAAGGAAGGCAGATGTACTGGGGTCAAGCAACATTAGTAGCAGCAGCCAACCCTTATGAATTTGGTGACTCCACCACTACATGGCAGTGGCACTCCCCTAGGTTTTGCCCAACTTTCATGATGGCGCAAGACAGGGTAGTAAGTGAGTGGATGAGGAGAGCTCATTGGTGTCACCAGAAAGCGGTGAGGAGGCCTCTTCTATATCCACACAGTCCCAACCCATCCCTCTGGGACAGGGTGTCGGGGGACAGGGGGCAAAGAGCATTGTAGGGGTGAATGCCATGACATGCAGAGATGTACCCTAGGGGCTTGTTCACATGTTTGTTGGAGGCTGCATATTGCTATGGCAGGGCTTTCTGTTTTATGTGCTGGTGTGTTCCTGGGATTTCATTGGGGGAAGGGGGGCCTGCGTGTGGGGTTCCCACATGGCCTATGTGAGAATGCAGCCATGTTATACATGAACAAAAACACAGTCTGAAACGTGATATTGTGGAAAGACAGAGCCTTTATTGAACCAATGACAACCCGACATAGGCCGTGTTTCGCTACCCTTCGTCAGGGGTTTGTCTGGCGTATGCTCTGTGAAGAACGTTAAATCAGAAGTGCTTGTACCATACTGTTCTTAAATTTAGAAACCTGTACACTCTTCAAGGCGGCAGCAATGGCTTGCCTCAATGCAGAATGTATTGGCCAATACATTCTGCATTGAGGCAAGCCATTGCTGCCGCCTGTGTCCTGTGTGACTATGTCCCTTTAGTTCTCTATATACTTCCTCAGCTCCTCCACTGTGCCCAAGTATCCAGAGCACTGCAGCTGGGATACAGCCCTGTATCTTGTGCTCTGTTCCTCCATGAGGAGTGCCCTGCTGTTCCCTGCAGTCCTCATTTTCCTACTTCCATAGCGTGATGGCGCAGCTGGGTTAAACGCTAGTGAAAGGTGCAGAAATCACTCTTTTTCCCCTGCAGCTAAAAGCAGTGCAGGCAGAGAAAGGGTTAAACCTTCAACTAATGGAAAAAACCCTGTGCTCAGAAAGCAGGAGAGTGAGCCACACCTCAGCTCCATGACAACCAGGGGAGCTGACGTGAGAGGCAGGGGGGCGGAGTCAAAGTCCATAGGACAGCCCCAAACATTTAGCCACGAGGAAACAGTTAGAGAGAGAGAGTAGGAGCAAGAACAGGAAGGTCAGGAACAGGAAGAACGTCGGCAGCAAGGAGCTGTAAGAGTTCTGGAAGAGACCTTGAAAGGAGTTCTGAGGGGACCTGTGAGAGGAACCGAGATGGAAATTTAAGCAAAGTTCCAAGTGAAAGGCTGCACAGACACTCTGATTGCAGGCAACGTGTGAGTAGCTCTAGTTCAGAGAGAAGCACAGCTGCATATGAGCAAGTGGCTGATTGGAAGCTCTGGAGACAGGAGTCAGAGTCAGACCCTGTTGAGCAGGAGAACAGCCGGGTGCAGAGGAAGCAGTCTGGGGACAAGAGGTTGCCTGTAAACTTGCCAGAAAGGGTACGGAAGGCCAGGAAAAAGGTGAGCCCTTTTGAATCTGTTAAGGCAGTACTCAAAGAGTCTGGTGTTCTAAGTTCCTTCCCCACAGCTCAGACTAAAGAAGAGTCCTGTTTGAAACAGTTAAAGGCTTTATTAGATCAGTGGAAGCCTGTTCAAGAGAAGCCTGTATTTAAAGAAAGCATATCAGACTCAGAGGGAGATCCCATGCAATTTGAAGAAGCTGGTGGTGCTAGTGAGGATTCTGATATGGAAACTGATTGTGCATTTTGCCAGAGAGGGTAAAATCTATGAACTGTGATACTAATAGTAAGTGCTGGAAGAAGCCTGACATTGTGCCAGGAGGATTTTACACGGGAAGAGGCAGAGAGCTGCTGGAGTGTAAAAGCCAGGCCAATTAGGCAAAACCTGGAAGAAAAGAGCACTACTGCTTTTGGTGTTTTAAGGAAGCATTTTTATTGCTGAAGGAGAAAGCAGTAAATGTTGTATATCAGGAAGAAGCTGGAAGACAGTGCTGTAAAAGGAACATGCCTGTATGTTTAGAAGCTGAATAATCTTGTTTCAGTTAAAGAGACTTTGTTTTGGAGAAGTATCCTTTATTTCTGTTATTGGGATAGTAGGTGAACCATTGTGCGACAATAACAATAAAACTTATTGTTAACCCTATTCCTTGCTGACTCGTCTGTGCCACAACTACAAGGGAACAGAAACTGCAGCACTTAAAGGGATACAAATAAATATGTGGTCGCGCCACTCCCACTAGGCAGTCGCCTATATAAGGGGTGGACGCCACAATAGGCACATGACCAACACTTCTCCCAGCAACCCACGGGGTCTAACAGTGTTCAGGGCTGTGTCTCACATTGAACACACCTCCTTCCTCTTTTCTCATTCTGTCACATGCCTTCTTTGGAGTGCTCGCCATTATGTACGCTGAGACACTGCACTGCTGGCCATCCCATTTATGCAATGCACTCCTATCTACTGCATAGGTGTACCTTGCTTCTTGTCTGGAGCTGGATGTGTCATTTGTATGAGCCCCAACTTATCAGCCTGTGAACAAAAAAAACACCTAGCCATTTCCAGCAGCATAGTCTGATTTTCTGGCAGTATTTGGTGCTCCATGCAGTCACCACACTTTGGCTGCTGAGTCATTAGATTTTGTGTTGCATATAGGGACATAAGGGAGGTTGTCACTTAGCAAAGAGCCAGCCTCCTGTGATTTCCCCACTGCTGAAGTTCTCATGAATGCATTGTGCAAGGATGTAGGCATCGCGTCATGACCCTGGAAAATGGGGAAAAATATCTGTTATTTCACCCTTGGTATTCCAGACCACCTGCATATTCATGGCATGATATGCCTTCCTATTCCTATATGGTTTGTTTGTTTGTTTTTTTGTTTGTTTATTTAGCTAGCTAGCTAGCAATGCTTATATAGCGGTGTTCATTCAGGTACGGTATATATTTCCCATGTTCCCGAAGGGCTCACAATCTACATTTTGTACCTGAGGCAACGGAGGGTTAAGTGGCTTGCCCAAGGCCACAAGGAGCGCCTGAGAAACCCCAGTCCCTCCAGCCCGAGGTTGCTGTCCTCTAGTGGCTTCCTTTGCCTTTGGAGAGCACAGGGCCACATGTGTACAGTCTATTATACTTAGCACCAGGGCCGGCGCATGGAGATGAGGCGCTTTCGGCAAACCTCATCTCATGCACATGCAGTCTGCCCCCACGGCACCTATTGCTGCCACTGCCACCCTTCTCTGGGACATGCATTGGTGGCAATGGCCACAAACAACCCTGCAGCGCTTACCTTTAAACTTTAGCACCGCAAAGAGGAAGTCAGTATCGGACATCCGAGAGGGCAGAAGCAAACAGCCCCATGGTGCCAAAGTTTAAAGGTAAGAGCTGTGGGGCTGTTTGTGGTCATTACCGCTGCTGTAGGGCTGAGAGGGTTGACAGCGGTGGCAATGGGTGCCCCAGAAGGGCTGGCGTTCTAGGTGAGCACCTAGTGCACCTAATGGTGTCTCCAGCCCTAACCGGCTTCGTGGGAAAGCCTGCCACCTGACGAAAGTCCAGTATGGTCGGTTGATGGTGCTGTACCATGATCGGGAAGCTGATGTATTGCGCCATTCTGGTGAGGAGTGCAGCGAATTACTGTGCAAGACACAGCAACACTACCAATTGGCTGATGGCCTGCTGTGGCTGCCAGCATGATTTGGAAACTGCTGGTCCCAAGGAATGCAAGGGAAGTGGTGACCTTGATGTGCACTGTGCTGGAATTGCCTTTCTGTGTGGTGGCACAGAGGTCATGCTCCTGACATAGCTGGCAAATTGGCAAATTGGAATCACGTCAGGCACTGGTCATCAGAGAGCCTTATATATTGGGCCCTTGGCCAGTATACTCTCTAGTAGGGATGCCATGCTCTGCCTGTCCAGCTCCTCCTCCTCCTCAAGGATTATGGCAAAGTAGTGATTCACCTGCTGCATTGCTCCTACCCTCCACAAACACCCATGGGGACCACCACCACCTTCCTTACAAATGCCACCAGCATGCAGTGCTTTGTGCTGTGTGAGATGTGGACGCAAATTAATAGAGACACTCGCTCATGCTGCACAAAACAATGGAACCTTGACCCACATAAACGGTCATGCACCCTCCTCAGTTCCTTCATTCCAACACAGACACACACACTCCCACTTTCACAGCTGGACAACTGATGGGTGGGGGGGGGGGGGCATACAAGGAGCATGGGTCCAGAGTTAGCTGTGCCAGGAGCAGTCGAGCAGGAGCATGCCTCCAGATTGGGGGTTGGTGGAGGTGCCTGTTGAAGATTGGGCAGCTCTGACGGATGCATGGGGAACATGTTTAGGACGCAGGGTCACACAAAACAGTATGCAGCAGACAGGGACGACAGGAAGTCTCTTCTCTCTCTTTCTCAACTTCACACTCCTCCTATCACAATCTTACTCACAGTCAGCGTGGACAGAAAAGTCCTTTACCTGTTTGTGCTTTATAGCCAGTCTAGACCAGGATGTCTGGCTGCCATGCCTGGCACATCCAGGCTGCTATACAATATATGCCTTGGACGTCTGCGTTCTTACTGCACCCTGGCCATGCCCTGGAATGCCCCCCTAGACACACTCATGTTGGTACGATTTGACTTCAACATTCCATCCTCGGGGACATTTAAAATCTGCACAGTTCTGTAATCACATTTTGTATGTCCCAGCCATGTGCACGTCCCCATTGCTCATTTCGGACTCCAAGCCTTGTCCATCTCTTGTAAAATGACCCCCTCTAGCAAATTGGTGAGGCAAAACTTCCCTTTACTTAACACATAGTCATGGTTTAATAGATCAAAGCCAACCTGGATTTAGTTTTGTTCTTTATAATGGTTTCTACCATTTGCTTGGCACTGACATCAGTCTTACCAGTCTGTGGTTTCCTGGCTCATCCCTGGAACACTTTTTAAAAATTGGCCACTGTCCAGTTTTCAGGTATTTATAGATGACTTTAATGATAGTTTGCAAGTTACTAATAGCAGATCTGCAGTTTCATTTCAGTTCTTTCAGCACCCTGGGATGTATTCCATCTGGTCCAGGTGATTTGCTACTCTTTATTTTGTCAAATTGCCCTGTTATATCTTGTAGGTTCAATAGATTTGTTTCAGTTCCTTCAATTAATTACCTTCAAATATTATTTCAGGAATGATTATCTCCCCTATATTATCTTCAGTAAAGACTGAAGCAAAGAATTCATTTAGGACACCTGTTTGGGGGTATGACCAACATTTCTGTGGCAGTTATCACTTGGATGTGGACTTGAATGCTAAGGTACGCTCCAGTAAGGCAGGTTCACTAACTGCTCCCACAGAGGTGTCATTAGGTGACTTGCGTTATGAGAGACATTGCTGCTGAATGAGCGGCAATTGCCCTGGTGCTAGTGGTATTGTGCTTTCCAAGTCCACTGGGCGTCCCTGCTCATTGCACTATGGCCAATTACCGTATGTTTTAACGTGTGGTGGCTGGAATGCCCAGAAGTTAGTGTTCCCAGCTGCCAGTTGCTGCGTGTTAAAATGCACATTAGACTTCCGGTGACGTCACGGAGCTGATGGCTGCTTAGGTGCCTAGCTCCAGTCTGAGCCCCGATTTAAGCGTGATTTTCCAGGTCCCCCACGAACCCAAAGTGGACGGGAGTCGAGGCCTTAGCTTGGCCATGGCTGCAAAAAAGAAGCTGGCTACTTTTCAATCACCGTATGTGCGGAAGGAGGTGCCGCGGGAGGAGGACGAGGTGGGCCTGGCACGGAGAGAGGAGTCCGGGAGCTCTGAGGATGATGCGGAGTCGTGCGAAGCAGGGGAGACAATTCCTATGAAGGCGTGGCTGCGGGCTTTCAAAGCAGATATGCATGGAGAATTTAAAGCCATGAGAAAAGATGTAAAGGAGACCCTGGTGGCGATACAGGGGGAGGTGAGCGCCTTGGGGCAGAGGATGGAAGAAATGGAGTGCCACGTGGAAAAGTACGAGGGCGAACTCCGTGGCATGGCGGTGGAGCACGATAAACTGCAACGAAAGCAGGAGGAGATGCAGGAGAAACTTGAGGAGATGGAAGATAGAGCAAGGCGCAATAATTTGAGGATCAGAGGTGTGCCAGAAAATGAAAAAAACAAGGACTGTGTGAAACTGGTTCAGAGCCTGGGGAGCCATATTTTGAGACTGGGGGAGAGCAATAGGGCCATGGCGGATCCCATAGGAGTGGAGTGGGCGCACAGGAGCCTTGGGCCGCGGCTGGAAGCGAAAGGGAGAGACATTATCGCATGTTTGAGCAGTTTTCCCCTAAAGGAGCAAATAATACAGACAGCCCGGAAATTTGGCAGAGTGGCCTGGGAGGGCTGTGAAGTGGAGGTTTTCAATGACTTCTCGAGGGGAACCTTGGAGCGGCGGCGGAATATGAAGGAGGTGACTGCCTATCTGAGGGGTGCAAATCTACGATATCGCTGGCTGTTTCCTTTTGGGATTCTCATGACGGTGAATGGCCGGTCTCGGAGAGCCAAGTCGGTGGAGGAAGCGTGGTGGATGTTGGAGGAGTTAGGGTGTACCAACTTGCCCCAAGTGAAGGACCGTCAACAACAGGGCCAGGCGGGTGCGATGGTGGAGAGGCCTGGTGCAGGACAGCAATGGCAACGTGTGGGCGAAAAAGGAAAGCGCTTGAAACGGCTGTCTCATATCCAAGAGAGGGGGACTGAATCGGAGGACGTGTGAGGCCTGCATGGAGAGCTTGGTGGTGATCAGCAGTGTGTGAGTATGGGGCGGTAGAGCTCTATATCTCATGGTATATGGACACTGGACGCTTAGGGCAGTTGTGAAATATGCATTGGAGTGGCTGGCTAAACTGGGGGCACTGTGTTTAAAGGTGGGGGGGGATATTGTGGCGGGGCAGGACACGTGGGTCACGGAAGGGATAGTGGAAGGTGGAGGTTGGGGAGGGGGGAGGGGGGTGGGAGGGGGGGGAGGGGCAAGGGGGGGTTGGTCGTTAGGGGGGGAGGGGGGGTAAGAGGACTTCTTGCACAGCATTTGAAGATGGTAGTAGGAGTTTGGCTACCGGTCTGTTGAGAGTGGGTTCGGTAAATGTGAATGGGTTGAACTCCCCAGTGAAACGGAAATTGTTGTATAGGGAAGCCCAACGTAATCAGTGGGATGTGGTACTGATTCAAGAAACCCACTTGCGGAGGGGAGATGTGGGGAGGATGAGGCACAGACTTTTTCCGGAGCAGTTTTATGCTTGTAACAGGGAAGGGACCAAAAAGGGGGGGGGGGGGGGGTGGCTGTTTTGATACGGTCTGGGTGTGGGATTCAGGTTGGGGGTCATTTTATGGATAGGGAGGGGAGAGTGGTGGGAATTAAGGGGAAGTGGGGGGAGCACAATGTTATCATTGCATCGGTGTATGGGCCCAATGGGTCACAGGGGGAGTTTTGGAAAGGGGTGGGAAACTTGCTGGAGGGCCAGGGGGAGGGCAAGGTGCTGGTGGGGGGAGATTGCAATGTGGTATTAGATCCTAAGGTTGATAGGGATACGAAGGGGGTGGACGGGGGGGCTAGAAATAGACAGGGTCTAAGGAGGCTGATGCAACATTGGAACTTGGTGGATGCATGGAGGGTTTTGCACCCCAAGGAGAGAGGATACACGTTCTACTCGGCTCCCCATGGGAGTTGGAGCAGGATTGATATGCTTTTAGTGGATAAGGAATGGATGGTGGCAGTAGAGGGGGGTAAGTTAATAACGATTGGGTGGGCGGATCATGCGGCAGTTGAGCTGGGAATTAGGAGGGCTAGGGAGGGTGGTGTGGCATTCTGGAGGCTGAATGAAAGCTTACTCAAGAGCCGGGAGGTGGTGGAGGACATTCGGAAGGTGGTGAAGGAATATTTGGCATTTAACGAAGGGGGGGAAGTGGGGGTGGTGGGTGTGTGGGAGGGGCTGAAAGCGGTTATAAGAGGGCGGTTTATTATGTGGGGGGCTAGGAAGAAGAGGGAGAGAGAAAGAAGAGAGGAGGGGTTAAGGGAGGAACTACGGGGGGGGGGGGAAGAACGGTACAGGAAGACGGGATCTCCGAGGGATAGGAAGGAGATGGAGAGGGTAAGGGAAGAATTGCAGGTCGAACAGGTGGCTTGGGCCTTACAAAGGGTGCAGCAGGTCTCGTATGAGTTCGGGGATAAAGCTGGGAGATTGTTGGCTAGGCGATTAAGAAAGCAAAAAGGGGTGGCGTCGATTTATCAGATCAAAAGGGAGGGGGGGAAGGTCTGTAGAGGGGGTTAAGGCTTATCTGGATGGAGTACAGCTACCCCGGTTGTCTGAGGAGGCGAGAGAGGATTTGGAGGCAGAGATCACGGTGGGGGAGATTGGGAGGGTGGTGAAGGAGATACCGGGGGGGAAGGCTCCGGGTTTAGATGGGCTCCCGGAGGGTTTTTATAAGGTCTTTTGGGGGGAGATTGGGGGCCTTTTAGTGAAGGTGTTTAATGGGATGTTGGCACCAGGGGGTGAATTGTCGAGGGACATGAAGACAGCGGGGATCACGGTACTATTAAAGCCGGGGAAAGATCTTTTGTGTTGTGGTTCATATCGGCCCATTTCCCTCCTCAATGTTGATGTAAAAATATTGGCAAAAATATTGGCGGATAGATTGGCGGGGTGGTTACCAGGAATTATTAATAGTGATCAGGCGGGGTTTATACAGGGGCGGCAGGCTGCGGATAACATTAAACGGGCAATGGGGGTGGTTTGGGAGGCCAGTCAAGGGGGGGAGGATTTTCTATTAATGTCAATTGACGCAGGAAAAAGGCCTTTGATCGGGTTCATTGGGGATTTTTGATGGAGGTTGTGGGGAAAATGGGTTGCGGCCACAATTATTTGAAGTGGATACAGGGCCTTTATGAGGGACCCAGAGCTCGGGTGAAAATTAATGGGAGATATTCGCGGGATTTTGTGTTAGGGCGTGGGACTTGGCAGGGTTGCCCTCTATCTCCCATATTATTCGCCATGGTGGTAGAGCCACTGGCGGAACGGATAAGACAGAATGAGAGAATTGAGGGTTTAGTTAGAGGGGGGAGGGCCCACAAGATTTCATTATATGCGGACGATATTCTCCTGTTTATCAGTCAGCCACAGGGGTCGTTAGCTGAAATTATGCGGAAGGTGGAGAACTATGGGGCGGTGTCCGGGTTTAAAATGAATATAGACAAAACGGAAGTTTTGGCGGTACGCGTGGGGAGGGAGGTGGAAGAGGAGATGAAGCGACTGTACCCCTTGCGGTGGGTACGCCAGTCCTTGGAGTATCTGGGGGTGCATATTACGCGCAGATATGAGGATATGTATCAGGCAAATTACCCAAAATTATTGGGGGCCATAGGTAGTGACTTAGAGGGCTGGATGGGGATGGAGACGTCTTGGTTGGGCAGGATAGCTGCCATTAAGATGAATGTCCTTCCTCGCTTGCTGTATCTATTTCAGGCATTGCCGGTAGAGATACCGGTGGGGGCGATGCGGACCCTTCAGAGACGGGTGTTTAGTTATATTTGGAAGAGGAAGCCCCCCCGAATATCTCGGAGGGTGATGTGTTCGGCGAAGACCCAGGGGGGGGTTGGGTGTTCCTAATTTGTTGGAGTACTTCCAAGCTGCACAGCTGAAACATATAATGGAATGGCGGGAGAGGGGGGATATAAAACCTTGGGTCAGTTTGGAAAAAGAGCGGGTGCAGGGGGGGCGGTTGGATGCGTGGCTCTGGGCTGGGAAGGGGGAGAGGGGGGGTAGTGGGTGTTGGGACGCCGGGGATGGAACAGGTGATGAAGGTTTGGGACACGGTGAGAGGACCTGAAATTAAGTGTAGGGGTTCGGGGTATTCTGTAATGTCCCCATGGCGGGAGTGGCGGGGCTTTAAACCAGGGTGGGAGGGGGGACGCTTTGATGTATGGAGTGGAAAGGGATTACGATGTGGTTTTCAATTGTTGGAGGAGGGAGAGATGCGAGCCTTTGAGGCGGTAAGGGATGAATATGCTTTAGCGGAAGGAGACCGATTTGCCTATATACAGGCGAAATCCTTTATGAAGCGGGTCCTGGGGAAGGAGGGCTGGGGACGCGAGATCTCGGGGCTGGAGGCATGTTGGTTTGGAGGGGGAGGCTCAAAGGGAATGATTTCAAGGCTTTATCGGGTGGTGAATGGGCAGGAGAGAGGGAAATTTAGATACATGGTGGAATGGGAAAGGGACTTTGGGTGGGTTTTGTCAGAGGGGGACTGGAAGACGGTGTGGGACCAGATTAAAAAGGGGCCAGGAGCTAGTAAATTCCAAGAAAATAGCTATAAAGTATTGATGCGGTGGTATTATACTCCTGAGAGGCTGCATAAGATTTATCCAGGGACTTCCCCCCTTTGCTGGCGGGAGTGTGGAGAGGTGGGGTCTTTTTGGCATGTCTGGTGGGGCTGTCCTAAGATACAGGAGTACTGGGGTGCAGTGCAACAGTGGATACATTCTAACTTTGAGGGGGGGATTGAGCTATCCCCGCAAATCTTTTTGCTGTCTTGGTGGGGGGAGGACTTGGGGAAGCAGGGTGGGAGGGTGGTTAGAGCCTGTTTGAGTTCGGCTAGGTGTGAAGTGGCGGCAGCATGGAAACAGAAGGAAGCGCCTACGCTTGAACAATATGAGCGGAGGCTTCGACACCTGATCCTGATGGAGAGGTTAGCGGCTAGGCGGCAGAGAGGGGCCAAATTTGAGGTGGTGTGGGGGGAGCTGTGCAAAGTGCTTGAGGGGGGGAGGGGATAGGGGTGATGGGGGGTGGGGGGGAGGGGGTTTTGGGGGGGATCTTGGGATTGTGGTGTGGGGCTAAGAGGCATAACAGTGGGAAAGTGCTCTGTGTGGGGGAGGGGGAAGGAGGGAGTAAGGGTATATGGTGGGGTGATAGGCGTTGTATTAAAGGGCTTGCTGTTGTTGCATCACGGGAAACAGGTTCTCCGGATGTGGGGGGAGGGGGGAGGGGTTGTTAAATGGGCCTTTTGCTCACAGTGGGGTGGGGGTTAGAGAGGTGTATTGAGTGATGACTATGGCATTAGATGTTATGTATGGGTTTCTTGTTTCTTGTTTGTTCATTGCTTGTTTGGTTTGCATTGTGTAAGAAAATGCACTGTTTTATAAAACCTAATAAAAATAATAAATATTAAAAAAAATGCACATTTAATGGGTTGCCAGTTAGTAAAATGGACCCTTAATCTCTCTGATATAGCCTTGTCCTCCCTTTGTGCCCCTTTTTACTCCTCTATCATCTAAGGATCCAACTGACTTCTTCACAGCTCTTTGCTTTGTGAAAATGTTTTTATTGGAAGTTTTTGCTTCCATGGGAAGATTCTTTTCAAATTCTCTTTGCTTGTCTAATCAATGCTTTACACCTAACTTGCCAGTGGTTACGCTGTTTTCTCTTTTCTTCATTCAGATCCTTTTTCCATATCTTGAAATATAATAAGCCAGCTTTTCCCATGCCTATCTTTACCCGTGGGAGTTAATGAGGCAGCGGCTCAATATTGCCGCTACCCGGTTAGCTTCCATGCTGTGCCGTGCCATACCCAGATATTCATTGCCAGTGGTCTGATATGGTCCTGGCATTGAATTCTTTGGGATTAAGGTTCAGCGGCGATGGCTATGTGCTTTAGAAGCGCTAGCCACTGCCGCCACTGAATATCTGGCCCACAGTGTCCAGTTGGTTATCCACTATCCATCAGGTCTCTGAGATACCAGTGATATTTACCTCTTTGTTTATTGCTATATAGTCTAACTCGCCCATCTTATTTTTTTAGACATCTAGCATTTATATAAAGGCATTTCAAAGTATGTTTTCTGTTATAGTGACAACGCACTTATGAGTTGACAGGGTAATTTGGAATCTATCAACTGCCTGCTGTTTACTTAAAAGCCCCTGGACTACGTATATCTTTTTTGCAACCTCTCTATCGAGATGCCCTAACCTCCCTGTTTTGGTAGTATTCTTCAGCTACTTTATTCCGAACCATGCAATCTCCAGGAACAAGCAGGAATAAGTCCTCACATATGGGTACGTTGGAACCGACGGAGCCTGCGCGGGAAAGCTCCCCAGCTTCCTAGAATGGAAGCTTTTGGGACCTCCCACTGCACATGCGCGCTGCCTTCCCGCCTTCCTGAACAGCTCTCCTCAGTTTCTCTTTTTCCGCGGAGCCAGCAGGTCGTGTATCCTGTCACCGCTGAAGAAATTGTAGTTTTTTGTTTTGTTTCTTTAGACCGCGTACCTGCCTTCCCATACCGATACCGGTATCGCCGGTCTTCCTTTTTCTTTCTTGAAAAATTATTTTCTTTTCTTTTATTATTTTTCAGCACTTGGTCACTTCAGTTAGGCCTTCAGGCCTACTTGAATTCTCCACATGGAGAAGCCAGCCCCTGGATTTAAGAAGTGTACCAAGTGTACTGCTGTAATATCAGTCACAGACACCCATGAATGGTGTCTTAAATGTTTGGGGCCTGACCACTCCATTCCGGACTGCCCTTCCTGCTCCCAAATGTCTAAGCGTGGGCTGCAGAACCGGGCCAACAAATTCCATGTGCTGTTTGCTTCAGAGAATCCAACATCACAGTCATCCAGGTCATCATCTCCGGATGGATCTCAGGTAACCAAACCTTCTGTGGGCAAGTCCTCAAAGGGCAAATCTCCTTCAAAGCATCGAGAGGCTCTTAGTTTTGAGGACCCTGCCCCAGCCAAACAGCCCCGGCGGGAAGCTCTGCCTTCCAAAACGCCAATTCAGGGGCTACAGGTTGACATCGATGGCACGGCCTCGACAGATCAACTGTTGGTCAGCTCTGGGGGTACCGGCCCATACCGGTACCGACATCCAGGCAGCCGTGGCGTCTATGGGCAATACTGTCCAATCCATGCAGCAGGCCGTCATGGCTTTCATTAAAGCTGCAACGCCATCGGTACCGCTTCCAGCGGTTCCGGGCCCGGTTCCGGTATCGTCCGCCATGCCGGAACCCAGGCCTTCCTCTTCTAAACGCAAATCGGTACCGTATGGGCTTTCGCTCCATACCGCTTCCATACCCGGTACGCCCGATGTCGATACCGATCGGTATGCGTATCGTGCGTTGGAGGAAACTAGAGAATACACCGATTCCTCTGAGGATTTTGGCTCCTCTGATGAGTCTGCAGAGCTCTCCCTTGACCTTCCTGAGGAACCTTCTTCTCCAAAAAGGAGAATGTCTCCTCCAGAGGATTTGTCCTTTCAGGACTTTATTTTAGAAATGGCTAAAGGCCTTTCTATCACTACCTCCTCTGAAAGGGAACCAAGGTCAAAAAGGTTGGATATTTTAGGATACTCTAAGTCTCCTAAAGAAGCAGTTACCCTGCCTATCCATGAAATCCTTCAGGAACAATTGATGGATTTCTGGGAGAACCCTTTAACTCTGTCTCCTTATTCCCGTAGGTTGGACACCATGTATCGGGTCCCTCCTTCTCCTGGTTTTCAGAAGACTCAATTGCCTCACCACTCCATTGTGGTAAAGTCTGCAATGAAAAAGATCAAGAGTACTAAAAGGCACTCTTCTACACCTCCAGGAAGGGAATGTAAGACACTGGACTCTTTTGGTAGGAAAATCTTCCAGGCTAGTATGCTTATAGCCAGGATTAATTCCTACAGCCTCTATATGGGCATGTTCCTAGGGGAACTTGCCAAGAAAGTGCGGCATTTTGCCCCCTTTATCCCTGAGGATAAACAGGAGGACTTCCTTTCTGTAGTGAAACAACTTTCAGATGTTTCTAAGTTCTCCAACAGAGCTGCCTTTGATTCCTTCGAGGGAGCCAGCAGAGCTTCTGGCATTGCTATTGCAGCCAGACGTCTGGCTTGGCTCCAGGCTTCTGATCTGGAACCCTGGGTTCTAGATGGCTTACGGAATCTGCCCTGTACAGGTGAGAACTTATTCGGTGCAGAGTGGCAAGTTAAAGCCACTCAAATGGACGCTGAACATGCCACCTTAGAGAGACTTTCTAAGTCCACTTCTACTCCCACTAAGAAGAAGTCTTTCAAGAGGCCTTATTATAAGAAGGCCAGATATGCTTCCAATACTGGCCAGCAATCTTCTCAACCTCGTTTTGCGGCTAAACGTCAGCAAACGAAACAAGCAAGAACAAAGCCTGCAGCAGCTACTGCAGCTCAACAGGCTCCACCCCCTCAGGGGTTTTGACTTGCCCCTAGAGAACTTGCCATTCCTGGTTCTGGACCAACCAGAATCTCTCACCATACCTGGAAGGTTAGCTCACTTTGCTCCCAGATGGGAACAAATCACAACAGAGCAATGGACCCTCTCTATCATCCGAGAGGGTTACAAACTTCATTTCTCCAACCTTCCTCCCCATCGCATGGTGAGACCCTTCAATTCTCCATCTCCTCTCCTAGCCCTGTTGGATCGGGAGATCTCTTCTCTGCTTGCCCAAGGGGCCATAGAAGAGGTTCCTCTTCATCAACAAGGGTCAGGTTTCTACTCCCCCTATTTTCTCATTCCAAAGAAGACAGGGGGATTCAGACCAATCCTAGATCTGAGAGAATTGAACAAATTTCTGTACAAGGAGAAATTCAAAATGCTCTCTTTGGGCATTCTCCTTCCATACCTTCAGAGTCAGGACTGGCTTTGTTCTCTAGACCTGCAGGATGCGTATACACATCTACTCATCCATCCATCCCACAGAAAATATCTTCGCTTTCTGTTCAGGGGAAGTCATTACCAATACAGAGTACTTCCCTTCGGTCTCGCCTCTGCCCCAAGAGTCTTTACCAAATGCATGGCAGTCGTAGCCGCATTTCTCAGAAGCATGGGGATTTTCGTATTCCCATATCTGGACGACTGGCTCATTCGAGCTCCAACTCAGTCGCAGGCCCAGATTTCCCTAGACCGCACAAGGAGCCTTCTGCAGTATCTGGGACTGGTGGTAAACCTTCCCAAGTCTCAACTCAGCCCTACTCAGTCTCTAGAATTCATAGGGGCCCAGTTGGACACCACCACTGCAAGAGCCTACCTTCCACTGGTTCGGGGTCAGCGTCTGCTGAGCTTGGCCTCCCAAGCCCAGTCCAGTACTCACTTGACAGCCAGGGAAATGCTACGCCTCCTGGGCCATATGGCCTCCACAGTACATGTGGTGCCCTATGCTCGTCTTCATATGAGAGCAGCTCAATGGACCCTGGCCACCCAGTGGACTCAGGCGTCGGGAGCACTCTCAGACCAAATACAAACCTCAAACCGTCTGTCTTGGTCCCTCCATTGGTGGATATCCACCAAGAATCTGTTGTTGGGGGCTCCCTTTCAGCCCTTGCTACCCCAAGCAACCCTCACAACAGATGCCTCCCAATTGGGGTGGGGAGCCCATCTGCAAACTCTCTCCACTCAGGGCACTTGGTCTCCACAGGAGGCCACCCTTCATATCAACCTCCTGGAACTGCGAGCAATTTACCTTGCCCTCAAGGTCTTCTATACCCTCCTTGCCAACCTGACTGTCCTGGTTCAGACAGACAATCAGGTGGCCATGTTTTACATAAACAAACAAGGAGGGACGGGCTCTCTGTCGCTTTGCAACGAAGCTCTCAGATTATGGGCCTTCGCCAGAGAGCACCAAATTCATCTGCTAGCAGTGTATCTTCCAGGAGTTCAAAACTCTCGAGCAGACAGGCTCAGTCGAGTTCTGCTGCCACACGAGTGGTCCCTACACGTGGACCAGATAAGCAGAATCTTTCAGGAATGGGGGACCCCGGACATAGACCTCTTTGCAAGTCCGTGGAATGCCAAACTTCCCCGGTTCTGTTCCAGGACTCCGTGTCAGGAAGCTCAGGCCACGGACGCCTTTCTCCTCCATTGGGGTCAGGCGTTCCTATATGCCTTTCCACCCATTCCGCTGATTCCCAAGACTCTATTCAAACTCCAGAGAGATCACGGCTCTATGATCCTCATAGCTCCACGCTGGCCACGCCAAGTGTGGTTCCCTCTGCTTCTACAGCTCTCCCAGGGATCCTCCCTGGACTTAGGAGCTGCACCAGACCTTCTGTCTCAGGAGGAGGGGACTTTGTGGCACCCAAACCCCAAATCCCTACATCTCCGAGCTTGGTTACTGAAGGCTTAAGTCTTCAAGACTTTAATCTTTCTCAACCTGTGAAAGATATCCTTCATGCCTCTAGGAAACCTTCCACGAGGCGGTCTTATGCTTTCAAATGGAAACGTTTTTCCATTTGGTGTGCTCAGCAGGGCCTTGACCCTCTGGCACTTCCTTTGAATTCCCTCTTAGACTATCTCCTGCATCTTTCCAATGCAGGCCTTAAGACGAATTCTGTAAGAGTCCATTTAAGTGCTATTTCAGCATCCCTGAAACCTATAAATGGACAACCTATCTCCTCTCATCCTCTTGTTGCAAGATTCATGAGAGGCCTGACTCTCACTAAACCTCCCATCAGACCCCCCCCGGTCGCATGGGATTTGAATCTAGTGCTTGGTCAGCTTATGAAGCCACCTTTTGAGCCGTTATTTTCTACCTCCTTGAAATTTCTTTCCTGGAAGGTACTATTCCTAATTGCAGTCACTTCCGCTCGCCGCATCAGCGAACTGCAGGCTCTAGTGGCTAATCCACCTTATACAAGATTTCATCATGACAAGGTGGTCCTTAGGACGAATCCCCACTTTATGGCCAAAGTGGTCTCGCCTTTTCATCTTAATCAAGAGGTATATCTACCTGTCTTTTTTCCGGCTCCTCATGCATCCAGTGCAGAGAGGAACCTTCATACTCTGGATTGTAAAAGAGCTCTAGCCTTTTACCTTAATAGGACTCAGCCACATCGAAAGTCTTCTCAACTTTTCGTGGCTTTTGATCCTTCACATTTGGGACTTCCAGTCTCCAAGCGTACACTTTCCAATTGGATTGCTCAGTGTATTTCCTTTGCTTACCAGAGTAAAAACATTTCTCTGGAAGGCCATGTCACAGCTCACAATGTGAGAGCCATGGCAACTTCTATGGCTCATCTGCACTCTGTTTCTATTGATCAGATCTGTCCTGCCGCTACCTGGGCCTCGGTTCATACCTTTACAGCCCATTACTGTTTAGACAAGGACTCCCGCCGGGATGCCTTGTTTGGCCAGGCTGTCCTCAAACACCTGTTCCATTCTTAGACAACTCCTGCCCACCTTCCCAGGATGGATGCCTGAGATCCATACGAAGATGGCGAACCCTTGGAGGGGGATCTCCCAGGCATCTCAGCTAGGGAGTCCCCATATGTGAGGACTTATTCCTGCTTGTTCCTGGAGATAGCACAGTTACTTACCTGTAACAGGTGATCTCTGAGAACAGCAGGAATTAGTCCTCACAACCCACCCACCTCCCCTAGGAGTTGTATCTTCTATCTATCTGTCTTCCTGTCCTCTCTCTATTGTCTCAGCTATAAACTCGAAACTGAGGAGAGCTGTTCAGGAAGGCGGGAAGGTCCCAAAAGCTTCCATTCTAGGAAGCTGGGGAGCTTTCCCGCGCAGGCTCCGTCGGTTCCGACGTACCCATATGTGAGGACTAATTCCTGCTGTTCCCAGAGATCACCTGTTACAGGTAAGTAACTGTGCTCTCCTGGGTGACTGTCTGCTTTCCCCCAATATCTATTTTAAAAGCTGCTCTAGCTCTTTTTTTAAAGGTTAGTGCCTGCAGCCTGGTTACACCCTGGTTAAAATGGAGCCCATCCTTCCAGAAAAGGACCCCTCTGCTCTCCCTGCACTATTATCTCTTCCATGTATTGAGACTTCAGAGCTCTGTCTGCATCTTGGGTTCTGCATGTGAGAGAGGGAGCATTTCTGAGATCCTTGAGGTTCTTAATTTCAACTTTCTACCTAAAAGCATAAATTTTGGCTTCTAGAATCTCCTTCACACACTTTCCTATGTTGTTTGTGCTAATAGGTACCAAGACACCTGGCTCCTCCCCAGCACTATCTCAAATCCTATCTAGATAAAGCATAAAAAAACTAAACTTGGGCACTCCTGCTGCCTCCCTTCAGGCAGGCATGTGACCAAGCAAGCCTCATGCCCATGAGCCACCCAGCTATAGTACACATCTAGTGATTTATTTATTTATTTATTTATTTAACATCTTTTATATACCGCGCTATTTGTTTTCAGTGCGGTTTACAAGTAACAGAACTGCACAATCAGAAAACACTGGTGTGCTTACATTATAACAGGTAACTTAAACTTGGAAAACGGGTAATAAAACTATAACTATGTACACACAGTGAAACTATATACAAAAACAGTGTAAAAACTGAGCTATGTATAAACATATTGGGTTGTTTAGTATTCACAGGCAGACTATGGTCGGAATAAATTTGAGGCAGAAATTACTTGTGAGGGAAATGGGGAGAAGAGTGAGAGTTTGTCGGTTTAGGAGGGCTGATGATCCGATGAGGATTAGAAGCTTGTGCAAAATGGATCAGGAAGATGTGGTGCTTGATTGCCTTACGAAATTGAGAGAGGTCTTTAATCGCTCTTATTTCAGGTGTGAGGTCATTCCAGCATTTAGGTGCATAGAAGGCGAAGGTCCTTTTCTTGGTTGATTGGGTACATTTGATGGACTCCTTGGGGATAATCAGGGTGTTGTCCGTTGTTATCCTTCTTTCTCTGTTTTTTGGGGTGAGGGAGATGAGGTCGTTAAGAGACGTGGGGGCAAGGTTGTTGATAATCTTGAAAGTGATGATGAGGATTTTATAGGTTATCCTGCAATGAATTGGTAGCCAGTGTAGTTCCATGAGCGTCGGGGTGATATGGTCTGATCTTGATAGACCACAAAGCACCCTAGCAGCCGCATTCATCGCCAGTTGTAGAGGATTAATGGTGTTTTTAGGGAGACCATATAAGATGACATTAGCATAATCAAAATGAGGTAGTGTGAGGGCCTGGAAAATGGTCCGGAAGTTGTTGTGAGGTAGCATGGGTCTGAGTTGTCTTAGCGTTCTTATTTTATTGTAGACATTGTAGATTGATTCATTAAATAAAATTATTGTAGATTGATTCATTAAATAAAATGGCTGTTCTAACCCTTCCCTCCTGGGTAGATGCCTCTGGAAAAACATATCCTTGGTGCAAGAGGATATTGTATCCCCTGGAGAAGAGGTCTTGGCAATAGCATCATTTTATGCCACACCAAGGTGAATCTCTCCTTCCAGCTGATTTCTTTCTTTCTTTCTTTATTTAACAGTTCTTATATACCGCGCTCTTTGTTTTCAGTGCGGTTTACAATGAACAAAATGACTCGCAGACATATAGACTGTCCTGAGTTTACATACAACAGGGAAGGCAACAAGGGTTTCAACTTTGGGAAACTTATATACGGATTCTGAGGTAGGCTATTTACAGTGAATGGATTCTATATCAGTGATATATAGAATTTCTCTCCATAAAGACAGCACTGAGGCTGCCATACTGGAGGTGGGACTTTTCTACTATGTCCCTTTAGTTCTCTATTTACTTCCTCAGCTCCTCCAAGTCTGCTATTCTAGTCTTCAGAGATTTATTTATTTTATTCATTTACATTCTCTTATATACCGCGCTATTTTGCATCAGTGCGGTTTACATTGAACAAACTGAAATTACATTGAACAGGGCATTATAACTTGGAGATAACCATTTTACAGGGAATATGGGCTATGGAGGGTTAAGTGGCTTGTCCAGACCACAAGGAGCACCTGTGGGACTAGAAACCCCAGTCCTTCCGGCCCAAGGTTGCTGTCCTCTAGTGGGATTTGAACCCCCGACCTTCCGGCCTGAAGTCTAAGATCAGGTTAAGTCTCTGAGAGCCAGGAGTTCTTTGTACCGAGTGTGCACACATGACCTCTCATCATTTGGGAGATAATCATACAGGTGGCTGGAGTGCCGTCTGCATCTTGTGAATTTAGTTGTTTTAAAATTGCTAAAGGAGTAAGGGCAGGGATCGACAAATCTTGGGCGCATGGTCACCATGGTGACTAGAAACTTGCACCTGGGATTTTTTTCCTCCTGTCTTTTTTTTCTTTTTTGGCATGATTGAGACAAACACCTCTTCTGCCTACCTGCATGGATCTGATCTCCCGCAGGCAGAACAGGAGGGGACGTCGTGGACTTGATTGCAACTGGCCTAAAACAAAAAGGTTTGGGGGGGGGGGGTGGAATGAGGCAGCAACAATTTAAAGAGGCAGTGTCTTTGTAAACAAGAAAACGATGGAGGGCAGGAAATGGGAATGTTAGGGGGGAGTGGAAGGGGAATGATGGGTGGGCAACAGGAGAGAGGTTGGAGTGGAGGGAAGAGTGCAAGGTATTGGATATGCACACACAGAGAAAGGCAACCGACCTCCACACCACACACACACACATCCCAGCATGCACACTGCAGGCCCGCACCCCACTGCCATATCCCATGCACAGCCAGGCAAATCATTGCACCATACATGCGCTTGCTATCTGAAGCTATAACTGTTATTTATATATTTCTATCTAAAGATGCCTCATACAACCCCTGCTACCATAGCAAGAAGACTGGGATCACTGGTCTGCAGGGGCTGAGGAAGCTGACTGGATTGCAGGGATAGGGATAGAGTGGGGGGCTGACTGGGTAGCTGGGAGGGAGGCTGACTGGATTTCAGGAGGTAGGAGCTGGGGGTGACCAGTTTTAAAGGAGGAATGAGACTGGTTGATGAGGGGGCGGGGAAGAGAGGGAGACCGAAGACTAGGTGTCAAGAGGATGGGAAGGGGGAGAGATTGTGAGACTGGCTGACAACAGGATGGGTTAAGGGGGCTGCCAGTGGTGTATTCTACCAGTAGCAAGCAGGACTGATTAAGGACCTGATTTACTAAGCTTATTTTTCCCTTGGACATAAAAGCCTTAGCATTCGCCCTATAGGAGATGTGGTAGACCTTCTCAAAGGAGATTCACTTCTCTCCTGCCCCTCCCCTGGCTCATGAATTTCAGTGAGAATGGAGACAACGGGTGGCGGGGGTTGTAAGGAGGGCACCGCCACTGGCTCTTAAAATTTTGGCCTGGATCATAAATCCAAACACAATTTGTTGAGTCCTGGAGCTTTAAGTCGCCAGGTTTGCCAGCAAAACAATGATTACTTGCCCATAAAGGTTTTGACCGCTCTAAACTTTCCCTTGGAAAAGAGTTGTTTAGAGTTGTTAAGGATGTCCTGCATATTGCAGAGCCTGTTCCGGTACAAACTTTGCCAGCAAATCCTATTTTGGGGGTTTCAGGCATCCTTCTGTTTTTTCTTCTCCCAGAACTTATACAGCAGCTCGTAGTCTTAGAGGGAGGCTCCTGAGTTGGGCCTTAGGGGCCCTAAAGTCCTTTCTTAGATGTACCCTTCCACAGGGTAAACTGAATCAGCATTTTGGGCTCCATAGAACATAAAATCATAAGAGATACCATACTGGGTCAGACCAAGGTCCATCAAGCCCAGTATCCTGTTTCCAACAGTGGCCAATCTAGGTCACAAGTACCTAGCAGATTCCCCAAAAGACACAGGTTCCACAATGCTTGTACTGGGGCAAACAGTGTGTTTCCTAGGTCCCCTTTAATAATGATTTATGGACCTTTCCTCCAGGAATTGTCCAAACCTTTTTTTAAACTATCTACACTAACAGCTTTTGCTACTTTCTCCAGTTACAAATTCTAGAATTTGATTATATGTTCAGTGAAAAAATATTTTCTCTTATTAGTCTTAAATAGGTTACCCTGTAGCTTCATTGCAGGCCCTCTAGTCTTTCTATATTTTGATGGCATAAACAATTGATCTACGTTTACCCGTTCCACTCCGTTCATTAATTTATAGACCTCTATTATATCTCCCCTCAGCCGTTTCTTTTTCTGGTTGAAGAGCCCTTACCTTTTTAGCCTCTCATAGGGGTATCCTTCCATCCCCATTACCATTTTGGTGGCTTTTCTCTGTACCTTTTCTAATAATGCTATATCCTTTTTAAGATGTACTGTGTGTACATAGTTATAGTTTTATTACCCCTTTTCCAAGTTTAAGTTACCTGTTATAATGTAAGCACACCAGTGTTTTCTGATTGTGCAGTTCTGTTACTTGTAAACCGCACTGAAAACAAATAGCGCGGTATATAAAAGATGTTAAATAAATAAATAAATAAATAAATAAGATACGTTGACCAGAATTGCACACAATATTCAAGGTGCGGTCACACCATGGAACGATACAGAGGCATTATAATATCCTTTGTTTTATTCTCCATTCCTATTTGCTTTCTTGGCTGCCGCTGCACACTGAGTGGAGGGTTTCAACATGTTATCCACGATGACGCATAAATCTTTTTTCTGGGTGGTGGTTCCTTATGTGGAACCTTGCATCGTGTAACCATAGTTTGGGTTGTTCTTTTCTAGGTGCATAACTTTGCAATTTTTCACATTAAATTTCATCTGGATGCCCAGTCTTCCAATTTATCAAGGTCCTCTTGCAAATTTTCACACTCCTTTTGCGTTTTAACAACTTTGAATAATTTTGTGTCATCTGCAATTTGATTACCTCACTCATTATTCCCATTTCCAGGTCATTTACAAATATGTTAAAAAACAGTGGGCCTAGCACAGATCCCTGGGGTACTACACTATTCACTTTTCTCCATTGGGAAAATTGGCCATTTAGCTCTACCCTCTGCTTTCTATCTTTTAACTAGTTCCTGCCTCCTATCCCATGACTTTTTAATTTTGCCAAGAGTCTCTCATGAGGGACCTTATCATAGGCTTTCTGAAAATCCAGATACACTATATCAACCGACTCACCTTTGTCTACCTATTTATTCACACCTTCAAAAAAAAACATAACAGATTAGTAAGATAAGACCTTCCTTGGCTAACTGGCTAAAGCCATGTTGGTTGTCTTCCATTAAGCCATGACTATTTACATGTTCAGTAATTTTTTTCTTTATAATGGTTTGTACCATTTTTTCCCAGTACTGATAATCAGACTCACCGGTTTGTAGTTTCCCGGATCACCCCTGGAACCTTTGTTAAAATTGGCGTTACATTGGCCATCCTCCAATCTTCAGGTATTACATATGATTTTTAATGATAGTTTACAGATTAGTAATAGTAGGTCTGCAGTCTCATATTTTAATTCTTTCAGCACCCTTGGATATATACCCATCCGGTCCAGGTGATTTGCTACTCTTCAGTTTATCAAATAGTTGTAATACATCTTCCCGGTGTATCGATATTTCTTTCAATTCTTCCACAGTATCACCTTTAAATATCATTTCAGTCATGGGTAACATCCCTACATCTTCCTCAGTAAAGACTGAAGTGCAGAATTCATTCAGTCTCTCCACTGTGGCCTTGTCACCTCTTAGTGCCCCTTTTATCCCTTTATCATCTAATGGTCCAACTGACTCTCTCACAGGTTTTTGCTACGAATGTACTTGAAAAAGTCCTTATTTCGCATTTTTGTTTCCACAGCAAGCTTCTTCTCAAATTCTCTTTGCCTGCCTTATCAATGCCTTGCATCTAACTTGCCAGTGCTTATGTTGTTTGCAGTTTTCATCACTTGGCTCCTTTTTCCATTTCCTGAAAGATGCTTTTTTGGCAACAACAGCATCTCTGATTTCACCTTTAAACTATGCGGGCAGTTTTCTGAACTTCCTTCCACTTTCCTTAAAGCGTGGAATGCAGCTGGTCTGGGCTTCCACGATGATATTTTTAAACACTCATGCTTGATGTAAATTAGGTAGAAGCCTTGGTTGCAGCTCTGGCAAAGTGCAAGATCATCCCAGTGAAGGATGCACTCTGTTCAAGGGGTCTAATGATAGGTGTATAGGGACCTTTTCTCAAAAATGCCTTTGCAGATACTACTTTAGACTATCAAGCAGCATTGTGTGCAGGCTGGTACTCTAAGCTACATTGGTCCATCTGCTGGACAGCCTGGAGGCTGCATGATTGGAGTCGTGGGCTACCCAGGTGGTATGTTCACTATGCGACTTGATCGGAATCTCTTCCATGTTCATGGCAGCTATAGTAGCAGCCAGTCAGTAACTCTGGCTCTACATTTTGTTGGCAGATGCTGCCTCCAAGCTGCAGCTGAGCAAATTC
This sequence comes from Ichthyophis bannanicus, assembly GCA_033557465.1. NCBI lineage: Eukaryota > Metazoa > Chordata > Amphibia > Gymnophiona > Ichthyophiidae > Ichthyophis > Ichthyophis bannanicus. The sequence goes on from CM066038.1 coordinate 328,688,516, forward strand.
CCTTTTAAGGGCCAGTTACTTTTTGGGGTGGGCCTTGGGTCTTGAGAAGTTAATGATAGAGCTTGGGGAGGATTGCCCATGGAGAATCCTAGATGACAGGTCTAGAGGTGCTAGGAGTACCTCTCATAGGGCTGCTCAAGGAGCCTGGAGAAGCCCTCTGACTGCTAGGAATCTGAGTAAGGCCTTTTCATTCTATGGGTCTCAGCCTACAAAGGGACAGTCTTTTGTGGTTCTCAGCATGCTTGACACTCCACTAAAGCTCCCTTCAGAGCCAGTAAAACCCCCTCAGTGAGATGTGGTGACTCCCTTCCAAGGGGCAACCAATTGAGGTTCTGCTCCAGCTGTTTCTCAGAGTAGACTCATAACACATCAAAACTGTGGATCTTCAAAGACCTCAGGGTAATGGCAGAACTTCTGTGAGATTCCTTAATTGTATCTCCCTGCCAATCTCCACTCAAGTGGGTGACTATTGCTGATATTCTACATCACCTCTTGCAGTTACAGGCTATTCAATTTGTTCTCTTCGCAAAGAATGGCCAGGGGCAGTATTCCATCAGCTTCATGGTGCTAGGAAGGAAGGCTCCTTCCGACCTATCCTGGAACTGAAGAGAGTCAATGCCAAGAGAGCCCCCCCCCCCCCCTCACCTCAGTTTGCACATGGAGACCATCAAGTCAGTCATTATGTCGGTCAGGCAGGAGGAAATCCTAAACCCTTTCAATTTTGCTGAGGCATTATTTCAGATTCCCATCTGGGAGCAGCATCAATAGTTTCTCTGCCTCTGTGTTCTGAGCCACCATTTTCAGTTCCATGTCTTGCTCTTCAGCCTGGCCATGGAGCTGCGTGTATTCTTGAAGGATATGAGGGTAGTGGTGACAATTGTGCGCAGACCACATGACCCTGGTGATTTATTGTATGCCTGGGCATAGTTTGAGAGGAGTGAGGGGTGGCATTGCCCCCCCAAACGAGTTGCCTCAATGATGGCCGTGACGCTTGTCTACCTGTAGGGTTCTGATCTCCCATGGACAGACAAGCATCATGTCCATGGTTGGGGCAAAGGCCCCTTCTATCTGTCCCATGGGCAGAAGAGAAAGGACTACAATGGCAAGCAGTCTGCCTGTGTGGATCCAATCCCTATGGGCAGAAGAGAAGAGGGGAGGCATGGTTGGGGGGGGGAGTTCAAGTGAGGTAGAGAAGGCAGGAGGCTTATTTAATAAAGGAAGACTGTGGGATTTTAGGGCAGGGGATGGGAGTGCTAGGGGGGTTAGTGAAGGGGGAGAGAGTCTCTGGAAGGGTAACAGAGGAGGGGGGAGCCAGTAGGGGAGGGAAGAGTGCAAGGTGTTGCCAAAAGGTACATTCCCCTCCCACAGAACACACACAAGCACCCTCTTCTCCCGTCCTCTGCCTCCGCCCCGGTCAAGCGGACTGATACGAAGAGGTAGAGGCTGAGAGAGAATTTCCTGGAGACAGAATGACTGCACAAAGATATTGCAGTGGCAGGAGATTACTCCGGGATACCCATTCCAGGCCAGAGGAGCATCTCAGTGACCAACATATGGTGTCAGTAGTGGGATCATGAAACCACCTGTGCCTGGGGGACAACAGCCTGCAGGAGCATGACAGCTTGGATCCATGAATAGACTGGCAGAGCGAAGACTCACCTGTGCAGAAGGCCCTCTACTGCCATTCCTGCTCAATCTGCTTAACCTGGAAGTCCCAATTCATCCCGATGTCACGGGTCATGTAACCCAATGCCAGAAAGTGAAGTTCACCACAGATACCTATTTAAAGTTGCCTGCTGTGGCGCACTGCTCCATGGTGGCACGCTCAAAAAGGGCAATACCAGCTTCTTGGATGAGCTCCTTAGGGTGACTCCTGGTGCACCTTACAGTGCGTATGGCCATCTTACTTGGCTCATTTGTACTGTGCCTTGTCTTCCTTATCTATCTTTCAGTAAGCATACTCCTTTTTTTTTTTTTTTCTGCTGGTATTTTCACCGGTTCCATGTCTTCCATTCCTGTCATCTTTGGCCGTCGGCTGTCCACTTTTCCCCGAGAACTCTGCTATAGTTTTCGGGATAGAGTCCTTATCCCCTGCTCCTCCATTATTGTCTCCTCACTCCCCCCTCCTCCTGTACCCTTCACCCTTTATATTGGTCTTCTCAATTGCTGCTTACTCAAAGCTAAGACTGCTTTGGTCCGTGGTCTGTTGTTAGTACACTCCCTTGATATCTTCTGCCTCCTTGAGACCTGGTTCCATGAGGGAGATGACTCCTACCTCTTCCGCTGCCTGCCACTACCTATGTGGGCATCTCGAGCCTGTCCTATTAACTTTGGAGGTGGTATAGCATGTATTTATAGGGACTTACTGTGTGCCAATACATTTGAGCCAAATTCTCTCTGCTATTCAGAATCTTTGCTGATGAAACTCGTTAATTCACCCTTCTGCCCCCTCTACCTCTTACTTTTATATTGCCCCCTTCTATAAATTCAGCAGCCTGGGATCTCTTCTGTCAATCCATGACAGAAACCCTGGTCTCTCTTGATGATGTAATCTTGGGTGATTTTAATATATATCATGATGCTCCATTATAGCCTTAGGACAAAACTACCTTTATAGCTGACCTGGGTCTCTGACAGCATGTAGTAGGTCCCACCCACCAGGCAGGATATGTATTTAAACTTAGTTTTCACAAATCTGAACTCCTCATGTTGGTATCTTATCTTTGATAGATTTTTAATTCTCTGGTCTGATCACGTTTTAGTCTCATTCCAGCTGCATGCTGCAATACCCTCCTATCATGGTACAACAGGAGATGCCTCAGTTATTTCACTTCAGTGAAGCATAACTCCAACTACTTTGTCCGTGTTTTTATTTTCTAACTCATTCTTCCCTGCCAATTTTGATTCCCTTAACTGAACAATCGATAGTTTGGAATCAGACGCTGGAAGTAGCCTTAAATGCAATTGCCCCTCTGATGCCCTACAGGTTCTCACATAGATTTCATCATACTTGGTACCACTCTGGACTTGGTACTTTCAGGCACCAGTTTCGCCATTCTGAACAAGCCTGGCAAAATGTAGAACTTCTAGTTCACATAGGCAATTTAAATCCTTCTATTGGTTCTATCAGCTACAGACCTATCAAGCCAAGAGAAACCATTTCTCCACCATTATTGGGAACTCCCACAATTGTCCTCAGAAACCATTCTCCATTATAGCTTAGCTCATAGATCCTAAACCAATCGTCTCCACTAAGACCTGGACTGGTCCCTCATCTGAGGACTTAGACATATTTTCTTCTCAAAAGGTTGCTGACCTTATCCGGGATTTCAATAGCTTTATCCCTGCTACATATTGGGTGGCCATCTTCTCCATCTGTTATGACCACTCCATCTACCAAGACTTACTCATACTTGGTCTTCATTAACTTTAGTAATGCCTGCAACACTGTCTAAAGCCATCTTTTGTGCCAGGACGACCACTTGTGCATCCGATCCCATTCCATCTCACTGGATCCAAGAGGCATCACTTTGTCTTTGTCTACTTCCACTTCTTGCTAACTCCAGCCTGTCCTCTGGAATTATCCCACCTTTGTGGAAGCAGGCCATCATATGCCCTCTTCTCAAACAAAAATCCTTTGATGCTATGGTTCCAACTAATTACTGCCCTGTTTCTCATCTTCTGCATGTTTCCAAGATAATAGAAAAAATTGCATTTCACAACTGCTGAGTCATGTTGAGAAAACTAATGCCCTCCACCCCCAGCAGTCGGGGTTTCAGCCATGACACATTGCAGAGACCGTCCTTGCATCTTTGTCAATATCACTATGAGCCTCACTCAACAACGTCAAAATAGCTCTTGCTTGTTTCATTAGATCTATAGGCAGCTTTTGATCTGGTTAACCATAGTATTCTTCTCTCCTGTTAGGCAGAGATCGATATCTGTTCAATGGTCCTCACGTGTTTTGAATCTTTATTATCTGATTAGTTGTATACAGTGAAAACAGGTCCTACTACATCGAATCCATGATCCCTGAGCCGGGGAGTCCCACAGGGCTCTATACTGGCATCACTTTTGTTTAACATCTTTCTCGGATCCCTAACAACTTTAATACATGAAACCTCAATAATTGCATTTTACTACGCAGATGACATACTTTTGCTCGCCTTCACTGATTCCTGTTCCCCTTATCTGATGAAACTCAATAGCTATCTATTGAAAGTTACTTACATGGCTTAGAGATAACCAATTAAAGCTAAATCCTCAAAAGACCTCAGCTACCTGGCTCACTGATGGAGCTACGGCTGCAACTCTCGCACCAATTCTGGATGGTTCCCCCATCCATCTTCATTCTCATTTCAAATATCTTCATGTCTATTTAGACACCAACCTTTCCTTCTCAAAATAGGTCAGCTCCATAGTCAAAACATCCTTTCTTGCACTTCAATTTCAGGCCATACATTCCTTTCTCGATCACTCTGCCTAACAAATTTTTGCCCTCGGTTGTATCATTTCACGTCTAAATTATGGTAATTCTATATATGCTGGCCTTTATCAATCAGAATTTAAACCTCTTCAATCATCCAAAATACTGCTATCCGGATCCTGTATCAGGAAAAAAAATGTGATCATGTCACCCTCCTTTGTCGGTATCATTGGCTCCCGGTCTCTTATTGGATACACTATAAAATACTTACTCTTACACATAGGGCCCTTTATGCCAAGACGCCTCCTTATCTTGCCTTGTCAATTTCCCTACATGCTCCTGTTAGGGCCTTATGGGCTGTCCATGGAAATTGCCTGAATCTTCCCCAGTCTCCCGGGCACATCTGGAGAGCACAAGGTGCTCAGCTTCTTTTTTGTCGCATCCATCCTCTAGAATGCATTACCAATGATTTACATAACGAATCCTCATTCAAGAGTTTTAAAGTGGTCCTAAAAACTCACCTATTTCCTTTGGCCTTTGAAAACAGGTGAAGGGGCAGCAGGCTATTCTGGACCGGCACTGAGGAGAAACTGTCAGCACACCACTTTCTCTCCCTATCCCCTTTCCTATTATTGTAGTTCTGTTTCCTGTTAAAATTAAATATAATATACATTTATAAACCACCTCACTGGAACTCTGAGAGGTGGTATATTAAATTTTAATAAACCATAAACCACACAGGTTCCCTACCTCCACTCAATAGACATGCATGCACACACAGGCACCCACCTCTGAACGACAGACACGCACATTATATACAAACACACACAGGCACCCTACCTCTGTACCTCACACATACATGCACCGCAGCTCCGCACTCCACCCACACAGGCACCTACCACCACACCTCCTTCCATGCACAGACACACACCACCTTTGCACTACACAATGTATAGACACTTAATATCCAAAGCTATAACTGTTATCTGTATTTATGTCTAAAGATACACAGTATAGGAACTCTGATGCTGGTCTCATGAGAACATGAGACCAGCGTGAGAGACAATGGGGGGGGGGGGGATGGTGTTGCAAGGAGGTCACAAACACAGATAAAGTCCCGTCACCATATGTACCTCTCGCTAGCTGCTGCTTTTATGTTTGCTGAGCAGTGGCACCCTCCGTAGCTACTTTGTACATGGCTCAATTTGAAAAATCCTTTATATATTCATCTGCATGGTTTGAACATGTAAGACTCGATTTTTGGATGACATTTTTTTCTTGTGGACGGGTACCGAATTACAACTACTCGATTTTTTTTGCTTGGATCAGTACATTAAATATGAACTTACAATTTGTTCCTAAATATCATCAACATTTCATAGACTTTTTGGACCTTCAGGGATTATAAATATAATTGTTTCACCAAACGCAAAGGATATATTCGAGCACAAAAATGCTTCCTACCTCTACCATTTTTGCGCTCAAAGATATCCTTTGCATTTGGTGAAACAATTATATTTATAATCCCTGAAGAAGCCAGGAGTGGAGGAGTAGCCTAGTGGTTAGAGCACTGGCTTGGTAACCAAGCAACCAGGGTTCAATTCCGCTAGCACTCCTTGTGGCCTTGGGCAAGTCACTTAACCCTCCATTGCCTCGGAAGAAAGGCCTGGCAATCTACTTCCGGTGACACTGCCAAGAAAACCCAGGAGCTTCTGGGTCGCCAGGCGTCAGGACTGACTCGAAGGCACACATTGCAGTTTTGAAGAAGCCAATTTGGCAAAACGAAAGCTTTGTCGTGGAGACAGACAGCTCGGGCTGTTTGCTGACCGCGTCATAATTGAAATAAGCAGTTTTCTGCCATTGATATGTGCTGGACCCAGAAGTTGCTTAGATAAGTGACTATATATCTTTATTAGGTGTGCAGATACGCTGATCTTTAAGAGTTCTTCTTTCTGTTTTGTTATAGGTAAAACAGATTGCATCGTGTGGGTTCCGGTACTGGGTATATTTCATATATACCACGTAGAATTGCAGACGCCTTTTTTAAACTTTGTGTGTTGTTTAATCTGGAAGGATCCTTAAAAGTACTTTTGTGGATATATAATATTTAATTTGAGGTGAATTTGAATAAAAGATATAATATTAGTGAAAATAACAAGGCTAGAGACCTATGATGTGAGCGTCTGCTGTCTCCCTATGGTGACTAGTTTCGTCAAATGTAAGGGTAAGGCCATCCTGAGGTCGTTAATGCCATATTGAATTTGTGATGTTTTCATTTTTATAAAAATAATATAAGTATTTTTGAAGACTTTTGTGAATTTATGGTAGTTACTAAGGGTTTATTTCATTAGTTAGTTTTAGTTTACCCTTAGGCAGTTGTATTTATTGGTTGATTAGCTTTGCGCATACCATGTGTGACGTGGTAGCATCCCCAGAAGCCATGGAAACAGATGGTGACCCTGTGGAAGGTATTGGTACTGCAGGTGAATGCAGGATTTTCTCTTTTCAAAACAAGAAACACATGGCTAATCAGCTAACACAGCTCACCTCGGGGGAGAGGAGAAGCAGAGTTACTGATTGGGCACGCCCTAGCAGGAGGCGGGCTGTCCAAAGTAGAGGCAGCTTGTTAAGCAGACAAGATGGAAAGCAAGAGGGAGCAAAGCAAGAGAGAGCAAGGCAAGGGCGAGCGAAGCAGGAAGGAGAAAGAAAGAAGCAGGAAGAAAGGTAGGAAGCAGCCTTTGACTCAGAAATCCTTGACATGGAAAGAGAAACTCTGCCCAGCTGTAATCCAAGGAGAAGGGATTCAGACCCAAGAAGCAGGTACCAGGGACACTCAGAGGCTGATAGAATCTTCTGTGAACAGGAGAGGTTTGAAGCACGGAGAGACCCAGGGATAAAGCCCAGGCTTCTGGAGGGGAGAGCTGACCCGTGGAAAGGAAGGCAGAGTGGCAAGGAATTCTCAGACAAGCCTCAATACAAGGTACATGGTGTGTTTAATACAGATGACAAGTTTTATAATGAGAAGCCAGAAAGAGTGAATGCTGATTTTAGAACTCAGGACAGACTCAGTCAATATGAAGGCAGTTGGCTGCAGCCTGGAAATCGTTTAAACAGTCCCAGCTATTCTCCCCAGACAGCTGAAAGCTTTAGCAAGCAAGCTAATAGAAAGAAAACAGCTGACCTGTATGGCAGAGAAATAAGCCAGGAGAAGTTAGACGGTCCTGCGTTTGAAGCATTCTTTAGAAGCACTCCTCATACAACTGAATTTGGTAACCCGACACTTACTTTCAGAGACAAGTGGGGGAGGGGTAACTCCAGCACATTGAATGATTGTATTAACAGAGACGGCATTACTTGCTATCCTGAGATAGGCTCTGCAAACAAATGCTTACCCAAGGAAGGAGCACAACCTCAGCTTAGCCCAGTTAGAAAACAGGCTGAATTACTCTTTAGAGAATTTAAGGAATTCTTAGACAAACGAGCAATTTCTGACCAGAAGCTAGCACAACCAGAAAATAGTCCTGAAGCAGAAATGCCATTGGCTTGTCCGTTGCCAATGATAGAAGTAGACCAACCGATGGACTGTTCAACCTGTCTTATCGACAGAGATAATTGAAGCAAAGCTTGAATGGTCATATGCTATAATATACTAAATGTATCCTGTATGAGTACCTTGCTGAAGAGCTTATGAAGAAGTTAAAAAAATAAGCTAAAGCATAACTTGTTCACAACTCAGGAACATTCTTGTTTTGCCAGTGTTTGTTTGATTTAAAAAAAATAAGGTCACAAGACTGAATGTGAACCCTAGCGTTAAAGGACATTTGAGCACAGCATTGAAGAGCCTGTTTTTGCTTTATTCTTACTTTGGCTAAAATATTCCTTTACGTCTGTTCCATTCCTCCGCGGAGCGGGAGAAATAAATCCTTATGTAAAAAATATTCTTTTGCCTGCCTTATCATTTGACCTTTCACAACTACAACCTCAACCTCAAGGCCAACCCCTCCTTAAACCCTCAAGGTTAGGGAGCGGGTGGGTGGCACATGACAGGCATGAATCTCACTTCTAAGCCAGGGCACGGGGATTATGATCTCAGTCTCTCAAACTTGCTGCTAAGGCTCGGCGTAATACTTGCATCGTGCCAAGGAGAGCCTCCTGCTGGAGTTCGTAAGATGTAACATGTATGGATAGTTTGTGAAGATGTGCTTGGAAATTCTTCATCAAGTCAGTAGCACCCAACACAATGAGAAACATTTCTGTATCTTTCTGCCACATTCTTTTGGTCTCTGACTGCATTTCCTGGTATTTCTGCCTCCACGCAATTCACAGAATAGTCGTTTGGAACTGATACTTCTATTATCAATGTCATTCTGGTGTTTTTCTCCTTAACCACTATATCTGGCTTCCTCGCATCCAGGTTTTATCAGTTGGGATAAGAGTATTCCAGGTGATCATAACCTCTTCATTCTCTGTAATTCTCTTAGGATTATGATCCCAGTGCTTTTCGGGCACAGTGATGTTGTAGTGTTTACAGAGTTTCCAATGGATGAGGCTCGCTACTTTATTATGACTTTCTGTATAGAAATTTTCTGCCATCAGAACTGCACAGCCAGCTATGAGGTGAGTCACTGTTTTTCAGGTATTTCTTACAGAATCAACATATGTCTGTATTACCAGTTTTTTCAATGCTCGCTGTAAACCATCTCGCCCATAAGCCGCTGTCCTGGGCTGCAATTATCAACCTCTCATCCTTCCTATGTAGGATTTGTAGTAATCTGGCTTGTTCAGTTATCTGAATAGGTGAACGGATGTGCTAAGGCCCTCTGCAATATTTATGGTGCTGCTCTTTTCTAGGTAGGTTCCTCATTGCGTTAATTTTAGAAGCTGCTGTTATTATGAAATAGTAGATTTGCAATATTTATTTATTTATTTATTTACATTCTCTTATATACCGCACTATTCAGCATCAGCGCGGTTTACATGGAACAGAAACGCTCAGTACAGTTAACATGTATGAGTTTACAGATAACAGGGCAAGTAACTTAGATAACAGGGGTAAACTATTTACAAAAACTTGCTACATAAGCTTGTAAACTATTTACAAATATTGCTACATAAGGTTGGTATAATATAGGTCTTCAGTGACTTTTGTAGGGTTTGTGTTACAGATATCAGTAGAGTGCCAGGCTAAAGACCTGAACAGCTACAGTTTTTGCTGCATTTTAATTATGTAGCCTGGGAATATGTTGCTTTCCCTTGTTTTGGCAAAGTCACTGAATGAGAGCCTCTGCTCCATCTTTCAGTATCTTGGGGGTGCCAGCTCACCACTCAGCTATTTTGATATACTAGCTTCCTATCCATCTAGTATTTTTTTAAGATAACCATAATGAATATGCAAATATGTCACCCCGCCCTTTGCTCCCCCTCACCCCCAATTGAAGTAGTTTGACTATACCCATCGTTTTATAGAATGGCTGAGGTTGGTGATCAGCTATCCTGAGATCAGCCTGAATCCTTCCCTGGACTTGGAGTATCTCGAAGCTTGGTTCAGTACTTTCCTGGGTTGAGCTTTTTTCTTGCAGAGGAGAGATCCATTAAACTTCAGAGACAATTTGGGGCTTTTGGCTCCCCCAAATCTGAGACTACTTCCAAATGCTTGGATCCATAGTGTCAACGCTGGAACTGGTTCTGTAGGCCAGGGTGTGCATGCATCCTCTTCAAAAACACATCTAGTCCTTTGATCTCCTTCTTCTCTTCCTCTCCCCTGGAGATCAAGGAGCAGTTGATGTGATGGTTGCAGTCCTGCCATCTGATGGCCAGAATGCCCCAGGAAACACCAGATTGGGTGATTGTTGCCTCAAATTCAGCCTGAAGATCTGAGAGCTCGCTGTCTAGGCCAATTTGTCTAGAGACTGTGGTCCCCTCAGGAGGCTTTCCTAGGTGATCAACCAGTTGGAAGTCAGAGCAGTATGCCTGACTCTGGAGAGGTTTCAGTCTCTCCTGGTGGGAAAAGAAATCAGAGTGGTCTTACACCACCATTTTGGCATTGTCTGTCAGCACAAGGTGGAACTCGCTGTGCTGGAGTAGCTCTCAAAGTGGAAGAACTGTGTCATTAAGTGGAGATGCATGTGGTTGCCCTGTCAGTAGCATACATCGCAAGCACAGATAAAGTGCAAGCGAACTTACTGAGTCGAAGTGAGAGTTAAGCCCTTGCGTGTTTGATCTCCATAGTGCAGAGGTAGAGCCTTCCAGTATTAGTCTTTGATGGCCACTCAAAAGAATGCCAAGGCCAATAACCTTTCACCAGCAAGAAGGAGCCATTGGTGGCAGGCTTGGATGCCTTGCTTCAGGAGTGGCTTCAAGAGGGCCTTCTGTATGTCTTCCCTCTGTGGCCTTGGTGAGCCTTCTGCACCAGATTTGAGTGCTTCTGAGCTTGATGATTCTGATGGTCATGGACTGGCCTTTCAGGTCTTGTTAGGCGGATCTCTTGAACCTGTTACAGGGGATCCTACTCTTGTTGCCTCAAGAGAGGGGCCTCTTGTAGCAAGGGCCCCTAGTGATGGAGGATCCCATTCCTTCTCACTTATGGTCTTATTCGTGAGAGGCATAAGCTGCACAAGAAGGGCTACTCTGGAGTGGTTATAGACACCCTGCTTAAGGCCCAGAGGGCCTCTATGTCTTTAGCTTATGTGAGAGTCTGGAGGGTTTTTAAGAGAGAGAGTTTCTTTCGGTCCCTAGAGGCCAGGAAAGCGGACATAGTTGCTGTTTTGTCCTTACAATCTGGTCTGCACCAGGGCTTGGCCCTGAACTCCCTCAAAGTTCATCTATCCTGGCATGCTATGCCGCAGGGGTCACATTCAAAGGATGTCATTGGCAGCATACCCAAATGCCTTCTTCTTTCTCAAGGAAGTGAAGTAAAAACAATCTGCTGGTGAATCCTATGCTTCCTCAATGGAGTTTTTCTCTAGTGTTGAGCTTGTTTGTAAAGCTGTGCTCAAGAACTAGACCCTTACAATGGTTTTCCTGGTAGCTAAAGCATTTGCCAGGTGTATGTCAGAGCTGCAGGCCTTGTCCAGCAGGGAGCATTCCTTGGTCTTCTTGACCACTTCAGTCTCCTTGCCATCCATACCATACTTTCTCCCACATGTGCTGTCCTTTATTCAGCTTAATCGGACAGTTATTCTGCCCTCCCTTCTAAGAGAAGAATCTTCAGAGAAGGATCCCTTGTGGTATCTGGTGGACCAGCATAGTAACATAGTAAATGACGGCAGATAAAGACCAGTACGGTCCATCTAGTCTGCCCAGTATGATGTCAAGAGTTAGGTACACCTGCCGCTCTGTGCAGGCCCCCCTTCCCCATGTCTTTGTTTAGGGGTGATCCCACCACTCCTTGTAGTACACCCCTATTTGTTAAGGAATTAGATGGTTCAGATTATTTTGATATTTTCTTATTGCTGTAAAGGGATCCACTGTGTCTGTCCCATGCCCTTTTGAACTCCATCACCGTATTTGCCCCCACCACTTCCATTGGGAGCGCATTCCAAGCATCCACCACCCTTTCAGTAAAAAAGTATTTCCTGACATTGCCTTTCAATTTACCACCTTGTAGCTTCATGTTATGCCCTCTAGTTTTGCAGCTTCTCCGTCTTTGGAAGAGGTTTGTTTGTTCATTATTTCTCTTTAAGTATTTAAAGCTGGTTAGATACCTGGAAAATACTAATCCCTTCCATCCGTGGAATCATCTTTTTGTCCCATTCAGTAATTCAAGGAAAGGTCAAGCAGCGGCCAAGTCCCTCCATCGCCCACTGGATTAAGGGGATTATTGGTTCAGCATACCTTCTGGACGGTAGGTTTGTGCTGAAGAGGGTCAGAGCTCACTCCATTAGGACATAGGCATCTTTCTGAGTAGAATTTGCCTTGTTGTCTCCAGAGGACATCTGTAGGGCATCTACATGGTCTTCTCTAAACACCTTTTATGAAACACTACAAGTTGCATGTGGGAAAATGGAACAGATGATGCCTTTGGCAGGGCAGTTCTGTCCAGAGTGTTATCTTCTTCCTATCCTGGGTCCTACTACTTGGATACATCCTATATGTCTGGACTGATCTAGCAGGCTGATAAGGCAGGAGCAATTTTCCATACTTGTTAATTTTCTATCCTTTAAGTCTACCAGACCAGTCCAGTGCCCACCCTGGAAGACTGTACACATTTGGGATCCAGGCTGCTGTTTGAATGAGTTGTCAGTACCATGTTCTGACCTAGAATTCATTGAAATAATAGAGCCAAATACTTGTTCAAGATAATTGTTCCAGTATAGGATTTTTGGTTGCTAACCTTATTTGTTTTGTACTGTCATAACGCGGAACCTATGAAAGAAATAGTTTTAGGAAAAAACCCTGTTTTACATGGAACTGAGAAGATGCAGAGAGCGCAGTTCCAGCGCAGCACAGCCAGAGGGCGTATGAGCAGTTCCACAGAGCCAGAAGCAACGTGCTCTGACACTGACTGCATTAGTAGCAAGCAGTTTCACCTGAGATCAAGCCCAAAATGTTCAAACCAAAAATCCCTTTATAAAGGAAACCAGATGGTAGAAGAGAGGAGCAGCAAGGAGAGCAGTAGTAAGAGCCGGCAAAGCAGCAAGGAGAGCAGTAGTAAGAGCTGGCCAAGCAGCAAGGAGAGCCATGGAAGCAACAGGAGCGGCGAAAGTAGCCTAACCAGGAACATAGCCAGAAGCACAGCAAGTATCACTGCAAGAAGCTCAGCAAGAGGCTCAGGACAGAGCACAGTCTGGAGCAGCAGTTTGGATAGCTGTGGGAAAAGGAACCTGGAACAGGACAGCTTCCACGTGCAGCCAACTCAAAGAGACAGAATCCAAAGGAGTTTCACTCAAAGGGATAGAGTCCAGAGAGGCCAAACATATTGGGACAGAGTCCATAGCAAAGCAAACAGAAGAAGCAGTCTGCCGGATAAAAGCAACTCTCCTAGCCCAAGTAAGTTCATTGTATCAAACCAGCAAGGAACCAAGGAGGGGAAGTTCCTACTACAGAGATACCTTTGCTAAGAACCACAAAGGGTGGAAATCCATACCGGGTTTGCCTGATAGCCCTGAAAGCAGAGCACTGCATAGAACAGCTTGTCTGCCTGAGAAAGCACGTTACAAGGAGAGCTCTGGGTGTGGCAGCTTAGAGAAGCCAAGGTATGCAAAATCCTTAATTCTAAGAGAAAGTTTTACTGATGAAAACCCTGTTCAAAGAGTTAAACTTTATAAGGGGAGATGAAGTAAAGCTGACCTTTTAAAAGCATTTCCCCAAAGCTTAGTAAGAGAGTTTTATGGGAAGCAAAAGAATCCCTGTGAGGAGTTAACAGGGAGTGAAAATTATCATTCATCTGAGGAGGGCAGTGACCCTGAGTCAATGGACTTTGAATATGAAAACAGTATTCCCGTTCCTCAGGAGGAGCCGATGGAATGTAATCTTTGTTCAGCAGCTAGCATGACTTCCCTGCAGGATTTCTAGAGAGAGAAGAACTCTGCTGATGGCGAAGCTTGTAACCATTTCTCTGCTGATATATTAATTTGTTTTGATTTAAAAGAAGCCTTAGCCCAGAGTTACACTTAACTGTGAAACCTACAACAGTTGATTGTTTGAAATGTTGGTGGAACCTTTTTGTTAAAGAGAAGGACTGTATTTACTTTCTTTGTGTCTTACTGGACCTTAGCGTTGACCGGGGAAATAAAGCCTTGTTACTCTACACTTCGGCTTGAATCGTTCTTCATAAGGAGTTCTGTACTACAAGGACCAGAATCCTCTAGGCCCTTTAGGTCAATCACTCCTTAAAAATTAATTAAATGCGCCAGATGCCCTTACCCCAACCAACCACTAGGGGCACCTGGTGACAGTACAGATGTACGTTTTGTAAATTTTTTCAGTCTTTCTTTTTTTTTTAACTTAATCTTTATTGATTTTTCAAAACTATTCTTTCTCCAGGACCAAGCAGGAAGTCAGTCCTCACATATGGGTGACGTCGGCGCCGACGGAGCCCTCGCGGAGCAATTTTCCCCAGCTTTCACAGAAAGCCTTTGGGAATTGCAGCGCGCATGCGCGGTCGCCTTCCCGCCCAAGGGTGCCATCTTAGCCAGTCTTCTTTTTTCCGCGGAGCCCTACAGACGTACCCGTCGTGTCCCCGCTAAAAAAGTTGATTTTCGTGAGTTGTACTCGGTTTTCAATTCGGTTCGACGCCGGTCGTTTTCCTGCCCGGACTCGCGACGCCGTTGCGAGTCCTTCCCTTATTTTTAGGTTTTTCTGATTTTGGTCAGTTTCGTTTTCGGTTTTTCACTGGCAGCCCGGTCCTTTGACCTTGCAGGGGCCCTTTTTCCCCCGATGGCTGCCAGTGGTTTCAAGCGGTGTGGTCAGTGTGACAGAAATATGTCACTCACTGACACACACGATAATTGCCTCCGCTGCCTGGGCCCGGATCATGAAGAAATGATCTGTGGAGCCTGTGGCAAAATGTCCTCCAAAGCGTTGAGGAGTCAGCGGCATCAGCGGGATAGAATCTTCGCTGACCCCAGCCGTACCCGGACCTCGTCGGAAGCCTCGGCATCCAGAGGCTCCAGCTCTGAACATCGCCGAAGCTCCTCCGACAGGGGTTCTCCCTCCGGAGACCATCGACGGAAGACAAAACCCGCGAGGGCGGCGTCAGTGGACGCTCCTGGCTCCGCGAGGGCCAGGTCGCATAGCCCCGACAGCCGTCCCGGGTCTTTGGAGAAGGAGCACCTCCCGAAGCGACCTCGCCTGGAGTTGGAGTTGCCTGCTCGGGTAAGTCCTGTGGTCCTTCTGGACTCGCCTCCGAGAGGTCCGACATCGGGCCCGACGCCGTCGGAGCCCGAGTCGGGGACTGCTGGGTCACCTGAGGTCGGACTCAGGTTGACGGCCTTGGAGAGCAGACTATCTGCCTTCATGGACCAGCAGCGGGCACTGATCGCTAGCCTCGCTGGCGCCGCTGCCCCGACCGCCGGGACGTCGACGTCTAAGTCGACCCCGGAGACCGAGCCGATCCTCGAATCCATGCGAACTCGAGTCGATCCTCGGTCGAGGTCACCCTCGGCCTCCCGTTCGGGACCGAGGTCGTCGCCGCCGACTCCCTTGGCGTCGGGGCGGCCGACGCCTCCGCCTGCCCGAGCCGACCCCACTGATTCCTCCTCGGAGTCGGTCTGGGAGTCTGAAGAGGAGGAGTCACCTGATTCCTTTCGGACTCGGTGTGTCCCCTCGGACTCACCTGAGTCCGAACCTCGGAAACAGTCCCCTCCGGAGGATGCCCGGTTCTCGGACTTCGTCAGGGACATGGCCAAGGCTTTGGCCTTCCCGGCGGATCCCGAGGAGGAGCCGAAGAGCTCGACGCCCTTCAGTACGACTCTCCCGCCCGGGAGCACTTTACTGTACCGGTGCCTCCCATGCTGGAACGACTACTCTTCCGCATATGGGAGAGTCCGGCCTCGTCGCCGGTACTGAGCAAGCGGGTCGATTCCATCTATCGAGTCCGCAAGAGTCCTGGCTTCCAAAAAGCACAGCTACCACACCATTCCATGGTAGTGGAATCGGCCATGCATAGGCTGAAGAGCCAGAAAATGCACTCCTCGGTGCCCCCTGGCAGGGAGGCCCGTAACCTGGATGGCCTTGGTAAGAAGTGTTTCCAGGGCTCTATGCTGGCTTGTCGTGTCCAGACCTACCAGCTATACATGGGCATGTATCTCCGAGACCTGGCTAAAGAGCTAGCCGGATTCTCAGCTGGACTGTCCGAGGAACCTTTGCGGAGGTTCCTAGCCTTAACATCTGGTATTCGGGAATGCTCCAAATTCATGTCCCGAGCAGCCTATGATGGCTTTGAAGCATCGGCTCGTGTGGCCGCAGCCGGCATCGGTGCCCGCCGACAGGCTTGGCTTCAGTCGTCTGACCTTGAGCCTTGGGTGCAGGACAAGTTGGTCGATGTCCCCTGCAGAGGTGAGAACCTCTTTGGCAAGCCCATGGCTGAAAAGGCTGCACAAATCGAGACGGAGACTCTCACCAGGACCAGGCTTTCTAGGAAGACCTCCGCCCCTTCTCAGAAAAAGAAGGGCTCGGGAAAAAAGTCCTTTTACCCGAGAAAGGCGGCTGCCTACAAACACTACCCCCAATATCAGGCCCCTCCAGCTCCCCAACAGGGTCAGCAGGCCAAGGGACGGGGTAACGGGTCCCGTAGGCAGCAAGCCCCCAAGCCTGCACCACCAGCCCCTGCTCAGCAGGGTGGGGGTTTTTGACTTCCTCAGCATAGCCTCTCCCCCTCAGCTGGTCCCTCCCAGCACCGGAGGCCGGCTGGTTCACTTCGCCCACAGGTGGTCCAACATCACGTCAGATGCCTGGGTGCTTCAAGTCGTGCGAGAAGGATATCTTCTCCACTTCCATCAGGTCCCTCCCTCTTATTTTCCGGGAGAACCTCAGCGACTCCCTCTGCACAGGGACTTACTCCTTCAGGAGTTGGCAAGTCTTCTTCAGGACCAGGCTGTGGAACCGGTGCCCCACCACCTGAGAGGTCAAGGCTTTTATTCCAGGTATTTCCTAATACCAAAAAGGACAGGAGGCCTAAGACCCATCCTGGACTTGCGCAACCTCAACAAGTTCCTTGTGCGGGAAAAGTTCAAGATGCTTACCCTTGGAATCCTTCTGCCCTACCTCCAGCAGGGAGATTGGCTATGCTCCTTGGATCTAAAGGATGCCTACACGCACATCCTCATCCACCCAAGCCACCGCCAATACCTAAGGTTTGTGGTGGCCGGAAATCACTACCAGTACAGAGTACTGCCCTTTGGCCTGTCCTCCGCACCGCGAGTCTTTACAAAATGTCTCGCGGTGGTGGCGGCCTATCTCAGGCTTCACGGCCTCTATGTTTTTCCGTACCTCGACGACTGGCTCATCAAAGCGTCGTCCCCTCCGGCAGTCACCAATGCCACGCGCCGCACGGTGACTCTTCTGCAGTACTTGGGCTTTGTCATAAACTTCGCAAAGTCCACTTTGCTCCCCTCACAGGATCTCGAGTTCATCGGCGCAAGACTGCACACTCCTCAGGCTTGAGCTTTCCTGCCTCTCGACAGGGCTCAACGGCTCATGGACCTAGCCGGCCGTTTTCGCAGCCAGTCCCTGGTCTCCGCCAGGCGCTTCCTGAGATTACTCGGCCACATGGCTTCCACCGTCCACGTGACCCCCAATGCTCGCCTGAATATGCGGCCGGCTCAATGGTGCCTTCGCAAACAGTGGCAACAAGCCACCGGCGGCCTAGCCAACTTAGTGCGCCTCTCCAGTCCGCTGGCCTCTTCCCTACAGTGGTGGCTTCATCGGCCGAACCTGGTGCTCGGAATGCCTTTTCAGTCGCCTCAGCCGACTCAAGTGCTGACGACCGATGCTTCCCTCCTGGGCTGGGGAGCTCACTGCCAGGGGGCATGTACTCAAGGTCTCTGGACCGCGTGGGAATCTGCTCAACAGATCAACTTCCTGGAGCTCAGAGCTATTCGTCTGGCGCTCAAGGCTTTCTCCCACCTGACTTCTCACCAGTCCGTCCTTGTCCAGACGGACAATCAAGTTGCCATGTTCTACGTGAACAAACAGGGCGGCACGGGCTCCTTCCTTCTCTGCCGAGAAGCTCAAAAGCTCTGCTCTTGGGCCGTCAGTCACGGCATTCTTCTCAAAGCAGTTTATCTCCCAGGCCAGGAGAATTGCCTGGCGGAAAAACTCAGCAGGATACTCCAGCCGCACGAGTGGCGTCTGGATCCCTTGGTAGTCCAGAAACTCTTTCTGAAGTGGGGCCTCCCCACGATGGATCTCTTTGCCAGTCCTCTCAACCGGCAACTTCCTCGCTTCTGCTCGCGTCAGCCACATCCCCTTCGGGTAGCGGCAGATGCATTTCTGCTCTCATGGTCGGAAAACCTTCTCTATGCTTTTCCTCCCATCCCGCTGGTCTCCCGAACTCTGTTCAAGGTTCTCCGGGACAAAGCGTCCATGATCCTGGTGGCTCCTCGCTGGCCCAGACAGCCGTGGTTCCCACTCCTGTTGCAATTAGCGGTAGAGGATCCATTCCCTCTGGGGTTTCAACCGGATCTCCTAACACAGGCTCAGGGGTCTCTGCTACACCCCAACCTCAGGTCTCTCAATCTAATGGCCTGGCGGCTGAAAGGGTAGTCCTTGCTCCCCTTCTCCTGCCCGCGGAGGTGGAAGAGGTCGTCCTAGCTTCTCGGCGACCTTCTACCCGCAAATGCTACGCCCTTAAATGGCGTCGCTTTTCCGTTTGGTGTGTACAGCAGTCTCAGGATCCCTTCTCCTGCTCGGTGTCGGTGATCTTGCAGTACCTGCTCTACCTCTCTAACATGGGACTTAAGTCCAACTCCGTCAAAGTTCACCTCAGTGCTCTTTCAGCACACCATGTGCCGGTGGACGGCAGACCTCTTTCCAGCGACCCGCTTGTAGCACGGTTTCTCCGAGGTCTCCTTCTACTAAAACCACCTCTGCGCCCGCCAGCACCTGACTGGGATCTGAATGTGGTTTTACAGCGGATCACCTGTCCGCCTTTTGAACCGATGGCTACCTGTTCTCTGCGTTTTCTTTCGTGGAAAACCTTATTCCTAATAGCCCTCACTTCCGCTAGACGCGTAAGTGAATTGCAGGCCCTCGTGTCTGATCCTCCCTTCACTCGGTTCTACAAAAATAGGGTAGTCCTATGGACTCACCCAAAATTTCTTCCAAAAGTTGTCTCCCCTTTTCACATCAATCAGGAGGTGGTACTTCCAACCTTCTTTCCCAGGCCTCACTCCAGCCGAGCTGAACGAGTCCTGCATACCCTGGACCAGGGGTCTCAAACTCAAATTGCTTTGAGGGCCAAATGAGGACTTGTAAAGTAACCCGGGGGCCGCATAAGACGCGGGGCATCATTTGCATAAGGGGCCTCATTTGCATAAATATTTTCATAATGTTGCCATACACTAACTTTTAGTAAACATGCCTCTTTAATGAGTATGGATAAAGAAAGACTAAAAGATTTAGAAACAAGAAGACAATAATTAAACTGGGAACCCCAAAAGCCAAACTTGGAATGTACAACAACACTGTAGAAATAAAACTATAAATTAATTTCCTCTTGTACTAAACAAAGCGCAAACATTAATGATGCACATTTCCCAGAGCTGACATATTCCAGTTAATAAATTCAAAATAAAGAGATATTTTTCTACCTTTTGTGCATTTTTTTCAGTTGCAATTGTTCCAGCCACTTTCTTCTGGTTTCTTCATGTCTTCTGCTAACTCTCCATCGTCTGCTGTCCATTTGCCCTTTCTTCTCTCCTAGTTTTTTTTCCATTCTCTCTCTACATCTGCTTTAACATACTAATCTTTCTCCTTTTTCTCTTTCCTCATTCCTATTTCATCCACTCAAATTTTACCCCTCCATCCTCAATCCCCACTTACTCTCCCAATACCTGGCCAATTGTAGATTTGTCTTCTCTCCCAGACAAAATATTTTTCCCCTCTCCATTTCACTTTCCCAGCTCCATCCCATTCTAATCCTCCCCCAACATCAGCTCCCTTCTAGTTCCAGCCCCACCCAGCATCCGCTCCCTTCTAGTCCCCCCATTAGTCCATTTCCAGTCCTATCCTAGCCTCACCATCAGCCCATTTCCAATCCTAGCCCCCCATCAGCCCATTTCCAATCCTAGCTCCCTCCCCTCACAGCCCATTTCCATTCCAAGCCCCCTCCCCATCAGCCATTTGCAGTTCAAGCCCCCCTTCCACTCAGCCCATTTCCAGTCCTAGCAACCCCCCCCAGCCCATTACCAGTCCTAACCTCCCCATAGCGCACTTCCAGTTTTACCCCCCATCACCCCATTTTCAGTCTTACCCCCCCCATAGCCCATTACCAGTCATAACCCCCCTGCCAATAGCCCACTTCCAGCCCTAACCCCCATTACCCCATTTCAGTCAGCCCTTCCATAGCCCATTACCAGTACTAACCACATCAGCCCACCTCAAGTCCTTCCTAACCCCCACCTGCCCATTTCCAGTCCTAGCCCCCACCATAGCCCATTACCAGTCATAACTCCCCTGCCAATAGCCCATCTCCAGTCATAACCCCCCCCCCGCCAATAGCCCATCTCCAGTCATAACCCCCCCCTGCCAATAGCCCATTTCCAGTCATACCCCCCCCCCCCGCCAATAGCCCATTTCCAGTCATACCCCCCCCTGCCAATAGCCCATTTCCAGTCCTACACCCCCCCCCCCCCAGGTAAATTAAAAAAAAACCTGGCTTCTGCTGCTCAAGCAGCAAAATCAGCTGTCCTGCGGCCCCTTCCCCTGTGCCCGGAGATCCGAGTCTGCTCTATCAGCGGCGTGCTTTTCAAGCCGCGAGGAGAGTATTCCCCTCTCGCGCGGCTTGAAACAATTGATTCTGCCGCTGCCACGGCGGCAACGGCAGAAGCCAGGGTTTTGGGGTTTTTTTGTTTTCCTCCGTCGCGGGCCGCACAAAGTTGTCTCGCGGGCCGCATGCGACCCGCGGGCCGCGTGTTTGAGACCCCTGCCCTGGACTGTAGAAGGGCATTGAACTTCTACCTTGACCGTACGCGGGAGCACCGTAAAGCTGCTCAGCTTTTTGTGTCTTTTGACCCCAATAAATTGGGGCTCCCGGTCTCCAAGCGTACCCTGTCCATCTGGGTTGCTGACTGTATCGCTTGGGCTTATGGGGCAGCCGGACTCTCCTTAGAAAGTCGAGTCACGGCTCATTGTGTTCGGGCGAAGGCTACGTCAGTGGCTTACCTCCGCTCTGTTCCGCTGGCAGACATCTGCCGGGCCGCTACTTGGTCTTCGAGCCAGACTTTTGCGGTCCATTACTGTCTCGAGAGGGAGTCCCGCAGGGACAGTGCTTTCGGACAGGCAGTCCTCCGAAATCTCTTCGAGGTTTGAGCAACTCCTACCCTCCATCCCGGATGGGGGCTACCGGTGGGTAATAATTCAGCGAAGATTCCTTCCTTCTGTACTGCTGAGCTAGAGGGAGCTCATTTTTGTGCTTAGCGTCTCCGGTAGCCTTAAGCTTGGGAGTCCCATATGTGAGGACTGACTTCCTGCTTGGTCCTGGAGAAAGCGTAGTTACTCACCTGTAACAGGTGTTCTCCAGGAGCAGCAGGAATCAGTCCTCACAACCCTCCCTCCTCCCCGTGGAGTTGCAATCATCTGCTTAAGTTTTTTTGCAAATTTTTATGCTGTCTTTTAGCTATGTCATCAGACTGGCTAAGATGGCACCCTTGGGCGGGAAGGCGACCGCGCATGCGCGCTGCAATTCCCAAAGGCTTTCTGTGAAAGCTGGGGAAAATTGCTCCGCGAGGGCTCCGTCGGCGTCAACGTCACCCATATGTGAGGACTGATTCCTGCTGCTCCTGGAGAACACCTGTTACAGGTGAGTAACTACGCTTTACAAACCTTTTCATAAACAGGTTACAGTCAATAGAGCAACAGTTCTTACAACATTAACCAATTTGAACTCTTCCCCCTTATCCCCCCATTCCAGATCATACTGCTAGACCAGTCCAGACAAGCGGGTTATGCACCCCTGCCAGCAGATAGGGAGACAGAGAAAAAAACTCCAGAGCTGTGATTGGTCAGGCTCTGGGTGACATGGGCATACCCCTAGGGGTCCTATTCAGTATTTTCTCTGTCTCAGCAGATGAGGGTGTTCTTCAGGCTTGTTCTACAATTTGTTTTTTCCTTTTTCACTGTATCTTGAGGCTCCTGGATGCACCCAGAGTACACAAGAGGTGTTACTCTGGGTTTCCCAGCAACTTGATTCCCCAGATAAACTTGTGGAGCTCCTGAGCCTGGCTTCAGTAGAGCTCCTGATTTTCTTTAAGCAGCGCTGAGTCTTTGCCACGAGGGCTTAGACATTAGCAGGAGGATCAGGTATCAATTTCTGAGAGAAACTGTAAGTAAACTGTTTTCTTACTTGCCTCAGCTGCCCTGGGTTTATTTCAACTGCATCGGGACCGGCTGTCTCTGACCTGATTCCTTCACTTCCGGTTTCGTCGGGGTCTGTTAAACTGTGTTTTGAAGTTCCTATTTTCTTTTCTTCATTTTTATTTTCTGGATGCACCCAGAGCACACAAGAGGTGTTTCTCTGGGTTTCCCAGGCTTCCCTCCTTAATAGCTGTATTTTCTGTAATCAGCAATATAGCAGGGTTTGAGCTCCTGATTTCACTGTCGGTGCAGCTCCCCTTCTCTCCATCCCTCCTCAGAAACACCTTCCAGCCCCTGCCATGAGGGTCTAAGTGGCTGCAGAGGGATCAAACTCTAATTTACCTACCTTTCAGTCACTGCATTTGACTTTGAAAGTTTCTCTTCTCCTCCATGGGAACTCAGCTCCTCTGTACCAGCACAGTGAATAACTGACAGTTTTCCTTCTCCCCTCCGTTTCTGGTGATTCAGGATTTGAATTTTTAAGTTGCTAGCAGCACTCCTTGCCTCTTCCCCAGCAATTTTGCTGCATTTTTAAGGATTTTAGAGCTTAGGAAACTTTTATTTTGCAGTTTTTCTGTGCCGGCGGCCATTTTGAAAATCGGGAGAGATTTCTCTTTAGTGGTTTGTTTTTTGTTTTTTTTTTGGAGGGAGCAGCTCTGGGCAGCCATTTCAAAACATTTAAACATGCTGTGAAGGCACAGGGAGTTTCAAAATCCCTTTTCTTTGAAGAGTCTTCTGTTTCCCTAAGCCTACCTTGATTTTTGTTTAAAAAAAAAAAAAAAGGTTTAAGCCTCTGCAATGCCTGTTTCTCTGCACAGCTGTATTATATGAAATAATAAGAAGGAGTTACTAGATTGCTTGTGTTCCACCTGCATGCTGCATCCAGGAGAATCTTCCTCCATTCCCACTGCGCTGCCAGCAGGGGACATCAGCGCCTTAACTCTTCCCTCCTTAGAGCCCCTGCAGCAGGGTCTACCTGCAGAAAGGGCTCAGTCAGCTCCCATTTTGCTTCCACAGCTGCTGGAAGCCAAAGCAGCTTTGGCTGACAGTGAGTTCCTGACGCTCTTCCACCAGGCATGGCACCTGTGGCGTTCGGAGTCTTTTGGTATACCTCCAGCACCCGCCCGGTAGCAGACAAGGATATGGCGGGGTCTCGCAAGCGGTCTCAAAAGTCCTCAGACCTTAAAGCAGTACGTCCTCCCAGGAACATTGCATGTGGCTTGCGGGACACTACGGATATTCAAGAAGACTTTAAATCTTTGGAGGTGAGCCCTGACTCGTTGGAGAAAAAAAATGGGGAATATTCTCCGTCTGATTCTTTGCTGACAGTTCACGAGGACTCTCAAGATATCAGACTTTTTTGGAAAGAGGAGTTGCCGGCCCTAATCACACAGGTGATGGAGTCGCTACGCCTAGCCGACACGCCTGATCCTCAGAGTTCTCAAACCCTGTTGCAGCCGGATCCCATTTTACAGGGCATTCATAAGCCTTCCAAAGCTTTTTCCTTTCCAGCCGAGTTACAGCAAATGGTATCTCGAGAGTGGGACTCTCCAAAGTCCTCTCTACGTACGGCACGCGGTATTGGTCAGTTATACCCTTGGTCTCCCTCTGATTTGGACCGTTGGCTGACATACCCAAAAGTTGATGCGTTAGTGACCAGGGTCTCCGAGCATACCACAATTCCGGTTGAGGGCGGAGCAGCACTCCGCGACCAGCAAGACCTAAAAAGTTGAGAGTCTGCTAAAGACGGGTTTTTCGTCGTCCGCTCTTTCCCTTCAAGCAGTGGTGTGTGGAGGTCTAGCAGCACGGGCCTCCCTTCGATGGATTCAGCAGCTTCCAGGTGATCCCGAGTTGGCTCGTTTAGAATCCATCGCTGCATTCCTGGCAGAGGCCTTCTATGATCTCTTGCGGCTGTCAGCTCGCTCCGTAGCACCGGTGACAGTAGCTCGGGCAGTGGATGTTGCTTCGTTCAAAGATTCCAGCGTTTAGATGCCATTCGTCCAGTTCCACCGTTGGAAAGAGGACTAGGCCGTTACTCTGTCTATTTCATGGTGCCAAAAAAAAAAAAAAGGACAAAAGGAGCCGTCCTATCTTGGGATCTCAAAGGCGTCAATCGCAGTCTGCGGGTACCACAATTTCGAATGGAGACTCTGAGATCCGTTATTCAAGCGGTATGCAAGGGGGAATTCTAGCTTCCCTCGATCTCGCAGAAGCATTCTTTCACATTCCCATTCGAGAGGGGCATCAGCGATTCCTTTGATTCGCGGTACTCGGTCAACATTTCCAATTTCATGCGATGCCCTTCGGTCTAGCTTCGGCGCCTCGAACCTTCTCCAAGGTAATGGTGGTAGTAGCTGCGGCCTTACGCAGCCGCGGCATCAGAGTTCATCCTTATCTGGACGACTGGCTCATTTGCGCAGACTCTCTCCCCAAGGCTTGCAGCACAGTCTCGGTGGTTGTTGCGTTTCTCGAGAACCTCGGCTGGGTAATCAACCGCGACAAAAGTTGTCTTCAGCCGTCCCAGGAGATCAAAATTTTGGGGGCTCGATTCAAAACAGCCTTGGGTTGGGTCTTTTTGTCAATGCCTCGATTCCTCAAGTTAACTTCTCAAGTTCGCAGTCTCCTAGCACAGGTCTCGCCTCGAACATGGGATTAACTTCAAGTCCTGGGATCCATGGCAGTGTCCATAGATCTCGTGCCTTGGGCCAGAGCGCACATGCGCTGTCTACAGAAAGCTCTCCTGACACGATGGTCGCCAGTTTCGGAAGACTACTACATTCGCCTTCCGCTTCACTCCAGGGTCAGACTAAACCTACGGTGATGGCTCTCCTCCAGAAATCTCCTGAAGGGGGTTCCCTTAAAGAATTCGTGTTGGATCGTTCTAACAATGGATGCCTGTCTGTCCGATTGGGGCGTGCACTGTCGATCTCACACTGCGCAGGGCACTTGGACAGCACGCGAATCCCGCTGGACGATCAATCGACTAGAGGCACAAGCAGTATGTCTGGCTCTACTGAGATTTCACACTCTTCTGCACGGGAAAGCGGTTCGGATACTATCCGACAACGCGACCACAGTTTCCTACATCAACCGTCAAGGAGGTACCAAGTGCACTGGAGTGTCAAATGAGATGGCTCTTCTTCTTCTTCCTTGGGCAGAGAGAAATCTCCAAGCCCTCTCCGCCCAACACATTGCAGGAACCAGCAGTGTGAAGGCGGACTTTCTGAGTCGCAATACCCTCGACCCTGGCAAGTGGGAACTGGCCCCTCTAGCCTTCCAGAGGATAGTTCAAAAATGGGGGTCGCCGGCGATAGATCTCATGGCATCGGCAGAGAATGCCTAAGTTCCGAGTTTCTTCAGCCGTTGGAGAGAATGCGGGACTCTCGGCATCGATGCGTTGACTCAGACTTGGCCGGAAAACCAGCTTCTTTGTTTTTCCACCCTGGTCCATGATCGTCAGGATCCTGCAGCAAATTCGGTCGCACAGGGGGCCGGTAGTCCTCGTGGCCCCGGATTGGCCAAGAAGACCATGGTATGCCGATCTCATAAGGCTTTCACGGGGGTCGCCATTGCGGCTGGCAGTTCCCTCCGGACTCCTCAGACAGGGACCGATCTTCATGGAAAATCCAGCTCCCTACTTGCTTACGGCTTGGCTCTTGAACACCGCTGTTTGACCTGTAAGGGGTATTCGCCTAAGGTGGTGGCTACCCTCCTTAGCACACGACGGTCTTCAACATCCGCTGCTGCTGCGAGAGTGTGGCGCGTCTTCGAGGCTTGGTGTTCACGTCATCACTTGTCCCCGTGGCGTACCTCAATTCCTGATATTCTTGCCTTTTTACAGGACGGTCTTGATAAAGGGTTGGCGCTCGGTTCGCTTCGAGTGCACATGTCTGCCTTGACATGTTATCGGGGTCCGGTGCTCAGTAGATCCCTTGCTTCCCACGCTGATGTGTCTCGGTTTCTGAAAGTGGTCAAACTGCTTCCTCCTCTGACTCGTCCGGTAGTTTCTCCTTGGGATCTAGCACTAGTTCTCAGGGCTCTCGGAAATCCGCCCTTTGAGCCTTTGAAGGAAGTGTCTCTTCTAGATTTGACGCTTAAAACGGTGGTTTTGGTAGCAGTCACGTCGGCTCGAAGAATCGCGTAGCTTCAAGCTCTCTTGTGCAGGGGTCCGTATCTTTCTTTTTCTCCTGAGGGGGTTACTCTTCGCACGGTTCCTTCCTTCCTGCCCCAAGTGATTACTCCTTTTCATGTCAATCAGCCCCTGCTATTGCCTGCCTTCTCTAACAAACAGTGTGCGGGTAGGCGCAAAAGTCTTCCCTTCCTCGACCTCAGGCGAGTTCTCCTTTGCTATTTGAAAGTTACCAATTCCTTTCGCAAGACTGACCATCTTTTTGTTCTCCTTTCAGGGCCGCGCAAGGGTTTGGCTGCTTCCAAGCCTTCTATTGCTAGGTGGCTGCGTCGTGCCATTGAATCGGTTACATTCTCCAAGGCTAGCCGGTTCCAGAAAGGCTTCGAGCTCATTCCACTCGAGCCCAATACACGTCATGGGCCAGGAGGTCCCACGTCCTTCCTCTCGATATTTGTCGAGCGGGCACCTGGTCGTCCTTGTCCTCTTTTGTTCAGCACTATCTGTTGGATATACAGGCCCGAGAGGACAGTCATTTCGGAGTTGCGGTGCTGTCGGCGGCTCTATCTGCCCACCCTGAGGGTAATTAGCTTGGGTACTTCCCGCTTGTCTGGACTGGTCTAGCAGTATGATCTGGAAGGAGAAATTTCACTTACTGTTAATTTCCTTTCCTGGAATACTGCTAGACCAGTCCAGAACCCACCCAGTTTGTCAGAGGCACTGGTACTTGTGCAGAGCAGCCGACAGCTCCGCGAGCACATCCGGAGTTTGTTTCCTGGGAATGTATCAAAGCAGTCATTTCAGGCTTCTTCCCTTGGAAATGATATTTGATCCTCCTCTTCCGTTTTTCGTTCGCGTTGAGGGGTTGAGTTGGTTCCTTTTTTAAGGGTTCATAGTTGCGTTTTGTCCCTGAGATGTTGCCTTTTTGGCTTGTTACATTGTTACTGAATAGGACTCCTAGGGGTTTGCCTATGTCACCCAGAGCCTGACCAATCACAGCTCTGGAGTTTTTTTCTCTGTCTCCCTATCTGCTGGCAGGGGTGCATAACCCACTTGTCTGGACTGGTCTAGCAGTATTCCAGGAAAGGAAGTTAACGGTAAATGAAATTTCTCCCTCCCCCCCATCCGTACTTATTATAATATCATAAGCCATTTATCTTCTCCCCTACTATCCCCACCCCCCTTCCTATCCAGTACCTGATGATTTCAAATATGTCAATAAAGGCTTCCATTATCAAACGTCTCCCCCTGATGTCTCCTAATTGCTGTCAAGCGTTCCATATTCAACACCTTATATAATCTAGTGACCCAGTGAGCTAGATCAGGCGAGCCACTTTGCTTTCATTTCCAGGCTATTTCGCATCTAGCCGCAATGATACATGACCTCATTGACTTACTCCATTTATTTGGAAGATTGGCTGGCCACACTCCCAATAGAAACAAAGAAGGGCGCAACTCAGGTGTCACCCCAAAAATCACCCCATTTGATCTCGAATCTTTGTCCAGTAAATTTTTACCAGTGGACATTCCCACCACATATGCAAATATGTTCCCCGGGCTCCACAATCCCTCCAGCAGTGGTCAGGGGCCACAGGGAACATCTTATGATACCGTACCGGAGTGTAATACCATCTCATCAAAATTTTATATGCATTCTCTTGAATCGTAGTACATAGAGGGAGGACTTTGATACTTCCATCACTGTTCCCTCTAAGCTGTGCGCGTGTGCGCGCGCACACACCTCGCCGAGTGAGCGCACATACTTTACAACAGAGCGCACAAAAATTACGGTTCTGATTCTGATAGAAAACACCACAGACGTTCTTAAAATTGAAAAGTTGTTGTGTATTTATGGTTTTCACAAGTTCTACAATATTTTCTAGTGCAATCAATGTGGTGTACATACTGTATTCTGACGTGTAGTCAAATTTTAAAGTATATAACTCCGAGTGTCGTTATGTGGCGCACAAAAATTTAACCTTCCTTCAAAAGCTGCACAGCTGATATTTTATGCGCACACAGCCTACAGGAAATTAGAGGTAACATTGACTTCCATATATATCTTTTTCCATTCATCTGCTTCCAAACTCGCTCCCAGATCTCTTTCCCATTCCCTCATATAGCTAAGCTTTTCTCCCTCCCCTCTAGCAATATGCAGGTTGGCATATAGCAAATGAATCAGCCCTCGAGATTGATGATGTCCCAACTACAGGGCCTCAATATCATTGAACCCCTCATCCATCTTCTCCATGTTTTATTTTTCTGACGTAGATAATGAGCCACTTGCAGCTAAGCAAAGAAGTCTCTTGTCCCCAAGTGGTATTCCCCCTTTAATTGCTCAAAGGACTTAATTTTTCCTGACTCTATCAATTTCACAAATGTGTCTAATCCCTTCCCCGCCCAGCTCTTAAATATTCCTTCCCTACCCGGTCCAAAAGCAGGAGTGGCATTGATTGGTGAAAGCAAAGATACCCCTGCCCGAATGTTTACTCTACGCCACCCCCTTTGCCATTCACCCCATAGATGACGAATAAACGGGTTCACCGTCCATTCCCCTTGCAAGAGTCCCTTCTGCAACCAAGGTATATACTTTAGTCTATGTCCTTCCACCTATGTTTATGTTTATTGTCTTGATTGACCGCCCTTCATTGGTAAGCAGAGCGGTTTACAAAATATATCTTCAGTACAGTGGGCACAAGGCCGGAAAAGGAAAAAGAAGTTACAATTCAGTAAAAGTAAAGAAACAAGGACAGGAGAAGAAGGTCAATAAAGGAAAAGGAGAGGCTAGGAGGGAGAGAGGTTGAAGGCAAGGGAGAAGAGGTGGGTTTTCAAAGCGTGCTTGAAGGTAGGGTGGTGGGGCTCCAGGCGGAGAGTGGAGGGAAGGGAGTTCCAGAGGGCCGGACCTATAAAGAAGAAGGCAGAGGAGCGGGTGGATTGGAGATGAGCATGTGAGGGGGGGGGGAGAGTGAGACAGTTGAGGTGAAAGGAGCGAGGAGTGTGCCGAGGGGTGTGAAAGTAGATGAGGTCGGCAAGGTACTGTGGCGTGGTGGTGTGAAGAACTTTATGAACGAGTGTGAGAAGCTTGAATTGAATCCGGAAGGCAACGGGAAGCCAGTGGAGATGGAGGAGGAGGGGTGTGACATGGTCCCTGTGGGAGGCGGAAGAAACGAGACGAGCAGCGGTATTTTGGATGCGTTGTAGACGAGAGAGGTGGAGCTTTGATAGGCCAGAAAGAATAGAGTTAGCAAAATCGATCCGGGAGATGACGAGAGCTAGAAGCAGGGTGGCAAGAGCGGAAGGTGAGAGGAAGGGGCGAACAGCACGGATCTGCCTAAGATAAAAAAAGGAAGATTTAGACACGTGAGAGATATGGGAAGAGAAGGAGAGATCAGAGTCGAATATTGTTCTATAGACTGGAAACATTTAGAAGTCTCAGACTCCCGCCTTTTTCAATCTTTCTTATTGCTTTAGAAGTGTCATGCTGGTTTCTGTCATTGCTGCACCAGCAGATATACCTTGTGATGACATCACTGAATGTTGTTCATTTGCCTCCACCTGTTGTCAAGGGAGCATAACCCATATATCTCGACTAGTCTATCAGGACTCAAGGAAAGAAAATGATCAGGTTTGTAAAATTTCTCATTAGCCAGAGCTTCATGGAGCTTAGTGCATAACAGGAAGTGATGCAGCAACTGCTGTGTGTGATACAAAAGCATGCTCTGTATTTAAACATCAAGAGCTGCTGCTGCTTTGGATTGTTGTTCCATGTGAGTGATAAAATTGTGGCCAACATTATTGGCACCCTCGTAATTCAACCCCATAATGTTCAATAGCTCCTTAAAAAAAAACAGTGGCCAGTGATTTGGCTTTGTGCTATATATGCACACATATTTGACACATACAAAAATCAAATAAAACAAGACCTATTAAAAATTGCCAGGACATGATTATTGGCACCTTTATAAACCAATCAAATCAGTTTGAACAGGCGAACCACATTCTCATTGCAGTAAAATTAGATGCATCTGTTATCAAGTGGAGTGGAGGAGTGGCCTAGTGGTTGGGGCAAGGTACCTCAGGCTGGAAGGTCGGGGGTTCAAATCCCACTAGAGGACAGCAACCTTGGGCCGGAAGGACTGGGGTTTCTAGTCCCACAGGTGCTCCTTGTGGTCTTGGGCAAGCCACTTAACCCTCCATAGCCCATGTTCCCTGTAAAATAGTTATCTCCAAGTTATAATGCCCTGTTCAATGTAATTTCAGTTTGTTCAATGTAAACCGCACTGATGCAGAATAGCGCGGTATATAAGAGAATATAAAAAAAAAAAAATCAATTGTCAGTACCCACATGACTTGAATCAAACAATGTTTGAAATGGCCACATTCACTCCCTGTTCCATTTTCACAGTGGTGAAGATGAGAGCTGCCTGAGACTGTCAGAAAAGCCATTATCACCAAACATCAAACTTGAAAGGGGTACAAGGTAATCTCCAAAGACCTTGGGATTCCTATGTCTACAGTTCACAATGTTAAGAGGTTTTCTGATCATGGAACTTTCAAGGACCTCCCAGGAGGTGGTGGGAAGAGAAAAATTAATCCAAGAAGTCTTTGAAGGTTAGTGCAAACTGTTGGAAAAACACCACATACAACATCCAAAGAGCTTAAGGCTGATCTGGAGCAATCTGGAGTGGTGATTCCAACACGCACCATACACTGCACACTAAACAAAGAAAGATTTCATGGGCCAAGACCAAGGAGGACCTTCCTGCTCTAAGACTGACATAAAAGGGCACGCCTGATCTTTGTCCAAACCCACCTTGAGAAACCACAATCCTTCTGTGAAAATGTTCTGTGGATAGATGAAATCGAACTTAAGCTCTTTGGCAATGCAGATCAGTGATACATTTATAGGCAAAGAAACAAAGCTTATAAGGAAAAAAAGACCCTTCCTACAGTTAAATATGGTGGAGGTTCCATGATGATGTGGGGCTATTTTTCTGTCTCAGGAGCTGGAGACTTGGAATGTATTAAAGGAATCATGAAGTCAGAGGACTACAAAGGTATTTTCGAGTGAAATGTGCTACCTAGTGTCAGAAAGCTAGGTCTGGGTTGAAAGTCATAGGTCCTCCAGCAAGACCATGACCCAAAACATACAGCCAAAAGTACAAAAGAAGGTTAAAAAGGAAGAAATTGACTGTTTTACACTTGCCAGCAATGAGTCCTGATATCGATCCAATCGAGAACCTTTGGAAAGAGCTGAAATCTGCCATTGGTAAAAGGGATCCTGGAAACATTCATGAGCTGGAACAAATCACAGTTGAAGAGTGGTAGAAACTACTATCAGATGTATGAAACTTATAGATGACTACAAGAAACGTTTGGAAGCTGTCATCACTGAGAAGGATTGTGCAACCAAATATTAATGAAGGGTGCCATTAATCCTGTCTTGGTCCTATTTTGTTTTTTTTTCTCAGAAATTACTATGTCTAAGTTGCACAGGCATCTTTTTTTTTTTTTGTATAGCTTTGAACATACTATTAAAATATTATGACGACATACAGTTGGAATATTTCCAATTCTCCAAGAACAAGCAGGAAGTCAGTCCTCACTTATGGGTGATGTCGGCACCGACAGAGCCCGTGTGGAGCAATTCCCCAGCTTTCAAAGAAAGCCTTTGGGATTGCTGCCACCCATGCGTGGTCCTCTTCCCGCCCAAAGGTGCCATCTTGCTCAGTCTCCCTTTTTCCGTGGAGACCTTTGGACGCACGTCCTCGTCCCTCGGAAAAAGTGTTTTCGTTTTCGGCCTCTGGCCCTCTCTTTTCCAGTAGCATTGGTCCTCTTCCGTCCTTCCCTTCACTCCCTTTTTCTCGAGCGAAGGGACGTCCTTATTCCAGTCTTTTTTTTGGAAAGCTTTTTTCTTTCCATGCCTTTTCCGCGGCCTTTTCAACCGCTGGCATCGAAGGTCTTCGACCTAGCTGGGGTCCTTTTTGCCACCAATGGCTACCAGTTTTAAAAAATGTAACAGATGCTCCAAGAACATGTCGCTCACACATTACCCATGACTGCTGTCCCCAGTGTTTGGGGGCCGACCATAACCTGGAGCTCTGCTCTCTTTGTAAGAAAATGTCCGCCAAGGCCCTGCTAAGTTGTCAGCAGAAGTCCGATGACATTTTCCTTAAGGCAGCCCCGGAATCCACAGGGGCATCCTTGGCCTTCCCCCTTCTTGCAGGATCCTCTGCAGTGGCTCTGCTTCCAAGGCGGCACTCCGATCAGGGGTCCCCTGAAGTGGAGAGACACAAGAAGAAGAAGACCTCAAAGTCGCTGTCGGGGGCTCTGGACAAGCGTGAACGTTCCCTTGTTCAGTCGTTCAGCCCTCCCCGGTGTTCCCGAGAGTCGGACAGGGAGCAGCCTCGAAAGGTACCTCGTTCAGACACGGAGGCCTCCGGCGATGGTGCCCAGTCTCCTGAGGGTCGTCCCGGCAAGGACCCCCTCTCCTCTTCCACACCAGACCCGGTAATGCCAGTGTTGGCGTCGTAGGGACCCATGTCCATGTGGGAGTCCCAAATGCTGGCACTAGAGTTCAGCGTTTCTGCCTTCTTATCTTCCCAGCATGACTGGCCTGTGCCTCGAGACCAAGGTTCCCCTGAGAGGAACACCTAAACCTACCCTGGAAACCCCCGAGAGCCATGGGCCTCGTGAGGGTCCTCGGCACCGGTCTTGCTCACCGTCCCGCTCCTCAGGGGCGAGGTCTTCCAAGGCCTCCGGCTCCAAGTGGACCTCTGCTTGTGGACGGGGCGACCAACCTGACTCGGACTCCTTTTCGGAACTCTCGGGCTGAGAGTCAGACGGGGATACCTCCCTGGAGACCCGTGCTCACAGGGACCTTCCCTCGGACCCGTTCCCACCAACCTCCCCAGAGGCATTCGCCTCCCGAGGACACGTCCTTCCTGGTGTTCATGCAGGATATGGCAAGGGCCCTCAAGCTGGCCACACAGGCTGAGGAAGAACCAAAGGCAGAGGAACTCGATATCTTACAGTATGAGTCCCCGCTCCGGGAGTCTTACAGTTCCAGTACCTCCAATTCTGTCCCGGCTGCTCCTCCGCATGTGGGAGGCACCTGCCTCGGTCCCCATCATGAGCAAATGCCTCGATGCCATGTATAGGGTCCAGCGTGGCCCGGGGTTCTGAAAGACCCAGATCCCGCACACCTCCATGGTAGTGGAATCGGCGATGCGGAAGCAAAAGAGCCTGAAGTCACAATTTTCAGTCCTGCCGGGAAGGGAGTCCAGGGCCTTCGACACCCTGGGGCGCAAGACCTATCAAGGATCCATGCTGACATGCTGTATTCAGGCCTATCAACTGTACATGGGCATGTTCCTGCACGACCTTGCCAAAGAGCTCGGTGGATTTTCCGCAGGTCTTGGGGGTGAGCACTTTCTCAGGTTCCAGAACCTCCTGAGGTCGGTCGCAGACTGCTCGAAGTACCTCTCCTGCGCCGCGTACGATGGGTTTGAATTCTCCACCCGAGTAGCGGCCGGCATCGGAGCTCAGCGCCAAGCATGGCTCCAGACCTGGAGCAATGGGTCCAGGAGAAACTCTTGGATGTCCCCTGCCTAGGTGAACAACTGTAAGGCAAGCCCATGGAGGATAAGACCGCTGAAATTGAAACTGAGTTCGTAACTCGTACCTGCTCTCGCATAAGACCTCTTCTCTCCCATGGAAGAAGCAGCCAATGAAAAAGCCACTCTTCCAGAGAAAGTGACTCACCTACTGGGGATATCCACCCTACCGACCCACCCCAGCACCGTCCATCAGGGTAAGGGGAGCGCACACGGCCATCGCAAGCCTAAGGGGCCTAAAACCCATTCACTGGCGCCACCTCAACCTGAACAGAGGTTTTGACACTGATGGCATAGCCTCTCACCCCCCCGGCAGGGCTTCCGCCTGTGGGAGGGATGCCTGTCCCTTTTCACGTCCCAGTGGTCGTCGATCATGTTGGACACCTGGGTCCTCAGGGTGGTCCGGGACTGTTACCATCTTCATCTGGACAGGCTCCCTTCTCCCCAGCGGAGCCTTCTCGGCTTCCCTCGCACCAGGCTTGTTTGCAACAGGAGCTGACCAACCTCCTCAGCCAGCGGGCGGTCGAAAGGGTACTGCTGCACCTTCGAGGTCGAGAGTTCTACTCCCGATACTTCTTCATTCCGAAGAAGACAGGGGGCCTATTCCCCATCCTTGATCTCAGGAACCCTAAACAAGTTCCTGGTGCGGGAGAAGTTCAAAATGCTATCGCTTGGTGTCCTGCTGCCCTTCCTCCAGCAGGGCAATTTGGCTATGCTCCTTGGACCTTAGGGATGCTTACGCCCACATTCTAGTCCATTCCCAGCACAGGCAGTACCTGTGCTTCAGGGTGCAGGGAGAGCACTACCAATACTGGGTGCTCCCCTTCGGGCTCGCGTCTGCCCCATGGGTCTTCACCAAGTGTCTTTCCGTGGCCGTCGCCTATCTCTGGCAGCAGGACATACCCATTTTCCCTTACCTAGATGACTGGCTTGTCACAGGAGCATCGACCGAGGAAGCCTGCCTTGCGGCATCGTGCATGATCTTCCTCTTCAAATACTTCTGCTTCTTGGTCAATTACTCCAAGTCCCACCTCGAACCAGTGCAGACCCTAGAGTTCATTGGTGCTCTCCTCAACACGGAGCGGGCGACCGCCTTCCTGCCCCGGGATCGTGCGGATCGTCTCCGCGCCTTGGCGTCCAAGGCCGGGCTCAGATTCTGGCGCGAGCGATGTCGCGCCTCCTGGGGTACATGGCCTCCACCATTCATGTTGTTCCCCACACTCTCATGCACATACGGAAGGCTCAGTGGTGCCTCAGGGCACAATGGAGCCAGGCCTCCGGTCGCCTCCAGGACCCTGTCCGCATCTCCCGCAGTCTTTACACCTCCCTGGATTGGTGGCAGGATCCCCGAAGCCTTCTTTGAGGAATTCCTTTCCAGGCCCCGTAGCACGAGCTCGTCCTGACGGATGCCTCCCTGCTGGGTTGGGGAGCCCACTGTGATGATCTATGCACCCAGGGGCAGTGGTCGCCCAAAGAAGCTCAGCAGCAGATCAATCTGATCGAGCTTTGGGCGGTTCGGTGGGTCCTGAGGGCCTTCGAGTACCACCTAAGGGGAAAGTCGGTGCTCGTGCAAACCGACAACAGGGTAGCTATGTTCTACATAAACAAGGAAGGGGGAACAGGTTCTCGCCCTCTCTGCTGGGAGGCGGTCCTCCTTTGCCATTCGCCGGGACATAACCCTCAAAGCAGTCTATCTCCCAGGCCAGGAGAATGTCCTCGCGGACAAACTCAGCAGAATCTTCCACCCACACAAGTAGCGCCTGGACCCTGGACGTGGCCAGTCTTTTATTCCATCAGTGGGGGAACTCCGTCCATGGACCTGTTCGCCAGTCCGGTGAATGCGCATCTCCCCCCATTCTGTGGACCGGTTCTCATCCGAGCAGGGTGGCTCCGGATGCGTTACTCCTGAGTTGGGCTTCTGGGCTCCTTTACGCCTTTCCCCCCACTCCTCTCATTGCGAGGACCCTGCACAAGGTTCAGCGGGAGCGAGCTTCCATGATTCTTGTGGCTCCTTTGTGGCCTCAACAACCTTGGTTCCCGCTTCTGCTCCGGCTCTCATCCGAGCCTCCAGTCCCCCTAGGCTGCGCCCCAGGCCTGCTGACGCAGGAGGAGGGAAGGGTGCTCCACCCGAACCTGGCCTTGTTGTCCCTTACAGTCTGGCAGCTGAATGGGTCTCCTTAGCTCCTCTGTATTTACCAGGGGAGGTCGAGGAGATCCTCTTGCGTCAAGGAAGGACTTGACGAGGCGAACCTATGCTTTGAAGTGGCAGCATTTCTTGATCTGGTGCTCCACACTCCAGATCGACCCGCTCTCCTGCTCTCTCCAGGATGTTCTCCAGTACCTCCTCCACCTCTCGAAGGAGGGGCTGAAATCCAACTCAGTCAGGGTACACCTGAGCGCCATCTCGGCTAACCACCTCCCCATCGAGGGTAAACCCCTCTCGGGGCATCCCCTGGTCTCTCGCTTCATGCAGGGCCTCTTACTTTCCAAGCATCCCATTCAGCCTCCCCCGGCGGAGTGGGACTTAAACATTGTGCAGCTTATACAGCCGCCCTTCGAAACGATGGCGATGTGCTCGCTTCGGCACCTCTCCTGGAAGGTAGTCTTCCTGTTGGCTCTGATCTTGGTTCGGCGAGTCAGCGAACTCCAGGCCCTCATGGCTGAGGCTCCCTACACCAGGTTCTATGGGAACAGGGTGGTCCTCCACACCCACCCCAAGTTCGTACCGAAGGTTGTCTCGGACTTCCATCTCAATCAGGAGATAGTCTTGCCGACCTTCTTCCCGAGACCTCATGCCGACCAGGTATCGTCGGTCTTACATACACTCGACTGCAAGAGAGCTCTGGCCTTCTACCTGCAGCGCACCCAGGTTCATCGCAAGTCCGATCGACTCTTTGTTACCTACGATCCCAACCGCCTGGGGCAGGCAGTCACCAAGCGCACCCTCTCTATCTGGGTGGAGGTCTGCATTGCCTTCGCCCAAAGGCGGGCGCTCCGCTGGATCGACGGGTCACCGCACACGGCGTCCAGGCCAAGATGGCTTTGGTGGCCTCGCGCTCAGTGCCTTTAACGGACATCTGCCAGGCTGCGATCTGGTCTTCAGCAAACACTTTCGCTTCGCACTACTGCCTGGAAGGAGTCCCACCGGGACAGCGCCTTTGGCCAGGCTATACTCCATGATCTGTTCGGGGTGTAAGCAACTCCTGCCCTCCGACACTTCTTCGGCTACCGAGAGCTTATGGAGCATGGCCTGGCCGAAGGGACTCCCTCTCCAGGCAGTAATGAGCTGTGAAGATACGGACCAAAGACCAAGCATGAATTGCTCCATGCGGGCTCCGTTGGTGCAGACGTCACCCATAAGTGAGGACTGATTCCTGCTGTCCCGAGAGAACACCTGTTACAGGTGAGTAACTACACTTTTTTTCTCAAGATATTGTACACAACATACCTAAAATGCAAGGGTTCCAATGTTGACCACAACCGTACACATAGAAGGTGAGCAATTTTAAAAGGTATTTCTGCTCAGAAAAGAGTACAAAACTTCATATGTGCATTACTGTACCCCTATATTAGGGAAGAATTCCTGTGGACAGGATTGGGGCAGAGAGGACACTTACATGCATACATTTGTATTTCCAGTAGTTTATATGTAGGCTTACTGTGCAAAAAAAAAAGCCCGGAGACTAACAGCACACAGCAACATATGTTAAATATACACAAATAGCAAGTGCATATTTCTGCTGATACTTTTTCTGACTTTTTTCAAAAGAGACTTTTCCTTCCTGAAAATTGATATAAAGTGCATGGATCAAATGTATGTGCAGACTTTAAACTTATACCATTTTTTTGAAAGTGGTTCACATAAGGACTGGAAAACTGAATTGGTGATAGAGGTCAAAACTGAGGTAAATGGATAAACTTGTTTGGTGTTCCAGCACTGGAGTTGCTCATTAGGATTACAGTAAATTGGCTGCATTGTTCTGTGGTAGCCTGTGCAAAGTCTGTTCTTCTTCATTAAGCCTTTCTTTGGGGTGTGCTATCAGTAGTAACTCACTTTTTATAAGCACCAAAATTGTAGATAGAACTGAAATGCTGAAGGCTCAATGGTAGTGATGTATGCCATGCAAGAAATCTGGATTCAGTTTTTGAACCTGGGTTCTCTTTGAGCAAGGTGGGGTTGAGTATACAGCAGTAGAAATGATTACAGCCCTGGGGGAAGGAGGGAAGGAGAGAGAGCATCTTGGCCACTACACAGTAGAGACTCCCAGATGCCAGGCTCAGAATGCACTTCTACTGGATTCTTGAGGAAGCCATGATCTGTGGCCTCTGGCTAAGTATTGTCAGTGAGAGCTCTGGGCTAAATGGGAGATGGGTAAAAATGGACGCAAAAACTGCATTTCACCATAGTTTGAGTGAAAGTTGGTTCTGATTGAGCAGGAAGTTGGTGGGATTAAAATAAACATACAATTTAAAACAGTATGTCATCCTTTATTTCAGAATTTTTAACTTTGTATAATGAATTTCTGGTAGTACTTTTTTGGATTCCTGAAATCTCAAAAAGGTTTTGTTTCCTTTTCATGTGCCTTCAGGTTCCCTCTTAAGGACTCTAAACGGGTTGCCCAGTGGCTGAAAGCAGTCCAAAGAAGCAACTGGACACCAACCAAGTACTCTTTCCTCTGTAGTGAACACTTCAGCAAGGACTGCTTCTCTAAGCGATTTGAGGACCAACACCGTTTCCTTAAACCCACAGCTGTGCCATCTATCTTTCAGTCTGCTGAGAAAAGAGCCACTTGCGGCTATGCCATATGTAAGAGAGAGAGAGAGAATCAAATTCCAGAAGATGATGATGCGCACCCAAAAGATGGTGGGTCCAGGGAGCAGCATAGCTCATCAGTGCCACTTGACCAAGACACTGGTATAAGACAGAAAATGAAAGGACCAGAACATGCTGTTGTTGAAGCTGATACTTTGGGCTCTGAGCAAAGGGAAAACGTCATGCTACTGTCTGAAGGTCTGCTGACAAGAACCTCAGTTGTCAAGATAGGATCCCCGACAAGAACAGAGAGATCTTCTGCTGAAAATGGTACCCAAACCAATATCCACATAGGTAACTGGATGACTGATACAAGCGGAATATCTATTGATGACTTCTCTCCACCTGTTTCTGGTGCCTGCAAGTTCATCGGCTCACTTCATTCCTACAGCTTTTCTTCCAAGCACAGCCGGGAGAGGCCATCTGTTCCAAGAGAACCACCAGAAAGAAAAAAGGCTAAGAGAAACATGGAGCTCGGCCACAGCAATGGGGGTGTCCCTCTGGTTCCTGATAAGGTGTCCTTAGAAAGTTCCTCTCCTTCACCGCTGACTGTTGCACCCCAAAAAAGTTCTGAAAGCCCATCTGTGGCCCCTGCGGATCTAACTCCCAAACCAGCCACGGAAGCTGCTCCAAGGGAAAAGGATGCTGCAAACCCAAACTTTATGTCCATCAATGAAGTCATTGTGTCTGCCTCAGGAACTTGCAAGCTTATTGATTCACTCCACACATACTGCTTCTCCTCCAGACAGACCAAAAGTCAAGTGTGCTGCCTACGAGAGCAGGTGGAAAAGAAGAACATGGAGCTGAAGCTGTTGCGTCAGAGGGTCAGTCGCTCTGATAGTCAGGTCAAGAAACTGAGAGAGAAGATGGCAGAGCTAAAGAGACTCAGCAACCCCAGTTGGTGCAGTCTGCAGTCCAAGAAGTCTGGTCAGTACCTTTTTTCTGTTCCAGAGAATTTTTTCAACTAGAATAAGACGCTTTTTTTATATTTTATATGGTAAAGGAGCTTGTGACTGGCTTAGTGGATTGATTCAGGAATACTGTTTTTCATCCACAAAGACCAGATATTCTGCACCAACTACTATCTGGATGCTGGTACTGAATATCTGATTTTTAACTGCGGTGGCCAGCATTAAAAAAAACAAACCACAGCTGACCGCCATGGTTAAAATATGTCATATATGTCTCTGGAATAGGTTCAGTCCAGTGTCTCAGCTCACCAATGAGCTGGTTTTGGTTTGTTTTTTAGGGGAATTCCAGCAGTAGATTGTTCTCCAATCTCAGGAAGCAGTTTGCAGAAATAGCTTGGGGCTGATTTCCATATGATTTTTATACCATAGTGAGTAACTTTAAATCAAAATTTTAGTTAGAATTGTAACCATTTTAATTTTATTAACCAAGGAGTAGCCCATTGGCTCTTATTTGATGAACAAGACAAAAATTTTGAAATGATTTTTTTAATTACAGTAGATTATTGTTTTTCCATGGTCAATGCAGAGTCTATAACCACTTCCATCCATCTAAATTTTATTCACTCTATAAGTATATGATAGCGCATTAGCAATACTGAATAATTATTTCAAGCCATTTTGACTACTTGTGATAGTTTAGCATATTAATTTTTTTAGACTGGATTATCTTTTGTTTCCTCAAACTGGATTGGTTAGATTGAGGCAGGAAATTTGAATTTTGGAGGGAAAGAGAAAGGCTGGAGACCTCTCTCTTCCCATAGACTGGAACGTTCTCTGGTGAATTTAAAGATTCTATCCCCAACCAATCCAGTTTGAGGACTACTATATAAAAGAACAGACATCCACTGTTCAACCACTTTGCCTTGAAGAAAGCCACAGTATGGTGGCTAAAACGTCTGTTCCAATTACGAAGACAGACATGACACAGAAAACTGCAAAGTCTATAGCGATCATGACTATTTTGTGCAGTGCCAACAGTGGCAATAGGAACAGGAAGGCTTGTTCCTGCCCTCGATGAGTACTGGACCACCAGGAACTTTAAGGTACGGAAAGGGGGGGGGTCGGGGGGGCCTTGCTGGCTGACTGGGATTTGGAGTTTTCAGTGGGGGGGGGGGTCAGCAGTCTGACTGGGTAGACAGGATTTTTATGGGCATCATAAGGGAGGAGTTTGTTTCCACGGCAAGCTTATTTTCAAATTCTGTTTTTGCCTGCCTTATGATTGCTTTACATCGAACTCGCCATTGCTTATGCTGTTAACTGTTTTCTTCTGTTGGATCCTTTTTCCATTTTTTTAAAGATGTTTTGGCTATAACCTCCCCTCTCACTTCACCTTTAATCCACCTTCTTTCCATCATTTCTAAAGTGTGGAATATATCTGGTCTGGGCTTCCAAGACAATATTTTTAAACAATGTCCAGGTCTAATGTAAAATCTTGACGTTTGCAGCTTTTTTCTTAACCATTTTCATTATTTTTTTTCATAATTTCCCTTTTGAAAGGGTAGCGGTGACTAATATTTACCAAGCTGTAGGGGTAAGGGAAAGATTGTTTTACTAACACTTGATTTGTCCACGGCGTTTGATTTAGTGCAGGGGTGGCCAACTCTGGCCCCGGTGCACCATGATCCAGTCTGGTTTTAAGGATGTCCCTAATGAATATTTATGAGATATAATTGCATACAATGGGAGGCAGTGTGTGCAAATATACCTCATGAATATTCATTAGGGACATCCTGAAAACCAGACTGGAGTTGGCCACCCCTGATTTAGTGGATCATGGAAAATTAGTGCAGAGCTGCTGGCAGATGGGAGGGGGGGGGAAAGGGAAGGTATTGGCATTCATTCAGTCTTTTCTTCAGGGGATTAGGTTTAGAGTTACATGCTGAGAGGATATGTCATCAGTTAAA
Source organism: Ichthyophis bannanicus (assembly GCA_033557465.1). Classification (NCBI taxonomy): domain Eukaryota; kingdom Metazoa; phylum Chordata; class Amphibia; order Gymnophiona; family Ichthyophiidae; genus Ichthyophis; species Ichthyophis bannanicus. The sequence goes on from CM066038.1 coordinate 328,730,387, forward strand.
AGGCCTGACCTGTGGGGTGCAACCAGGGTCGGCCCTATCTCCATTGCTGTTTAATATATATCTACAGCCCTTGAGAGGAATTATTAGGTCTCATTGATTCTCCATAGACAAGCAGAAATGAGTCCTTATGTATGGGTGACATCCCCGATGGGACCCCATGCAGAAACGCTCCCCAGCTTCTATTGTAAGCTTTTGGAAGGCTTCTGCACACCTCCTTCTTGCCTGCTATCAACCCATTGGCTCTCTCCACTATTGTCTTATCTCCTGTTTCCTCTGCTATGTCATCTAAGTCTGTTGATGAGGCTGTAGTTTTCTATAACTCTGCACTCTCCTTTGCTCTAGATGCTCTTGCTCTGCCCATGCAATGTCCTGTGAGGCGCACTATACCTCAGCCCTGGCTATTTTCGACTACTTGTTATCTTTATTCCTGTGCCCACTCAAATGAGACATTTGGCTCAAAACCCGCACCCTTGCTGACTTTCTTCACTTCAAATTTATGCTTGCCTCTTTCCAGTTAGCCTTAGCACTCACCAAACAAAACTACATGTCCATCTGACTAACTGTCTTGCTTTGATCCTCGCCGTCTCTTTATATCTCCTCAAGATGCCTCCCCCTCTAACCCCTCCTTCCCTTTCTACCCAAACCCTGGATGACTGTTTCCATGACAAAGTCCACAAGATTACACTCCAATTCCCCACGAGATCAGCTCCATTCCCTCTTCATTCCCAACTTATCCCCTCAACCTCTGCTACCTTCTCTTCCTTCTCTAATATCTCTGAGGAAACCTCTCATCTTCTCTCCTCTTCTAAACTCACTATCTGCTCCTCTGCTCCTATCCCCCACCTTTCTCCTTAACTCCATCTCTTCCTCTCTCACCCTTTCATTTCTCATATTCTCAGCCTATCGCTCTCCTCTGCAACCATCCCAGCAGCCTTCAAGCATGCTGTGGTCACACCTCTCCTCAAGAAACATTCACTAGACCCTACCTGTCCTTCTGATTATCAACCCATCTCCCTCCTCCCCGTCATTTCTAAACTACTTGAATGTGCGCCGTTGCCTTGACTTTCACTCCTCTCAAGCCATTCTGGATCCACTACAATCTGGCTTTCGTCCTTTACATTCTACTGAAACGGCTCTTGCCAAAGTCTCCAGTAACCATTTCCTAGCAAAATCCAAGGGCCTTTACTCAATCTTCATCCTTCTTGACCTTTCTGCTGCTTTTGACACTGTTGACCACCACCTTCTTCTCAACACCTTATTCTCAGTTGGTTTAAAGGACTGTACTATCCTGGTTTTCATCTCTTCCAGCGCTCTTTCAGTGTTTGCTCTGATGGTTCCTCCTCTACTGCTATCTGTCTTAGGTGGTGTACCCCAAGGGTCTATCTTGGATCCACTCCTTTTCTTTCTGTATACTCGGTCCCTTGGTGTACTCATCTCCTCCCATGGCTTTCAGTACTACTTTTATGCTGATGACTCTCTGATCTATCTCTCTACACCTGATCTCTCCAGCAATCCAGGCATGAATCTGTGCTTGCCTATCTGATATTGCTGCCCGGATGCCTCGCTGTCATTTGAAATTGAACATGACCAAAACTGAATTTCTTATTTTTCCCCCTAAACCCACCCACCTCCCCCTTTCCTCCTTTCTCAGTCTCTGTGGATAATGCTGTTTTACTCCGTTTCCTCAGCCAGCAACCTTAGGGTCATCTCCCTCTCCTTCACACACATCCAACTAACCGCTAAAACCTGTTGTTTCTTTCTCAACAACATCAGCAAAATTCTCTCCTTCCTTTCTCAACACACTACTAAGACACTTATCCACTTTTTAGTCATCCCCCGTCTTGACTATTGCAACCTTCTTGCTGATCTCCCCCTGAATCATCTTTTTCCCCTTCAATCTGTTCAAACTGTGCTGCGTTGCTAATCTTCCACCAGTCCCGATATGCTCATGTAACCTATCTTCTGAAGTCACTTCATTGGCTCCCCTTCCGTTTCCGTATCCAATTCAAACTGCTCCTTCTGACCTATAAATGCATTCATTCTACTGCAACTCACTACCTTTCCTCTCTCTCATCTCTCCCTACACCCCTCCTCGTGAACACTGCTCTACTGGTGGATTACGTCTCTCTGTTTCCTTTTATTCAATTACCAACTCGAGACTTTGATCCTTTCACCTTGCTGCTCCTTATGCCTGGAACAAATTGAGTCTGTACGTCAGGCTTCATTTCTGCCCTTTTTCAAATCCATGCTTAAAGCTCACCTCTTTAAGTCTGCTTTTGGATCCTGATCCGCCTAATCTCCTTGTGTCTCCTTACCTTTCATTAATTATAGCCTTGTCCTCAGCTATTGTGTTCTCTGTTTTGACTAGATTGTAAGCTCTGATGAGCAGGGACTGTCTTTTTATAAGTATCAGTATAGTGCTCCGTATGCCTTGTAGTGCTATATAAATATTCAATAGTAGTAGTACTACCACCGCATCACCATGATACCTTAGTCTTTAGTTTTCCACGGCGCTCCACGAACATGTTCCAGACATCCTCCATTTGGTAGACTTCATTTTCCCCTAATCGGGTGTTTTTTGCTTCAGGTTTCCAACCTAGTTGCCTGCCATTGTGGTTATCTCCTTCCTTTACTTTTTCCTTCCTACAGTTGTGCGTTTTTATTCTCCGTGGACAAGCAGGAATGAGTCCTCACATATAGGCGATATCTCTGACGGAGCCCCATGTAGGAACCCTCCCCAGCTTCTATTGGAAGCTTTTGGGAGGCTCCACTATGACAGTGTGCGCAACTCCTTCCTGCCTGCCACTGCGGTGCTATCTTGATTCAATCATTTGTTTTCTGCAGAGACCCAAGGCCATTTTTCGGATCCTCTGTTTGATAAACTTCATCTTTGCCTCTGGGTTTTTCAACCTGGTTGCCTGCCATTGCGGTTCTCTCTTCCCTTTACTTTTCTTCCTCAGTGTATTTTTATTCTTGCCACAGCACCTCATCCCTCCCGGTGCCAGTGCTCTGGCACACCTCGGTCCTCATCATTGAGCCATTTGACTTTGCCATGGCTATATTTCTGGACATGTCCCAGAAACCTACCAGCAGGTTCAAAAAGTGTTCCAAGTGCTCTAGAACCATGTCTGTCGCCAATACTCAATTGGTGCCTACAGTGCTGGGACCCGATCGTCATCCCTCTTCTTGTAATTTTTGTTCGTAGATGACAACAAGAGGACATGGGAGTCGTGAGAAGCAGCATGAAACACTTTTTGGCGCTCGGATATCCAATCCTCCGTCATCGATATCAACGGCATAAGTCTCTATGGCTTCCAAGGCTGCACTGGATGCTGGCAGTGCATTGACACCGAAGTGCTCTCAAGATGAATCAGAGCTGAGCACAGGGGGTGCCCTGGAGCATCGGCCATCGATTGATCTCCACCCAAAGATGAAGGATTCGAGTGTCTTCTTCGACATCAAGGAGTGACCATGCCGAACATTGGGTGAAGACTGTGGTAAGGAAGCCTATCCTGAGTTAGGGGAAAGGGAAAAAGGCAAAGAGTTCACCCTAGTAAAAGGGCCCCTTTTGCAAGGTCAGGGTAACAAAACCACAACCTCACCTAGGAACCAGAAAACCCCCAGCTGGAACAGGTTTCATGTTTCCCCTAGTGAAATAAGGGAGAGTGAATACAGACCTAAGGTCCAAGACCCTTACGTCAGTAAGCTCCCTGATTACTCAGGTGCCAGAAGGCAGAGTGATCTCCGTCACCTGGGAAGAGAGGAGGTGGGGCTAGAACCCTGGAGATATAAGCCTATGCTAGATTATAGTAGGGGAGAAGGAGAAAGAAGAGAAGGTGGAAGAAACGCCAGAAGCAAGGGCTGAGGCAAAGGCAAGAAGAGGAGAAAGAGAAAGAGAAGCTGATACAAGCCGAGGCACAGGTACGAGCCTAAGAAGCCTGATTAAGGCTGAGCAGAGCAGGAGAAGCCTGACTAATGCTGGGCAGTGTAGAGGTGCAGGAGACACTCTCAGCTGTAACGAGAGGCTGTCAGCTGAGCCCAGTGAGCAAGAAGGAGAGCCTATACAGCTAGGAGAGCCTGATGCTGAGCTGAATGAGGAAGACACCCTCATGGATTGCTCTTTGTGCCAAGCCTTAGCCACAGAAGGGTTGAAGGAAATCCAGCCCTGAGAGAAAACCCTCCAGAGAAAGGTAACCATAAGAAGCATGTAGATGGATTGTAAATTCCCACATGGTAAAGAGGGGAAGTTTTACTAAGAAGTAAGAACAAGCTGGAGTTGTGAATTGTGCTTGTTAACCACCTGCTACCTGTGAAGTGAGACGGCAAGAAGCCAAATTAACTGTGAGGAAAAAGCTTTCTTTTTTGCTCTTGAATTTTCCTGAGAAACCTGAATAGAACTTTACTTGCACATGGGAAGTTTGTTCCTGTTTGAAGTTTTTTTTGTTTTTGCTTGTAAATTGGAAAACTGCCTGGAAAGGTTTGAGACTGGAAAAGAAGGCAAACTGCCACAGAAGAAAGCCTGTTTTGTGTGTTTTATGCTTTAACCAGCAAGGCTAAAGGAAGCTGGTAGCCTTGCTGTTAAAAGGCTATGTTTTTCTGAGCTGAAGAATACTTTAAGCTGTCACTTTGGTTTTGGGTTTTGTTTTGCTTATAACCTGTTGTACTTTGAAGAAGCCTGCAGAAGTATGCCTGAATGTGGTATTTATGAACCTTTTTTGTGCTCAATAAATTTCTGTCATTGCCTTACCCAAGGAGCCCGACTACAGCTTTCTACCTGAAGCCCATATATATTGCAATTAAACTACATTTCCCAGAAAGCATTGCGGGGAACTAGTCAGTTAAGGCTGAAAGGGGAAAGTTCCTTATACAACTACGCCCCTCTAAGCTGGAGGCGAGTGGTGAGGGCGTGACAAGACTCTGGTGTATCATTGTTGGAGCCCATCAAGGCATGGCATTGAGAGTGATGGGGGTCCATGTTAGCACCCATCAAAGGTGCCCTAAATAGAGGAGAGCTCATCCTCCAGGATTTTGGAGGGGCACCATTAGTCTACCAACTGGAATAAGACCCTCAGTTCAATTGCGCTACTTCCGACAGCTAACAAGCCTCCAAGGAAGTGAGCCTCTGCATCCCGGTACTCCGCAGAACTGGAAACCTCCCTCACCCACCTAAGAAAGCTTGAACGACACTGGCGCCGCTCCCACTCAGCAGACGACCAAAGAGTTTATAACGACCATCTGGCAAGACATCGTGAAGCAGTAACTACGAAAATGAGACAATTCCACACAGACACTCTAAAACAGGGGTCTCAAACTCAGATTGCTTTGAGGGCCAAATGAGGACTTGTAAAGTAACCCGGGGGCCGCATAAGACATGGGGCCTCATTTGCATAAGGGGCCTCATTTGCATAAATATTTGCATAATGTTGCATAATGAGTGTATGGATAAAGAAAGACTAAACAATTTCTATATTACTATAATCCAGTGCCAACCGCCAGGCACATTAGGAACTACTACAGACACTGCCCATTTAGAACCCATAGCAAACCCCCCATATCATAACAGCACTACCAGGACTCACAAAGCACCAGACCCTACCTATCAAAAGGCAGCACTGCAAATATTAAATCAATACATTTCAGAGAACAACAATACATGACCTACTGGGAAAAGAGAACAAGTAGCAATGTCAAATAGGAATTACATAAACAGAATACCTCAGCTCAGTTACACATGCAGAACATAGACCATCACCAAACAAGGAATCACAATTTAGAAACAGGAAGACAATAATTAAATTGGGAACCCCAAAAGCCAAACTTGGAATGTACAACAACACTGTAGAAATAAAACTATAAATTAATTTCTTGTACTAAACAAAGCACAGACATTAATGATGCACATTTCCCAGAGCTGACATATTCCAGTTAATAAATTCAAAATAAAGAGATATTTTCCTACCTTTTGTGCATTTTTTTTCAGTTGCAATTGTTCCAGCCACTTTCTTATGGTTTCTTCGTGTCTTCTGCTAACTCTCCATCGTCTGCTGTCCATTTGTCCTTTCTTCTCTCTTCTAGTTTTTTTTTTCATTCTCTCTCTACGTCTGCTTTAACATACTAATCTTTCTCTTTTTGCTCTTTCCTCATTCCTATTTTATCCACTCAAATATTACCCCTCCATCCTCAATCTCCACTTACTCTCCCAAAACCTGGCCAATTGTAGATTTGTCTTCCCTCCCGCACAAAATATTTTTTCCCTCTCCATTTCACTTTCCCAGCTCCATCCCATTCTAATCCTCCCCCAACATCAGCTCCCTTCTAGTTCCAGCCCCACCCAGCATCCGCTCCTTTCTAGTCCCTGCATCAGCCCATTTCCAACCCTAGCTCCCCCCCCCCACTCAGCCCATTTCCAGTGCTAGCTCCCTCCCCTCACAGCCCATTTCCATTCCAAGCCCCCCTCCCCATCAGTCATTTGCAGTTCAAGCCCCCCTTCCACTCAGCCCATTTCCAGTCCTAACCCCCCCCATCAGCCCACAGCACATTACCAGTCCTAACCCCCCCCATCAGCCCACAGCACATTACCAGTCCTAAACCCCCCCCAGTGGCATTACCAGTCCTACCCCCCCATCAACCCACAGCACATTACCAGTCCTAAACCCCCCCCAGTGGCATTACCAGTCCTAAACCCCCCCATCAGCCCACAGCACATTACCAGTCCTAACCCCCCCTATCAGCCCACAGCACATTACCAGTCCTAACCCCCCCCCAGTGGCATTACCAGTCCTACCCCCCCCCCATCAACCCACAGCACATTACCAGTCCTAACCCCCCCGCAGTGGCATTACCAGTCCTAACCCCCCCCATCAACCCACAGCACATTACCAGTCCTAAACCCCCCCCAGTGGCATTACCAGTCCTAACCCCCCCATCAACCCACAGCACATTACCAGTCCTAACCCCCCCCCCAGTGGCATTACCAGTCCTATCCCCCCCATCAACCCACAGCACATTACCAATCCTAAACCCCCCCAGTGGCATTACCAGTCCTAACCCCCCCCCATCAACCCACAGCACATTACCAGTCCTAACCCCCCCCCCCCATCAGCCGCGGCAAAATCAAATGTCCCGTGGGGCCCCCCCTGCCCGGCAGAGCCAGCCCTCCCTGCCTGCCTGCCTGCTTGCTTGCTTCCCTCCCTCCCTCCCTCAGTCCTTCTCCGCTTCGGCTTAGAACCGCGAAGGGAGAGTTCCTCCCTCGCGACTCTGCTAAGCCCGCTGAGGCTTATGGGAAATTTCCCATCTGCCCCAGCGAGCTTAACAGAGTCGCGAGGGAGAAGCTCTCCCTTCGTGGCTCTGAAAGCCGAAGAGGAGAGGGACTGAGGGAGGCAGGGCTGGCTAACATCGGGGAATTCCGGGGGCAGGGCAGACTGCCTCCATACCTGCCGCGGAGAGCTGTGCACAAAATGGATCCTTGAGGGCTCGTGGTGCCTCATGGCGTTCGGCTGGCTGCCCCTCCCCCCCTCCTTCCTGTCTCTAATTGGTTGAGGGCAGGCTCGTGACTCGGGTCATGTGGAGAGAGAAGACGACTTTAGAGATAGTATTTTTTAACCCCACGCAGCCGCGCCAGCAATCAGGTGAGAAAAGTAAAACCAACGAAAAAAGTTGTGGCGTCACGGGCCGCACAAAATGCTCTCGGCCCGCGGGCCGCGTGTTTGAGACCCCTGCTCTAAAACATTCACTGAATAAGCCACACGACCTCTTCACTCTCGTCAACAACCTAACAAAGGAACCAACCTCAGTCCAACCAGCCGGGATCCACCCTTAAGTATCTGCAGATTACTTACAATCCAAGTTAGGTCAGACTAACAAGACCTCATCACCTAACGCCTCTCTCGTGCCAAGCCATGGAACACTGCTCACCATTTTTGCCACACCAACCAAGCAGCACATTGAAGACACCATTGCTGCAATCAACACAACCACGGCTCAATCAGACCCTTGCCCTGCATTTTGGATTAAAGAACTACGATCCCACTGGAGCCCTTTTATAGCCAGACTCATGGACCGATCCTTTGCAACAGGTACATTCCCGCAATCCCTCAAACAGACGTTCTAAGACCGCTGCTGAAAAACAGCAAGCTGGACCCCAAGAAGGTGGACTCATACAGGCCAATATCGAGCATACCCCTACTAGCGAAAATAATCAAAAAGGAAGTCCAATGTCAAATTCAAGATCACATAGATGCTTCCGCGCCACTGGACCAATGCCAACACGGCTTTAGAGAGTCCCACGGTGTCTAAACACTACTCACCACGCTCTTCAACAGCTTAATAGCAGGAATAGACAGCATCCGTCAAGGGTTTGACCTCATCTTCATGGACATTGCGGCAGCATTCGATTCAGTAAGCCATGAGCTTCTCATCGAGCGTCTTAAAGAGAAGGGGATCACAGACAAAGCACTAGACTGGTGCAAGTCCTACCTCTCTGACAGATGGCAGCATGTACGATCAGGGACTACATCATCTGAGCCTTTCCATCAGAAGCAAGGTGTCCCGCAGGGATCCTCCCTCTCCGCCCTGATGTTCAACATATACATGCAGCCCATCTGTAACCTGATCCGTTCTTTCGATGTTAACTGCCTTATATATGCAGACGACGTACTGCTGTACATGCCTTTCTCGACTGAGAACCCAGACCTCTCCCCACTAACAAACTGCTTCAATGCAGTGTCCAACTGGCTACAAACCCAAAACCTCAGAATTCAGCATAAGAAAACAGAGGTCCTATTCATTACAAGGAATCAAAGCTTCTCCACGCCACCTTCCCTAAAAGTCAACGAAGCAGAACTCCAGTCCAAACCCTCGATCAGGTACCTTGGAGTCACACTAGATCAGCACCTGGACATGAAGGCGCACATAGGCAACACGGTAAGAGCGGTGTACCACAAGATCCGATCTCTCAGGCACCTAAGATCCTTGCTAACACCAGACGACTTCAGGACAGTCTATCAGCTACTAATCATACCACATCTGGATTATGCAAACTCAATTCTGCATGGTCTCCCTCAAACCACACTGAACCCACTGCAGCTGCTGATGAATGCCACGGCAAGAGTCCTCCATGGAGCATCCAGGAAAGACCACGTGACCTCCACCCTGAAGCACCTACACTGGCTCCCAATACGTGGCAGACTCACATACAAAATCTTACTGCTGATATTTAAGGCCGTCAACGGACTCTCATCCACATCACTAACAGAGCTGATCCAGACAACGCCCCACAATAGGTCTAGAAGATCTACAGCAGTTAATACGCTGATAGTCCTGAAATCAATAACCCAATGCACATGTTCAACCGCAAACAGAGCCTTCAAATTCAGTGCGCCAAGATGCTGGAATGCCCTACCTCCCAGCGTACGAGCAATCCCTGACCTAACACAGTTTAGAAAGGCATTGAAGCACCATCTCTTCCTCCAGTATTACCCCCTAGACAGCACCTTAATAGCCCCATCGGCTACTTAGCCGACACAGTTCAGTAACCCTTCCACACAATCAACCATGACTATCTCCAGCAAGGTGATACCTATCTTGCCTCATAGATGTACATAGTTTACCCTTGTTATCCAAGTTCTATTACCTTGTTCAATGTAAACACAAATCAGCTAATGAGATGTGTAAGTTGTTGTATGTAAACCGTGCTGATGCCGAATAGCGCGGTATAGAAGAGACTGTAAAATAAATAAATAAACAGCTGAGACCCAGCCACTGATATCCCTGTATACCAACTGGACAAGTTGTCGAGGAGAAGACAGTGGTCAACAGTGTCAAAAGCAGCAGAAAGGTCAAGAAGGATGAAGACTGAGTAAAGGTCCTTGGATTTTGCTAGGAACATGTCCCAGGAGACTTTGGCAAGAGCCATTTCAGTAGAATGTAAAGAACAAAAGCTAGATTACAGTGGATCCAGAAGGGCTTTAGAGGAGAGAAAGTCAAGGCAACAGTGGTGACCCGCACGTTCAAGTAGTTTAGAAATGAAGGGGAGGAGGAGGGAGATGGGTCAATAATTTGAAGGACAGGTAGGGTCTAGTGATGATTTCTTGTGGAGAGGTGTGACCACAGCATGCTTGAAGGTCGCTGGGACAGTTTCAGAGGAGAGCGATAGGTTGAGAATATGAGAAATGAAAGGGTGGCAATGCAGGAGATGGAGTTAAGGAGAAAGGTGTGGGGATAGACTCAGAGAGCAGGTAGTGAGTTTAGAAGAGGAGAAAAGACGAGAGGTTTCCTCATCAAAGAAGATAGCAGAGTTTGAGGGGAAAAGTTGGGAATGAAGGGGGATGGAGCTGATCTCGTGGGGAATTGGAGTGTAATCTTGTAGACTTTGTTATGGAAGTAGTCGTCCAGGGTTTGGTTAGAAAGGGAAGGAGGGGTCAGAGGGGGAAGTGCCTTGAGGAGAGAATTGACAGTTGTAAAGAGACGGCATATGTCAGAGGCAAAGAGAGTTAGTCAGATGGACATAGTAGTTTTGCTTTGCAGGCATGATCTAGGAAACTACAGATTGGTGAGCCTGACGACAGTACTGGGCAAAATAATAGAAACCATTATAAAGAACAAAATTGCTGAACATGTAGATAGTCATGTCCGATCTCTGGAGGCTAAATTAGCAGACTTGGAGGACATAAGGAAGACAGAGAGGTACATAGATGATACCTACAGGGACGAAGTACTGAAGTCCCATCTCTAATCTGGCAGCCTCTCAGTTGCCATGGAGGAGAGAGGTCAAGAGAAAGGAGAGCCATCACCCTGGTGTGGTGAAAGTGATCCCGTAGCTAGGACCTGTCTGCCAGGAGATGTAAAACCCTCTCGCACCAAGGAGGTTTCTCCAGGGCCATGTGCCCAGGAGGAAAGGGTTAGGACAGCTGTTATAGTTGACGATTTGATCATTACGCATGTAGATATCTGGGTGGCTGGTGGACATGAGGACTGCCTGGTAACATGCCTGCCAGATGCGAAGGTAGCAGACTTCATGCGCCACCTAGACAAGGTTTTTGATAGTGCTGGGGAGGAGTCTGCTGTCTTAGTACATTTTGGCACCAATGACATAGGAAAGTGTGGGAAAGAGGTTCTGGAGGCCAAATTTAGGCTTTTAGATAGGAAGTTGAAGTCCAGAACTTCCAGGGTAGCATACTCTGAAATGCTTCCCATTCCATGTGCAGGACCCAAAGGCATGCAGAGTTCTGGAGTCTCAATGAGTGGTTGAGACGATAGCGCAAAGAAGAGGGTTTTGGATTTGTTAGGAACTGGGCAACATTCTGGGGAAGGGAGGGGCTCTTCCAAAGGGATGGGCTCCACCTTAATCAGGATGGAACCAGGCTGCTGGCACTAACTAAAAATGAGTTAGAGAAGCTTTTAAACTAGATAGTAGAGGAAAGCCGACAGTCGTCCAAGAGTGCATGGTTCAAAAGGATGTATCCTTGAAGGACACTAGCAAAACAGGGACGTTAGGGCATCCCAACAGAGGTTCCAACAAAGATAAAAGTAACCCAGATGTCCTTCAGTACAGAGACATAAGATTCCAAATTACACCTATCAACTGATAGAAACATAGAAACATGATGACAGGAAAAGACCACATGGCCTATCTAGTCTGTCCTTCCATAACAACAACTACAACAGTCCACTTTTTACCTTTAGAGATCCTCTGTGTTGGTCCCATGCTTTTTTGAATTCAGTTACTGTCGTCATCTCTACCACCTCCACTGGGAGACTATTCCATGGATCCACTACTCTTTCCGTAAAGAAATATTTCCGCATATCACTCCTGAATCTATCTCCCTTCACCCTCATCCCATGTCCCCTCGTAGCAGAACTTGCTTTCAATTGAAAGAGGCTCTCTCCATGAACATTTATGCCATGGAGGTATTTAAACATCTCAATCATATCACCTCTATCCCGTCTTTCCTCTAAGGTGTACATATTAAGATCCTTAAGTCTGTCCTCATATGCTTTATAATGAAGCCCATTAATCATTTTAGTAGCCACCCTCTGCACCGACTCCATCCTGTTCACATCCTTTTGAAGGTGTGGTCTCCAGAATTGCACACCATACTCCAAATGAGGTCGCACCAAAGACTTATACAGAGGCATTATCACCTCCTTTTTTCTGCTAGCCATTCCTCTCCGTATGCACCCAAGCATCCTTCTAGCTTTTGCCGTCGCCTTTTCTACCTGTTTAGCTACTTTAAGATCATCAGACACAACCACGCCTAGGTCCCGCTCTTCTTTAGTGGACAAAAGTACTTCACCTCCTATACTGTATTGCTCCCTTGGATTGCTGCAGCCCAAATGCATGACCTTACATTTTTTAACATTAAATCCCAGCTGCCAAATTCTAGACCATTCTTCAAGCTTAGCTAGATCCCTCCTCATGTTATCTACACCTTCCTGGGTGTCTACTCTATTGCAGATTTTGGTATCATCTGCAAAGAGGCAAACCTTACCTGACAGCCCTTCCACTATATCACTAACAAAGATGTTAAAAAGAATCGGACCAAGGACAGATCCCTGGGGCACACCACTGGTAACATCCTTCTCCTCAGAGTGAGCTCCATTTACTTGTACTCCTTGTCGCCTCCAACCCAAGCAGTAACTTTAGGGTCCATCCCTAGGGTGCTCAGTTTGTTTATAAGTCGCCTGTGAGGAAGTGTGTCAAAGGCTTTACTGAAATCTAAATACACCACATCTAGAGCTCTCCCTCGGTCCAACTCCCTGGTCACCCAGTCAAAGAAATCAATCAGATTTGTCTGACAAGACCTGCCTCTGGTGAATCCATGCTGCCTCAGATCCTGTAATCTGCTGGACTCCAGAAACCTCACTATAACCAAATTAATATGAAAAAAATACAACCTCTAAAATGCCTGTCTGTAAATGCTAGACATCTAAAAAAAAGATGGGAGAGGTAGAATATATAGCACTAAATGAAAGGTTAGATATGACTGGCATCTCAGAGACCTGGTGGAAGGAGGGCAACCAATGGGACATTGTGATACCTGGGTACAAACTATATAGCAATGATAGAGTAGATCAAATTGGTAGAGGGGTTGCGCTCTGTTAGAGAGGGCATGGAGTCACATAGGATTAAATTTTTGCAGAAAACAAATACACAGTAGAACCTCTGTGGCTAGAGGTTTCATGTAAAAAGTGGAAGTGGATGGCAGTGTGGGGTGTACTATTGACCATCTGGCCAGAATGAACAGATGGATGATCAAATGCTAAAATAAATCAGAGAAGCTAACAAAAGTTACAATACAGTAATAATGGGTCAGTTCAATTACCCCAGTATCAACTGGGTCAGTGTCACAACAGGACATGCTAGAGGGATAAAGTTTCTAGATGAAATAAATGACTGCTTCTTGGAGCAGCTGGTTCATGAACCAACAAGAGTGGAAGCTATTTTGGACCTAGTCCTTAGTGGAACACAGGATCTGGTGCAAAAGATAAGGGTTTTGGGGCAACTTGGCAACAGTGATCATAGCATGATCGCATTTGATTTAATAAAGGGAAGAAAGATGACAAGGAAATCTACAGTACTACCTTTTAACTTTCAAAAGGGAGACTATGATAAAATGAGGAAAATAGTTAAGAAATACTAAAAGGAGCAGCTGCAAAGGTTACCGATTTGCATCAAGCATGGGCCCAGACCAGATGTATTCCACGCTTTAAGAAAAGTAGAAGGAAGGCCAAAAAACTGCCAGAGAGACTGTTGCCAAAAAAGCATCTTTCAGGAAATAGAAAAAGAAGACTAATGACAAACACCAGAAACAACATAAGCATTGGTAAGATAGATGCAAGGCACTGATAAGGCAGGCAGAGATCATTTAAAAAGAAGCTTGCTGTGGAAAGAAAAACACGTAATAAAACGTTTTTTCAAGTACATTCGTAGCAAAAAACCTGTGAGAGAGTCAGTTGGACCATTGGATGATGGAGGGGTAAAAGGGGTGCTAAGTGAGGACAAGGCCAGAAGTTACCCATGCCTGAAATGGTATTTAAAGGTGATGTAGCAGAAGAATTGAAAGAAACATTGATAAACATGGAGAGTGTATTAGAACTGTTTGATAAACTGAAGAGTAGCAAATCACCTGGACCGGATCATATATATCCGAGGATGTTGAAAGAACTGAAATATGAGATTGCAGACCTACTATTAGTAATCTGTGAACTGTCATTAAAATCATCCGTAATAACTGAAGAATGGCGAATGGCTAATGTAACGCCAATTTTTAAAAAGGATTCCAAGGGTGATCTGGGAAACTATAGACTGCTGAGCCTCATATCAGTACCAAGCAAAATGGTAAAAACCATGTAGATAGCAATGGTTTAATGGGAGAAAGCCAACATGGCTTTAGCCAAGGAAAGTCTTATCTTACTAATCTGTTATATTTTTTTTGAAGATGTGAATAAACAGGTAGACAAAGGTGAGCTGGATGATATAGTACATCTGGATATTCAGAAAGCCTTTGACAAAGTCCCTCATGAGAGACTTTTGGCAAAATTAAAAAGTCATGGGATAGGAGGCAGTATACTATTGTGGATCAGGAACTGGTTAAAAGATGGAAAGCAGAGAGTAGGGCTAAATGGCCAATTTTCCCAATGGAGAAGGGTGAATAGTGGAGTACCCTAGGGATCTGTGCTGGGTCCGCTGCTTTTTAACATATTTGTAAGTGACCTGGAAATGGGTATAACAAATGAGATAATCAAATTTGCAGGTGACACAAAATTATTCAAAGTTGTTAAAACGCAAGAGAATTGTGAAAAATTGCAAGAGGGCCTTGATAAACTGGAAGATTGGACGTTCAAATGGCAAATGAAATTTAATGAGGACAAATGCAAAGTTACTAAAAAGCACCTGGCTACTTTTGCCGTTATTGCATCCTCTCTCTCAGGATGCTCTAACTTCCCTTTTTTATTAGTATTCTTCACAGATACCACACTTCAAACCATATGCCACTGAGCTCCCCCTTCCCCAAAATGTTGCCCAGTTGCTTATCCAGTCTAAGCCCTCTTCCCTGTACCATCATTTCAACCAAGCATAAGACTCTGGAACTCTCTCTGAGATCCTCTGCATAGAACAGCAAACATTTCTGAGACTGCTACTCTGGAGGTTCGAGATTTAAACTTTTGTATCTAAAACTCTAATTTTGGCTTCCAGAAATTCTTTCCCAATCCGTTCCATGTACCATTGCTTTTGGCTCCTCTCCAGCATGATCTATAATCCTATCTAGGTAATACATGAAGCCTTCTCCCATCACACCAGGCAGGCAAGTTAACAAGTGATCCTCATGCCTGCCAGTCATTCCTACTGATTTAAGCTATATCAAATACATAACTTGCATTATATTATGAGAAATGAATTGTACAATTAGAACTACAATTCCATGTATGCAATAGAACAAAAATCAGGACTAGATCACAAATTTTGTCAACATGAAGTGTGTTAGTGATCCTATTTCCGTGCATAATAAACTTCTCTACTGATCCTCGAGCCTCCCACCCAATGGTCAGGATTCAATTCTCCTACAGTAGAGAATTGGAAGCTAGCTGTACTTACCTTCTAGCAACTTTTGCTTCTTCTAGATTCCCTGGGCTGATAGCAGCCTCCTAGACTAGATGAAGGGAGTGGGGAAGGGGTCTTGAACTAAAAAAATAAAATTGCAGACCTTCTATAATACCCAAAATTGGAGAGTGGCCAAAATAGTGCCAATTTTAAAAAGGATTCAGGCGTGAATCAGGAAATTACAAACTAGTGAGCCTGATGTCAGTACCAGGCAAAATGGTAGAAACCATTATAAAGAACAAAATTACTAAACATATAGATAAGTCATGGTTTAATGGGACAAAGTCAAAATGGATTTAGCCAAGGAAAGTTTTTTTTTTTGTTTGTTTTTTTGTTCTACTAATCTGCTGTATTTTTTTTTTGAAGGTGTGAATACATGGGTAAATAACGGTGAACCGGTTGAAATAAAGCAGCTTATTAGAACAGACGTCTAGGAAAAATCTGGGACATCCAGACCAGAACATCCAAAAACCAGAGGAATGGCAGCAGTGCCTTCTGAAACCGCTCTTTCTCCAGGAACCAGCAGGAAGTCAGTTCTCACATATGGGTGACATCTGCGCCGATGGAGTCCTCGTGGAAGCATCTCCCCAGCTTTCAAAGAAAGCCTTTGGGAGATGCCACCATGCATGCATGGTCCCCTTCATGCCCAAGGGTGTCATCTTACTCAGTCTCCTTTTATCCCGGGAGCCCAACAGACATGTCTTTTTTTCCCTGGAAAAAGTTAATTAAAATGTGTGAAAAAAATCTTTTTCTCTATCCAGTTGCGACCGGTCCCTTTCCTGCCTAAGAGCACAGTTGCCCCAGCATCACATCCCAGTACTATACTAGGTTTATTTCTCCCACGCGATTCGTGCCTTTTTCCATCTGCTGGCCACTCCGAGGGTCTTCGACCTCGCTGGAGTATTTTTTCCCCCAATGGCCAGTGGGTTCAAAAAGTGTGATTGGTGCGTTAAAAACATGTCTCTTACCATTCACATGATTGCTGCCTCCAATGTCTAGGGGCCGACCACAACCCGGAGATCTGCTCCCTCTGTAAAATGATGTCTGTGAAGGCCATCCAGTGTCATCAAAAGAAGCAGGATGATATCTTCCACAGGTCAGACTCTATCCCAGTAGCCTCACAATCCAAGGTCCCACATGGGTCTCAGAGTCATGTAATGTCCCTGAGGCGCCCAACCAGGACCATGGACACTCTGACAAGGGTTCCCCAGAGCGGGAGCACAAAAAGAAGAAATCTTCCAGGACCTCATCCTGGGACTCGGACACACCGGGCAAGTCCCGCATCAGGTTCCGCAGCCCACGGAGGGAACTCGAGGAGTCAGAGCGGGAGCAGCCAGCCAAAGTTCCCCGAATGCATGTGGAGCCTTCTGGTGACATGTCCCAGACTCCCAAGGCCTGTCTCATAGAGGACTCTCTCTCCTCACTGACACCAGACCTGGTGACCCCGGTGTCAACGTCGAAGGCTGCGCCTCCTTAGTGGGAAACCAGGATGATGGTGCTGGAGCGTAGTATCTCCAGGAACAAGCAGGAATGTAATCTTCACATATGGGTGACGTTGGGTACCGACTGAGCCTGTGCGGGAAGCTCCCCAGCTACCAATAGGAAAGCTTTTGGGAGCACTCCACTGCGCCTGTGCCACTGCCTTCCTGCTCTCTCAGCTCCCTCTCCTCAGTTCTTCTTTTTCCACGGAGCCAACAGGTCATTACCCTATCACCTCAGAAAAGAACTTTAAAACTTTTCAATTACCACTCTTCCTAACTGCACCGGTATCATCCTGATACAGATCTCCCCTTTTTTCTTTATATTTTTTCTTACTTTTCTTATTTTTCTGAAAGAAAAAAAAAGATTTTCTTTTCTTCAGGGCCCTCGTGTCCACCGGTGCTTGAAATGCCTTGGTCCCGATCACATTCCCCAAGAATGCTCCCTCTGCAAACAGATGATGAAGAGGGGCCTAGGGAACCTGGCTAAAAGGTTTGGGGAACTCTTCCCCTCGGACACCATGTCGTTGGCCCCTACATCCTCCAGAGCATCATCAGTCTCACACAATTCCAAGCACTCCAAAGAGTCAAGACACTCGGAGAAGAAGACTAAGAAAACCACACCTCCTTCAAAACCTGCGAAAGATAAGGTAAAACCCCGAGATTCCTTTGAGAAGCTGAAGGAACCGAAGTAAAAGTCCAAAGGTTCCACGGGCAAGTCTCAGGAATCGAGGGAGAGAATCCCGATCAACTCACTGGGAATCGTTCAGGACTACTTCTGACTCTGGACATCGGTCCAGGCATTCCCGGTGGGAGGACTTGTCCTCCAAAGCCCTGATGGGAGGCACCCGAGGTTACGGCCTCCGGAGATGCCTTGCTGTGATATGGTGGCACCCAGCCCCGTTCTTTCATTGGACCAGACACAAGCGCCCTCCCTGGATCAGCGGATGCTATTCTTGGAGAGGACTCTAGCGGCTCTCCTAGAGGCTTCGGTTCTACTAACACCAACAGTCCCAGGATTGCAGCTGGGAGCATCAACATCGATGACTCCATCCACTCCAGTACAGCCTTCTACATCGGTCTTGCCTTTGGCCCCGATGCACCCTGTACCGAGAACCAAGGTATCCGTACCGACACTGGTATTGGCATCGGTCACAGAAATTCCCTGGTTGACACCGGCCTTAGCTCCTGGAGACATTGAAGAGTATCGATGCCGCTCATGTCGGCATCATCGATATTCACCGGATTCCTCCAATTCCGATCACTGATCCTTCGAGTCCGATGACCCTCCAGGACATTGCCTCGGAACCCTCGCCACTGTCAGTTAGTACTCGGCATAATGGTGGCTGACCTATCCATTCCGGCAGCATCGGAACTGGAACTGAGAGCAGAGGAACTCGAAATACTTCAGTATCCCACAGCCCCAAAAGAGGCTGCAATCCTCCCGGTACTCTGGATCCTTCATAACTTAATGCTCCAGATGTGGGAGACTCCCCTAACCGTATTCCCCATCAGTCGTCGATTGGACACGATGTACAGGGTTCCCAAATGCCCGGGCGTCCAGAAGCCGCAACTTTCGCATCACTCTATGGTGGTGGAATCGGCAATTTGCTGCATAAAAAGTGGCAAATCCATGCCTCGATTCCTCCTGGAAGGATCCTTCAGGCAAATCCATGCCTTGATTCATTCGCCCGAAGTTCCTTTCAGGCATCCATGCTATCCAGCAGGATAAATTCATACATCCTTTATATGGGGATGATCCTGAAGGAGCTAAACAAAGACTGGGAAGGATTCCTACTATTCCTACCGGAAGACAAGCATCCTGCCATCCAAGCTGTTTTAGCATACAGCCAAAATGTTTCTAAATTTGTTAATAGGGCAGCATTTGATGCCTTTTGAGTCATCCAGTAGAGCCTCTTCTGTTGCCATAGATGCAAGGCGATTGGCTTGGCTACAGGCTTTGGACTTAGAACAATGGGTCCAAGATAAATTGGGCAATATCCCCTGCACTGGGGAGATTCTTTTTGGGAAGAACTGGAGGGAGAAGGCCGGAGAGCTTGAAATCAATGACACAACCCTTAAGAGACTTTCTAGAAAGACTGCTGACCCTTCTAAGAAGAAGACAGCATCTAAAAAAACCCTCTACCCTAAGAAAAGGAGGTTCTACCCCTCATATTCCCAACTAGTCTATCAGACCCAGCAAAAACAACAGGGTCCAAAGCAGGCAAAAAGCCCAGATTAGTCAAGCCACAGCCCGTCTCTCAAGCACCAGTTTTTGACTCCCACATAGGAAGCACAGCCAGTCTTCTGCTGCACATAGAGGAAGACTCTACGATCCCAGGGAGGAGACATTGTCATTTTGCACAACAGTGGCATTCCATCATAAAAGAACAATGGACTCTTTCCGTAATTTGGAATGGTTACCAACTAAATTTTTGAAAACTTCCTCCTCACCACTTACGAGGAGATTTTCCCACCATACATCCCCTGGATGCTCTGCTTAGGCAGGAGGTAAACATTCTCCTTTCCCAAGGAGCCATAAAGGCCCCCAAACCAACCGCTCAAAGGCTTCTACTCCCCCTACTTCCTCATTCCAAAGACGTCAGGAGGCCACAGACCCATTCTCGACCTCAGGGAGCTAAACAAATTTCTCGTAAAGGAAAAAGTCAAGATAATCTTTCTGGGAACCCTCCTTCCCTACATACAGGAACACGACTGACTCTGTTTCCCAGACCTCAAAGAGGCCGACACCCACATCTTAATACACCCAGTCCACAGATAGTATCTTAGTTTCACCTGTCAAGGCACCCATTACCAATACAGGGTTCTTCCGTTCGGTCTGGCATCTGCACCAAGGGTCTTCACAAAGTGCACATCTCAGAAGCAACATAGTCTTTGTATTCCCTTACTTAGATGACTGGCTAATAAAGGGAGCCTCCCCTGGAGAACTCTGCTCATTTCAACAAAGCACTCTTGTTCTATTACAGCATCTAGGCTTTGTGATAAACTTCCTAAAGTTTCACTTCACTCCAACCCAGAGATTGGACTTCATAGGAGCCGTACTGGACACAAAAAACAACCCAGAGCCTTCCTTCCTGTGGACCACATGAACAGGTTAGCAGACCTAGCCAACCACATGCGCCAACAGACGGCCACGGCTTGAGACTTCCTACACCTACTGGGACACACGGCTTTCACAATCCATGTACTTCCTTATGCAAGACTCCACATGCGACAGGCACAGTGGACACTCTCATCTCAGTGGACCCAGGTCACAGGGAATCTACGGGATATCATCCAAGTCACATACCCTCTGGCCGAGTGTCTCCTTTGGTGGTGCACCCCAACAAATTTTCTCATAGTCACCTTTTCGGATGCCCCAACCTCAACATATGCTGACGACAGATGCCTCCAAGCTGTGTTGGGGAGCACATCTGGATTTCTTCTCCACACAGTGTCTGTGGACAACCCAGGAATCCACACAGCAGATCAACCTTCTCGAACTTCGACCAGTCACAAATGCCCTCCAAGTTTTCCAGCACCACCTCTCCAACAGTCAGGTCCTAGTAAGGATAAACAACCAAGCCGCAATGTTTTATATAAACAAACAAGGTGGAACAGGCTCCCTTCCCCTATGCCAGGAAGCCTGCAAATTATGGAAATTAACCATTCTCCACTCCATGCATCTATGTGCAGTTTACCTTCCAGGAGACTCCAATCTCCCGGCAGACAAACTGAGTTGGATTCTACAACCCCACAAATGGCCTCTAGATCCAACAGCAGTGGCGAAATTCTTCCAAATCTGGGGAACCCCAGTGATAGATCTCTTTGCCACTCCACAGAACTCTCAGCTCCCACAGTTTTGCTCCAGGATACCATACAAATTCAGTCTGGTGTCCGATGTCTTCATTATCCACTGGGGTCTGGGACTCTTATGCGTTTCCCCCCCATTCCCCTGATCCCAAAGACCCTCCTCAAACTACAAGCAGGCAAGGGCTCCATGATACTCATAGCCCTCGCTGACCACGTCACTCCTGGTTTCCCCTTCTACTTCAGCTGACTCGAACTACTCTGATCCCTTTGTGATCCAGTCCGGGTCTTCTATCTCAGGACAACGGAACACTCCTCCATCCCAATATGCAGTCTCTCCGCCTGACGGCATGGATGCTGAGAGCATAATCTATCCCTTTCTACTGCTGTAAAGGATATTCTCCTTTCCTCCAGAAAGCCTTCCACTAGAAAGACGTACTCTTTCAAATGGCACAGATATGCTTCATAGTACTCTCAAAATAATCAAAATCCTTTTGAGGCATCAATACCCACGCTTCTTCAATATTGGCATTTGTCCTCTTTAGGATTCAAAACAAATTTAGTTTGGATGCACCTCAGTGCTATTTCAGCTTTTCACAAGCCCATGGATGGTAGGCCTATCTCCACAGTACCTCTTTTGACACGTTTTATGAGGTACCTACTCCTCACCAAGCCACCCTTTCAGCCACCTCCAGTAGCATGGGATCTTAACGTGGTATTGGCTGAACTCCTTAAACCTCCATTTGAGCCCCTAGCAACCACACACCTACAATACTTATCTTGGAAAGTTCTCTTTCTCATCACCCTGATCTTGGTCAGATGCATTAGTGAGTTGCAGGCTTTAGTGGCTTATGTGCCATATACTCACTTTCATCATGACAAGGTCATCCTATGGACACATCCCCACTTTTTACCGAAAGTGGTATCTCCTTTCCATCTCAATCAGTCCGTGATCCTACCGGTCTTTTTCCCCAGACCTCATGTTTCTTGTGCAGAAACAACCTTACATACACTTGACTGTAAAAGGGCTCTAGCCTTCTATCTTCAAAAGACAGAAGACATTAGGAAATCCTCCCAGCTCTTTGTCTCATTTGATCCTACTCACTTGAGCCTTCCAGTAACCAAACGTACGCTTTCCAGATGGATAGCAGACTGCATTTCTTTTGCATATGACAATGCAGGTCTTTCCCTCACAGCACATGTCGCTGCTCATAATGTCTGAAAAATGGAAACCTTTGTTCAGTAGCCATTGACTAGATTTGCTGAGCTGCTACATGTTGCTCTGTCCATACCTTTGCAGCCCATTACTGCTTGGACAAGGACTCCCGCCGGGATACGGCCTTTGGCCAGGCAGTCCTTCAGCATCTTTTTGGAACATAGAAACAATTCCTCCCCCCCCTCCCCCCACCCACTTATTGCCAGATCTCCTTGGTGGGGAAGTCTAGGTTCAAATGATCTTGTCTGACTTTCTGACCCGGTCTGACTCTTCAGAGATCTGGGAACTAGGGAGTCCCATATGTGAAGACTACATTCCTACTTGTTCCTGGAGATGGTGTAGTTACTCACCTGATCTTTTAGTCTTCACAACCCACTCTCCTCCCCTTGGAGTTGTAGGGTTGGTTTTTGTTTTTCTGCTTTTTCACTCCTTTTCTTCAGCTACAAACTCAACTGAGGAGAGGGAGTTGGAAGAGTGGGAAGGCAATGGCGCAGGTGCAGTGGAGTGCTTCCTATTGGTAGCTGGGGAGCTTCCCGTGTGGGCACCGTCGGTACATGATGTCAACCAAATGTGAAGACTAAATTCCTGCTATTCCCAGAGATCACCTGTTACAGGTGAGTAACTACGCTCTCACTGCCTTTCTTACCACGCAGCAGGCGCCAATGCCCAGCACCACCAGTGCATCTGCCGAGACCGCAGTGACGTCATCAAAGACTCCCTGATCGCCGAGCCGATCCTTGTGAGCCTGAAGCCTCGAGTTCATCCTTGGCCAGGGTCTTGACCTTGCTCCCACGCCTCAGAAGTGAGATCCTCCCTGGCGAGCGCTCATGGCTCTGACCACGTAACTACCACGGGCCACTGGGCTGCCGACCTGGGTCCTGTACCCAGGCCCAGTCAGCCACCAACTCCTCCACTGACTACCCTGACTGGGAATCAGAGGATGAGGCATCCCCAGAGACGTGGAAGCACCGTGACCTTCATCAGACCCATCCCCCCCAACGTCGTGGCATTGGTCCCCGCCCGAGGATGACACATTACTCTACTTTGTCTGGGATATGTCGAAGGCTTTGTCCTTCAACACTGAGTTGGAGGAAGACCCTTTTATGGAGGAACTCAAAATCTCCAATACGAGGCCCCACCCAAGAGGCCCTGATGGTTCCTGTCCCCACCATCCTTGGCAGCTTCTCCCTCACATGTGGGAGACACCGGCATTGGTACCCATAGTTAGCAGATGCCTGAACACTATGTACAGAGTTCAGCGGGGCCCCGGCTTCCGTAAGTTGCAACTGCCACATACTCCGTGGTGGTGGAGTCGACTATACACCGGCAGAAGAGCCAGAAGACACACTTCTCTGTGCCCCCAGATAGAGAGTCCCACGCACACGATGGCCTTGGCTGCAAATGCTACCAGGGCTTGATGCCTGGCATGCCGAATATAGCCTCCCAACCACTACTGTTTCTACTTGTATATAGTTTGTATACTGCAATTGTACATAGTTTCCCCAGTTACATCCCCAATTTATCCATCCTGTTACAATGTAAGCCTAAGGCCGTTTGTCTGTGGCAATATTTTGTTACTTGTAAACCGCACTGATACTACAAAGCGCGGTATAGAAGAACTGTAAATAAATAAATCGGCATGTATCTTCGGAACCTGACAAAGGAACTTGCAGGTTTTTCAGCAGGCCTCTGAAGGGATCACCTCCAGTGGTTCCAAACCATCACGAGGTGCATTGAAGAGTGCTTGAAGTATATGTCTCGAGCTGTCTATGATGGCTTAGTCATCCACAGCAGCTACCCTCATGTTTATCGGTGCTCGATGCTAGGCCTGTCCCCAGGTGTCGGACCTCGAGCAGTGGGTCCAGGAGAAGCTCCTCAACGTCCCCTATCTCAATGAAAACCTATTCAGCAAGCCGATAGAGGAGTAGGCAGCAGAGATAGAGACCGAGGACACCACGAGGACTCAGCCCTCCAGGAAGACCTCCATCCTCCCTAAGAAGAAACCACTGGGGAAGAGGCCCTCATTCGAGAGAAACGGCCAATCTTTCTGAGGCTGACCCCACTATCAGGCTCCCCAAACCCCACAGCAGGGTCACCAGAACAAGGGAGCAGGCCAGAACCCTCACAAGCCTAAGGGTTCCAAGCCCCAATCCTGGCTCCTGCCCAACCAGGGACAGGTTTTTGACTCCCTGAGCACAGCCTTTCCATCTTCAGAGGAGCAGCTCCAACAGGAGGGCATCTGGTACACTTTGCCCATCGGTGGCCTGCTATCACCACCGATGCTTGGGCATTCCAAGTAGTCACAGAAGGCTATCTCCTTCACCTGGACCAGACGCCGCCTCCTTTCTTTCCAGGAGAGCCCTCTCTGACTCCCCTGCACCAGGCTCTGCTATTAAAGGAACTCGCAGGCCTCCTCACAGACAGAGCCATGGAACCAGTACCCCATTACTTAAAGGGCAAGAGGTTCTACTCCTGGTACTTTCTGATCCCAAAAAGAACACAGGGCCTAAGGCCTGTCCTAGATTTGTGAAACCTGAACAAGTTCCAGGTGTGGGAGAAGTTCAAGATGCTCTCCCTTGAAACATTGCTGCCATACATCCAGCAGGGAGATTGGCTATGCTCCTTAGACTTAAAGGATGTTTATACACACATCCTCATTCATCCCAGCTACAGGCAATACCTAAGGTTCATGATCGGGGGTGACCACTACCAGTAGAGAGTACTAGCCTTTGGTCTAGCCTCCGTACCAAGAGTCTTCACCAAATACCTGGCAGTGGTGGCCGCTTACCTCCATCTCCAAGGGGGCCTCATCTTCCTATATCTGGATGACTGGCTTGTAAAGAGAGATATGGCCACAGAGGTGCAGCAGGCCATGGCCCATACCATCAGTATCCTACAGTATCTGGGGTTTGTGATAAACCACCCCAAATCCCACTTCACTTCGACACAGGGCTTGGAGTTTATAGGGGCTCAACAGATCAAGGCCTTTCTCCCCTTGGACAGGATAGCTCACCTCGTGGCTCTAGCCCCCGAGGTGGAACACCGTCATGCATTGTCTGCATGGTCCATGCTCTGCCTGCTGGGCCACATGGCATCCACAGTCCATGTTGTTACCAATGCCCGCCTTCACATTTGGGCGGCCCAGTTGTGCCTCTGCTCCCAGTGGACACAAGCCACAGGTAGGCTCCAGGACAAGGTCTTAGTGTCCTGCAAGCTAGTGGAGTCACTCGACTGGTGGCAGGTGGCACTTGCAGTAGGGCATGCCCTTCCAGTCCCCGAATCCCCAGAGGGTCCTTACCATGGACGCCTCCTTATGGGGCTGGGGTGCCCATGGTGAGGAACTCCACATGCAGGGCAACTGGTCCCTAGCAGACAGCTAGAAGCAGATCAACCTGCTGGAGCTCAGGGCCATTTTTTTGGCGATCAGGGACTTTCACCACCACCTGCAGCACCGGTTAGTGCTGATCCAAATGGACAACCAGCTTGCGATGTTCTACTGTACCTGAACAAGCAAGGGGGCACAGGGTCTTACTGCCTCTTCCAGGAGGCATTAGCACTCTGCTCATACGCGATCAGTCAAGGAATGCTCCTCAGGGCGGTATACCTTCCAGGCCAAGACAGTGCCCTAGCAGATAGACTGAGCAGGATCCAGCCACATGAATGGCGACTAGACCCCAGGGTGGCACAGCGGATCTTCTGATTCTGGGGCACCCCAAGTTTGGATCTCTCTGCCAGCCTGATCAATGCTCAGCTGCCCGCTACTGCTGTCCCCAGCTGCATCCATTCTGGGTGGCAGCGGATGCCTTCCTCATCTCGTGGTTGGAGGGCCTCTTGTATGCCTTCTGTCCTATGCCATTAATTTCCTGGATCCTCTTCAAGGTCCTGCGGGACAAGGCTTCCATGATCCTGGTGGCCCAGGCAACCTTGGTTCCCCTTGTTGCTCCTGCTCTTGATGGAGCTCTCGGTCCCCTTGGGGAATGCCCTGGGGCTACTTACTTAGGAAGAGGGCTCCCTTCTCCACCCCAACCTTGGGGTCCTTGATATTAATAGTATGGCTGCTGACTGGTTAGCTTTAGCCCCCTTCAACCTCCCAAGGGAGGTGGAGGAAATCCTCCTGGCCTCTTGTAAGACCTCTATGAGATGGGCCTATGCCTTCAAGTGGTGCAGATGCTCAATGTGGTGTGCAGAGCAGTGCATTGACCCGTTTTCTTACCATGTGCACACAGTGCTGCAGTATATGCTTCACCTCTTGCAAGCTGGACTTGAATCCAACTCCGTGAGGGTGCACCTGAGTGCGCTCTCAGCGCATCATCATTCTATGGAGGGTAAACCCCTCTGTGCTCAGCCCCTCATTACTCTGTTCATGTGTGGAGCCTTCTGCTCTCTAAACCTCCCATCTGCCCGTCCCTGGTGGAATGGGACCTCAATGTGGTCTTGATGGAGCTCACCAAGCCGCCATTTGAGCTTCTGGCTACCTGCCATATGCGTTACCTCTCATGGAAGGTTGTCTTCCTGGGGGTGCTCACCTCTGCCCGCAGAGTCAGTGAGCTTCAGGCCTTGGTGGCCAAGCCACCCTACACCAGGTTCTACAAGAACAGGGTTTGCTTCACACCCACCCCAAATTCCTTCTGAAGGTGGTATCCACTTTCCACCTCAATCAGGAGGTGGTGCTTCCTACCTTCTTTCCATGGCCCCACGCCGACAACGCAGCAGCTGTTTTCCACACTCTGGATTGTAAGAGGGCCTTGTCCTTCTATCTGCAACGCACCCAGGGCCACCGCAAAGCCTCACCGCTTTTCATTTCATACAACCCCAGTAACTTGGGGGGGGAGGCTGTTACCAAGCTGACCCTGTCCATTTGGATGGCGGACTGCATCGCCCGCGATCAAACTGGGCTCTCGTTGGTGCACTGGGTCACGGCACATAGCATCAGCACTGTGGCGACCTCAGTTGCAAGCTTGTGCTCTGTCCCTTACGGCAGACATCTGCTGGGCCGCCACCTGATGCTCAGTCCACCCCTTTGCAGCTCACTACTGCCTGGAGAGGGAGTCCGAACGGAACAACTCCTTCGGCCAGACCCTACTCCGTAATCTCGTCTGTGTTCAGGCTACCAGTGTAATAGTTCTCCATGGACTCTGGGTCCTTAGTGTCTCTCCTCAGACTCGCTTTCAACTGCTCACAGCCTGGTAACCTGTAGCTAGGGAGTCCCATATGTGAGGACTGACTTCCTGTTTTTTCCAGGAGAAAGCTAAGTTACTCACCTGTAACAGGTGTTCTCCAGGGACAGCAGGAATCAGTCCTCACTACCTTCCCTCCTCCCCATGGAGTTGCTGTATTTTGCCATCTTTTGTCGCCTCTAGTTATGTCATCTGACTGAGTAAGATGGCACCCTTGGGCAGGAAGGGGACCACACATGTGCGGTGGTATCTCCCAAAGGCTTTCTTTGAAAGCTGGGGTGATGCTTCTGCGAGGGCTCTGTCAGCGTCGACGTCACCCATATGTGAGGACTGATTTCTGCTGTCCCTGAAGAGCACCTGTTACAGCTGAGTAATTACGCTGTCTCCACCCCAAAAAATGCACATTCCAATAATTGGTTCAGGAGACTGGCCCCACACAGATTGCATGGCTGGGTATGTGAATGAGTGTAGGCTATTTCACAATGTGGACGGCACTAAAAAAAGAAAAACTGCCAAACACTGAACCTGCTCAATCTCCATCGCATACTGTACTAACTGTCAGGTTGTCAGGGGACTTGTTTGTTTCCAGGGCATTGGCAGTCTTTTTTTGTTTCATGAAGGCATGGTAAATGATGGTGGATGGAGACCATTATGGTTCCCTTGTTCTTACACCCTTGCTGGTGAATTCTTAGGATGCATTCTGGTAAGCTTAGGGCATATACCACAAAAGCTAGTGGTTCAGTTCTAAATAGTTAGTGAACTTTTAGGTATTGCAGTTCCCCCAACAGTTCAAGTATGTGGAGGAGTAGCTTGGGAACCAAATGACCAGGGTTCAATTCCCACTAGCACTCCTTGTGGCCTTGGGCAAGTCATTTAACCCTCCATTGCCTCAGAAAATCGAAGTTATCAATGTCTCTGTTTAATATACGTTACCAAGTTTAAGTTACAATGTAAACCGCTTTGACTCAAATGATAAAGTGGCATTAAAAACCTATTAAATAAAATAAGTAAATATTGCAAGCAGGAGGTTTGTTTTTGGTTTCAAGTAATAGCAAGTCAAGGCTGAGTGTTCCAGGGTCCCTTGGAGACATTGGAAGGCATTTTTCTCTACAGGGCAGCTGTGATAGGTGCAGAGTACACCTAAGTTTCAAGAATGGAGGTTTCATGGGCTAACCTTTGTTTCTCTTGGGCAGCCTTTATTCTTGGAGGAGACTCCTCATAAGGGGAGGCCTGATCATATTCCTTGGTGCTCTCAGCACCATTTATAGTTACAAGCCCTAGTCGAGGCATTCATTTATCAGTTGCCAGCCTCATGCTGTACATAGGGCCTGCTGGATGTTGGCCCATGGGCAGGTCCCTCAGCTGCCAGTTAAAGGACATTTAAAAAAAAAAAGTAGTTTCACCTTGTAAGGTCTCTGCTGGGCCCTCTCTAATGTCCTTGAGCTGAATGCTGTGAGTTTGCTTTTCATGAGGGGGTACATTTCACACTGATGGCTAGTACAGTATGCGTGGAGATTAAGCAGGTTCAGTGCTTGGCAGTTTGTGGGGAGTTTTTTTAAGTGCCGTCAAGTCAATGCAGACTCCTGGTGACCCAGCAGCCCCTGGGTTTTCTTGGCAAGGTATGATTAGAAGTAGATTGCCAGGCCTTTTCTTCTGAGGCAATGGAGGGTAAAGTGACTTGCCCAAGGTCACAAAGAATGCCAGTGGGAATCGAACCCAAATCAGTTAGCCTTTCTTAAAATAGTACAGGGCTGTTGGCTGCTATGTCTGTAGGGCAGGTAAGCTGTAGCTGCATTGTATCTTTGCCATTGGTTTGTGATAGAGGTCTGTTGGCTGGCATTGTGCGTGCAAGGCCTGGATCTCTCCCTCCTTCAACTTGGCCTTAGTTTTATATTTTCAGGCTTCTTACCTTGTTGAGTGAAGTAGTAAGGGAGTTGGACTCACTCTATGCTGTTATTTCTGATCTTAAATGCTCTTGTCTTTGGTTTTATGCATTTTAATATGGGCTATTCTTTAATCTACTCTAAGAAGGCTTTTTCGTTTTGGCAGTAGTTTTTCCTAATTTTTCATCTGGTTATGGACAAGATTTTAATATTTTATCTTCCTTCCAGGGGAGGAAGCAGTATCTAGTGGGAAAGGTTGTCTGAATGGCTCTTTCCTCAAGGTGTCTGCATTCTGGTTCATCTGTTCTGTTTTTGAGCCCAGTTTAGGACTGGAACAAAAAAAAAGAGGCAAGAAGTTCCTGTGGTTACAAGCATTTTGGGCTTGACTGTTTGTTCTGAGGTTTATGTTTGTTTGACTTTATTTGATATACAGCAATTTCTGGAATAAGCAAAGCAGTTTACAATACAATACTCAAAAATAATAAAGCATGTGTGTGTGTAAGATGAGAGGGTCTCTGACCAATCCCCAGTTCCCTGGAATGGGAATGTAGACCCTCAGTTATTCTTGGTATCCCAGGGATGTGGCAGCAATGCAGGCTATGCTTGTAGCTGAGTGCAGTTTTGGGAGTTTATGGCTGATTTGTGTTTTGTCGAGAGCGGAGTATCTTGTCTATGTAACTAGGACTTAGTCCTCAAAGTTATTGTCAACTGTGTGTAACCATGGTACATGCTGGGTACATCAGGTGCTTCGACGAAGAAAGCTCCCATCCAGGGTCAGTCCTATCTTCCCAGAGATTGGCAGTTTGCCACGGCCTAGTTCAGCCAGTCGAAAGTAATACCACCTATCAGATGGGAGAGCTCAGTTCTGCTTATTTCTTTGGGAATGCCCTTGCTATGGTCTTGCCAAGAGGTGGCAAGGAGAGTGCTCGGGTGCGCCTGCGAGTATTTGTGCTGCAGCCAGTAGTTTGCGCAGTAAGTCCAGGCAGCCATTTCTGTAAGCCAAAGGCCTGTGGTTGGAGATTCAGTGAGCTCACCAGGTTGGCTGTGGTTCAGGGGAATTAGCATTGCTTATTAGGGGAGGTTGGCCTGGAAGAACTGACTCCTCTACACTTAGTAGCCATTGCTGAACTTCTGCGTTTCTTCAAGAGGGGCCCTAAGTGATATGAGCGACAGATCAGGACTGTATCGTTCCCTATTGGTACTGGTAGTCCCTTGGTTTAGAAGTGGTTGGTTACCTGGAGATATCTGTTAGAGGCTTTGAGATGGCCACAATAGCTGATTGTATGACCTTCTGGCAGGAGGTAGTGTTTTTGTCCACAGCCAGTGTTAGACAGACTCTTTTCCTGAGTCATATTGCTCTCTTTAGTGGGAGCAAGGAAGTGGACTCTATTCCTGGAGTTCATTTTTGCCTGACATTTTGCGGTTTCCATGACATAGTGTTAGCTACTGGAGCAAGTGGCAACCCTTGTCTGTTTGGAGATCGGATGCAGAAAATATCTCTCCCTTCTGTTTGTGTTGAAGGCGATTTGTGAAAAGAGTTGGTCTTTGGCACTCTCATTCCCACATGAGGTCCTCCTAAGCTCCTTGCTGTGGATTGGTAGGCATTCAGAGAGGTTTCTCTGGGACCATTTCAAAGTCATTCTGGTGGAATTTGACATAGAAGGCAACCTGTTTCTATGTTTAGGTTTGGAGCATCGTTCACAGTGTTATAGCTAGCCTCTTCTGTTCATTGTTAGGAATGAGCTGATCCTCAGGGCTTTCCTCACTGAGGTTCTAGGTGCCATCCACAGGACATCTCAGTCAGTCTCTGACTCTGCCTGTGTTCTCTGAGGCAGACAGAAATTGAGGCTCTCTAGAATGGCACAAATGTCATGTGTGTTTTGGAGGATGAAGGTGCTTCTTGAGAGAATTTTCCCTTGGTGGTCTTTGAGGAAGTTGCATAGCAGAAGCTGACTTCTAAGCCATTATTGGCAGTTGGTTGAAGAAGGCTGG
Source organism: Ichthyophis bannanicus (assembly GCA_033557465.1). NCBI lineage: Eukaryota > Metazoa > Chordata > Amphibia > Gymnophiona > Ichthyophiidae > Ichthyophis > Ichthyophis bannanicus. Next base: position 328,761,544 of record CM066038.1, read on the forward strand.
TCATGGCCAACAATCAGGGCTGGCCTAACAATTAGGCAAACTAGGCAGTCACCTAGGGCAGCAGCTTCTGGGTAGGGGCAGCAAGAACAGAGTATTCAAAGCTAAACAATAAATGTTGATAGCCAATGGGGGTGTAAAATGTAAGGTCTGCCTAGGGTGCTACAACCTTGAACCAAATCTGGGGCTGTCCCTGCCAGCAATGATTGCTATTTCTCCCACTAGGCTCAAGTTTTTCTTGGGCAGAGCCGGACTTTGAGTTCTTTATCTGTGTCTGGGACAAAAGTGTGCTATGTCTCACCTTTTCAAGTCTTAGGAATGTTGGAATGCTCGGGCGTGAAGGATGGCATGCATTTGGGGGTGCAGATATGGCAAGCCAGGCTCTTCTGTTCCCCTCTTGTCATTAGGCACTGTTTTGTTATATCCCACGTGTCTGGATTGGACTGCAGGGATGATAAGGAAGGTGAAATTTGACCTTCCTGCTCATTTCCTTTCCTTGAGTCCCTCCAGTCCAGTCCAGAACCTTCCCAACTTCATTCTGGATCATGCCTGACTTGGAGGAGCAAGCTCACTAAGGATGTGCCACTGGGCAGCGGTCTTGTTTGGTCCAGCTCAGTCATGCCACATTTTCCACAATTGTGCAAGACTGCTGCTTTTGTTTTAGTGACTGTAAGTGAGCGGTATGGACTATAGACTGGTGGTTTCTATCTACTTTCCGGACTTGGTTTAGAGCAGGAGGGGAAAGTTGGTAAGTTTAGTCTTTGCTGGGCCTATTGAATGTGTACCTAATAATCGTCTAGTCATGAGTCTACTTCGTTACACAAATACTGGTGAATGAAGGGCTGCACAGGAACCTTATAATATGACATAATCAAATCACTGGTTCTCAGTCTCCATCTGCTGGTGGGCAGACATAAACCTATAAGTCTGGACTGGACTGGAGAGACTCAAGGAAAGAAAATTAGCTGGTACGGCCTAATTTTATCTTATGTATCTTTGAGGCTGGAGAGCCGAATGATGTGATAAAGACAGTACTATTCAATGTACTACTTACCTGAACCTGTGCTGGTGCAGTAGCAGTGAACACAGTGAACTCGGAACTTTCCTATCTTGTCAGTGGGACAGACTGAGCACCACTGTAAGCTTTGATAGTCTGAAGTTCATGGAGTGAGAGACTCTTTTTGAAGAAGTGCATGGTTGAAGACTACATGGTCATAGACAGAACCGCCGGTGTTTATTATTATTTGTCTGCAAGAGTTATTGTTATGAAAAGAATGCCTGATTTTGTTTGACTATTATTTTAAAGGTTATCCTGACAATAAAATACTGTGCATTATCAATATATGTGACTTCAGTGGTATTTTTTGTGTTGAACCAAGTGCCAAAGTGGAAGGCTTAAAAATGCATCATAGTTCAGAGTGCTAATTCATCCTCCAGAAACCGACCCACAGCACCCCCTTGCTGCCACCATATTATATTAAAATTTGTGTTAATTGATTGTGGATTTGGTATGAGGGTCTATCCTGTGTCCAGGGAGTGTGTGACTGGGGCCAAGTATTCTGTTAGCATGGATTTTCATGCACAGATCTGTAGAAATCTGGCTTGTTCAGTTTTGTAGTAGATACATTGAAGGATTAGGCTCCTGGCTGTGCGAGTTCTGGTACTGAGTGACTTTAGTAGTGTTTTGTATTACTTCATAATAGGCCTGTTACTGGAGAAGTTTTATGTTGCTATTACTGAAATTAAACTAGAAATAGGCTTTTTTTTGTATGATGAGTTCTATGGGGAAATATTTCTAGTTTTGCTGAATATAATCAGTGATTGCAAAGTTTTCAATTTATTTATTGTATATAGCCTGGGAATAAAAATTGCATTATTTTCCTTGGGGCAACTGCCTTGCCAGCTTTCTGTGTGAAGGAGACTCTCTCTGCTCCCTATCCAGAGCTCTGAGGGGGACCCTGCCTTTTGGGTGCCTGGGAAGGGGAGGGGGGGACGGCCATCTCATCCCCTCCCTCAGATAGCAAATTGTCTTGAGCCACTTTGTAGTAGAAATGGGAGGGGCGCGTATGACTGAAAGTTTGTCTAGGTCATAAGATACTCTTGGTCCATTCCTGAGTATTTGTTCTAATCATTTCTAGATTAAGCATAGAAATAAATAAGTATAGGTGAAACATATTGTGTTACTTTTATTTGGCTAACTTAAGGGGCCACAAGTCTGTGCTAGCAGCAACTATATTTTGTGCACAAAAGATTTTATCAGCATTAGTATGCATATGCTATAGAATACTTTTCTGTGCATAAATGTTGTTAGTATTGGGCAAGATTTTAGTTGTGCATAAGCATTAATATTATTCTGCACAGAATATTGTGTTATATCAGCAATCTAGCACATTACTATTTGTTCCAGCTCACCTCCCCCTCCCTTCCAGCTCTTCATCCTCTGCCCTTTTTTTTCCTTTTTATCCTTCCCCTTGAACAAAGCCAGAAAAAAAAGTTGTAGGCAGGGCTGATGCTAAGGGTATTATATGCTGTAGTTGAAATTTCAGGCCTCTTGCAGTTTGCTCCTTCTTGCAGTTGTTTTTTAGATTTCTAGGGCCCCCCTAAGACTTTGATTATTAAACCTAATTGTAATCATCTCAACAGTATCCCTCCCAGAACAATTCTATAAAATGCATATTTGGACATCATATTTTAAATATTAAAACTTTATTTGTAAATAAATATGTCTAATGAGGGAGATTTCAAAAGCCACTTGGACTATTTGCATATTGCCCATTCTTCCTGCAGATGCCCCAATGACTCAAAGTTTGTGTGGCTATTGGGACCCATTGCTTTGCTTTGACTGTAGCTATTCTTTGCTGCCCCTTCCTGCAAAAACTGCTGCTCTAAGCAACTGCCTAGTTTACCTAATGGCTGGGCCAGCTCTGGTTGTGGGTACTTCTCTTTACTGAGAGAATGAAGTAATAGATAATGAAATCCTCACTAGTGCTGCCAACAGCAGAACAAGTTAACCTTTTACTCTTCAGATCTGGCATTAAAGCCCCAGTGTTAAAAAAAAAAAAAAAAAAAAAAAAAAAATCATGTGCTCAAACATCAGGACTTTTGCACAATGCTTTGCATCTGGATTTAATATCTAATGCCTTCATTGCTATGGGGTTTAAATTAACTGTGTGCCAATGTCCGTGAAAATGTTTGCGCAGTTTCAGGCCAATGCAGAAACCCTGTGCTAGAGCCCAGTGCTTAAAGCTCTAGCAAGGGTTTCATAGTGTGACTTTAACGCTAACTCTCTGTGCTGGAATGCAATATGCAAATTACCCAGTGCGCAAAAAGTCAGTGTTAAACTGGGAGAGCAAGCTAAAATCAAGGTTACTTACCTGTAACGGGAGTTCTCCGTGGACAGCAGGATAAGTCAGCCACACATGGTGACGTCATCCGACGGCACCGTGGACAGAGTACTCTCTCTAGCCCAGAAGGCATTTGCCTCCTGGGCTGAGCCCCCTCCCCTCCACCTGGCCCAGCCCCCGGACCGCCCCTAGCCAGCCACTACTTCCCAAGCTGGTCCAGCATGTGCTAGGGGTGAGGGCATGCCAAGGGCCCCTGAAGGGGAGGATGGGTGGGAGAGTGTGGCTGACTTATCCTGCTGTCCACGGAGAACTCCCGTTACAGGTAAGTAACCTTGATTTCTCCTAGGACAAGCAGGATGAAGTCAGCCACACATAGTGCCTCCCTAGCTAGGAAGGGCTGAGGTAGCAGGGGCCCAAATAATAAGGACACGAGATGTATAGGTCAGAATTTTATCAAGTTATAGCATGCGAGTGACAACTTGAATAACAACGTGAACATTACGTGCAAATAGCATGTGCAAACAGCGTGTGCAAACAATGCGAGCAAACAGTAAGCATACAACAAGATCAATCTGTGCAAATAGCTTGTGCAAAATGCAAACAGTAAGCATACAACAACATCAATCTGTGCAAATAGCTTGTGTAAACATTCTGTGTAAACAGTATGCGCAAGAGCCGGTTCTGCGTGCGCAAACAGCATGGGGGCACTTGTTGGTTGCTTGGTCTTAAGGATCCGTCGGCGGAGCATGGGCCGCTGTTAAGACCGCTTGGCCGAAGGCCTGGTTACGATGCAGATCAAGGCAGTAGTGTTTCTGGAAAGTCTGAAGGGATGACCAGGTGGCCGCTCTACAGTTGTCCGTTGCCGGAACTGAGCGGAGATTCGCCACTGTGGCAGCAAGCGCCCTCAATTGATGAGCGTGGACTGACGGAGCGTGATCAGTACCAGCCTTGTCGAGGCAGAAAGCAATGCAGGCCGAGATCCAGAGGGATAGGGTGCGCTTTGTGACGCAGTGGCAAATGCAGAAGCCATGGAAACTGATATTGACCCTCTGGTTAGTTCAGGTACTGCAAGAAAAGACAGAGTTTTCCACTCTCAGCATAACTTACAGGCAACCAATCAGCTCACCTCAGGGGAGGAGAGAAGCAGAGCTGTGGATTGGGCACGCCCTAGTAGGAGGCGGGCTTCCCAGAACAGGGACCCCTTGTTAAGTAGAGAGAGGGAAGACACAGATTGATGGAGAATCGGAACAGGAAGAGGAAAGGGAATGAGAAGGAATGGAGAAGTGAGCACTACAAACGGATTGAGAAGGAAAGGTGGTTTGAATCCACAAGAGAGAAGGCAAAAGGCATTGGGAAGGCAAGAAGCTCTTTTGATTGCAGAACCCTTTGACCCTGCTACAGAAACACTGCCCAGCTGCAACAGAAGGGAAACTGATTTTGAACCAGGAGTAAAGCCTACGTTGTGGGGAAACAGTTTTTACCCTTGGAGAGAAAGGCACGCTGGCAAGGCATTTTCTGACCGGTCTCATTTTAAGGTACCTGCTGCACTTAATTCCTTTCATAAGTTTTACCAGTCAGAAAGAGGGAATCCTGATTTTAGAATACAGGATAGTTCCAGGCAATGTGAAAGACGTTGGTTACAGCCTGAAAGCTCTCTAAATAAGCCAAGCTTTTCTCAGCCAGTAATTCCTGCTTTTAACAAGCAAGCTGACGAAAGAAACCCAGCCAAATTGTTTACAAAGAGATTAGGCTATATTGATACTGAAGGTCCTACCTTTGAAGCTTTTCTTAAAAGCAGAGCTTGTGCAAAGGAACCTGTGATTACACCACTCACTAACGGAGATAAGTGGGGGAGGGGTAACTCCACCACGGGCACAGAGTGTCTAAAGAGGGAGAGCAGTGTTTGCTTACCAGGAGCAGATAATTACCTGCCCAAGCCAGGAGAAGATTTACCCAATAGTCCTGCTAGGAGACAGGCAGAGCAACTCCTGAGTGAATTTAGACAATTCTTGAATAAAAGAGCTGTTTCAGAAGAAGCTAGCATTCAAGCAGGGAGTAATCCTGGAATAGGAATTCCCACATCGGCTCCACGGCCCATGCTTGAAATTAACCAGCCGATGGACTGCTCAATTGGGCTAATTGAGAAAACTGATAAATGCAAAGCTTGAATGTTTATACCTGACAGTTGATTCTGGTTATGCTAACCCAGAATATATGAAAAGCCTATGAAAAGAAATTCTGTTCTGAGCAATTGAAAGGGAAGCTTATTGAAGTTTGAAATAAGCTGGACTGTATCCTAATTGCAAGAGAAACAATATTATTTCTTACCAAAGCATTTTTGTGAAAACAGCACAGAGAAGACACATGAGGTAATGTGTTTCCTCAGAGAAGCATAAGTTGAAGCACAGCATTGAAAGCCTTTGTTTTGTATAATTCCTGATTGCTTAACCTTCTCACCTGTTCCTGACCACCAAGGAGCGGGGAAAATAAAATCCTTGTGAATATAAATTTTCTTGTTCCCGACTTTAATTGGCCCCCACAACTACACAAGGCCCATCCCTCCTTAACCCTCAAGGTTAGGGAGTGGGTGTAAGGGTGACAGCTTGGAGACAGGGCGCCCCGGTTTGTTCGGGTCATAGGAGACAAAAAGCTGGGTGGTACGGCGCTGATTGCTCGTTCTTAGGAGGTACAGACGTAGCGCTCTGACACAGTCCAGTGTGTGGAGTCTCGTCTCCTCTGGGGAGGAATGTGGCTCCGGGAAGAAGGAGGGAAGTTCGATGGTCTGGTTAATGTGGAAGGCCGAGGATACCTTCGGAATGAACCTCGGGTGTGTTCGGAGGGATGCCCTGTCGCTGGAAAGCTGTGTGTAAGGTGGGTGTGCCACGAGGGCCTGAAGCTCACTGATGCGCCTGGCGGAGGTGATGGCTATGAGGAACAGGGTCTTCCAAGAGGCGAACTTCATTTCTGCTGACAGCAGGGGCTCGAAGGGGGGGAGTGTGAGCTGGTTGAGAACTGCGTTGAGGTCCCAGTGTGGAACAGGCTTCCTGACTGGAGGATGTAGATTGACAAGGCCTTTCATGAAGCGGGCTACAATGGGTAGCTGTGTGATGGGTGTGTCCCCTGATTGGTGGTGGAGAGAAGAAATCGCCGCTAGGTGCACCCGGATGGACTGGGGTTGTAACCCCAGTTAAGACAGGGAGGTCATGTATCGCAGAATCTCGGGCACAGGTGCCGAGAAGGGGTCTAGGCCTTGAGAGGAGCACCATATAGCAAAACGGCGCCATTTGAGGCCGTATGACTTCCTGGTGGCGGGACGGCGGGCTGCGAGGATTACTTCCTCCACCTCCTGTGAGAGGCCCAGGGGGAGCAGGATTACCCGCTCAGCCGCCATGCTGTCAAGGCCAGGGTCTGAAGATTGGGGTGGAGGGTGAGCCCATCCTCTTGGGTGAGGAGGTCCGGGATGAGCGGCAGCCGCTGTGGTGGTTGGAGTGACAGGCACCTGAGAAGTGGGAACCATGCCTGGCGGGGCCAGTGGGGGGCCACCAGAATGGCTTGGGCTCTGTTGGTGATGATGCGTTGTATGGTCATGGAGATCAGGGGAATGGGGGGAAAGGCATATACTAGTGACCATTCCCCCCATGACTCGGCGAATGCATCCGCTGAGTGGCTGCGCCGGGATGGCCGCTTGGAGCAGAAGTGTTTGCACTTGGTGTTCTGCTCGGTGGCGAATAGGTCTATCTCTGGATGGCCCCATGTTCTGAAGAGGGATAAGGCGATTTCCGTCTTGAGGGACCATTCGTGGGGATTTAGCTGTCGGCTGAGTTTGTCCGCCAGCTGATTCTCCGTTCCAGGCAGGTATGAGGCTCGGAGAAGGCAGTCTTTGGAGACTGCGAAGGTCCAGATCCTGAGGGCTTCCCTGCATAGGGCTCGGGAGCCCGTTCCACCCTGTTTGTTCACGTAGAACATTGCTACCTGATTGTCCATCTGGATAAGGATGACTTTGCCTCTGATTAGGTTCTGAAAAGCGTTCAAGGCGTAACGAATGGCTCTGAGTTCCAGAAGGTTGATGTGATACTGCATCTCCCGCTCTGTCCACGCACCCTGGGTCCGGAGTTGCAGGCAATGTGCCCCCCATCCCACTGAAGAGGCGTCGGTGGTGATGGTTAGTTGGTGAGGTGTGTGCGCGAGGGGTCTCCCATGCGAGAGGTTTTTCCGCCGAGCCCACCACAGAATGGCGCTGCGGACAGCTTGGTTCATTGGTACGTGCGTGCTCAGAGGCTGGGAGTGCTGCGACCAGTGCGCTCGCAGATGCCACTGCAGATGGCGCATGTGGAGTCTCGCTAGAGGGACCGTTTGAGTGGCCGCTGCCATGTGGCCAAGGAGTTGTAGTAGTTTCCGGGCGGTGGGGTTTTTGTTGTAGCAGATGTGCATTGCCAACTCCCGTATGGATCTCCTTCGCAGTGGCGGGAGGAAGGCTTTTGCTTCGTTGGTATCTATCAGCGCCCCGATGAACTCCAGTTGTTGCGAGGGGTGCAGGTGGGATTTCGGGTAGTTCACCAGGAAGCCCAGTGCAGATAGTAGGGCAATGGTGGAGCGAGTCGCCCTCTCTGTCTCTTCGGGGGAGGGTGATGCGATCAGCCAATCGTCCAGGTAGGGAAACAGGCAGATTCCTTGTTTGCGGAGATGCGCTGCTACAGCGGCTACGCACTTTGTGAATACCCTCGGAGCTGGGGACAATCCGAACGGAAGGACCTTGTACTGGAAGTGTCTCCCCATCATCTGGAACCGCAGGTACTGGCGGTGTTCTGGATGGATCGGGATGTGTGTGTATGCGTCCAGCAGATCCAATGATGTCATCCACTCCCCGGCCTGAATGAGTGGTAGAATGGATCCGAGGGAGTGCATTCTGAATTTTTCTTTGGTGATGATGAGGTTGAGAGCTCGGAGGTCGAGAATTGAGCGCATGCCTCCAGATTTCTTTGGGACTAGAAAGTACCTTGAGTAGAAACCAGAAAAATGCTCAGAGGTTGGCACTGGCTCGATGGCATTGGAGGAGAGAAGGGAGAGAATCTCCTTTTCCAGGGCAAAGGAGGAAGGATCCGGTGCCTTGCAGGGTGGGACTCCGTGTTGCACTGGGGGAGAAAGGAACTTCAAGCGATACCCATCCTTGATGATAGCCAGCACCCATTTGTCCGAGGTGATGGACCGCCAAGCTGAGAAAAATAGGGTGAGGCGTCCCCCCGTGGGGGTCTTGTCCAAGGGCTGATTGTCAAAAAGCTTGATTAGCTTTACCCGCCCCGGGTTGCTGGCTTTTTTGTGGCTTTCTATCTCTCTGCCGGGGTTTTTGCCGGTAAGAATGTTGCGACGGCTGTTGCTTGTATCGGGGTTGCCATTTTTGGTAAGAGCCGTAGTGATGCTTCTGGTGGTAAGAGTTCTTGCGTCCGGTGCGATCAAAGCCCTCGTCCGACAATGTTTTCAATGTGGTACAGCGATCCTTTAAGGCGTTAACGGTGTCAGTGACAGTGTCTCCAAAGAGGGACTCTCCAGTGCAGGGAGCATCCGCAATGCGATCATGGGTGTCCTCTCGTAGGCCGGAAGCCCTGAGCCACGCCAGGCGGCGGGCGGTAATGGAAGAAGCGGCCGTGCGGGCTGCTGTGTCAAAAGCGTCAAAAGCCGCCCGTACCTGGTGCTTAGTGCATTCTTGAAGGTCAAGGATGACGTCGGCACAATCATGCTGAGTTCCTTGAGTTGGTGCAGGGATTGTAGCTTTAAGCTTCTCTAGGAGTGAATCCAGGTAAAGGGCCTGTTGCAATTGGTGGGCCGAAATCCTGGCACTGAGCATGGCTCCTTGAAAGACCCTTTTTCCGGTGTCGTCGAGCGACTTTAGGTTTTTTCCCGGGGGACCGTTCGCGTTAGGACGCGTGGACTTGGTCCTTTTTAGAGCTGATTCCACCACAATGGATTGGTGCGGGAGCTGAGTCTTGTCGAATCCAGGTGCGGTTTGGACTTGGTACTTGTTGTCGAGTTTCCGGGACACTGCTGGCCCCGAGGAGGAGTTCTTCCATAGGGTGATGAGATTCTCGAGCAGTAAAGGGTAAACCGGGACGGTTGCCAGAGGTTTCGGTGTTTCAAGGAACTTGCGTGCCGCCTGCGTCTCCGGGCGTTGGTCGGAGGCTTCAGAGGTGCTCGGGAGACTGAGCGTATAAGCCAACTTCTGCAGGAACTTGTGGTACGAGAGGTCCTCTGGGCTGGAGGGGAATGTTTCCGCCGACGGTCCGGGGACTGCATCCAAAGCGCCTGGAGAGGAATCCTCAGGTGGAGATGCTGTTCCTGCTACTGTGGCAGTCTCAGGTGCAGCAGAATGGATGTCATTGGAGGTGGCCGTGGCAGGCTGGATGATGGGCGTTGAGATAGGTGCTGCCAGGGTATTCGCTGGTTGTGTCTGCGCCCATTGTTGGAAAAGAGAAGACAGAAATGAGAGGAATTTAGGGTTCTCGACACATCCCTCTACCACAGGTGCTTGGTGCTCCTGTAGATCATGCTCCTCATAAGCAGCCTCGGGGGAGGGGGACCCGAAGTCGAGCAGTTGCTGTGGGGATAGTGCAGCGTGGCTCTCATAGGAAGCTCTAGAGGAAGGGGAAGAGCTGGACTCACTGTGATGCCGTCTGCCCCTGGAGCGGCGTCGGGAATCGCGCCCAGAGGGGGTGCTCCTGCGAGTCCTCTTGCTGTGCCTTCGGTGATGGTGCGGGCGTGCTCGGTGTCTCCGCGCGGAAGACCGTCGGTGCTTCGGCGCGGAGGAAGATTGACGTCTGCGCCGGCTGTGCCCGGATTTGGATCGCTGCCCGGATGAGGATCGCTGCCGGCGCCTGCTCTGTCGGCGCGGAGAGGAGCTCCTTCTTCTTTTACTCCTGTGTCTGCGCTGGTGCCCGTGCTGATCGCCGGCGTCATCGTGCGCGTCACGATGGGCGGAGCTTAGGGCGGAAGCAGCAGAATCCAAGATGGCTGCCCCCATAGCGTCCACATGTTCGGTGGCTCCCAGGATGTCCTGAGCATGAAGTCCACAGACAGAGCCCGGGAGAGAAGAAACTGGACCCACAGCATCACGGCATGGAGCGGAGGCCGGCGGGGGCACGCTCGGGGCCGCAGCGAAGAGTGCTTCAGCCTGACTTAGGATTGTAAGGAGGTCGCGGCAGGGAGCGGAGGCCAGTAGGGGCACGCCCGAGGCCGGGGCAGCACTTATCTTGATGCCGGAGGCAGAGGCAGAAGAGCCTTGACGAGGTGAGGGTGCAGGAAACAACTCCCTGAGCAGGTTTTCTCTTGTTTTCCGTGCCCTGGGGGACATTTTAGCACAGTGAGAGCAGTCCTCTACTTTGTGTGCGATGCCCAGGCAACGGATGCAGCAGGGATGCGAATCCGACGCGTTCATCTTGCGTGAGCATGCCGGGCACTTCTTGAAGCCCGGTTTGGGCATGTTGGATAAAAATAAAATCAAAGAAAGTAAAAAAAATGATGAGAGAGTGTAGATCCGTCTTGCTGGCAAGGCGGAAGAAGTGAAAGTGGCTGGCTAGGGGCGGTCCGGGGGCTGGGCCAGGTGGAGGGGAGGGGGCTCAGCCCAGGAGGCAAATGCCTTCTGGGCTAGAGAGAGTACTCCGTCCACGGCGCCGTCGGATGACGTCACCATGTGTGGCTGACTTCATCCTGCTTGTCCTAGGAGAACACATGCTCACTGAAGTTGATGCAAGTTTGACATGCTGTCCTGGAGAAACAGGATCATCTGAAGGGAAGTTTTTACACTTCACCTCAGATAACCTAGGCACGGGGGAAAACACACTTGGCACACTGTCAGGGAGTCAGTGCACCCCCCCCCCCCCCCACCAACAGAAACAAAGGAGAAATTTAGGCCTTACCTGCTAATTGTCTTAACTTGAATTCACTCCAGGCCAGTCCCGTTACGTGGGGGTTGTCAGCCCCTTCCAGCAGCTGAGGACTGATTTTAACAGTCTTGTTGCATCAGTATAAGAGCTCCCGCTACTGCTCCAGACTCCAGTCCCTCTTGCCAAAGCAGACAAACACCATAAATGAATCTAACTAACCACAACCAATAAAACACCACCAAATTACCTCTAATAGCCCCCATTCCCAAGAGCCTACGTTCTGGCTAAAGTAAGGGGATGGGGGACACACTCTGTTAGCATTTTGTCACAAAACAAATGTACCCAATAAGACCTATGTTCAATATACCCCGAATAAGAACTAGTCAGGAGAACAGGGTCCTACCCTGGCCTGGAGTGAACGCATGGAAAGACAGTTAGAAACATAGAAAAATACGACAGAAAAAGACCACATGGCCTTTCTAGTCTGTCCTTCCATATCAACAACTACAACAGTCCCCTTTTTTCCTTTAGAGATCCTCTGTGTTTGCCCCATGCTTTTTTTAAATTCAGATACTGTCCTCATCTCTACCACCTCCACTGGGAGACTATTCCACAGATCTACCTCTCTTTCCGTAAAGAAATATTTCCGCATATCACTCCTGAATCTATCCCCTTTCACCCTCATCCCATGTCCCCTCGTAGCAGAACTTTCTTTCAATTAAAAGAGGCTCTCCCCCTGTGCATTTATGCCACGGAGGTATTTAAACGTCTCAATCATATCTCCTCTATTCCGCCTTTCCTCTAAGGTGTACATATTAAGATTGTTAAGTCTTTCCTCATATGCTTTATAATGAAGACCACTAACCATTTTAGTAGCCACCCTCTGTACTGACTCCATCCTGTTTATATCCTTTTGAAGGTGCGGTATCCAGAATTGCACACAATACTCCAAATAAGGTCGCACCAAAGACTTATACAGAGGCACTATCACATCCTTTTTTCTGCTAGCCATTCCTCTCCCTATGCACCCAAACATCCTTCTAGCTTTTGCTGTTGCCTTTTCTACCTGTTTAGCTACTTTAAGATCATCAGACACAACCACACTTACATCCCACTCTTCTTTAGAGGACAAAAGTACTTCACCCCCTATACTCTATTGCTCCCTTGGATTGCTGCAGCCCAAATGCACGACCTTGCATTTTTTAACATTAAATCCCAGCTGCCAAATTCTAGACCATTCTTCAAGCTTAGCTAGATGCCTCCTCATGTTATCTACACCTTCCTTGGTGTCTACTCTATTGCAGATTTTGGTATCATACGCAGAGAGGCAAACCTTACTCGACAGCCCTTCCGCTATATCTCTAACAAAGATGTTAAAAAGAATTGGACCAAGGACAGATCCCTGGAGCACACCACTGGTAACTTCCTTCTCCTCAGAGTGAGCTCCATTTACCTGTGCTGTTTGTCACCTCCCACTCAACCAATTTCTAACCCAAGCAGTAACTTTAGGGTCCATCCCTAGGGTGCTCAGTTTGTTTATGTTGCCTGTGAGGAACGGTGTCAAAGGCTTTACTGAAATCTAAATACACCATATTTAGGGCTCTCCCTCGGTCCAACATCCTGGTCACCCAATCAAAGAAATCAATCACCTCTGGTGAATCCATGCTGCCTTGGATCCTGTAATCCGCTGGACTTCAGAAACCTCACTATTTTCTCTTTTAGCAGCGTTTCCAATAATTTACTCACCACCGAAGTTAAACTAACCGGCCTGTAGTTTTCAACCACATCCTTACTTCTGCTTTTGTGTAAAGGCACCACATGAGCCTCTTTCCAGTCCTTTGGCACCACTCCCGACTCCAACGAGCCATTGAAAAGGTCAGTCAGTGGAGCTGCTAGAACGTCCCCAAGTTCCCTCAGTATTCTAGGGTGTATCCCATCCGGTCCCATCGCTTTGCTTACTTTAAGTTTAGCTAGTTTGTCACGAACACAGTCTTCTGAAAATTGTTCAAGATGCCCCTCACTTCTGTTCCTGTTTGTGGGTGTTTTCTGAGGTCCTGTTCCTGTTTCTTCATCTGTGAACACAGAACAGAAATATTTGTTAAGCAATTACGCTTTATTCTCATCAGCTTCTACATATTCCTCACCGTCACCCTTGAGTCTGACAATACCACTTTTGCCCTTCCTCTTCTCACTAATACAGTATACCTGAAAAATGTCTTATCCCCCCATTTTATTGCATTGGCTATTTCCTCCTTTTTTCAAATTTTGCTTTCCTGACTACTTTGCTAGCTTCTCCAGGTTTTTCCCAAATATAGATGCCTGCCTTCCTCTCTCTGTGATCTCTTGTATTTCATGAAGGCCTCCCTCTTTTTTTCTTCACCTTTTCAGATACTTCTTTCAAAAGCCATAACAGTCTCTTTTTCATTTTACCTTTATTTACCATTTTAACAAAAAGGTTGGTTGCCCTTAAAATAGCAGGTAAGGCCTAATTCCTCTTTCCTTATCGTCCCTTCAGGCCAGTCCCGTTACATGTGGGATATACCAGAGTAGTACTTAATCATGGGAGGGAACTGCCAGTCTGGCCTGAAGCACCGAGGCTCCAAGCACTGTATCCCCAGCCGCCTACACGTTGAGGTGGTAGTGTTTCACGTACAAATGGAGAGATGACCAAGTTGCCACTTTGCAAATGTCCGCTGGAGGAACTAGGCTAGGTTCTGCCCAAGACCGAATGGGCCTGAAGCCCTTAAGGCATAACCTTTCCTCTGGACTCACATGCTGCACAGATGGCATGTTTCATCCATCTGGCAATGGAGGCTTTTGAAGCTGCCTCTCCTTTATGCGAAGCCCCGAAGAGGATAAACAACCGATCCGACTTGCGCAAAGATTCGGCACTCTTGATATAACGTTTCAATACCCGGCAGATATCAAGCCAGTGAAGTCGGCATTCCCCCTTGGAACTTCCGAGAGTTGGAAGAGCTGGCTGGGAAATGACCTGATTAACATGAAACTTAGATACCACATTGGGCAAGAAAGACGGTACAGGCCGTAAGAGCACCTTTTCCTTCCTAAACTGCAGAAAAGGTTCCCGACATGAGAGGGCCTGCAATTCAGAGATTCACCATGCGGAACATAGCGCTAACAGCAATGTAGTCTTCAGAATGAGGTCCTTGATGGACGCCCTGGAGATTAGCTCAAAGAGAGTTCCTGCTAGGGCCTCCAGCACTAAGTTTAGATCCCATGGAGGAATCACTCTTTGAACGGGTGGATGAACAACAGCCCTGAGAAACTGATCTATGTCTGGATGTGCCACCAGCGAATGACCCTGCATCTGAACCCGGTAGCAGGACAAGGCCGCTACCTGTATTTTTAAAGAGCCAAGGGCCAAACCCTTCTCCAGCCCCCATTGCAAAAATATCAATATGTCTGGAAGCGGGACCCCAACCGCCACATCTCCCTATCTGCACACCATGCTTCGAACTCTCGCCAGACCCTGATATAGGCCAGAGAGGTGGACTGCTTTTTGGACTTCAGCATGGTAGCATTCTCCGCTGGAGTATAGCCCCGGCGACACAGCTGTGCCTTCTCAATAGGCAAGCCATAAGCAAGAATCGATCCACCTGTGGCATCAGTACCAGTCCCTGAGCCAAGGACGTTCGACCAGGAGCCGAGTGAAGTCCGCATACCACAATCTCTGTGGCCAGTCCAGTGCTATTAGGATCACCGGATCACTGCGTCTCTCTATTCTCTGCAACAGTGCCCATGGCAGGAAGACATACAGGAGCCCCTCTGTCAGCCATGCCTGCGCGACAGCATCGAGTCCTTCCAACATGTGCTCTCTGCGCCTGCTGAAGAAGAGACTGGACTTGATATTGGTCAGAGTTGCCATTCGATCCATCACCGGCATCCCCCAATGCATTGTGATGTCGTGGAACACTGCTGCATTGAGTTCCCATTCGCTGGGATCCAACCTGTGCCGACTGAAATAGTCTGCCTGCATATTGTCCTTTCCTGCAACGTGCATTGCCAACCAAGCCATCAAATTCTCCTCCGCCCACTGCAGGAGAGACTGACTTTCATCCAGCAGAGTTGCACTGCCTGTGTCCCCTTGCTGGTTGATATAGGCCATTGTCGTCACATTGTCAGAAGATGTGCATCTAGGGAAGAACAACCCAAACTATGGTTACACGATGCAAGGTTCCACATTAGGAACCACCACCCAGGAAAAAGATTTAGGCGTCATTGTGGATACCATGTTAAAACCCTCGGCCCAGTGTGCAGCGGCGGCCAAGAGAGCAAATAGAATGCTAGGTATAATAAGGAAAGGAATGGAAAATAAAACAAAAGATATTATAATGCCTCTATATCGTTCCATGGTGAGACCGCACCTTGAATATTGTGTGCAATTCTGGTCGCCGTATCTTAAAAAGGATATAGCGATTTTAGAAAAGGTTCAGAGAAGAGCCACCAAAATGGTAAAGGGGATGGAAGGCTACTCCTATGAAGAAAGGCTAAAAAGGTTGGGGCTCTTTAACCTGGAAAAGAGACGGCTGAGGGGAGATATGATAGAAGTCTATAAATTAATGAACGGAGTGGAACGGGTAAACGTAGATCGATTGTTTACCTTATCAGAATATAGAAAGACTAGGGGACATGCAATGAAGCTACAGGGTAAACTATTTAAGACTAATAAAAGAAAATATTTTTTCACTCAACGTGTAATCAAACTCTGGAATTTGTTACCGGAGGATGTAGTAAAGGCTGTTAGTGTAGCTGGGTTTAAAAAAGGTTTGGACAAGTTCCTGGAGGAAAGGTCCATAAACCATTATTAAGAAGGGACCCAGGATATCAATGCTTGAACCAATTGTGGAACCTGTGTCCCTTGGGGAAACTGCTAGGTACGTATGACCTAGATTGGCCAGTGTTGGAAACAGAATACTGGGCTTGATGGACCTTGGTCTGACCCAGTATGGCATATCTTATGTTCTTATGTGGACCGCCTGCCCTGCTATCAACGGCTGGAAACTTTGCAGCGCCAAGAACACTGCTCTCATCTTGAGCTGGTTGATTGATCAAGTGCTCTCCTCTTGAGACCAGACTCCCTGAGCCATCTGAGTCTGACAATGCATCCCCCAGCTTGTGAGGCTGGTGTCCGTAGTCACCAGAATCCATTGTGGGAGCTCCAATAGCAGGCCCACCCGTAAGTGGGCAGCCTGCTGCCACCATCCCAAACTAACTTGCGTCTCTTCAGAGCATCGCAACTTCCAAGACAAGGAGTGCTTTTCTGGTGCTCACCATGAGAGGAGAGCCTGTTATAATGGGCGCATATGAGCCCTGGCCCCGCGGCACCAGATCCAGCGTTGTTGCCATCATACCCAGCAGCTGCAAGTAATGCTATGCTGTTGGCATGGTCCTGCGCAGGAAACTCTGCACCTGTGCTACAATCTTCTGTACCCTGTCCTCTGGGAGGGAAACCACCCTCTTTTTCATGTCAAACTGAGTCACTAGATATATCAGACCTTGCACCAGCTGAAGCTGGCTCTTGGCGACATTGACCACCCACCAAGTCGTGGAGAGGGCTTCTGCTTTCGACATGGCCCTGATGAGCCAATTGCCCAAATACAGGTGCACCAGAATGCCTTCCTGTCACAATGCTGCCACAACCACCACCATAATCTTTGTGAAGGTGCGTGGCATGTGGTAAACCCAAAAGGTAATGCTTGGAACTGACAGTGTCCCTTGGGCACTGTGAACTGTAATGGTGATCCAGCCTGATGGGGCTATGCAGATAGGCCTCCGTTAGATCTAGCGCAGACAGGAACTTGCCCTGCCTCACCGCTAGGATAACCGACCACAAGATCTCCATCCAAAAATGAGGCACTCGCAACACCTTGTTCACATGCTTGAGATCGAGATGGGTCTGAAGGAGCCTTCCTTTTTGAGCACCACAAAGTAAATGGAGTACCGAACGGTACCGCACTGATCTGGAGGCACCGGTTGCACTGCTTCCAGCTGTTTTAAATTCTAGAGGGTGGAGTGAGCGGCATCCCTCTTCGGACTTTAGAAAGGCAATAAAAACCCATCTGTTCCTGGAATACTTTGAAGCTACCCCGGAAGATGATGATTAACAGTAACAGCAACTGGACCATGAAACACAGCTAGCGCTCTTGTATATAGTTAGCAACTGACAATTGCTTGTTCTACCCCAATGTAACCTCCAAGTTGAATAACCCTGTTCAATGTAAAGCTTGTTGCTATAACTGTTTATTGTAAACCGCTTTGAATGTATATGATAAAGCGGTATATAAGACCTGTTAAATAAACAAATAAACAAAAGCATCGGACAGGGGGTCTAGAAAGCTCCAGCAGATAACCTTTGCGGATTATCTCCAGGACTGACTGATTGGATGTCAAAGCAATCAAGACGGAATAGAACTGGTTTTTTTTTTGTTGTTTTTTTTTTATTGAAAGGCTTCCAACGGATACATAGTAACAAAAACCACAAACAGTATCAAAAAAGAGTGCTACAGGAAAAGCAAGGTTTCAGAACACAATAGTAGCATACAATACGCCTTCATTTTTGTATGTTGTTTTCTGTGTTTTGTTTCCCAGAAGAAGTACAAAACAACCACCCTCCCCCTTCCCCACCCCCTCATCCCCCCCATCCCCCCAACTATGGCTAGCGAGGTCGTAAGCAAAGGAAGGCAGTGAGCAAAAAGCGCACACAGGGGGGAAAAGATCCCTTCAAAGTTTAAGTGTCCCCCTCCAATTGCCCATAGCAATTACGCACCATAACGTGAAATAAAAGGGGCCCACACCAGCTCAAAGCGCGCCAAACGCATCCTATTAAGAGCTACCCCCCACTCCATGGAGTATATATCACACACTCTGTCCAACCAAGTCACAAGGGAGGGGGCCAGGGCACTCTTCCATGCTGCAGCAAGAGTTAACCGGGCCGCATTCAAACCGTGGCGGAGCAGAGCAAGCTGCAGGGCCCGTGCACCCGGCACCAAGGCCCCAAAGAGAAAGATCCCCGGGTCCCAAGGAATGCTCACTCCCAAAAGCAACTGCAGCCGGAACTGTACACCCCTCCAGAAGGCACGAATGCGGGGGCAAGCCCACCAAATATGCCCCAGAGTGCCTCGCTGTCCACAGTTACGCCAACAGAGGTCCACCGCCCCAGGATACATACGAGCAATCCGTACCGGAGTCATATACCAACGGTACACCAGTTTATAATTAGTTTCACGGGCATTAGTCGCTACCGAACTCCGCCATAAGCGCGTTTCCACCCGCTCCCACTGTTGCTCGGTATAAGAGAGATTCAAATCAGAGTTCCAAAGCTCTCTGTGCCTTGTAGTGCACAGTTGGCGCCCCTGCAAGTGGGCATATAAGGTCGCCACGAGTCCCTTAGTAGTGGTGCACCCCTCACAGTAACGTTCCAGATCTGTCAGGTCCCATGCAACCTGGGGTCGAACAAGCCTGGAGCAGGCCCAGTGCGCCACTTGAGTATATTGATAGGTATGCCCATCCGGAATGCCAAATTCGTTTTGCAATGCCCGAAAGGATTGCAACTGACCATCGTCAAAAAGTTGTCCGACCCGGCTAAGGCCAAGGTGTCCCCACTGCCGAAAAGCCGAATCACTCAACCCCGGTGGAAAAGAAACATTGTCTACTATAGGAGCCAAGGGAGACAGGTCTACGCCCCGGGACCGAAAATGCTGGTCCCAGCACCGGAGGGTATGAAGAACATAGGGATTACTAATGCATTTACCACGCCGGAGTTTGGAGCCAAGCCACAGCCAGTCCCCCAACCCCGCTCCCCCCGCCAAACTCATTTCCATCTGTACCCAACGTTTGGTGCTATCGGCAATAATCCACTCCACCCCCGCCCGACATTGCGAGGCTGCATAGTACCAATGCAAATTGGGCATGCCCATACCCCCAGAGCGCGTGCGGGCATGGAGAATGTGCCGTGCTAATCATGGGCGGTGGTAATGCCAGACAAACTTCATAAGCAGCTGCTGCCAAGTCGCCAAAGTAGCCCGCGCGATGGGAAGCGGTAGTACCTGAAAAAAGTAGAGAAAGCGAGGAACAATCACCATCTTGACCGCAGCTATGCGCCCAAACCAGGAAAGGAGCAAACCACTCCAAATACCCAGATCCCACCGAACCCGACGGAGTAGAGGATCATAGCCCTAAAGAGGTCCGCCCGTTCAACAGTCAAATGCACCCCTAAATAGTGTAGGGCGCCTGACACCCAGCGAAGAGGATAGGCCGCCTGGAGCTCCGCACAAACCACCCCGGGGACCCCGACATTCAAAATCTCCGATTTAGTATAATTAATTTTAAAACCGGATAGCCGAGAAAAGTTATCAAACAGTTGCATTGCAGCTGGAAGGGAAGCGGACGGATCCACCAGGGACAATATAATGTCGTCCGCAAAAAGCGCAATCCGATATTCCGCGTGTCCAATGCGGACCCCCCGCAAGTCCGGATGATCACGAAAGCTTTGCGCCAGGGGTTCCATCGCAAGTGCGAAGAGCAAGGGAGAAAGTGGACACCCCTGTCGCGTGCCTCTCTCCAGGAAAAAGTTCCTCGAGTGTCCCCCATTGATCCGAACGCACGCCTGTGGACATTGATAAAGACTACGGACCCAACGAATATAGTTAGGGCCGAAGCCCAATGTCCCCAAAACACACCATAGGTATTCCCAATCGACCCGATCGAAAGCTTTTTCTGCGTCAATCCCCACTAGCAAAGCTGGTTGTGGTTCCCGACGTGCCACGTGCAGGATCTGCAACATGTGCCTTATGTTATCGGCAGCCTGGCGACCAGGCACAAACCCCACCTGATCAGGGTGGACCAAACTCGGAAGGACCCGATTCAGGCGCGCCGCCAGAGCAGAAGCAAAGATTTTAACATCAGCATTTAACAGGGAGATGGGGTGATACGACGCCACGTTGGGCATGGGCTTACCCGGTTTGGGTATCATCACTATCAACGCCTCGCGTTGAGTCGAAGGGAGAGAAGCCCCACCCAAGACCTCATTAAACAGGATGGTCAAGGTTGGCGCCAATTGTACCTGGAACTTCTTATAATATTCCGCTGGGAAGCCATCATTACCCGGGGCACTGCCAGTTTTCAGCCTCCGGATTGCAGTGACCACTTCATCCACCGTAAAATCAGAATCTAACTGGGCTCGATCATGGTCAGAGAGACGCGGCAGCGCAATCCTTTGTAAATAGTCCTGCACACGGTCCCGGTCAAAAGGTTCTGCTGTATAAAGCTGCTCCAGATAGTCAGCAAAAAGATCTCGGATCTCTCGAGAAACGACCCTTTTCCGACCCCCCCCGAGTCGCGCAGTTCGCGGACCACTCTCGTGGACTGTTGTTGCCGAAGACGCAGGGCCAAAAAGCGGTCAGTTTTATTCCCATGTTCATAAAAAGTTTGCCGTAGTTTCCGGCGCTTATTATCTAATTCCCTCTGTGAACACGCGTCTAGTTTGGCTCGTACAGCCCGCCATTGACGCAAGACCTGCCGCGAGCCGGTTCGGGCATGCTCCAAACCCAGCCGAGAGGACTCCCGCACCAACTGATCGCGATCCCGCGTCCATATTTTCCGTGTGCGGGCCGCCTCTGCCATAAGTTGGCCGCGGGCCGTAGCCTTGAAAGCATCCCACACCGTGGGAAGGGCAACATCCCCAGAATCATTAAGCTCAAAAAATTCAGTAATGAAGCGGGCGTGCTCCTGAACTGCACCCTGTCGCCGCAGGAACCTCGCGTCTAAGCGCTAGAGACGGTGATGCTCGCTGTACAGTCCCTGCGGAAGGGCAAGTCAGCATGGAGCATGGTCCGACCAGGTCAGCGCGCCATGTCCAGCCGTTACTCTCCCGTCCATCAGACGCTGATCCAGTAGGAAATAATCAATGCGAGTGTGAACCTGGTGGACCGGAGAGTAATAGGTATAGCCCCTCTCCCCCTCATGGGTGTCCCTCCAAACATCCCGCAAGCCTAAGTCTAGCATAAGGCGCTAGAGAGCTCTAGCCGGTCCCCCCTCTCCCCCCCCAGCGCGACCCGTGGAATCCAAGTGGGGTACTAAATGCGTGTTACAGTCCCCACCAAATATAATGGGGCCCTTTGCAAAGTCCACCAGTAGGGCTTTTAAGCGCTGGAAGAATGACCCCTGGCCTGTATTGGGCGCATAAACATTAGCCAAGGTTAGCAAATGCCCCTCTAAGCGTATATTCAGAAAAAGCCACCTCCCCAGGTTATCTCTGCTAACCTCCTCCACCTGCAAGGACAGATTCTGATGGAATAGAAAGGCCACCCCCCTCTTCTTCCGGCCCTGCGCGTCTGAGGCCACCTGCACCTCAGAGTACGGGAACCGCTTCAGCCAGCCCTGCTTACAATTCTGGAGGTGGGTCTCCTGCAAAAAGACAATGTCCCCCTGTAAGGCACGCAATTCTGAAACAGCAGCGAGCGTTTTCGTGGGGAGTTAAGACCCTTAACATTCAAAGAGATAAGTCGCACCATTAATGTTCACAGTCTAAACCCCCGCTCCTACCAGTTGCCCGAGGGGTCCCGATGACAGCTTCCCCCCCGCGGACCCAAAGGATTAACTAACTTAGCCCACCTATCCCACACCCCAGAAACAAGTGCCATAGTCTTCCCCCCCCCAAACCCAAGCCCACCCTCCACCCCCAGAATGGAACACCCTCCCTCAAAACCCAACCCCCCCCTTCCCGTCAATACCACCTGCCTGTCAAAGGTAATACAGGACACGGTAAATTGACCACAAACCCTGTTCCCCCCCCAAACCCCCACAAAGCAACATTACAAGCAAAGCAGGTCATAACAGCTCCCCATTATCCCCCCCCACCCTGAGTCAGCAACTCCATCGCGTCTCCTCAGCAAGACAATATCATCATCAAGACATTTGCCAATCACCCGTCGCCCCCCCTGTATACTAGAGTGGGAGCCCAGGCCGGCTCACGCCAATGACCAATGACTCAGTGGAAAAATACTACTGAGAGAGAACACAAAACGGTCAGGCATCAAAAGCCAGTCCTGCTATCCCAGAGCTGAGGGTCGAGAGACCCAGCAGATGGGGCTCGCAAAAAGGTAATAGGAGCGCTCCCACTCCCCAAAAAATCAAGCGGAGTTACCCACTCGAGTCCACTTAGAGTGATGGGGCTTAGGGGGCGGCGGGTGAGGCTGAGCATTACCATCAACTAGTCCCGCCTGACGAAGAGCTCGCCAAGCTTCAGTATGGTCTTTTGCAGAAATTTTTTGTTTCCCAAAAGGAAGTTCATTCGAAATGGAAAAGACCAAGAGTAACGAATCCCCTTGCTATTCAGGACCGTCGTAATTGGCTTCATCTCCCTCCGACGCGCCAAGGTGAACGTCGAAAGATCTTGATAGATGGATACCGTTGCGTCCTGAAAGCGGATCGTTTTCCTCTCCCGGCCACGGCGGATGAGCAGCTCAGCATCAGAATAGCGCAAGAATCTCGCAATAACATCACGAGGCTGATTATTGGGAGGCTTTCCTAAGGCCCGATGGACTCGTTCAATTTCCATCCCAGAGGCATGGGCAGTCAGGTCCTCCGCCGGGAGCAATTCGGTCATCAACAGCTTAAGCACAGTCAGCAAATCCTCTCCGCCCCCCACCGCTTCTGGAATCCCTCGAAAGCGCACATTATTGCGGCGGGAGCGGTTTTCAATGTCATCAATTTTGTAGGTCAGTTCCATTGCTTGCGCATGCTGCCGGTCAAGCGCACACTGTAAATCCACCAAGGACCCATCATGGTCAGCTACCTTGGTCTCCACATCCTCCACACGGGTTCCCAGCTCTTTGACATCATTTCGGAGTTCTGCAACATCCTTGACCAGTTCCTCGCGTAAAGAGCGGAATTCGCTAGCTAACTCCGCAAAACCCCTGCGGAGCTCTTGTTTAATTTGAGCAGAGGTGAGCGGCTGGTGGGAAACCAGGTCATCTTCACTTACAGTCTCATCAGTATCTGATGAACGGATTTGCTCAGGGGGGCTGCCTGCGGCCCCGGATTTACTCTGCAGGCGCTGGGAGGAACGTGTCCCCTCTCGGGTATCAGAATTTTTAGCTTTAGAGAGGCCATTCCGCAGGGCCCTCAATGCCACACAGTGTTAGGAGAGGGAGAGAGTCAATGTCAGCAAGGGCAGAGGCGCTAGAGAGGTAACTAAGCACTAGGCTTCACAAGCCCGCAGGACAGTTATTATCACACAGTGTGGGGAGAAAAGCACAAGCAATGTCCGCAAAGACCAAGGCTCAGAAGGAGCAGCTATGCAAAGATGGAGACGGCTGCTTTTGACCCCCTTGGGTAGATGGGCTGCCAGATATAGTGATCAGAGTGCTCTGAAGGGCTGGATAAGAATAGGTCACAAAAGGCCCCTGGTTGCAAGGTGTGCACTCCGAGAGGATCCAAGATCACAGAAAGCGCAGAGAAGTCCCAACAGGGCACAGGAGATCCACGCTGATAAATGTAGGCCTCAGCAGGGCTCTAAATCGCTAACAGGCAGGCACTGTCGTTGGGTCCATATACTATCCAGAGACTCTGAGATTCGGAGAAGAAAAAGAGGCAGTCTGTAAATCTACCCCCCACAGGGGATTTGCGCTTATAGGTTGAGTTATTGGGCATTGACTTTCACCGCCGAGACTCCAGGCCTTCTCCTCAGCCCCCCCGATGCGATTCAAAAGCCGCGTGCAGGCAGCTCAGCCCCGAAAAAGTTGCTCCACCCTGCGGCCCACTGGCACACGTGCTCCGACCCAACGGAGAGATCCGCGGGAACAGCCCAAGGGGAGCCTGCTCAAGCACCGCTCAGTTTATCCAGAGGGTAGGGGCAGCCGCAGAGTGCGCCGGGCCCAAGGCAAGCGTCGAGAAGCGGAACCCAGCAGGCCTCACTGCAGAGATGGGCTCCACCGCCGCCCAGCCGCCAGAGCTCTTACCAGGAGACAGATCAGGCTTCCGCAGGACACCGCTCGCCGGCGCCGACCCAGGGTAGGTGAGTTCGGGGGAATTTGCAGTATTTAGCGCATGTTAGCTTTCGTTTTTGTGGAGTTTGAGACGGAGCTCAGCTAGGATGCGGCCATCACGTAGCGGGCTCACGAGCGCCCCCGGAATAGAACTGTTTTAACCACTCTCCTATCGCCACTTCTGTCTGGACTACCATGACCTCATTGTGGTTTCTTAGCTGAGGCCGGCAGAGAAGAGAAATAATCCCAGCTGAATGCTCTGGCCCCTCGAAAGAGCTGTCCTCTCACTCCATAGTGTCCCCTTTGATAGGGTGAGAAGCGACTGACTCAAAACCTTCAGAAATCTCTGAGTTGTCCCCGCTGCGGCCCCCTGGCTTTAGCCCTTTCGGCCTATCCTCTGGCAGACTCCCCCCTTTTGAATCACCCAAGTCTTCACGATTTTGTCCAGAGCCTCTCCAAAGAGCAATTTCCCCTTAAATGGAAGCCTACTGAGCCAAGCTTTGGAAGAGGCATCCGCTGCCCAGTTGCGGAGCCATAGAAAACGGCATGCCACAATGTTAGAGGCCATCGTTTTGGACGTCATTCGAACTAAGTCATTGAAGGCGTCCACCATATAAACAGCGGCAGGTTCCAGCTTGGCCCCTTCTGAGTCCACCTGGCCTTCTGTGTCCACTGCTGCTAAACCCTGGATCCAGTAAATGGATGCCCTGGAGACATAGGCCCCGCAGTTGGAAGCTTGTAAAGCCAATGCATTCGAATCAAAAGCCTGCTTAAGAAAGGGACTCCAGCTTTCTATCCTGCAGATCCTTCAGGGCTGCATCCCCCTCTATGGGAATCGTTGTCATCTTAGTTAACGCAGACACCTAGTCATCCACCTTTGGCATGTGCAAAAGGTTCCTCTCCTCCTGTGGAATCGCGTATAAATGGCCCAAGGGGCGATTACCTCTTAAGGTAGCCTCCGGAAACTCCCATTCTGATTCGATCATCTTTTTGATCACTCTATGAACTCGGAAGCAGGCCTGTGTCCCTTTGAAACCCTGGAGCAGCAGATCTTCCAGCGGCTCCTCCACCTAATGATAGGCCTGAACAATATTGAGTGCCGAGAGCGAATGGAAGATAAGAACTGCAAGCTCCTTCTTGGGGAAGACGTGAAATACGTTAGGGTCCTCTCCCTGTGCCATTTCGCTCTCCTCCAACTCTGGCTTCCAAGGCTCGCCTCAGAGATCGGATGAACCTTCCCCCAGCTCATCGGACGCCTGGGTACAAGGTGAGTCAAGACCCTGCCATACATCCGTCTCGCCCCCGACCTGTCCTCCTGTGGACGGACCTGCTCTCAAGTTCCCTTCCCATATTGCCTCCCCAGAGGAAAGAACTGCAATCTTCCTGAGTGGTCCTAAGGCCTCTTCCTGCTTTCTTTTGAGGCAGTAGACCTTATGCAATAATAAAATAAACTCTGGAGCAAAAATGGATTCAAGCACCTCCTTACCTCTACGACTCTCTGTACTGGGTGTTGACTCTGTCCCTGCCGTCATTTTTTGCCTTAGATTTATGCTTCTTGTGCTTCTCCAGATGTGCAGGGGAAATGGCCGCATTTTTTTGAAATGGCCACGGTTCCTGCCAAAACCACGGGAGCCTCAGGCCTCAAAGGATCCCCTCTTGCCTATCGGGCTGTCTTTCATATGTGCGGTTAACTCACAATGCACCAGACTACCCTGCCGAACACACTTTCTGCACCAGCCTACTGCCAACAAGCTGCGGCTGCTGCCACACTGACCGCAGGCAGTAGGAGTCGGGAGCATGTAACCACGCCACGGAGGACCGCAAAAACGAAAGTAACTCTAGCTCTTCCTGACTTTGCATAAGCACCGACCCCGATGCAATGGACTTCCCCCACCTCCAATGAATGAGGAAAGGGATTGCAGACGGGGACCCCAGCGGCAGAGTTACCTTTTATTTTTTTTTCTTCTGACAGCCGGATAATGGCAGCAGAAGGATAGCAGAGTCCCCGTAGCTAACAGGGCTCTTGCCATCCTGCTGGTAAGAGAATTAGCCACTGCAGCCAACGGCGCTTCACCTCTTGTTGAACTAGGAGGGACAGACCTGGGGCTCCCAGGTATCACACCCCAAGGCAATCTTTAGTCCCTGTAGACCCTGGTAACGGAGCAGGCCCTGCCTCTCTGCCCGTTCTCACTCTGAGCTTCCAAATTCCTTGTGTGTGTGTGTATATAAACAAAAATATATAATATTATATTATATTTAAAAAATATATTTATATATATATAATTTTTTTTTACGGGTTATCTCCAGTCTTCCCCTTACCAGCACTAAGGCTCTCACCAACTCAACTCAGCCTCCCAACCCCAAAAACTCTTCCTAAGCTTCCTGTGAAGGAAACTATTCAGAGAGAGCTCTTTCCCAGCTGCTGAGGACTGACAAACTGGAGTCTGGAGCTGTAGAGGGAGCTCTTATACTGATGCAGCAAGACTTTGCCATGATCAGTCCTCAGCTGCTGAAGGGGGCTGACAACCCGCATATAACAGGACTGGCCTGGAGGGACGATAAGGAAGTCCCCAGTGGCCCAGCAGCCCCGATTCCACCACCCACCCAATAAAACAATCACCGGTGGCCCAACGGCCCGAATTCCCCTTCACTCACACGATAAAACACTGCCTGGTGGCCTCCCACCCAAACAAAAAAGAATCCCTGTTGATCCTGCAGCCCTGAACCCCGCCCCCCAACAAAACAAAACAAAATCCCAGGATGCACCGCATGGGGCCAGGTGCTGCCATTTTTCAGAATGGTGGGCAGGAGTGTGTGGATAACATTCCAGCCCCAGATTACAGGTACCGGGAGGGGGGTGGAGGGGGGGGGGTTTGGGGCCACTTGGCCACCAGGAATTATTTTTGTTTGTGTGGGGTGCCACTGGGGATTGTTTTATCGGGTTGATGGGGGGAATTGGAACCACTGGGGATTTATATTTTTGGGTTGGGGGAATCGGGGCTGTTGCATCACTGGGGCTTTCCCTGATGTCTGGATCTTCTGAGGTGATGTGTCAAACTTAACCTCAGATGTTACTTATGCTCCTGGCTGGATTTGTACAGCTGTCCAATGCTGGTGTGAAGATCCAGCGTTAAAAAAAAAAAACAATGTAAAAAAGCCGTGCTGTTTCAGTGCAGTTTTTTACATCAGGTGCAATTACATCAGTACTGGGAAAATGGTAGAAACCATCATAAAGAACAAAATTACTCAGCATGTAGATAGTCATGGCCTAATGGGAGACAGCCAACATGGCTTTAGACAAGGAAGATCTTGTCTTACTAATCTGTTATGTTTTTTGAAGGTGTGAATAAACAGGTAGACAAAGGTGAGTCGGTTGATATAGTGTATCTGGACTTTCAGAAAGCCTTTGACAAGGTCATCAGAGACTTTTGGCAAAACTAAAAAGACATGGGATAGGAGGCAGTGTACTATTGTGGATCAGGAACTGTTTAAAAGACAGAAAGCAGAGGATAGGGCTAAATGGCCAATTTTCCCAATGGAGAAAGGTGAATAGTGGAGTACCCCAGGGATCTGTGCTGGGTCCACTGCTTTTTGACATAGTCATAAATGACCTGGAAAAGGGAATAACGAGTGAGGTTATCAGATTTGCAGATGACACAAAACTATTTAAAGTTGTTACAACCCAAGAGGATTGTGGAAAATTCAAGAGGATCTTGATAAACTGGAAGACTGGGCATCGAAATGGCAAATGAAATTTAATGTAGACAAGTGCAAAGTTATGCACCTAGGAAAAACAACCCAAACTATGGTTACACGATACAAGGTTCCACATTGAGAACCACCGCCCAGGAAAAAGATTTAGGCGTCATCGTGGATAACATGTTAAAACCCTCCGCCCAGTGTGCAGCGGCGGCCAAGAGAGCAAATAGATATCATAAGGAAAGGAATGGAAAATAAAACAAAGGATATTATAATGCCTCTGTATCGTTCCATGGTGCGACTGTACCTTGAATATTGCGTGCAGTTCTGGTCGCCGTATCTTAAAAAGGATATAGCGTTATTAGAAAAGGTACAGAGAAGAGCCACCAAAATGGTAAAGGGGATAGACGGCTACTCCTATGAAGAGAAGCTAAAAAGGTTAGGGCTCTTTAACCTGGAAAAGAGACGGCTGAGGGGAGATATGATAGAGGTCTATAAATTAATGAATAGAGTGGAATGGGTAAACGTAGATAGATTGTTTATGTCATCAGAATATAAAAAAACTAGGGGACATGCAATGAAACTACAGGGTAACCTATTTAAAACTAATAAGAGAAACTATTTTTTCACTCAACGTGTAATCAAACTCTGGAATTTGTTACTGGGGGATGTAGTAAGAGCTGTTAGTGTAGCTGGGTTTAAAAAAGGTTTGGACAAGTTCCTGGAGGAAAGGTCCATAAACCATTATTAAAAGGGACCCAGGATATCACTCCTTGACCCAATACAACCATTGAAGAACCTGTGTCTTTTGGGGAAACTGCTAGGTACTTGTGACCTGAATTGGCCACTGTTGAAAACAGGATACGGGGCTTGATGGACCTTGGTCTGACCCAGTATGGCATATCTTGTTCTTATGTTCTAATTTGCATGCCAAGTTGGCTGCATTTTAGCATGGTGGTTATTTTGGCATTTTTCTGGTGCTAGCTTTCTGCGTTGCAGAGCAAGCCTAGTGTAGGAAAAGTGCCAGAAAATGCTGCGCTAAGCTTTTCTGCATGGACCCATTTGTTTGTGTAGATCACCTTTTAGCATTGGGTAGTGGCAGTAATTCAGAAAATTGTGCACCAAAGCTATACTAGCCCCTGTGCAAAGCCTTCTGTACTTTATTCCATTGGTTCGGCCCCTTAATGCTTCTGTGACTAAATTGTGAAAGTAATGTTCCTACAACTTGTAAATTTTTATTTCTAGGTTTCTAAGTGGATTTACCTAACAACTGTGTTTGGGACAACTGTGAAGGACAGTGGTGAAAAAAGGGAGGGCAGACATTGGAAGGAGGTCTTTTTGGGGGGTAGAAGGGAAGAGAATCTGTGGGAAAAAACACTAGGAGGGGAAAAGACTTAAGACAAGTTATTCTTCCTTCTCCTATCCCATGTTCATTATAAATGTGGGGAAACTAAAGTTACCAACTGCTTTTTGCTTTTTTTTCTCTCTTTATTCTCCTTTTCCTTTCTTAGGGTAGAGGTCTTATTCCCCCTCCTTATCATACAATAGCTAAACAAATGTGCCCACGGAGAAAAACAGATTGCCCATTAAAAAAATAAAACTCTCTGAACTCTCCTCCCCTTTACCTTGATTTTAGTTTTACCCATTAGCTATATAATCCGACATCCTCGCTTCTCCGCTTACAAAACTACAATTCCCGGGTAGCACTGGAAGAATGTCCCTCCTTACGTTAATTTAACATCACTTCCTCTGCATTTCTTTTCGTCTTTACCTAACAAACGAAGAAAAAACATTTCCTGTGACTGAGAAGGGTATTTGCATGTAAATAAGATTCGCATTGTTTTAAAACAGAGACAATAAGAACAAATCAAACATTTAAAACTATCGTGGAGACTATGACCAACAGTGCTGCAAATGCAGGTAT
This sequence comes from Ichthyophis bannanicus, assembly GCA_033557465.1. Taxonomy (NCBI): domain Eukaryota; kingdom Metazoa; phylum Chordata; class Amphibia; order Gymnophiona; family Ichthyophiidae; genus Ichthyophis; species Ichthyophis bannanicus. The sequence goes on from CM066038.1 coordinate 328,791,389, forward strand.
AGTTTAGACGGGACCGTCTTATAGCTTTAGAACAGAGTTAAACTTAGTTGTATAAACCAGGTTGTGCTAATGGATATCGTCTTTTGAATGTATAAATTGTATTTTATTCCAGACTCTCTTTCTTTTTTTTCTGGAAAAATTTGTCCACGCACAGCATGCAAAATATTGTAGGTGTTCTAGAGATATACGTGCGCTGAAATGTGCAGCCGTGGTTTTATGGTAGCAAGGTGTCAGGTGTTTAAGGATTAGAAGTAACCCAACCTCCAACATAAGGTGCTCCAGTACTTCGTTCAAACAGAAAGCTTTAATGGAACAATTGCATGCTAAAGTATTATTCGAGCCGTAAAGGGAGGATCCTGTTCAATGTTCCTTAGGCTGGAATCTGATTTAGATAACAAGTTGGTGTCATCTCACACCAAGATGTAAATGGGTTGGTTAGGAGCTTAAAAAACATTTAATAAACAGGATACTATACTGATAAGTAGGGTAGTGTTTTCACTCCTAATAGCTTCAGTCTTTTCATTTTATTTTATTTTAAAGAAATAAAGGTTGTTTTGTGGAAAGATCTACTGCTAAGCTCTGATAAGTCAATTTTTCCTCTGATATATGTTTTATTCCCTAATAACCAGTTGCAGGCACCTTTTTCTTTCCTTTTGTTCTTTTTTTTTCTTTTTTTAAAGAAAAACCCATATGGTGGATTGGAGAACTTTTATCCTTCAGGTTTAGGTATGCTGGTATTTTATTTATTTATTTATTTTATTCCGCAGAAAAGCAGTATTTTTGTTCTCTTCCACATTCAGGAAAAATTTAATATGCTTCAAATGCAATATATATTGATCCACTAGAAGGCAGGAGAGGGCAGCTTTACAAGATCTGTATTCCATTATCAGTGACTGCAATATTTAACTGAAAAAGTATTTGTTTTCAGCTTGAGTTCTGTGAGTCAACAAGGAATATTAGACACACAAGAGTCTAGTAAATGGCATTTTATTTTTAAGTGCCTTCAAATCAGTGGTGACTCCTGGCGACCCAACAACCCCTGGGTTTTCTTGGCAAGATGTGACCGGAAGTAGATTGCCAGGCCTTTTCTTCTGAGGCAATGGACGATAAAGTGACTTCTCTGTTGACAAGCAGGAAGTAAGTCCTCACGTATGGGTGACGTCTCTGACAGAGCCCCGTGCAGGAACACTCCCCAACTTCTATTGGAAGTTTTGGGAGACTGCACTGTGCCTGCATTTCTGCCTGCCGCCGCAGTGCCATCTTCTTCAGTCTTCATTCTAATGCAGAGCCCCCGGACATTAATTAGGTCCTCCACTGGTAAACACTGATTTTCTTCCCCTTCGCGGGCCTTCCTTGCAACTTTCCTGTTGGTGTTCGTGTTAGTGCATGCTGTCGGTTCTGTCAATCGCGGTTCCTTCATTGGTTCTGGTGCTTTTCGGTAAAGTTCCTTTTTTCAGTTGTTCTCCTTGTGGCTCGACCAAGCCTGTGGTCACCAAACATCGAGCAATTTGATTTTGCCATGGCCAGTTTCCCCAGATATGTCCCAGAAACCGGCCAGCAGGTTCAAGAAGTGCACCTAATGTGCCAGGACTATCTCTGTAACAGACAGTCACAACTGGTGGCTCCTGATCACCAGCTCTCTTCTTGCAACTTGTGCTTGCCAATGACAAGGAGAGGCCTGAGGGGTCAAGAGAAACAGAGAGAATCCCTCTTTGGCCAGACATCTGATTCAGCATCTTCGGCACAGCCGAATCCTCCGAGGGTGTATAGACATCGGCTCCGTTTGAGCATGAGGACTCCTCGAGCACCTGCAGTGCCCTGGATATCAACCATTAGTCGGTGTCCGTATGGAGTTGAGGAAGGATTCAACCTTGTACTCATAGACATTGAAGAGGGAGCCATCAGAGCACCCTGCAAAGACCCGGCTGCATTGGCATTGGAGCCCTTCCAAGTGGGATGTCAAGGGTGATGGGCACAAGCGACCCGTCAAACTTTCCCAGAAGGAAGGCCCCTTAACTCCAGAGTTTCAGAGGTGCACCAACTGGTTCTCGATAGCCGACACCATACTGATACCCCCGCATGGATGCTGGGGACATTGGTAGAAGCTGCTCAGGCCCTGAGGCTTTCAGAGTCAGTAGCCATGGAGGAATGTCTCTTTCAGGCACTCGAAGTCCGTATTGTGTTGCTGCTGGACAAGCAGCTGGCTGGTGCCTCGGTGCCCACAGCATCATCATTGAGCATTGTGCAGCTGATCCTCAAGATGCATGCTCTGCTTGCAGAATCATCAACGTTGGGGCATTGAAGAGATATGATGCTGGTTCCCGGCAGGACCATCTCCCTCTCAAGTGTCTCGGGTTCCGATGCCCCAATGAAACCTCGAAAGCCATCGATGTATCACCGATCCCGTAGAAGCCCTTCTTCTCTTAGGGGAGAAAGGAGCTCTGGGCAGTCTCAGAGATACTTTAACTTCCTTTTGGAGTTTGACTCTGATGGCTGGTTGACCAATGTGGAATCTGAAAACTTGTTGGAGGGCAGGTCTCCTGAGCTCCAGTCTGACCCCTCCCCCCTGCACGAAAGATGAGGGGAGGGGTCCTTCCAGGACTTTGTGAGGGATATGGCAAAGACCATCCCATTTTCATTGGAGATGGAAGATGAGCCCAGGGCAGAGGAGTTAGAAATCCTCCAATACTCCTTGACCCCTAAGGAAGCAGTGACGGTGCCCGTGCACCGCATACTGCAGAGACTGCAGATGAGGAAGTGGGAGAACCCCCCTCTCAGTGCTACTGGTCAGTAGGAGGCTGGACTCGATGTACAGTCCAAAAAACTCCTTGGTTTGAGAAGCCTCAGCTTCTGCACCACTCTTTGGTGGTAGAGTCCACCCATAAGAGGGTCAAGAGCACCAAGACTCATTACTCAATGCCCCCAGGTAGGGAGGCTTGGACGTTGGACTCCTTCGGAAGGAGATGCTTCCAAACTCCATTCTCGTGGCTTGAGTATACTCTTGCCAGCTCTAAATGAGCATATTCTTGAAGGATGTCATGTGTGATTTCGCTCACATACCAGTTCCTTCCCCCAGAGACATTGGAACACTATCATGCCCTAGTGAGCCACAGCAAGGACTGCTCGAAGTTCCTGGTCTGGGCAATCTACGATACCTTTGAGATGGTGTCTAAAATGGTGGCAGTGGACATAGGAGCCCACAGGCTCACCTGACTTCAGTCTTCTGACCTGGAAAAGTCTCTGTGCAAAAAAGGCATCATAGAGAAGCAGCACTTCACCTTTACCAGGCTTTCGAGGCACATGTCCAAACCGATTGCTTTCCACAGGAAGTATCAAAGTGGAGGCCAGATGATTTATTACCAGCATAGGTGCAGGTACTATCCTTGTCCTCAAACCTTCCAGCAAAAAACACAGGCTCCTCGCCCACAGCGTCTAGATACTGTAAATCTCAAAAGGTCCAGCCTACAATGCAACCAAAGCCAGGAGCGGGTTTTGACTGGTTCCTTTGGAGCATAGTCAATTTGTCAGTGTCCACAGAGGGGAGCCTTGCAGTGGGGGTAAGGCTCACTCTCCTTATGCTCACAGATGGCCCCTCATTACTTTGGACTCATGGGTGCTATAAATAGTCCAAAGCCTACATGTTGCACTTCACCAAACTGCCGCCTCATTGCCCCCCAAGGGCATATCCCTTCAACCCTCTACATCTGAACCTCCTTCAGGGGAAAATCTCCACCCTTCTGGCTGATCTTGTCATCAAGCTCATGCCTCGGGAGTAGATTGGATGGGGACCAAAAAGTACCTGGAGTAAAATCCCTAAGTAAACAAGGGGGGTTCCGGCCCATCCTGAACTTCAAAAACCTTATCACCTTCCTGGTGCAAGAAAAGTTCAAGGTGGTCTCTCTAGGGACTCTGCTCCCTTATCTTCAGAAAGACAATTGGCTTTGCTCTCTGGATCTAAAGGACATTTACATCCTGCTCACAGGAGGTAATCACTTTGTGTGTATATCTTAGATTTGTCCTGGCAGAAAAGCACTTTCAGTACAAAGTACTCCTTTTGGGTTGGCCTCAGTGCCCCGAGTCTTCACAAAGTCCCTTGCTGTGGTAGCGGCTCATCTAGGAACATTAGGGGTCTTTTTGCCTTTCCCTTCTGGATGGCTGGCTCATAAAAAGCACCAATCCAGAGTCCAGCAATCAACACAGTTAACTGTTCGGGTGCAAGAGCCGTTGAGGTTTGTAGTCAATTACCCAAAGTCCCCAGCCTGCCCAACAACTAGCATTCATAGGGGCTTTCTTCGACACGACTCAAGCGAAGGCTTTCCTTCTGCTAGACAGACTCCAGAGATTGACGGCTTTGGTCTGAAAAAAAAGGGGACTTGTTGCTATGAAAGGGCAGACTAGATAGGCCCTGTGGTCTCTTTCTGCCATCATATTTGTGTTTTTATGAGATACCCAGCGGAGTCATCAGACAATGGCTTGTGGGATGCTGTCCATGCTCGGCCACATGGCCTCTACTGTACGCATCACACCCTGGCTCGCCTTTCAATGAGACAGACTCTGTAGACGTTGAGGACTCAGTGGAACCAGGCTACTGGCCGTCTTTGGGATCGGGTGGCTGTCACTGGCCCTCTTGTCTAGTCCCTGCACTGGTGGTTGGAGCATCAAAACCTGCTCGAGGGTCTCCCTTTTCAAAAGACGTTACCTCAGAAAATGTTGACAACAGACGCCTCCAAACTAGTTTTGGTAGTGCATCTGGATGGCTTTCACTCAAGGTGTCTGGTCCAAACAGGAGAGCCTGCATCAGATCAAGTTCTTTGAGTTGAGAGCCATAGCAAATGCCCTCGGGGATTTTTGAGAATGGTTAGCCAACCAAATTGTCCTGATTCAGACTGATAAGGTTGTGATGTACTACTTAAACAAATAGGGGGGGGGGGGGCGCACAGGTTTGTATCTCATGTGAGATACGGTCTGGTTATGGAGGTTCACCATCACTCATGGGATGGAGTTCAGGTCCACTTATCTGCCAGGGGAGCAGAATACTTTGGCGGATCAGCTGAGTCACGTCCTCCAGCCACATGAATGGACCCTGGACAGGAGCGTGGGAGCTCACATCTTTCAGAAGTGGGATATCCCCTCGATAAATCTGTACGCCACCCAACAAAATGCCCAAGTGGTCCATTTCTGCTCCAGAATCGCCATGCGCAGCTGGCTGGCACCGGATGCTTTCCTCATTGACTGGGGAAAGGGCCTGCTATACGTGTATCCTCCTATATCTCTCATAGCAAAGACCTGCTGAAACTCCAGACAGAGTGGTACGTTGATACTTACCGTGCTTTATTGGCCCAGACATCCGTGGTTTCCCCTCTGCTACAACTCTCCCAGGGGGAACCTCTATGGCTAGGCTCTGCCTCAGACCTTGTATCACAGGAAGACAGGAGGATGCTGCATCCCAGCATCCGGTCCTTGGCCCTGTGTGGATGTTGAGAGACTAGTCCTCTCGGAGCTTAACCTGCCTGACAGAGTTACAGATGCTCTGTTGGCCTCTAGGACGGCCTCAATGAGAAGAGATTTGCGATCTGGTACACAGAACAGGCCCTGGATCCTTTTACTTGCTCCACTGACAGACTGCTCGAGTTCCTCCTACACCTCTTGGAGTCTGGTCTCAAACCCAACTCTGTCAGGGTTTACCTAGGCACAATTGGAGCTTACCATTGCGGAATAGAAGACAAGTCCATCTCTGCTCAGCCGTTAGTAGCTCGCTTCATGCGGGGTTTGCTTCTCTAGAAGCCTCCCTTCAAGCACCCAGTGCTGGCTTGGGACCTCATTGTGGTTCAGTCGTAGTTCATGTTGGCTCCCTTTGAGCCGCTAGATTCCTGTCTATGAAATTCTTGATCTGAAAGGTGTTTCTGGTGACAGTTATGTCAGCATGTAAGGTAAGTGAGCTCCTGATTCTAGTGGCTCATCTACCGTATACCAGGTTCCACCATAATGGAGTGGCCCTACGCACTCTTTTCCTTCCAAAGGTGATACCGCTTTCCATCTTAATCAGTTGGTCGTTCTGCCGACTTTCTTCCCAAGGCCTCATGCTCACAGGGGGGAAGCGGCGCTGCACATGCTGGACTGCAACTGAGTCTGGCTTTCAACTTTGAATGGACAAAGGCCTAACAAAAGTCTATCCAACTGTTTGGCTCTTTTGACCCTAGCAAGCTAGAGTTGCTGTTTCCAAATGTAGTCTACCAGCCAAATTGAAAGAGTGCATCTCTTTCGCTTATGCCTAGGCTGGCCTGAGTCTTGATGGTCATATTACAGCTCACAGTGTAAGAGCCATGGCTGCGTTGGTAGCCAACCTGTTCTCGATATCCATGGAAGAAATCTGCAGGGTTGTAACATGGTCTTCTGTCCACACATTCACATCTTACTACTGTCTGGATGGGGATTCCCGACGTGACAGCAACTTCGCCCAATCCATTGGCATCTATTTTGGTATTAGTAAATCCTACTCCATCCCCCCCAAGGCCCTACTATCCGATCAGGCTACCAAAATAATGAAAAGTGAAGAAGCTGAATCAGATGAGTTCCCTTTTGTGAACTACTACTTCGGTACATAGTTGATTCTCTTGTTTCAGTTCAATTGTGCTCCTATTGGGCTTCTTGACTTCCTCTATTTTCGGTAGCCTATAGCTTGGGAGTCCCATATGTGAGGACTTCATTCCTGCTTGTCCATAGAGAAAAGGTAGTTACTCATCTGTAGCAGATGTTCTCCGTGGACAGCAGGAATAGTTCCTGACAACTCTCCCACCTCCCTGAGGAGTTGTATTCTGCTACAGCTTTGTTATAAGACTAGAGAAGATGGCGCTGCGGCGGCAGGTGGGAAGGCAGACATGGAGGTGTGCTGCAGCCTCCCAAAAGCTTCCAATAGAAGCTGGAGAGCATCCCTGTGATGGGCTCTGTTGGAGAAGTAACCCATACATGAGGACTTATTCCTGCTCTCCACAGAGAACACCTGGAGTGCCAGTGGGAATTGAACCCTGATCTCTTGGGTGCTAGGCTGTTGCTCTAACCATTCTTAAATGGCATTGTAGTATGGGATGTATGGCACTGAGGCTTGATCAGAGGCGAGAAGTATGCAGTGAATCTTTGCAGGAGTCATTGACCATGTAATGAAGCCTGGCAAGGGCCAAAAGACATGCACTGAGCCCTCACAGAAGTCAAGGAGAGAAAAAGGCATGCACTAAGTACTGGCAGCAATAGGGGGACATGTGTTGATCCTGACAGGAGCCAGAATACATGGAGTGAGTCTTGCTAGAAGATGGTGAATATTTATTTCTTATACAAAATCACAATGCAAAACATCTCTTAAAGAATAAATATTACCTATATACTCATACATCAATCCAAAAAATTCACAGAATATCAATAATACAATAATTGGTGTGTTATATATATTTATGAATAATAAATTGTTTTATAAAATTAATCAATTATACCAACATATAATCATGATTAATAAATTCACAATTTGAGAGATAATACTTAAGAAACAATTAACAACACATAATAAATATTGCAAATAGAGGTTCCAGCAATACATATAACATTATTCATCTATTAATAGAAATATAATTAATTGTCAAAACCCCCCACTAATATTCTTTATATGTACAAATACCTTAATACATGTATAGAAATACAGCTATTGCCCATGTTGTTTCACATAAACTAACTTTGTTACTCAATAGCCTTGTTCAACTGCTCTTTCAGCAAAAGCCTGGATGAGAAGTGTTTCACTGTTGCTGGGAAGGGAACGCCGATGAAAAATGTTCCACTATATAAAGTTATCCGTAATATAATCAACCTAAGATCACTCTTCTTCAAATACTTCAACCGGATGTATGATGTCAACCCGCCAGCTAGACTGATGAACGTTATCCAGTCTCCTTCACGACCTCAAAATCTTGAGCTGTATGGAACGTTGTTTGCAATTTGTGGTTTTTCTTTGAATATTTATTTCTGGCAGGCATTTGGATCATGGATTAGACTTGCCATTTTACATAGAATGTTTCCAATGTGAGGGCAGTTTTCAAAAGCAGTTTACCTATGTAGATGGCTGTTTACACACTGATAAATGGACTATCTGAAAATTGCCCACATTTTATGCAAATGTGTGCCTTGTTCCACAATGTTCATGTTTTACACACATTCTTGTGGAGGCATTCCCTAGGCGGGGTTAGGTCGAGGGAAGAAATCATGTGCGTAGTTTTGCCTTTTCACAGAAAAGACATCTACAGAAAGAGCAGGTGGAAATCTCTGTGGGTACCTTTCTCATGGGTCGTTTTCATATAGAAAGTACACAGATAATTTCTCTTTTGAGAACTGGTACAAAATCCACCTCTAAAAATGCATGCTTTTGAAAATTGCCTCTGTATATGGCACATGTGTTGAACCCTGATAATAAATGTAGTTTCCTTAGCGTTCCTCCAGCTTAGTCCTCCACCTATGGGTAGTGCACCTCCTCCTGCAGCTTGAAGACTGGACCAATCAGATTTCAGCTTCACTGGATGTAGCGTACTGGCATCTCTCTATAGCCCCAGTGTGTCCAGTCTTCATGCAGCTAGAGGACGTAGTGAGCCTAGGTGCTGGGCTCACTAGGGAACCAGTTAAGCAGCTAGATAGTTGGCTAACCTTTTAATTTTCTTTACTTGATATACTTTACTTTATTTTTCATTCCAAATTTGGGTCTTTCCCTTTAAAAAAAAAAAAAAAATTCAACACCCCCCCCCCCTCCCTCCCTCCCTCTGGCTCCGTGGGCTCCGGTGAAGGTTTCTTTTCCTCTCTGACCACAGCTCTCAAAGTAGCTGACGCTTTGATAGGATCTCTAGCCCCTAGACTATTCGGGGCAGAGCTCCTTTCTCTCTCTACCAGCAGCGCGATTCTCCGGGGGGGGGTGAGTCCTCAGCACAGGGAACAGAAGTTTTCTTCTCTTTGTTTCCTGGGTGCTTAGCCGGCTGCCCGGTCTCGCAACCGTGGCTTTTTTCCTCTCTCTCCTCCTTGATTTCGGAGCGGCAGAGTTGGAACACAGCGCATCCTGCCTTCAACGGGGCAGGCAGGCTCAGGAGAGTAGGCTACAACAGCGCGCCAAAATGATGTGAGAAGCCGCGGCCATTTTGAGCACGCGGCTTCCACAGCGTCTTGCCTGAAGCCGGCTGCCTTACCGCGGTTCTTCGGAGCTGCAATTTCCTCCGTGCCGCTGTCTGGGTAGACCTACCAGGTATTGTGCCTTTCTTTCTTCTTTACTTTCGTTTTTGTTTTTTCTTTATTTTCTGCTGAACGAGCCATTCGGTCGGCCTCGGGGTGGTCTTTCAGCTGTTTTGCACAGTTTTCTTTAGTTTGCCGGTTCTCTTCGGATGCGCTCCGCGGGGCTTCTCGGCTGCTATTTTTTGTTGCTGTATATATATATCTAAAGGCTTCAACGAAACCTAATTAAAAGGATTCTATTACCATACAAAGTAAACTCAAATAGAACAGAGAGCAGCAGCTGGGCTTGGGTGACACGTCTTTGCTGTCTCTGGGGCCTGTGGCTCCCTGCTGTTAGGGGTTCCCGAGGCCTTTACAGTTTGGGTGCATCGATGTCCTCCGGCTCTCAGTGCGTCATCTGTGGCTCTCGCAGGGGCGCGGGCGCAGAAACCGGCATCTGTCAGCGCTGTGCGTCCGTCTCCCTTAGCATGGAGCAGCAGTTCGAGCATGCCATTTCCCCGGTTGCTCAGACAGAGTCCGCAGGCCCAGCGAGTGCTGAGCCAGTAGCGGGGCCCTCGGCTGCAGTAGCTGAGCCCTCATTGAGCGCTTTGGGTTCGCAGTCGGGGTTTGACAGCGCGCTGCAGATGGACGATTTTTCTTCAGACTTTGTCTTATTGATGCATCAGGCGTTTTGTTGCAGACGGCAAGGGCTCTTGGCAGGGTCCCTGTCCCTTCCTCTCTCTAGCGCGCCGGCTCCTAAAGCGGAGCGTGTCTCAGTGGGTCTCAAACCAGCCAAACGGCCGCGAGCAGTGGAAACGGTTCCCTCCGAGGCGGACTGGCAGGAGGGGGAAGATGCGAACTTGGATGTTGATGATGAGATGGACGAGTTAGAGGAAGGTGAAATCCCTGAGCCTGAGGATCAGACGAGGATCATCAGGGTATTTCGCCGCGAGGAGCTGCCGGCCCTTATTGCGGAGGCTCTTCAGACGCTTCGGCTTTCTACCGAGCAGCCGGCCGCCGATGAGGATGGTGCGGATCCCATCATTCAGGCGGTCCGTCAGACGCAGGTGGTTTTCCCTATTCATAAGGTGATTGATCAGATGATCCAGACTGAATGGGATACTCCCGAGTCTGCTCTTAAGGGGATGAAGATCATGAACAAGCTTTATCCCCTAGCGCAGTGGTCCTCAACCCAGTCCTCTGGGGCCCACAGGCCAGTCAGGTTTTCAGGATACCCACAATGAATATGCATGAGATAGATCTGCATACAATGGAAGCAGTACATGCAGATCTATCTCATGCATATTCATTGTGGGTATCCTGAAAATCTGACTGGCCTGTGGGCCCCATAGGACTGGGTTGAGGACCACTGCCCTAGCGGATAAAGATAAGGACAAGTTTCGTTCCCCAAAGATTGACGCTGCGGTTTCGGCAGTTACTAAAAAGACCACGATCCCGGTGGAAGGCAGTGCGGCCTTGAAGGAGGCACAAGATAGGAAAATGGACGGCTTGTTGAAGCAATCCTTTGAGGCGGACGCGGTGGCGTTGCAGGCCTCCATATGTGGGGCTTGGGTTGCTAGGGCCTGTCTTCGCTGGGTCCAGCACCTGCAGCAGTCTGCTTCCATTGCATCCGATGACATCCGGGAGCTCCAGCGCTTGGAGTCTGGATCGGCTTATTTGGCGGATGTACAATACGATCTCATTCGGGCCCTCTCCAATAGTATGGCCTCCTTGGTAGTGGCGCGTCGGTCTCTTTGGCTAAAAAATTGGGCGGTGTATGGATCCTCTAAGGCGCGTCTTGGCCGGCTTCCGTTTAAGGGGAAGCTCTTGTTTGGCGAGGAGCTTGATAAGTTAGTTAAGGAGTTGGGGGACTCCAAAGGCGGCAGGTTGCCGGAGGATAGGCCCAAGCGCGGGAAGCCCGCGGGGCCCTTCCGGGGTACGTCCCGGGACTTTCGTAGGTTTCGATCGCCCCGTTTCGCGGGGTCCCAAAGAGGCCGATATGTGTCTAGGGCCCAGGGATTTCGGGGGTTTCGCGGTGCAAGTAGAGGATTCTCAGCAGCATCCCCCGCAGCCCCTCGGAAGTCCCAGTGAAGGGCGGCGGGTCCCGGCAGCTGTGCAACCGATCGGAGGTCGTCTTCGGGGGTTTCTGGCTGCTTGGACCCGTATCACGTCCGATCAGTGGGTCCTGGAGATCATTCGCGAGGGATATGCGTTAGATCTCGCGAGGCCAGTGCTCGACTCCTTTGTCCAGTCCCCCTGCCGCAGTCCTCAGAAGGTATTTCAGATACAGCAAACGCTGGACCGTCTTCTGCGCTTGGGGGCGGTCGTTCCTGTTCCGCCGGCGGAATAAGGCATGGGGCGGTATTCCATTTATTTCGTGGTGCCAAAGAACGATGGCGCTCTTCGTCCCATTTTGGACCTCAAGGGCGTGAATTGCTGTCTCCGAGTGCCGCATTTCCGTATGGAAACCTTACGGTCGGTTATTGTCGCAGTTCGGAAGGGCGAATTTTTGACACCTCTCGATCTCACCAAAGCTTATCTCCATATCCACCAACAGTTTCTACGCTTCACGCTTCCTTGGGGGCACTTTCAGTTCCAGGCTCTGCCCTTCGGGTTGGCGACGGCGCCACGCGTCTTCACCAAGATAATGGTGGTGGTAGCAGCGGCATTGCGCAAGGAAGGGGTCTTAGTCCATCCCTATCTGGATGATTGGCTGATCCGAGCAAAGTCCCATGCCGAGAGCGTGCAAGCCATGGGGAAGGTCGTCGATCTTCTGCAGTCCCTGGGCTGGGTGGTCAACCCGGTCAAGAGTCATCTGGAGCCGACGCAGTCTCTCGAATACTTGGGAGTACTGTTCGATACTCGCAGAGGTTTGGTCTTCCTCATGGAGCGGAGAATGCTGGCGCTTCAGAGTCTGGTCCGGGGTTTCCGCAAGATCGCAGCCCCGTCCGCGTGGCAGTATCTTCGAGTGTTGGGGACGATGGCGGCAACTTTGGAGGTAGTGCCTTGGGCCCGGTTTCACATGCGATCGTTACAGCAGACCCTGCTTCGCTGATGGTCCAATCAATTCGATTCGCTGAGCATGCGGCTTCCATGCCCGCCGCGGGTCAGGAGGGACCTGCTGTGGTGGCTGCGGCCGGCCTCTCTTCAGGCGGGAATGCCGTTGGAGCAGCCGGAGTGGATTCCGCTGTTGACGGATGCCAGTCTGACGGGCTGGGGTGCGCATTGCAGAGTGGACTTTGCGCAGGGTCTCTGGTCCCAGGAGGAGAGCGGTTGGGCAATCAACCGCTTGGAGTTGAGAGCGGTGTTCTTGGCGCTACAGAGATTCGAAGCGCAGATCTCGTACCGGGCGGTGCGAGTGCTGTCAGACAATGTCGCGACCGTGGCCTACATAAATCGGCAGGGAGGTACCGGAAGCACGGGCTTAGAGGAGGAGTCCCAGAGGCTGTTCGCCTGGATCAAACCGCGGTTGCAGGCGATTTCGGCAGCGCACATAGCGGGGAAGGACAATGTGACAGCGGATTTTCTCAGCCGTGTCCGAGTGGATGCAGGGGAATGGGAACTGCATCCCTCAGTGTTCGCGCAACTGGTGTGTCGCTGGGGAACACCAGTCATGGATCTCATGGCGACCTGTCAATCCGCGAAGGTGGCGCGGTTTTACAGCAGGCGACGGGAACCTATGTCGGAGGGGCTCGATGCCCTCATGCGTCCGTGGCCTGTGTCGGGCCTCCTTTACGTCTTTCCTCTGTGGGCGCTAATAGGTCGGGTGATTCAGCGCATCGAAGCTCACCGGGGGCGGGTGCTGTTGATAGCACCGGATTGGCCCAGGCGCCCGTGGTACGCGGATCTGGTAAGATTGCTGGACGGAGCTCCGTGGCGCCTCCCGTTATCGCCGGAGCTGCTGATTCAGGGCCCGCTTCTCATGCCGCGGGTGGATCGATTCTCGTTTACGGCTTGGCCATTGAAAGGGCGCGGCTAAAAAAAAAAAGGTTATTCTAGGTCAGTCGTGACGACCATGCTTCAGGCGCGTAAAGGATCGACTTCTCTGGCTTACGTACGCGTCTGGCGAATTTTTGAGGACTGGTGTTCGCGGCGCCGGGTCCGCGCTGCTACGGCTTCAGTTCCGGTGGTTCTGGATTTTTTGCAAGATGGCTTTGCTAAGGGCCTAGCGGCTAGTTCCTTACGGGTGCAGCTAGCAGCTCCGGCCTGTTACCGTGGTAAAGTCCACGGCGTGCCTCTCGGCCAGCACTCCGATGTCGCGCGTTTTCTAAAAGCGGTTTCCAGATTGCGTCCGGCGCATCGGATTTCCGTACCACTGTGGGACCTCAACTTGGTCCTACGAGCGCTCGGTGGAGCGCCGTTTGAGCCTCTTTCCCAGGTTTCACTAAAGGACTTGACCCTTAAGACGGTTTTTCTGGTGGCGATTTCTTCAGCGCGCCGTATTTCGGAACTTCAGGCACTTTCCTGTAGGGAGCCCTTCCTCTGTTTTTCGGATCAGAAGGTGGTGCTCAGGCCGGTGCCTTCCTTTCTTCCGAAGGTGTCTTCTCCTTTTCATGTGAATCAGGCTGTATCTCTCCCTGTTCTGCGCTCGTCGGGAGCACAGGCTTCGGACCGAGGCCTTAATCGCTCGGACATTAGAAGAATGTTGCGTCGTTATTTGAAGGTCACCGAGTCCTTCCGCAAGTCCGATCGCTTATTTGCCTTGTTTGGCGGCCCCAGGAAAGGGGAGCCTGCAGCGAAAGCGTCTATTTCCAGATGGATTAAGGAGGCGATTGTCTCGGCTTACACGTTGCAGAGGCGCCCGACTCCGGTGGGGCTCATTCGACTAGGGCGCAAGCGGCGTCCTGGGTGGAGCACTGTCTGGTCCCGCCGGTAGAAATCTGTAAGGCGGCGACATGGTCATCCCTGCATACTTTCAGCAAGCACTATCAGCTCGATGTGCTGGCAGAGGGGGATGCCTGCTTCGGGTCAGCTGTCTTGCGTGCCGGCTGGCAAGGCCCCTCCCATTGATACTGCTCTGTTACATCCCATAGGTGGAGGACTAAGCTGGAGGAACGCTAAGGAAATAGTAATTACACTTACCTGGTAATTGTAGTTCCTTTAGTGACGACAGCTTAGTCCTCCGTCCCGCCCTTGGGTTCGCATTTAGCACGGCACGTGAGCGGTCTTGTCGGCTGTCGAGTCTGGTGAGTATTTCAGGTGGCACATGTTCTCTGCTTCGCTCCCGTGTCGCTCCATTCTTTGCTCTCACTCCCTGGTTGTGGTCAGGCAAGCGGGGACACCTTTGCCTTTAGGAGTACTTCCCTTTTTTGTTTGGGGGCAGTTTCCGATTTTCTTCCCATTGTAAAGACATTGTATAAGGTTAGCTAACTGTTCTTGCCTTTTGTTTTGTTGAGTCTGCTTTGTCAATAGTTCACTGGGGCTATAGAGAGATGCCAGTACGCTACATCCAGTGAAGCTGAAATCTGATTGGTCCAGTCTTCAAGCTGCAGGAGGAGGTGCAGGAGGAGGTGCACTACCCATAGGTGGAGGACTAAGCTGTCGTCACTAAAGGAACTACAATTACCAGGTAAGTGTAATTACTATTTCCTTATCGTCCCTCCAGTCCAGTCCCGCACCTCTGGGTAGTGTACCTCCTCCAGCAGCTTGGAGACTGAGCATGTCATCTTTTTGATGACACTAGTGTACGTATGCAGCTGGCACCGCCTACCAGCCCCAATATGCTCAGTCTCCAAGCAGCTGGAGGAGGTAGTGAGCCAGGGTGCTGGACTCACTGAAGGGGACAACTAAGGATATAGGTTTAGTTAGAATAAAAATGTAAGCTTTACTCAGAGAAAGTGTCAGTTTGATTGGATCAGTGCAAGGTCCATTTCATATCTTTAAGATACCACATGGCAGCGCAATCCAAAAATCCTCAAGATATGCAATCCCTGATGGGGTGTGGTCTTGTAGGCAGGTGTCTGCCTAGACTGCACACAAGAGGCTAAGTCATGGGAGCAGGGGCTGCAGGATGAGATGAGGCAGGAGAAGTCCCTCCCTGTTGCAAGAGACCCTGGGGGCGGGGGCGCCATGTTACCTTCAATGGATCCGGCCCCCGGTCCCTGCATGATGCCCGGACCATCCACCCCTCAAGCCCAGGGAACAATAGGTCTCCTGGGGGAGTTTGTCTTACTTTTGCATAAGGCGTTTTGTCTACGTCAACAGGGCTTGGCAAGTGGCTCCTCAGCCCCGAAACACAGGGCTAGGAGGGTGTCAGATGCAAAAGAGCATGAGTCAGGAGCAGTGGTGTCTAAGCTTGCTAGAGGCTTAGAGGAGTGGCAGCAATTGCCGTGGTCGGAGGGGCTGGTTAGGGAATATCTTGACATGGAGCTAGATCTGCAGGAGGAGTTGGAAGAAGGAGAGAGCCCAGAACAATAGGATCAGGCCCGGATTGTTCAGGTTTTCACCGGGAGGAGCTACTGACACTCATCTTTATGCTTATGTTTATGCAATTTCTTGATATACCGCCCAGGCTGAAGGGCATCAAAGTCACTACAAACAGGTACTCATAAAATTCCTCGTTCCCGAAGTGCTCATATTCTATGTGTACCTTGGTGTCCCTCAAGGCCCTGAATATGCCTGTTAACCTCCTGGCAGAGGAAGAGGAGTTGTAGGATCTGCTGTTCCAGGGGGTATGGAAATTGCAGAAAGTCTTCCCAGTACATGGAGTAGTAGGACAGATGATCCAGATGAGTGGGATCTGCTGGAGGCTGGCCTTAAAGGGGTGCTATCCATGACGCGCCTATACCCACTGCCAGACCAAGAATGAGCTCCTTTGATCGCCCAAAGTGGACGCAGCGGTGTTGGCGGCAGTAGAAGTGACCTTTACTTGTCTCCTGCAGATGCGAGCTGTGGAACTGGTTCCACGAGACTAGTACATCTGCGGTCGATGCTTCATGTCTTTCGTGGTGCCCAAAAGGAAGGTTCCCTTTTGCTCAATTCTCGACTTCGATGGCATGCTGCTGTCTTCGGGTGCTGCATTTTGACAAGGAAATGCTGTGATCAGTAATAGTGGCGGTAGGAAGCGGAGAGATTTTGGCGACTCTCGATCTCACAGAGGCGTATCTGCACATTCCCATCCATCCAGAACATCAGCAGTTTCTCCGCTTTGCAGTGCCAAGGGGCCATTTCCAGTTTCGAGCATTGCCCTTCAGTCTGGCAACCGCCCCGCTTGCCATCACCAATGTCATGGTGGTGGTGGAGGTAGCTCTCCGCAAGGAAGGGGTTCTCATCCACCCATACCTAGACGATTGGCTGATCCAGGCGAAATCCAGGGACGATAGCGAAAGAGCAGCAGCGCGGGTGGGAGAGTTCCTTCAAAGTCTTGGTTGGGGGTTCAACCTGGTCAAGAGTAAGTTACGGCCGGCCCAGGAGCTAGAGTATTTGAAAGCATGCTTTGATACCTGCGTGGGCAGGGTTTTCCTGCCAGATCGCCAGGCGCGGGAGCTACGACAGTGGATACATCAGTTCCTGAAGATGGCAAGACCATCAACGTGGCATTATCTGCAGGTTCTGGGGACCATGGGGGCCACTCTCGAGCTAGTCCCATGGGCAAGGGCTCCGTCAATGGTCCCCTGTCCCAAGTACTCCCCTACCTGCATAGCGCCAGGAGAGCCCTCAGTTGGTGGCTGCACGTGGGGAGCCTGGAAGGAGTCCCTGGTGTGGGTTCCACTGATGACCGATGCCAGCCTGTCAGGTTGGGGGGCCCATTGTGAAGGACACTTTGTTCAGGGACAGGAGTCCTCAGGAGGCCCTGTGGTCGATCAACAGGCTCGAGATGCGAGCGGTGACCTTGGCGCTAGAAAGTTTCGAGCCATGGTTGCAGGGGAAGGTGGTCCAAGTCCTCTCGGACAATGTGACTATGGTGGCGTACATCAACCGGCAAGGAGGCACAGGCAGTGCAGCCCCGGAGGAGGAGGCCGAAAAGCTGTTCGGATGGGCAGCAATTCGTCTCCAGATGTTATCAGCAGCGCACGTAGCGGGAGTTGACAGTGTGACGGCAGACTACCTCAGCTGATTGTGCATGGACCCTGGAGAGTGGCAGCTCAATCAGGAGGTGTTTGAGCAAGTGGTCCACCGATGGGGCACACCGGTCATGGACTTAATGGCAATGTTCGAGTCGGTTTTTCATCAGAAGAAGAGAGGATATTCGCGGGTCTGGATGCTCTAATTCAGCAATGGCTCGAAGAGGGTCTTCTCTGTTTTTCCTCCGTGGGTGCTTATAGGCCGGTTAGTGCAACGGATAGAGGTGCACCGGGGATTTGTAATTCTGGTGGCACCAGACTGGCCGAGGTACCCATGGTATGCTGACCTGATTCGGATACTGGCGAATTGACTGTGGTGGCTTCCGGTTCAGAAGGACCTCTTGACACAGGGGCTGCTTCGCATGCCCCAGGTGGATCAATTCTCGCTTAAGGCATGGCTCTTGAAAGGGCGACGTTGAAGAAAGGATAATCGGGCTTGGGGATAGCAACCTTGCTACAGGCCCAGAGGAGGTCTACGAACCTGGCATGCATCTGTGTAGGGCGCATCTTTAAATCGTGGTGTGGAGAGTGGCAGGCGTGCCCTTCCACTGCCTCTGTCAACATCTTGGCGTTCTTGCAATCTGGTTTTGATAAGGGTCTAGCCGCCAGTTCCTTGAGGGTGCAACTGGTGGCGATTTCCGGTTATCATGGGAAGGACCATGGGGTGCCGTTGGGTACACACCCAGATGTGCTGAGCTTTCTAGGGGCAGTGACCCACCTCCGTCTGCCAAAGAGGGCAGTGATACCGCCTTGGGATCTCAATCTGGTGCTGACGGTGCTGTCTGGGGAACCCTTTGAGCCATTGAGTCGAGTTTCCCTGAAGTATTTGACTCTGAAAATGGTATTCCTGGTGGCAATTTGCTCGGCACGCAGGATTTCGGAGCTTCGGACCCTGTCATGCCAGGAGCCATTCCTTTCCTTCTCCAAGGAGAAAGTGGTCCTGCGCTCGGTACCTTCATTTTTGCTCAAGGTGGTGTCAGCATTTCATGTAAATCAGGCCATTTCCTTACCGGCTCTGGCGAGCTTGGATGTAGGCAAGAGCGGATATGGGCCCTGCCACTCCACAGCTGTACCACCTGGATGGTAAAAGAGTCCTGCGACAGTATATGAAAAGGGCATCGTCTTCTCCGAGATCAGACCGTCTGATGGTTCTGTTTAGCAGGCCGTGCAAAAGTGAAGTGGCAGCTAAGGCCTCCATTTCCAGATGGATCTGTGCGGCAATCACGTCGGCATAGATCTTGAAGGGTAGAGCAGTGCCGGCGGGGTTGCGGACGCATTCCATGAGGACTCAGGCAGTCTCGTGGGCAGAGTATAGTTTAGTTCCGCCAGTGGGGATCTGTAGGGCGGCATACTTTTTCTGAACATTTTCGTCTGGATGTCCAGGCGGCAAAGGACACTTGTTTCGGATCGGCAGTGCTTCAGGTTGGTTGTACAGGTCCCTCCCGTTAGTTTAACTCCTGTGATACATCCCAGAGGTGCAGGACGGGACTGGACTGGGGGGACGATAAGGAAAGAGTAATTAGACTTACCTGCTAATTGTTGTTCCTTGAGGAACTCCAGTTCAGTCCTGGAACCCTCCCTGAGTGCATTCTGTGATAATCTGTGCACACCCCGGTCCTGAAGCTGGTTCCCTTGGTGGAGGAAGTGGCCAGGGGGAGCAGTGGAGGGTGTGTAATCAGCGTTTGGGGGGCAGACCAGAAGAGCTGTCGGTTGCTCGCTCCCCGCTGGTTGAAGTTGGTCAGGCGCTTCCCAGGGGATGGAGGGGGTACTAGTTTATTTAGACGTAGAAGTGTTTGTTGCATGTTTAACTACTTATTTGTTGCTCCTCTGAGTCTGCTTTGTTAATAGGTACTGGTTCTGGTAGGTGGTGCCAGCTGCATATGTATACTAGTGTTATCAAAAAGATGACATGCTCAGTCTCCAAGCTGCTGGAGGAGGTGCACTACCCAGAGGTGCGGGGCTGGACTGGAGTTCCTCAAGGATCAACAATTAGCAGGTAAGTCTGTGATAAGGAAGCTTATCATAGCTCAGGAAGGAGCTATAGTAAAGGTGACGTGACTCTGAACAAGCAACCTGTCAGTTCTGGTAGAAATAAGAAAACAGAATTTTCCCATAAAAGACTACCAGTCCCAGAATGCACCAGGTTTCCAACAGCCATTAGAGGAGCTGAAGTGGGGAAACGTGTGTTCAATCAGGAGGGCTATGAGGTAATCCCTAAGCACTCATCTCAAAGGGCAGGGCCTGATTCAGCACAGCTGCGCTGTGCTAAGGTGGAGCACTCATCTAGGCAGAATAAAGGTAGAGTTTATTCTACAGAGAATCATCCTCAGAATCATCCTCAGCTTGGATATCCTCAGTATCTTGGACAGCTTCATTATCTGGAGGATCATCAGAAGCAGAAGCCAGAGCGGACGGACAGAGAGGGCAAGAAACCTTTTGGAAGAAAGAAGAGAAAAGCATTTGGGAGGTCTAAAGGAGTCCAGAGCAGTACGTATACTGGGAGACATTCAAAAGCCCAGCATACACCATTGGACTGGGGAAAACCAGAGGAGTGGTGCTGCAGAGCTAGGAATCTCCAGACGGTACCTGTGAGGGAGACGGCTGCACTTGGAAGGGACCCTAGGACCCGTGCCAAAGGGTATGTGAAGAGAGACCCAGTGTCCAGGGATCTGGATTGGAAAGCTGGACATAAGAACTGGACTACATACTGGCCAGGCTATTTAGAGAGGAACTCTAACAGCAATGGAAGCTCAGGTATGAACACTGATCTATGCCCTAGCTATACCCTTGAAAGACAGCAGGGAAACAAGTATTCTCCTAAGAGTGCTCCATTGAGAAATTCCTCTGTGCCAATCCATGATATTGAACCCATGATTGTTGAAGAAGGGGGAGAGGTTATAGATCCAGGCTGTGAATACATGGATTGCTCTCTGTCTAAACTCCTTTGGTAATTTACTGTTACAAAGTACAACAATCATCACAAAGAAATACAAACTTGTTCTTTAATCTACTCAGAAAAGCTCCTGAATAGGATTTGAGCCACGCAGTAGAAAGCAAGCCAGCTAAGGGGTTTCAGCTGGGTAACTGCTAGCAATTGAGCCTTACCTAATTGCTTGTGAGCTCTGAGGAAATCACTTCTGAGTCTATGTGTGAAGATATAAGAAGTTAACCTGAAAAGAACAGTTTTTCCCTACTTTGTGGGTTTTGTTTGTTGATTAAAGCACTGCTAAGAAAATATTAGCTAGAGCCTACAGAAAAGACCATTCTGTTACCATCATGGTCTTTGTTCTTTTGATTTGATTGCCTGACAAGTTCAGCTGTTGTTTTCCTGATTTTGTTTTTCTAAGTTTAACACTGAAAGCAAGTATCCTGTTTTATGTGCTACCAAGCATATCTGTGTTGGGAGAAATAACCCCATAAATAAATATCTTATTGGCTTTACACTCAAGCACAACTAATTATTGTGAACGGCTGTGTCTGGTGTGAATGGACTACATTTCCCACAATCCCTTGCAAATCATATTAATATATGCCTTTGCCAAGACTGTGAACATTCTCACCCAGGCACCCGTCTGACAAGTCTAATTTCTCTATCTCCAGGAACAAGCAGGAATGAGTCTTCACATATGGGTATCGTCGGTACCGACGGAGCCTGCGCGGGAATGCTCCCCAGCGTCCAGTAAGAAAGCTTTTGGGAGCATCCCACAGCGCCTGCGCGCTGCCTTCCCGCCTTTCCCAACCGCCTCTCTCCAGTTTCTTCTTTTCCGCGGAGCCAGCAGGTCGTGTTCCTGTCACCGCTGAAGAATTTCTTTATTTTTTTCTAGTTCTTTGGTCTCGCGTCTGCCTTCTTCGACGTCGGACCGGTACCGCCGGTCTTTTCTTTCTTTCTTCTTAAAAAAAAACAAAAAAAACCTACCGTTTCCCACTTCTGTGCAAATTTTTCTTCGGCCTTAGGCCTAGGAAATCTTTTTCCTCATGGAAAAGCCCGCCTCCGGGTTTAAAAAGTGCACGAAGTGCAGCGGTACTATTTCTGTCACCGACACCCATGACTGGTGTCTAAAATGTTTGGGTCCTGACCATTCCATCACAGATTGTGCATCCTGTTCCATGATGTCTAAAAGAGGTCGACAGAACCGAGCGGCTAAGCTCAGTACCCTGTTTCCCTCTGATGCAGCTTCGGTGGCATCGACGTCTTCCAGGGCTGCTGCTTCCTCTCATGGATCTCAGGTAACCAAACATAAGTCCAGCCGGTTCTCAAAGGGTAGATCTCCCTCTAAGCATCGAGATGCCTCTGGGCTTGCCCTCGAGGATTCTACACCGGCAAAATTACCCTGGCGGGAAGCCCCGGCTTCCAAAGCTTCATCTATGGAGTCACAGGTTGACATCGATGGCGTGGCCTCGACCGATCACCTGTTGCCATGTTCTGGGGTACCGGTGGTTTCCACTGGTATCGACATCCAGACATTGGTGGCGTCGATGGATCAGAATATTCTGACCATGCAGCGTGCCATTACGGCATTCATACAGGCTGTGACGCCTCCGGTACCGCAACAAACTCCGTTGTTGGTTCCGGCACTGGCACCGATATCGGTTCCGGTACCGGGACCGATTGCATCGACATCGGCTTCGGTGTCGACTGCAGCGGTACCCTGTTCTATGATGCCCATCGGTACCGAACCGGTACCGATCACTCCCGATGTCGATACCACTCGGTACGCGTATCGGGCTCTGCAAGAGCATCCAGACAGGCGATACTTCGATTCCTCTGATGAATCAGAGGCTTCTGTCGAAGCATCGGTACTCCTTCCTCAGGAGCCGCCTTCTCCAAAAAGGAGAATGTCTCCTCCAGAAGACTTGTCTTTCCAAGACTTCATTAGGGAAGTGGCCAGGGGCCTCTCCATTTCTGTGGCCCCTGAGTCAGAGCCTAGAGCCAAACAATTGGATATTTTACAGTATCCTAAGGCTCCTAAGGAGGCAGCTACTTTACCAATTCATGAGATCCTTTATGATCACATGTTGGGCATATGGGAGACTCCTCTCACCACCTCCCCTCATTCTCGCAGGTTGGACACCATGTACCGTGTTCCTCCCTGTCCTGGCTTTCATAAGACTCAACTTCCTCACCACTCTATTGTGGTGGAGTCTGCCATGAAGAAGTTAAAGAGTGCAAAAAGGCACTCATCTAATCCTCCAGGAAGAGAATGCAGAACCTTAGATGCTTTTGGCCGGAGAATTTTCCAGGCCTACATGCTTACTGCCAGAATCAACTCCTATAGTCTCTATATGGGGATGTTTCTAAAAGAAGTTACAGATCATCTGCAGACTTTAGCCCCTTTTATTTCAGAAGATAAAAGGGAGGAGTTTCTCACCTGGCTTAAACATGCCCAGGATGTTTCCAAATTTTCCAACCATGCAGCTTTTGACTCTTTTGAGTGTGCCAGCAGAGCCTCTGCTATTGCCATAGGTGCACGCAGAGTTGCTTGGTTACAAGCTTCTGATTTGGAACCCTGGGTCCAAGATGGATTAGGAAATCTTCCTTGTACAGGTGAAAACCTTTTTGGAAAGGATTGGCAAGCAAAGGCCACTCAGATGGATGCTGAAAATTCTGCTTTAGATAGACTTTCAAAGTCTACTTCTGCTCCTGTTAAAAAAAGGTTGTTCAAAAAGGCTTTTTATCCCAAAAAGGGGAGATATTATCCTGTTTATGGTCAGCAGACATCTTCTGCAGGTCGTTTGCTGCAAAGCGTCAGCAACAACCTAAACAGGCCAAGCCTAAGGCTGTAAGGACTGCAACGGCCCAACAGCCTCAGCCTCCTCAGGGCTTTTGACTTACAACTAGAGAACTTAGACTTTCTGGCTCTAGAAGAACCAGAGCCTCTCACTATTCCAGGAAGATTAGCTCACTTTGCTCCCAGATGGGAACAAATCACAGCAGAGCAATGGACCCTCTCCATCATAAGGGAGGGGTACAAGTTTCATTTCTTAAACCTTCCTCCTCATACCATGGTGAGACAGTTCAATTCTCCAACATCTCTCCTCGACCTTCTGGGTCAGGAGATTACTACCCTTCTTGCCCAAAAAGCAATAGAAGAAGTACCCCTTCTTCAACAGGGCTCAGGGTTCTACTCCCCCTATTTTCTTATCCAAAAGAAAACAGGGGGCTACAGACCCATTTTAGATCTCAGAGAATTGAACAAGTTTCTATGCAAGGAGAAATTCAAGATGATTTCTCTCGGTGCTCTCCTTCCATACCTTCAGAGTCAGGATTGGCTTTGTTCTCTAGATCTCAAGGATGCGTACACCCATTTCCTCATCCATCCAACACACAGAAGGTTCCTTCGGTTCCTTTATCAAGGAAAGCACTACCAATACAGAGTGCTTCCTTTCGGTCTGGCCTCTGCACCAAGAGTGTTCACAAAATGCATGACAGTAGTAGCTGCATTTCTACGCACTCTAGGAATATTCGTATTCCCATATCTGGACGACTGGCTCATCCGAGCTCCATCCCAGTCAGAGGCCCAGACTTCCCTAGACTGCACAAGGCGTGTTCTTCAGTATCTGGGACTTGTAATAAACATCCCAAAATCCCATCTCACCCCTACTCAGTCACTAGAGTTCATAGGGGCCTTGCTGGATACCACAACTGCAAGAGCCTATCTTCCCCAGGCCCGTTGCCAACGCTTGGTGCAGTTAGCCTCCCAGATTCAGTTAAAGTCCCATTTAACTGCTCGAGAGATGTTACAACTGTTAGGCCACATGGCATCCGCCATTCATGTGGTTCCTTACGCTCGCCTTCACATGAGGGCAGCTCAATGGACTTTATCCACCCAATGGACCCGGGCATCAGGGTGCCTATCAGACAAAATAGCAACCTCCAGTCGCCTTTTTTGGTCTCTCTAGTGGTGGAAGTCCACTCAAAACCTGTTGCTGGGGTCCCCCTTTCAACAGTTATTACCCCAAGCAACCCTTACAACAGATGCCTCTCCAAGGGGTTGGGGAGCTCATCTACAAGATCTCTCCACCCAGGGCATCTGGTCTCCACAGGAGACTTCTCTACATATCAACCTCTTGGAGCTCAGAGCAACTTTTCTAGCTCTATCTTCCACACCCTGCTCAGCTGCAAGACAGTCCTCATCCACACGGACAACCAAGTAGCCATGTTCTACGTGAACAAGCAGGGCGGGACTGGCTCTCTGTCGCTTTGCAACGAAGCTTTGAGATTGTGGGCCTTCTCCAGAGAGCATCAAATTCATCTTTTGGCAGTATATCTTCCAGGCGTTCAAAACTCTTGGGCAGACAAACTCAGTCGAGTTCTGCTTCCACACGAGTGGTCCCTCCATATGGACCAGATAGCCAGAATCTTTCGGATTTGGGGAACCCCGGACATAGACCTCTTTGCAAGTCCGTGGAATGCCAAACTTCCACGGTTCTGTTCCAGAATTCCGTGTCAGGGAGTTCAGGCCAAGGATGCCTTCCTCCTTCACTGGAGTCAAGGCTTCCTTTACGCCTTTCCACCCGTTCCCCTAATTCCCAAAACTCTCTTCAAGCTTCAGAGAGATCGAGGGTCTATGATCCTCATAGCACCACGTTGGTCACGCCAAGTGTGGTACCCTCTACTTCTGCATCTCTCTCAAGCTCCTTCCCTGGACTTGGGATCTGCTCCAGACCTCCTGTCCCAGGAGGAGGGAACGTTATGGCATCCAAATCCCGTCTCTCCATCTCAGGGCCTGGTTGCTGAAGGTCTAGACCTTCAGGATTTGCATCTTTCTCAGCAGGTGAAGGATATCCTTCATGCTTCCAGAAAGCCTTCCACTAGACGTTCCTATGCTTTCAAATGGAAAAGGTTTACCATTTGGTGTGCAGAGAAGGGTCTTAACCCCCTTGCAATACCTCTGAATTCTTTACTAGAGTATTTGCTGCATTTATCCCATGCAGGCCTTAAAACAAATTCAGTAAGAGTCCATTTGAGTGCTTTTTCAGCATCCCTCAAGCCTCTCAATGGACAGCCTATTTCCTCTCATCCTCTTATTGCAAGGTTCAGGAGAGGCCTTCTTTTAACTAAACCTCCCTTTAGACCACCTCCAGTGGCATGGGACTTGAATCTAGTTCTTGGTCAGCTTATGAAGCCACCCTTTGAACCCTTAGCCACTACCTCCTTGAAATTCCTTTCCTGGAAGGTTATTTTTCTCATTGCAGTCACCTCAGCTCGCCGCATCAGTGAGCTGCAAGCCTTGGTGGCTAATCCTCCTTATACAAGGTTCCATCATGACAAGGTAGTCCTCAGGACCAATCCACAGTTTATGCCTAAAGTGGTCTCACCTTTTCATCTGAACCAGGAGGTGTATTTACCTGTCTTTTTTCCAGGACCTCATGCATCAAGTGCAGAGAGGAATCTCCATACCCTGGATTGTAAGAGAGCGCTCGCTTTTTACTTACAAAGGACACAGCAACATAGAAAGTCCTCTCAACTCTTTGTTGCTTTTGATCCCTCTCATTTAGGACTTCCAGTCTCTAAGAGAACACTGTCAAATTGGATTGCTCAGTGTATTTCTTTCGCCTACCAGAGTAATAACCTTTCTCTGGAGGGCCATGTCAAAGCTCACAATGTGAGAGCCATGGCAGTCTCTATGGCTCATCTAAACTCTGTGTCCATCGACCAAATCTGTCGAGCGGCCACCTGGGCCTCGGTTCATACCTTTACAGCTCATTACTGCTTGGACAAGGACTCCCGCCGGGATGCCTTGTTTGGTCGGACTGTTCTCAAACACCTGTTCCATACCTAATCAACTCCTACCCCCCATCCCTGGTTGGATGCCCGAGATCCATGGGGGGAGGTAGAGCCCTTCTCAGGGACTCACAACCTTGGGGCTCTCCCTGGCATCTCCAGCTGGGGAGTCCCCATATGTGAAGACTCATTCCTGCTTGTTCCTGGAGATAGCATAGTTACTTACCTGTAACAGGTGATCTCTGGGAACAGCAGGAATAAGTCTTCACAACCCACCCACCTCCCCTAGGAGTTGTATCTCTCTATCTATCTTTCCTTTCCTCTCTCTCTCTTTGTCTCAGCTTTAAAACTCGAACTGGAGAGAGGTGGTTGGGAAAGGCGGGAAGGCAGCGCGCAGACGCTGTGGGATGCTCCCAAAAGCTTTCTTACTGGACGCTGGGGAGCGTTCCCGCGCAGGCTCCTTCGGTACCGACGATACCCATATGTGAAGACTTATTCCTGCTGTTCCCTGAGATCACCTGTTACAGGTAAGTAACTGTGCTTTACTGCAGATTAATTTTTCTACATCAACTGCATTTGAAAAGAATAGTACCACTGGTCATATGCGCTGATCAAAAACTCAGAACCAGCCTCAATTATTTGTGCCTTCGATGCTGAAATGTATCCCTTTTGTGTTCCTTGTGTCAGATCTCTACTCCCAAAGTGAACAACCCAAGATAAAATGCATACCTCATCCCCCCAGCCCCCATGCATCCACAGCACCCTACATACCTACAGCTCACATTCTGAGCTTGCAGATCCATACAAAGCTTATCAATTGTGCCCGAACGCCTTTATTCCATGCTTCCTGCAAGAACTTCCCACACATCACCTAACATGTCCCATATTCAGTTTCTGGGCATCAAAGATTTAAGTGTAACTAGAATTCCATATCATCCTGCTAGACCAATCCAGACAAGCGGGCTGTGGGTTCCTACCAGCAGATTGGTGGAGAGAAAAAAAAAACAATGAAAAACACAGTTTTCAATGACATCAATCTCCAGGAACAAGCAGGAATAAGTCCTCACATATGGGTACGTCGGTACCGACGGAGCCTGAGCGGGAAAGCTTCCCAGAAGGAAAGCTTTTGGGGCCTCCCACTGCGCATGCGCGCTGCCTTCCCGCCTTCCTGACCAACTCTCCTCAGTTCTTCTTTTTCTGCGGAGCCAGCAGGTCGTGTTCCTGTCACCGCTGAAGAAGTTGTTATTTTAATTTATTTCTTTGGCCGCGTGTCTGCCTTCCCCGATTCCAGACCGGTACCGCCGGTCTTTTTTCCTGTATTTAAAAAAAAAAAAAAAATCTTCTTTTTTTCCCTCACTTGGTGTGTTAGTTCTGTGAGGCCTTTAGGCCTTCACTAATTCTCCCTCATGGAGAAACAAGCCTCTGGGTTTAAAAAATGCACCAAGTGCAGCGGTACTATTTCAGTCACAGACACCCATGAATGGTGTCTTAAATGTTTGGGGCCTGACCATTCCATTCCGGATTGCCCATCCTGTTCTTTGATGTCTAAACGTGGCTTACAGAACCGGGCAGCCAAGTTTCACATGCTGTTTTCTACAGATACTCCAGCATCGACATCTTCCAGGTCTTCCTCTCCTGATGGATCTCAGGTAACCAAACATTCCTCTGGCAGGTCCTCAAAGGGCAAATCTCCCTCTAAGTATCGAGATACCCTGGGCTTGACCCTGAGGACCCTGCCCCAGCCAAACAACCCCGGCGGGAAGCTCCGGCTTCCAAAGCTGCTCCTATGGGGTTACAGGTTGACATCGATGGCACGGCCTTGACCGATCACCTGTTAGACTGTTCTGGGGTACCGGCTCAATCATCCGGTACCGACATCCAGACAGTCGTGGCGTCCATGGATCATACAGTTCAATCCATGCAGCAGGCCATTTTGGCTTTTATTAAGGCTGCGACGCCCTCGGTACCGCACCCTGTGGTACTGACTCCGGTTCCAGTACCACAACCGATACCGGTACCCATGCCTTCCACATCGACCAGGATACCGATTCCGGTTCCGGGGTTTTTCCCGATACTGATCCGGTTCCGGGTACCCCCGATGTCGATACCGGTCGATACGCTTATCGATCCCTGGAAGCAAACAGACGATACTTTGAGTCTTCTGATGATTCTGATTCATCAGATGACTCTGCTGAAGTATCCCTTACTCTGCCTGAGGAGCCCTCTTCTCCAAAGAGGAGAATGTCTCCTCCAGAGGATTTATCCTTTCAAGACTTCATCATTGAAGTAGCTAAAGGTCTTTCTATTTCTGTATCCTCTGAAAAAGAACCTAGAGCGAAAAAAGTTAGACATTTTAGGATACTCTAAGGTTCCCAAAGAGGCAGTCACCTTGCCCATCCATGAAATTCTTCAAGAACACATGATGGACTTATGGGAGACTCCTCTCACCCTATCTCCACATTCTCGTCATCTGGACACCATGTATCGTGTCCCCCCTTCTCCTGGGTTTCAAAAAATTCAGCTCCCGCGCCACTTCATCGTGGTGCAGTCAGCTATGAAAAGGATCAAGAGTACTAAAAGACACTCTTCTACTCCCCCAGGAAGAGAATGTAGGACTCTGGATGCTTTTGGAAGAAAAATCTTCCAGCAAGTATGCTTATTGCCAGAATCAACTCATACAGCCTCTATATGGGCATGTTTCTGAAGGAAATTGCATTAAAAATATGCCATTTCCTCCCCTTTATCCCAGAGGATAGAAAGGAGGAGTTCCTTCTTCTGCTGAAGCATACCCAAGATATTTCAAAGTTCTCCAACAGAGCAGCCTTTGACTCCTTTGAGGGTGCTAGCAGAGCCTCAGGTATTGCCATAGCGGCTCGCAGAATTACTTGGCTCCAGGCCTCTAACCTTGAACCCTGGGTCCAGGATGGGTTGGGAAATTTGCCCTGTACAGGTGAGAATCTGTTTGGTAAGGAGTGGCAAATCAAAGCCACTCAAATGGATGCAGAAAATGCTGCTTTAGATAGACTTTCTAAGTCTACCTCTACCCCTGTCAAGAAGAAATCTTTCAAAAAGCCTTTCTACAAGAAGGCCAGATTTGCCACAAATACTGGCCAACAATCTTCTGCAGCTCGCTTTGCTCCTAAGCGTCAGCAGCCTAAACAGGCCAGGGCAAAACCTGCAGGGGCTGCTACAGCCCAACAGTCCCAACCCCCTCAGGGTTTTTGACTTAAAACTAGAGAACTTAACCTTTCTGGCTCTAAAAGATCCAGAACCTCTCACCATTCCAGGAAGGTTAACTCATTTTGCTCCCAGATGGGAGCAAATCACATCAGAGCAATGGACCCTCTCTATCATCAGAGAGGGCTACAAACTACATTTCTCCAACCTTCCTCCCCATACCATGGTGAGAAGTTTCAATTCTCCCCCATCTCTCCTAGACCTGTTGGGTCAGGAGGTGACCACTCTTCTCGCCCAAAAGGCAATAGAAGAGGTTCCTCTTCCTCAACAAGGGTCAGGTTTTTACTCCCCTTATTTTCTCATTCCCAAGAAAACAGGGGGGTACAGACCCATTCTGGATCTCAGAGAATTGAACAAATTTCTATACAGGGAGAAATTCAAGATGCTTTCTCTAGGCACTCTCCTTCCATACCTACAGAGTCAGGACTGGCTTTGTTCTCTAGATCTCAAGGATGCGTACACACATATACTCATCCATCCATCCCACAGAAAATTCCTACGGTTTCTGTTCCAGGGAAAACATTTCCAATGCAGAGTACTTCCCTTCGGTCTAGCCTCGGCTCCAAGGGTATTTCCCAAATGCATGGCAATAGTAGCTGCATTCTTACGCGCCCTGGAAATGTTTCTCTTCCCATACCTGGACGACTGGCTCATCCGAGCTCCGTCTCAGTCCGAGGCTCAGACTTCCCTGGATCGCACCAGGCGAATTCTACAGTATCTGGGACTTGTGATCAATCTGCCAAAGTCCCAACTCACCCCTACTCAATCCCTAGAGTTCATAGGGGCCTGGTTGGATACCACCACCGCAAGGGCCTATCTACCTCAGACCCGTTGCCAACGTCTAGTGCACTTAGCCTCTCAGACTCAGTCCAGAAGCCACTTGACTGCCAGAGAGATGCTACAACTATTAGGCCACATGGCCTCCACAGTGCATGTGGTGCCTTATGCTCGCCTGCATATGAGAGCAGCTCAATGGACTTTATCCACCCAGTGGACTCAAGCATCAGGAGCTCTCTCAGACCAAATAGCAAACTCCAATCGTCTCTTTTGGTCTCTCCAATGGTGGATATCCACTCAAAATCTGTTGTTGGGGGGGCCCCCTTTCAACCATTGTTGCCTCAAGCAACCCTCACAACAGATGCCTCCCAAACAGGTTGGGGGGCTCATCTCCAAGATCTCTCCACTCAGGGCACTTGGTCTCCACAGGAGACCACCCTTCATATCAACCACTTGGAACTTCGAGCAATCTTTCTAGCTCTCAAAGTTTTTCATACCCTCCTCAGCAACATGACAATCCTTATTCACACGGACAATCAAGTAGCCATGTTTTACATAAAGAAACAAGGAGGGACTGGCTCTCTGTCGCTTTGCAAAGAAGCTCTAAGATTATGGGCCTTCGCCAGAGAGCATCAAATCCATCTCCTGGCAGTATATCTTCCAGGAATCCAAAACTCTTGGGCAGACAGACTCAGTCGAGTTCTGCTTCCACACGAATGGTCCCTGCACATGGATCAGGTACTCAGAATCTTCCAGAAATGGGGAACCCCGGACATAGACCTCTTTGCAAGTCCGTGGAATGCCAAACTTCCCCGGTTCTGTTCCAGAATTCCGTGTCAGGGAGTTCAGACCAAGGATGCCTTCCTCCTGCATTGGGGTCAGGGTTTCCTGTATGCCTTTCCACCCATTCCTTTGATTCCCAAGACTCTGTTCAAACTTCAAAGGGATCAAGGGTCCATGATCCTCATAGCTCCACGCTGGCCACGCCAAGTGTGGTACCCTCTACTTCTGCATCTCTCCCAAGCCCCCTCCCTGGACTTGGGAGCGGCTCCAGACCTTCTGTCTCATTAGGAGGGGACTTTGTGGCACCCAAACCCCAAGTCCCTTCACCTCAGAGCTTGGTTACTGAAGGCCTAGACCTTCAACACTTCAACCTTTCGCAGCAAGTTAAGGATATCCTACATGCCTCTAGGAAACCTTCCACTAGGCGTTCTTACGCTTTTAAATGGAAAAGATTTTCCATTTGGTGTGCTCAAAAGGGTCTTAACCCTCTGGCACTCCCATTGAATTCTCTTTTGGAATATCTCCTGCATCTCTCCAATGCAGGACTCAAAACGAATTCAGTAAGAGTCCATTTGAGTGCTATTGCGGCATCACTTAAGCCCATCAATGGACAACCTGTTTCCTCTCATCCTCTTATTGCAAGATTCATGAGAGGCTTAACTTTAACTAAACCTCCCATTCGACCTCCTCCGGTGGCATGGGACTTAAACTTGGTTCTTGGTCAGCTTATGAAGCCACCTTTTGAACCCTTAGCCACTACCTCCTTGAAATTTCTTTCCTGGAAGGTTATTTTCCTCATTGCAGTCACTTCAGCTCGCCGCATCAGTGAACTGCAGGCCTTAGTGGACATGATAAGGTAGTCCTTAGGACAAATCCTCACTTTATGCCTAAAGTGGTCTCACCTTTTCATCTTAATCAAGAGGTATATTTACCTGTCTTTTTTCCAGCTCCTCATGCATCCAATGCAGAGAGGAACCTTCATACTCTAGACTGTAAAAGAGCTCTTGCCTTTTACCTCCACAGGACACAGCAACATCGAAAGTCTTCTCAACTTTTTGTTGCTTTCGATCCTTCTCATTTAGGACTTCCAGTCTCCAAAAGAACACTCTCCAATTGGATTGCTCAGTGTATCTCTTTTGCTTACCAGAGTAAGAACCTTTCTCTGGAGGGCCATGTCACCGCTCACAACGTGAGGGCCATGGCCACCTCTGTGGCTCATCTAAACTCTGTGTCCATTGACCAGATCTGTTGAGCAGCCACCTGGGCCTCGGTTCATACCTTTACAGCCCATTACTGTTTGGACAAGGACTCCCGCCGGGATGCCTTGTTTGGTCAGGCTGTCCTCAGACACCTGTTCCATTCTTGAACAACTCCAGCCCACCTTCCCTGAATGGATGCCTGAGGTCCATAGGAAGATGAAGAACCTTTCAGGGTCTCATACCCTTCAGGGGATCTCCCGGGCATCTTAGCTAGGGAGTCCCCATATGTGAGGACTTATTCCTGCTTGTTCCTGGAGATAGCACAGTTACTTACCTGTAACAGGTGATCTCTGGGAACAGCAGGAATTAGTCCTCACAACCCGCCCACCTCCCCTAGGAGTTGTATCTCTCTCTCTCTTCCTTTCCCCTCTCTATATTGTCTCAGCTATAAACTCGAACTGAGGAGAGTTGGTCAGGAAGGTGGGAAGGCAGCGCGCATGCGCAGTGGGAGGCCCCAAAAGCTTTCCTTCTGGGAAGTTGGGGAGCTTTCCCGCTCAGGCTCCATCGGTACCGACGTACCCATATGTGAGGACTAATTCCTGCTGTTCCCAGAGATCACCTATTACAGGTAAGTAACTGTGCTTTCCCATGCCTCTATATGCCTCAGCTATTGGAGGTTTCTTCAGTATCTCTTTGTCTCTAGCAGATGGCAGATAGATTTTCTACTCTGAAGGAAATCTGAGGGTTGAGAAAAAATGATTGATTAAACGCTCATGAACAATCACCTTGAGGGTGACTCTCTCACTTGAGCTCAATGTGGGAGGCCGTTTTTTTTCAGTAGCCATAGGAGAGAAAATTAGTTCAACCCTATGTTCTTATGATAGCCTGTTAAGCAGCCACAAAACAGGAAGGATCTGGAAGAGTGCAGTAGCCTCGCACAACCTCGATGCCCCCTCCCTCTCATCTGTTCCCCCTGCTCTCTCCTGAAGATTGCAGAAGGCTGTTAGAGGGATCTGCCTTCCAGCCACCTAAAACGCAGTGCTGCCAAAGCCAGTGAAAAAGTATCATGGGAGTAGAGTTGAGCCAAGCATGGACCCTCTCCCTGGGGCTCTCGGGGGGGGGGGGGGTGGTCTGGGGGGAGTACCAAGGCTTGACCTTGTTATTGTCCTTGTTCAGATTCCATCTGTGTGGGATGCAATTTGGGGTAGATTGCTGATGACCGTTGGCGCAGTGTGGGGGTTTCCTGCCATTTTGTGCACTTGTTAGTAGCATTTTCTTCTGTTGTGCGCCTGGTGGTCATGCGCTCTGTACACACGTTCTGCCCAAGTGGCTCCAATGCACATTCCTACACTAGCGCCTGTAACGCACATTGCAATAAAAGCTCAGTCAATGTGCACCGCAGTAGAAGCATAGTTAGCATGCACGCCTTTAAGCCGCCGCAGTCTTAGCGCGTGCTGTTGTAAAACTTTCCTTTAACTCTCTGTCTTCTTCCAGGAAGCTTTGTTTGACCTGTGTCAAGTGAGGTGCCTCATCTCCAGATTCTGGACTCTGCTCTTCTGGCATAGCAGGTTCTGAGCTGTCCCAGGAGGGCCTGCTCACCTTTTTTCAGTTGGGAGAAGAAATTAGTCCAGCGTTGCTTGTTTAGGGCAGGAGGTGTCGGATGGCGCTATGGGTAAGGATATCCAGCCGATCGGAGGATCACTTCACATGCCGTTTTACTCCCTAGTGCAAATAGTATTGCCATGCTTGTTTTTTAGTACCGTTTCTGAATGGTTTATTTCTACGTGTTTGTTTTATTGAGATGGTCTCGATATGAATATTTCCCATTATGAGTGTTTATTCAATATGCCACGGTTTTCGTACATTATAATGGATATCTTGTTTAAGGTTGGATACAATTATTAAACCTTTATCCTTGTTTTTCAGAAGCACTATTAGCCCTTGTATTAGGTGCTCCAATCACATTTTCAATGTGCATTGTGAAATTTATTGCCACCACACACCGATAAGGTAATGCCCCTGATTCACTCCTGCTCCCCATTTGCTCTTCTCACTCCCTGTGTCTATTTGTATCTTTTAATTCTTTTTATGTTGAAGATATTGATTATTTGTCCTCCTCATTCCTTTGGTTTCTCTTTTATATGGTTCTCTTTGTGCTGACTATGTTCATTTTATGTGTTTATATTCCTTTTAATGTATTTTAAACACATGTATAATTTTTTCTTTTATGGTTCTCTTTTGATTAACCTTGTTCATGGTACAGTGTATTGATGTCGTTTTTAATGTAATTAGTTTTAACATTTCACAATATGTCATCATATTATAGCCTGTTCTTATAATTTTTATATACACTTGTTTTAATTATTTATGTTTATTTATCTATTTATGGTTTTAAATGTTTTTTAGTGTGCCCTTACAACCCCTGATGAAGTACAACACGAAACACGGTCCTGTGTTGGGTTTTGGCCACCTATTGATTGTATAATAAAGGTGTTGTGTGTGAACCTGCCACTCTTTTGTTTTTTTGGCTACGTTTCTGCTGAGTGTGGCTGCTGCTGTTTTTTTGTTGGTTCTGCTATGGGTAAGGATATCCAGCCGATCGGAGGATCCGGTGACCTGCTGTGAGCTGCTCATCACTCTTGAGGGGGTTTGTGGCGGCTGTGCCCCCTGGTTTTGGGGGGTCATTTCCAAGAGGAGAGCTTCTGGATTCCTGATTGTCCTCTCTGGAATTCTTTCTTTTTTGCAGCAGGCCTGGTCCTTCTGGCGTGGAAATTTAGACCCTGTGGTCTCTGGGTGCCCCCCATGCACAGTCTCATGTGGGGCAGGCTGAACCTGTTCAATTGCCTTTGGCTGTGTCCCTGGCGTGGAGCGCCCCCTGGAGATGGCAAACAGCTGGGAGCTGTCCAAGACTTTGACTGTGACTTGGATTCAGATGGCTCAATACTGGGCTCCTGTCGTGAATATAGAACTACTCTCACCTTTAGAAAATTGTGAGGAGTCTGGTGTGATCCACCTATTCCAGAAGGAGGAGCTGCCGACGTTGACTGCCAGGGTTTCATCTGCCTTGAACTTGACAAATGCTCTCGGCACAGAGCAGGAGCTGAAGGTAAACCCACTCCTTCAAGGGGTGCGAAAATCCACTACTGCCTTTCCTTTCCCGGATGTGATCAAGGATATGATCCAGTTGGAGTGGGAATCTCCCGACTCCCTGTCTAAAGGGTTAAGGGTGTGTAAGGACATAAGATATGCCATACTGGGTCAGACTAAGGTCCATCAAGCTTTGTATCCTGTTTCCAACAGTGGCCAATCTAGGTCATAAGTACCTAGCAGTTTCTCCAAAAGATACAGGTTCTTCAATGCTTGTATTGGGTCAAGCAGTGATATCCTGGGTCCCTTTTTAATAATGGTTTATGGACCTTTCCTCCAGGAACTCGTACAACCCTTTTTTAAAACCCAGTTAAACTAACAGCTTTTACTACATCCTCCGGTAACAAATTCCAGGGTTTGATTACTCGTTGAGTGAAAAATATCTTCTCTTATTACTCTTAAATAGGTTACCCTGTAGCTTCATTGCAAGTCCCCTAGTCTTTCTACTCCATTCATTAATTTATAGACCTCTATCATATCTCCCCTCAGCCGTCTCTTTTCCAGGTTGAAGAGCCCTAACCTTTTTATCCATAGGAGTATCCTTCTATCCCCTTTACCATTTTGGTGGCTCTTCTCTGTAACTTTTCTAATAACGCTATATCCTTTTTAAGATATGGCGACCAGAAATGCACACAATATTCAAGGTGCTGTCGCACCATGGAATGATACAGAGGCATTATACTGTAATATCCTTTGTTTTATTTTCCATTCCTTTCCTTATGATACCTAGCATTCTATTTGCTCTCTTGGCCGCCGCTGCACACTGGACGGAGGGTTTTAACTTGTTATCTACGATGGTGCCTAAATCTTTTTCCTGGCTGGTGGTTCCCAATGTGGAACCTTACATTGTGTAACCATAGTTTGAGTTGTTCTTTCCTAGATGCATAACTTTGCACTTGTCTACATTAAATTTCATCTGCCATTTGGATGCCCAGTCTTGCAAGTTATCAAGATCCTCTTGCAATTTTCCACAATCCTCATGGATTTTAACAACTTTAAATAGTTTTGTGTCATCTGCAAATTTGATAACTACACTCGTTATTCCCTTTTCCAAGTCATATATGAACATGTCAAAAAGCAGTGAACCCAGCACGGATCCCTGAAGTACTCCACTATTCACCTTTCTCCATTGGGAAAATTGGCCATTTAGCCCTACCCTCTGCTTTCTATCTTTTAACCAGTTCCTGATCCACTATAATACACTGCCTCCTATCCCATGACTTTTTAGTTTCGCCAAAAGTCTCTGATGAGGGACCTTGTTGAAGGCTTTCTCAAAGTCCAGATACACTATATCAACCGACTCACCCTTGTCTACCTGTTTATTCACATCTTCAAAAAAACATAAGACTAGTAAGGACAACATCTTCCTTGTCTAAAGCCATGTTGGCTTTCTCCCATTAAGCCATAACTATCTACATGTTCAGTAATTTTGTTCTTTATGATGGTTTATACCATTTTTCCCGGTACTGACGTCAGGCTCACCATTCTGTAGTTTCCCGGATCAACCCTGGAACCCTTTTTAAAAATTGGTGTTACATTGACCATCCTCCAGTCTTCAGGTATTACAGATGATTTTAATGATAGTTCACAGATTACTAATAGCAGGTCTGCAATCTCATATTTCAGTTCTTTCAACAACCTTGAAGGTATACCATCCATTCCAGATGATTTGCTACTCTTCAGTTTATCAAATAGTTGTAATACATCTTCCCGGTGTATCGATATTTCTTTCAATTCTTTCGCAGTATCATCTTTAAATACCACTTCAGTCATGGGTAACATCCCTACATCTTCCTCATTAAAGACCGAAGCAAAGAATTCATTCAGTCTCTCCGCTATGGCCTTG
Source organism: Ichthyophis bannanicus (assembly GCA_033557465.1). Lineage (NCBI taxonomy): Eukaryota > Metazoa > Chordata > Amphibia > Gymnophiona > Ichthyophiidae > Ichthyophis > Ichthyophis bannanicus. The sequence goes on from CM066038.1 coordinate 328,828,397, forward strand.
CACACTCTTAGTGCCCCTTTTACCCCTCTATCATCTAATAGTCCATCTGATTCTCTCACAGGTTTTTTGCCACGAATGTACTTGAAAAAGTCTTTATTACGTGTTTTTGCTTCCACAGCAAGCTTCTTCTCAAATTCTTTCTTTGCCTGCCTTATCAATGCCTTGCATTTAACGTGCCAGTGTTTGTGCTGTTTCCAGTTTTCGTTATTTGTCTCTTTTTTTTCCATTTCCTGAAAGATGCTTATTTGTCAACAATAGGCTCTCTGACCTCACCTTTAAAACATGCTGGCAGTTTTTTAGTAGCAGCAGTTTAAGTTTAAATTTAAAACACAGAAGAGAGCTTTCTGGTTAAATTTAGAACCCAGCAGAGAGCTTCTAGTTTAAATTTCATAATAAGTCAGAGCCTATCAGCAGCAAAGAGCTTTAATTTAAATCAAATCAGAATATAACTTAGCATAAAAGGCAAAACAAGGTCAGTATTCTTTGAGCAACAAATAGTCTTCTAGAGACCTTTACAAAGAGGCCTTCTATCTAGGGGGCAAGAGACCTGTGAAATGTTTTCAATTGGTGATAATGCCAGGTGGCAGGTCAAAAGGCCATTTTGAAAGACTCCTTCTATCCAAGCAAGGACTGTTAATCACACAGGAAGTTGGTCACAGCTTACCTCAGCAGCACAAGACAGGGTACTGTGTAGCAGCCCTCTTTTAGTAAGTGTTATTTCTGTCCTTCCCTCCCCCCCCCCCCAACACCCACCCACCCATTGGATAATCGTAGCTTTATAGGTACTTACACTTCTTAAAGGAAAGGAGGTGCTCTCAGGTGCAGCTCATTATCCAAATCAGTCATACACTAAGGAACTGAGATTAATTAAGCTTCGGTGAACAAGATATATTAAATGTATTAGATACAATTTTATTAGTATAAGTATCCATAGTAACCCTTAGTAAGTAAAGAACTTAAAGATCTAAACACAAGCTTAAAACCAAGATGCAGACAACAGTCCAGCAGCAAGATGGGGGCTTTCCAGTCTTTTCAATTGAGTGTCACATGTATGATTTTCTCCCAGTTGGTGAGAGGTCTTATATGTGCACTAGGTGCAAAGAGCTCTTTTTTCTCAGGGAATGAGTCCGTTCTCTAGAGGCTAGAGTAGCAGACTTGGAAGACATAAAGACAGAGAGGTACATAGACGAGACCTACAGGGATATAGTCCTGAAGTCCCACCTCCAGTCTGGCAGCATCCCTGTTGCCATGGAGGAGAGAGGTCACGTGACAGGAGAGCATCACCCTGGTGTGGCAAGAAGTGATCCTGTAACTAGGACCTTTCCTCCAGGTGATGTAAAACCCTCTCGCACCGAGGAAGTTTCTCCAGGGCCATGTGCCCATGAGGGAAGGGTTAGGATAGCCGTTATAGTTGGTGATTCGATCATTAGGCATGTAGATAGCTGGGTGGCTGGTGGACGTGAGGATCACCTGGTAAAATGCCTGCCTGGTGCGAAGGTAGCGGACCTCATGTGCCACCTAGATAAGGTCTTACTAGATAGTGCTGGGGAGGAGTCTGCTGTCTTGGTACATGTCGGTACCAATGACATCGGAAAATGTGGTAGGGAGGTTCTGGAGGCTAAATTTAGGCTTTTAGGTAGGAAGTTGCAATCCAGAACTTCCAGGGTAGCTTTCTCCGAAATGCTTCCAATTCCACACGCAGGACCCAAAAGGCAGGCAGAACTTCGGAGTCTCAATGTGTGGATGAGACGATGGTGCAAGGATGAGGGTTTTGGATTTGTTAGGAACTGGGGAAAATTCTGGGGAAAGGAGGGGCTCTTCCGAAGGGATGGGCTTCACCTTAACTGGGCTGGAACCAGGCTGCTGGCATTAACCTTTAAAAAGGAGATAGAGCAGCTTTTAAACTTGATAATAGGGGAAAGCCGACAGTCGCACAAAAGCGCATGGTTCGGAAGAATGTATCCTTGAAGGATACTAACAAAAGCAGAGAGGTTCCAAAAAATAGTAAAGTAGCTCAAATGCCCTTGAGTATGGTGCAGACAGAGCGTAAAGATTCCAAATTACCCATGCCTACCAATAGCTAGATTAATATCAATAAAATACAGTCTCTAAAATGCTTGTATGCAAATGCTAGAAGTCTAAAAAATAAGATGGGAGAGTTAGAATATAAAGCACCAAATGAGAGGTTAGATATGATTGGAATCTCAGAGACATGGTGGAAGGAGGACAACCAGTGGGACACAGTGCTACCTGGGTAAAAACTATATCGTAATGATAGAGCTGATCAAATTGGTGGAGTGGGTTGCGCTCTGTTAGAGAGGACATTGAGTCAGAAAGGATTAAAGTTTTGCAGGAAACAAAATTTGCTGTAGAATCTCTATGGATTGAAATTCCCTGTAAAAAGAGGAAGGCGATGGCAGTGTGGGGTGTACTATCGACCGCCTAGCCAGAATGAACAAATGGATGATGAAATGCTCAAAGAAATCAAGGAAGCTAACAAAACATACAGCTCAGTAAATAAAAATGGGTGTTGAAAGAACTGAAATATGAGATTGCAGACCTGCTATTAGTAATCTGTGAATTTTCATTAAAATCATCTGTAATACCTGAAGATTGGATGATCGCCAATGTAACGCCAATTTTTAAAAAGGGTTCCAGGGGTGATCCGGGAAACTACAGACCGGTGAGCCTCACGTCAGTACCGGGAAAAATGGTAGAAACCATCATAAAGAATAAAATTACTTAGCATATAGATAGTCATGGCTTTAATGGGAGACAGCCAACATGGTTTTAGACAAGGAAGATCTTGTTTTACTAATCTATTATGTTTTTTTGAAAGTGTGAATAAACAGGTGGACAAAGGTGAGTCGGTTGATATAGTGTATCTGGACTTTCAGAAAGCCTTTGCCAAGGTCCCTCATCAGAGACTTTTGGCAAAACTAAAGAGTCATGGGATAGGAGGCAGTGTACTACTGTGGATCAAGAACTGGTTAAAAGATAGAAAGGAGAGGGTTGGGCTAAATGGCCAATTTTCCCAATGGAGAAAAGTGAATAGTGGTGTACCCCAGGGATCTGTGCTGGGTCCGCTGCTTTTTGGCATATTCATAAATGACCTGGAAAGTGGAATAACGAGTGAGGTTATCAAATTTGCAGATGACACAAAACTATTTAAAGTTGTTAAAACCCAAGAGGATTGTGGAAAACTGCAAGAGGATCTTGATAAATTGGAAGACTGGGCATCAAGATGGCAGATGAAATTTAGTGTGGACAAGTGCAAAGTTATGCACCTAGGGAAGAACAACCCAAGCTATGGTTACACGATGCAAGGTTCCACATTAGGAACCACCACCCAGGAAAAAGATTTTGGTGTCATTGTGGATAACATGTTAAAACCCTCGGCCCAGTGTGCAGCGGTGGCCAAGAGAGCAAATAGAATGTCATAAGGAAAGGAATGGAAAATAAAACAAAGGATATTATAATGCCTCTGTATCATTCCATGGTGCGACAGCACCTTGAGTATTGTGTGCAATTCTGGTCGCTGTATCTTAAAAAGGATATTGCGTTATTAGAAAAGGTTCAGAGAAGAGCCACCAAAATGGTAAAGGGGATGGAAGGATACCTGGAAAAGAGACGGCCGAGGGGAGATATGATAGAAGTCTATAAACTAATGAACGGAGTGGAACGGGTAAACATAGATCGATTGTTTAAGTTATCAGAATATAGAAAGACTAGAGGACATGCAATGAAGCTACAGGGTAAACTATTTAAGACTAATAAAAGAAAATATTTTTTCACTCAACGTGTAATCAAACTCTGGAATTTGTTACCGCAGGATGTATTAAAGGCTGTTAGTGTAGCTGGGTTTAAAAAAGGTTTTGACAAGTTCCTGGAGGAAAGGTCCATAAACCATTATTAAGAAGGGACCCAGGATATCAATGCTTGACCCAATACAATCATTGTGGAACCTGTGTCTTTTGGGGAAACTGCTAGGTACATATGGCCTAGATTGGCCACGGTTGGAAACAGGATACTGGGCTTGATGGACCTTGGTCTGACCCAGTATGGCATATCTTATGTTCTTATGATGTCTTTGTCATCTCCCCTTGTGGGTCTGCGATCAAATGTGCAGCTGTATGGACCACCTTGGACAAGCTGCTGCACCTAAAGGTGGTGTTGCCCTTTCCGCCGGACGAGCTGGGCAAAGGCAGATACTCCATCTATTTCATGGTGCCCAAAAAGGACTGTTCCTTCCCCGCCCATTCTGGACCTCAAGGAGGTCAGCGAGCACATACGCTCAGTGATTCAGGCAGTTCTCCAAAGCGAATTCTTGGCTTCTCTGAATCTGGCCGATGTGTATTTTCTTATCTCGATCTGGGTGGATCAGCAAAGAATCTGTGTGTTGTCGTGCTTGGCTCTCAGTATCCCTTTCGGGCTATCCATTGCACCGAAGATGTTCTCCAAGTTCATGGTGGAGGCGACTGTGGCACTAAGGGATCCATCTCCATCTCCATCCTTATCTGGACGACTGGCTCATCCGGGCCCCTTCCCTTTTAGTGTCTCGGGTGGTGTCCCGAGTGGTGTTTTTCGAAAGCCTTGGCTGGGTGTTCAATTGGGGAAAGAGCCAGCTGTGACCTTCCTAGTCCCTGGAGTTTCTGTGAGCACATTTCAACACTTGAGTGGGCAGAGTTTCCTGCTAGAAGAGAAAGTCAAAGGACTTTTTGACTGTCTGGCCCTGTTCTGTGCGCAGCAGGCTCCCAGAGTCTGAGATTATCTTCAGCTCCTCAAATGGATGGCGGCAACCATAAAGATGATGTCGTGGGCGCGTGCTCACATGCGACTGGTACAGCGGTCCTTGTTGACATGGTTGTCCCAGAGTTCTCAGGTGTTCAAGTGCAGGCTCCCACTCCTGTTGATGGTGAAGTTCAGTCTGTGGTGGTGGCAGCAGCCCTGTCATCTGAGGAAGGGTGTGCCACTGGATGATTCTCCTAGATCCTCCTGAAGACAGATGCCAGTTTCTAGGGCTGGGGAGCCCGTTGCAAAACCATACGGTCCAGGGCCATTGGAATCGCAGGGAAGTGGTATGGTCCATCAGCCACCTTAAAGCGAGGGCCATCAGGTTGGCTGTTCTGTATTTCCAGCCCCTGATCGAGGGCCAGGCGGTTCAAGTGTTGTCAGACAACGCCTTGGTGGTGGCTTATGTCAATTGGCAAGGTGGCACGAGGAGTGCCGGGGTAGCTCTGCAGATGGCTCTTCTATTTGCCTGGGTGGAGAAGAACCTCTGAGCCTTGTCAACTCAGCACATTGCTGGGGTGGACAGTGTGGAAGCTGACGTCCTCAGCTGGCATTCTCTGGACCCTGGAGAGTGGGAGTTAAGTTAGGAGGTGTTTCAGTTTATTCTGTGCTGCTGGAGTCGCTCCGAAATAGATCTGATGATGACCCACTCCAATGCCAAAATTTGCCACTTCTTCAATCATCACATGGAGACAGGGTCCAAGGGTGGTGGCACCCTGACCCAGCCTTGGCTATGTCCATACCTGCTGTATGTGTTTTCTCTGTGTCCCCTGGTGGGGCATGTGATTCAGCGTATAGACCGCCACCCAGGTAGGATTGTTCTGATGGTGCCGGATTGGCCGAGGACTGCATGGTTTGGAGACCTGAAGCAGCTCCTGCAAGTGCCTCCTCTTTGGTTGCCTCCATCTCGGGGTGTATTATGTCAGGGACTGATCATCTTGTAGGACCAGGTTCCCTTCTTGCTTATAGCTTGGCTCTTGGAAGGAGATGGCTAGCACATAAGGGCTACTCTTCAGCGGTGGTCTGTACTCTGCTCGGAGCCCAGGGAGCTCTACCAAGCTTGCATACGTAGGATCTGGTGCCTCTTTGAGCAATAATGCGGTGCTCAGCAGTTGGCTCTTCTGGTAGCCAAGGTGCCATCTCTATTGGCCTCTCTATGGGATGGTCTGGAGAAGGGCCTTTCCTTTGGCTCCCTGAAAGTTCATGTGGCAGTTTTTGGCCTGCTTCCGAGGTCCCGTGGCTAGTAAGTCTCTTGCTAACCTTGCTCGTGGATGTCTCACACTTCCTTCAGCGGGTTCGGCATCTGTGTCCTCCCTGACAGTCTGTGATCCCTTCCTGGGATCTGTCTCAGGTGCTCAGGGCCCTTGTAGCAGCGCCCTTTGAGCCATTGAAGTGCAGTACTTTAAAGAATTTGATGCTCAAGACGGTCGTCTTGGTCACGATTTGCTCCACAAGGTAGATTTCTGAGTTGCAGGCTCTGTCTTGCTGAGATCCTTATCTGTCTTTTCAATGGAGGCCGTTTCCATTCGGTCTGTGCCTTCGTCCTTGCCTAAGGTGACTTCTCCCTTTCACGTGAACAAGGTTGTCTGCCTGCCCCCCTCCTCAAAGTAGCAGTGTTGAGGGAAGGATAAGGATCTCCGCCTTGTGGATGTCCCGAAGGTATGTCTCGGATACTTGGAGGCTACGAATTCCTTTTGTAAGTACAACCATCTTTTTTGCTGTTTACTGGCCTGTGCAAAGGTGATGTGGTGGCTATGTCACTTTTGGGGTGCTGGATTAAGGAGGCCTTGCCCTCAGCGTATCTGTTGCAGATCCAGCTGGTTCCGGAGGGTTTGCGTGCCCATTCTACCCGAGCACAAGCGTACTCATGGGCGGAGCAGAGCTCGATAGCCCCTGCAAATATTTGTCGGGCAGCAGCATGGGCATCACTTTCTACTTTTTTCGAGCATTACTGGTTGGATAGAAACATGACAGCAAAAAAAAGACCCTATGGCCTATCTAGTCTGCCCTTCCATATCAACTATTATAGTCCCTTCTTTTCCATTAGAGATCTTCTGTATTTGTCACATGCTTTCTTGAATTCAGATACTGTCCTCATCTCTACTACTTCCACTGGGACACTATTTCTCGCATCTGCCACTCTTTCCATAAAAAAATATTTCCGCATATTACTCCTGAGTCTATCTCCTTATCTCCAGGAACAAGCAGGAATGTAATCTTCACACATGGGTATCGACAGAGCCCGCGTGGGAATGCTCCCCAGCGTCCAATAGGAAAGCTTTTGGGAGCATCCTACTGTGCCTGCGTCACTGCCTTTCCAACTTTCCCTCTTCAGTTTTTTGTTTTTCGCGGAGCCGACGGGCAGCAAACCCTGTCACCTCAGAAAATGTTCTTTTTGTGGTCACGTCTGCCTTCACCGTCGATGCCTATACTGGTACCACCGGTCTTTTCTTCATTTTCTTCCTTCTTTTCTTAAAAAAAGAAAAGAAAAAAATAATTCTTCTTTTTGGAGGGTCTGTCCCCTCTAGGTGCCAGGCGCCATTTTGGGCACTAGGCCCTCTTTTCTTCTAAAATGGAGAAATCAACTAGTGGTTTCAAAAAATGTTCAAAGTGTAGTGGTACCATTTCCGCTACCGACACCCATGACTGGTGTCTTAAATGTTTAGGTCCTGACCATTTACCATTGGAGTGTCTCCTCTGTAGAAAGATGACCAAGAGAGGCCTGCAGAACAGAGCTGCAAAACTCGGTACCCTCTTTGCTGCAGATGCGATGTCCATTGCATCAATGTCTTCCAGGGCTTCACCTTCCTCCCATGGATCTCAGGTAACTAAACCCAGGTCTTCCAAGACTGGCTGGTCCTAAAAACACCGAGATGCTACTAGCATTGCCCTCGAGGAAAACATACCATGAAAACAGCCCCGGTGGGGGGCCCCAACCTCCAAAGCACTAACGGGGCTCCAGGATGTTCCAGAGGCTTCCACCTCGGGAGAACTCCTGGTGCCATTTTCTGGGGTCGTAGCTGCTTCCTCCAGTACCGACTTCCAGGCATCTGCAGGGGCTATGGATCAACGAATCCTAGCCATCGAACACAGTCTAGCGGCTCTCTTAGCAGCTTCGATACTGCTAAGACCGCTTCAGACAGTTCCGCAGTCATCGGTACTGACCGCACCTGCTTTAATCGATGTGCTTCCTGCCATGCCGGCTCTTCAATCAATATCCGGTATCGAGGGCCCGGTATTGAGACAGTCGGACGCCGAATTTGATCGATACTGGTGCCAAGCAATGCAAGAACACCCGGCGCGCAGATATTTTGAGTCCTCCGATTCTGATGACTCTACTGGTACCGGGGTGATTCTATCGAAGGATCCATCTCCTTCTCCTCAACGCAGGATGTCTGCTTCAGAGGACATGTCTTTTCAGGATTTCATATGTGATGTAGCAAGAGGACTTTCAATCATGGTGACTCCTGAGAAGGAACCGAGAGCAGAAGAATTAGAAATTCTTCAATATCCGGCAGCTCCTAAAGAAGCAGCTACCCTTCCCATTCACCAAATCTTGCATGATCTCATGCTAAGGATGTGGGAAGCTCCTTTAACGGTGTCTCCACACTCTCGGAGACTCAATACCATGTACTGAGTTCCACAATGCCCTGGTTTTCAGAAGACACAATTACCACACCATTCAATGGTAGTGGAATCGGCGATGCGTAGGATCAAGAGTGCTAAACACATTCTTCCAATCCTCCAGGCCATGAAGCGAGGACACTCGATGCTTTCAGTCCTCGATGTTATCAGCCAGGATCAGCTCTTACATTCTCTACATGGGAATGTTTTTCAAGGAGGTTACAAGGGATCTAGAGCTTATAGCTCCACTTCTCCCTGATGATAAAAGAACAGACTTCCTCACCCTGGTCAAACATGCCCAGAATGTGTCTAAGTTCATGAATCATGCAACCTTTGATTGTTTTGAGTGCATTAGCAGAACCTCTGCTATTTCCATTGGTGCACGTTGCATTGCCTGGCTTCAGGCATCAGATTTAGAACAATGGGTGCAAGATAAGTTGGGGAACATTCCTTGCACAGGAGAAAATCCCTTTGGCAAGGATTGGCAAGACAAGGCTAATCAGATTGAATCTAAAAATACAACTTTGAGCAGATTATCAAAGGTTACAGCCAACCCAGCAAAGAAAAAGACAACTAAGAAACCCTTTTTCAACAAGAAAAAGAAATTCTACCCATCTTACACCCAGGCCGTCCACTGTCCAGTTCATGCTCCCCAGAAGGAGCAACAGCCCAGACAGCAAAGGAAGGCACAAGTCCCAAGAGCTCAACCAGCTCAGCAGACTCAGCCTCCTCAGGGGCTTTGATTCCTTCCTAGAGAACTTAGTCATCCTGCTCCTGAAAGGTCCAGAACCTCTCACCATCCCCGGCAGACTTTCATTTTGCCAGAAGATAGCAACAAATAACATCAGAAAACTGGACTCTTTCCATTGTACGAGAGGGGTACAAGCTCCATTTTCAGAGTATGCCCCCTCCCACCATCAGAAGACTGTTCAATTCTCAGGGCCCTACCACCACTCTCTTGTGTCAGGAGGTCACCTCACTACTTGCTCAAGGGGCAATAGAAGAGGTACCCATATCCCAACAAGGCATGGGTTTCTACTCCCCCTACTTCCTCATCCTAAAGAAAACAGGGGGATATAGGCCCATACTGGACCTCAGAGAGTTGAACAAGTATCTGTTCCGAGAAAAATTCAAGATGATCTCCCTCAGAACACTTCTTCTGTACATTCAGAGTCGGGATTGGCTATGTTCTCTAGATCTAAAGGATGCATGCATGTATATTCTCATCCATTTATATCACAGGAGGTTTCTTCGATTCCTTTTTTAAGGAAGAGATTACCAGTACAGGGTTCTTCCCTTCGGACTGGCTTCTGCCCCAAGAGTCTTCACAAAATGCATGGCAGCAGTAGCAGCATTCCTGAGAGCTCTGGAGATATTCATCTTCCCCTACTTAGACGACTGGCTCATCCGAGCATCAACAGCTCCAGAAGCCAGCTTCGCTCTCTCCCGCACGATGCAAATCCTGCAGTACTTGGGACTGATTATGAACCTCCCAAAATCTCATTTCACCCCGTCTCAGTCCTTAGAGTTCATAGGGGCTCTTCTTGACACAAGGCAGTCAAAGTTATTCCTGCCATAGCTACGTTGTCTTCAAATACTCCAGCTGACTTCTCAAGCAGCTGTGAAAACTTTACTAACTGCTCGACAAATGCTTCAGATGCTGGGGCATATGGCATCCACTGTCCACGTAGTTCCCTATGCTCACCTTCACATGCGGGCAGCCCAGTGGACCCGATCCTCTCAGTGACACAGGCCTTGGGTCACCTATCGGACAAAATCAGAAACTTGACATGTCTTATTTCGTCCCTACAGTGGTGGCAATCACTGGAAAACCTTCTCATAGGCTCTCCCTTCCAGCAGTCACTACATCAAGCCACCTTGACGACAGGTGCGTCCAAATCAGGCTGGGGGAGGGCTCACTTGGACCATCTCTCCACCCAGGGTCTATTGACCCAGCAAGAGGCTTGTCGTCACATAAACCTCCTGGATCTCAGAGCCATCTTTTATGCTCTTCAAGTGTTCCAAACCCACCTCAGCTACAGGACAGTTCTGGTACAAACCGACAATCAGGTAGTCATGTTCTCTGTGAACAAACAAGGTGGGATGGGGTCTCAAGCCTTATGCAACGAAGCTCTACGCCTCTGGGCCTTCGCCAGAAATCTTCAAATCCACCTTCTGGCGGTGTATCTTTCAAGCACGCAAAATTTCTTGGCAGACAAACTCAGTTGAGTACTGCTGCCACACAAGTGGTTTCTTCATCCAGAGCAAACTGCTCGAATTTTTCAGATCTGGGGAACTCCAGAAATAGACCTCTTTGTATGTCCTCAGAATGCCAAGCTTCCCCGGTTCTGTTCCAGAATGCCGGCTCAAAACTGTCAGGCAAGGGATGCCTTCCACCTCCACTGTGGTCAGGACTTCCTCTATGCCTTCCCACCCATTCCCCTCATTCCCAAAACTCTCTTCAGGCTTCAGAGAGACAGGGGCCATATGATCCTCATAGCCCCACGCTGGCCACGGCAACCATGGTATCCTCTGCTTCTACGTCTCTCTCGAGCCAGACCTCTGAAGTTGAGATGTGCTCCAGATCTTCTTTCCCATGAGAGTGGGACGCTATTCCACCTGAATCCTCAGCCTCTACATCTCAGGGCGTGGCTCCTGAGATCCTAGAATTCCAGGATATCAACCTTTCTCAACAGGTAAAGGATATCCTTTTGGCTTCAAGAAAACCTTCCACAAGGCAAGCCTATGCCTTTAAGTGGAAAAGGTTCTCTATTTGGTGTTCAAAAAAGGAACTTAATCCCTTTTCAGTACCAGTGGAGGTGTTACTGGAGTATCTCCTCCATATGTCATCCTCTGGTCTTAAGACCAATTCAATAAGAGTCCATCTTAGTGCCATTGCAGCTTTCCACAAGCCTTTGGATGGACAACCTGCTTCCTCTCAACCTCTTGTAGCAAGATTTATGAGAGGTCTATTCTTAACAGAACCTCCCATTAAGCCACCACCCGTGGCATGGGATTTGAATCTCGTCCTTGGGCAGCTCATGAAACCGCCCTTTGAACCCTTAGCCACTACATCCCTAAAATTTCTTTCTTGGAAGGTGATCTTCTTAATTGTTCTCACTTCTGCAAGACAAATCATTGAGCTACAGGCTTTAGTGGCTGATCCTCCTTATACAAGATTCCACCATGATAAAGTAGTCCTTAGGACTCATCCTCACTTTATGCCAAAGGTGGTTTCGCCTTTTCATTTAAACCAATCGGTTTACCTTCCTGTATTCTTTCCTAGGCCTCATGCCTCAAATGCAGAAAGGAATCTACACACTCTAGATTGTAAAAGAGCATTGGTTTTTTACCTTCAGAGAACTAAGCAACATAGAAAGTCTTCCCAGCTTTTTGTTGCTTTTGACTCTAGTCATCTTGGACTACAAATTTCCAAGTGAACTTTGTCTAAATGGATTGCTAATTGCATATCCTTTGCATATGAGAGTAAGGGACTTTCTCTCAAAGGTCATGTCACAGCTCACAATGTGAAAGCAATGGCAGTCTCTATGGCTAACCTTCACTCTGTGTCCATTGATGACGTTTGTGGAGCAGCCACTTGGGCTTTGGTATACACCTTTGCAGCCCACTACTGCTTAGACAAGGACTCCTGTCGGGATGTCTCGTTTGGTCAGGCTGTTTTCCAGCATCTCTTTCTGACTTAGAACAACTCCTGCCTGCCATCCCGGGTTTCGATGCCAGAGATCCATGCGAGGAAGCATGACCCATCTCAACCTGGGTTGCACAGCTTTCTGGGGTCATCTCCCTGGCATCTCTTAGCTGGGGAGTCCCCATGTGTGAAGACAACACTGCAGAAGCAAAAATCACGCTAAGCGAAGAAAAACCAGTCCAAAGCGTGATAAAAGGAAAGACAGAGTTCTTTATTGAGCCTTAGACTGCCCGACACAGACCGTGTTTCGTCACCCTTTGGCAGGGGCTAGCTAGGCATAACACTCTGTTGAAGACCGTTTAAACAGATAGTCTTACATCAAGCTCTTATGAGACTGACCAGGTAAACATACATGAAATTCATGCGATGCAAGATCATGAGTAAAGAAAAATATCCTCACTAAGCTGCCGTCTGTAGCTTGTAAGACTATCTGTTTAAACGGTCTTCAACAGAGTGTTATGCCTAGCTAGCCCCTGCCGAAGGGTGATGAAACACGGCCTGTGTCGGGCAGTCTAAGGCTCAATAAAGAACTCTGTCTTTCCTTTTATCACACTTTGGACTGGTTTTTCCCATGTGTGAAGACTACATTCCTGCTTGTTCCTGGAGATAGCATAGTTTCTCCAGGACCAAGCAGGAAGTCAGTCCTCACATATGGGGTGACGTCGGCGCCGACGGAGCCCCCATGCGGAGCATTTCCCCAGCTTTCAAAGAAAGCCTTTGGGATTGCAGCACGCATGCGCGGTCCCCTTCCCGCCCAAGGGTGCCATCTTGCTCGGTCTTCTTTTTTCCACGGAGCCCGACGGACGTGTTTCGTGTTCACCCGAGAAAAAAGTTGATTTTGATAGTGGATCTGTTTTTTCTTCGGTTCGACGCCGGTTTCCCTTTCCCGCCTGGGCCCGGTACACTGGTATCGAGCCCGGACTTCTTTTTTCATTTTTTGTCCTTCGTGACTAGCGTTCGTGCCACTGGCAGCCCTGTCTTTTGACATCGCAGGGGCCCTTTTTCCCCCGATGGCTGCCAGCGGGTTTAAAAAGTGTGATCGGTGTAAGAAACTTATGTCTCTCACCGACACACATGACTGCTGCCTCGGGCCCGATCATGACCCGATGATCTGTGGCCCGTGTGGGGAAAATGTCCTCGAAGGCGTTGAGGAGTCGGCAGCACCAAAAGGAAAGAATCTTCTCTGACTCCGCGTCTGGCCGGGCCCGGACTTCGTCAGAGGCCTCGACGTCTCGGGACTCCGATCCCGAGCATCGCCGGGGTTCCTCTGAGAGGGGGTCTCCCTCACAGGAGCAGCGCAGGAAGAAGAAACCCACGAGGGCGGCGTCAGTGGACGCACTTGGCTCCTCGAGGGCCAGGTCGCATAGCCCCGACCACCGTCCCGGGTTTTCGGAGTCAGAGAGGCCTGCTAAACAACCTCGTGTGGAGCTGGAGTCCTCGGGTCACGTGAGTACTGTAGTCCTCGTGGACTCTCCTCCGGGGGAGCCGACGTCGGGCCTGATGCTGTCGGGGCCCGAGTCAGGGGCTGCTGAGTCTCCTGAGCTTGGACTCAGGTTGGCTGCTTTCATGGAACAGCAGCAGGCACTGATCGCCGGTCTCACCGGTGCATCTGCCCCGACCACCGGGACATCGACGTCCAAGTCGACCCCGGAGGCCGAGTCGATCCTTGGATCCATGCGCTCTCGAGTCGATCCTCGGCCAAGATCTCCCTCGGCCTCCCTTCAGGACCGAGGTCGTCGACGCCGGTACCCTCGGCGTCTGGGCGGATGGCATCAGTGCCTGCCTTACCAGAGCCACTCGATTCCTCCTCCGAGGGGTCGGGCTGGGAAACGGAGGACGAGGAGTCCCCGGACACCTTTTGGACCCGGTGTGTCCCTTCGGACCCACCGGAGTCTGAACCTCGGAGACAGTCCCCCCCCCCGGAGGATACCCGGTTCTCGGACTTCGTGCAGGACATGGCCAAGGCTTTGGCCTTCCCCACGGACCCTGAGGAGGAGCCGAGGAGCTCGAGGCCCTGCAGTATGACTCTCCTCCCAAGGAGGTCTTTACTGTACCGGTTCCTCCGATGCTGGAATGGTTGCTCTTCCGCATGTGGGAGGCGCTGGCCTCTATGCCGGTTCTGAGCAAGCAGGTCGATTCCATCTATCGAGTCCGCAAGAGCCCCAGGTTCCAAAAGGCACAGCTACCGCACCACTCCATGGTTGTGGAATCGGCCATGCATCGTCTGAAGAGTCAGAAAATGCACTCCTCGGTGCCTCCCAGCCGGGAGGCCCAGAACCTGGATGCCCTCGGTAGAAAGTGCTTCCAGGGCTCTATACTTGCTTACCATGTCCAGACCTACCAGCTGTACATGGGCATGTACCTTCGAGACCTGGCAAAGGAGATTGCCGGGTTCTCTGCTGGTCTCTCCGAGGAACCTTTGCAGAGGTTCAAAGCCCTGTCATCGGGGATCCGGGAGTGCTCGAAGTTTATTTCTCGAACAGCCTATGATGGCTTCGAGGCTTCGGCCTGAGTAGCCGCGGCCGGCATCGGTGCACACCGTCAGGCCTGGCTACAATCATCGGACCTCAAGCCATGGGTGCAGGACAAGTTGGTCGATGTCCCCTGCCGAGGTGAAAACCTCTTTGGCAAGCCCATGGCTGAAAAGGCTGCAGAACTCGAGTCCGAGACTCTCACCCGGACAAGGCTGTCCAGGAAAACCTCTGCCCCTTCTCAGAAGAAGAAGGGCTCAGGAAAAAAGACCTTTTACCAGAGGAAGTCATCTGCCTACAAATCATACCCTCACTTTCAGGCCTCCATAGCTCGTCAGCAGGCAAAGGGGCAGGGACATGGGCCCCGAAGGCAGAAAACCCCCAAGCCACCAGCTACGGCTCCTGTACAGCAGGGAGCGGGGTTTTGACTCCAGTGGCATAGCCTCTCCTCCTCAGTTGGCCCCCCTCAGCACAGGAGGCCGGCTGACTCTGTATGCCCACAGGTGGTCAGCCGTAACGAGGGATACCTGGGTGCTCAGCATAGTCCAGAGGGGCTATCTTCTCCACTTCCACCAGGTACCTCCCTCCTTCTTTCCAGGGGAGCATCCCAGACTCCCTCTGCACAGGGACTTACTCCTGCAGGAGTTAGCAAGTCTTCTAAAGGAACAGACGGTGGAACCGGTGCCCCACCACCTGAGAGGTCAAGTCTTCTATTCCAGGTACTTTCTAGTATTTATTTATTTATTACAGTTGCTTATATACCGCACTATTCGGTATCAGCGCGGTTTACAGTATAACAAAAACAACCTAAACACAAACTGTTTGGTTTTACATAGAACAGGAATATCAACTTGGATAATGGGGTTAAACTATATACATGAGGGGTCAATTAAATAACAGGGTTGGATTATATACATGAAATTTTAGTTGCACTGAGTTATATGCAACACAATGCTTACTTTAGGACGGAATTTGTCTGATCTGCAGGAAGGAGCTTGGGACTGTGATAAAGGCTTAGATTGGGTGTTATTAGGTGGGTATTTTAGGTTCCATTGCTGGCTGGGTAGAATTGGCAGAATAGGTGAAACTTGATTGCCTTCCTGAATTTAGTTAGGTCTGCAATAGCTCGAATGTCAGATGGTAATGCATTCCAGCATTTGGGGACGTAAAGACTGAAGGCTCTGTTTGCCGTTGTACAGTTGCATTTGGTCAACATCTTCGGTGTTAATAGTAGATTTAACGCTGTTGATCTTCTGGATCTGTTGGGTGGCACGGTTTGGATCAGATCAGTAAGTGCAGTAGAGGAAATGCGGTTGATGGCCTTGAATGAGAGAAGTAAAGTTTTGAAGATAATTCTTCCGTGTATTGGTAGCCAATGAAGCTGTTTCAGAATAGGAGTAACATGTTCACTTCTGGATGCACCATGGAGGATTCTTGCTGCAGCATTCATGGCCAGTTGTAAAGGGTGTAAAGTGGAATGAGGGAGACCTTGTAAAATGGAATTAGCAAAGTCAAAATGCGGCAGGATCAGAGCTTGATATATGGTCCGGAAATCATCTGGGTCCAGTAGGGAGCGCAGATGCCTGAGTGAGCGGATTTTGAAATATACAGCTTTGACTATGTTGCTTATATGAGTTTTCATGTTCAGATGTTGGTCTAAGGTGACCCCCAAGTATTTTATTGTTTCTTTGGTTTGTAGTTCAGCTTCCTTGACTCTTACATGAGATGGTGGAATAAAGTTGGGATCTCTGGAGATGAACAGTACCTCCGTTTTCTTGTGCTGGATACGGAGGTTTTGTGATTGTAGCCAGTCTGATATTGCATTGAAGCATTCTACAAGTGGTGTAAGGTCCATTTGCACAGTCGAGAAAGGCATATATAAGAGGATGTCATCTGCGTATATCAGACAGCTCACGTTAAATGATCTAATGATATTGCAGATGGGCTGCATATATATGTTAAATAATAGAGATGATAATGAGGATCCTTGAGGCACACCTTGTGTTTGATGGAAATGTTTTGATTCTTCTGAACCGGATTTAACGTATTGCCACCTACCATCTAGGTAGGACTTGCACCAAGCAAGTGCAGTATTGCAGATTCCCTTTTCTTTCAGCCGCCCAAGAAGGAGCTCGTGATGTACCGAGTCAAAGGCCGCAGCAATGTCTAAAAAGATGAGCACAAAGCCTTGTCTAATGTCATCAACGCCTGTGAGTATGCTGTTGAATAGAAATGTGAGAAGGGTCTCGACTCCATGATACTCTCTGAACCCGTGTTGGCAGTGATCTAAAGGAGCTGTGGAGTCTATATGATCCTGAATTTGCCTTTGTACCTCTTTCTCAATTATCTTTGCTAGTAGGGGAATACTAGCTATTGGTCTATAAGAATCGACCTTTTGAGGATCGAGTTTGGGGTTCTTCAGTAAGGGCCTGATTGAGGTTTGTTTGAGTGTTGTGGGGAAGGACCCAGTGGTGAAAGAAAGGTTTATTAGTTTTGCGATGACTGGGCTGAACTCCTTGCGTAACTCCTTAATCCAGAATGCTGGGCAAGGGTCCGTTTGAGCTGTGGAGGTATTGAGGGAGGCTATTGTATCTTCGATGCTTTTTCGGGATGGTGTGGAGAATTCGAGCAAGGGGGTTAATCCAGTAGGTGTTTGAAATGAGGCTGTTGAGATTTTGTCGGTCTGTATGATCTTTGATTGGAGGTATTCAGCAAATTTTTGTGGTTGGACATCCACATGTTGATCAGGAGATGGTTCCTTTGAAAGGGCTTGGACCAAGTTGAAGAGATCCCGCGGTTTGTTCAGAGATCTCTTCAGAGTGTCGGTGTGGTGTTGTCTCATTTTCATTGAGATTGCTTCTCTGTGCATTGAAAGGTGAAGTTGGTAGGTGGTCAAATCTTCAGTGGAGTGCGATCGGCGCCACTTTTTCTCAAGTCTGCGTAGTTGTGTTAGAGAAGCCCTCAGCTCTTGGGAGAACCATGGGGCAGTGTTTCTTATTCTCCTGGATATGTTATTGGACTGAGAACGCTGCGAGATGGCATTGAGGTTGAGGTTCCAGGAGGAGACGAGTTCTTCAGGATCAGAAGTGGTTTTGCTCAGGAGGGAATGGGTTTGAGAGAGGATTAACTCTTTGTTGAATGTGCGGAAGTTTCTTGTTGAAGTGTGTGTTGTGCAGTTGTCCTTTTGGTTGCCAGACCACTGGCTAATTTTGGTGGGTATTTGGAAAGTGATGAGTTTATGGTCTGACCAAGGTACGTCAATAACATACATCATTGGGTTGTGGTCTTGCTCGAGGGCTGAAAGAGGAGCGAACACCATGTCCAAGGTATTTCCCTTTATATGTGTGGGTTTGTTGATGATCTGTTTAAATCCAAGGTCCTCCATGGCTTCGAGGAATGCAGTTGCATGGCTTTGATGAAGTGAAGGGAGATTAAAGTCACCCAAAAAGGACAGGAGGCCTAAGACCCATCCTAGACTTGTGGAATCTCAACCGGTTCCTGGAGAGGGAAAAGTTCAAGATGCTTACCCTTGGAATCCTGCTGCCCTACCTCCAGCAGGGAGATTGGCTATGCTCCTTAGACCTAAAGGATGCTTATACTCACATCCTTATTCATCCAGACCACAGACAATATCTCTGATTTGTCGTGGGAGGAAACCATTACCAGTACAGGGTACTTCCTTTTGGCCTAACCTCCGCCCCCAGGGTTTTCACCAAGTGCCTGGCGGTGGTGGCGGCCTATCTCAGGGTTCAAGGAATCTGTGTGTTTCCCTACCTGGACGACTGGCTCATCAGAGGTCATTCTCCACAGGAGACCAATCAAGCCACCCTCTGCACTGTCTGTCTTCTCCAGCATCTGGGGTTTGTCATAAACTTCGCAAAGTCCGCTTTGCGCCCCTTACAGAACATGGAGTTCATAGGAGCAAGACTGGACACCCTTCAGGCAAAGGCCTTTTTACCTGTGGACAGGGCCCACAGACTGATGGACCTGGCCAGACAATTCCACAGCAATTCTCTAGTCTCCGCCAGACAATTCCTGAGGCTCTTAGGCCACATGGCATCCACAGTCCATGTAACTCCAAATGCCCGTCTGCACATGAGGCCAGCCCAGTGGGGCCTCAGAACTCAGTGGCTGCAGGCCACAGGAAACCTGACGGACAAGGTCAGGGTGTCCAAGCTACTAGCGTCTTCTCTACAGTGGTGGCTTCATCTTCCGAATCTGGTGCAAGTGGTGCCTTTTCAAGCACCTCCACACTCTCAAGTACTGACAACCGATGCTTCTCTTCAAGGTTGGGGTGCACATTGCCAAGGAGCATGCACTCAGGGTAGTTCTAGCACCCTTACTGCTGCCTAGGGAAGTGGAGGATGTAGTCTTGGCCTCTAGGAGGCAGTCCACCCGGAAGTCTTATGCCCTCAAATGGCGTAGGTTCTCCACCTGGTGTGCTCAACACAAGCAGGATCCTTTCTCATGCCTAGTACCAGTGGTGCTGCAATATTTGCTTCACCTATCCAATCTAGGCCTTAAAGCCAACTCTCTCTGCGCACCATTCACCGGTGGAGGGTCAGTCTCTCTCAAACCACCCTTTGGTGACTCGCTTCCTCAGAGGCCTACTTTTGCTTAGGCCTCCAGTTTGTCCACCTGCCCCTGAGTGGGATTTGAATGTGGTCTTGCAGCGGCTTACTTGCCCACCATTTGAGCCTATGGCTACTTGTCCCTTGCGCTTTCTCTCCTGGAAAGGCGAGTGAGCGAGCTTCAGGCCCTGGTGTCAGAGGCACCATACACTAGGTTCTATAGGAACAGGGTAGTCTTATGGACTCACCCTAAGTTCCTTCCAAAGGTTGTCTCCTCCTTCCACCTCAATCAGGAGGTGGTTCTTCTGACTTTCTTTCCCAGGCCGCATGCCAGCTGGGCTGAGATGGTCTTGCATACCCTGGACTGTAGGAGGGCGTTGTCCTTCTACCTTGACCGTACGCAGGGGCATCGAAGGGCTGTCCAGCTCTTCATCTCTTTTGACCCTAATAAGTTGGGGTTACCTGTCTCCAAGCGTACGTTGTCCATTTGGGTAGCAGACTGTATCGCCTTGGCTTACAGGGCAGCCGGCCTCTCCTTGCAGGGTCGAGTCACTGCTCACCGGGTCAGGGCGAAGGCTGCGTTAGTGGCTCATCTCCGCTCTGTTCCGTTGGCAGACATCTGCCGGGCCGCTACTTGGTCTTCAAGCCAGACTTTTGTGGCCCACTACTGCCTCGAGAGGGAGTCCCGCAGGGACAGTGCTTTCGGACCGTAATCTCTTTGAGGTATAGGCAACGTCTACCCTCCGGCCCTGGTGTTGGGCTACCGTACAGGGGCATTCTCAGAGACGATTCTTTTCATACATGCTGAGGCTCTAGAGGGAGCTCAATTTTTCAGCTTTGGGTCCCAGGTAGCCTTAAGCTGGGGAGTCCCATATGTGAAGACTGACTTCCTGCTTGGTCCTGGAGAAAGAGTAGTTACTCACCTGTAACAGCTGCTCTCCAGGAGCAGCAGGAATCAGTCCTCACAACCCTCCCTCCTCCCCTTGGAGTTGCAGTCATATGATTTATTTTTGTTTTTTGCTGTCTTTTAGCTATGTCATCTGACTGAGCAAGATGGCACCCTTGGGCAGGAAGGGGACCGCGCATGCATGCTGCAGTCCCAAAGGCTTTCTTTGAAAGCTGGGGAAATGCTCCGCATGGGGGCTCCGTCGGCGCTGATGTCACCCCATATGTGAGGACTGATTCCTGCTGCTCCTGGAGAACACCTGTTACAGGTAAGTAACTACTCTTACTCACCTGTAACAGGTGATCTCCAGGAACAGCAGGAATTTAGTCTTCACAACCCACCCACCTCCCCTAGGAGTTGTCTTTCTCTCTCTCTCTCTCTCCTTCTCTCCTTTGTCTCAGCTATAAACTCAACTGAAGAGGGAGAGTTGGAAAGGCAGGAAGGCAGCGACGCAGGCGCAGTGGGATGCTCCCAAAAGCTTTCCTATTGGATGCTGAGGAGCGTTCCCACGCGGGCTCCATCGGTACCTACAATACCCATGCGTGAAGACTAAATTCCTGCTGTTCCCAGAGATCATCTGTTACAGGGAGTAACTACGCTTTACCCTCATCTTATGTTCCTTGTTGCAGAGCTTGCTTTCAGTTGAAAGAGGCTCTCTTGTGTATTTATGCCATGGAGGTATTTAAATGTCTCTTGTCATATCTCCTCTATCCCGCCTTTCCTCTAACGTATACATATTAACAAAGACCACTAACCATTTTAGTAGCCAACCTCTGCACCGACTCCATCCTATTTATATCCTTTTGAAAGTGTGGTCTCCAGAATGCCAAATAATACTCCAAATGAGGATACACCAGAGACTTATATAAAGGCACTAACACCTCCTTTTTTCTGCTGCCATTCTCACTATGCACCCAAGCATCCTTTTAGCTTTTGCTGTTGCCTTTTCTATCTTTTAGCCATTTAAGATCATTAGAAACAATCACGTCCAGGTCCCGCTCTTTAATGGACAGAAGTACTTCACCCCCTACACTGTACTGTTCCCTTGGATTTTTGCAGCCCAAATGCATGAATCTGCATTTTTTTAGCATTAAATCTCAGTTGCCAAATTCTTGACCATTCTTCAAACTTTAGCTATATCTTTCCTCATGCTATCTACTGCTTCCTGGGTGTCTACTCTATTGCAAATGTTGGTATCATCTGCAAAAAAATGCAAACCTTATCCGACAGCCCTTCCGCAATATCACTAACAAAGATTGTTAAAAAGAATTGGACCAAGGACAGATCCGTGCGGCACACCAGTGGTAACCTCCTTCTCTTCAGAGTGAGCTCCATTTACCTTTATACTTTTTCACATCCCGCTCAACCATTTTCTAACCCAGTCGGTCACTTTAGGGTCCACCCGTAGGATGCTCAATTTATTTATGTCACCTGTGCAGAATAGTGTCAAAGGCTTTACTGAAATCTAAGTACATCATATCTAGGGCTCTCAGTCCAGCTCTCAGGTCACACAGTCGAAGAAATCATTCAGATTTGTCTGACAAGATCTGCCTCTGGTAAACCCATGCTGCCTTGGATCCTGCAATCCATTGGACTACAGAAGCCTCACTATTCTCTATTTTAGCAGCGTTTCCATTAATTCATTCACCGCAGAGGTCAGACTAATCGCCTTGTATTCCTCAATCTCATCCTTACTTCCAATTTTAGGTAAAGCAGGGATGGCCCAACTCCAGTCCTAGTGCACCACAATCCAGCCTGGTTTTCAGGATGTCCTTAATGAATATTCATGAGGTATATTTGCATCCACTGTATGCAAAAATATCTCATGAGTATTTATTACAAACAAGAAAATCCACACTGAGAGTGTTACATATACCAAACAAAAACTCTCAGACCAAAACAAACCAAATAATTCCTAACTCAGCTAAACTTACTGTACTTCAAGTAGCTCAAAAGAGTCACAACAACTAAACCACCTAAAAGGAAAAAATTATGCCAAACCACCATGGCAGCAAAGCATTAATCAATCAGTGTACTAAATCTACCAAACAACTTTAGCCAACACTAAAGTCTGTCAGACGGCTGCCTGGGTGAGAATGTTCACAGTCTTGGCAAGTGCATATATCAATATGATTTGCAAGGGTTTGTGGGAAATGCAGTCCATTCACTCCAGACACAGCTGCTCACAATAATTAGTTGTGCTTGAGTGTAAAGCCAATAAGATATTTATTTATGGGGTTATTTCTCCCAACACAGATATGCTTGGTAGCACATAAAACAGGATACTTGCTTTCAGTGTTAAACTTAGAAAAACAAAATCAGGAAAACAGCAGATGAACTTGTCAGGCAATCAAAGCAAAAGAATAAAGACCTGGTTGTTAAAAACTGGTCTTTTCTGTAGGCTTTAGCTAATATTTTCTTAGCAGTGTTTCAAACAACAAGCAAAACCCACAAAGAAGGGAAAAACTGTTCTTTTCAGGTTAACTTCTTATATCTTCACACATAGATTCAGAAGTGATTCCCTCAGAGCTCACAAGCAATTAGGTAAGGCTCAATTGCTAGCAGTTATCCAGCTGAAACCCCTTAGCTGGCTTAATTTCTACTGCATGGCTCAAAATCCTACACAAGAGCTTTTCTGAGTAGATTAAAGAACAAGTTTGTATTTCTTTGTGATGGTCGTTGTACTTTGTAACAGTAAATTACCAAAGGAGTTTAGACAGAGAGCAATCCATATATTCACAGCCTGTATCTAAGACCGCTCCCCCTTCTTCAACAATCATGGGTTCAATATCATGGATTGGCACAGAGGAATTTCTCAATGGAGCACTCTCAGGAGAATACTTGTTTCCCTGCTGTCTTTCAAGGTTATAGCTAGGGCATAGATCAGTGTTCATACCTGAGCTTCCATTGCTGTTAGAGTTCCTCTCTAAATAGCCTGGCCAGTATGTAGTCCAGTTCTTATGTCCAGCCTTCCAATCCAGATCCCTGGACACTGGATCTCTCTTCACATACCTTCTGGCACGGGTCTTAGGGTCCCTTCCACGTGCAGCCGTCTCCCTCACAGGTACTGTCTGGAGATTCCTAGCCCTGCAGCACCATTCCTCTGGCTTTCCCCAGTCCAATGGTGTATGCTGGCCTTTTGAATGTCTCCCAGTATACGTACTGCTCTGGACTCCTTTAGACCTCCCAAATGCTTTTCTCTTCTTTCTTCCAAAGGGTTTCTTGCCCTCTCTGTCCGTCCGGTCTGGCTTCTGCTTCTGATGATCCTCCAGATGATGAAGCTGTCCAAGATGAATCTGAGGATCTCCCAGATGAATCTGAGGATCTCCCAGATGAAACTGAGGATCTCCCAGATGAAACTGAGGATGAGGATTTCCCAGATGAAACTGAGGATGAGGATAATTCTCTGTAGAATAAACTCTACCTTTATTCTGCTTTGATGAGTTCTCCACCCTAGCACAGCGCAGCTGTGCTGAATCAGGCCCTGCACTTTGAGATGAGTGCTTGGGGATTATCTCATAGCCCTCCTGATTGAACACACGTTTCCCCACTTCAGCTCCTCTAATGGCTGTTGGAAACCTGGTGCATTCTGGGACTGGTAGTCTTTTATGGGAAAATTCTGTTTTCTTATTTCTACCAGAACTGACAGGTTGCTTGTTCAGAGTCACTTCACCTTTACTATAGCTCCTTCCTGAGCTATGATAAGCTTCCTTATCACAAGTCCTATCTCCAGGAACAAGCAGGAATGAGTCTTCACATATGGGTATCGTCGGTACCGACGGAGCCTGCGCGGGAACGCTCCCCAGCGTCCAGTAAGAAAGCTTTTGGGAGCATCCCACAGCGCCTGCGCGCTGCCTTCCCGCCTTTCCCAACCGCCTCTCTCCAGTTCTTTTCCGCGGAGCCAGCAGGTCGTGTTCCTGTCACCACAGAAGAAGTTCTTTATTTTTTTCTTTATTTTTCTGTGTCGCGTCTGCCTTCTTCGACGTCAGACCGGTACTGCCGGTCTTTTCTTTTCTTTCTTTAAAAAAACCCAAAAACTATTCTTTACTTCAACTGTGCATTTTCAGTTTGGGCCTTAGGCCTGAATATTTTTCTCCTCATGGAGAAGCCCGCTTCCGGGTTCAAAAAGTGCACAAAATGTGGCGGTACTATTTCTGTCACCGACACCCATGATTGGTGTCTAAAATGTTTGAGTCCTGACCATTCCATCACGGATTGTGTGTCCTGTACCATGATGTCTAAAAGAGGTCGGCAGAACCGAGCAGCCAAGCTCAATACCCTGTTTCCCTCTGATGCAGCCTCGGTGGCATCGACGTCTTCCAGGGCTGCTTCTTCCTCCCATGGATCTCAGGTAACCAAACATAAATCTAGCCGGTCCTCGAAGGGAAAATCTCCCTCTAAGCATCGAGATGCCTCCGGGCTTGTCCTCGAGGACTCCGCACTGGCAAAATTACCCCGGTGGGAAGTTCCGGCTTCCAAAGCATTGTCTATGGGGTCACAGGTTGACATCGATGGCTTGGCCTCAACCGATCACCTGTTGCCGTGTTCTGGGGTACTGGTGGCCTCCACTGGTACCGACATCCAGACTCTGGTGGCGTCGATGGATCAGAAGATTCTGTCCATGCAGCGCACCCTAATGGCGTTTATGCAGGCTGCGACGCCTCCGGTACCGCAACAATCTCCGTTGCCGGTACCAGCTCCGGCACCGGCATCGTTCCCGGTGCCGGTACCGATTGCATCGACATCGGCTTCGGTGTCGACTGCAACGGTACCCTGTCCTATGATGCCTATCTGTACCGAACCGGTACCGCTTACTCCTGATGTCGATCCCACTCGGTACGCATATCAGGCTTTACAAGAGCATCCAGACAGGCGATACTTCAATTCCTCCGAAGACTCTGACGAGTCGGAGGCTTCTGTCGAGGCATCGGTACTTCTTCCTCAGGAGTCTTCTTCTCCAAAACGAAGAATGTCTCCTCCAGAAGACTTGTCTTTTCAAGACTTCATTAGGGAAGTGGCTAGGGGCCTCTCCATTACAGTGGCCCCTGAGTCAGAGCCTAGAGCCAAGCAATTAGATATTTTGCAATATAGGCTCCTAAAGAGGCAGCTACCTTACCTATTCATGAGATTCTCTATGATCTCATGTTGAGCATGTGGGAGACTCCTCTTACCACCTCTCCTCATTCTCGTAGGTTAGACACCATGTACCATGTCCCTCCTTGTCCTGGCTTTCATAAGTCTCAGCTTCCTCACCACTCTATTGTGGTAGAGTCTGCCATGAGGAAAATAAAGAGTGCAAAGAGACACTCATCTAATCCTCCAGGACGTGAATGCAGGACCCTAGATGCTTTTGGCCGAAGGGTTTTCCAAGCTAATATGCTTGCTGCCAGAATCAACTCCTATAGTCTCTATATGGGGATGTTTCTACAAGAAGTCACAGATCATCTGCAGACTTTAGCTCTTTTTATTTCAGAAGATAAAAGGCAGGAATTTCTCACTTGGCTCAAACATGCCCAAGATGTTTCCAAATTTTCCAACCGTGCAGCCTTTGACTCTTTTGAGTGTTTAAGCAGAGCCTCGGCTATTGCCATAGGTGCACGCAGAATTGCTTGGTTACAAGCCTCTGATTTGGAACTCTGGGTCCAAGATGAATTGGAAAATCTTCCTTGTACAGGTGAAAACCTTTTTGGCAAGGATTGGCAAGCAAAGGCCACTCAGATGGATGCTGAGAACTCTGCTTTGGATCGACTTTCAAAGTCTACCTCTGCTCCTGTTAAGAAAAGTTTGTTCAAAAAGACATCTTTTTCTAAAAAGGGAAGATATTATCCTGCTTATGGTCAGCAGGTATCTTCTGCAGGTCGTTTTGCTGCAAAGCGTCAGCAACCACCTAAACAGGCCAAGTCAAAGGCTGCCAGGCCTCCCACGGCCCAGCAGCCTCAGCCTCCTCAGGGCCTTTGACTTGCAACTAGAGAACTTAGCCTTTCTAGCTCTGGAAGAACCAGAGCCCCTCACCATTCCAGGAAGGTTGGCTTACTTTGCTCCCAGATGGGAGCAAATCACAGCAGAGCAATGGACCCTCTCCATCATAAGGGAAGGGTACAATCTTCATTTCTTAAGCCTTCCTCCCCACACCATGGTGAAACAGTTCAATTCTCCAACATCTCTCCTTAACCTTTTGGGTCAGGAGATTGCTACCCTTCTTGCCCAAGGGGCAATAGAAGAAGTACATAAGAACATAAGATATGCCATACTGGGTCAGACCAAGGTCCATCAATCCCAGTATTCTGTTTACAACAGTGGCCAATCTAGGTCATACGTACCTAGCAGTTTCCCCAAGGGACACAGGTTCCACATGCTTGTATTGCTTCAAGCATTGATATCCTGGGTCCCTTCTTAATAATGGTTTATGGACCTTTCCTCCAGGAACTTGTCCAAACCTTTTTTAAACCCAGCTACACTAACAGCATTTACTATATCCTCCGGTAACAAATTCCAGAGTTTGATTACACGTTGAGTGAAACAATATTTTCTTTTATTAATCTTAAATAGTTTACCCTGTAGCTTCATTGCATGTCCCCTAGTCTTTCTATATTCTGATAAGGTAAACAATCGATCTACGTTTACCCGTTCCACTCCGTTCATTAATTTATAGACTTCTATCATATCTCCCCTCAGTCGTCTCTTTTCCAGGTTAAAGAGTCCTAACCTTTTTAGCCTTTCTTCATAGGAGTATCCTTCCATCCCCTTTACCATTTTGGTGGCTCTTCTCTGAACCTTTTCTAAAATCGCTATATCCTTTTTAAGATACGGCGACCAGAATTGCACACAATATTCAAGGTGCGGTCTCACCATGGAACGATATAAAGGCATTATAATATCTTTTGTTTTATTTTCCATTTCTTTCTTTATCATACCTAGCATTCTATTTGCTCTCTTGGCCGCCGCTGCACACTGGGCCGAGGGTTTTAACATGGTATCCACAATGACGCCTAAATCTTTTTCCTGGGTGGTGGTTCCTAATGTGGAACCTTGCATCGTGTAACCATAGTTTGGGTTGTTCTTCCCTAGGTGCATAGCCTTGCACTTGTCCACATTAAATTTCATCTGCCATTTTGATGCCCAGTCTTCCAATTTATCAAGATCCTCTTGCAAATTTCCACAATCCTCTTGGGTTTTAACAACTTTAAATAGTTTTGTGTCATCTGCAAATTTGACAACCTCACTCGTTATTCCACTTTCCAGGTCATTTATGAATATGTCAAAAAGCAGCGGACCCAGCACAGATCCCTGGGGTACACCATTATTCACCTTTCTCCATTGGGAAAATTGGCCATTTAGCCCTACCCTCTGCTTTCTATGTTTCAACAGGGCTCAGGGTTCTACTCCCCTTATTTTCTTATTCCAAAGAAAACAGGGGGCTACAGACCCATATTAGATCTCAGAGAATTGAACAAGTTTCTATTCAAAGAGAAATTCAAGATGATTTCTCTCGGTGCTCTGCTTCCATACCTTCAGAGTCAGGACTGGCTTTGTTCTCTAGATCTCAAGGATGCGTACACCCATGTCCTCATCCATCCAACACACAGAAGGTTCCTTCGGTTCCTTTTTCAAGAAAAGCACTACCAATACAGGGTGCTTCCTTTCGGTCTGGCCTCTGCACCAAGGGTGTTCACGAAATGCATAGCAGTAGTAGCTGCATTTCTACGCACTCTAGGAATATTCGTTTTCCCATATCTGGACGACTGGCTCATTCGAGCTCCATCCCAGTCAGAGGCCCAGACTTGTCTAACCTGCACAATGCGTGTCCTTCAGTATTTGGGACTGGTAATAAACATCCGAAAATCCCATCTCACCCCTACTCAGTCTCTGGAGTTTATAGGGGCCTAGCTGGATACCACAACTGCAAGGGCCTATCTTCCTCAGGCCCGTTGCCTACGCTTGGTGCAGTTAGCCTCCCAGATACAGTTAATGTCCCATTTAACTGCTCAAGAGATGTTACAACTATTAGGCCACATGGCATCCACCGTGCATGTGGTTCCATATGCTCGCCTTCACATGAGGGCAGCTCAATGGACTTTGTCCACCCAATGGACTCAGGCATCAGGTTGCCTGTCAGACAAAATAGCAAACTCCAGTCGCCTATTTTGGTCTCTCCAGTGGTGGAAGTCCTCTCCAAATCTGTTGCTGGGGTCCCCTTTTCATCAGTCGCTACCCCAAGCAACTCTTACAACAGATGCTTCTCCAATGGGTTGGGGAGCTCATCTGCAGGATCTCTTCACCCAGGGCATCTGGTCTCCACAGGAGACTTCTCTGCATATCAATCTCTTGGAACTCAGAGCAATATTCTTAGCTCTCAGAGTGTTCCATTCCCTGCTCAGCTACAGGACAGTCCTCATCCATACGGACAACCAAGTAGCCATGTTCTATGTAAACAAGCAGGGCGGGACTGGCTCTCTGTCGCTTTCCAACGAAGCTTTGCGACTGTGGGCCTTCGCCAGAGAGCATCACATCCATCTTCTGGCAGTATATCTTCCAGGCGTTCAAAACTCTTGGGCGAACAAGACTCAGTTGAGTTCTGCTTCCACACGAGTGGTCCCTCCACATGGACCAGGTAGCCAGGATTTTTCGAATTTGGGGAACCCCGGACATAGACCTCTTTGCAAGTCCGTGGAATGCCAAACTTCCCCGGTTCTGTTCCAGAATTCCGTGTCAGGGAGTTCAGGCCAAGGATGCCTTCCTCCTTCACTGGGTTCAAGACTTTCTTTATGCCTTTCCACCCATTCCCCTAATTCCCAAAACTCTTTTCAAGCTTCAGAGAGATTGAGGGACCATGATCCTCATAGCACCACATTGGCCACGCCAAGTGTGGTACCCTCTACTTCTGCATCTCTCTCAAGCTCCTTCCCTGGACTTGGGCTCTGCACCAGACCTTCTATCCCAGGAAGAAGGAACGTTGTGGCACCCAAACCCCCAGTCTCTCCATCTCAGGGCTTGGTTGCTGAGGGCCTAGACCTTCCAGATTTTCATCTCTCTCAGCAAGTCAGAGATGTTATTCATGCCTCTAGAAAGCCTTCTACTAGACGTTCCTATGCTTTCAAATGGAAAAGATTTACCATTTGGTGTTCAGGGAAGAGTCTTAACCCTCTTGCAATACCTTTGAATTCTTTACTAGAGTATCTCCTGCATCTATCCCATGAAGGTCTGAAAACGATTTCAGTAAGAGTCCATTTGAGTGCTATTGCAGCGTCCCTCAAGCCTCTCAATGGACAGCCTATTTCCTCTCACCCTCATAGCAAGATTCATGAGAGGCCTTCTTCTAACTAAACCTCCCATTAGACCACCTCCAGTGGCATGGGACTTAAACCTGGTTCTTGGCCAGCTTATGAAGCCACCCTTTGAACCTTTAGCCACCACCTCCTTGAAATTTCTTTCTTGGAAAGTTATTTTTCTCATTGCAGTCACCTCAGCACACCGCATCAGTGAATTGCAAGCTTTGGTGGCTAATCCACCTTATACAAGGTTCCATCATGATAAGGTAGTCCTCAGGACCAATCCATACTTTATGCCCAAAGTGATCTCGCCTTTTCATCTGAACCAAGAGGTATATTTACCTGTCTTTTTTCCAGGACCTCATGCATCAAGTGCAGAGAGGAATCTTCATACCTTGGATTGTAAGAGAGCTCTCGCTTTTTACTTACAAAGGACACAGCAACATAGAAAGTCTTCTCAACTCTTTGTTGCTTTTGATCCTTCTCATTTAGGACTTCCAGTCTCTAAGAGAACACTGTCCAACTGGATTGCTCAGTGTATTTCTTTCGCCTACCAGAGTAGAAACATTTCTCTGGAGGGCCATATCACAGCTCACAATGTGAGAGCCATTGCAGCCTCAATGGCTCATCTAAACTCTGTGTCCATCGACCAAATCTGTCGAGCGGCCACCTGGGCCTCGGTTCATACCTTTACAGCCCATTACTGTTTGGACAAGGACTCCCGCCGGGATGCCTCGTTTGGTCAGGCTGTTCTCAAACACCTGTTCCATTCCTAATCAACTCCTACCCACCTACCCTGGTCGGATGCCAGAGATCCATGGGAGGGGGTAGAGTCCTTTTCAAGGACACACAACCTGGGGTTTCTCCCTGGCATCTGCAGCTAGGGAGTCCCCATATGTGAAGACTCATTCCTGCTTGTTCCTGGAGATAGCACAGTTACTTACCTGTAACAGGTGATCTCTGGGAACAGCAGGAATAAGTCTTCACAACCCACCCACCTCCCCTAGGAGTTGTATCTCTCTATCTATCTTTCCTTTCCTCTCTCTCTCTCTCTTTGTCTCAGCTTTAAAACTCAAACTGGAGAGAGGCGGTAGGGAAAGGCGGGAAGGCAGCGCGCAGGCGCTGTGGGATGCTCCCAAAAGCTTTCTTACTGGACGCTGGGGAGCGTTCCCGCACAGGCTCCGTTGGTACCGACGATACCCATATGTGAAGACTTATTCCTGCTGTTCCCATAGATCACCAGTTACAGGTAAGTAACTGTGCTTTACTAAATAACAAACTTTACATATACTCACACTGACATCTCACAACTTACATCACACATTTAAAATTCAAAACTCAAAACACCAATAGAGGGGGATGGGACAGAGAAAGCAACTTACAGTGGTGTGCAAAAGTCTGGAATCACTTGTAAATTTGACGTTTTTTAAGCTTCGTGACCATATATCTTAATTTCTTTTTCCTCCCAGTGGCTTTTTCTGTGTATCTCATGATAAGTAATAGATTTGGCTATTAGGGCCAACTTTTAGTATTGGTTTGGCCCTTATTTTCTGAGTTTGTTCCCCATAGTTGTCCTGTTGATAGATTTTCTGTGAAAATCGTGTAATGTACATCGTTGGCCAACGATATATTATTGTAAGTATGCTTTAAAATATTATGGACGCACACCAGGTTTCCTTCAAATTAATGTATGTGGCCTTGAAAAAGGCCGTTTTTATGTGTCAGTGATGGCTCAGTATTTGATGGGCCACCCTTTGTTCTTGATCACTTGACTGCACCTTGTCGGCATTGAATGAACCAGTCTGACAAGGTGATCGTTGGTGATACCGCAGTTCCAAGCTGCAATGAGTGACTCAAGTCAGCTCACGCTTTGATGTTGGATGCCTCTTGGATATTTCCAAGGCCACCTTGTGCCACAGGTTCTCGATTGGATTCAAATCTGGAGACTGGGCAGGCCAGTCCATTGACTTGATGTTATTCCGCTGCTTCCAGCTAATCACATGTCTGGATTGGTCTAGCAGGATAATATGGAAGGTGACATTTTACTTACCACTTAATGTCCTTTCCTGGAGTCCTGCTAGACCAGTCCAGGGCCCACCCCTGAAACTGTATTTGCTTCTGCTGTGGTACCTTGGGTCCGCTATGATTTTTATACTCGGCTTTGCAGGTTCATCTTCTACTGATATCCTTCTGTTTATGCTTTCCTGTACATAGTTCTCTACTGTTGATTATGCATTGTTGTCCACATTTGAGATTGTATGAGGCTTGCCATGTTTCTCCCCTATGATTTCAGTTGTATACTAAGTAGATCTCTGTTGGCTGAGGCGAACAGAGTGATGTCATTGTAACTTGGTCTTTTCATTAGTTCTTTGTCTCCACCAATCTCCTGGTAGGCGAACACAACCCACTTGTCTGGACTGGTCTAGCAGGACTCAAGGAAAGGACATTAACTGGCAAGTGAAATGTTACTTTTTTGTGCTTGTTTTTAAATATGTCACTGATATTTACAAACTTCCAAAATATATATAATTCTTGAGTTGCACTGCTGGGTGGTTTTTTAACTATAACTTTCTCTTTCATGTTTCTCAGAAGTGCCTCTGCTGAACCCCATGCTGGAGCCTTTAGCTTGGATGCTGGGGTCCTGGGTATCACAGCCTCCTGGGGAAGGAGTCTTCCCAAGCATCCAGCCCTTTCGCTACATGGAAGAGGTACAGATCTCTCACGTGGGACAGCCTGTACTGAACTTCATGTAAGTGTGACAACGCTTCTGTGTTCTGCTATAGACATCAAGCATGGCAGTACTGCCTGCTCCACTGATGCATGTGATCTGTTAGCACTTGACAAATAGAGGTCAGGGATGAGATGGGACTGGGATGCTCTGATAAACGTTTAGGCTTTGCCTGCACATTTTGTTTTGTTTGCTTTTATCTTTATGTGGAATGAGAGAAATGATGAGGCTAAATGACTGACTGTAGATTGATGCATACTTATAGAAACCATTGCCTTTAACTGACCATGTTTACTCTGGCTGATATCAGTAATGACTGAATATTTATTTTAGTCTGAGAGGCATCTGATGGTTTGTTTTATTGCATTTTCTGTACCACTTTATCGAACATATAGAAAATGATGTCAGTCAGGATTCTACTGGATATGTGTCCATACCACTGAAACCATCATCACAGTTCTCTATTTGGAAATTGGTTCTCTATTTGAAAGTTGAATCAGAGAGGGCAAGATTGATAAGCATGGAACATGAGCTTGCATCTTGTCACTAGAAGGCAGCTCGCTGTGCAGTGCTTTTGCTAAAATGAGATGGTTGTGTTTGGACCCATACTGATGCAGCATTATTAATTTTGGGCCCCATATTCAAAGGCCTTTACATGGGTAACTTCCTTAGTTACCTGTGTAAAGGCCTTATCCTTGATTTTTGAAGGGTACCTATATGTGTAGTGCCCTTTCTAAATCCCAGCTAAGTCCCTAATGTGCCCAGATGCTATCCCATAGCATCGGAGGATGTTAGGGGTGTTCTGGAGCAGAGCAGGGGTGGAGGAAGGGGCTACACGGATAGCAGCGATTTTCGCTTATCTTTAAGATGCAGAGGCTATGCAGGTAGCATTGAAAATTGCTACTACCCGTGTAGCTTCTGCAGTTGCTGGGACATCCAGGCTAACCCGGATCTTCACTTCCGCCGGCGCGGAAGTGAAAATCTGGGTTAAAGGGGTCGGCAGGCAGGCTATATGCTGCCGTGGCGCATAGCCTGCCTATCTCAATACCGGGCCCTTTATCCCTACAGTCTCATTTTGCTGTTCCTAGTTGTATATCTTCAGGTACATACAGAGCAATAACTTTTCAAATCTCCTCACTGTTCTGTCAGTTGATTCCATGGAGCAGCAAGTTTGCCTGTCTTAATGTGTTGCACTCATATAAATGCTAACCAAGGGGACTGCAGCCTATAAAGCTGAATGGTTTCTAATATCTAGTTGAGTCAGTTCATTGAGAAGCAGTAGGGTCAGCTGTGGCAGCGTGGGGATTTTTAAACACTGACTGCAGTGTATATGTTGTCTAGATAGGTGGCAGCAATGAATATACATGAAGAGTGCTTGCCATTGGCAGCTATATACAGTATTAGCAGCTATATTTGGTAGCTCTTTGTATAGTGAGGCAGTTCAAGTTAAGCCATAAAATATGCTGACCTAACATAAATCACTTAACTGTACAGATGGCAACTGAATATTTCCTCTATTTATATAGTTAGGTGAAACGCCCTCTCTCCAACCTGGCACTATTTGGATAGTACCAGAGCATTTAAAGGGAATTTTTAGTGACGACATCTGTATAGCGTCACTATAAATTCACAGGAGATTGTACATGTTAATCTCCTATGTATCTCCTTACCTTTCCCTAGTTGTATCCTTGTTTTCAGCTGTTGTGTTGTCTGTCTTAACTAGATTGTAAGCTCTAACGAGCAGGGACTGTCTTTTTACATGTTTCTGTGCAGCGTTGCGTAGGCCTTGTATCGTTATATAAATGATCAATAGTAGTAGTGGTAATAACTTCCCTAACCCGTTATGTTGGTAATAACAGAGGCTCAAGTATGGTAGCTTTCCTCTTCATGTCTCCGGGCCAGCCCAGGCACGTTAGGGTTGTCAATCTTCTCCAGCAACTGAGGACTGAACACTGAAGTTTTGCTGAGCAAGTATCTGGCTCCCCCTGCTGGCCGAACCTCAGTCTATCAGTCCTCAGCAGCTGGAAAGGACGTTAGCTGGCTGGCTCTGGAAGAACGAAAAGAAATATTAGGCTATGTGCTAGTTTTTTATTTTATTTCTCTTCTTGAATTGATTTCAGGAGCAGAGTTCTAGCAGGGCTCTTAGCTCCCAGTGCAGGCTTTTGGTTTATCTGGTGAGGAAAGCCGTTTGTTGGCGCGAAGCGGTAGAGGCAGAGCCTGCCTCAGTCATCTGCTCCTAGCCGAGGGGGAGGACGGCCAGAGGTACTGGGAGCCCCAGAGACCATCGGGCCGCCTCCGGAGCCGGGTGTGCTCTACTGCTGGCAGCGGGGTGAGTACCTCGAGCGGACATTGCAGCGGCATACCAGAAACCTCCTGACGTTTAGGGCAGGTCTGTCAGAGTGTCGGGGTGATTTTCGCGGCTCTGTTCTCGCGGCGACTCAGAGCACGTGTCTCACTGTTTCCGTTAAAAAGTCTCTGCGGTCAACGGGGGCTCCGGGGGCTGTGGGTCCTGGTCGGCTGCGTTTCTTTTTCTTTTTGATTTCGGCGCGCTTACGATCGCCGGACATGGAGAACAGGTCCGAACCCTGTGATCTGTTAGGAGGCCCTCAGAGTGCTTCGGAAATGGCGGGAACAGCAGCCATTTCTGAGAAAACAGGGGTTTTGAGCTCTGGTCAGGCAAAGTCAGCCGAGAAGACGGCAAAGTCAAAAAGACCTGTAAAGGTGGGGGAAGCTCCCTCACAATCGTTGCCTACAGAGCCAGGTAACCTGGAGTCTGTGTTTTCTGCAGAATTTATTTTGGCGTTGCATCAGGCTTATTGTCTGAAATGGCATCAAGCTCAGGGTAAAGACTCTGTCCCTCTGTCTTCCTGGAACCCAGACAAAGTAATTTCTCCATTGGACCCGGGAGAAGGTTCTTCCAAGTTGGTCCAAGGAGCGCAGGCAGACACCGAGAGCGTCAGTATGCTCTTCCCAGAGCTCCATGGGATTGAGGAAGGAGAGATCCTTACAGAAGCAGATCAGTGGGCCACTGATCTGGAGGAGGGGGAGATGGGGGCTACCAAGGATCCTAACCTGTTTCGAGTGTTTAGGAAAGAGGAGTTGGGACCGCTTATTGCCCAGACACTAGCAGCCTTGAATATTGTTCTGCCGGCGGCGGAAGTGCAACCCTTAGAGGATCCTGTGCTCCAAGGTTTTAAAACAGAGCAGCGGTGTTTTCCGGTTCACAGGGTCATGAAGCAAATGGTGGAATCTGAATGGGAATGTCCGGAGGCCACCCTACATGGAGCTCGGACTATCGGCCGCTTCTGTCCCTTACCGCAAGAGGAACAGGATTTGCTGAAGACACCTAAGGTAGATGCCTTGGTATCAGCAGTCACTAAGAAAACCACAATTCCGGTGGAGGGCGGAGCGGCTCTTAAGGATTTGCAGGATAGGAAGCTGGAAACCCTCCTGAAACAGACTTTTGAGACCTGTGCGATGTCTCTCAGAGCAGCTATCTGTGGGGCGTATGTTTCCAGAGCCTCCATTCGATGGATTCAAGCGGGTACTCATTCCAAAGGGGATGAGCAGGAAGGTGCAAAGCTGGAATCAGCGGCAGCTTACCTGGCGGATGCGTTTTATGACCTTGTCAGGATTTCAGCTAAGTCCATGGCTGCTGTCATTGCAGCCAGGAGATTTCTATGGCTGCGAAATTATGCGGCGGACGTGTCGTCTAAAGCACGTCTTAGTAAGCTTCCCTACAAGGGCACACTGCTGTTTGGGGCTGCGTTGGAGAAAATAGTGAAAGATTTAGGGGACTCCAAAGGGGGTCGCCTTCCAGAGGATCGCCCTAAAAATCAGAAACTCTCTGGTTTGCAAAGGACTCCAGCGCGTGAGTTTCGCAGGTTCAGAGGGTCTCGTTTTGCCCCATATCAAAGGGGGCGTTTTGTGGCTCGATGGTCAGTCCTTTCGAGGTGCTCGGGGATTCGGCAGGGGTTATTTCGCTTCCCAGCAGAATTCCAACAAAAAGACACAATGAAGTGAGGTTGTTCCAGGTGGAATGTCCAGTGGGAGGCCGGCTACAGCACTTCCTTTCTGTCTGGACCATCATAACATCGGACCGTTGGGTTCTGGAAATCATACGCGATGGCTACGCGCTCGAATTTGCTCAGCCGTTAGCGGAGGCTTTCGTGGTGTCTCCATGTGGATCTTCAGAAAAGACGCAGGCGGTGTCCGATACGCTTCGGCGGTTGCTGCAGCTCCAGGCGGTGGTTCTGGTTCCACGCGACCAGTTAGGATTAAGTCGATACTCAATTTATTTCATGGTTCCCAAAAAAGAGGGGTCTTTTCATCCCATTTTGGATCTCAAACACATGAACCGCTGTCTGAGAGTCCCGCACTTCCGCTTGGAGATGCTGCGGTCAGTTATTCGTTCAGTGAAACCAACGGAGGTGCTTACGTCCATAGATCTGACGGAAACCTATCTCCACATTCCCATCAGACCGGAGCATCAAAAGGTTTTGCATTTTGCGGTGCCCATGGGGCATTTTCAGTTCCAGGCATTGCCGTTTGGCTTGGCTACGGCACCGCAGACCTTCACCAAGGTGATGGTGGTGGTAGCGGCGGCGTTGAGGCGCCAGGGGGTCCTGGTGCACCCGTACCTCGATGATTGGCTGATTCAGGCGCCGTCTGTAGCAGAGTCCGTGGTGTCAACGGCATGAGTGGTAAATCTCCTAGAACAGCTGGGCTGGGTAATAAACCAAGCCAAAAGTCAATTGACACCGGTTCAGCGCCTCCTTTACCTTGGAGTGGTATTCGATACGCAGGTAGGAGCAGTGTTTCTACCAGAGGTCAGAGTGCAAAAGATTTTAGGTCAAGTGACAGCGTTCCTGCGTTTGAAGGCTCCAACAGCTTAGCATTACTTGCAGCTTCTAGGTTCCATGGCGGCAACCTTGGATCTGGTCCCCTGGGCGCAGGCACATATGCGTCCGTTGCAGCAGGCTTTGCTGTCAAGGTGGACGCCTCAGGATCATCCCCTGGATCGGAAGTTGCCGCTTTCGCAGGAGGTCAGCGACAGTCTGCGGTGGTGGTTGGATCCTGTTCACCTTCGGGCGGGAATGCCATTGCTACAGCTGGACTGGGTGCTCCTCACTACAGGTGCCAGTCTCTCGGGCTGGGGTGCGCATTGCCAGTCGCACATAGTGCAGGGCATTTGGCTGCTGGAGATAAAGGGGTTTTCTATCAACCTCTTGGAACTCAGGGCGGTTTGTCTCGCTCTTCACGAGTTTCTTCATATCATCAAAGGGAAGGCGGTGCGAGTGTTCTCCGACAATGCGGTGACGGTCTCTTATATCAATCAGCAAGGAGAAACAGGCAGTGCTGTCCTGTTGGAGGAGAGTCAGCAGTTGATGAGTTGGGCGGAGTTGCACCTGTTAGCTCTTTCGGCGGCACATGTAGTGGGCCGCGACAATGTACAGGCCGATTATCTCAGCTGTCATGTGGTAGATCCGGGGGAGTGGGAGTTAAACATGGCGGTGTTTCACGACCTAACTCTTCGTTGGGGTCAGCTGGTAATGGACCTGATGGCCACCTTCGACAATGCCAAGGCGGCTCGGTTTTTCAGCAGGCGCCGAGAGCGGATGTTGGAAGGTCTCGACGGGTTAGCGCAGCCTTGGCCGTCAGGGGTGCTTCTCTATGTCTTTCCTCCATGGCCCATGGTCGGCCGAGTCATCCGCCGAGTGGAGCAACACGACGGTCCGGTGGCTCCAGACTGACCCAGGAGAGCGTAGTATGCGGACCTAGTCCGTCTTCTGATAGACAGTCCCTGGAGGTTACCGGCGCGGGTGAATCTCTTGAGCCAGGGTCCACTTCTCATGCCGGAGGTGGATCGCTTCTCGCTTACGGCTTGGCTCTTGAAAGGAAAAAGTTGAGGCATAAAGATTATTCATCGTCGGTGATAGCGACCCTCTTGAGGGCCAGGAGACGTTCTACTTCCCTTGCGTATGTTCGCGTTTGGCGTGTCTTTGAGCGCTGGTGCCAAGAGCGAGGTGTGCAACCGGGCAACGCTACAGTTCGAGAGATTTTGTCTTTTTTGCAGGACGGGCTCGATAAGGGGTTAGCTCTTGCTACTCTTAAGATTCACTTAGCGGCTTTGACATGTTTTAGAGGTAAAGTAAAGGGCGTTCTTCTCTCCGGGCATCCGGATATTCTGAGATTCTTGAGAGCGGTGAAAAACCTACATCCTCCAATTCGGGCGATTGTTCCGGCCTGGGATCTGAATTTAGTTCTCGAAGCTTTGGTGAGACCTCCTTTTGAGCCGGCGAGAGAGGTCACACTCAGGGAGCTATCGTGGAAGACCGTTTTCTTGGTGGCTTTGTGTTCGGCGAGGAGGATTTCGGATCTTCAAGCGCTTTCCTGTAGAGAGCCGTTTCTACAGTTCTCGGAGGAAAAGGTGATGTTGCGGCCGGTTTCCTCCTTTCTGCCGAAGGTGGTTTCTAATTTTCATGTGAATCAGTCTATTTCGCTTCCCACCTTTAAGGACCAGGTAGGAGAACCTATTGATGCAGTTCTTCGCAAGTTGGATTTAGGTAGTTCTTCGACACTACCTAAAAAGGACAAAGCCTTTTCGCAAAACAGACAGGCTATTTGTGCTGTTTGGGAGGCCTCGGAAGGGGGAGGCGGCCTCCAAGGCCTCGATTGCTCGATGGGTAACCCAGGCGGTAGCAGCGGCGTATCAAGCAAGTGGAAGAGCGGCTCCAGAGGGGCTCCGCGCTCATTCTACTCGCAGCCAGGCGGCGTCCTGGGCCGAGTTTGCATTGATTCCTCCTGTGGATATATGCAGGGCGGCTACTTGGTCGTCTCTGCATACTTTTGCTAAGCATTATCGGTTGGATGTTCTGGCCAGAGGAGACACCAAGGTTGGGGCGTCGGCCATCATTGCAGGCCTAGCGGGTCCCTCCCAGGGTTAGGTACTGCTTTGGTACTTCCCTAATGTGCCTGGACTGGCCCGGAGAGACGAAGAGGAAGAAGAAATTAGACCTTACCTGCCAATTGTCTTTCCTTGAGTTCTCTCCAGGCCAGTCCAGGACCCGCCCAATATTTTTGCAGCTTGTCAGTGTTTTTTTGAGGACGTCAGTGGACTAGTCTTTATCAAGGTTAACAGTATACATCTTTCTGAGCGGTGGGTTTCACAAGGTGTGGTTCTGGAATGTCCGCTCAGGGGCCTTGGTTAATGGGGTCTCTGTGGTTCCTGCGGTGGAGCAGGGGTCGTATTAGAAAGAAAAAAAAATGGAGGGAAAGGTGTACTTCATAGGGTATCAGTCGGAAGGAGCGATGGCGGGGTCAGTCTGTTCCATATTTTTGAATAGTTTGGTTTTGTTTCATTTTATAGCTTCAGTTTCTTTTAGACTGCTTGTTAAATGTTAGACTGAGGTTCGGCCAGCAGGGGGAGCCAGATACTTGCTCAGCAAAACTTCAGTGTTCAGTCCTCAGTTGCTGGAGAAGATTGACAACCCTAACGTGCCTGGACTGGCCCGGAGAGAACTCAAGGAAAGACAATTAGCAGGTAAGGTCTAATTTCTTCATATCCTGTAATACAAGAGGCAGTATTGGGTGTTTTCCTAGACTTTAAGAGAAAGATATGAGATGTTAACATGCCAAAGGCAGGAGGTAGAATTTCCCCCTTAGAAATATTAAGACAGGTTGAAAAGTGCACACTTATGTCATGATGATGTATTTCCTCTTGCTCCATTCACAAACATGTGCGTATCTATATGGGACGAGACATTGTAAAGTGTGTCTTTGGTATGGTGGCAAGGGCTG
Organism: Ichthyophis bannanicus; assembly: GCA_033557465.1. NCBI lineage: Eukaryota > Metazoa > Chordata > Amphibia > Gymnophiona > Ichthyophiidae > Ichthyophis > Ichthyophis bannanicus. The sequence continues at coordinate 328,868,306 of CM066038.1, forward strand.
GGAGGATGAATGGGGCTGGGTGGATATGAGTGATTTCATGCATGTATTTGTGTCTGTCTTTAGAGTATAGCTGTGTATGGATATGGGGATTGTGGAGTGTGGCCAGAGTGGGTGTGTATGGTGAGGGGTAGGGACAGGGCTCGACAAATCCCAGGCACTAGGTCGCCATGGTGTCCAGAAATTTTGCATCTGGTGCCTGGAATTTACTTGCTGCGCCCTCCCCACCCCAAAACTAATCACGATAACAGGGCAAGAGCTCTTCTATCTGCCTGAGGGAAATCAGTCCCCGTGGGCAGAAGAGAAGGGAATGGCTGCGATCACGGCCCCAATGCAAGGATGTCCCATGGGCAGACAGCTTGCATTGGGGCCACAATCGCAGCCATCCCTTTCTCTCTTGCCCATGGGAGATTAGATCCCTGCGGGCAGAACAGATGGAGAAGCCACACTCAAACACAGACACCCCACCTCTGTAGAACAGACATGCATCCCAGCTCCATACTATGCACAGGTGCACAAATATAGGCACTTCACCTCCGCACTGCACGCACACGCATTCATATTCACACACATACATGGGCACCTCACCTCTGCATATCACACACGCATGCTCCCTAATGCACTGCAGCCCTTCACCTCTGCCACACAAAGGCACCCACCACTACATCCCACACACAGACAGGCCCACACATCCGCATAGACACTTGCTATCTGAAACTAGAATTGTTATCTAAAGATTATGCACAGTGTAGGGACTCTGGTGCTAGTGTCATGAGACTTGAGAACGTGAGACCAGTGCAAGAGACAACTGGGGGTGGGGTGGGGGGGCATGACGAGGTCACAAGCACTGGCTCCTAAGATTCTGACCTGGCTTCTAAATCCGCACAAAATTTTTCAAGGCCTGGGTTAGGGATATATTTGTGCCCCTTGGCATATAGGCATTCCATATTGTCCTGCTAGGCCAGTCCAGACAAATGGTTTCTGTTCCCTTACCAGCGTTTTAATCAATCTCTTTTCCTCTCAATCTTCAGATTTTCTACAGTGAAGAGAAAATTCATCCACCATCTGATGGAGACAAAGAAATACTGAAGAGACCTCTGGTGCCTGAGGCTGATGCTGATAGAGGCATGGAGTGACATCACTGAAACCTGGGCTTTTCATTGGTCTTTGTCTCCACCAATCTGCTGGTAGGGAAACAACTCACTTGTCTGGACTGGTCTAGCAGGACTCAAGGAAAAAAGACATTATCTGATAAATAAAATGTCACCTTATGTCCCCACATGCATTTTCTTCTACCCCTTTTCACTCACTCCCTTCTATATTGTCCTGCTGGACAAGCCCAGACAAGTGGGTTATGTTCCCCTACCGAGAAGAAATGTTTTCTATTATAGCTCATGCAGCTAGGGGCACACTTCAGTTTTTCTCTGTCTCCAACAGATGTTGGATGCAATCTGATGCAGCACTGTGAAAAATCTGTAGAAAATTTGGTTTAGCTCGTGAGGAACTGCTGTCCAGGGTGACTTCCTCACTTGAGCTTGACAAGGGAGGGCTCCTAGAGGGTCACCCTTAAAACTGGTTGTCTCCTGGGAATAGCTCACATGGAGGAGGGGTGTTGGTTCAGTTCCCTGTTTGTATCTTGTTAAGGACCAGCTGAACAGCCAGGATTATTGAATCAGGACCTTGCACCTAGCACAGCCTCAGTGCCCTCTTCCCCTCCTCCTCCCCTGGCTGTCAACTAAAGATTTGGATGAAGGTCTTCATAGGTATGTGCTTGCAGGACTTGGCAGCAGGGGAGTAGCATTGAGCCCAGCATTGTTGCTGCTTCGGGCTCCTTGGGGGTGAATACCAGATTTAAGTTTCTTCTGCCTGACTAAAATTGTCATTGGGAGCATCCTGAATTTGTCCGCTGGGCAGTTCAACCATCTGGTTTGGGATCATTTCAGAGGAACCATAAATTAGGTGTGTTTTTTTTCTCCTGTTGGTTCCTGCTTCGTGCTAGTGCTGTTCACATGTGTTGCTGGCATTTGACTGTAAGGTGCTACACGCATTGGTACGACTGGGTACCACTGTGTGCATTCTCAGCACATGGCGTTAGCACGCACTGTATAGTCACTTCCTCAGCACGCGGTGATGTCCGTGCTTCCAGCACATGCACATTGACTGAGATCGCTGAGAAGAATTGCTGGACCATGGAGCCTGCTGTACTTGAGTCAGGCACATGTCATCTAAGAGAGCGCTTCTGATCTGTGGCAAATGCCAAGTAACTTCATTGGACACCCTCTGCAGTAACCTCATGGAGGCTTCTACTCACCTCTCAGAGGTATCTCCCTCGCAGTGGTGGACAAGGACCTCCTTCCTTCATCACCACTAAAGCAGGCAACAATGAGGGCAGCTGGTGGAGTGCCTTAATTTGGGATTCTTCCTCTCACTCTACTAGCCTTAGCCCTTCTCTTCTTGAAGCTTCTCAGTGGAGTCTTGTAGTGGCCAGTCCATCCCCCCCATCCTCCCTGCTGATGGGAGGACACAGGCTGGTGGGGAGTTCCCAGCCTCCAGTTTATCCTTTCTGAAATTCTTTTCCTTTCTTTAACAGGCATGGTCTTTCTGGTGAGGCAGCTTGGGATTGATAGGCCTCCGGGCCCTCCCATTTTCCCTCCCCTCAGTCAGAGGAGGGTCCTGCTTCACAGGGTGGGCAAAGCCCCATGGGAGCTCTGCCGCAGAAGTGGCCCTGGCATAGATTTGATTCCAGGGATTTGGATCATCTCTCCTGTGTTCGGGATCCTGACTTAAGCTCCGCTAGTTCTTATGGAAACTCCATATATGATAAAGGTGAGCTTTGAAACCAGATGACAAAGATGATTTCCTTGTCATCTGTTTTGGAGGGAAGAACTGATGGTACTAATCAATCGGGTGTCCTCTGCCCTATGGCTGTCTGATTTTCCAGCGGTGAAGCAGGTGCTGCAAGTGCACCCCCTCTTGCAGGGGGTTTGGAAGCCCTCCAGGGCGTTTCCCTTCCAGCAGGTTCTCAAGAGCATGGTGTGCACGGAAGGGGACCTGCCTGACTCCATGTTGAAAGGGGTCAGGATCATAAGCAAACTTTACAATCTTCCTCAGGAGGATTTCAGTGCCTGGGTACGTTTTCCACAGGTGGCCATGCATGTGATGGCTGGCCATTAGGTGCACCACTATCCTGGTGGAGGGGTGATGTGACTCTTGGGGATTGGTTGGATCGCAAGGTGGAGGCTCTCCTGAAGAGCCAGTTTTCAGCCTCCTCCCTAATTCTCCAGACAGTGATTTGTGGAGGGCTTACAGCTTGTGCCCTCCTCCAGTGGATCCAATCACTCCCTCAGGATGACACTTCTGTTCTTCTGGAGTCAGCAGCAACTATCTCCAGGAACAAGCAGGAATGAGTTCTCACATATGGGTACGTCGGTACCGACGGAGCCTGCGCGGGAACGCTCCCCAGCTTCCCAGAAAGGAAAGCTTTTGGGAGCATCCCACAGCGCATGCGCGCTGCCTTCCCGCCTTTCCTAACCAACTCTCCTCAGTTCTTCTTTTCCGTGGAGCCAGCAGGTCGTGTTCCTGTCACCACTGAAGAAGTTCTTTATTTTAATTTATTTCTTTGGTCGCGTGTCTGCCTTCCCCGATGCCGGACCGGTACCGACGGTCTTTTCTTTTCTTTTCTTTTCTTTCTTTCTAAAAAAAAAAAAATATATATATATTTTCTCCTCACTTGGTGTATTTTTCTTCTTAGGCCTCCAGGCCCAAAAGAAACTTTTCCCTCATGGAAAAACCAGCCTCCGGGTTCAAAAAATGCACTAAGTGTAGCGGTACAATTTCTGTTACAGATACCCATGAATGGTGTCTTAAATGTTTGGGTCCTGAACACTCCATTCCGGATTGCCCGTCCTGCTCTTTAATGTCTAAACGAGGGTTACAGAACCGAGCAGCCAAGCTCCATGTGCTGTTTCCCACGGATGCACCGGCAGTGGGCATCGACATCTTCCAGGTCTTCCTCTCCCGATGGGTCTCAGGTAACCAAACATAATCCTAGCAGGTCCTTGAAGGGCAAATCTCCCTCTAAGCATCGAGATGCCTTCGGGCTTGCCCTCGAGGATCCTGCCCCAGCCAAACAACCCCGGCGGGAAGCTCCGGCTTCCAAAGCTCCTCCTATGGGGTTACAGGTTGACATCGATGGCACAGCCTCGACCGATCACCTGTTAGACTGCTCTGGGGTACCGGCACAATCTCCCGGTACCGACATCCAGGCAGTCGTGGCGTCCATGGATCACACTGTTCAATCCATGCAGCAGGCTATAATGGCTTTTATTAGAGCTGCGACGCCGACGGTACCGCAACGAGTTCCGTTGTCGGTACCGGCGCCGGTACCGGTACCAGCACCGATACCGGTACAGACTGCATCGACATCGGCCAGGATACTGACTCAGGTTCCTGACTCAGGTTCCTTGTCCAGGGCTATTTCTCGGTACCGATCCGGTACCGGGGACGCCCGATGTCGGTACCGATCGATACGCGTATCGATCATTGGAAGGGGACAGACGATACTTCGATTCCTCTGATGATTCTGATTCATCAGATGAGTCTCCTGAAGTATCCATTACCCTTCCTGAGGAGCCTGCTTCTCCAAAAAGGAGAATGTCTCCTCCAGAGGATTTGTCCTTTCAAGACTTCATAATAGAAGTGGCTAAAGGACTCTCTATTTCAGTAACCTCTGAAGCAGTGCCTAGAGCAAAAAAAATAGATATTTTAGGATGCTCTAAGGCTCCCAGAGAGGCAGTCACCTTGCCAATTCATGAAATTCTTCATGAACATATGATTGACGTATGGGAGACTCCTCTCACCCTTTCTCCTCATTCTCGCAGATTGGACACTATGTACCGTGTCCCTCCTTGTCCTGGATTTCAGAAAACTCAGCTTCCTCACCACTCCATTGTGGTGCAGTCAGCTATGAAAAGGATAAAGAGTACGAAAAGACACTCTTCTGCTCCTCCAGGAAGAGAATGCAGGACCTTGGATGCTTTTGGTAGGAAAATCTTCCAAGCCAGCATGCTTATTGCCAGAATCAACTCATATAGCCTTTATATGGGTATGTTTCTAAAGGAAGTTGCACAAAAGCTGCACAACTATCTCCCTTTTATTCCAGAGGACAGAAGGGATGAGTTCCTCCTTTGGCTTAAGCATACTCAAGACATTTCAAAGTTTTCCAACAGGGCAGCCTTTGACTCCTTTGAAGGTGCCAGCAGAGCCTCAGGCATTGCCATAGCTGCTCGCAGAATTGCTTGGCTCCAGGCTTCTGATCTTGAACCCTGGGTTCAGGATGGCTTAGGAAATCTGCCCTGTACAGGTGAAAATCTCTTTGGCAAAGAGTGGCAAATAAAAGCCACTCAAATGGATGCAGAGAATTCTGCTCTGGATAGACTTTCAAAGTCTACCTCCATTCCTGCCAAGAAAAAGACTTTTAAAAAAGTCTTTTTTCAAAAAGGGCAGGTTTCCTTCCACTTCTGGCCAACAATCTTCTATAGGTCGCTTTACCGCTAAGCGTCAGCAACCTAAGCAGGCCAGGCCTAAGTCTACAGGGGCTGCTGCAACTCAGCAGTCCCAACCGCCTCAGGGTTTTTGACTTGATACTAGAGAACTTAACCTTTCTGGCTCTACAACAGCCAGAACCTCTCACCATTCCAGGAAGGTTAGCTCATTTTGCTCCCAGATGGGAGCAAATCACATCAGAGCAGTGGATCCTCTCCATCATAAGAGAGGGCTACAAACTTCATTTCTCAGACCTTCCTCCCTACACTATGGTGAGAAACTTCAATTCTCCCACATCTCTCCTCAACCTTCTGGATCAGGAGGTGACTACCCTTCTGGCCCAGAGGGCCATAGAAGAAGTTCCTCTTCTTCAACAGGGGTCAGGGTTTTACTCCCCCTATTTTCTCATTCCAAAGAAAACAGGGGGATACAGACCCATTCTAGATCTCAGAGAATTGAACAAATTCCTATGCAAGGAGAAGTTCAAGATGCTTTCTCTAGGCACTCTCCTTCCATACCTGCAGAGTCAGGATTGGCTTTGTTCTCTAGATCTCAAGGATGCGTACACTCATGTCCTCATCCATCCATCTCACAGAAAATTCCTACGTTTTCTGTTCCAGGGAAAACATTACCAATACAGAGTCCTTCTTTTCGGTCTGGCCTCTGCTCCAAGAGTGTTCACCAAATGCATGGCAATAGTTGCTGCATTTCTACGCACTCTGGGAATATTTGTCTTCCCATATCTGGACGACTGGCTCATCCGAGCTCCAACCCAGTCGGAGGATCAGATCTCCCTGAACCGCACCAGGTGCATTCTGCAATACCTGGGACTTGTGGTAAACCTACCAAAGTCCCAGCTCACCCCTACTCAGTCCCTGGAATTCATAGGGGCCTGGTTGGACACCACTTCTGCAAGGGCCTACCTTCCTCAGGCCCGTTGTCAACGTCTAGTGCAGTTAGCCTCCCAGATTCAGTCAAAGAGCCACTTAACTGCCAGGGAGATGCTACAGCTGCTAGGCCATATGGCTTCCACGGTACATGTGGTACCCTATGCTCGCCTACACATGAGAGCAGCTCAATGGACTTTGTCCACCCAGTGGACTCAAGCTTCAGGAGGTCTCTCAGACCAAATAGCAACCTCCAAACGTCTCTTTTGGTCTCTCCAATGGTGGATGTCCACTCAAAATCTGTTGCTGGGATCCCCCTTCCAACCTTTGTTGCCCCAGGCAACCCTCACAACAAATGCCTCCCAAACAGGTTGGGGAGCTCATCTACAAGACCTCTCCACCCAAGGCACTTGGTCCCCACAGGAGACCTCTCTTCATATCAACCACTTGGAACTTCGAGCAGTATTCCTAGCTCTCAAGGTCTTTCATACCCTCCTCAGCTACAAGACAGTCCTCATTCATACGGACAATCAAGTAGCCATGTTTTACATAAACAAGCAAGGAGGAACTGGCTCTCTGTCGCTTTGCAACGAAGCTCTAAGATTGTGGGCCTTCGCCAGAGAGCATCAAATCCATCTCCTGGCAGTATACCTCCCAGGAATCCAAAACTCTTGGGCAGACACTCAGTCGAGTTCTGCTTCCACACGAATGGTCCCTGCACATGGATCAGGTACTCAGAATCTTCCAGGAATGGGGAACCCCGGACATAGACCTCTTTGCAAGTCCGTGGAATGCCAAACTTCCCCGATTCTGTTCCAGAATTCCATGTCAGGGAGCTCAGGCCAAGGATGCCTTCCTCCTTCATTGGGGTCAGGGCTTCCTGTATGCCTTTCCACCCATTCCTTTGATTCCCAAGACTCTGTTCAAACTCCAGAGGGATCAAGGATCTATGATCCTCATAGCTCCACGCTGGCCACGCCAAGTGTGGTACCCTCTACTTCTGCATCTCTCCCAAGCCCCCTCCCTGGACTTGGGAGCTGCACCAGACCTTCTGTCCCAGGAGGAAGGGACTTAGTGGCATCCAAATCCCAAGTCCCTTCACCTCAGAGCTTGGTTACTGAAGGCCTAGACCTTCAAGACTTCAATCTTTCTCAGCAAGTGAAGGATATCCTCCATGCTTCCAGAAAACCTTCCACTAGACGTTCCTATGCTTTTAAGCAGGGCTGTGGAGTCGGTAGATAAATGTTCCGACTCCGACTCCTCAGTTTTTTGTACTTCCGACTCCGACTCCCCGACTCCGACTCCTCTGTATTAATATGAAGGAAAGAAAGGCAACATACATGTCATTACCACAGGACTACTGGCTGGAAAGCCAACAGTCTACTGTATTGAACAGTTTAAGCAAAAGACAAACACAATGAAAACAACAAAATTTTATTAATTTTTTTTATTAATTAATCAAGTGGCTGGATAGTTAGCAGCAGGCATAAACATCAGGAACAGGAACTTTACCAGTCCAAAAATACAAACCACATTATTTGGTTGTTTTAGAACAAAAACAAAGCTTATCTATATGAACCAAAAACAAAATCTGTAAAACCTAGAAATGGTTTATATTAATCTTGAAATGTAGTTATAGGCTTAGCAAATGCAAATCAGTTCAATGTAGAGTTCTAAGGAAGAGAATTGCCTCTGCCAGATCCTCTTTCATAGAGGCTTTTAAGTCAGACTTTATTATTTTTAGGGCTGAAAATAATCTTTCGACACTGACTTGGGTGGGTGGCATTGCAGTAACTATTCTGGCCACATCACTAACGATCTTTGGATAAACAAGGATGGCTTCTTCAACAGTAAGTTTTGATGAGCGATCATACTTTTCAACTTCTTCTAGTGCTTTATAAAACTCCTGTTGGAATTTTTTTATTTGGACATTTACTGGTTCTGTAACTCTTATGCAACGTCGCTTTCGTTTAGCAACTTCTATTTTGTTTAAGAAGGAATCAAAGTCTAATTCTTCGTTTGAAGAAGATGATCCTGAGTTACCACTATTGCTTAAAAGAAGAACTTCATCCTGTGGAGGTATTTCAGGTCGTAATCCCTTCATGCGAACTGCTACATCATAGAGGGCCTTTTTCCCAGTAGCAGTCTGTTCACTGTTCAACAAAATTCGGCTCATTGGGTCGACATAAATAGCCGCTAACAAGATTTCATTTTCCAGCAAAAGACTCTCTCTTTTCATCATTGAAGATGCAATGCCCTCAGCTATTAACCCTCCATTTTTGTTCAGGCGATATAACAGGCTCTTCCATTCCAAGAAGAATTTACCCGGGGTTAGATCGTCACATTGCAACCTCTTGGTGACAGTGAAGGGGTGAAAAAGAAGGTTCTCCAGCTCTTTTGTTTGTGTCCACTGGCTTTCAGTTAATGCAAGATTTTCATTGTCCATTTCTTCTATGAAGTCTTTAAGTTCAAGCAAACGCTTCACCATTAAATAAGTGCTTCCCCAGCGAGTTGTTTGATCTAAAATGGCTCCTTTTCCTGCACGTCTTTTCAAAATTGCATCTGTTTTCGGGGCCCTGGCTGCAACAGTTACTTGCCGTAATTTGCCAATTAGTGTAGCTGCATGGCGATCTTTTAATCCATCTCTTATGGCAAGTTGCAGTGTATGAACAGCACATCGCATATGATGAATAGTAGCAAGCTTCAATGCTTCTTCAACAAAGTTGTCTAAAAAAATGTCAGCATTCTCTTCAGTTTCTAAACTTTCTCCAATACTTTGCAGAGCTGTCTTCCTCTAACTCTAATATCTGTTTGTTACCTTCTTCATCTGCGTTCATCTTCTCAATTGTGCTCAACATGTTAGAAGCGTTATCTGTCACAACACATAAAATCTGTTCCTTTTTAATTTCAAAATCTTCTAGAACACCCTCCACTAACTTCTGAAGGTAATCACTGGTGTGATGTGCCTGAGTGTCCTTTAATCCGAGGGTCACTGTTATTGTTTTGTTATTTTCATCTACAAATCTAACATTAATAGCGAAATAATTGACTCTGTGATGTGTGCATGCATCCATTTTAAGGAAGACAAAACGTCCTTTCAGAACTTTCTGTAGTTCTTCCTTTTTACATTTGGCCTCCTCAATTATAAGTTTCCTTATACTTTCTCTTTCCAGAGAAACACCAAGTTTTTTTACCATTTCTCCATTTAGGCCTAAAAAAGGCTGTCTGTGAAAAGAAGGATAGTGGTAAACTATTCTTTACTACCATTTCAATAATGTGGTTTTTGAATTTTGGTGTCATCCTTATGGTAACTTTGTCAGATATAAAGAATTTTCTTATTTGTGTTTGTTCTCCAGTAGATTTCTGAACGTTTTTTGTCACAGAAGTAGATGCAATGTTTTCATTGCTATCTTTCTCATTCACGGCTTCTAACACTTTGGGATGAAAACGCTGTAAGTGTCTTTTCAAATTTGATGCTCTTGTAGGTGCATTTTTATCAGGCCCACTGAAACTGCTAATTTTTGCATCACATTGTTTTTCACCATCATCATCTTTTCTAAAACATTGGCACACGTAATGTTTTCCATCACTTGATAATGCAAAGTGCTCATAAACAGTAGACTTTGTCGTGTTTGTTGTTAGCAGTCTCTTTGCCATTGTTTAGGATGCCTCTTTCCCTAAAATATAAAATATGTTATACTAACTGGCATATAATTAGATTTTTAATATCAACATACACAGTCTTGTAAGTTGTACGTACATGGATTTATACAAACAAATAAGCTATATATCCCAGCACTAAACCTAGACATGATTTTGTCCTATACAGAAAAACATGCACAGTTATGTACTGTACACACACACACAACACAGAGCCTACATTTTAGTACTCGGAGCATATAAACAATCTGCACTATACATAAACATTCATACATTCCTGCAGCACCACACTTAACAAACCTAGGATAGACAGTTTCTTCCAGAAACATGTACACATGTCTTCCCTCATACTGACAAGCAGGCATGAAGGTTTTAAAATAAATATAAACACTTACAGTTGAATCCAAGAAGCTGTTCCACCAAGTTCTTCTAAGCTCTTCTAGCAGAGAGAGGTAGTTGGGCAGAAGCTGCTGCCTTCTCCTTTTTGTGTGTTTTTTTAATTCCAATCTAAATTTAATCGGAGTCGGAGCATTGTTTGCCGACTCCGACTCCAGGTACCCAAAATTTCCTCCGACTCCACAACTCCGACTCCGACTCCACAGCCCTGCTTTTAAGTGGAAAAGATTTTCCATTTGGTGTGCTCAAAAGGGTCTTGACCCTCTAGCACTTCCTGTGAATTCTCTATTGGAATATCTCCTGCATCTCTCTAATGCAGGCCTTAAAACGAATTCAGTAAGGGTCCATTTGAGTGCTATTGCAGCATCCCTTAAGCCTCTCAATGGACAACCTATTTCCTCTCATCCTCTTATTGCAAGATTCATAAGAGGCCTAACTTTAACTAAACCTCCCATTCGACCTCCTCCGGTGGCATGGGACTTAAACTTGGTTCTTGGTCAGCTTATGAAGCCACCTTTTGAACCCTTAGCCACTACCTCCTTGAAATTTCTTTCCTGGAAGGTTATTTTCCTTATTGCAATCACTTCTGCTTGCCGCATCAGTGAACTGCAGGCTTTAGTGGCTAATCCACCTTATACAAGGTTCCATCATGATAAGGTAGTCCTTAGGACAAATCCTCACTTTATGCCTAAAGTGGTCTCACCTTTTCATCTTAATCAAGAGGTATATTTACCTGTCTTTTTTCCAGCTCCTCATGCATCCAGTGCAGAGAGGAACCTTCATACTCTAGATTGTAAGAGAGCTCTTGCTTTTTACTTACACAGGACACAGCAACATATAAAGTCTTCCCAGCTTTTTGTTGCTTTTGATCCTTCTCATTTAGGACTTCCAGTCTCTAAAAGAACACTGTCCAATTGGATTGCTCAGTGTATTTCTTTTGCTTACCAGAGTAAGAACCTTTCTCTGGAGGGCCATGTCACAGCTCACAATGTGAGGGCCATGGCCACCTCTATGGCTCATCTTCATTCTGTGTCCATCGACCAGATCTGTCGAGCAGCCATCTGGGCCTCGGTTCATACCTTCACAGCCCATTACTGTTTGGACAAGGACTCCCGCCGGGATGCCTTGTTTGGTCAGGCTGTCCTCAGACACCTGTTCCATTCTTGAACAACTCCTGCCCTCCTTTCCTGAATGGATGCCTGAGATCCATAGGAAGACGAGGAACCCTTCAGGGTCTCATACCCTTGGGGATCTCCCAGGCATCTTAGCTAGGGAGTCCCCATATGTGAGGACTCATTCCTGCTTGTTCCTGGAGATAGCACAGTTACTTACCTGTAACAGGTGATCTCTGGGAACAGCAGGAATTAGTCCTCACAACCCTCCCACCTCCCTTAGGAGTTGTATCTCTCTCTATCTTTCCTTTCCTCTCTCTCTCTATTGTCTCAGCTTTAAACTCGAACTGAGGAGAGTTGGTTAGGAAAGGCGGGAAGGCAGCGCGCATGCGCTGTGGGATGCTCCCAAAAGCTTTCCTTTCTGGGAAGCTGGGGAGCGTTCCCGCACAGGCTCCGTCGGTACCGACGTACCCATATGTGAGGACTAATTCCTGCTGTTCCCAGAGATCACCTGTTACAGGTAAGTAACTGTGCTTTCTTGTCGGACACCGTGTATGATCTGGTCCACCTAGCGTCCAGAGATATTTTTCTCTGGGGACAAGCAGGAATGAAGTCCTCATGTATGGTTGACATCATTTGACAGAGCCCATGCGAGAATGCTCCCCGGCTACTATTGGAGGCTTTTAGGAGGTTCCACTATGCCTGTGCGCCCTCTTCCCACCTTCAGTCATGGCGTCATCTTGAACTAGCCTTTGTAAAAGCAGACTGTCTTGATCACCACTCCCTCAACCCCAGAGAGTTGGAATTGAGTAGGATGACATTCCAGAGGATTCTGGATAGATAGTGTCGCCCCGAGTTGGATCTGATGACAGCCTATGCCAGTGCTAAAGTGCAAAAGTTCTTCCATCGCTGCAAAGAGGCAGGCTCTGAGGGTTTGGATAACATGGTTCAGCCTTGACCAAGGCAGATTCTGCTGCATGTGTTTACTCTATGGCCTCTCATAAAGCATGCACTTCAATGCATAGAGCGCCATCAGGGTCCAGTGGTTCTGGTGGCACCAGATTGGCTGCGGAGACTGTAGTATGCAGAGCTGATATGCCTCCTGCAAGAACCTCCTCTGCTCCTTCTGTCAGCTCGGGAGCTCTTGAGACAGGGGTCTGTCCTGCTAGACAACCTGGCTCCTTTCTCATTTACGCCTGGCTCTTGAGAGGCAATGCTTAGCATGTAAGGGCTAGTCTCCAACTGTGGTTTCCATGCTCCTGAGAGCGAAGGGAGGTTCTACCTCGCCTGCGTGCGTGTTTTGGTGCCTTTTGAGTGCTGGTGTCATGAGTATCAGGTCGGCCCTAGTGCAGTGGACTTGCTGGCATTACTTGCCTTCCTTTTAGGACAGATTTGACAAGGGCCTCTCATCTAGTTCCTTGAGGATTCAGGTGGCAGCCTTGTTGTGCTTTAAGGGGTCAATAGAGTGTTCGGTGGCCTCGCACCCAGATATGGCCTGTTTCCTTTGGAGTGTAAGGCACTTGTGTCCTCCCCTGTGGTTAATCATTCCATTGTGGGATTACAGCTTAGTTCTTCGGACTTTATTGTCTGAGTGAGTGAGGAAGGCTACACTTAAGGATTGGTCCCTCAAGACTGCCTTCTTAGTTGCAGACTGCTCGGTGAGTCTTATCTTTTTGCAAGCCTTATCGTGCCAAAAGGCCTATCTTTCAGTCTCTGCGGAGGCCATTTATATTTGGCCCATTTCTTCTTTCTTGCCCAAAATAGTGTTATTTTTTCATGTCAGTCGTGTGGGCGGTTTGCTTTCCTTTCCAAAGGAACAGTGCCAGGAGAAAGAGGAGGACCTTCACCTGGTGGATGTCAGGATAGTGCTTAGTACCTTAAGGTTACTAATGCCTTCCAAAAATCAGACAGGCCTTTCATCCTTTTTGTAGGCCCACGTAAAGGTGACATGGCCACAAAGTCCATCCTGTTGTAGAATGAGCTGGACCCAGAGGGTTTGCATGCGCAATCCAACCAGGTACAGGATTTTTCCATGGCGGAGCATAGCTCAGTCACATCTTAGACATTAAAGAAATGAAAAATAAAAAGGAGAAGCTGAAAATAAGGGAAGGAGATCCTCTTCCTTACAAAGGGTTTTAATTAGGCAACCAGCACAGGAACATTTCATGCCAGAGAATTATATCAAATGAGACATAATCTGGCTACTACAGACTAAGAAGCCAAACTAAAAAGAGTGTAGGAATAGCCTTATGGTTAGAGCAGTGGGCTGAGAACCAGGGAAGTCTGGTGGGTGCAAAAAGTGATAGAATTCAAAAAGGCATGGGACAGATACACAAAGTAGCATTACATATTAAGAGGATGGAATCTCCAGGAACAAGCAGGAATGTAGTCTTCACACATAGGTATCGTCGGTACCGACGGAGCCTGTGTGGGAACGCTCCCCAGCGTCCAATTAGAAAGCTTTTGGGAGCATCCCACAGCACCTGCGTGCTGCCTTCCCACCTTTCCCAACTGTCTCTCTCCAGTTCTTCGTTTTCCGCGGAGCTGGCAGGTCACACTTTCTGTCACCACAGAAAATATCCCATTTATTCTTCTTTTTTGTGGTTGCGTCTGCCTTCCTTCGACGCTACACCGGTACCGCCGATTCTTTCTTTCTTTTCTTTGTAAAAAAAAAAAATAAAATTCCTGGAGTCTTCCAGCTTTCTTTCTCCTCTGGTGCCACGTGCCATTTTGGGTACTAGGCCCAACTTTCCTCTACAATGGAAAAACCCACTTCGGGTTTTAAAAAGTGTTTCAAGTGTGGCGGTACCATCTCCGTCACTGGCACCCATGAGTGGTGCCTCAAATGTTTAGGTCCTGACCACTCTATCTCCGAGTGTGTTGCCTGTGGGATGATATTGAAGAGGGGTCGGCAAAACCAAGCTGCTAAACTTAGCACCCTTTTTCCCTCCGATGCAGCATCTGTGGCATCAACATCTTCCAGGGCTTCGTCTTCCTCCCATGGATCTCAGGTAACTAAACATAAGTCTAGCCGGTCCTCAAAGGGTAGATCTCCTTCTAAGTATCGAGATGCCTCTGGCGTTGCCCTTGAGGAACTCACACTGGCAAAATTGTCCCGGCGGGAGGCTTCGGCTTCCAAAGCATCATCGGGGCTCCAGGATGTTCTCGAGGCCCCAACCTCGGCAGAACTACTGGTGCCATGCTCTGGGGTACCGGCCGCTTTGTCCGGTACCAATACCCAGGCATCGGCGGCGTCGATAGACCAGAGCTTCTTGGCTATTGAACGCAGTCTGGCGGCTCTTCTTTCGGCATCGATGCCCTCGAAACCGCTTCAGACAATTCAACCGGTACCGGAACCTACATCGGTACTGGGGCCAATTGCATCAACATCGGCAGGTGGACTACCGGTACTGACGCATGCTGTGCCCTCCAGTACTGACAAGTCGGTACTGGACCCTGTCGATACCGACTTTGATCGGTACCAGTATCATGCGCTGCACGATTACCCGGACAGGAGATACTTTGAATCCTCTGACGAGTCTGAAGACTCTGACAGCTCTGTCGATACCAGAGTACTTCTTCCTGAGGATTCTTCCTCTCCTAAACGTAGGATGTCTCCTCCAGAGGATATATCTGTAATCATCCGAATATGTAATCTTCTGGTCCAGTCTCCGCTTGGTCCTGGGTTCATTTCACTTCACAGACGCAGGAGGGTTTGTAATAAGACAAGCAAACAGGTGTGGCTTGGAGAAAGGTTTTTATGTAAAAATAGGCTTAATACATAGGTATTGAACAGAGGTATATAGTGATTGTTACAGAGCTGTTTCAGTGTGCATCAATGAATCTGTGTGTGTGCATGTGCGAAGTGTGAGAGAGATAGAGGCCAGAACATGTGGGTCAGAGCCGCATGGTAGGCCAGAACATGTGGGTAGAGAGAGAGGGGGAGGGGTGAAGGGAGTTGAGTATCAGAGCCTCCTGTCCTTCATGTCCGATGGATGGTGGGAGAGAGAGAGAGACAGGAAGTGTGTCTGTCCTTTATAGTGGACTGAATCCTTTCCAGCACTTCCCCTTGAGCTCTGCTAGCCACTCCCTTTAAGGTCTGCTATTCTTGATTTAGCAAGGAGGGGCTGCAGACAGGTCCTAGAGACTGACATCACCAGGGGGTCAGAGTTTAACTTTGTAGACTGAATTCACCAGAGTCCACAGCTACATGGACTGTATGCTGACATCTCCCACACCTTTTTTATTTTTCTTTATTATTTGTGCCTGGAAATGGTGGAAGCAAACCTGTGGTACCTGTCCCA
The DNA here is from genome assembly GCA_033557465.1 of Ichthyophis bannanicus. Classification (NCBI taxonomy): domain Eukaryota; kingdom Metazoa; phylum Chordata; class Amphibia; order Gymnophiona; family Ichthyophiidae; genus Ichthyophis; species Ichthyophis bannanicus. The sequence continues at coordinate 328,884,206 of CM066038.1, forward strand.
GCTGCCATTACCTGATAGTAGGCAGCTTGTCTAATACCTCCTGTATTAAATACCTTGCTATGTCTAGCAGGTCCCCTGTCCTGCACAGTACTGTCTCTAGTGTTCTAGAGATAAACAAGTCTCCTTATGAGTCCAAACCTCGTGTCTTAGGTAGAGCAGCCACTACTGGGGGGGGGGGAACCCAATATGCCACTTCCGTGCCCGTCTTAGAGAGAGTGAACAGTGCATAAGGTCTGCAGGAATTTTTAAGGAGGCTAAAACCAAAAGGTACCAGGATGCTATGAGTGAGGATAGGAAGCAATACTAGACTGCAGCTGACTCTGGTATTCAGTGTAATAGGAAATGCCAAATTAGCAGGCCAAATTAGCCTGGATGTAGGGGTGGATGCTGGAGAAGTTCAGTGTAACTACCTTAAAATGTTGTGGTTCTGTATGACATGTGCTGCAAGGATATGTACATTTGTTTCATTTTACAACACAGGAAAATTACGATAATGCATAGAAATATTTGTAGAGCAGTTAAAATATTAATAGGGTGAATAAAAACATTAAAGACATGATCAGCAGTAGGTGAGTAACCAAATAACAATTCCCACACAGACACATGAGCATCTTGTAGCAAGTGTCCAACAATTTGTTGAATGTGTCCATTCTCATAAGCAATGGTGTGATTCAGTTCAGTGGATGTTGTTTTAAGGTGATCCATATAGGCATGGAGTTCTGTAAAGTTGAGCAGTTTATGTAGTGTCTCTTCTCCCATGCCAAGTGGTAATGGATGCACAGCATATGAGATAAAGTCTGGAATGTCCATAGAGTCATTGGTAACCAGCGGTGTGGAATAAGTTGTCCCATTAATGGTGAGGGAGACCAGTGGTGTATGACTGCACCAGGTATTGTTTAGTAAATAGTTTGAACTGTACAACAAAGTGTTCTTGGGAAGGCGAATGTCATGCATTCTGGGAGCAATCGAAAAAGAAACATTCTGGGGAAAGAACAGATGAAAACAAAAGTGTCCAGCTCCAAGGTAATACAAACTGTGTGAGGTAGTCAGGGAATATGAGAGCTTAACAGTCAGGGAGCAAGAGGAAGAATTGTTCCAGCAGGAGGTGTCAGCCTCTTTAAACTGGTGAGGTTGACACTTGAACTGAAATGAAATCTGATCGCACAAACTGGGGTCGATCGGCTTGAATGAAGTCCAGGTGTCGTCCAGTGGCTGTACCCATGTGAGATGGTCCACAGGATACATAAGCATATTATCAAACTGCACCCCAATATTAACAACAGGATAAATAACTGTGTGTTGTCCTGACCATGGGATCAAAGTACAGATAGAGCAGCCTTGTGGTGAACAAATGGGAACACTAACTGTCCACCAATCAAGGTGAGCTATAGCAAATTCAGGTATTTTGGTACTAGCCATATGGATGAGATGGTGGCCAGTGTCCTAACTTAGCAGTGATCAGAATTTCCTTTAGTATAGTAATAAGCTCGATCTGTACTTGATCACAGGCAAGAGCCCAGGAAATATTCTTTCCCAATCTATATTCTGCATGTGCTAAGGTAACAATTTTTTGTTCTATAATGGGAGATATAAGAGCAAAGGTATCTACAACTACATTGGACAGTTTAGAGGAAGCTTCATTAATAATATGTTGTGAGGTAAAACCATCAGCAGCATGCTGAGCAGTGGATCCCATTTTATTACGGAGCACCTCTATATCAATTATATTAAGGGCACCCAGTGCAGTCCCTGTGCCACCTAAAATTGTATCAATTAATTCACGCTTGTGTCGAAATTGCTTAGCTCTGGGTGTTACTGACTGCATATCAAACCAAGTATTGAGCATTTGTATGTGGTTGGCAACAAACTGAGAGCAATTTGGATATTTGTGAGTAACTAGAAACAATTTGGGAAATAGATGCCAAGTAAGAAAATGGTATTCCACATCATATAAAACATTGTGTGGTACATCATATTTAATCTGAAAGGGATGTCCTTCCTGAAATGGGTGGATATCAGAAAGGTAGAGTACAGGAGGAGCAGAAGTAGTGGGAGGGGTGGGATGAGGGGTGGTAGGTAAACAAGATACATCCAAAAGGAATGAAGTCTCAGTGATGTGCTGTTGATCACTCACAACCCATGTATAAGTGATTTTCCAGGTACCTCTGTCCTGACAGGAAATATTGTACAAAATCAAAGCAGGAGGACCTAGAAAGTAACGTTCTGGGCGTGCCCTCAATTCTTGTGTCCTTTCTAGAGAAGTGGAAACTGGTGGCTCCCACTGTACTTGAGTGATGTTTAATGAATAGAACACTGGCTTGTCCTGTACCGAACAGAAACTCAGGATGACCAGATCCTTTCCTTCCGGGAACGGTGGGGGTATTTCTTGATAACGATATACCCCACTTGTGGAGTTAGCCCAGCCAATCGTGCATATTCGGATGATAGTTCCTGTAATGAGACTTGAGTAGAAGAGAGCAGATACAAGAACAACAGGAAACCGAGACATAATAAAAGCAAACTTGTTTCACTCTACTAGGGAGTAAACTAATGCTCCCCACTTATACTATGTAACAACAAAACAACAAAAAATTTTTTACTACTTATTTACATAACTAACTACTTATTTACATAACTATTAAACACATGTCAACTATACAGCAGGAGTAAATAGTTACCGTCCTCAAGCGACTTTTGTTCAGAAAGCAGCTGTCCGTGCTGTCTTCATAAAGCAGCTGTCCGTGCTGTCTTCAGGTGGTATCTGAAAACAAAGACTGATAAAACACATATTACCCATATGATTTTAACTGGGTGATGTGTTTCCAGTACTGCTGGTTGTCGTGCATTAGGATCTGGTATAGGCTTGAGCCTAAGGTATCAGTAACTAGGTACGGTCCCTGCCGCTGTGCAGTTCCAAAGGAGAGGTTTGGTCTAGGTCTCATCTCTGCAAGACACTAGTGACAGGGTTTCCTTCATGTATTCATGAAATATTGCTGGTGAATCTTTATATCCCTGTGGAAGCACAGTCCATGCACACTGTTTCGGCCAGGCTGGTGAATTGCATGTGGAAGAAATAGGTCTAATCAGACCCCTCTCCTCCAGTATCTTCACAATTTTAGTCACTGGTTCTATAGCCTGATGAGGTACTGGGTATTGCTTTTGTGGTAGAGGATCCTCACCTTCCAACAGTATTTCTGTGTGCATTTTCCCACAATCTAACTTGTCTTGAGGCCAGACTGGAATATCAGCCACCTCTGAAGGAATTACACACAGATCATACTGTTGAGCTGCCTTAGTGCACTGAGTTGCTAACTGCATGGGAATGACTTCCTGCAATAAAGTTTTAGAAGCACTTGAAGTTCCTGAATACTGCCACAATTTAAGATTAGCCATATCCACCACCAAATTTAACTGGTTGAGAACATCAGTTCCAATTATTTCTTTTGGTGTGTTCACTATAGTGGAGGCAGTGGTTTCTAACATTTCCTTACTTTGTTCACTGTGCACAGGGATACCCCATTTAACTGGGATAGCCACACATTTGGAAGCTGTGTCATTAATTCCTTGAATTTCATAAATTTCCATATTTTTTCTGATCTGCAGTGGGAGAAGCTCTGTTAGTAAAACTAATTCCAGCCCCTGTGTCAATCAAAGCTAGTTTATCCTGACCCCCTATTCTGCTGATAACATTGGGGCGTGCACAAGAGTCCAGTATCAAGGGTGTTGCAAGCCTTAAATTGTGTCCTGGGCCTGTGTCCATTTCATCATCCAGAGGCTCTGGAATTGAGTCCTCTGCTGAGATAAAGGAGGCAGGCTGGGCTATGAAGGCTTGAGACATTTTGATATCTGAACTCAAGAGGTCAGGACATCCCTATGCACTAGCCTTGTGTTTGTCCTGAGCTGCTTGTAAATCCTGTTTTAATTTATCTATTTCTATCTGCAGTATATGTTTGTCTTGTTCCCATTTAGATTTCTCATTTTCTAGCCCATCTCTCTGTGCTTTGAGTTCCTGAAAAGGAATGTAACCTGAGGAGTTTCTAAAAGTACCTCTGCCATGTGCTCTCCAAGGTGTGTGTCCTCTGTCTGTGTTTCTTGTGTACTGAGAGGATCCCTCGGCTTGCCACTTAGGTGTGTGTCCTCTGTCTGTGTTTATTATGTACTGAGAGGATTCATTGGCTTGCCACTTCCGTGCTTCTGATACTGTAATGACCTGCGAGGGCTGGGTCTTCCAAACAGACCCAATTCTGAGCATTAAAGTATCAAAAGGGGTTGCTTCAGGGTCTTCAGAAAATAACAGAAGGTGTTTTGTAATTTCAGGGGATAGCAATTCTAATAAAAATTCCTTATGCATGCTCTCCCCATAATCCTCTGCCTTGGGCCAGGACTCCTGCTCATTAAGAACTGCTTTTAAAATCCAGGCTCTGTATGCAAACTGTTCCAGTGTATCATTTGGTAGAGGTGAAATAATTTTAAATACTTGCATTGGGGAACAGTGAAATAGTTTCTCAGTACCCCTTTTAACCAACTGGTATGGGTGGGTGAGAGAGCCAACTTTATAATAATGTGGCCCCAGAGCCAAATGCATAAGTCTATCAAAGTCTGATTGTTTTCTTCTGTATTTCCCTAGACCCCAGTGAATCAGAATATCAATCGCCCATTTAACCCACTGATTTACATTAAGAGGCATAGTACCAATTTTCTCAACTATTTTTTCAATATCTTTATCTTTTAAATTTTCATGCAACATTACTTTAACTGGTGCTTTGAGTTCAGTACTGGGTGCAATGTCTAAGTCATCTGAATTATGCTCCAGACAGAGATCCTGATTATTGCTGGGATCTGGCTGAGATAAACTATCAGAATTTTCCTGCTGTGATTCATCTGTGTTCTTACCATTCCTAAGTCCAACTATGCATACTTCTGTATTCTTTTGTTGCTGATCAGGTGTGTCATAGGCATAGAGGGCTGAGGGAGGGGTGGGCGTATATTTAGTCTTTTGTTTCTCAAGAGCTTGTATGCATAGCTGATAGGGTGTGTCATAGGCATAGGGGGCTGAGGGAGGGGTGGGTGTTGGCTTTCTTGCAGAGGCCAGTTGATCTTTAACGTGCCTCAATTCAAGTTTAAGTGCTTCTAATTGTTCACTAACAGTTATAAAAGAATTTGTTTCTTGGATCACTTGAGTTCTTTGTATAGAGATGCAAATTTGTGCCTCCTCAAGTTCTTTGGTCAATTGGCTACACTGAGAAGTCAGTTCAGAGTTTTCTTGTCTCATGCTAATGAGGCCCCTGCACATGCCTTGGATGAAAAGGCATTTTCTTTTATTTGTTTTCTTTTTGAATTCTTGATCATGGTTTAACATTTGTTTTTGAATATTATACCATGATGACTCAGGGAATTCCCCTTCAAATGGACCCCCTTTCCTCTTACAATATGAAATTATAATTTCTTTAAGTTCTTTAAAATCAAAGGCTTCCATATTTGATACTGCAGAGAGGCTGTAATTGGACTATCTCAACTGTGTAACCTTAGAAGGAGGAATGCTAACTTAAAAAGTGTGTCTCACCTATTTAACAGGGTGGAAGTATTAGGGTGAAGTTATAGTAAGAAGGGTTTTAGTAGATTAACAGAATTGTATCAATTGCAGCCAGCTGTAAGCCTGCTCTCACTAAGATAGTTACTGACAGGAGACAGAAATAAAAGTCAGACAGACAGGAGGTAAATTAGTGTTACCAGGAAAGATGTATATTGCACTCTATGAGGGAATATTTAACTGTGTAACTCTGTATTTTCTTAGCAGCTCAAATCTTTAGCAAGCCTATACATCAAAATAAGAAAATTGCAAGCCACTCTGTGTGATGTCCTTAAAATTCTAGATTCTTACAGAGCCTTTTGACAATAAAAATCTCACCTTGTCTAACCCACAAAACAAAATTGTAAATGGTCACATGGACTTTCGATTCTGTCTCACTCTGTCTGAAATCTACTTAATGTATTATACAAAATTATTACTCACCCAACTGGAGATCTGCTGTGAAATCCAAGAGACGAGCCCCCAATATGTAATCATCCGAATATGTAATCTTCTGGTCCAGTCTCCGCTTGGTCCTGGGTTCATTTCACTTCACAGACGCAGGAGGGTTTGTAATAAGACAAGCAAACAGGTGTGGCTTGGAGAAAGGTTTTTATGTAAAAATAGGCTTAATACATAGGTATTGAACAGAGGTATATAGTGATTGTTACAGAGCTGTTTCAGTGTGCATCAATGAATCTGTGTGTGTGCATGTGCGAAGTGTGAGAGAGATAGAGGCCAGAACATGTGGGTCAGAGCCGCATGGTAGGCCAGAACATGTGGGTAGAGAGAGAGGGGGAGGGGTGAAGGGAGTTGAGTATCAGAGCCTCCTGTCCTTCATGTCCGATGGATGGTGGGAGAGAGAGAGAGAGAGACAGGAAGTGTGTCTGTCCTTTATAGTGGACTGAATCCTTTCCAGCACTTCCCCTTGAGCTCTGCTAGCCACTCCCTTTAAGGTCTGCTATTCTTGATTTAGCAAGGAGGGGCTGCAGACAGGTCCTAGAGACTGACATCACCAGGGGGTCAGAGTTTAACTTTGTAGACTGAATTCACCAGAGTCCACAGCTGCATGGACTGTATGCTGACAATATCCTTCCAGGATTTTATCCGGGATGTGGCTCGAGGTCTTTCCATCACAGTGGCTCCTGAAACAGAGCCTAGGGCAAAGGAATTGGAGATTTTACAGTATCCTAAAGCTCCCAAAGAGGCCGCTACTTTGCCTATTCATGAGATCTTGCATGATCTCATGCTAAGGATGTGGGGAACACCTCTCACTACTTCTCCTCATTCTCGTAGGCTCGATACCATGTATCAAGTTCCTCCCTGTCCTGGATTTCAAAAAACTCAGCTGCCCCACCATTCTATGGTGGTGGAATCAGCTATGAGAAGGATCAAGAGTGCAAAAAGACATGCATCTAATCCTCCAGGACGTGAATGTAGAACTCTTGATGCCTTTGGGCATCGAACCTTCCAGGCCTCTATGCTTTCTGCCAGGATTAGTTACTACATTTTATATATGGGAATGTTCCTTAAGGAAGTTACAGGAGATCTAGAGCTTATAAGCCCTCTCCTTCCTGATGATAAGAGACAAGATTATCTTGCACTTATCAAACATGCTCAGGATATTTCCAAATTTGTAAATCGTGCAGCTTTTGATTGTTTTGAGTGCATAAGCAGAACTTCTGCTATTGCCATAGGCACACGTAGGATTGCCTGGCTCCAGGCATCTGACTTGGAACTTTGGGTGCAGGACAAACTGGGGAATATTCCTTGCACAGAAGAGAATCTCTTTGGCAAAAATTGGCAAGAGAAAGCTAATGAGCTAGATGCTGATAATCTCACCTTGGATAGATTATCAAAATCTACAGCTGATCCTGCAAGGAGAAAGTCCTACAAAAAAACATTCTTCACTAGAAAGAAGTTCTACCCATCCTATACCCAGCAAGGGCATTGTTCGGGTCAGTCTGCCCAAAAGGGTCAACAACAACCTAAACAAAAAAACAAAGGCTGCTAAGCCTCAATCGGCTCAGCAGACTCAGCCTCCACAGGGGCTTTGACTCCCATCTAGAGAACTTTGTCTTCTTGGCCCTGAACAGGCCAGAGCCTTCCACCATTCCAGAAAGGTTGTTATTTTGCCCCAGATGGGGGCAGATAACAGCAGAAAGTTGGACTCTGCCCATTGTAAGAGAGGGATACAAGCTTCACTTCCTCAGCATGCCCCCTCCTACAATGGTAAGGCAATTCAATTCGCAGACCTCTCTCAACTCCCAGTTAGATCACGAGGTCAGTCTGCTTCTTGCCCAAGGGGCAACAGAAGAAGTACCTATTCATCAACAAGGTGCAGGGTTCTATTCCCCCTTTTTCCTTATTCCAAAGAAAACAGGAGGACACAGACCCATTTTAGACCTCAGAGAATTGAACAAATCCCTGTTTAAAGAGAAATTCAAAATGATTTCTCTGGGAACTCTACTGCCATACCTTCAGAGTCAGGACTGGCTTTGTTCTCTAGGTCTCAAGGATGCGTACACTCATGTTCTCATCCATCCAACTCACCGAAGGTTTCTTCGCTTTCTATTTCAAGGGAAGCACTACCAATACAGAGTTCTTCCTTTTGGCCTGGCCTTGGCACCAAGGGTGTTCACAAAATGCATGGCTGTGGTGGCAGCATTTCTCCGCACCCTAAAAATATTCGTCTTCCCTTACTTGGACGATTGGCTCATTCGAGCCTCATCAGAGCCAGAGGCCAGGTTTTCTCTATCTCGCACAATGCGTATCCTTCAATATTTGGGACTTGTCATAAACTTCCCAAAATCCAACCTAGCTCCCACTCAGTCTCTAGAGTTTATAGGAGCTCTCCTGGATACCAGACAGACAAGGGCCTATCTTCCACAGTCCCCGCTGCCTTTGCATTGTGCAGTTAGCTTCCCAAGCAATGCTAAAGTCTCACCTCACTGCTCGGGAAATGTTACAATTTCTAGGCCACATGGCATCGACCGTGCATGTGGTCCCTTATGCCCGCCTCCATATGAGGGCAGCCCAGTGGACTCTATCCACTCAGTGGACTCAGGCGTCAGGTTGCCTGTCAGACAAAATAGCAACCTGAGGGGATGGAAGGATACTCCTATGAAGAAAGGCTAAAAAGGTTAGGGCTCTTTAACCGGGAAAAGAGACGGCTGAGGGGAGATATGATAGAAGTCTATAAATTAATGAACAGAGTGGAACGGGTAAATGTAGATCGATTGTTTACCTTATCAGAATATAGAAAGACTAGGGGACATGCAATGAAGCTACAGGGTAAACTATTTAAGACTAATAAAAGAAAATATTTTTTCACTCAACGTGTAATCAAACTCTGGAATTTGTTACCGGAGGATGTAGTAAAGGCTGTTAGTGTAGCTGGGTTTAAAAAAGGTTTGGACAAGTTCCTGGAGGAAAGGTCCATAAACCATTATTAAGAAAGGACCCAGGATATCAATGCTTGAACCAATACAAGCATTGTGGAACCTGTGTCCCTTGGGGAAACTGCTAGGTACATATGACCTAGATTGGCCACTGTTGGAAACAGAATACTGGGCTTGATGGACCTTGGTCTGACCCAGTATGGCATATCTTATGTTCTTATGTTCTTAACCTCAGATCATCTTATTTTGTCTCTCCAATGGTGGCAGTCACCCCAGAATCTGTTGGTGGGGTCCCCTTTTCAGCAACCCCAAACCCCAAATAACTCTAACAGATGCCTCACAGGTGGGTAGGGGAGCCCATTTGCAAGGTCTCTTTACCCAGGATTCCTGGACTCCACAGGAGACCGATCTTCACATCAATCTCCTAGAGCTCAGAGCAATCTTTCTTGCTCTTCGAGTGTTTCACACCCAGCTCACCTACAAAACTGTCCTAATTCAAATGGACAGCCAGGTAGCCATGTTCTATGTGAACAAGCAGTGCGGAACAGGCTCTCTGTCGCTCTGCAATGAAGCTTTGCGACTTTGGACCCTCGCCAGAGAGCATCAGATTCATCTCCTTGCAGTGTATCTTCCAGGCATTCAAAACTCTTGGGCAGACAGACTCATTCGAGTTCTGCTTCCAAACGAATGGTCTCTCCATGCAGACCAGGTAGCCAAACCTTTCCAATTTTGGGGGACCCCAGACATAGACCTCTTTGCAAGTCCGCTGAATGCCAAACTTCCCTGGTTCTGTTCCAGAATTCCGGCTCAGGGTTGTCAGGCCAGGGATGCCTTCATCCTCCATTGGGGTCGGGACTTTCTGTATGCCTTCCCACCCATTCCCCTAATTCCCAGAACTTTATTCAAGCTTCAGAGAGACAGAGGCCATATCATTCTCATAGCCTCACATTGGCCACGACAGGTGTGGTACCCTCTGCTCTTACATCTCTCTCAAGCTCCATCTCTGGAGTTGGGATCTGCTCCAGATCTCCTATCCCAGGAGGACGGGGATGCTGTGGCATCCCAATCCCCAGTCTCTACATCTCAGGGCCTAGTTGCTGAAAGCCTAGAACTTCATGGTCTTAACCTTTCTCAGCAAGTAAAGGATATCCTTTATGTTTCCAGGAAACCATCCACAAGATGCTCTTATGCTTTCAAGTGGAAAAGGTTTACCATATGGTGTTCGCAGAAGAGCCTTAACCCTCTTGCAATACCTCTGGAATCATTACTGGAATATCTCCTTCATTTGTCTAATGCAGGGCTTAAGACCAATTCAGTGAGAGTTCATTTGAGTGCTATTGCAGCTTCTCTCAAGCCTTACTAATCTGATCTGTTTTTTTGAAGGTGTGCATAAACAGGTAGACAAAGGTGAGTCGGTTGATATAGTGTATCTGGACTTTCAGAAAGCTTTTGACAAGGTCCCCCATCAGAGACTTTTGGCAAAGCTAAAAAGTCATGGGATAGGAGGCAGTGTACTATTGTGGATCGGGAACTGGTTAAAAGATAGAAAGCAGAGGGTAGGGCTAAATGGCCAATATTCCCAATGGAAAAAGGTGAATAGTGGAGTACCCCAGGGATCTGTACTGGGTCCGCTACTTTTTGACATATTCATAAATGACCTGGAAAAGGGAATAACTAGTGAGGTTATCAAATTTGCAGATGACACAAAACTGTTTAAAGTTGTTAAAACCCAAGAGGATTGTGGAAAACTGCAGGAGGATCTGGATAAATTGGAAGACTGGGCATCCAAATGGCAGATGAAATTTAATGTGGACAAGTGCAAAGTTATGCACCTAGGAAAGAACAACCCACACTATAGTTACACGATGCAAGGCTCCACATTAGAAACCACCACCCAGGAAAAAGATTTAGGAGTCATCGTGGATAACATGTTAAAACCCTCCGCCCAGTGTGCAGCGGCGGCCAAGAAAGCAAATAGAATGCTAGGTATCATAAGGAAAGGGATGGAGAATAAAACAAAGGATATTATAATGCCTCTGTATCGCTCCATGGTACGACCGCACCTTGAATATTGTGTGCAATTCTGGTCACTGTATCTTAAAAAGGACATAGAGTTATTAGAAAAAGTACAGAGAAGAGCCACCAAATTGGTGAAGGGGATGGAAGGCTACTCCTATGAAGAGAGGCTAAAAAGGTTAGGGCTCTTTAACCTGGAAAAGAGACGGCTGAGGGGAGATATGATAGAGGTCTATAAATTAATGAATGGAGTGGAACGGATAAACGTGGATCAATTGTTTACGCTATCAGAATATAGAAGGACTAGAGGACATATAATGAAGCTACGGGGTAAACTATTTAAGACAAATAAGAGAAAATATTTCTTCACTCAACGTGTAATCAAACTCTGGAATCTGTTACCGGAGGATGTAGTAAGGGCTGTTAGTATAGCTGGGTTTAAAAAAGGTTTGGACAAGTTCCTGGAGGAAAGGTCCATAAACCGCTATTAAAAAGGGACCCAGGATATCAATGCTTGACGTAGTACAAGCACTGCAGAACCTGTGTCTTTTGGGGAAACTGCTAGGTACGTATGACCTAGATTGGCCACTGTTGGAAACAGGATACTGGGCTTGATGGACCTCGGTCTGACCCAGTATGGCATTTCTTATGTTCTTATGTTCTTATGTTTAAATGGGCAACCTATTTCCTCTCATCCTATCATAGCGAGATTTATGAGAGGCTTCTTCTAACTAAGCTTCCCGTTAAGCCACCACCGGTGGCATGGGATTTAAATCTGGTTCTTGGCCAGCTCATGAAGCCACCTTTTGAACCATTAGCTACTACTTCTTTGAAATTCCTTTCCTGGAAAGTTATTTTTCTTATTGCAATCGCATCAGCATATCGCATCAGTGAATTGCAAGCATTGGTGGCTGATCCTCCTTATACAAGGTTCCATCATGATAAGGTAGTCCTTAGGATTCATCCTCACTTTATGCCAAAAGTGGTTTCACCCTTTCATTTAAACCAAGCAGTTTACCTTCCTGTTTTTTTCCCAAGGCCTCATGTCTCTAATGCAGAAAGGAATCTTCATACTTTGGACTGTAAAAGAGCTTTGGCTTTTTACTTGCAAAGGACGCAGCAACATAGAAAGTCCTCTCAACTTTTGTTGCTTTTGGTCCTAGTCATTTAGGACTTCCAGTCTCCAAAAGGACACTGTCCAACTGGATTGCACAGTGTATATCTTTTGCCTATCAGAGTAAGAACCTTCCTCTTGAAGGCCATGTCACAGCGCACAATGTGAGAGCCATGGCAGCCTCTATGGCTCATCTTCACTCTGTGTCTATCGACGACATCTGTCGAGCAGCTACCTGGGACCTCGGTTCATACCTTCACAGCCCATTACTGCTTGGACAAGGACTCCCGCCAGGATGCGTTGTTTGGTCAGGCTGTTCTTCAACACCTGTTCCATACTTATCAACTATCCACCATCCCTGGTAGGATGCCAAAGATTCATGGGGGGAGGTGGAGCCCTTTCAAAAGGGCACACAACTTCTGGGGTTTCTCCCTGGCATCTGTAGCTAGGGAGTCCCCATATGTGAAGACTACATTACTGCTTGTTCCTGGAGATAGCATAGTTACTCATCTGTAACAGGTGATTTCCGGAAACAACAGGAATTTAGTCTTCACAACCCACCCACCTCCCCTTGGAGTTGTATCTCTCTATCTCTCTCTTTTTCTCTCTCCCTCTCTCTCTCTCCTTGTCTCGGCTTTAAACTCAACTGGAGAAAGACAGTTGGGAAAGGAGGGAAGGTGGCACGCAGGTGCTGTGGGATGCTCCCAGAAGCTTTCTAATTGGATGCTGGGGAGCGTTCCCGTGCAGGCTCCTTCGGTACCGACAATACCCATATGTGAAGACTAAATTCCTGCTGTTCCCGGAGATCACCTGTTACAGGTGAGTAACTATGCTATCAAAGCAAATGTAAAGAACTTCATAAATAGAAATGGGTAATCTGCCTGGAGTGGCAGGTACAATCTTAAGCAAAGTCATAGCGGGCAGGAGTAATCTTCACAGAGTGGCAGGTGCAGCTCTATAACTAGCCACCTTACTGGGAGGACTAGATGGGCCATGTTGGTCTTTATCTGCCATTATTTACTATGTTGCTATGTACAGAGGATTAAAGTTTTGCAGGAAACAAAATACGCTATAGAATCTCTGTGGATCAAAATTCCATGTAAAAAGAGGAATGCGACGGCAGTGGGGGTGTACTATCGACTGCCTGGCCAGAATGAACAGATGGATGATGAAATGCTAAAATAAAGCAGGGAAGCTAATAAAAGTCACAATACAGTAGTAATGGGCGATTTAAATTACCCCGGTATCGACTGGGTCAGTGTCACAACAGGACATGCTAGAGGGAAAGTTTCTAGATGAAATAAATGACTGCTTCTTGGAGTAGCTAGCTCATGAACTGACAAGAGGGGATGCCATTTTGGACCTAGTCCTTACTGGAACATAAGATCTCATGCAAGAGATAAAGGTGTTGAGGCCACTTTGCAATAGTGATCATGGCATGATCGCGTTTGATTTAATAAATGGAGGAAGGACAGCAAGGAGATCCACAGTACTACCTTTTAACTTTCAAACGTGAGACTATTATAAAATGAGGAAAATAGTTAAGAAAAAACTGAAAGGAGTAGCTGCAAAAGTCAAAGATTTCCATCAAGCATGGATGTTGCTTAAAAATACTATCTTGGAAACCCAGACCAGCTGTATTCCATGCATTAAGAAAAGTGAAAGGAAGTTTAAAAAACTGGCAGCATGGTTTAAAAGTGAAATCAGAGAGGCTGTTGTAGCCAAAAAAGCATCTTTCAGGAAATGGAAAAAGGAGCCAAATAACAAAAACTAGAAACAACATAAGCACTGGCAAGTTAGATGCAAGGCATTAATAAGGCAGGCAAAGAGAGAATTTGAAAAAAAGCTTGCCGTGGAAGCAAAAATGCATAATAAAACCTTTTTCAAGTACATTCATGGCAAAAAACCTGTGAGAGAGTCAGTTGGACCATTAGATGATAGAGGGCTAAAAGGGGCGATAAGGGATGACAAGCCCATAGCAGAGAAACTGAATGAATTCTTTGCTTGGGTCTTTACTGAAGAAGATGTAGAGAAGTCACACATGACTGAATTGTATTTAAAGGTGATGCATTGAAAGATTTGAAAGAAATATCAATAAACTGGGACGATGTATTACAACTATTTGATAAACTAAAGAATAGCAAATCACCTAGACCAGATGGTATACATCCGAGGGTATTGAAAGAACTGAAATATGACATTGCAGACCTACTAATTACTAATCTGTGAACTATCATTAAAATCAGCTGTAATACCTGAAGATTGGCAAATGGCTAATGTAATACCAGTTTTTAAAAAGGGTTCGAGGGGTGATCCCGGTGAACCTGACGTCAGTACCGGGCAAAATGGTAGAAACCATTTTAAAGAACAAAATGAGTTTAATGTGAGAAAGTCAACATGGCTTTAGCCAAGGAAAGTCTTGTATTACTAATCTGTTATATTTTTTGAAGGTGTGAATAAACAAGTAGATAAAGATGAGCCGGTGATATAGTGCCTCTGAATTTTCAGACTCTTGCTGAAATTAAAAAGTCATGGGATAGGAGGCAGTGTATTATTGTCGATCAGGAGTTGGTTAAAATATAGAATGTAGAGGGTAGGTCTAAATGGCCAATTTTCCCAATGGAGAAAGGTGAATAGTGGAGTACGCCAGGGATCTGTGCTGGGTCCACTTCTTTTTAACATAATCCTCAATGACCTGGAAATGGGAATAATGAGTGAGGTAATCAAATTTGCAGATGACACAAAATTATTCTGAGTTGTTAAAACCCAAGAGGATTGTGAAAAATTGCAAGAGGACCTTGATAACTTGGAAGACTGGATGTTCAAATGGCAGATTAAATTTATATGTGCAAGTGCAAAGTTATGCACCTAGGAAATAACAATCCAAACTATGGTTACATGATGCAAGTTTCCACATTAGGAGTCGCCACCCAGGAAAAAGATTTAGACATCATCTTGTATAAAACGTTGAAACCCTCCACCCAGTGTGCAGCGGTGGCCAGGAAGGCAAATAGAGTGCTAGGAAGGAAAGGAATGGGGAATAAAACAGGATATTATAATGCTTCTGTATCGTTCCTTGTCTGTCCCCATCTTTTTTAACAGGTGGGGGCGGTACCTCCTTAAAAGTTAATTCATGTTTATTCAGGCTGCAGATGGTCAAGGGAATCGCCATGGCAGGGAAATAAGTCCCAGGATTTGACATTGTATAATGTTAAGTACCCTCATGTTAAATGTTAAGTGCCTCATGTTAATTGTAACCCTTTAATTGTGATGTGACCACTTAAGGTGGTATACAAATCTGTCTAAATAAATAAATAAATTGAGACAATTGTCGGTTCTTTTCTTTTCTTCTTTCTATAAAAAAAAGAAAAAAGTAGAACTTTCTTGGGTGCATCGACACCATTTTTGGCCTTAAGCCTACCATTTGTCTACTGACATAATGGAAAGACCAGCTAGTGGTTTTAAGAAATGTTCTAAGTGTGGTGGTATCATTTTGGCTACAGACACCCATGACTGGTTTCTCAAGTGTCTTGGACCCGACCACCAGCCATCATAGTGTCCCTTGTGTAGGAAGATGACAAAGAGAGGCCTGCAGAATCGAGCTGCAAAGTTAGGCACACTCCGCCTCAGACACAGCGTCTTTAGCATCGATGTTATCGAGGACATCTTCTTCTCATGGATCTCAGGTATCAAAGCTTAAGTCTTATTCAAAGACACGTCATTCCCCCAAGGGTAGATCTCTTTCCAAGCATCAAGATGTCTTGAGCGTTGCAGTAGAGGTGGATCAGTCAGCCAAACAACCCTGGAGGGAGGACCTTTCCTCCAAAGTCATCAAGAGGTCCCAGGATGTTCCCAAGGCCTCCACCTCTGGAGAACTTCTGGTGCCATGCTCTGGGACAGTAGTCCGCATGTCCTGTACTGAAACACAAGCATCGGTGGGCTCTATGGATCCATGTATCCTGGCTATCGAGCGCAGCTTAGCGGCTCTACTAGTGGCATCGGTCCCGATCAAATCCATACCACCGGTACCGCCGACACCAGCACCAACTACGGTATCGATGCAGACCGCATTGGGGTTTGTATTGCTCAATCCACTATCACCCATGCCTGCCATCGAATCCATCCCTGGTACCAGTGGCTCATCCAGGCAAGTTCCCCGGTTCGATACCGATTTAGATCGGTACCAAGCCTTAGCGGAACATGGACATGTTCACGCCGATATTTTGAATCTTCTGATTCTGATTCATCCAATGATGAATCGATCGATATCCAAAGTATACTGAAGGATCTGTCTCCCTCTCCAGAATGGTGCATGTTATGTCTTTTCAAGAATTTATTCAGGACTTAGCCAGAGCTCTGTCCATAACTGTAACATCTGAGAAAAGAGCCTAGAGCAGAGGAATTGGAGATCCTCCAATACCCTACAGCTCCTAAGGAGGCGGCCACTCTTCCGGTTCACTGCATTCTCCAGGATCTTATGCTCCGGATGTGGGAGACGCCCCTTACCATATCGCTGCATACTCGACAGCTCGATATCATGTATCGAGTATCGGAGTCTCGCGGTTTCCAAAAGATACAGTTGCCACATTACTCAGTACTAGTGGAATTGGCAATGTGTTGAATTAACAGTTCAAAGACACATTCTTCTAACTCTCTCGGTAGAGAATTGAGGACTCTCGATGCTTCGGGCGTCAATGTTTTCAGGCCTCCATGCTTTCAGCCATACTCTTTATGGGTATGTTCCTCAATGAGGTTACTAGAGATCTTGAATCAGTGTCTTCTCTTCTCCCTGATGATAAGAGAGTTGACTCTCACCTTGGTCAAACATGCCCAAAACGTATCAAAGTTTGTAAATAGGGCAACTTTTGACTGCTTTGCATGCACCAGTAGAGCCGCCTCAATCTGCATTGGAGCACGCAGGATTGCTTGGCTTCAAGCATCAGATCTTGAACAATGGGTTCAGGATAAACTGGGTAATATTCGTTGCACAGATGAGAACCATTTTAGCAAGGACTGGCAGGATAAAGCTTCTTGGTTAGAATCTGAGAATACTACCCTAAATGGGCTTTCTAGAACCACTGCCAACCCGGCTAAGAAAAAAGTAGCTGCAAAGAAAACTTTCTTCAATAAGAAAAAGAAGATTACCCTTCTTACACCCCTGCTTCGCAATACCAACCTCAGGGTGCTCAGAAGAGGCAACAGCCTCCCAAACAGCAAAAGAAGCCACAGGCTCCTAAAAACCAACCAGCTGCGCAGGCTCAATCTGCTCTGGTGTTTTACTTTTTCCTAGAGAATATAGCCACTCTGCCTCTGGAGACCACCCACAAACACACACACACACACACATTGCCGAAAGACTCTGTCACTATGCCACAGGTGGCATCTAATCACTTCAGAGCACTGGACTCTGACTATAGTGACAGAAGGGCACAGACTTCACCTGGAAACTCTGCCCCCCTCCACATTGGTAGGGGAATATCCTTCTCAGTCTTCTCTCACTGCTCTTTTGCTTCAAGAGGTGACTTCTCTCCTTTCAGAAGGTGCCATAGAAGACGTCCCAACATCTCAACAGGTAATGGGTTTCTACTCTAGGTACTTTCTCATACCAAAGAAAACCGGAGGATACAGACCCATTCTGGATCTCAGAAACCTGAACAAGTTTCTCGTCCGCGTGAAGTTGAAGATGATTTCTCTAGGGACCCTACTACCCTGTTTCCAGAGTCAAGACTGGCTCTGTTCTCTAGATCTAAAGGAAGTGTATACACATATCCTCATTCATCCAGAACACAGGGAATATCTATGCTTCATGTTTTAGGGAAGACATTATCAATACAAGGTCCTGCCATTAAGACTCACCTCTGCCCCAAGAGTCTTCACAAAGTGCATGGTGGTCATGGCTGCATTTCTAAGATGTCTAGGGATATTTGTCTTCCCTTACTTAGACGACTGGCTCATAAAAGCAGGCACCTCCCAAGAGGTCCACTGTGTCTGTCCCGTACCATGCAGGTACTTCAAGATTTGGGATAAATTTTCCAAAGTCCCATCTTGCTCCTACTCGGACACTAGAGTTCATAGGAGCTCTCTTAAACACTAAAGGGCATTTCTACCTCAGCCCTGCTGTTCTCATCTCATTCAGCTGGCATCTCAGGAACGTGTCCACCTAGCTGCCCAAGAAATGCTGCAGCTTCTAGGTCATATGGCCTCAACAGTACATGTAGTACCATATGCCCGCCTGCATATGTGCACAGCCCAGTGGACTTTGGCCTCCCAGTGGAAACAGGCCTCAGGCCGTCTCACGGACAAAATCAGGGTGTCTGCCCCTCTGGCCACCTCTCTATGGTGGTGTTCCCCAGAGAATCTCCTCATCGGGTCACCTTTTCAGCTGCCTTAGCAATTACTCAGCATGTAGATAGTCATGATCTAATGGGAGACAGCCAACATGACTTTAGACAAGGAAGATCTTGTCTTACTAATCTGTTATGTTTTTTTGAAGGAGTGAATAATCAGGTGGACAAAGGTGAGTCGGTTGATATTGTGTATCTGGACTTTCAGAAAGCCTTTGACAAGGTCCCTCATGAGAGACTTTTGGCAAAACTAAAGAGTCATGGGATAGGAGGCAGTGTACTATTGTGGATCAGGAACTGGTTAAAAGATAGAAAGCAGAGGGTAGGGCTAAATGGCCAATTTTCCCAATGGAGAAAGGCGAATAGTGGTGTACCCCAGGGATCTGTGCTGGGTCCGCTGCTTTTTGACATATTCATAAATGACCTGGAAAGTGGAATAACGAGTGAGGATATCAAATTTGCAGATGACACAAAACTATTCAAAGTTGTTAAAACCCAAGAGGATTGTGGAAAATTGCAAGAGGATCTTGATAAATTGGAAGACTGGGCATCAAAATGGCAGATGAAATTTAATGTGGACAAGTGCAAGGTTATGCACCTAGGGAAGAACAACCCAAACTATGGTTACACGATGCAAGGTTCTACATTAGGAACCACTACCCAGGAAAAAGATTTAGGCGTCATTGTGGATACCATGTTAAAACCCTCGGCCCAGTGTGCAGCGGCGGCCAAGAGAGCAAATAGAATGCTAGGTATGATAAGGAAAGGAATGGAAAATAAAACAAAAGATATTATAATGCCTCTATATCGTTCCATGGTGAGACCGCACCTTGAATATTGTGTGCAATTCTGGTCGCCGTATCTTAAAAAGGATATAGCGATTTTAGAAAAGGTTCAGAGAAGAGCCACCAAAATGGTAAAGGGGATGGAAGGATACTCCTTAGAAGAAAGGCTAAAAAGGTTAGGGCTCTTTAACCTGGAAAAGAGACGGCTGAGGGGAGATATGATAGAAGTCTATAAATTAACAAACGGAGTGGAACGGGTAAACGTAGATCGATTGTTTACCTTATCAGAATATAGAAAGACTAGGGGACATGCAATGAAGCTACAGGGTAAGCTTTTTAAGACTAATAAAATAAAATATTTTTTCACTCAACGTGTAATCAAACTCTGGAATTTGTTACCAGAGGATGTAGTAAAGGCTGTTAATGTAGCTGGGTTTAAAAAAGGTTTGGACAAGTTCCTGGAGGAAAGGTCCATAAACCATTATTAAGAAGGGACCCAGGATATCAATGCTTGAACCAATACAAGCATTGTGGAACCTGTGTCCCTTGGGGAAACTGCTAGGTACATATGACCTAGATTGGCCACTGTTGGAAACAGCATACTGGGCTTGATGGACCTTGGTCTGACCCAGTATGGCATATCTTATGTTCTTATGTTCTTATGCCTCAACATCAATGTACCCTGACGATGGATGCCTCCAAACTATGGTGGGGAGCCCATCTATGGATCCTTTCCACTTTGGGCCTTTGGACGAAAGAGGAGTCCAAGCTCCAGATAAACTTACTGGAACTTCGGGTGATCTTCAATGCTCTCAAGGTCTCGCATCTGCTCCAGATCTCTTCTCTCAAGAGGAGGGGACGCTACTCCATCCAGTCCGCAGTCTCTTCACCTCATGGCATGGCTGATGCAAGCATAGTATTACAGGATCTTAATCTTACTCAGCAAGTAAAAGAAATCCTCCTTAGCTTCTAGAAAGCCATCCACCAGACGTTTTTATGCTTTCAAGTGGTGTATATTTTCTCACTGGTGTTCCCAGAAGGACCTTAATCCCTTCTCGGCTCCAGTGGAGGTGCTCCTCCAGTATCTCCTCCACTTATCCTCATCCGGTCTCAAGACCAACTCGGTAAGAGTTCACCTGAGTGCAATTGCAGCCTCTCATCATCCCTTTGATGGACAGCCCATTTCCTCACAGCCACTCATGGCGTGCTTCATGAGAGGCCTCTTGCTCACCAAACCCTCCCATCAGACCACCACCAGTGGCGTGGGATCTCAGTGTTGTTCTGGGGCAACTTCTCAAGCCGCCCTTTGAACCCTTAGCCACTACCTCACTAACGTTTCTAACTTGGAAGGTCATCTTTCTTATTGCCCTCGCTTCAGCATTAGTGAACTTCAGGCTTTGGTGGCAGATCCACCTTATATACGGTTCCACCATGACAAGGTTCTCCTAAGGACTCACCCCCACTTCATGCCGAAGGTGGTGTCTCCTTTTCATTTGAATTGGTCAGTCTATCGTTCTGTCTTTTTTTCCTATACCACATTTGTCTAGGGTAGAAGCAACCCTCCATACCCTTGACTGAAAATGTGCCTTAGCATTCTATCTTCAAAGGACTGCAGAGCACTGAAAGGAGTCTGTTGTTCATCTCTTTTGATCCTAGTCACTTGGGGTTGCCAGTATCCAAATGTACTCTTTCTAAATGGATAGCAGATTGCATCTCATTTGCTTATGCTAAAGCAGGACTATCCCTTGAGGGTCATGTCACTGCCCATAATGTTCGTGCCATGGCTACTTTGATGACAAATCTACGCTCTGTAGCCATTGACAAAATCTGCAAAGCAGCTACTTGGTCTTCAGTACATACTTTTACTGCTCACTACTGTCTGGACAAGGACTCCCACCGGAATGGTATATTTGGTCAATCTGTCCTCCAGCACCACTTTCAGACTTAGGGGCAAATCCTATCCTCCTTCTCGTAACCTAATGATACCAGACATCTATGAAGGATTCATGACCTCTTCAACACTGCCCTGAGGCAAACCTACTAGTTCTGAGGTCATTCCCTCTGGCATCTGGGAGCTAGGGAGTCCCATATGTGAAGTTTACATTCCTGCTTGTTCCTGGAGATAGCGTAGTTACTCACCTGTAACAGGTGATCTCTGGGAACAGCAGAAATTTAGTCTTCACAACCCACCCTCCTCCCCTAGGAGGAGTTTTAGGTTTTCTTTTTCTCTCAGCTACAAACTCAACTGGAGAGAGAGTTAGAAAGGTGGGTAGACAGCAACGCAGATACAGTGGGATGCTCCCAAAAGTCTTCCTATTGGATTCTGGCGAGCATGCCCACGCGGGCGGGCTCCATCGGTACCCACGTCAGCCATATGTGAAGACTAAATTTCTGCTGTTCTCGGAGATTACCTGTTAAAGGTGAGTAACTATACTTTCCTTGCCAACTTTTTCCATTTTATTTTCTTTGTGACACACAGGGAAGCAGGAGAGGTTACAGATTGCACCAACTTGATTGAGACTGAAAGACTACCCGATCACTCCCATGCCATTATTTCTTTTTTCTTTTTTCCCCCTCTACAAGCCAGTCCATTTTTTACCCTTCTTGAGCTGCACCTAGACCTTTCAGAACATACAGAGGCATAGGCAGGTACTTCAGTAAAGGTGTGCAGCTGTGTATGTGCACAGCCTTCTGCGTACAGATGGATAGACCTATCCTCCTCAATAAGCGCTCATACTAAAGTGAATTTCCTTATCGTCCTGCTAGGCTAGTTCAGATGGATGTGTTATGCTTCCTTGCCAGCAGGTGAAGGCAGACTTGAGCATCTTTCAATTATGTCATCAGAAGGTATAACCACTGGCGCTGCACTGAGACAATCCAGTAATTGTCTAACTCCAGCAGGTGGCAAAGTGTGTGGACTGGTGCAGCAGGGGAGATGGGTCTGATTCTCCTGGCTTCACTCCTGAAGGACATAACATGGCTTGGCGTTTGGGTATGCCCTTGTCTCCTTGAGTTGCCAGTCGCACTGTGTCCAGTACCATTTCCCATGGGTTATTAGTGCTTGGTGGGCTAAAGAGGAGCAGGAGGACCCCCATAGGGCCTCTGAGGCGGGGCAGTAAGGTGGGCCCAGGCCCTCCCTTGTCTCTTGCTGGCTGTCATCTCCATACAAGCAATTTTTTTTTCTCAGTGGTTAACATTGTGCTCTATTTCTCTCTTGTCTGCTGAATATAGCAGATCGAAAAAAAAAAAAAAAAGACCAGGCCATTTGGTGGTGGGGCCTCCCAAACCTGTGTATAGCAATTAGGGAAGCCTAGATTGGGTTTCCTCTATTGGCCTTTTAGGTGATGGACTTGCGATCGGGACTCCCTTTTCACCATAGGTGTGACCTTTTTGTTGGCTGATCTTTTTGCTTTATGGCCTGCATTGTTTGCTTTGGTGGGCCTTTTTTATAGTCTTCTATTCACATTCTTTTTCTTTACAACTATGTGGAGCCTGCCACTTGCCCGCTGCTGTGCCTCATGTGGCACATGCAGGGTTAGCGTCATAACAAACTCCTTTTTTCCCCCTGGTCTGATGGGGATGTAAAGAGCCTGAATTTTTTGGGCTCTTCAGGAACCCCCATGGGGGGCCCGGGACCCAGTGCTATTCTGCATTTTCTATGCTTGCTTTGTCTACAGGGCAGGTGACCCTCACAGAGGACAACAAGGATACTTTATGGAGGGCCTCTGAGGCCTTGGGCTCAGGCCAGCCAGCTCCTGTGGTTCCTTGGGGGCCACAGGGGGGGACTCTCTGCTAGCTTTGAGCAGCAGCTCCTAAAACAGGCTTTCAGTCTTTTTATGGCTACTTAACAATCCCTTTTGCAGGGGCTTAATTTATTTATTTATTTATTTAACATTTCTTATATACCGCGCTCTTTGTCATCAGTGTGGTTTACATTGAAACAATATGACACTTGGTCAGTTAAATTTGGCCATCGTTTACATAGAACAGGGATTTAACATGGAAGTAAAACTTGGGGAAACTATTTACATTTCTAGTACATTACATATTGGAGCTAAATTCGCTGTGGATTTTTGCAGTCATATAGCAGTGGTTAGAGATTGTGAGGGTGGGGGAGGGTGAAGTGGGGATATCTAGATGTGTAAAATGCATGAGAAAAAGGTGGTGTTTGAGGGCTTTTCTGAACAGCCTAAGGTCCCTGATTGCTCTAATGCTGGGAGGGAGTTTGTTCCAACACCTGGGAGCATAGTTCAAGAATGTCCTATTGATGGTGGTCTGGTTGAGCTTTGTAGAATCACTTGGTATTAGTAGCATGTCTGCAGCCAGTGATCTCCTAGATCTGTTGTTTGCAGTGTGTGTGATGAGGTCAGAAATAGATGCAGGTGACATTTTGTTGAAGGCCTTGAAGGTAATGAGGAGGGCCTTATATAGGATTCTACAGCTTATTGGAAGCCAGGGGAGTTCTTTTAGAATGGGGGAGATGTGGTCATTCCTTGAGGCTCTGCAAAGTACACGGGCTGCTGCATTCATGGCTAACTGTAGAGGGTTGAGGGTAATCTTTGGGAGGCCATGCAGTATTATATTGGCATAATCGAAGTGCGGTGTGACTAGCGCTTGGAAGATGGTGCGGAAGTCACCGGGTTCAATCATAGGTCTCAAGTGCCGCAGGGTTTTGATCTTGAAGTAGATGGCTTTTACAGTGTGTTTTATGTGCTCCTTGAAGTCCAAGTGTTGATCGAGTATGACCCCAAGATAGCGTATATTGGATTTGACTGGAAGTTCTGCGTCTTTAACTTTCAGTGTTGGTGGAGGAGAGAAACATTTATTTCTTGTGATTATTAGGACTTCTGTTTTTTTGAAATTTATACGGAGGTTCTGGGTGAGTAGCCAATCCGTTATTGCGTTGAAGCAGTTGATTAACACTGTATAGTCCAGGCAAGTGATAGTTATAGGTGTAAATAGCAGCACATCGTCTGCGTACATAAGGCAAGATATGCCAAAAGAGCGGGTAATGTCACAAATTGGCTGCATATAGATATTAAAGAGCAGAGCAGACAGGGAGGAACCTTGGGGTACACCCTGTTTCTGCTGGAAGGGTTCGGATGTGGTGTTACCAATACGGACTTGTTGCCATCTGCCTTCGAGGTAGGATTTGCACCAGTTCCATGCATGGTCCCGGATTCCCTTCTCATGAAGCCGCCTCAGGAGCTGCACGTGGTCTAAGGAGTCAAACGCTGCTGCTATATCAAGGAAGATTAGCGCAAAGCCCTTCTTGACGCTGTCTATTCCATTGATAAGTGTACTGGTTATTTATTTATTTTTATTTATTTAACAGTTCTTCTATACCGCGCTATTCCAGATCAGCGCGGTTTACATTCAACATCAACTATACAACACAGGCATTCTGAGTTGTAATTTTACAATAAACAGGGAAATCAACTTGGAAACAACTGGGGAAACTATCTACATTGTATTTACACTATTACCTTTTTCAGGCAGGGTCTGGTTAATGTCGTTAGTAGAGTTTCTACACCGTGGTCTTCTCTGAATCCATGTTGACATGGGTCTAATGGGGAGGATGAATCCACATGCTGTTGAATCTGTCTCTGGGTCAATTTCTCGAGAATTTTAGCTAGTAATGGGATACTAGAGATTGGTTGGTAAGAATCTTCTTTCTTTGGATCCAGCTGGTTGTTTTTTAGTAGTGGACGAATGGATGTGTGCTTGAGAGCATCTGGGAAGACTCCGGTTGCAAAGGACAACTTGGCAATGTTGGCTATGAATGGACTGAGCTCAGAGCGCATAGTCCTGATCCAATGGGCTGGGCAAGGGTCAGTTGATGCAGTCGTAGCATTGATTGAGGCGATGACTTCGTCAATGGTCTTCGCTGAGGGAGGTGAGAGTTTGGTGATTGGAAACTGCATGTGGGGAGTCTTGGAGGGTTCTTGTGATGTTGTTGTAGTTATCTTTACTGCTTTGGATTGAATGTAGTTTGCGTATGCCTGGGGCTGAATAAATTCTTGTTGAGGTGGGGAAGGTTGGTTGGTAAAGGATTTTACTAAGTTGAATAGGTCTCTTGGCTTATTTAGTGAGCGGTTGAGGATCTCAGTGTGGAATTCCTTCCTCTTGGCCCAGGTTGATTCGCGATGGAGTTTCAGATATTCTAAATAGATGACTTGGTCAGAAGTACTATGGGTAATTCTCCATTTTCTCTACAGTTTTCTGAGGTGGAGCAGGGAAGCTCGTAGCTCAGGGGAGAACCATGGAGCAGACTGCTTTTTAGTGGCTCCTCTGTCAGGTGTAGCCTTTTTGATGATGGCCGGCTGTTGAGCATATAATGAGAGGGTATCATTCCAGTTGGACACCATTTCGTTGAGGTTGACTGTTGGTCAAGCAAGTTTTGGGAGTGCGTAGTTCATGATCATCTCCCTGTCACGTTGCTTGAAGCGGGTGACTCTTGATATATCCGTTGTGTTTGAGTGGTGGCGTGTGGTTTGTTGCGTTGGTATCTGAAATGTTATCAGGTTGTGGTCTGACCAGGGAACAGGAGTGATGGAAAGCTCAAATTGTTTTATCATACTCGTAACTGGATGGGGGACGAAGACTAGGTCCAGGAGGTTCCCTCCTTGATGGGTGGGATCAACCACGACTTGCTTGTAGTTAAGGTTGGACATTGCTTCTAGGAAGGTTTTGGCAAGGACGGGTTGAGTAGAAGCAAGATTAAGGTCTCCCAACAGCCAGTTAGGTTTGGAGGGGTCTTCCAGGTTACAGGCTAAGTCAATAATGTCTGAGAGTTCATCTGACCCAGTACCTGGTGCCCTATAAATGAGGTTAATAGTATTGAATTTATTGGTAATAGTTAGTGTGTTCAGGTGCTGTGTGCTCTTGGTCAAGTTAGCCCGATATTATAGCGCTGTTTTGCAAGTACCAGTACACCTCCACCTCTTCTGTTTTCCCTGTTACAGGTGTAGATCGAGAAGTTAGGTAGTGTAAGGTGATTTAGTATGACGTTGTCAGTGTCGGAAAGCCATGTTTCCGTGACCATTAGTATGTCTAGATTGTGGGTGGCTATTAGGTCTGTGATTACAGGCCATTTATTACGGGCCGAGCGTGCATTGATGAGTGCACACCTAAGTTCTCGCTGAGGTTTTGCTTCTTTGTCTTTTGTGGGGGTTGTGGTTTCTATAGATACATAAAGTAAGTGTGACAGTCTTCTATGATAAGGGCTTGGAGGTAGTTGGTGTTGGTTGTTGTAGTGTTTCCTGCTTGCACTTTGGATTAGTTGGATAGGGTTGTAGCCATTTGCAAACGCAGCAGAATCATGGAATGTGCTGGCTAGTGTGTAGATTAGGGCAAGAGTTACTAAGGAGGAGGCCATTTATGTTGCTGCCCAGGGTTAGCTCTATGTCAATGAGTGTTGTATTGGGGTGGTAGGTGCGTTTTCTGGTGGGGAGATGGGTGGGAGCAGGTAAGTCAGGATACAGAATATGGATGAGCGGTTCGGCATACAGGTATAGACTGGCTCTTGTGTTTGAATCAATGTTCCAGGAAGGCTGATTTGGTACACAACTCGAGGGAATGACTTAGAGGTTATGTTTGAAGTTAGCTATACTTAGTACACAATTCAATTACTTAGCAGCAGATACTTTATAACAGATACTTGTAATAGATATTTTGTAACAGATGTCTCTAACAGATACTTTGTAACAGATACTTTGTACAGCAGTCTAAATTACATCAGGCAAGTACAGGGGATATGCAGACTTATGATGGTGTCAGATGGGGTTTAATCTATGAAAATTTGCAGTGTAACACGTTTATTACTGGTTAGAGTTCAAGTACACTTACAGACTTAGTTACGGTGCTTGCACGAGTTTTTCGGTCCGGTGGTTTCTCCGTTGAAGGTCCCCACAGTTGGTGGACTTTGAGATCTGGACAGCGGCTGCTATTGGAGAGCTTACCCGGATAGGTTTGGGAAGCTAATGCAACAGTTTGTTGGGGCTCGAAGGTCACAGACAACGGAGCGCTACATGTGGTATCTCTTACTGGCACTGTGTGTTTCGTAGCACTGTTGGTCGGAGAAGATTCCTTATGAGAGCTTGAGCTGAAGATTCCTTATGTGGGAGCTTGAGCTGAATTTTTGTTGTGCAGAAGTGGTTCTCTATCTCCATGTCGCTTCCCTTGAGGCTTTCAAAAGTTTGTAGTGCCCAGGAACTGTTGGGCCGTGGGCCACCGCCTAAGGGCCACGCCAAAGGGCCCTTTGGCGAGGCCCTCAGGCGCAGACCCACCTGCTGGCGCTTCTCTTTAAAGGCTGGCATCTGCACCGATTGGGCAACACGCCAAGTTGGACGAAGTTCCCGCCGCTGCTGATGCTGCTGGACACTCGATCCCCTTAGGGGAGAGCTGCTGGCGGTGGATGGAGCGCTTCTGTTCTCAGCGCCCGCTGGCGCTTCTCTTTAAAGGCTGGAGTCTGCCCCGATTGGGCAGCACACCAAGATGGACAATGTTCCCGCCGCTGCTGATGCTGCTGGACACTCGATCCCCTTAGGGGAGAGCTGCTGGCAGTGGGTAGCCAATGTAATGACGGTTTTTTAAAAAGGGCTTCAGGGAGATCCAGGAAACTATAGAACATGCAAGCTGTTTGACGTTGGCCGGCAGCTTGCTCCATGGATAGTTGTGTCGAATGTGGAACTCCACGTCAATATTCATGGCGAACGCCTCAGTCCGGCTAAGGCACAGCCGGAGCTCGCGCTGGGTCCCCCCACACCAACCGTCGCCAGCTCAACCGCCCCCTCCGGTAACCAGAAAGCACAATCTCCAGGAACAAGCAGGAATGAGTCTTCACATATGGGTACGTCGGTACCGACGGAGCCTGCACGGGAATGCTCCCCAGCATCCAGTCAGAAAGCTTTTGGGAGCATCCCTCGCGCCTGCGCACTGCCTTCCCGCCTTTTCCACTGCCTCTCCTCAGTTTTCGTTTTTCCGCGGAGCTGGCAGGACGTCCTCCTGTCACCGCAGAAACCTTTTTCTTCAAATTCTTTATTTCTTGTTTTCTTGTGGTCGCGGCTGTTTTTCCCGCCGCCACCGGTACCGCCGGTGGGTTTTTCTTTTCCTTTTCTTAAATTCAGGGAAATTTTTCCCTCAGTTTCTGTCTTAACATTTTTGGGCCTACAAGGCCTCTCCATCATGGAGCCGCCTTCTCCTAAGAAGTGCCTTCACTGTGGAAGCACAGTTTTCTTTTTAGACTCCAATGCCTGGTGTCTAACCTGTTTGGGTCCTGACCCTTTTTCCCCTGAACAATCAGGCTGCAAAACTGTGAGAGGAACTTCCCTCTTTCGAGTTTCCCTTGATACCGTTTTCCCTCCCGGAGTGAGGGCACCGGGTTTTTCTTCTCTATAGGATCAGGTAACCCACAAACAGTCTGTTAAGACTAGCCAATCCTTGAGTGGTAGGTCTCATGCCAAGCATGATGATGGCTCCGGCCTTGCCCTCAAGACCCCATTGGCATTAAAACCCCGGCGGGAGTCTCGGGGCTCCAAAGCATTTCAGGGGTTTCAGGTTGTTCCTGGGGCTCACCCCCCACAGAACATACCTGAGCCATGTTCGGTGGTGGCATCCGCTTCGAGCAGTACCGATACCCCGGCATCGGCACCGGTGTTGAGTGATCCACTCTTCACCAGGGATCGTCATCGGGCGTTCTCGGTACCTTCGGGACCGATCGATACGTCCCAGATTGACTTTCCTGTATCTGAGCCATGCTCGGTGGTGGCATCCGCTTCGAACGGTACCGATACCCCGGCATCGGCACTGGTGTTGAGTGATCCACTCTTCACCAGGGATCGTCATCGGGCGTTCTCGGTACCTTCGGGACCGATCGATACGACCCGGACCGACTTTCCTGTATCAACAACATCGCCGATACCACCACCGATGTCGGTACCCTCTAGACATGCATCGATGGACTCGCTCCCTTCGATGCCGAGTCTGGAATCGATATCTAGTCTAGATGACTGGGTACCGACGCGTCTCGGAACCGACCCTTATCGTTTCCGGATACGCAGTACCGAGGATATTCACCAAGCGTTTCGGGTTGCCTCGGTACCGCTTGAGCAGCCTCCGATGACTGCTTCGATGGCGTTACCATCTCCGATTCCGACTCAGCTACCGGTATCGGTATTGATGTCAGTTCCTGCAGTTACATCGGCACCATCGATCCTCTCTATGCCTAGTTTGGAATCGATACCTGGCATGGACGATGTAGTATTGACTGCCTCAAATCGTGACTGCCAGTACCACTATCCATCTAGTGGGGCTCTTTTTCTGCACCAGACCAGTACATCCTCTGGTGCTCAGGCTGCTCCTTCAACCTTAGCCTGCCCAGGGATAGTTCCCATTGGAGATCCCTCTTTTCAGAAATTTCTCCTAGACATGGCAATATTTCTTGCTATTCCTATCCCTGGCTGTGATCCTACTCGAGGCTCTCCTGCAGAAAAGGAAAATATAATGCTTCCTTTACATCATTCTTTGCAGGATCTTCTTCTGAGAATATGGGAATCACCTTTAAGGGTTCCCTCACCTTCTGCAGCAACTAATGTTCTGTATCAGGTGCCCCCCTCTCCAGGGTTTCAAAAGACTCAACTTCCCCATCATTCCATTGTAGTGGAATCAGCAATGAGGAAGGTAAAAAGCAAGAAGAAGCATTCTTCTTATCCGCCAGGTCGTGCATCTAGAGCACTTGATGCCTTTGGACGTCAAACCTTCCAAGCATCTATGCTGGCATCAAGGATTATCTCTTATATTTTTTATATGAGTCTATCTCTCCAGTAGGTCACAAAGAAATTATCTCTTTTGACTCCTTTTCTATCAGAGCCTAAGGCTGCAGACTATTCCTTACTTCTTAGTCATAGCCAGAATCTCTCTTGGTTTCTTTCTCGTGCTTCTCTAGACTCTTTTGAGTCTGTTAGCAGATCCTCTGCTATTGCCATAGGAGCACGTCGTAGAGCCTGGCTCCAGGCTTCAGACTTGAGCAGATGGGCACAACACACACTGGGTAATTCTCCTTGTACTGGAGGAAATCTCTTCAATAAGGAGGCTTTACGTCAGGTTGCTCTCTGCTCTACTGACTTCCCTGGTTCTGGAAACCATCCTAAGCCGCCTTCTTCCCCAGGAGGTAGGAAATGTCCTACCAAACCTTCTTTCCCTAAGAAAAGAAGGTTTCACTCTTCTCCTGCCCATCATCCAGATGTACCCAAGCAGGGGACACCTCGTCCTGGTCTGAAGAATCCAAACTCTAGCCAGTCTGAGCATACCCAGCAGCCATAGGTTCCTGAAGGTTGCAACCTACAGTTAACCTCTTCTTAGCAGAAGTTTGTTTTTTTCTTTAAAGCTCTACACATGGCTTCCTTTCTCAGGATGTACTGAGCTGTCAGGATATTCTTGTCTATGGGTTACAGATTTCTCCTCTTCTTCCTACCAAGAAGAGAAGTTAACTACTATCCCATGATAGTTTCTGTCCCAATATGAACATTTTTTTCTTCAGCTGACTCACCATATGGTAAGTCACCCTTCAGTTCCTGTTTTTCTACCCTCTCATCCAGGTTTTCTCCTGATTGAGTGGTACCATACTGTCATTCCAGTGTAGAGTTTTTCTTTGAATAAATTCTCTAGACAGCTTATCAGACAGGGACAGGACTACTCCTCTCCCTTTGTCTGTTCTCTCTGTGTTTCACAGGAAGATTCCCTCTGCTGTCTCTTTCAGTTGCTGTTCATGCAGGAGTTCCAGTGATTGATCTACTGGTACTTTTCCACAAGTTTCCAGTCTGTCTAGCCTTAGTAGTGATTCCAAGATAGTCCTCATCTATCTTGGATAATCCTACTCACTTCAGGCTTCTTACATTATCTTCTTTCTAGCCATCTCCATTTCCTTGGATTTGGCAACACAGCTGACCTACAGTCAGTTTTATCTCCTAATTCTCCTGCATAATGCTCTCTGCAATCTTCAGAGAAGCTTTCTACTATCGGCCCTTGCTAGAGAGCATTGAACTTTGTCTCTGATGGCTATTCCATATAGTAGAAAAGGCTGTGAGGGTTCTCCACACCCTCTTGTCTCCTGTTATAATACAGGATATAAAGCTTTTTCTGCGTGAATGTCCAAGGACTTTCCCAATCCTGCAGGAATATGCTCTTTTTTCCTTACAGCTTGGCCTCATGCTATCCTACTCCTCATGGACAGCACATATTCTACTAGTAACGCATGATACCCCTGTGTCCCTCCAGTGGGTCATCCTGGTATCTCCCTCTATGCGTTTTCTGTCCATTTATCATGTCAGAGTTCTACAGAACTCACGACTTGCTCTCTACAGACTGATATTATCCTCAGTTTTTTCAGCAACCATCCTGGATATTCACTGGATAGCATTCCCACACCCTCTTAGCCCACGAGGAATAGATTCTCTATATATCTTTTCAAGTAGGTTCCACCTCCTTGTTATTAGATGAATCTTTCTCCTTCACAACTTCCATGTGAATGTTCTTATGGGGCTTAGTTGCAAATATGTATTTTCAAGTTTACATATTCATGTATGTATATATCTCTATCTATTTCTATACATACATATGTCTGTAAGCGGTGTGTGCATGGGTTCTGCCCCTATATATAATATATATATATATATATATATATATATATATATATATATATATATCCCTCTATCTATATATCTGTCGAGATGAATTTTATAGGTAGATATGTCTCACATACTATCTCCCTAACTGTCTCTGCTATAAAGGTTTTTACCTTCATAGAGGTTCCAGACAGTGGGTTTGCATATCTTCGTACTGTCCCTCACTATGTAGGGGCTGTTATGCACAAAACCACTACTGTGGTACTAGCAGCTTCCACTTTACTCTAGGTCTCGCTATCCCTGAAGCATCATGCTTCAATATCTTTCCTATCTCTCACCAGCTAGGAAAGACAGTGTAGATCTGCAGTAGTGCTGAGGTTTCAGCCCTTCACACATCTGTCCTCCCTGGGAATACGGGCTTTTTCCATACCCCTTCTTCCCTCCAGGACTTGGCTACTTGTCCAAATCGGTCAGTCTTCCTCTTTTACTCCTCAATGTCAATGACTCTGTAGCTAAAAGAGTTTTCAGCTTTTTTCCATAAAGCTTTCCACTGAAGACCTGCCGTTCTTATACTACCCCAGTTGACACCTGGATCACCTGCCAATTCCAGATTTGGACCTTCACCCTCACTGGGTGAGGTCACCTTGAGGATCCTCTACTGAATCTCCAGTAGACTCCATCACGCTCTCTACTTCCTACAATCCAGTAGGTAAGTTCCATTTTATGATTGTTCATTAAATAATTTTAATGGTACTTATCATACATACCAAGGACTCCTCTCCTGTAGTCCTTAGCTTTGCTGTTTGTTTACAGCTCCTCTCCTTTCAACTCCTACCCACCATCCCTCATGGGATGCCAGAGATCCATGTGTGGGTACTGCAGTCCTGATCCAGGGACACACATTTTATGGGATCTCCCCCTGGCATCTCTAGCTAGGGAGTCCCCATATGTGAAGACTCATTCCTGCTTGTTCCTGGAGATAGCACAGTTACTTACCTGTAACAGGTGATCTCTGGGAACAGCAGGAATAAGTCTTCACAACCCACCCACCTCCCCTAGGAGTTGTATCTATCTATCTATCTTCCTTTCCTCTTTCTCTCCTTTTCTCTCAGCTATGAAACTCAACTGAGGAGAGGCAGTGGAAAAGGCGGGAAGGCAGTGCGCAGGCGCGAGGGATGCTCCCAAAAGCTTTCTGATTGGATGCTGGGGAGCATTCCCGTGCAGGCTCCGTCGGTACCAACGTACCCATATGTGAAGACTTATTCCTGCTGTTCCCAGAGATCACCTGTTACAGGTAAGTAACTGTGCTCTCTCCAACTCACTCTCTCTGCCACCCATCTCCCTGGGCCGGTTGCTTCCTGCTTAAGGCCCTGACCTTCCCTATCATGGACTCTGGGCCCTTGAATGGCGCTGCCACAGCCTCTTGCCTATTCACCCAGGTGCTCCTCATGTAGTCCAGCCTTATCCCCTGTGGGAGTGGGCTGGAACACTGATGAAGATTCTTTTTGCATCTGAATATGGGTCTTAGGAGGAAGGGGAAATTCCCCTTATGAAGGGGGAGCATCCTTCTGTGATCTGCGTTTTTCATTGGGAGGACCTCCCAGAGTTGAGCCAGGATGCTATGGCAGTCTTAGTGAATTGAGAAGTCTACATCCGTACCACCATCTCAGGTGGACCTTATCCTGGAAGGTATCTGGCATCCTTCGGGGGGGTTCCCCCATTCCCAGAGCTAATGGAAGAACAACTGGCTTCTCAGTTGGAGAATCCGGAGTTGAGTCTTAAGGGACTGAGAGCTCTGATTCAGTTATATCCCCTGCCTCAAGGCAAGCTGGATCAGCTCTTCAGGCTTCCTAAGCGTATACTTATTTCTGTGGAATGGGGCTCTGTGCTTAACACTAGAAGCCCCAAAGTGTGTCAATTGACGCCAATGCATATTCGAAGTTGTATACCAGCGCCACTGCTAGAACCACGTCAGTCATGTTCCATGGCTTTGTTAGCAAGGTCAAGATGTTCAAATATGTGCATCAAAAATTAATGACCACCTAGCGGAATAATGAATTTATACCTAGAAGCGTCAATTGACGTACTTTGGAGCTTCTAGGTATAAATTCATGTTCCCACTAGGTGGCGCATCTCAATCACTGTTTACAGTTTTACTCCGACATTACAAACAATAAACACATGATGACATCATGTAATGATGTCACATACTACACGTATTTAACAAATAAGTAACTTCACATTAATTCACATCTTCATTTCATGCTAAACTCAGTCGTTGTGATAATGCGTCAATTGACGCACTTTGGGGTTTCTAGGTAAAATTCCTTTTGGGGCTTCTAGTGTTAAGGAAGTTCATGACAGGAGGGTAGAAACCCTCCTAAAAAATGCCTTTACAGTCTCTGCCTGGGTTCTCAAGCCCTTTGTGCAGGTTTATTAGCCAGAGTGCTCTTGTTCTGGGTTCAACAACTGCTGCACAGCCCTAAGGCTGCCAGATTGGAGTTGGGAGCTGCGTTTGTGGCAGATGCTTTATATGATCTGATCAGAGTTATGGCAGTAATAGTTGCAACTAGGCAGTGGCTCTGGTTTTGCAGTTGATCAGCAGATGCGGCCGCCAGGTTGCATCTGAGCAAGCTCCCTTTTAGGGGCAAGTTGCTTTTTGGAGAGGATCTTGAAAAGTTGATGAAAGACTTAAGAAAGGCCTTTCCTTGAAGGCTTCCAGAAAACAGTTCCAAGAGAGCTACCTCTCAAAGGGTCTGAGATGAAACTTAGAGGTGCCAACTGGCAACCAGAAGCTCTGGTTCAACCTGTTCCCACTGTGGATCTAGACTGAAGAAGGGTCAACCCTTTTGTATCCCTGTGGCCTCGGCCCCCTCGATGGCTGCTGCTGGAGCTAGAAAGCCCTCGCAATGAGATCCAGCAGGGCCCTTCAGAAATGCAGCTGGTAGGGGGATAGCTCTGGCATGTTTTCTCAGAATGGACCCATATAACATTAGACCAATAAGTTCTGGAGGTGCTAGGTTAGGGTATGCACTGAAGTTTGCAGAGCCTCTAGGAGACACCTTTGTGGAGTTTCTCTGTGGTTTAC
Organism: Ichthyophis bannanicus; assembly: GCA_033557465.1. Classification (NCBI taxonomy): domain Eukaryota; kingdom Metazoa; phylum Chordata; class Amphibia; order Gymnophiona; family Ichthyophiidae; genus Ichthyophis; species Ichthyophis bannanicus. The sequence goes on from CM066038.1 coordinate 328,919,146, forward strand.
CATCCAAGTGGGTGCCTACTGCTGTTGCAGGCTATTTTACCTGTGCCTTCTGCACCTGTGCCGGGGTTCTGCACTTGAACCTTTTTCACAGTTTTGTGACACATTTTTACAAAAGGAGGCTTGTCTTGTTAAGTCATATGTGCGGGACTCTACCCATTTCATGTAACAACTAGCATTAATTACGTGCCCTGCACGAAGTTTGACCATGGTTACTCTGGATGTTACAGCACTGTACACAAATATTAATCAGATAGAGGTTATGTCTTTATTGAAACAGCTATTCAATTTTGCCCCCTCTCGGCTTCCTCGACAGTTTTTGATTGATATGATGGAATTGGTTCTCACACGCAATTATTTCTTGTCTGAAGGCAAATATTACCAACAGATCTTTGGTATTGCCATGGGGGCGTCGGTGGCACCATCTATCGCCACCCTCTATATGGCAGATTTTGAGGAGCTTTTTCTGTATACATCGACTCATTTCCAACAAGTTGCCTTTTGGAAACGGTTCCTTGACGACATCTTCTTTTTGTGGAAAGGGAGTCGCTCTACATTGGATGTTTTTCTGTGTTGGCTGGATGCCCTTAAGCCTAATCTGATTTTCACGGCACATATTCATGAACACAGTATTGAATTTCTTGATATGACTGTGTTCAAGACTGATGAAGGATTCGGCACTACGCTGTTTCGTAAAACTGTTCAGCGTAATAGTTTATTACATTACAATAGCTTTCATCCGGGCCCTCTACGAAGGGGGCTACCCTATGGCCAATTTTTACGCTTACGGCGTCTTTGCTCATCACTGGTGGATTTTAAGCATCATACTAAAGACTTGTGCCTCCGATTAGCCCAGCGGGGTTACCCCCAAAAAGTGATTCGGATGGCGTATCTTCGTGCCTCTTATACCCACCGCGAATGGTTGATCACAGACGTCCCCGGGGATGGACCTGAGGCGGTGACTGAGACTACTGAGGCGGTAGTCGGTATATTACCATTTACCACTTTAAGTTCTGATGTGGTAAGGATTTTACGAAAACATTGGCATCTTTTGGGTCTACACCCCTGTTTTGAGAAACCTTTACGGATTGCCTTCACTCGCGGACCTAATCTCAGGGACCTAGTGGTTCATTCTATTCCTGAGCTGGATCGGCCTCATTCACCTCCCTTACGTGATGCCTGTCACACTAGTTGTGGCCAATGTCAATTTTGTGAATCAACTTTAACTGGACATGAATGGACACACCCGGGTACAGGTCAACGGTTCTTTCGCAAATGGAACACTGATTGCAGTTCCACACATGTGGTGTACCTGTTACGGTGCCCATGTTTGCTGGTGTATGTGGGCAGAACCTCCAGAATGTTTAAGGTTCGTCTTGCTGAGCATGCCTCTCGGTTCCGGAATAAAACGCTTACAGCCCCAATAGTTGACCATTGTATAAGCTATGGCCATGAGTTCTCTCAATTGTCTTGGACGATCATAAATCACATCCCTCTTAACCCCCGAGGGGGTGATCGTATTGCTGTTTTACAACGTCGTGAGCAGTCTTGGATTTTCCGATTAAATACAGTGGCCCCGTCTGGGTTAAACAAGGAGATTGATTGGGCGAGCCTGTATTAGACATCCTCCATGACGCAATAGGGTTCCCCTGCTCCTGTGGGGTGCCCCTACAGCTTGATTGGACCTCTGCTTGTGAGTGGTAATTGTTGTAGCCAATCAGAACATCCCTCCTGGAGAATATATCGGGTGGTAGACACTCGGCGTTTTTTGGCAATCAGCACAGAAGAAAATGGAATGCGCTTGACACAGGGAGCACTACCCGAAACGTGCACGTCGTGCCTTATTCACTGGATATTGTGCTATGCTCTGAGTTGCTGAATCATCTATCAGAATTTTAAGCTAAGTTTTTCTATACACATGTGTTTTTTTAAAAAAATGGATGGTGCCATCAGGTGTGGTTAGATCTCAGTTCTAGCCTCCCTTGGCTCCCTCCGACAAAAACAGTATTCAATTATATGCATACTTCTTGGGGTGGGAATCCTTTGGTGGTTTGTCACTTTAAGTGTTTTCCTGGTACTACCTATATCAGGGTTTTTTTACATTATTGGTTCTGCAGAGCAGGGTCAAGGCCGATATTCCATTTACTTTGTGGTGCCCAAAAAGAGTAGTTTCTTTTGGCCTGGTCTGAACCTAAAAGTGGTTGTTACCAGGCTCAGGGTTCCCCATTTTCACTTAAAAGACAATCTGGTCTTACTCCCTAGATCTAGGCGAGGCCTACTTTCATAATCTCATCAGGCAACAGCATCAGACGTTCCTCCACTTCTGCATCCTGGGCCATCATTTCTAATTCCAGTCTCTGCTGTTTAGCTTGGTCCCGGCTTCTTGCACATTCATGAAAGTGATAATGGTAGTGGGGGCATACCTGCGCAAGCATGGGATGCGTGTTTACCCTTACCTGGATGACTAACTGATTCGGTCAGACAGACTTCAGAAATTGAGAGAGGGCATAGCCCACATGATTCAATGGTTAGAACAACAGGGTTGGTGATCAGTTACCTCAAGAACAGCCTCAGCCCCTTTCAGAAGTTGGAGTATATGGGAGCATGTTTCAACACTCTACGAGTTTTCCTCATAATTGAAAGGATGCTCAAGCTGCAGAAACAACTCTTGAAGTTGTGTATGTAGCCTTCCCCTTGAGCATGGAACTATCTTCAATTTCCAGAGATCATGGTGTCAATGCTGGAATTGGTCTCGTGGACCGGGGTGCACATGGCCCCACTACAGAGACATCTATTGTCTCTCTGCTCTCTTTTCTTTCAAATCATCGACCAGACCCTTCCCCTCCCTCAGGAAAAAAGGTGTAGAAGGTGTTTTCCGTGAACATCAGGAATAAGTTCTCATATATGGGTGACGTTACTGATGGAGCCCCACATGGAATGCTCCCGAGCTTCCAAAGGAAACTTTTGGGAGGTACACCGCGCATTCTTGCCTGCCTTCCTGCCAGCTGCGACACCATACTCTCCAGTATGATAACATAGCAGGAGCCAAAAAGGCAACTCCCTGGGGAGGTGGGAGGGTTGTGAGGACTTATTACTGCTGTTAATAGAGAACACCTGCTACAGGTGAGTACGCTTTCTCCGTGAACAAGCAGGAGATAAGCCCTCATGTATGGGACTCCCAAGCTACAGGCAACTGGAACCCAAGGAGACAGCCCAACTGGGCATCGAGAACCGGAGAAGTCAGAAAGACCAAAGACGTAGTCCCGCCAAGGGACTCATCTAATTCAGTATCCTCAGCAGACATCAACCTGATGGGATTTCGAATAGGTAATCTGGATGGACAGAAGGACCAGTGGGTAGGAGTTAACTAAGACCCAAAGAGATACCAGAATACAGCCTGACCAAAATTGATCCCATCAGGAATCCCCATCCAGACAGAGTGTGCTGCAAAGGTATGAACAAAAGACCACATCGCAGCCCTGCAGATTTCCTCTGCAGACACAGAACGGAGGTTGACCACTGATGCAGCCATCACATGGACCTTGAGCTGGATCAAGGCCCTCACAGCTCAACCCAGCCAGAGAATACGCATGAGCGATGCGGATTGCTAGCCAGAGGGATAACATACGTTTCAAGAGAGCGACGCCTAGCTCACTGGGGTCGAAGGAGACGAACAGCTGGGTGGACTGATGGTGTGCCTTCATGTACTCGAGGTAGAAGGCCAACACATGCTTACACTTTAGCGTGTGCAAGGCTGCCTCCCTGCGCTTCACGTGAGGCCAGGGAAAGAATGTCTGAAGGATAGTGGGCTGGTTGAGGTGGAATGTGGAGACCACCTTCAGCAGACAGCCGGGATGTGTGCAGAGCTCCACCCGGTTTTGGTGAAACCTCTAATATACGGAGAATGAGCGTCCAGAGCTTGGAGCTCACTGACCCATCGGGCCAATGTGACGGCCACCAGGAAGAGGACCTTTCAGGTCATGAATTTCAGCGGGCATGAACCCAGTGGCTCAAAAGGAGCCTGCATCAGCTGGCTGAGGACCACATTGAAGTCCCAAGCAACTGTAGAGGGCTTGAGTGGAGGCTTCAAGAGAAGTAAGCCCCTCATGAACTGGATCACCAGAGATAGGGCCGAAACGGGCTTCCTTTCAAAGACATGATGGTAAGCCCCAATCATGCTGAGGTGAACGCGCACTGTTAGACTTCATCCCGGCGTCGGAGAGGTGCAAGAGGTACCCAGCAGCCGGTTCACAGATCAGGAGAAAAGGTCCAGCGCCCTATCCGTGCACCAGACAGCAAACTGCCACCACTTCAGCACATAGTCCTTGCGGGATGCCAGCATAATGTCTGTAATGCCCTTGGGGAGATCAAGCTGCACGAGGACTACCCTCTCAGCATCCACGCTGTGAGCACCAGCGAGTGAATGTTGGGATGCAGCAGGGAGCCTGCCCTCCTGCGAGATGAAGTCTGGGTTGGAGCCCAGGCGAAGAGGCTCCCTCAATGCGAGCTGCAGCAGCAGAGGGAACCATGGCTGTGAGGCCAGTATGGGGCAGCGAGAATCATGGAGCCTCTCTCGGCCAGGATCTGCAGGAGAGTTTTCGCCACAAGTGGTATTGGTGGATAGGCATACAGCAAGCCCTCCCCCCAGTGGAGAAGGAAGGCATCTGAGGCCAGGCGACCGCTGGCCAGTCTCCAGGAGCAGAACCGGGCTACTTGGACATTTTGCTTCGTGGCAAAGAGATTCATCACCGGGATGCCCCATTCCCACAAGATTCGGTCCACCACCTCCCTCTTGAGGGTCCACTCATGAGGTTGAAGCACCCAGCTGATGCTATCTGCCACACCATTGAGTTCACCGGGAAGATAAGTTGCCCTGAGGCCCATGCCGTGGAGCAGGATGAACTTCCAAAGGCAAAACTGCCTTCCAGCGCAAGAGGTACAATCCCATGCCTCCCTGCTTGTTCACATTAAACATCACCACCTGGTTGTCTATTTGAATCAAGACTACTTGATTCACCAGGTGTGCCTGGAAGGCGTGGAGGGCGTTTGCTATGGCCCAAAACTCGAGAAAGTTGATCTAATGGAGATTCTCCTGTTCAGATCATCTAGGATCAAACTGAGTTTGGACATGTCCATTATGAGAGTCAATGCAAGGGGTACAGCAAATTGTGCAGCGCGAGTCACCATACCAGGGACTGCACCAGTGGTATAGTGACCTATCCTGTCCCGCAGCCAGCCCAACGCCTGCCTCTGCTGCATGCACAAGGTCCACTGGACCTGTCACATGGAGAGGCAGATCTGAGGAGTGACAAGCACCGTGGCAGCTGTGTACCTGAGGGTTCTCAACAGCCTGTGGGCCATGGTATGGTGCTGGCGCTGCAACGTGCCCACCACCTCAACGAGGAGCTGCAGGTGGTCTGCTGGCAGAATGGCCCGTGCCCGAGTGGTACTGAGGAGGGCCCCAATGAACTCTAGCTGCTGCGACGGATGGAGGTGGGACTTTGAGTAGTTGACCATGAAGCCGAGACCCTCGAGCACCTGAATTGTGAGCATAGCAGACTGCAGAACGCCAGCAGGCGTGGCAGCCTTGAACAGCCAGTTCTCTAGATATGGAAAGACAAAGACCCCCAGGGTCCGGAGGAAGGTGGCAATGATCGCCAGTCACTTTGTAAAGGCCTGGGGTGCCTCAGCCAGTCCGAAGGCAAACACACAGTGCTGGTAGTGCCGGCTGCCCAGCATGAAATGCAGGTATTGCCTGTGATGCGAGCAGATCGGAATATGAGTGTATGCATCCTTCAGATCCAAGGAGCATAGCCAATCGTCCTGTAAGAGGTACGGGAGAAGAGTCCTTAACGAGACCATTTTGAACTTTTTGCACACCAGGAACTGGTTGAGGTTTGGCAGATCCAGAATTGCACAGAACCCGCCGGTCTTTTTGGGAACGAGGAAGTACCTGTAATAGAAACTCTGCCCGATCTGAGCCAGGGGGACCGGCTTGATGGCAAGGTCAGACATCAGGACCCTGACCTCGGTCTGCAGTAAGCTCTGATATGCAGGAAACATGGGGTACTCCCCAGGGTTGTACGAAGGCTGCAGCTGGGCGAAGTACAGCCATCATCGTCTTTGGACAGTATGCAGCTGGGTGAAGTGCAGCCGATATCCGCTTTGGACAATCTGCAGTACCCAAGTGTCTGAGGTGACAATGGGCCATGGGGCTGGGCAAAGTGGATGAACTGCCCCCATCCTGCAGGCAGCAGTCTGCTAGCTATACTTCTGAGGACCCAGTCAAAGCCCTGCACCCAGCTTGGGCTGGGGCAGATTGTGCCTTCGGGGTCTTCTTCTGCCACTGTGGCCAGAGAGTCTGCACCTGCATCTGGGCCAGGAAATGCCGGTGCAGGCGCAGATGGAAGGCCGCCTTGGTGTGATGTTTCTTCCGCACTGGGCCTGCGGTCTTTATGGAGAGCCTGGTAAGAGTCACCTGCTCCTTCTCCAACTCCTCATCTTTCTCCTCCATGAGTTTGCTGAAGAGGTTCTCGCCCCTGCATGGGACATTAGCGATCTTGTCCTAGACCCACTTTTCCAGGTCCAAAGGGCAATGCCCACAGCCACCTCTCTGCCAATGGATTCAGAGATGTTGTAGATGCTTCGCACCATGAGTTTCAAGAAATCCTTGCTGTGTGCCACAAAACCCCAAAAGAACTTGTGAAGGTCCTTTGCAACCAGGGCAGCAAAATCCTCCAGGTCCAGTATGACATCCTTGAGGAACATGCTCATGTAAGTCTGGTAAGCTAGGATCCTGGCGATCAGCATGGAACCCTGGAAGCATTTCCTCCTGAAGGAGTCCAGGGTCCGAGCTTTGTGATTCGTCAGGACTGAAGAGTGCATCTTAGCACTCTTTGCACGCTTCAGAGCTGACTCCGCTACAAAAGAATTGTGGGGCAGTTGCAACTTTTCAAACCCTGGGGCTTTCTGGATCCAGTATAGAGAATCGATCCAGCAGCATAAGCAGCGGTTCCCACAGCTACAGCAGCAGCCACTGCAGGACATAGTGGACAGGAACAGTCACCACCTGCCGGGTAGCCAAGGGGTACTGGAGGAATTCCAGTTCCTCTGCTCTTGGTTCCTCCTCCGATTCCAACGAGAAGGGGGATGGGCTTGGCCATGTCCCTAACAAAGTCCTGGAAGGACATATCCTCCGGGGGCGACTTGTGCCATTTGGGTGAAGTCTGCAGGTCAGATGGGAGGCCCAGAGGTCGAAGGTCCAACGCGATCGATTCTGCCTCGACCTCCCATTCTAATTCGGATTCCTAGAGAAAATCGAAATAGTGCTGAGCCTCCTCCTCTCACCGGCTTTGCAGTTTGGGAGAGGGAGGAAGCTGATGACCCTTGTGCCACCTGGCATGCCAATGGCAGTGTCCTTGAGCCTTGGACTTTGACACACTGGAGAGGGAGATAGCTCCATCAAATGGAGTCGATACCGATCTCCCACCCAATGTCCCAACCTCAGCAGGCAGGGCAAGGATCTCTATGATAGGCTGAAAGGAGTGTGGTGATGACACATTCCTCTCCACAAAGCCTGTGTTCTGCAAGGCTTCCACCGCCACTAGGTGAGCTAATGCTCAAAGGTGTTTCTCCAGAACTACCACCTGTGAGGGGGCCGATGTTGCAGCCGTGGACATCTGCGATGCCACCTCAGGTGGGGACTCCACAATGATATGAGCATCGGGATTCATCTGGCTGCCCACCTGTGCACTGGGAGTGGACTCCGCCATTCTGGTCTGTTCATCCTGCTGGGGAAACTTGGCCTGCTGTTCATGGCCATTGCTCTCTTCTTCTCGTCGAGCAGGGCTGTGAGGACACTGCACCTGGAATTTCTTCCAATGTTCACCCTTCGATGTCGACTGGGTCTCTGCAGGGAGCCTCCCCTCGCCGCTCGGGCCCTTCAGAGGGCTTTGACCTCCTTAGACTGTATGAGGGTTTGGAGGAGTTTTGAGAGGTGGTGTTCCTCTTAGGGCCTGATGGATGAGAAACTGGATATAGGTGCTGTTTTGTCCTTCTTACAGGCAGGTTTAGACTAGGGGTTGACCCCGAGCTCCCTTAAGGTTCAGGTAGTGACCTTGGCATGCTACTGGGGTTGTATTCAGGGCTTGTACTTAGCTGCCCACCCTGATATTTTTAGCTTTCTCAAAGGAATTAAGCAGATTCTAGTACTACTAATACCGATCATTTGTTTAGTGCTACAAGGCGTATGCAGTGCTGTACAGGCACATGTAAAAGACGGTCCCTTGCTCACCACAGAGGTTAGACTAACTGGCCTTTAGTTTTCAACCCCATCCTTACTTCTGCGTTTGTGTAAAGGGACCATATGTGCCTCTCTCCAGTGCTCTGGCACCACTCCTGACTCCAAAGAGGCATTGAAAAGATCAGTTAGTGGAGCTGCTAGAACGTCCCCAAGTTCCTTCAGTATTCTCGAATGTATCCCATCCGGTTCCATCACCTTGTGTACTTTGTTTAGTTAGTTCCTCATGAACACTGTCTTCTGAAAATTGTTACAGATTTCCGTTGCTTCTGTTTCTATTTGTGGATGTTTTTGAGGTCCTGCTCCTGGCCCTTCATTTGTGAACACAGAACAGAAATACTTGTTAAGCAAGTCCGCTTTATCCTCATCAGCTTCTTCATATCCCTTTCACCCTTGAATCTGACAATACCACTTTTGCCCTTCCTCCTCTCACTAATATTTGAAAAATGTCTTATCCCCCCCCCCCCCCCAGTTTATTGCATTGGCTATTTCTTCTTCTTTTTGTATCTTTGCTTTCCTGACTACTTTTTTTAGCTTCTGTAAATTTTTCCAAATATAGATGCCTGTCTTCCTCTGTGATCTCTTGTAGTTCATAAAGGCATCCCCCTTTTTCTTCATCTTTTCAGCTACTTCTTTTGAGAACCATAGCGGCCTCCTTTTCCTTTTACCTTTATTTACCATTCTAACAAAAAAGTTGGTTGCCCTTAAAATATTCTCTTTCAATTTTGCCTACTGTTTTTCTACATCCCCCAGCTGTTCCCATCCCACTAACGACTCCCTGAGGTATTGGCCCATCTTCGCAAAGTTAGTCTTCCTAAAGTCTAAGATCCTCACCTTGGAATGGAATCTAACAGCCCTAGTCCTAATACTGAACCACACCATCTGGTGATTACTGAATGCGAGATGATCCCCCACTATAACATCAGAAACACTTTCACCATTGGTGAGCACCAAGTCCAGTATGGCCCCTTCACGCGTGGGTTCTATTATCAGTTGCCTGAATAGTTCTCCCTGTAGAGAATCCAGGATCTCCTTACTTCTAGATGATACTGCAGCAGGAATGTGCCAATTGTGGTGATGAGGCTGCAGCTCAGCCCTGGAAAACAGATAAAAAAGAAACTTCTAGATGACACCACAGCAGGGATATGCCAATTAACATCTGGCATATCAAAATCACCTATTAGTAGCACTTCCCCTTTCCTGGCAATGCTGCATATGTCTTTTATTAAATCTCTGTCCACTTCTTCTCCCAGGGTAGTTTCTCCAATTGGATAAGTTTTGCGCATACTATGTCAGTTGTGAACCTCACTTCTGAGCCAGGGTGTGTGGAATCTGATCTTAATCTCTCAAATTTATTGCTAATGCTCAGCGTAATACTTGGATCATGCCAAAGAGAGCCTCCTGCTGGATGAGGAGGGTCTGTATATCATGCCAATGCAAATGGATTTCTCTTTCCCTCTTTTTAGTTTAACCCACAGTGCCTCATCTCTCCCTTTTAAGCCCTGTAATCCTATAGGTTTAATATTATTTTTTATATATAGTGCCACTCTTCCTCCCCTTCTTCCTAGTCTATCCTTCCTGAATAAAGGAGGAGGGGATAGTCATTGCAGAGCATAGATATGTGGTCATGGGAAGTGGGTGAAAGACAGAAGGGAATAAGAAGCTAGCGAAGGAGTTAGACCGGAAATGGGATATCATGGGATGTGGGCTGGGCTGGACAAATTCAAGAGTTTGATTACACGTTGAGTGAAAAAATATTATCTCCAGGAACAAGCAGGAATGTAGTCTTCACATAAGGGTATCGTCGGTACTGACGGAGCCTGCGCGGGAACGCTCCCCAGCGTCCAATTAGAAAGCTTTTGGGAGCATCCCACAGCGCATCCGTGCTGCCTTCCCGCCTTTCTCAACTGCCTCTCTTCAGTTCTTCATTTTCTGCGGAGCCAGCAGGTCGTTTTCCTGTCACCTCAGAAATTATCCCATCTTTTTCATTCTTTTTTTGTGATAGCATCTGCCTTCCTCGACGCTATACCGGTACTGCCGGTTCGTTCTTTCTTTCTTTCTTTAAAAAAAAAAATCTCTTCTGGATTTTCCAGTCTTTTTTCTGTTGGGTACCACGCGCCATTTTGGGCACTAGGCCCAATTTTTCCTTCAGAATGGAAAAACCCGCTTCGGGTTTTAAAAAGTGTTCCAAGTGTGGCGGTACCATCTCCGTCACCGACACCCACGAGTGGTGCCTTAAATGTTTAGGTCCTGACCACTCCATCTCGGAGTGTGTTGCCTGTGGGATGATGTCGAAGAGGGGTCGGCAAAACCGAGCAGCTAAGCTTAGCACCCTTTTTCCCACCAATGCAGCATCCATGGCATCAACGTCTTCCAGGGCTTCGTCTTCCTCCCTTGGATCTCAGGTAACCAAACATAAATCTGGCCGGTCCTCAAAGGGTAGATCTCCTTCCAAGCATCGAGATGCCTCTAGCGTTGCCCTTGAGGGACTTGTACTGGCAAAATTGCCCCGGCGGGAGGCTTCGGCTTCCAAAGCACTATCGGGGCTCCAGGATGTTCTCGAGGCCTCAACCTCAGCAGAACTACTGGTGCCATGCCCTGGGGTACCGGCCGCTTCGTCTGGTACTGATACCCAGGCATCGACAGCGTCAGTAGACCAGAGGTTCTTGGCTATTGAACGCAGTCTGGTGGCTCTCCTTGTGGCTTCAGTGCCTTCGGGACCACTTCAGACGGTTCAACCGGTATCGACACCGGCTCCGGCACCGACAGCATCGACATCGGCAACTGCGTTACCGACACCGAGTCATGCTGTTTCCTCCGGTATCGACAGGCTGGTACCGGACCCCTCCAGTACCAACTTCGATCGGTACCGGTATCGGGCTTTCCAAGAGCACCCGGACAGGAGATATTTTGAATCCTCCGATAAGTCTGAGGATTCTGACAGCACTGTCGGTACCAGAGTACTTCTCTCTGAGGAGTCTTCTTCTCCTAAACGTAGGATGTCTCCTCCAGAGGATATATCCTTTCAGGATTTCATACGGGAGGTGGCTAGAGGTCTTTCCATCACAGTGGCTCCTGAAGCAGAACCCAGAGCAAAGGAATTGGAGATTTTACAATATCCTAAAGCTCCCAAAGAGGGAGCCACTTTGCCTAGTCATGAGATCTTGCATGATCTCATGCTAAGAATGTGGGAAACACCTCTTACCACCTCTTCTCATTCTCGTAGGCTTGATACCATGTATCGAGTACCTCCTTGTCCTGGATTTCAAAAAACCCAGCTACCACACTACTCCATCGTAGTGGAATCAGCTCTGAGAAGGATCAAGAGTGCAAAAAGACATGCATCTAATCAGCCAGGATGTGAATGTAGGACTCTTGATGCCTTTGAGCGTTGAACCTTCCAGGTCTCTATGCTTTCTGCCAGGATTAGTTCCTACATTCTATATAAGGGAATGTTCCTTAAGGATGTTACAGGAGAGCTAGAGCTTATGAGCCCTCTCCTTCCTGATGATAAGAGGCAAGATTATCTTACACTTGTCAAACATGCCCAAGATGTTTCCAAGTTTGTTAATCGTGCAGCTTTTGACCGCTTTGAGTGCATAAGCAGAACCTCTGCCATTGCCATAGGTGCTCGTAGGATTGCCTGGCTCCAGGCATCTGACTTAGAACTCTGGGTACAGGAGAAACTGGGGAATATCCCTTGCACAGGCGAAAATCTCTTTGGCAAAAATTGGCAAGAGAAAGCTAATGAGCTGGATGCTGATAACACCACTTTGGATAGACTATCCAAGGCTACAGCTGATCCTGCAAGGAGAAAATCCTACAAGAAACCATTCTTCTCTAAAAAGAAGAGGTTTTACCCCTCCTATACCCAGCAGGGGCATTCTGCAGGTCAGTCTGCCCGAAAGGGACAGCAGCCACCAAAACAAAGGAAAACTAAGTCTGCTAAGCCTCAACCGGTTCAGCAGACTCAGCCTCCACAAGGGCTTTCACTCCCTTCTAGAGAACTTGGCCTTCCTGGCCCTCAACGGGCCAGAGTCCTCCACCATTCCAGGAAGGTTGTCATTTTGCCCCCAGATGGGAGCAAATAACAACAGAAGAATGGACTTTCTCCATTATAAAGGAGGGGGTACAAGCTTTATTTCCTCAACATGCCCCCTCCTACAGTTGTAAGAGGGTTCAATTCTCAGACTTCACTCGAAAATCAGTTGGGTCAAGAGGTCAATTTACTTCTTGCCCAGGGGGCAATAGAAGACGTACCCATTTCCCAACAGGGTTCGGGGTTTTACTCCCCCTATTTCCTTATCCCAAAGAAAACATGGGGATACAGACCCATTTTAGACCTCAGAGAATTGAACAAATTCCTGTTCAAGGAGAAGTTCAAGTTGATTTCCCTAGGAACTCTTCTGCCATACATTCAGGGTCAGGATTGGCTTTGTGTTCTAGATCTCAAGGATGCGTACACCCATGTTCTCATCCATCCAATTCACCGAAGATTCCTTCGGTTTCTATGTCGGGGGAAGCACTACCAGTACAGGGTTCTTCCTTTTGGCCTGGCCTCAGCACCAAGGGTGTTTACGAAATGCATGGCTGTAGTGGCAGCATTTCTTCGCACTCTAGGAACATTCGTCTTCCCCTACTTAGACAACTGGCTCATTCGAGCCCCATCAGAGTCAGAGGCCAGAATTTCCTTATCTTACACACCGCGAATCCTTCAGTATTTGGGCCTGGTTATAAACATCCCAGAATCCAACCTAACTCCCACTCAATCTCTAGAGTTTATAGGGAGCCATGCTGGATACCAGGAAAGCAAGGGTCTATCTCCCACAGCCCCGCTGCTTTCGCATTGTGCAGTTAGCTTCCCAAGCAGTGCTAAAAACTCATCTCACTGCTCGGGAAATGTTACAATTGCTAGGCCACATGGCATCTACCGTGCATGTGGTTCCCTGTGCTCACCTCCATATGAGAGCAGCCCAGTGGACTCTATCCACTCAGTGGACTCAAGCATCAGGCTGCCTATCAGACAAAATAGCAAACTCAAGTTGCCTTATTTTGTCCCTACAATGGTGGCAGTCAACCCAAAACCTGTTGGTGGGGTCCCCTTTCCAATAACCCCCACCCCAGGTCACTCTTAACAACAGACGCCTCACAGGTGGTTTGGGGAGCTCACCTGCAAGATCTAACTACACAAGGCACCTGAACTCCACAGGAGACCCATCTACACATCAATTTCTTGGTGCTCAGAGCAATCTTCCTTGCTCTTCGAGCGTTCCACACCCAGCTCAGCTACAAAGACAGTCCTAATTCAGACGGACAATCAAGTAGCTATATTCTATCTGAACAAGCAGGGAGGAACAGGCTCTCTGTCGCTTTGCAAGGCAGCTTTGCGACTATGGGCCCACGCCAGAGAGCATCAGATTCATCTACTTGCGTGTATATGCCAGGCATTCAAAACTCTTGGGCAGACAGACTCAGTCGAGTTCTCCTTCCGCACGAGTGGTCTCTTCGTGCAGACCATGTAGCAAAAATGTTTCAAATTTGGGGAACTCAGGACATAGACCTCTTTGCAAGTCCGTTGAATGCCAAAATTCCCAGATTCTGTTCCAGAATTCCGGCTCAGGGTTCTCAGGCCAGGGATGCTTTCCTCCTCCATTGGGATCAGGACTTCCTATATGCCTTTCCACCCATTCCCCTAATTCCCAAAACCCTATTCAAGCTTCAGAGAGACAGAGGCCATATGATTCTCATAGCTCCACATTGACCACGGTAGGTGTGGTACCCTCTGTTTCTACATCTCTCAGGCTCCATCTCTGGAGTTAGGATCTGCTCCAAATCTCCTGTCTCAGGAGGACGGGATGTTGTGGCATCCCAATCCCCACTCTCTGCATCTCAGGGCCTGGTTGCTGTGGGCCTAGGCCTTCGGGGCAGAGGCCTTACATTAAAGATCTTCGCGCCATCGGGCGCGCCCGCGCCTGGCGGGCCCGCAGGCGGGGACCGAGAGAAAAACACCAGAAATCCGCCGATCTCATCACTCCACCGAGCCCTGGACAGCCAAAGCAACAGCCTGCTTAAGACAAGCGTCCACACAAATGCGTCCAACAGCTACATACAAATACGGTTGAACCAGCTTATCCTACCCTCTCCATACAATCTCAACCACAGCAAGTATACGCGCCTCATATGACTCAACTGACTTTTCTTCCACAGCCTACTTATTTGACTGTACTTGCATTCATTTATTACTGTTTCCAGTAGTAGCCTTTTAGCCAGTTATTACTGTTGCCAGTAGTAGCCTTTTAGCCAGTTATTACTGTTGCCAGTAGTAGCCTTTTAGCCAGTTATTACTGTTGCCAGTAGTAGCCTTTTAGCCATTTATGTACTGTTACCAATGGTATCCATGTATCATTGTTGTATTCTTTTTCACTTGCATTCATTTATTACTGTTGCCAGTAGTAGCCTTTTAGCCAGTTATTACTGTTGCCAGTAGTATCCATGTATCATTGCTGCTTCCTATTTTTACTGTTGTCAGTACCATTCAATTATCACTATTGCATGCAATTATTACTGGTTCTGTAGCCTTCACTTTTTACTGTGGCCAGTTAGCACTCAATTATCCCAGTTACCAGTAACACTCCCACAAAGTGTCTCACTTGCTCTCCCATTAGCTCTCCATAATATATAGCTACTCAACACCACTGTCAGAAGCCCATTGCCAATTACTCCTTTGACAATAGCATATCCACAATAACAAACATAATATCCCCTCCAATCCCTCACAGAAGTTACCTCATCCACATCAACAAAAACCCCAATGGCACTACCATTCAATACCCTAGCTATCTGCCTTTTCCTTCTTCTATGTTTGCTCAACGAAGCCCTTGCACTATATCACACAACTCACCAAATTCCAATACTTCAGAGTCATGGAAAAAGAAGGGCTGAATCTCCCTATCCCAACTCAAGAATAGATGCCCCCACACGCCACTCTCATCTAATACATATAGCTCTTCAACAACCAAAGAAAAATAAACAAAAGGAACCCCTTCAACCCTTTTGCTTAAACTGTGCCCTCATAAATGCAAGGTCTATCCGCAAGAAATGGCCAGTCATCACTGACACAATCTCTTCCTACAATCTAGACATCCTCATGATAACTGAAACCTGGTTATCCGACACAGATAATGTGATCCTTAACCAACTCATACCCCCCAACTTCTCCGTCCATTCCCAACATAGAGAGAGAAAGAGAGGTGGAGGCATTCTCATACTTACCAAGAATGACCTAAACTTCCACACTGTGGACTCCACAAGCTCAAACAGCATGGACGTCTTAACCATCACGAATGAGCAATGCTTCATCAATTTAATATACAGAGCACCCTCACCCTCCACGGATGACCTTCCTAACATTCTGGACTTAGCAACCAACACACGCCAGCCCAACATTCCCAACTGGATGTTAGGAGATTTCAATCTCCCAACACTGCATCCTAGCCATGCCTCAGCCCTCCTTGAAGCAATCAACGAGTTGGGATACAAACAAATTGTTGAAGCCCCCACGCACAAGAGAGGAAACATCCTTGACATGATTTTTGCTCCTCTGACAGCCCTTGATTCCAACAATAGACTCGACACTTCTGTAACCCCAGTACCTTGGTCAGACCACAACTTAATCACCTTCCCCATCCTCATCAATGGCAAACAGTCATCATACATCAACAAAAACTCCATTGACTCAACAAAAGTAACATCTCGGAAATTCAAAACCTTCAACAAAGAGCATATAATTACAGAAACCCTCCCTCTCCTACATGACACCTCTCTCAATCTCGAAAATCTGATCGCATCCTGGAACAACACTATCAGTACCATTGCACTACAACCAGTACAGAACAACAACCTAAAGAAAAGAAAATCCTCTCCTTGGTTCTCCCCTGACCTACGAGCCTCCCTCACACACCTAAGAAAATTGGAGAAACGATGGCGTCGCTCACACTCTTCTGAAGACCAAGCAGCCTATAGAGTACACCTATCTTTGCACAGAGAGTCAGTCATGGCCAAGATGAGACAATTCCATACTGATACGCTGAAAAGATCGCTAAATAAACCACGTGATCTTTTCAACCTAGTCAAAATCTTATCTAAAGAACCTTCACCAGAACATCCGGAACCCATTCAACCTCAAGCGTTCGCCGATTACCTGCAATCCAAGCTGCTTCAAACCAACAACATTGC